>OY294036.1:98512846-99762846 GCA_958510855.1 Rhagonycha lutea
TACCGTTTGCTTATGGTAAGTTTTATAATAGTTATATTTATTTAAAAAACAAACTTTACCCTTAGGATAAAAAGTGACTCTTTACTGATTAAATGTATAATATATTATTTTTGAATCCCATTCATCATTCTCTTAATATGAATTCTGTTTGCGTAAAATAGGAAAAAGATCTTAAATTTAAACTTCTTTTTTTGAATTATTGTTTTGAAATATGTTTCCGAATACAACATTTTATTTCAGTTATTTGTAGTCATGTTCGAAGTCTTGATTACATGATTGAAAGTATTACTAGTACTTATCCAAAATTTATTGGTAAAAACTGTGATTGGGTTCCTGTCCTGCCAATTATCGGACTGCGTGGTGAATCGGTAATAACAAGGAATATATCTGAAATGGGAGAAAACTGTCCTTTTAATCCTCCTGGGAGAAAATTTTGGTTGAAAACAAATAAGCAAGCACCTTTTGCTCAAGGATAAAAGTTTATATTAAACGGTCCAATTATTTATATAAACTATTTATATTTATTATATTTATTATACAGGGTGACCAATGTCACTCCCGTATTGTTTCATCCCTTCGCGCTGTTTGTTTGTTTGTTGAATAATTGATAAAACTTCAAAAAAATTATATCGCTGAATTCAGGGAAGCAAGACCTTTCAAATGAGGTGTCACTTGCCATATCATCCCTATTAACATTTCAGGGGTTGTCATCACAGCGCGAAGGGATGAAACAATACGGGAGTGACATTGGTCGCAAAAGTTGTCCCCCTCGATGATAAAATTGACGTGTTTTTGAATTTCTTGAAAAAAGAATTCCCCTGGCCACAATCGCGTCTGTTTCGTTTTCAAAGGGCCACCCTTATGTTTTTAATTGTATTTTAACCCCAATGTGTATTAAAATATAGAAAAATGGAAAACTTGACAGTTTTCGCAAGTTACAAGAAGTTTAAATTTTTTAACAATAATTTTTTTTCAAAAATTGTTAGTACGACAGAAGAAAATATATCGGATGTGATTGGGCCTCTCAACATAGATTATGTTTTTGACTGCGTGTATGATTTCCGTTCACATTACATTCATGGCACTAGAATAACATAAAATAATTTTTTTTTAAAGCCGGTGGAATCTCGTTAATCTTGTTAAAATCTAATCAGTTCTGAGCCCCACAAACAGTGGCGTAACTACTGGGGTGCGCGGTGTGCGAATGCACACGGCCCGTCAGTCTTAGGGGCCCAAAGGGCCCGAAGCTACCGAAAAAAATTATAAGTAAAAAATAATAATTTGAGAAATTCAAAATTTTGAAATTGAAAAATTTTTAACGTAAAAAAATAATAATTGAACAAATTAAATATTACGAACTTTAAAAATTTAAAACCATATAGTTAAGATGGGTTTTGTAACGTAGCTCCTTTTGTTAATTGTTAACAGCAAATATCTATTGTATTATTTGTTAACAGGTACTTTGTAAATAGCATTAGTCTGTGCAGAAGGTTTAATAGGTTTATTCTTTATGGTAAAATGTACAGTTATTGAAATATACCTACTTTAAGATGAATCACTGTCAGTTGGCCGATATTCATTTGGCCGACATTCATTTGGCCGAAATTTTTTGGCCGAAATTCAATTGGCCGAAACATCATTTGGCCGAAACTTCATTTGGCCGAAACTTCATTTGGCCGAAATTCAATTGGCCGACACATCATTTGGCCGACAGTCATTTCGCCGAAATTTTATTTTTAGTATTAGATAAAGTGACTATAAAAATAATTTAATAATATTATATAATTGTTAAATTTCTTAACAATTTTATAAGTAGACAAAAATTAATTTTTTATTTATATATTCAACATCTCTTGTTTAATTTTGTTTAGTTACACTGTTAGGTTACACTTATATTAACGGTGCGCGCGGATTTTTTCTGCACTCTTATTATTGGTTACTGATTTAACGACGTTGAATCTCGCTTTTTTTTTTGCAACTCGTCGTAGGTGGATGTGTTGCCAAAATTGACTCTTCCGCGCCGCCGCTCCGCTCCGCTCCGCTCCGCGTTGCAGCGCTACAGAGCCATTTTGGCAACACTAAACTCATTAAAAACATCCCTCTAGGGTGATCCAACTCGGCACATTGTGCTATTAGCAAGGGGTGAATCTCGCTTTTTTTTTGAAACTCTGGCGGGGGTGATTGTGTTGCCGAAATGGTCCTTTCGCGCGCTACGCTGCGCTCCGCACGCTACAGACCCATTTTTCGGCAACACTAAACTCATTAAAACCATCCCCCTAGGGCCTTCCAACTCGGCAAATTGTGCTACTGGGAAGGGGGTGAATCTCGCTTTTTTCAACGCACCGTCAATATATTTTTTCTTTTCATTTAAGATTTATTTTTATATTCACTTTCGGTAATAAAAATAATATTTCGGCCAAATGACTGTCGGCCAAATGATGTGTCGGCCAATTGAATTTCGGCCAAATGATGTTTCGGCCAAATGAAGTTTCGGCCAAATGAATTTCGGCCAAATGAATTTCGGCCAATTGAATTTCGGCCAAATGAATTTCGGCCAAAAAATTTCGGCCAAGTGACGGGATACCCTTTAAGATTACCCTTGCATTACGGAGATTACGACCGCATTTTAAAATTTTGTAAAACTTTCGAGGATAGGAATTAATTTTGTATAATTAACAGGTAAATAAATATTTTAAATAGTTTCAAATAATTAATACATTTTGAAACACATAATTTGAAAATGATTTAACGCACGTGTACTAATTTTTATTTTAAATTTTTTAAAAATTTAACAAAAATTTAGTAACAACCCATTGATTGGGTCAACAATTGAATGATTGATATAAGATATAAACGATTGAGCAATGGGCTGTTACAAATTTTTTTTTTAAATTAATACACCCCCCCCCCAACGACCCCCATGGGTATTGGGTGTTCGCGTTTGGCTCAAAAAATGTATGGTAAACCTAGCTTTACAGTATACTACATTTTTGAAATTTTCTCCCTGAAAGTAGATTATCATATCACTTTCCAACTTAAATCAAATCTAAGGTTGGTAATGTGGATTGTAATTAATTTAATTATTATACCCTTAGACCTTAGATCATTGATTATACCATTGTCTTATATTATCCTTGCGTTCGATGAGAAGCTACTTGCGCTACTTCCAGTCGCTTTCAAACGCTTTGTCTCCCCACCAAAATGTTTGTAGCGACTGAAAGAGGCCTGAGCCAAAACGTTTGGAAGCTCGAAAGAAGGAAAAAAAGAAATATTTGGTAGTGAAAGTAGCTTCTGCCCGAACGCAGGGTTCGCAGGCAAAGAATGGAGTAAAAAACCAAATAAGAGTTTATATCGCAAATAAATTAATAGTTACGGTGAGTTGCTTCGTAAACAGAAATTTAAAGCGGAACAAAAAAAAGCAAAGTTCCAAAAATCACCAGTTTCTTTACATCCAACTCTGGCATAGATGATAGCATTGAATCCGCTCATTCATATTCGAGTTAATCGGGTATTGCTGAATTCAAATTAAAAATTTTCGCCTGCGGCGCTTGGAAAGATTCTACAAACCCGCCTGGCATCCATGGCGCTACAATTTGCTCAGCCATACCAACTGTTTGCCCTACCTTAATTTTCAGTCTGGCTACGGGCTTGATGGGACTACGTCACGGTCGTCGTGAGCTTTAAGTGGAACGCACCCTTAATAATGCTTCATTTTGTATATTTATATGCTTTTTATTTATTTCTGAATTAAATAAATAAGTTAAAAAAAAATTTAATGTGACAGTTTTTATAAATTGTTTTTTCGTTAATTAATATTTCTAAGTAAAAAATTCTTAGTATGAGGGGAGGGGGGCCCGTTCCACAATTTGGCACACAAGAAAATTTCACGTTGTTACGCCACTGCCCACAAAAAATGTGATAAGAATGAAATTTAGTTTTTCAAAAATTCTTATTGGTTTGTGAGGTAGAGCGTACATAAAACTGAGTGACATGCAAAGATTCTTTTGTGGGTTTTTGGGCTATATAAATTCATGGGACTGCCTACATGGAATGTAAATCCATGAAAATCTTAACTTGATTTTCCAACATCCAACGAAGACTCTTCGAGTAAACGCGACATCCGACGACAATTCTTCAAATTAGACACGACATCTGACGACAACTCTTTCAATACTACATCAAGGGATAAACCCGTTAAAACCATGAAGGCCAACACCGAATTACAAGTTAGCAGTTTTTACTTTTACTGACTAAACGTCATAGCAGGATGATAGCAGTTTAACGTGTAAATCCTAAACACGGCACAGATAAATTTAGGAGTGATCGGGATTCGAACCTATGACCTTGACCTTTAGATCTATAGTTCCACTCCTTAACCACTACACCAAACTACCTGTACTTCATCTTCAACTTCATCTAAAATAAATAGTTTATTTATAATTATGCATTAACATCAAAGAATAATTTTAGTAGATGAAAAATCATATTTTTTTAAAATGGTATTTAAAATAATTAAGTTTTGATGTCAATACTACAATTTAATTCATTTACCAATAGCTGTAAATTAAAGCTCAATTTTAGAAAGGATAATAAATATAATTTTAATTATGACAACTTCGCATTTGAACAGGGTTTTTCTGGTGATTTTGTTTTAAAATTTCTTGGTTGTGCTGGGATGTACTGCTTTCTGTCGCGGAGGATATTGTGTTGACCTTGACCAAGATAGCCATGTGCATCTTAATTCAAAAACTGTTACTTTTTTGTACATAGCAATAGACAGCCCTGCGATCACATTTTATTTCAGAATCTGACGTCCGATATTTTTGACGATTATCATCAAGGGATGATTATCATCATCTATAATTTGGACCACTTGCCCCGTTGATCTACGATGGAATGGTAGACAGGCCAGTTATGGGATTACACCCCATCTAGTACCAGAGCTTGGGTCGCGCGTACGCGGTTCGTGAGTTCTTCTCGTTGTGACTCGAGCGATCGCTTCGCAACTAACTAAGGAAAAAATAGTGTCCGGGTGCCAGTTCTCTAAATAAAACACGGAAGTAAAGAAGAGTTGGTTTTATTCACAGAACAAAGTTTAGTGAAAGATGGGGTTGAAAATGTTTGACACAAAACACACAACAAATCAAGAAAAATCTAGGATACCCTGAAGGAATACTCTGGGACAATTAAATCAAAAATACAAAAATAAAAATACAGATGAGTTGCCATCAGAAGACAACTCACAAAAAGAAACTTATTCGCGCACCTAGGAGACTGCCCAACTCTGACATAAAAACGTTGGTACTCGTAAAATTGATTGTTCGACCCGATCCTTCAAACCATTCCAACGGTAGGATAAACTCCAGGATCTTGGCAGGCGGAGTGTCACTGAATGATTCTGGCCATGTCAGGTCAGATTGTCTTCAGATAGACTCTGGATAGCTAGACTTCGGTCAAATTCTGCAGAATATATTCCTACGTATGATCCGGCATTATTCTTGCAGCCAACCGAGTTTAGACATACATATTATGTCATAGTGGATGCATTTAGGGTAGATTTTGTCAGGTTCAAAATGCAGTAGAGGTAGTCTCTTGAACATTCCACCAAAATCTGCATATGGTCTTCAGGTTTTCGCATGTTATTCGATATCTTCCAACTGCACAGCCTAAGGGCAGCCCTAACCGCCATCTCTTGCACATGAAGATCAAGTTGTAGGAGGCAGACGAGAACTTCAAGCGCTGCAGTTACAGTTACAACCAGACATATTGATCTGTGCACTTGGTCCAAGGAGGATGCTGTTGTTAGCTGTTTGGTTCTGGGGCATCATACAAGGGCAAAGTAGTATAATATGGGCCTGACAGCCGCGATATAGAGCCAGAGGGTGGGTAGCTATTTTGAACCGATTTTCAAGTTCAAAATCAAAGAATGACACTATTCCTTACTAGTTTTCAGGTCCTTCATTGTACGCCATAAAGGATATTAAATTAACAATAAGTTTATTTTGAATCATTTATTATTTGCTTGTTTGTTTGTTTGTTTGTTTGTAATTTGCCTTATTAGATAGTGCTCCAAATTTTGTAGCAGTTTTTAGAATTTATTTATGTTTTTATTTTAAATTTCCAACACTGTAAACAATAAATATTACTGCGATTTTAAGTGTTTAGAAAAAGACATATAAAAAAAAAATTCTAAAAATTTTCAACATTTCTAACGTATGCTAAAGTTGTTACAATTAATATTTCTGAGCGGTTCATCTACCTACTATGACATCGGGCAGCAAATACCGGCATACCTACAAAAAATAAAAATAAGTATACGATGGTTATATTTAAATATGTAATATTTGAATCACTTACTCGTTTTTAATTAGGCATGACCGCTGTATATAATCTTCTAATGTTGTTAAAATTGGGTACAGTTTTGGACAGTCTTTAAGCAAAACGCAATGACCAGTTTCAGATTTTGGGCAAGCTTCATGATTTTCTATGGTTTCGCTTAACCCCAATTTGTAACTTCCTAAAAAGTTTCAAAATATAGTAACTTGAAGAAGCCATAATAAATATAACGTACCAGTTGATAATTTTACAAAATTATTTTTATCTAGAAGATATTTTAACCAAGGAAGTTTAACGAGTAAGTCTTCTAATAAATCTGCTTCTGCTATTTTTTCTTCTGGTGAATATACAGTCGGTTCGAATGACATCGGCGTCGATAAATCATCTACATATTCTTCAAAATCCTCTTCTGCATATGCTTCTAGTTCAACGCCAGTTGCACTATAATCTATTTTATTTTTTATTAACTTCAATTTTAACTTTTTAATAGAACTACACTTACCAGAACTATCTCCATAATATGGAACTTTGCTAGCTTCTACCGTATCAACTGGACTTGTATCGTTTGGTTTGACAACTACTAAAGAGGTGAGAGGTGTAACAAAGGAATATTTTAGTGCCAAATCTAATGCTTCTTTCCTTATCTTTTCTTTTTCTTGATCGGATGATTCCATCTTCTCCAATAACTGTTGGACCGTAAGGTAAGCCCAAAGGCGTTCAGTACTCGAAATTGTACGTTCTACGGTCGGTTTTAAAGAAACCAGACCAGTCGAGCCAATTCCATCTACTTCTATGAGTTCAAGCAAATCGACAGCTAAAAATATGGATTATCAAATCGATATCAAAACAATTACTAATTAAATTACCGCAAAATCCAGCTACAACAATTTCAGAACCTCCAAAATGAATAGGAAATTCGGTCTTGGTCAAACTAGTAACGGAAGGTTCATATTTAAATTTAACATCGGCTAAAAGAGGAGACGATATTTGTTGATAAAAGTCTTGCAATTGCAATGAGGCATCTGCAGCTTCATAAATGTGTTTGGAAAAACCATAATTTCGTAGGGATAACGTCTGAAGAAATTTTTTATCGGCTCCAGAACCAAACGAAAGAGAGAAAATTGGTGATTGTTTTGAACCCGTGTTCAATTCTGACACCTATTAAAATGTTAAAATTAAATCTTGGAGAAATTTTTTCAACCTTAAAAATTACCTTCTCAATTATTCGATGTGTCGACGTTTCCCCAACGCTTGGTTCACCGTCAGTCAAAAACAGTATGATTGGTTGGCGATTAATTTCGTCAACATTTTTCCTTTTTGTCAAATCAGTTAAATGTAAGCCAACTGTTAAAGCTGTCATAATATCGGTTCCACCATCAGCTTCCAATTTAGAAACGGTATCTTTAGCTATCTTGATGTTTTCTTGGTTAGCTGAGTATGCATTTGGAAAAGTTGAATTCTAAAATCAGAAATTTATAATCGTAAAAAACGAATTGGGATTAAAAATCTTACATCTGAATTAGTTTCGGTGTCAGGAACTTGGAACCAAATTTGTTTATTTGGGTCTTGTAAATCATACACTCTGACGTTAGAATTAAACTCAACTAAATGGAATAAATCTTTTGGATTGAGTTGTTCCAAAATTTTACCCATTGCTTCCTTTAGTTGTTGAATTTTATCACCGAACATGCTACTGCTTGTGTCCAAAACAAATACAATGTGTTTGGGAAGAGGTTGCAAATCTGTTGGAGCAAAGAAGTGAACAAAATATCCATCTTGTACTAAAACTTCTCCACCAGTGGGATCACGTTCAACGTCATATTGCACTACAAATTGGCCAGAAAATCCGTAATTTTCTTCCGTTTTTAATAATTTAGCCAATTGCTTCTGCCTTTCCAAATTTGGAGAAAATCTGACAACTGCTGCTGTTTCGTTTACGACTTCAATATCTGCTCTTGGATCCAGTTCAGCGTTCTCGTTTTGAATTTCATTTCCTGAACGCAGGGGAGGTGCTTTCAAATCTGTTATTTTTCGGCTTTCACTGATAGCCACCTAAAGTTTATCTAGTTAATTTTATTAAAGTATTTAATTGACCAGACTTACCTCAACACTTAAATCTTTAACAAGTTGTCCTGGGTTTATGTTAATAATTTGTTCGTAGTGACCATCTTCGCGTTTCAAAAGTTGTTCGTAAGTTAGATAGAAAGCTGCTTTTTTCTCGGGTTCAATGTTAACCGAAACTGTGAATCTGTGTGAATCTCGAGCACTAACAGCTATGTGAGCAGCTCCAGCACCACGTGCCACAGCCTAAAGAGAAATTTTAGAGTTTGACTTTTTCTCTTAATTTGATTTAAGTACCTGATCGTAAACTTTTTTGGCTTCTTCTTTTTCTTTCACGTACGCAGTATAATTTTGGCCGTCGACCTCCATAACGAACTTGGAAATAAACGCAGTTTCTGGTAGAACTACCGAAAAGATTGCTTCTTGTGCTTTATCTGCAGCATTTTTGACTTTACTGGTAATGGTGGTGTAAGCAAAGCGATTGGTAATGTTGGATGTGACTTGCATTTGAGTAATTTTGGGAACTTCTGGTTTCTCTGTTTCCACTTGACGCTAAACATGATATAAGTTTCAAAAATATAAACCTAAGTGTTTAACTTACTTTTTTGCGGATGTCCTCATTATTGGAAGAATTTATTTTCGTAGAAGTTGTGACCAACGAAAGGATGGATTCAGTTGGAGCAGCAAAACTTTCAACATTTAAATAAGTTAAGAATAGTAACAATAATTTTAAGTTTGTTAACTTCATTGCAAAAAATCTTGTAACGAGTTGTAGTCAAGGTGAACTTGTATAAACCTTCCTGGACGATTACCGCATCTGTACTGAAATTGATGCGGAACAGTTTTCCAATTTATAGATTCTAGTACCACAATGCACTTGATATTATGTCCCTTAACGCAGTGTTCTTGTTTATTCCATTTTTACTAATTCGATGTTGAAAATCTAGTACATTGAACCATGTGAACTTATAAATGGTAAATCAACCATCAAAACCCAATAATATTTGATCTAACTTCATAGTTTGTGCATATCGGTTTGATAAATTGGTGACCCTTAAATATCCTCCTTCTCTAGTTCTAAATATTTTTGTGTAATATAAGCTAGCTGGGTATTTTAGGACTTTTACATAATCCAGATCTACCTTAGAATTTTAAACAAATAAATTCTATAAAACTGTTGCAAAATTAGGCAAGTATATAAATAAGACATAAGGTCCTATTTTCTATTACTACAGAGGTTAAAATATGCAAACAGCCAAAGGGAATGTAGAATATATACATCCTTTTTGAAACAGCGTTGTTATTGTTTGTTCATGGAACAATAAAAAAAACGTTAACTTTTTTATTCTTATTTATATTTTAGTAAAAAACCTGTACCTACCTGTATCAATGACTATAACTTATTTACCTAGAAGCTGTCAACATAGTAAACAAAGTGATATTTTTTTACTCAAAAATCGACATTTATTATAATTTTCTATAAAAAAAATTCAACCAACTATGTAAAAAATTTATTAAAATTTTTTTAAATTCACTGAAAAAATAAGATCAGGATTCTCAAGAAGACAAATTCTGTTAAAGGTACCATTTAGTTATTATGGAATTAAGAAAATTCTAAAGTTTTTTATGTAATAGTAACTAAAATTGCGAGTTCTATGAAAATAAGTAATTATGCGACTATAAAAATTATAATTAATTAGAAAAATACAAACAAATAAGAAGAAATATTTATAAAAATATTAAAGTGTGACAAAGATAAATTTAGGAAAAAAGTTATACCTATAAAATAATATAATGACTGCATTATTATATTGTTGTGATTGTAGTAATAATTTGAAAATAATTATATACTTAGTTGATTTAGTTGTGACAAAAACTTTTTTAAATGAGGATTCGCGATGATTTTTCATTAGTAATAAATCTGGAAACGAACCTTCCAGAGTGGGTGAAATACTATGTTTTTCATTACTTAATACAGTAGAACCCCTCTATAACGAGTCCCGGTTATAACGAAAAATCGGCTATAACGAGTAAATCGTGCAGTCCCTTGCCGTTTTACTACCCGTGTAAAATTTCCCCTCTATAGCGAGTGTACGTTTTTGGCATTGAGGTGGATATAACGAGATTTTTGTTAGATCGGTAATAGCGAGAAATTGCAAGAAATTTCAGAAGTAGATCGGATATTACGAGAATTTCTGGAAAAAATAGACACCTGCACTCCTGTAGGTCTCAATTACATACATGCTACTACTACAGAATTTGATCGGAATTGTATTATGCGTCGTCATATCTGCATATTTATTCAGTCTTTAGCAAGTTTTCATACGGAGCACATACCATTTTGTCATCCTCTAAAAGAAAATCATTTTTAATCCAAGATAAAATATCAATAATAAATAAGTTTAGAAATGATAAAAAGCAAAGTGAAATCTGCAAAGAAAGAAAGAAAAAAAAATGGTATGCATATTATGTAACTTTCTTTTTTAATAAATTTATATAATCTATACAAACTTTTATTTTCGATGACTGTTTATAGCGAAAATCCGTTATAACGAGTAAGTAGACTGGTCCCTTGAGTTCTCGTTATAGAGGGGTTCTACTGTAATAGCAATAAAGACTGAAATGTATTTACTTTGAATATAATATAAAATCTCTAAAGAGATTTACGGAATGCACAAAAATTTAATATATTGTGGAGATATTTCCTACGACCCTTATATTTAATAATTTATTTCTCCACCAGGACAATATCTAGACACTAGAGTACCGTGGCAGCTATGCGTCGGTTCACACACGATTTCTGTACGGAGACAAATCACAGGGCTGGGTTCGCTCTTCTCTCGTTTTCGGGTCGCCAAATAAAATAAATTGTACGGCCTTGCTGCCGCACTAATGTTGCTCAAACGAATTTTCCTTCTCAGGGACAAAATTGCATAAATTGTCTTAATCAAAATTATTGTCGTTATTGACAATACTAAAAAAGTAAATCTTGGTACGGTTCGCTGCATGAAAATAAAATCAAAACTCAGCTTTGTGAAAAATGACTAATTTAATTTTCATAAAATAAATTCAATTTTAAAATAAGCATAAAAAGGTCGAGCATGAGCTGTTTACGAACAGATTCGTTTTGGTCGCTAAGTGTAAAATTATGTTATAGAAAACCCTTCGTATTTGCATTTATTTGCAAATCGAACTCAAAATACTCCAGGTTTCTATTAAGTGTAATTGTGTGACACAAATAAATTTACAACAATAAAAATGGTGTAACAAATTATAAAGTTTATTATTTACCAGTGATGCGGCACTTGTTGTCGACTTTTTAGAACCGCTGTTTTCTTGCATTCGACACCTGTCATTCTGCAACCTGTTGCATCCTTGTACAGCTGTATTCTTCATAAAATTCGAATTGTGACTCCAAATCTTCACAATCATTCCAAAACATCAAAAATAAAACGATCGGCAATCGTATACAAAAGCTCGTTGGCAAATTTCCTTCAACTTGAACCCATTTAATTAAATCGTGCACTTAACCTCCAATTTTGGTGAGTAAAATTATTGGATGCAAATTTTTAACGAACTTGAATTCTTTCTTCTAAGCATTTAATTGTAGGCACGTAATCGTCGTGATTCCCAAAATCATTCGATCATTCCTCAATGGCTGACCAAGAAATACGCACATGTGTGATACCAAATTTTCTAAATGTGTTGTTTCAAAAACACCGTAATTTGAAGATTCTACTTCCAAATCAATCTAAAAACACTCGTCTACTTCAGACGACACTTCGCACTACTATTATGCTTGAAAAACACTTGGTTTTCCAAGAAAAACTCGAAAATTGGTCACTTATGGTGGACCTCACCGAAAATACGCCTGGCTGGCTTCACAAGTCACCGCCAAGTCTCTCTCGCCAAGATTGTCTACCTGCTATGTTTAAAAACTTCAAAATACCAACTGAAAATCGAAATCTTGAGCCATTTTGCACGTCAACTTGAGGTAAAATCTCGCGCTTAAAATTCAAATGTAAATAATTAAATTTGTTCCTTTTTAGGTTTGAATCGCCACAAAAACTTTATAAATCACTGGATTTCACCAACATTCAACAATAATCATGTGTCAGGCGGTAACATAAATTGACCTTTAATTTCAGAACCGTGCTCGACCATGTTGTTATGGATAAAAACATCCCTTAATCTGTGATAAATTTCTAAATACGAAGCTGAATCTAATTCCGTTTCACCACAATATAAATGTTAAATAATATTATAAATAACAAAAATTAAAATGTTTGGTACTTTTAAAATTTGTTAAAAAAATTAAGAACCACAAAATTTGATGAAAAAATGGTACGTTTTAATTTGTATTAGTTACAGATCGGGTAACAAACCCAATTGTTTTTAAGGTACAGGTTTTTGAGTAAAATAATGTTTTAATGGACTTTCTATTTTCTAAAGGTAGGCTAAAAATTTTCCAAAGCAAAGGTCCGAGCAAACTCGGCAGTATAATTTGTTGTATTTTTATATCATTATAATTCTTTTTATTGTTTATTGGCAATACTTTTTAAATTAACACTTTTTTTGTTAAATTGAAATATTAATTAAAAATAACAAATTTAAATCTATAACTTATATAAACAGTTCAAAGAATGGATAACCTACAAGAAAGATAATAATTATTAAAAATATATTGTTGTTTATTAGGTTAAAATATTTTTTGCATTATTAAAAGATTTAATATTGAACTTTAGGTTATATTTGAATTAATTTACAAAAGCAGTCAAGCATGAAATGGAAAGTTCTTCTAGTAAAAAGTAGAATTGTTTTAAAATTCTCATTTTATTCTTATCGGTTCAAAATAATAAAGAAGGACCATCATAAGATATTGCTTATTTTGCAATTTCTGTTTATTTGCTATTGCCTGATTTTCCAAAAAATATTTAAGATATTAAGAAATTCTCAAAATCAGACGTGAAGAGTTTATAATTTGCAAGAAATTAACTTCGTATCCTGATGGTATTTGAATTTACGTATGTATATTCTATGAAACAACTTATCGTGATAACGTCTAATTAATTAATCAAAACAAAATTTAATTATTTGCTTGAATATATAACAGCAGCTAGAAGATTACGAATTCAGTGTGTTCAATTCATCTTGAGTAAATGACAGAGGTAATTTATTATTAATATTTTTTGTTATGGTAAAATAATATTACGCAACTTTTTATTTCATAGTCAAGTTTTTATTAATTGTTTTGAGAAGTAATTATTTTTATTAATTATTTAAATAACCTGCATTCACTTCATTAGTTAATATTTTAATTTTGATCAATTTTTAATATCTACTATAGTATTTTTATTTTAATTGTATTTCTTTTTACCAGTATATTTTTCCTATTTAATTTTTGAATTAGCTTCTACCATTCTTCTGATTTTGTCTAGTTGCTAAATTATCTGCTACATCCAAATGTAATTTTTTTTAATAAACCAGGTTGTATTTTCATTGCTTTAGTTCAGTACAATGAAGAACTTCTACATATTATTGGGAATCTACGCATTTTGCGTAGTTAATCAAGTCCTTTCGGCACCCGCCGATGGTTCTTTATCTTTAGTTACAACTTCAACTGAATCATCAAATGGAAAAGAAGGAAAAGAGGTATTTCAGATAAAGTTTAAAAATTATTTGAGTTGTTAACCTTTAACATTTCAGGGAACCGTGGTAGAAGATGCAAAGCTTCCCCAAATTTATCAAATGCATATCAAATCAAATATCAGTAACCGATTTGCAAACACCACAATCACAAGCAAAGTGAAAAATATTGCCAGGACATCACAAGAGGCAACCTTTTCAATCATTTTGCCCAAAGATGCTTTCATCTCTGGTTTTATAATGGAAGTCGACGGAACAAATTACACTGCCTACGTGAAAGAGAAAGAAGAAGCTAAGAAGCAATACGATAGTGTAAGTTATCCCGATTTCTTCAAATGGACCATATAATAAATTAAGACATTATTTAGGCCGTTGCAAGTGGATTAGGTGCGGCTCACGTAGCCGTCAGTGCTCGCGATTCCAACAAATTCACAGTTTCCGTTAATATCGAACCCGAAACCAAAGCTGCTTTTTATCTAACATACGAAGAACTTTTGAAACGAAAGGATGGTCGATACGAAAACGTAATCAATATTCATCCCGGACAGCCGGTTAAAGATTTTAACGTTGAAGTAAGAATATAATTTGGTATATTATCCCGATTCTAACTTTACTTCCTAGGTACTTATCAGCGAAGGTCGAAAAATTACGGATTTAAAAGCGCCTCCATTACGATCAGGAAACGAGATTGGAAACGAAAATGAAGAACTTGATCCTCGAGCAGATATCGAAATTTTGAGCGACTCTTCCGCTCTCGTTAAGTTTTCCCCCAACGAAGAGAGACAGAAACAATTGGCCCATTTGTTGAAGACAAACGAAGATGATGGACTTTCTGGTCAGTTTGTGGTTCAGTATGATGTGGAACGTGATCCTAGAGGTGGTGAAGTTTTAATCCGTGATGGATATTTTGTTCACTTTTTTGCTCCATCGGAATTGCAACCGCTACCAAAACATGTCGTTTTTGTGTTAGATGTTAGCGGTAGTATGAGTGGTACCAAATTGCAACAACTGAAAGAAGCAATGCAAAAAATATTGAATCAGTTGCACGACAAGGATTCTATTAGTTTAGTGGAATTCGGTAGCACTGTGAAAGTATGGAATTTAGATGCTCCAACCGAAAGTGTTTGGTATTCCACGGGTGGACACTACGGATCAACAATGGAAGTGCTTAATTTAACTGTAAGAAAAATATTTATACTTAGTAGCGATCAAAATTTACGTTTTTTAAATTTAGGGTATTAATTTTCCAAATGCATATCCAGCAACGCCGGATTACGTTAAGAAAGCAAAAGAAGCCGTTAGCCAATTTGAAGTCACCGGAGCAACCAACATCATAGGTGCACTTGAAGTGGGTTTACGTTTAGTGGAAATAGCAAGAGAAAAAAAAATTGATGACATTGATCGTCAACCACTCATCATATTTTTGACTGATGGAGAACCCAACGTTGGTGATTCGTCACCCGTAAGCATAACTAAAAAGGTAGGTACCAAATCATAGTATCTGTTCGATCAGTGTGAATTACAAATTATTTTAGATTACGGACCACAATACTGGTCTCAAGAAGACTCCCATTTTTTCGCTTTCGTTTGGATATGGTGCTGACAAAAAGTTTTTGCAAAAGTTATCGTTGCGCAATATGGGATTTTCTAAACATATTTATGAGGCTTCTGACGCAGCATTGCAGTTGGAGGATTTTTATAACCAAATATCTTCGCCTTTATTGTCCGATGTTAAATTTAAGTACGAATCATCTGAAGTTACAGAAGTCAGCAAGATTCATTTTCCCATTCTGTATGATGGATCGGAGCTGGTAGTGACGGGACGTTTTGGTTAGTAACCATTCAAGTTTATAGTTTATTTCTTTATCTCTTTGATTTTCAATTTAAGATGAAACCTTTAGACCACCAGTAATAGAAGGATTCGGTTGCACAGGACTGATTAATCTTACACCAAGGGTTGAACATTCGGTCACCGATATTGAACGTCTTTGGGCGTATTTAACCGTAAAACAGTTATTGGAGAAGACTGAAATCACAGATGACAATGTGGAAGAAATTAAGAAAAAGGCGCTAGATTTATGTTTAAAGTATTCGTTCGTGACACCTTTAAGCTCTTTAGTTGTTGTTAAACCTAACTCAACTAATGCTGTGGATGCTGAAGAAGATGCAGGTAGACCTGTTGCAATTGCTAGATCATATTGTAAGTGATCTTCTTTAAATTTTAAAATTCCTAGTTTAGTGCCCAAGTCACTTATCAAATCAAATATTTTTCCATTTATTATTTTGCTGTTAGTTACATCCTTGCACTATTTATGATTTGCTGTATTTTTTTGACCGAAAGAAAAGTAATTTTTGTATTATTTCAGCTGCTCGCAGTGGTTCTGCAACTTCTTATCAATCATTACCGTCAATCCGTTTTGGTATGTATCCTGAAGTTTATCGTAACTTTCATTAAATTGCGTACAGAAAGAAAGTAGATTCCTTGCTTTCGGTTGGAAACGTTGAAAATCGTCACATGTTAATAAGGGTAACCGTACTGAAGGGAAGCAAATAATCGTGAAGATACTTCAATGCACCGATCGGTACTGGCAGCCAGAAGCAGGAAACCGGCATTCTTTCTGTTCATAGTTTAAACTGTAAAATTAACACTTCAGTAATTATTTTATTAATTTAGGAGGTGGTGGACCAAGATATTCTGATTCTATTTCTGCTCGTATTCCTGGTATGTGATTATTTTTATTTATTTAATGTGAAAGTTTGAAAACGAATTGTATTTCAGCAGTACCTCAGTCCCCCCCACTTGACTACCATCAAGCGTCATTATCAATATCTGATCGAGTTATTGGGAACAACAATAATTTATATGCTGCCCTTCCATGGCTAAAAAATATTTTAAACGAAAATGGAATTTTGAGTTTGCCAGCAGGTTAGTATTTTTATTCTTCGATAAAAATGTAACCACCTGGCTGGTGCCTACTATTCTGATTGATTTTAGCCTTCATCAAAATATTGGTGTATATTAAAATATTTGACTGATGAAGGCTAATAAGTAGTTTAAACTGATCAGCAAATTAACTTCTTTTTCTTTTAGGAAATTACAAATTGGGATCAAATGAAACCATAAGTGTTAATCCAATATGTTCCAATACTCCATCAAATGTTCCTGGAAAATGCACGTTGCTTAAAGATTGTTCGCAAGTTCATTCTTTGCTTACAAGCGTTAGTGTGTATGTCCAACATTTCTGTTTGTTGGAAAACGAGTAAGTAATTCGCAAATAGTAACGAATGCCGTAATTTATTCAACTTTGACTGTTTTAGATATGCAGGTGTCTGCTGCCCAACTACAACTACTGTGATATAAAAATCATAAAATTATACTTTGTTATATTTTTTCTAATAAATATTTTGTAAAATATATTTTCTTTTTATAAATCATCATCATAGTAAAAAAACGTTTAGATCTCTTCGTGATGCTTGGTTCGTGATGCTCGGACCGTGACACAATCAGGATGGGTTTATCTGAAAGATTAATTCACGTCGTAGATCACGCGTAGTAAATTTTGATCAAAAAGTCAGGTTAAAATTTATTCAGTTTAATTTATTATTAAAATTGATGAAACCAATTATGACACGTATCGTGCGGAGCATTTTGTAAATCATGGACAAAATGATTGAAAAATAATTAAAGAAATAGATCACCTATATCGGCAAGTAAGTTAATTTAACTATCGAAGTATTGAGTTTGCTTCAGTTAAATGTAAATTAAACAAAAACTTAACTAGACGTTAAAATATTAGATTTTAACTGTAAGTAAAAAACAACATACAAGAAAATTTTATTTAAAAACACTTAAAAGACATTTCGAACCTTTTTGTGACGAGGTACAAACAGAGAATATTTGAAGAAATGAGAAAAACTGAAACTACGGGGGGGGGGGGGATTCAAAAACAACGTGGTGTTTTTTACAAAAGTTGAAAAATATAGTAAAATTAATGAAGATATAGCGAAGTAAATTTGCTACATTGATGTTTCGCGATTCTGTCGCTCGTCAGGCAAATCTCACCAGCAAGAATAAAAGAAAATATTTAAAATTAATCGAAAAATTAAAACAATTTAAAAAAAAGGGAAAAAAAATGAAAAAGCTTACCAAAGGAATAAAAAATATAACTGGATTCACCTACACACATGTCACAAAAAGGTTAGAAATGTCTTTTAAGTGTTTTTGAATAAAATTTTCTTGTATGTTATTCTTTACTTACAGTTAAAATCTAATAGTTTAACGTCTAGTTAAGTTTTTGTTTAATTTATATTTCACATAACACATACTAAAATCACACTCTATTCTTGAAAAAATTTCTTTTTTAAGATCATATTTCTGTATCAGTTAAATGTAATTTTTTAGTGCTGTTTTCTCTCTTTTTGACTTTCATTCGGTACATTTACTGAAAACATTGTAAGAAAATCCTTTCAAGCCGAATCCGATTGGACTCTCGCACACCCAGTAAACCTGGTATTTCTTTGGCGTGTCAAACCCTGATGTTG
Organism: Rhagonycha lutea; assembly: GCA_958510855.1. Classification (NCBI taxonomy): domain Eukaryota; kingdom Metazoa; phylum Arthropoda; class Insecta; order Coleoptera; family Cantharidae; genus Rhagonycha; species Rhagonycha lutea. The sequence continues at coordinate 98,531,432 of OY294036.1, forward strand.
GAAGGTAGCTCTTCTGTAATTCGGAGGTTGGGAGAGGATTCTGATAATCACTTCTCGAGGTAATTAAAACTGTGCTATAATTGACTGAATCTTTATTAAACACAAAAATCTCCAGAACAAGACACAAAAAGACCATACGCAAAACGCTATTGACAAAGCTCAAACTATGATGCCACAAACTTCCAAAATGGTCTTATAAAGTTAACAAAAACAATCGCGAACAAGAATTAAAATTTCACTTACAAACTGCTCAAGATTACAAAAAGTTCAACATACAGCTGTTCCAGTAGCGACCGTAGAATCTTCTTTCTTTAAGTTCATGATAGCAGGAATTGTGTCATCACCTCTTGCCCTAACAAGATAGGCCCCAGAACAATACATTCTAAAGTTATAAAACCAAAATGGATGGTACCAAAAAAAAAAACCACTGTACCCTTTACCAATTCACGTTGGATGAGCATAAAAACAGTCTGGACCAAGGTAATAAACTAATAACGAACGATGTTTAAATCCGATATCGAGCGTCTCACAATACAGCCGTACACAACTCACGACTTACGAAGAGGAAGAATATCAAAATATTACAAAATTGCATCGGAATTATTTCGCTCACATCTCAAAGGCAAAATCGCCAGCCAAAAAATGAAGGCGCGTTCTCACGATTCAAGTTTAGTTGACCGATTATAGTTGATAAACAAAAGTGAAATATGACTTGAATGGGTTTTTGTTCACACATCATGTCAATAAATACTAAGGCTGGGAATCAAAATCGAATATAATCAACTAATCGATTATTCGAATATGAATATTTTCTCAACGGCACTATTCAAATTATTCGAATATTCAAATTATTTGAATATTCAAAATTATTCGAATATTCAAACTATTCGAATGATTATTCGAATATTCGAGTAATTTGAATATTCTTGTCATTTTTTTTAACAAATATTCAAATATAAAAATGTTAAAAATTCCCAGCCTTACTATATACGGGGGTGGTTTTTGGGGTTCAAACCTTCAAATCCCCCCATGGGAGAGCAAGAGATTAAAAAAAAGGGTCTAAAAATGTTTTTTGGAGCAAAAAATCGAATGTAATCAACTAATCGAGTATTCGAATATGAATATTTTCTCAACGGTACTATTCAAATATTCGAATATTCAAATTATTCATATGATTATTCGAATATTCGAGTAATTTTAATGTTCAAATAATCATTTGAATATTCGAATAATTTGAATATTCTTGTGATTTCTTGAACGAATATTCGAATACAAAAATGTTAAAAATTCCAAGCCTTAATAAATACTGATTCAATTCATGACAGTTTCAATTTAATTTAGTTGAAAATGGCGTCGTAAGCAATTTCAAATTTGAAAATTTCAGTTGAAAACGAACTTTTGTTGTTGAACGAATATTTAGCTTGTATTCCATGCGAAATCGGCTAACCGTTGGATCCGGCCATATTTAATGTAACTGATTTTTATTATACTATAATCCAATGACAGACGGACGTACAACTTTTTTCAAATTTTTATTTTCATCTATTTTCAATTTGCAATTATTTAAAATATTTACTCTATACAATTTCAAATGATTATAACTCAAGAATGGAAGCTATTCGAAAATAGAATGGAAAATATTATCAAAAGCAAATATAAATGTAGAAACATTAATAATATAGATATTATTTGAAAGAAAATTAATTAATAGCATATTTCAATTTTACTTCAAAATAATTTATTTCTATCTTTAGTCCAGTCATTATAGCATCAAAATAGGGGTGTTTGTTGCAAAAGGTGGCGTAGAAGATTTTATTTTTTAACTTGTATAATATGGGTGCCAACATGTAAATAACAAAAATGCTAACACGGGCGACCTCGGTAGAACTTTTGGCCTCCAAAAAACCTCAAAATTTTAGAACTTTTCTTCGTATCTTGTCCATAACTCCTAAACGGTGCATTGTAGCAAAAAAGTAACAATATAACAAATTAAAGATTGTTTAATTCTGCGTCGAATGGGTACTACAACTTAATAATTCGGTCAAGTGATATGGTCGAAAACCACGGTCAAAAAACGACTAGTTTTTCCATCATTGTCGAAAACTGAGATAGAGTATTATATATGCGTCTGTAATTTGGAGATGAGTACTCTATGAGAAAAACTCATGAAATAAAAGTTATACAACATCAAATTCTACGTCCAATGAGTACCGACATTATTAAATTCGGATAAGTAGACCTCTCCAAATTGGCAATCTCCCAATGTCGGGCAATTGGCATAAGGACCCCATGAAGCTGAATCGGTCATTCCAAAATCTCTGATTGCCAATTTGGAGAGGTCTACTTGTCCGAATTTAAAAATGTTGGTACTCATTGGTCGTAGAATTTGATGTTCTATAATTTTTATTTCATGAGTTTTTCTCATAGAGTACTCATCTCCAAATTACAGACTCATATATAATACTCTATCTCACTTTTCGACAATGTTGGAAAAAGTAGTCGTTTTTTGACCGTGGTTTTCGACCATATCACTTGACCGAATTATTAAGTTGTGATACTCATTCGACGCAGAAATACATAATCTTTAATTTATTATATGGTTGCTTTTTTGCTAGGATGCACTGTTTAGGAGCTATGGGCAAAAAAGGAAGAAAAGTCCAAAAATTTGGAGGTTTTTTGGAGGCCAAAAGTTCTCCCGAGGTCGCCCGTGTTAGCATTTTTGTTTTTTACATGTTGTCACCCATATAAACAAGTTAAAAAAATAAAATCTTCTAGGCCACTTTTGCAACAAAAAATGTCTATAATGACTGGACCATTTAATTTTTTTTGAACCGATTTTCCAAAAAGATTCCACCTATTACACAAATTTTAATTTATAAGAGGAATCCTCAGAGTTGGAAAATAAATTTAATCCCCTAGGTTTTCCCACCTTTTACTCCAACAAGAAAATTTAAATTCATTTGTTTACCTTTACAAACTATTTTTGTAGCTTTTTAGATAAATCGGACTCATTTTATATGATTAATATTATTATTAAAAAGTTCTGATACAATTATTTTTTTGATATGCTTTAATATTTTCCTCATTAATTATTAAATTCGCTTAGAAAAAATTTCTTCAAGATATATCACTATTTTAGCCGTCATATGGTACTACTCCCTTAACATAGTTTCAAATTTCACCTTGTGTTTGAATTTTTCTGACTCCTTCTTCTTCTGCCTTTCCAGGCAGAAAATGAAAATAAAATGGCTATATAATAATTAAATAGTATATTGTTTGGCAAGGGATGAAACAAGATGATTTCAGATGAGAGTGGTTTGCCTTCCCGAGCGAAAGCGAGGGCTGGCATCACCTCGAGTCTGAAATCGTGTTTCATCCCGTGCCCAAACATACTATTTTTCATATTACCTGTAATGAATCTAAGAGTTTTCATAAAATATAAGAATTGTCAGCTGTCACATTAATTGTTTACAATTAATAAAATCAATTCTGACAGGTTTAAAATGAAATCAAAAACTGAGTAAGCGGGCAGAAACTTGACGCTTTCTTTCCTAGGGCAGAAACCAATTTAGTTTCTGACCAACAGTCGCGTTGATCTGCAATTGTCGTGTTTCGACTGTCTCAACATGCAATGAAACTCGTAGTTTCATGACAGGTATTATGAAAAATCCTATTGATTAGATTGGTTTTCATGGAAACTTTTCAATTTCTGACGAACAATCAGAAATGCTATTCTATATTTTTCTTGATATTTGCAAGGACTACTTAGTTTGTTTTTAAATTTGATGTGGAATGACGTAGGTGCATTTTATTCTTAGTGATCAAGCAGGATATTTTTCTATAATTTTAGGAAAGTAATATTAATTTGCGCATGTTCTTCAGAAACGATGCTTAATATATAGACAGTAAAATTAAATGGTAATTTTAAACAAGATTTCTATAGGTGTATAAATAATAAAAGCGGTTAATGTTAATTATGTTTATTAGTGGCCCGGCCTTCATCAGCGAACGAGGTAATTTAATATTATTAACATTTTATCCATACTAGCTATTTAAAAATTTTTAAATTGGTTAGTACTTAATTCGTAAAATTATTTAAAATATAACAATGAATTTGAAAATTATTATACAAACATTATTATCATTTTTTTCATTGGCACAATTATATTATTTTTCATTTTTAATAGTTTAGCTATCAAAAATGAAGAATTATTACCGTCTATCGAACATTTTGTGTGCATTTCTTTTTATCTCGGAAGTTCTTTCTGCACCAGCCGATTCAACACTTTCATTAATAGTAAGTTCAACGGAACCATCAAATAGAAAAGAAGAAAATCCACAAGAACATCCAGTTGAAAATGTTAAAGTACCGAAAATTTATCAAATGGATATCAAATCTAACATCAGTAATCGTTTTGCTCACACCACCATCACAAGCAAAGTAAAAAATATTGAATCCGAAGCACAAGAAGCCACATTTTCTGTTGTTTTGCCTGGAGATGCATTTATCTCTGGTTTTATAATGGAAGTGGATGGCAAAAATTACACCGCGTACGTGAAGGAAAAAGAAGAAGCTAAAAAGGATTACGAACAGGTAAATTATCTTGCACATTTGATCCTAATAACTTAAGAATCATTTTAGGCCGTTTCTAGTGGATTGGGAGCAGCTCACGTAGCTGTGAGCGCTCGGGATTCCAACAAATTCACAGTTTCGGTTAACATCGAACCCCAAACCAAGGCTGCATTTTATTTAACCTACGAAGAACTTCTCAAACGAAAGAATAGTCGTTACGAGCACATCATCAACATTCATCCAGGCCAACCGATTAAAGATCTCACCGTCGAAGTAAAAATCGAATTAAAAATTAGCTCCGATAACTATAAAACTAAAATTTACTTTTAGGTTCTCATAACCGAAAAACGAAAAATTACCGAATTGAAAGCACCCCCTCTACGTTCAGGAAACGAAATTGGAAACGACAACGCTGAACTGGATCCCCGAGCAGAGATCGAAATATTGAGCGATACCTCAGGTCTGGTTAAGTTTGCTCCTAACGAAGAGAGACAAAAACAATTAGCGCATTTGTTGAAAACAGAAGAAGATTATGGGCTTTCTGGCCAGTTTGTTGTCCAATATGATGTGGAACGCGATCCCAAAGGAGGGGAAGTTTTAGTTCACGACGATTATTTTGTACATTTCTTTGCACCAACCGAGTTAAAACCTCTGCCTAAACATGTAGTTTTTGTATTAGATACTAGTGGCAGCATGTGGGGTACAAAAATCGAACAATTGAAGGAAGCCATGGGAAACATATTGGATCAATTGCACGAAAATGATTTGCTCAGTTTGATGGAATTTAATAGTCGCATGCGGGTATGGAATTTAGACGACACCGAGAAAAGTGTGCTGTACACTTCAGAATACAGTTTTAATCCACCCTTGACTAGGATAGATGCAGCTCCCTTTAACGTAGGAATAAATTCATTTATTATCATACCTTTCAATTTTATACATCATATTCTTTTTTATAGGAAGTAGTTTTTCCAAATGCTTATCCAGCAACAGCTGATTACATCGCTAAAGCAAAAAACAGTGTGAATGAATTTCGTGCAACTGGTGGAACCGATATTTTAACTTCCATCGAAGTTGGTTTACGTTTGGTTGAATTAGCAAGACAAAATAAGACTGATTCCATAGATCGTCAACCACTTGTGATATTCTTGACGGATGGAGAACCCAATATTCGTGATGCGTCACCTGAAAGTATTATTAAAAAGGTGACGGAAATGAATTCTGGTTTGAGGAAGGCTCCTATATTTTCGCTTTCGTTTGGATTTGGGGCAGATAAACACTTTTTGCAAAAACTGTCATTGCGTAACAGGGGTTTTTCCAAACACATTTATGAAGCTGCCGATGCTGCATTGCAACTGCAAGATTTTTATAACCAAATTTCTTCTCCTTTGTTAGCCGATGTGACTTTTAAGTATGACACTTCGGTTACTGAAGTCAGTAATACTCATTTTCCTATTCTATATCGTGGAGCAGAACTTGTAGTGGCAGGACTTTATGGTAAAATGTCAATTGTTTTAATTTTTTCATACATAACAATTTATTTTAGGTTCGGGAAAGAATCGCAATACACCCACTATAGATGGTGTAAGTTCTAATGGATTGGTGACTCTGACTCCAGTGGTTGAACATGTAGTATCCGATATTGAGCGTCTCTGGGCTTATTTAACTGTAAAGCAATTATTAGAAAAGAAAGATATCTCTGATGACAACATAGAAGAAATTAAGAAGAAAGCCTTGGATTTGTGTTTGAAATATTCATTTGTAACTCCCCTGAGTTCCTTGGTGGTGGTTAAACCTAATGCAACTGATGCTGTTGATGCAGAAGACGCTGATGGAAGTGGTGGTGCGTATGAAACCCAGAAGAAAAATAATTTCTATTTTCATGCCTTTCATTCGAAGTTATTGTGTAATTCTAATTATATATTTTTTCATTGCAGGATCGAGAAGATCTCCAAATACTGCGGCAATGTTTTTCAATTCACCTCAAGATTTGTTTGTTTCTACACCACTTATTCGTCCATTTCGTCCATTACCAACACAAACTGCTCCCAGTATTCAAACAACTGAATCTTTAAACCTGGATGATCATCCAGAGATCGCTATTCCATGGTTGAAAAATATATTGAACCAAAATGGAACTTTAAGTTTGCCGACTGGAACTTACAAATTGGGATTAAATGAAACCATAACCGTTAATCCAATTTGTTCAAATGCTCCATCAAATGTTTCTGGAAAATGCACATTACTTAGAAGTTGTCCTACAGCTTACCCCTTGCTCACAAGTGTAGATGCTTTTGTTCAACATTTCTGTTTATTGGAAAACGAGTATGTGACCCAAAGGTTTTTTCTTTCTATAAAGTAATAATTTATTTTTTTTTTAGATATGCAGGTATTTGCTGCCCTGAAACTATGGTGTGAAGCTATTGAAATATTACAGTTATTGGACTATATCATTGATCACTTATTACAATTTTTAATTTTAAATAAATTTTTTTAAATATTTTAATTTCTTTAATATTCTTAAAGTTTTCATTGTTAAGCAAAATTAATAATGAAACGGAATTTTACATCGTTACTTTGCATTTTTCATTATGTTTATAAATAGATATTATTAACATTCTTTATAAAGAACAAACAAAGATATTAATTTATCAATTTAAATTTTATTCGTTAAAGGTGACCCTTTCGATAAAATTTTAACATAATTGATTTTATATGAAATAAAATGTGCAAATTACAATAAAATTATGTTCAAACTTTTGCTTTATCTTAAAAAGTGCTCGAAAAACTCAAAATTAATAATATAAATTAATCTATATATATAAAATAATAAACTGACTGACTGACTGACTGATTGACTGACTGACTGATTGACTGACTGACTGACTGATATATCAACGCACAGCCCAAACTACTGGGTCCTTAGCGATGAAATTTTGCACAGAGGTTTCTGTTATAACGTAGGCGAGCACTAAGAAAGGATTTTATGAAAATCCTATCCAAAAGGGATTTATCACCTATTATCTAATTAGTGGTGACGCGCATGAATGGAGATTCCCACTGTCGACGTCCCTCAATTTTCCAAAACACAGCCTAAATCGGTGGGTCTACGTTTAGAAGCATGGGATTTTCTTTAGAAAAAGAGATATACACAAATATGGGATTTATCACCTAATATCTAATTAGTGGTGACGCGCGCGAATGGATTAACGAGATTCGCAAAGTCGACGTCCTTCAAGTTTCCAAAGCACAGACTAAACCGGTGGGTCTACTGTCCAGAAGCATGGAATTTTCTTTAGAAAGGAAAAGAATAAACTTTTAGAAATTAAAAAATAAAAGTGCGAGATAGGTTAGGATAGAACGAGAACCTCCGAAAAGTTAATTTGGGTTGTCGTTTCTAGCGCGAGTAGAGAGAGAGAAATGAAACGTCAAACGGAATGGAAAGAAGAAGGGAAAATGAGGAAGATACAAAGAGTACGAGAGGTGGAGGTAGCCGGAAATGGGAACTGATGGGAGTTGGGAGGATGGAGTGCCAGAGTAATATTGAAGCCAGGAGTAACAAGCGAGGTACGATTTGGGAGCTGTAGAGGTGGATGAGTGGAAAGAGAGCGTGCAGTACAGGACTGCATGTAGAAACTGTGGACAACATACCAGGAGAGAGAGACCGATAGAGTAGAGAATAGAATATAGAGACGGAAGGAAAAAGGTTTAGGCGCAAAAAAGTGAATTCCACGCGGACGAAGTCGCGGGCAACAGCTAGTTTACTATAAAATTAATTTTAATTAGTTTCGAATTTGCCGAAAAGTCCAGGCAATTCAAAGGAAATGCATGGAACACAATTTTTGACTTCGTAACTTTGTTTGGACCAGTTAGGAGGTGAACATATCAAAAGTCCCCGCTCGAAGCCTTTGAGCCGGGGGGGGGGGGTGTCTGAAGGTCCCATTTTTTTAGTTTCTCGCTTTTATCTCGGAAACTATGCGTCGTAGTGACATGACCATAATATACTAAATGAAAGCTTAGTAAATTTGCTACAAGTTTTATATTTACAATTTTTTAATATCTTGTATAATTATCGAGATATCAGCTCTTAAAAATCTGTAATTTTGGAAAAAAAACATTTTTGCCTCACATATTTTGCTCTTTTTGACCGGATAACTCTTCAATGATGCATTCAATAAATAAATGCCGGCCATAGGGTTGTAGAGAATTAAATACCCTTCCTTCCCTTCCCAGTGAGCAGCATGCAGATTTTGGACAAGCCCGCCAAAACAAGGATGCAGCTGACATTGCCAAGCTAACCGATTGGTTTATGAAATTTCCTTCCTTCCCAGAGACCAGTGACATCATGTCTATTGCGACAGGAATTGTTGGAGATACAACGATCACCTGCTACAATGCTGTTGCAGTTGGTAAGCAAGCTATGGCTAAAATGGTCAATTCGGCATTTTCTAACATCAAATTGGCTCGAAAAGATCGAGCTCTTCCCCTTTCGACAGTGAGCTCATCGATCACGATCAACGACGAAAAGATTCCTGTGGACCTATTCTTATTATTCCGACGTACTATATCAATCAGCCAAAAAACAGACGAAGATTTAAAGATGTACATGGAATACGAATTAGCCCCGTTCCCCTTAACCCTATTCAGTGAGGGTGGGATGAGGTAATCGACTAAGTCAGCGCTGTACAAACTATTCAACACCATGACCAAGGATGTACATGTCGCACAGCTATACATTGTATTTGATGGAGGGCTCCTCTTCCATAAAGTTATTTGGCAAAGAGGTGCCAAGATATCGACAATCTGCGAGAGCTACATCCACTTTATCACAAAGAACTACCACGGAAGGAGATTTACTGTAGTCTTCGACGGCTATTCCTCATCAACCTCAAGCACGAAATTAGCAGAACAGCAAAGGCGCTATCGACTCAGCAAGTCTGCTGACATCCATTTCACCGAAGACACAGAGATAAACGTCAAACAGGAAGATTTTCTGTCGAACAAGTTCAACAAAATCAGGCTCATCAACATGCTTAAAGTGAAGCTTGAGGACAATGGGATCAGGACCCTTCAAGCAGAAAGTGATGCGGACGTTCTGATCGTGGATACGGCTGTGGAATTGTCGGAAACAACAGCTGTCGGCATTGTGGGTGAAGATGTTGACCTCATAGTCCTCTTGATGGCTAAAGCTGATGCGCATAGGACATTATTTTCATCAAGCCTGGACGTGGGAAGATAAGGGATTCCTTCTTCTCGTCCCAAGAGCTTCAGCAACAAGGTTTCAAGGATGTTCTGTTTTTGCACGCCTTTACTGGATGCGACACAACATCCTCCGCATTTAGAAAAAGCAAGGTCGCATTTGCGAAGTTGTATCTGAAGTCGCCAGAGGTCCAGAAAGCAGCAGCGGTCTTTTCAGACCCTTCCTCCACCACCGCACAAGTACAGAAGGCAGGCGAAACCTGCATCTTGAGGTGGTATGGGGCTCCAGCAAAAGAGGTCTCCCTCAATGCCTACAGGTTCAAGTCTTTCTTGAAATCAGTGGCCACCATCAAGCCTGATATCTCTTGCCTTCCTCCCACCAAGGGAGCAGTAAAACAGCATTCCCTCCGAACATTCCACCAAGTTCAACAGTGGCTGGGAAATGACCTGCCTCCTCAGATGTATGTATGGGTGGAAGATTGAGAAAAACTGCCTGGTACCAGTGCACAGTGAGTTAGCAGCTGTACCGGAAGACATCGTGAAAATGATTTTCTGCCGATGCACGAAAGACTGTGCCAGCGCGAAGTGTGGCTGCAAAAAGGCAAATCTCAAATGTTCCACAGCATGCCACAATTGCAAGGGGAACTGCCTAAATGGGGTCCCTCAAATTGATTCAGAAGATGAAGAAGAACAGGAGGACTCTCTGGCCCTTTCCGTACAGGGGTCCGATGAAGAAGACATTGGTGACAAAGAAGATGAGAACGAAGACGAGGATGAAGGTCATTCGTACCCCAAGAGAGCAAGAAATTGACTCAATGTTACATTTTAATGTTTTATGTTAATTCTATAGACCCCCCCTCCCCCCGGCTCATAGGCTACGGGCGGGGACTTTTGATATGTTCACCTCCTAACTGGTTCAAACAAAGTTACGAAGTCAAAAATCGTGTTCCATGCATTTCCCTCTATACCTTTTTTTGAGCATTCCTTGCCTGGACTATATGACACTGACTACGATTTGTAGCTGGATTACCTAGATTCACCCAGATTAGACAATTGGAAAAATTAGTTGATTCTCCTGCTCTGCTGTAAAAGATCAACTAATAGTCATTTTGAAATCTTTGTATTTTCTTATCGAATTTATTCAGATAACAAAATATGGACATTGCATATTGTGCAATTTTTGTTTATTTGTGTTCTTATTCTTTCTACAAATTACTGACGTTAAAATTTTTTATCTAGTTTTTCTAAACGTCCGCGTTTTTGCATAATAACTTATCGTTTCAAATTATTGAGTGAATGCAAGATTTATTTCAGAAAATATATAAAAGCCACTAGGCGATTATATATTTAGTGCTTTATCTTCAGTGAATGATTGAGGTAATTCATTATTATTTTTTGTTGCAGTAAATTAATATCGCACAACTTTTTTTTGTAATTATGTAGAACGTATAACAATATAATAATTAATTACTAATTTTTAGATAAAATTTAAATTTAAAATATTTTTGCCTTTCCAATTTTTGATTCTTCCATCTATTAACTTATTAAATTGCTATTTGATGTTGTCCGAATATAATTTTTAAATGAAAAGTTTTTTTACAAACTTGATTGCATTATGTTGGTTTAGTTCAGCACAATGAAGAATTGTAATTTATTACTGGGAATCGTCATCGCAGTTTGTTTGGCAAATCAAGTGTTTTCGGTACCTGCAGCTGTTTCGAATTCATATGCTGCTCTTCCTTGGTTAAAAGATATTTTAAACGAAGATGATACTTTGAGATTGCCAGCAGGTTGGTATTTCTGCATTCATCGATCATAATAAGACTCGAGATATGTAGTTATGTATATAATTTTTTTTAGGACAATACAAATTGGGATCAGATCAAGACATAAGTGTTAATCCACTATGTACAAATACCCCATACAAAGTTGTTGACGGAAAATGCACCTTGCTCAAAGATTGCCACATAGCTTATCCCAAGCTTAAAAGTGTCGATGACTATGTTGAAAGCTTTTGTTTATTACAAAATGAGTAAATTGGACTGATTTTTCCTAAATATATTAATTTGCTTTATTCTAAATATTTTAGATATGCTGGTGTTTGCTGCCCAAGTGCCGTAGATCTATTCGTTGGAGGCTGGAGAATTGAACCTTATGATGATGATGATGAATAATTGAATCACTTCTATTTCAGAAGAAAATTTGAATATCATTCTTTTGTATTATTTTTAAATTTTTTGAAATAATTATATGTTTATAGAAAAATTTCTATACCTACCTGTTAATCTGTAGAATATAATGCTTAATTTTTCCGTCGTATCATCAAAATTGGATCGTAGAATTGTTTTTACAGAAAAGTATAGATTTTGTAGAGTGAATTCATTTTGAGTTGACATCAGGGCGGAGCTAATATGCAGAAACGAAAATCCGTCCGGTCGCGTCCATAGTCCATATTTGAAACGAAGAGGTGTCAGATTAAATGAAAACTTAGAAGCGTCCACTGTCAAAAGTGAATTAAATGCACGACGGCACTGGCACGTTCTTCTTCCACATCTGTCAACTCAAAGTGAATTCACTCTAACACGCCCTGAAAATGCAACAAACATGAATTTTTTTTCTCCTCTTTTGAATAACTTAATTATGTATAGTACCGTAAAATGGGGTGAATAGAAACAGTTTTCAACTGTGATGTCCAATAACAGAAAATCTACTCAAGGTTTTCGATGCCCTAGATAGCTTAAAATATGGGTCTTAGTTAGTACTTCAATTCGCAAGATCAAAAAAGTTTAGAAATATCTCACGTGAATAGAAACAGCCACATAATGACCTTTTAAGAACTCCTCTGAAGGATTAAGTTTTCCAGCTACTTGAATCAAACCAAATTCTATGAGATGTCAGAGACATCGGACAGGCCATAGATTAATCCAGGGAAATTCCTCAACAGCCTGTGTCTGTAAATTCCCCCAGAAAAAGAGTGCTGTTATTTACGATGGACGCAGCATTTCAATCGTGTCTATACTACAAAATATAAACTTGGTTAGGAACTGATTTACAACTAATTTATTTATACCTCATTTTGAATCCATTTTTTAGGTGTATAGTCATACAATTTTACGTCTTACGTCACGGGATACACTAACTAAGGATGGAGCAATCAAATGTTCGATTTCAAGCATGGAACGCATTTGGGCCTACCTCCCTAATAGCATGTAATCTTACGACAAGATTTTCTCTTGCTTGTATTTGACTTGCCAAGTCGATTTCCCATCAACATCGATTTACAGATTCGCCACAAAAAGTAATATTTTTTAACCGGTTACTTTCTTCTAACAGTCACAAGGTTACTTAGAGGCAACAGGTAGACATTTGGTGTTATATTATGTTACGCTTCCAGAATCGAACCACTTAACCAATCATTCACCTTGATGCTCGAAAGGAAAATATGTACCCTAATATACTAGGGCCTTAATACTTGGTACCAATTACCAAAATGTTCCATAGGGGGTAGCGTTCTCACGTTCTCATTCAGTAAATAATACCAGGATTATTCATTTTACCACATTTATTAAATAACTGTCCCAATACTTTTAACTTTTACAAATATTATTCAAAAACAACTTACATAATAACATTTAAGATGGTCATCTTTAGATTTTGACTATTGGCTGCAACCTCAATGAAGGGTAGTGACCACTGGATTAGCTGGCTGGCAAACCGGCCCCCGATACCTCGATACCGGAAACTCGCTAGCACGCTAACTACCGAAAACTACCCCTCATTGATTGATTGACCATATTTATGTAATTGACTCCCACCTGATTTTCCAATCGCCTGATCGGTGAACCCAGGTATAGTTTGTTTGCGTGGATCCTGTCACGCCATAAGTTATTTGCTTTAATTGCATTATTGCATTTTTAGAAACTGCACTTTGGTTACTTTGAACTTCCTAACGGAAACCGTTGAAAGTTCAACTAACCTGGAGTTCAATGTCTCGTGTGAATAATTGCAACCCATTAATACAACATATCTTATTTTAATTTGGGAATAATTATAATAAATTTGGATGTTGAAATTATTCACGACAATATGCTGCCCAGAAGCAATGGTGCGAAGCTATTGATATATTAGAGCTAGAGGAAAAAATTATTTCTTTCAAGATTTTGTATGATTATTAAAAGAAAGCTTGAAATTTGATAATGTTGATATTTTGTCACAGACGTCTGGAAATTTTTGATTTTTAAAAGTAACTCAGAGACTATGTTGACAACGGAAAATTGGTATTCTAAGATTTACTTTTTTCAAGTTCGCTTCGTGATTACAGGACTATTAAATGGAATGATTCTTTTAATGTTAATTGCAAAATTTATCAAAATATGTTCAAACCCAGGTCAAAATTTCTTATTAGTATTTTAAAATTTGTACTTGATAATAGAAACGTGATAACCCAAATACAATAAGATGATCAAATAAAATCCAATTATTACATCTTTTAACAAAACTTCTGTAAAAGTAGAACAAATAGAAATAATTACAATAAATAAAATAGGTTATTCTTTACAACAGATAATTTTGTCGAACCGATATTCGACATAATATTGAATATTAACGATTTTTCATGAAAAACTATTTATTTATTTTGTAAATGTTTCATTTTTAAAATTTTGTTAAGTACCAAACATTTTGGACATAAGATAACTTTTGTCATGATTAAGATTAAGGTTAAGTTTGTTTTAATGTTAAATTAGATAAAAACAATTAATTTAAATATTATATAATAATGTTGATGTTAATAGTAGTTGTTATTGGTGGTTAATTTAACAACAATTTTAATTTTCTCTGTAGATTAATACATCTTATTTAATCGATTCTTTATGAAATATTTCTACAATCTAAAGGAAATTTCTGGAAAAAAAGATAACATTAAGTTATACGTATGTGTATTATTACATTGATCACAATTTGCTTAAAATGCAATAACCTATCGTTAATATTTTAGTACAGTTTAGCCTGTCGTTCCAAGTAGTTTCCAAAAAAGGTATCACAATTTTAATCAAAAAATTTTAGTTTAAATTTAAACAATTATTTATTTTATTATTTTTAATGAATTGAAAATTAATTTAATTAAGTTAAATGTTAGTATATAATTTATAACATGCGATTCCTATAAAACATGAACATTAATTATTTATAGAAGAACAAGAAATTGAGCTGCCGCAGAAAATGATTTCTATTATTAGATATTAAAAAAATACACTCCTATATTACTTTTAATTGTTCATTTTTACGTTATATTGGAATTTTGAATGAAATGTAATCCCTTTAAATTGTTTCTGATAATCCCGTTATTTTACCAATTGAACTGGCGAGAGATTTCAAAATAACAAAAATTAAAAATGGTTTCAGTTTGCAAAAATGAAGAACTGTTTCGTACTATTGGGCATTCTATTTGCAGTTTGTTTAATAAATCAAGCTTTCAGTTTTCCGACCCACATTGACGGCCACGAAGAAGGTAAGAATTTTTATTATGATAATTTGGGTTATTAAAAACTATTCCATCCGTTTCAAATTACAAGAAACTATTTTTTAAATTATTTTTAACTGTCTAATTACTTTCAGAAAGGT
Source organism: Rhagonycha lutea (assembly GCA_958510855.1). Taxonomy (NCBI): domain Eukaryota; kingdom Metazoa; phylum Arthropoda; class Insecta; order Coleoptera; family Cantharidae; genus Rhagonycha; species Rhagonycha lutea. Next base: position 98,546,826 of record OY294036.1, read on the forward strand.
TCACACCCCCACCTCCAACACGCGGAGGCCACATTGATGGCCACGAGGAAGGTAAGAATTTATATTTTGATAAGTCGGCCCATTAAAAATATGGGAATCTTTTTTAAATTACCAGAATCCATATTTAAAAAAATATTTCTAACTGTCTAATTATTTTCAGAAAGATTCACAAGGTAAGAATTTATATCTTGATAAATAATCTCTTTAAAAATATTGTGTCTTTTTTAAATTACAAGAATCCATATTTTTAAACATACTATGTTTAACTGTCTGATTATTTTCAGAGAGGTTCACCCCACGCCTACCTCCATCACGCGGAGGCATTATTGATGGCCACGAGGAAGGTAAGAATTTATATCTTGATAAGTGGGCTCATTAAAATTATCGTATATTTTTTAAATTACGTGAATCCATATTTAAAAATATATTTTTAACTGTCTAATTACTTTCAGAAAGGTTCACACCCTCACCTCCAACCCGTAGAGACCATATTGATGGCCACGAGGAAGGTAAGAATTTATATCTTGATCAGTCGGCTTATTAAAAATAATGTACCTTTTGCAAATTACTAGAAATGCATATTTTTAAAATTTTTATTAATTGCCTATTACTTTCAGAAAGAAGACCCACACCTCCAGAATTAAGATCAATTAAACACAAACAAGTGTAAAATGAATGGCTGTATTCTATTTCTAACTTCAGTTTACATTAAATTTTTTTAGGTGCTACCATTTTTTTTTATTTCTTTTTAAATAAATTTGATTTTGTTTTTCATTAAACTATTATTTTATTTCTTTCACCAAACATTTAAATTCTGAAGTGTCAAAATTATAAAGAGTCTCATTACAGAATCTGTGACTGAGCTAACAAATTAATATTTGTAGTGTCAATTTGTTTCGATTTTAAAATATTCTGTAGGGTAAAATTATATTGCAGTATATAAGTGACAATTTTGAAGATAATTAGTTTTTAACATTTAGTGCATCAGGGGACCATATTCTATGAGAATAAAAAATCATCAACTGTACCTCAAATACAGGTTTTCCTAAAAAATCAGCTCAATCGAATGTAACACTGAATTTTAACATTGAAAAAGCATATTAAAACTCAATTTCTCGTCATTTCAATTATGTACTTAGTGAGTTTTACCTTTAAATCGACGATATGTACAAATTTTGTACTTTTACTTACATATCACTCGCAATCCGGACGAGGAAGAACAGAGTACATCATAAGGAACCCGAAGTATTGAAATGATGATTCCGATAGATTGTAATAGAGGCACATTGATTTCTAATTTCTGTTCTTAATTTTGGACCTTGAGAGAAAATTTGCGGAAAAATCTTGTTATAAAATTTTAGGTTAAAGTGCCCTCCGAAGAACGAAGACGATCATAACAAAGTTGAACTTTTCTAGGATATGAACATAATCCTTGGCACATGACCACGATGAATTTATGTTTACAAATAGATTTTTTTCATTATTCGTTCAATATGTTGATAAGAATTTGTATAAAATGCTATTAAACTTATTGATAATACATAGAGTTAGTGATTGTTTAGCCTTCATCAGTATCAAGAGATTTCTACAAAGGTATAATGTTTTTTTGCATTGCATCTTTTTCATTTGTTTACTTCATTTGTATGAAAAATATAAAATTATTTCAGTTTTCCACAATGAAGATCTGTTTTGCAGTATTGGGTTTTCTGTATGTAGTTTGCTTAGTAAATCAAATTTTCTCCGCCCCAATTGATACCGATATACAAAGTGAGAAATTACATCTTAATCCATTTTTTATATTCTATTAAAATATTTTTATTGTTCTAGTCGAAGCTGTTTATCCAACAACACAAGCTTATCGTTTAGTAACCATAGGTAATTGTCATTATTCAATATTTATATTATTAAAAATTTCTTGAAATTTTAGCACCCTACACAATAACCCACGCTGTACCAATTCCCCTGGTAACCACTGAAGACCCAGCCAAGAGCTCAAAAAGTGAAGGATCTGCCTAATTCTATTCTTTACAAAAAAAATCGATTGTAAAAGAAATTATTTTATGTATTAAAACCGATTCTATGAATTATAGTATTCCTTTATTCCATGCAAACTTTATCTGGTAGAGTAGCAAGAGTGGTCCTGGACATGACCAAACGCTACATTTACTAACTGTTCTTAAGGCCCATCGTCACGTAGTACGATTATTCGATGGGTGCGAAGTGCATAGTGGGGGTATTAGAACACGACGCCAGCGTCCGATGCGGACAAATTGTGCAAAAAACGTGGCCAGATGTCACGCACCCAGCGAATACCACTACAAGGAAGATAATTAAGTGGTTATCTCGGGATATGATGTCGTGGTTCGGATTTCACTTTAAATTGCATGTCCCACAGGTCTCTGTTTTCAACGAGCGGCTCCGGAAGCTAGATTCCACGATGTCCTGACACACTCTGATAACCCACTGATCCGAAGATCAATTGGATTACGAGTAACCTCTAGTCGATCTTGGACTCTTTTTCCCGTGGTCAATGTAATTCAATGAAATTCTTCACCAGACAACACTGTAATGGAAAGCCTCTTCACCCCCTCTTTGCAGCCCCAAACATGATAAACTAAACTTTGCTGGTGCAACCCTCCTTCTGAACGCACGCCATGAAGAGGGCGTGCATAAATCTCCCATTTAACAATGATAATTCCAATGAACTATTATGATGAAGAGATGTGTGACTTTTTCCCAGTATCTGCAAAACCAATACGACATGTGCTTGGCAGGAGTGGAACATAATAAGCGACTGCGAATGAGTAATCGTGGGTTCGAATTTTTCAATTGGCTGCAGTGCCAATAAAAATAACAAAATATCCAGCCAAACACAATTAAGATACTTGGAGCACAAGATGAAATTCTAAATTCTTCAGTTTTTACGAAGAAATTAATTTTATTGATGAACTCATTAGTGATTTTGAAATCTTAGTATTTTCTTATCGAAGCAGAATACCAAATATTGACTATGCTTATTGTGCAATCTTTGATTATTTGTGTTTTTATTCCTCTTCCAAATTACTGGCCTTCAAATTTTTTATCTAGCTTTTCTAATCAAAATTCGGCGTTTTTACGTAATAACCTAATAACTTATCGTTTAAAATTAGCGAATGGATAAAATATTTATGTGGGAAAATATTTATATAAAAGCCACTATGAGATTCTACATTTACTGTTTCAGTTTTAGTGAACGATTGAGGTAATTTATTATTATTCCTTTTCCAATTTTTAATTCTTCCATCATCTAAACTTTTTAAATTTAATTCCTTTGTTAATCTTAACAGTTTTCAAAGTTTTAGAAATCAAATTGCATTATAATTGCTTTAGTTCAGCACAATGAAGAATTGTTATTTATTACTGGGAATCGTCTTCGCATTTTGTTTGGAAAATCAAGTGCTTTCGGCACCTACAGATACAAATTTAGCTACTGCTCTTCCGTGGTTGAAAGATATTTTAAACGATGATGATATTTTGACCTTGCCATCAGGTTCGTATTTATGTATTCCTCGATCAAAATAAGACTCAAAATATGTAAATACTTATGTATATAATTTTTTTTAGGACAATACAAATTGGGATCACATCACACTGCAAGTGATAAACCAGAATGTTCAAATACACCACTCGTAATTGTTAAGGGAGAATGCACCTTGCTCAAAGAGTGCCCCGATATGTATCACAAGCTTAAAAATGTCGATGACTATGTCGAAAGTTTCTGTTCATTAGAAAATGGGTAAATTGGACTGACTTTTCTTTACATTAATTTGCTTTACTACTCTAACTATTTTAGATATGCTGGTATTTGCTGCCCAATTACCATAGAATTATATACAGGAAAATTAATTTGGGACTAACTTGGAATAATAAATTGAAACATTTCAATTGCAGAAGGAAACTTGAATAATATCATTCTTTTGTACTTTTTAAAATATTTCGATGTTTATAGAATCGTTAAATTTTTCCGTCGTATCATCAAAATTGGATCGTCAATAGAAATGATTTTTTTTTTTACAAAAAAGTATAGATTTTGTAATACGGCATGAAAATGTAACAAAGTTTTTAAAATTAAATACAAATATAAAATTTTTGATTTTTAAGAGAAAATCTGAGATATTAGAATTTAGATGAGTGAAAATCTTCTGAAACTAGTTTTGAAATAACAGTAAATAGAAAAATTAAAAACTATAGCATTTTGCAAAAATTATGTCGATGTTTATAACGGAAAATTGGTATTGATTACACAAATATTCAATTGAAAGAAGTTTTTAAAGTTATTGTTAATTTTACAAAAATATGTGCAACTCCAGGTTAAAATTTTGTATTAGTATTTTAAAATTTGCATTGGATAAGTGAAAAAGCCAAAGACTGATGAAATAATAAACAATTATTACAATTTAGTTAACAAAACTTTTGGAAAGTAGAACAAATAGAAATAATTACAGTAAATTAATGGTTTTTCATGAAAAGCAAATTATTTTTTAAATGTTTCAATATTTTGTAAATTTTGTTATCAAATATTTATACATAAGATAACTTTTGTCATGATTAAAATTCTGTTTGTTTTTATTATTAAATTAGATAAAAACAAGTAATTTAAACATTATATAATAATGTTGATGTTAATAGTTGTTATTGGTGCTTAATTTAACAACAATTTTAATTTTCTCGATATATTAATTGATTCTTTATGAAAGATTTCTACAATCTAAAGGATATTTCTGAAAAAAAAAAACGATAACATTAAGTTATATACGTATGTGTATTATTACGTTTATCACAATTTGCTTAAAATGCAATAACTTATCATTAATATTTTAGTGCAGTTTAGCCTGTCGTTCCAAGTAGTATCCAAAAAAAGGTATCACAATTTTAATAAATATTTTTTCATTTATATTTTCCCATAATAAATTATTTTAAATTGCAGTTAGGTCGAAAATTTAAATAAAAAAAAATTGGTTTTAATACTTATTCGCCATTATCGAGTTTGTATTATTTATTATTTTTAATAAATTTAATGAAATTAAAAATTAATTTAATTAGGTAACTTAAATGTTAGTATAAAAATTATGATATGCGATTTTTGTAAAACATGAACAATGTATAGAATTTTATTTGCTCACCCGGAGAACAAGAAATTCAACTGTTCCTGAAGATTATTATTCATTATTATAGAAATTACAAAACTACAAATTACTTTTAATTTTAATTTTTAATTTTTACTAAATAAGAAATATTAATACGAAAATGTATTAAAAAGAAATTTTAACATTACTTTTTAAGTCGTCATAATAGTTATGGTTATATGAAATTTTCAATGAATTTTAATCCCTTTAAATTATTTCTGATAATCCCGTTATTTTACCAAGTGAACTGGCGAGAGATTTCAAAATAACAAAAATTAAAAATGGTTTCAGTATAAGAAAATGAAGAATTGTTTCGTATTATTGGGCATTCTATTCGCAGTTTGTTTAATAAATCAAGCTCTCACTTACCCCACCCACATTGACGGCCACGAAGAAGGTAAGAATTTTTATTTTGAAAATTTGGATTATTAAAAACTATTGCATCAATTTCAAATAACAAGAAACCATATTTTTTCAATTATTTTTAACTGTCCAATTACTTTCAGAAAGGTTCACACCATCCCTACCTGCATCACGCGGAGGTCATATTGATGGCCACGAAGAAGGTAAGAATTTATATCTTGATAAGTCGGTCCCAGTGGCGGTTTTAGAACTTATGAGGCCACAGGCGCAATTCAATTTTGAGGCCCCCCTCTTCCCTAATCCTACACTCCCTAAAGCAATTAATTTGAATCTCTGGTGCCTGGGTTTCACCAGCACAGCAGACGATTTATTTTTTTTATACTTTTTTCTTCTAAAAATTGCACTGAAATCAAAATAACTACAAATCCAAGGCATCTTAGGGCTTAGAATTTTTTTGTTATTTTTCCTGAGTTTACTACTACAGAATCGATATTTTTATTAAATTTAAGAATATTTGAACAACATTAAATTCTTATCAAAAACTTTAAATCTAAAATATTGCACTGAAATCAAAATATCTGCAAATCTAAGGTATCTTAGGGCTTAGAATTTTTTTGTTATTTTTTCTGTGTTTATTACAACAGAGTTAATATTTTCATAAAATTTCAGAACATTTGAACAAAATTAAAATTTTATCAAAAAATTTAAATAAAAAAATTGCTCTGAAATCAATATATCTGCAAATCTAAGGCATCTAAGGCCTAGAATTTTTTCATTATTTTTCCTGTGTTTATTACAACGGTATTAATATTTTCATAAAGTTTCAAAATATTTGAACAAAATTAAATTTTTATCAAAAAATTTAAATTCAAAATTGTATTGAAATCAAAATAACTGCAAATCTAAGGCATCTTAGGCCTTAGAAATTTTTCGTTATTTTTCCTGTGTTAATTACAAAATAGTTAAAATTTTCATAAAGTTTCAGAATATTTGAACAAAATTAAATTTTTATAAAAAAAAAAATAAAAAATAATTGCACTGAAATCAAAATATCTGCAAATCTAAGGCATCTTAGGGCTTAGAATTTTTTCGTTATATTTCCTGTGTTTATTACAACAGGAATTTAATTAATAAAAATTAAATTTTCCTTATTTTGAGGCCCCTTGATTTACGAGGCCCTAAGCGCGCGCCTCTTGCGCCTGTTGAGAAATCCGCCACTGGTCGGTCCATTCAAAATATTGTATCTTTATTAAATTACCAGAATCCATATTTTTAAAATTTTTAGTAACTGCCTAATTACTTTTAGAAAGAAGACCCACACCCACACCTCCACAATTAAGAACAATTAAACACAAACAAGTGTAAAATGTATGAAATTATTTCAATGTAAAGTAAAAATAATTACAAATAAACAAAAATAAAAGCTTTTGGAAAGCCGTAATTTATTATACTAATAAAAAATTAATAAAAACTTAATACAATTATTATTAATTTTTTTTAAACTGTGATTTACATCGATCCATTTGATTTAGGTGATACTTTTTTTTAATTTTTATTAAATAAATTTGATTTTGTTTTTCAAAGTTGTTTTTCATTTTCAAGAATCTACAACTGAGCTGGAAAATTAATATTGTAGTGTCGAATTGTTTCCTTCTTGAAATATCCTGGGGAAAAATTATATTGCAGTATTATAATATATTATCTACTATTTTTGTACTATCAACTACATGTCATAAGCAATCTGGACGATTAACAACAGATTACACTATGAGGAACCCGATGTATTGATGATTGATGAAATGTTAGGGGTAAGCGGATTTCCAATTTATGTTCTTAATTTTGGACTTTGAAAAGAAAAGAAAATTTTCGAAAAAAAAGATTAACTTGGATTAAATAATTGAAGCATTTCAATTTCAGAAGGATATTTGAATATCATTCTTTTGTATTTTTGTAAAATTTTTTCGAAATGTATAAGTTTGTATACCTGTATTAATCTGCTGGATATGATATTAAATTTTTTCGTCGTATCATTAAATTTAAATCGTCAATAGAAACTAACGTAAATAAACGTAAATCCTTGTGAATTTTAAAATGCTTTCTTATAAGTTTCATTAATCTGATACTTTATACATCAAAAGTTTGCAGTGAATTCTGATATGAGAAGTTCCTTCCATCTAATTTCTTTTTTGAAATCGTTCAGAAATTAAAAAAGCTTGCAATGACAGTCAGCTGTCAAATGTACATACATTTTTAAATCAGATAATCTAGGATGCAATTCTCATTAGACCTAATTTATAATACAAATTTATTGGATTTTCGAAATCGATTTTCTCCAAAATTTCTTTCTTTTTTCATCAAGTTGACGTTCTAATTGGGTTGTAGTCGTATACAAATTTTGGTGCAGATCTGTGAGGAGAAGGGTTGGCCTTGCCCTTGTAAGTAATAAAAAATAGTGCAAAATTATTGAATTATAACTAATCTAAAATTGTAACCAAAACTTTGAACATGTTTAATTTAATGAAAACTGCGTGGTGTGTCAATAACTGTATCGATTACCTTAGTACAGGTAAAAATTTATGATTTTCATCCAAATCCGAAAACTTGGCAAGTTTGCGCCAACCTTGCGAACATCTTGTCGTAAGATTGCATGTTATTAGGGTAAGCTTTTGCTAGATATTTTAGAGTAGTTTAAAATTAAATTTTTTTGGGAATTAGCCCTAAAAACTTGGAAGGTCTCCTATTACCGACGTGTAAGCAAATTACAAAATGAGCCGATGGCAAATTCTGTAGCGCTCGAGTCCAGTAAAATAACTTAAACTATAGGTTTTGATATAAAGTTATTTAACATAAAATTGCTTCAGTTTGCAAAAATGAAGAATTGTTTCGTACTATTGGGAATTATGGTTGCGGTTTGCTTAATAACTGAAGCCTTTTCAGTTAGCAAAAAGAAGAAATTCTGAATTCTTCTGCTTTTCTGAAGAAATTTATTTTATGGATAAACTCATTACTACTTTTGAAATCTTCATATTTTCTTATCGAATCAGAATAATAAATATGGACTATTACTTATTGTGCAATTTTTGATTATTTGTGTTTTTATTCTTCACCAAATTACTGTCCTTCAAATATTTTTATCTAGTTTTTCTAATCAAACGTCTGCGTTCTTATGTAATAACCTAATAATTTATCGTTTCAAATTAGTGAATGAAAACAATATTCATTTGGTAAAATATATAAAAGCCACATTTACTGTTTCATTTTCAGAGAATAGAAGATAGACGTAAGTGATTATTATTCTCTATAGCAGTGAAACAATATCAGAAATTTTTTTCGCGATGATGTAAAATCATTAGATTTTACTTATAAATTACTGATTTTTAAATTAAAATTAAATTTAAAATATTTGATTGTAATATTTTCCTTTCTAATTTTTAATTCTTCCATCATCTCTTAACTTTTTAAATTTTTATATACATTATATAATGTATATAAATAAAAATAAAAAAAATGTAGGGAACGAAATTTACAAAAAAACATTCATCTTCATTTTTCTATTTTGTGGCACCGTTTCCGAGATACAGGTGACAATATTTTTTGTATTTTCCCGAGTCTTGTTTAAGTCGCTCTCAGTCAAAAACGGGGCGACGAAATGAAAAAATGTATAGATATAAAATTGAAGATAATGAAATTTTCTACAAGAAATGTTTAAAAAGTTTTGTTGTAAAATCGATTTTTATATGTCAAAATCATCATACAGTCGTTATGCTTCTTAACAGAAGCGTCGTGATCCTTAAATGTTGGTGGGGTGGTTATTACGCTTCCCCATAGTCCACAGATCAACTTTTGGACCCTTTAGAGTTTAGATCATTAACATTTAAGGATGCTCTTGGCATATTACTCTCGGTAGGTTGCCATTGCTTTCCGAGGGGAGAACGGTCAGAATAAAGTTCTTACTTTACTCGGATTCGAACCGGGTATTTAGCGTCCATAGTCAACTTGCGTGACCACTATGCTCCGACCGTCTCTATGTTATAACCTATATGTCAAAAAACGGCTTCAAAATGTGCAATTTACATTGATAACATAGGAGTGTCTGAGTTTATATTAGAGTCACTGTATATATAATATACATAATTTTTTTAGGACAATATAAATTGGGATCTCATCACACTGCAAGTGATAAACCAGAATGTTCAAATACACCACTCATAATTGTTAAGGGAGAATGCACCTTGCTCAAAGAGTGCCCCGATATGTATCACAAGCTTAAAAATGTCGATGACTATGTTGAAAGTTTCTGTTCATTAGAAAATGGGTAAATTCGACTGACTTTTCTTAATACATTAATTTACTTTACTACTCTAACTATTTTAGATATGCTGGTATTTGCTGCCCAATTACCATAGAATTATATACAGGAAAATTAATTTGGGACTAACTTTGAATAATTAATTAAAACATTTTCAATTTCAGTAGGAAATTTGAATATCATTCTTTTGTATCTTTTTAAAACTTTTTCGAAATAAATATATGTTTATTATAGGATTTTTTTTTATCTTTATTAATTTTTTAATACGCCATGGAAAGGTAACAAACGTTAATTTTTTTTAAATAAAATAACAAATCAAATATTGGTAAATTATATCGCTGACTTCATAAGGGCACGTGCCCTTATGTCTTTTAAAGCAGGCCGCCACTGGCATATTTTATTTTAATTATTAATATTTAAGGGTAATTGGTATTATCTTAGGGAAGTTTGGTCGTTCCTGCTGATACAAAATTATAATCTAGGTGAAGCTTAGGTGAAGCAATAGTTAATGTTTATTTACATTTACATATCAAATTATTACTATTTTTAGATAATTTATTAGCTATTCAATACAATTTTTAATGTGGTGGAAAATTTATAAGGAAATATAAAAGTAATCTTCAAGGCAATGAATTTTAATTTTATGAGAAAATAAATATTTGTCAAGCTTTTTAAATTTTTTTGAAAATACAAATACAGTGCAACCTCTCTTATCCGACACAAACGGGACCGATTTCCTGTTGGTTGAATGAAAGTGTCTGCTGAGGAAAACCGAGATTGTAATAAAATATCAAACATGTAATTTATTATGATCAAGTTCAAATGGGATCCTGCATATGCTGACAAAAATGAATAAATTATCAAAGCTGAATTTGGAGTTCTTTTTCTTCTTCATCAGTCTTTTTAATTTAAGATTACAATACAAATTTACAAATGTTTCTTTATTTCTTTATTTAAGTATCTTCCGCACCCCCTGAATTGTAACTAATCTAAAACTGTAACAAAAACTTTAAGTATATTTAATTTAATGGAAACTGCATGTGGTAAAATTGTCAATAACTGTATCACTTACCTTAACACAGGTAATAAATGTCATTTTCATTAAAATCTTCTAATTCATTTTTGGAGTAATTGCTTGAAATGAAGAAGAATCTTTTTTTTACCAAATTATCTACAAAGACATTGCTTGCTAAAATATAAAACAATGTCAAACTATTGCGTTTATCAAAATAGTTTAAGAAATATGATAACCCAAATATTAGATAATGAAATTAATCCTAATAGTTATTCCTTCATTTTATTACGAAGAATTTGTGGATAGAGCAAAAAAGCAAAAATAATAATAAAATAGGAATTTTGAAATTTAAAATTTTATAATCGACTTTTTGATTTCCGTGTTCGTTTATTTTTGAAAATTTACCAAATATGCACATAACGTAACTTTTGTTGTGGTTTTAAGTTTGTTTTTGTTAACAAAAACTAATTAAAATATTATGCATTAATAATTATTATATAATACAATTAAGTTATAATCGGAAATGTATTAATAGGATTTTTGTTACTTTTATGTAAATTTTAATTTTTTGGAGAGTTTTTTTTCAAATTTAGTCGATAATTTATGAAGGACGTTTAATGTCGAATCTTAAAAATTGAATAATTAACGCATACTCTTTCAAGGATGCTACATTAACATAAAATAATACGCACATTATGTTAATAAGGTCTTATTTAAAATGCCGCACTCTGTCGAGAAAAAGTTAGTGCAGATTAGCGTTTCATTTCAAGAGGTTTCCAAAAAGGGTAAATATTTTTACATAAAAAAATACTTTTATATTATTAAGAAAAATTAATATTTAATAGAGTAGTTTAAAATTAAAATTTTTGGGTATTAAAAGGTCTCCTATTACCGACGAGTAGGCAAATTACAAAATGAGCCGATGGCGAATTCTGTAGCGCTCGAGTCCAGTAAAACAACTTAAACTTTATTTTTTGATAAAAAGTTAATAATATAACATGAAATTATTTTAGTTTGCAAAAATGAAGAATTGTTTCGTACTATTGGGAATTCTGGTTGCGGTTTGCTTAATAACTGAAGCCTTTTCCACCCCTATTGATGGTCATGAAGAAGGTAAGATTTTATATCGGCCGCATATTACAAAATATTGTACCATTTTTAAGTCACAAAAATGTCTTCAAGTTTTGCATGATTAAAATTTTGTATAATTGCTTCATGGATTTTAGAGAGACCTCCTCCACCTACACCATCTGCTGCAAGCCCTCCACCGGCAGATAATGCCAATGCGCCACAATCAAGAACATTTAAGAACAAGTATGGAAATGTAGGAAATTAGGATAATCCAACTTTCATATTATATAATATTATGTAATAATAATTATTACAGAATTTTAATTTTTTTGTAACCACAGTTTTAATAATAAAAGTAATATTCTTCTTGTTCTTCTTTAATAATAATTGTTATTTGCTTGGATCTTTTACGTGCTACATTTTTTAGTAAATCTAGGTTCACAATTTCATCAATGCAAAGTTTCAGATGCCCTACTATGACATTTTCAATGTTAGTGATGTTTATTTCTGCATTTTTATTATGTAATTTACTTTGGTTGAGTTTTTTATTTATTCAATTACATTTTTATTATTTTTTGCCATATGCTAAATAATTTATATCAAATAAATATTAAACATTATAGGTGAGCGAAGAGCGATTGGTCGAAACTAGGTTAGTGTGCAAGCAATCAGAAGCGCATCAACTTTTCTTGGGTTGGTAATAAATAATTAAGGAACCAATCAAAAGTTCCAAATAGTGATAATGATAGAGGGACAGAATTTGTTACGACGTATTTATAGATGAAACCACTGGCTGATTTCCGAACAGGCGCATGAGGCGCGCGCCTGATGGGTCTTCATAAATTAAGAGAGCCTCAAAATTCAGCTTTTTTGTGCATACTAGAGTAAAAAACGTGCGGGTAAAATTCATACTGTAGGATGCAGGGGTAGTGAAAATATTTAGGGGGCCTCAAAATTGAATTGCGCTTGGGGCCTCTCAAGTAGTAAATCCGCCACTGGATGTACCGATATCGAACTGCAAGAGGAGGTAATAGGTAAATCAGAATTTCATTCATGTCGTGAATAATTTCAACATCCAAATTTATTAGAATTATTCCCAATTTAAAATAATACTAAGTTGAATTAATAGGTTGCAATTATTCACACGTTGAACTTTGTTGAACTTTCAACGGTTTCCGTTAGGAAGTTCAAACTAACCAAAGTGCAGTTTCTGAAAATGCAATAATGCAATTAAGAGCACTTCGGATCACGTGACTTTCTCTGTTTACGTAGGGAACGTCTAATTCGATTATTATATAAAAAAAGTTAATTTTGCTTTTGCTATTTCATTTTTAAATGTATTTTGAACTGTGGATACTCCTTAAAATTTGAAAAAAAAATTAAATAATTTTTTTTTTTTACTGAATTTAAATATTATTCGAAATAGTATTGAGTATCCACTGTTTGTCTCTATATATTATTAATAATAATAGATCAAATTGTTTACACAAAATAATTGCGTTTATAGCCTACAGAAGTTCCTTTCGTAATTAAAAGGAAGGCGTTTGATTGGCTTTCGACTGAGAAAGTCACGTGATCCGGAGTACTCTTAAAGCAAATAACTTATGGCGTGACAGGATCCACGCAAACAAACTGTACCTGGGTTCACTGATCAGGCGATTGGAAAATCAGGTTGGAGTCAATTACATAAATATGGTCAATCAATCAATCAATGAGGGGTAGTCTTCGGTAGTTAGCATGCTAGCGAGTTTCCGGTATCGAGGTATCGGGGGTCGGTTTGCCAGCCAGCTAATCAAGTGGTCACTACCCTTCATTAAGGTTGCAGCCAACTGTCAAATTTAAGATTACCATCTTAACTGTTATGATGTAAGTTGTATTTTAATAATATTTGTAAAATTTAGCATATAAGTTTTGGGACAGTTATTAAATAAATGAGGTAATTAAATAATCCTGGTATTATTTACTGAGTGAGAACGCTGCCCCCTATGGAACCAACGCTACCCCCTATGGAACATTTTGGAAATTGGTACCAAGTATTAAGGCCCTAGTAGGGACAAACGGCCTTATACGACAATATGTCACTCCTGTCACTGAAGTTATTACATAGCAACTCTCGCGTTACAAATTTTATTCGATAGTTTTATTCGATAGTTTTTATTCGGTAATTAAATTTTAGTAACTATATTTTTAGTTACTAACTATCGATAGTAAAAAATAATTAGTAACTAACTATCGATAGTCAAAAAAGTTTGATAGTTCCCATCACTACTTTTAACACTTAAGAGGAATCCTTAAAGTTGGAAAATACACTTTCGTAATTCAATGATATCTTGCTTATTACTCAATAAAATTGCACAAAAGTATATATTTTTGAAAAGAGGACACATGGACGCAGGTCACTGTGTTTTTATTTTTTTTAAATTCAAATTTTTTGAAAAAAAAGTTTTGAAAAAAATTTGAATTAAAAACAAATAAAAACACAGTGACCTGCGTCCAAGTGTCCTCTTTTCAAAAATATATACTTTTGTGCAATTTTATTGAGTAATAAGCAAGATATCATTGATTTACTAAAGTGTATTTTCCAACTTTAAGGATTCCTCTTAAACACACTGTTTTTTTGTTGTGAACAATTTTGTGCGATTTGACGATTTTTAAAGTTCGTTTTGCGATCTACAAGAATAAGAAAATGTGATTAGAACAGTTTAAAATTGCCGCTATGAATTTATCTTACTTCGATTGAAAATTTCACGTCAGGTGATTGAGGAAAACGTAGACGTGGTGGTAATTTCCGAAAAAGATAAAGGATTCTTGCGCTCGAAGCGTAACGAAGACGACACGTTTTGATTTTGAACTGTGAAAATTTTCCAATTTTTACAAAATTGGAAAAGTTAATAGTGACTTATCGAATAGTTTCCGATCGTGATATTACAAAGTAGCAAAGTGTTTTTTGTAGACAGTCTGGTTTTTCTACATCGAAATAGTAGAGAAAATCCTAGTCAATTTCGAGAATTTCATCTTGGAAAGTATCAAACACAAAATTCAAAGTTATACTTACGTACTTGTAATTCGTTTTATGGAAGTTACAAATCCGACTTTGGCATTCACAAGATCGCGATCAAGGTGCGAATCTGATGTTTTCAATCACCCACAATTTTTAATATTCGATCACAGATGGTTTGAAGTTGCAGTAGCAAGATATGAACCGATAACAAGTGTTATCTATACCAGCGCGCATGTGTTCAAGGAACTACAATCTAATTTGTCATTGGCGTCTCGTGAATACGGGGTAAATAACAAAACAATTTATTTTGAACTCTTTTATTTTGAATTTTGCTTCCACTTGACATTTTCAAATGGAAATACAGGGGAAATTAGAGTAGAGATAATTACATTAAATGTGTTTGGCTTGTGTTTAACATTTACACAAATTCTACACCTTAAGCTTCATAACGATCAATGTATCGAAGACAGTTTTGGTTTAATCATTTTAATAAATTATGGTTTATTAATAAATAATCATTTGGTTCACACATACGTTTTATTATTCGAAATTTACAGCTCCGCATTAAAAGTTAGTTGTTCGATAAGGAATGCTAAGACAAATTTTGATAAATTTTTACAATTTTAGCACACATCAGTTTGTGCAGTACAAAAGCAAGCCAAATTATAACCAGTGCCTCCTCAGCTAAGTTAAATCTTGTAAGTTTGGTGAATGAAAAAGAGTCTACTTGGACCATCCCCCGAAAACTTGCAGCACTTTTAGGACTCATAACCCTAACGAGATTAGTCTCGAATATCTTAAACAAAACTTTAATTGCCACGGTAATTAAAAAGTTATCAGTGCTTTCCTTCTGTATAGCTGCCGATCGCACTTCAACGTTGACAACTTTCTCGCGTAGCTTTTATATACGCACAGAGAAAAACGTTACAATATGTACTCAATCAACTTAATCAATTAAATTTTAAAAATTAATGAATTTGATTTCACAGATTAGCATTGATATGGTTCATTTGATCTTTTTACCCAAAACATTTAAAATTTTTGAAAGAAATTTTTTATTCTTAAAACTGAAAATATTTGAGGAAATAAATATTATAAACTTAAAAATATGGTCAATTATATTTGAATTTTGAGTATTCACTTTTAATACTGTTATGAATAAGAAAAATATATTTAAAACAAATTAAGAAATTATATTTATTTGTTTCAAAAGTAGACACTGAAAATCTCATTAATCCAATCTACGCCACAGAACGATTGTTTTCTTTCTAATAATATTATTCTCTTATACGGCACGGGAATAAAAAATTTTGTAGTACAAATTTGGACAAGGAAAAATTTTGTCGCAAAATTGACAAACACGCTTCTGTTTTCGAAGTATGTGAAGTTATTATGCAATGTCAGTTTCTTGTCAAAAAAATTAATCAAATGATTTTACGAACTGAATTATGTAACAAGTTAAGAAATTTAATTATAATTAATACAAAATTGATATCAAACAAAATTTATCTATTTATTTATTGTCGGGTTCAAGTATAATTTAAATCAGTCGAATATTTATTTGTGAGCGATAACTACAAGGTAGCAATTTACTAAATATTTATTCACTTCTTTTGCAATTTGTTTTTGAAAAGTAACTTGGTTTAAAATGCTAAAAATTTTCACAATATATTTTATTAACAGCCCAATATTGACTTGTTAAATGTAAACAAATTTTTAAAGTCTTCTTCTGCATACAAAATGAAGAGTTATTGGTTTTAAAGTCTTTAGCATAAAAAAATTTAAAAAAATCATTGGTGGTCAAAACCTCAAATAAAAATATGGAAATGTTTCAGATTATTACATAATGAAGAATTGTTGCGTGTTTTTGGGCGTTTTCTTTGCCTTTTGTTTATTGAATCAAGTGTCCTCCGCACCTGTTGATGTCCAACCTGCAACAGAAAAATACCGTCTGGTTACAGGTAATTATGTAGTCATATATATATTTCCTAAATTTTGGGATTTTATTATTGTATTTCTTATGGCGTAATAAATACATAACCTCATTAACCTTTCCCATGTTTGTCTTAGCTTTCAAGAACACGCATCGAAATTTTTGCATACATTTTGGAACCTAATAATGATAATATAACCAATATAACGTAATTATATCTTAAAAGTGAAAAATATAATTTGATTTTTGTTGATCTGTGATCTAAAATAATAAACTACAAATTTCAGTTACTGCTACAATTACATTTCCACCTAAAATTGAAGCAATACCCATCGGTGCATCGACAACATCAGCGCCAGAACCAGAACGATGTAACACCAGAGTTGGTAATATAATGCAAATGATATTAGATTAATCGTACGGAACTTAACATAATAATTTTTAGTGACTCGTACATCAACAGCATCAACACCAACAAATTGATAGCTTACCAAATGAAGGCAGATTCATCTCGAATTATCACGATGTAAAAAGCTATTTTAAACTTTGTACCTTTGTTTAAATGTATGTCTACTAATAAAAAGATACTACATTATAATAATATTGTCGTGTTAATTTAGGATAAGGAACAAACAAAATTGTTTATTGTAAAAACTTTATTTGAAAAATTTTGAATTTTCGCGGCGGCTGTGGCTCACTGTGAGAGCGACAGTGCGCGGGAAGATAAGAAGCGGGGAAGCGTACGCCGGCGCCGTCTAAGCGTGGACGGTCGTGATTTGATTTTGTGAATTAAGTTTTTGAAAAAAGTTGAATTTTGGTTGAGAAATTAAATAAAAGTACGCGTGTCTTTCTTTTAGTCGGTATTCGGAAAAAGACGAGAAGAATTGGATAATTTTAATTGCATTTATAGTCAAAGTATAGCAAGGTCGTGTGATAAAGCCCGTGTGAAAATAGATAACCGATTGAGCTAGCTTGAATTATTAGTTGCCCTGGCAAAAGAAAGAGTTTTTCTTGGAAAAAAAAAAACACTTCAATAGAGTTAAGATTTTTCCAAGATCTCAGAAATAAATTGGGAAAAAATAAAATTTAATAAAAATAATAGAAAGTGACCTAAATTTGGAAATCAAACCATTGAATTTTTCTGTGGAACCTCTGGGTTGCTCGGGACCCACTTTGGAATCCACTATACTATAATAATTATAATTAATTCGGGAGCTTAGATCTATTTGAGACTGTTGCAAACGTTGACAATCCGCTTAAATACGCTAACTTTTGTTTAAAGAATTATAAGAGAAAATAGAGCAGGCGCAAGGAAAGATGAGAGGGTGGAGCTAATGCGTAGAAACCAAAACTCGTACAATCGTGTTTATGTTGGTGTCAATTGGTGGAATTGGGTGTCACGCGATATCTACTGCGCCGGATTTTGTCTACGCCCTCTCATCTAACTTTGTGCTCGCTCTACCAATACAAATATTTATGTAATTCAATAATTTATTTAATTTATTTATTTTGTCCCAAAATACCCTTAAAATCATCCACAAATTCTGCACTACACAAATGAATATTAAAATTTACAAAAACTTGAAGCACCCGAATCGATTAGATCAGGGGTCGCCAACTTTGTGTGCACAATATCTATTTTTTATCTTAAAAATATGTCGCGATCGACATTGTCGAAAATAAACCGAAAAAATTTTATTTTTCGACACTTTTAACCGAAAAAATTTGATTATTCGATACTTTTTCACACTCAGCGATCGATCAAAATTGGCTTCACGATCGACCGGTCGATCGCGATCGACTTGTTGGCCACCCCTGGATTAGATGCTTATTTTCCTTCTTTTACAATCCAACAATGACCTCCTTTCTATTGCTTCCTTTACTAAATTTCCCGAACTTCTCCTGATTCACCATTCACCGGATCTACCATTGCTCACTCCTTGACTTCAGAAAGCCCAAAATATGCTGCTTTCTTGTCACCTACCTCGAAGGATCCAAAATACACACAGTAACCAATTAATTTTGTTCGTTTGGTTCTTTCTTTTTATTTTTGTCAGGCTCTCACTTTCACGACCTGCTCATTTAGAAAAACCGAAACTAAAGTCCTTGTTTATTTTTCTTCATCACCTAGGTCTCCACTTGTTCCTCTTGTTTATTTTTCTAAAAACAAAAACATCCTCTTTCTTTATTTATAAGTACACCTAATCATTCGGGTGCCTAGAAAAAGTTAATAGTATAAAGTTAACACAACAAATTTTAAACTAATAACATTATTTTTTACATTTTCTTAATTTTATTTTATTTTAGTTAGTTTCTTGGAACCATGCTGTTCGTTGCAATGAACGCATGTCCTTGATGACAACCCTTTTCAAAAGATCAAATTATCACATAAAGGCTTTACTTTTCTCTTCGTCTCGCAGACGTCACCGCAATATATTATGTAGAATCTCATTTATCCATTCTGCGCGCCAGTAGATGTTATTTTTTTTATACTATAGTAGATATTAGGTTGGGGAAAAAGTTATCCATTATTTTGGCGTTTACTTTAATGCTTTATTTAACAGGGTTACCATAATTTGATTTGAGCCTAAGATGCGTCATTTTGTTCGATAATTCGTTGCCATTGTTATGGTAATTTCATCATTCCTCTCTCATAAAAGCATAAAACCCAATGTCCCTATTGGCAAAATACTCGAACAACCAATTTTCACAGACCTCTTTCGAGGCCAGTGTTACACCACTAATAAGAGAGTTTGACATGGATTGGAAAAGATGATAATCTCTTGGTACCAGATCCGGACTATAAGGTGGATGCATTAAAACCTCCTATCCGAGCTCTCAGAGTTTCTGGCGAGTCACTATTGACGTATGTGGCCTGGCGTTGTCCTAATGGAAGACGACTCCTCTCTTTTTGGACAATTCTGGTCGCTTATGGTCAATCGCCAGCTTCAATCGGTCCAATTGTTGACAGTACAGGTTCGAATTGAGTATTTGGCCCGACGCGACGGGAGCAGCTTATAGTGGGTAATCCTTTGCTTTGCCGCTCTTCAACCACGATGTTTTTCACACAGAATTGTCGTATGTGACCCATTTTTCATCCCCAGTCACCATCCGCTTTAAAAATTGTTCGATTTCTTGACGTTTGGCCAACGATTCGCAGATGAAAATACGGCCAATAAAGTTTTTTGGCGTCAATTTGTGTAGCACCCAAACATCGAGTTTATATTTGAATCCAACCTACTTCAAATGGTTCACAATGGTTTTGTGGTCGATCTTTACCTCATTTTATCGACATTTTTTATGGTTGATCTTCCAGAGCTTGCTGCATCTTTCACATTGAAATAACTGGAACGGTATTGATTAAACCAAAATTGTCAGTGATTGACTGATACAGTGTCGGAACCTTGAATACAATTCACATTTTCAGCCGCCTCACTTGGGATTTCGTCTTTATCTATGCAAAACTGTAAAATATAGCAAATTTTCCCTCTGTTTACATAGATCTTTGGCGCACTATAACTGGAAACTGGTTTGACCAATTACTAAATTGCCTATTGCGTTTTCTTAGTACACATTCCCACCTTTCCAAAAAGTATAGGGATTACCCGATCCGACGAATAGATCACGAGATATAAATATGTCACTAAAGCCATCTAACGACAAAATAATGGATTACTTTTTCCCCAACCTAATATTTTGGATAAGGAAAAGTTTTTTCGAAAAATTGACAAACTATTCCATTTTCGAAAAATATAATTTAGAGAGCACTAAGTTCCAAGAAGATAATTTTCATTAGGAAAATTTTAGAATTCACATGATAAGTTATTATCTATTATGAAATTATATTAGCTTTTCGGCAAAAAAATTAATAAAATACTTTAACCTATCACATGATTTGAGATTATTATAATTTAGATATCAGAACAAAAATTATCTATTTATTTACTGCTGGATTGCATTAAAATTTAATACAGTCCAAACTTTCTTGGTGAACGAATCCTACAAGGTACCAATTTATTTAATACTTATTCACTTCTTTTACGTAACCAGCTAATTGAAAATTTAGTTTTTTTAATATCTATTTAATTTAATAATTCAAAATGTAAACAATTTTTATGGAAACTTGGAATTTGAAGCCATAATTTAGAAAAATCATTGGACATTCGAAATAGGTACCTACATGTAAAACTAAAGATTAATTTGAAAATGTTTCAGTTTTACATAATGAAGAATTGTTACGTGCTTTTGGGCGCATTCTTTGCTTTTTGTTTATTGAATCAAGTGTCCTCCGCACCTGTTGATGTCCAACCTGTAACAGAAGAATACCGTCTGGTTACAGGTAATCATGTTGTTTGGAATGTATTATCCTATTTGTCAAAAGTATATAGCATAATAAATAATCCTTATCAACCTTCCCTATCAGTTTATCTTTTTGCATACATTTTGGAACCTAATATAATTCTTAAAACTGAAAAATAAAAATTGTTTTCTGTTGATCTGTAATCTAAAATAATAAACTATAAATTTCAGCTACTGCAACAATTACAATTCCACCTAAAATTGAAGTACTACCCATAGGGGCTACAGCAGAACCATGTAATACATTCACTGGTAAAATAATACAAACTATATTAAACGTCCACAATTTAACATATAATTTTTAGTGACAGCAAGAATTCCACCTCCAATAGTGGTTAAACCAACACCGGCAAAAAATTGATAGCGGACCACATTATGGCCGATGTGTATCGAGCTACCACCATATGAAAAATTATTCATTGTTTAAGATACAATCTTTTATATTATTAGATTTTTAGAAAAATGTTTACAAATTAAATAAAAAATGTGACAACTTGGCACCAAATTTTTTATACCTTATTTGGTTTAAGAATAAACCAACCATCTCTCGCGGATGTACAGGCGTTTAAAAAGATGCATACAATAAGCGATTTGTTTATTTATTTGGTTTGATTTTTTATTTATCCAAAATCGAAAATATGCTGGCTTTGCCGATTTGATGTTTCATATTATGGAATGACTCAGCTTTCAAAAATATTTTATTTGTTAAAGTCGAAGGTAAATTTTCTTTTAATAAATAATTTACAATTCAATTCTCAGTTTGGTGCAAACTTTCTCATCTTTGGCAATTGCACATTGAGAATTATGTACAGATTGTAATTATTAATACGACTTCAATCCTAATTTTCTTATCTTATTTCTTAAAATTTAAATTAAAAGAATAAAAGTTTTAAACTTATTTAATAAAACAAAAAAGACAAATATTACTTTCATTATCACAAAAACCACTTTATAATTAATATTTGATATTATTAACAAAAAATAGTGGTCCTATTTTTTATAATTTGCGTTCCACTTATTTATTCGCTTCACAAGTTACAATTGAGAATCTCATTAATCCATTCTGCGCGCCAATACAATTGATTTCTTTATAATTTTCTCTTATACGGCACGGGAGTAAAAATTTTCTTGTAGTATACAAATTTGGGCAAGAAAAAATTACATTCGCTTCTGTGACAAAATTATATTTGTACATTTTAATTAGAGCTCTTACACGATAAGTAGGTAATTGTTTATTACGTAATGTTAGTTTTTTGGCAAAAAAAATAATCAAATGCGAACTGAATACTTTAAACTGTTACATGATTAGAATTGTATAAAAACAAGTTAAGAAATTTTATTATGATTAATATAAATTTGATAAAAAAACAAATTTATCTATTTATTTATTGCGGGATTCTATTGAAATTTAATACAGTCTGATATTTCTTGGCGAACGATACTACAAGGTAACAATTTACTTAAAATGTATTTACTTTTTATTTAAATATTTATTTAAATAGTTATTTAAAAAGTTATTTAAAATGTAAACAAACTTTTGAAATTTTCTTCTGTGCCTATGCAAAATGAAGAATTATTGGTTTTGAAAGTGTTTAGGAAAAAAAAATTTTAAAAATCATTGGAAGATCAAAACCAATTGAAAAGGATTAAATAAAAATTTGAAAATGTTTCAGTTTTACATAATGAAGAATTGTTACGTGCTTTTGGGCGTTTTCTATGCCTTTTGTTTATTGAATCAAGTTTCTTCCGCACCTGTTGATATCAAACCTGTAACAGAAGAATACCGTCTGGTTACAGGTAATTATGTTGATTAAATTTTCAATTTTCCTTTCAGTATATCATCGCTTCGAAAAACATGCATCAAATTTTTGCATACATCTTGGAACCTAATGTAATTCTGAAACTGGAAAATATAATTTAATTTAGAAAATGTAATTTATATATTGTGGAGAAACGAACTAAAACCCAGCTTTGTACTTAATAGATTTGTCGTAGATTAAGGGATGTCTTATCCAAAATAACATAGTCGAGCATGATTTTGTTATTTTAAGGTCGATTTATGTTACCACTGACACAAGTACACAATTTATTATTGTTGAACGGTATTAAAATCCAGTGTTTTATAAAGTTGTTTGCGGCATTTAAATCTAAAAAGGAACAAATTTAATTGTTAACATTTGAAATTTGAGCGCGAGATTTCACCTTTGTTGAAGTGCAAATTTTGGCGAGAAATTCAATTTTTGGTTGGTAGGTTGAAGTTTTTAAACATAGAAGGTAGAAGAAGTTGGCACGCGACTTGGGAAGCCAACAGAGGTGATTTTGGTGAGGTCCACCATAAGTGACGAATTTTCGAGTTTTCTTGAAAAACCCAAGTGTTTTAGAAGTTGATATAATTAGTGAAAAGTGTTGTCCGACGTGGACGAGCGTTTTTAGTTGATTTGGAAGTAGAATCTTCAAATTGCATAGTTGTTGGTTCGACATTGGCGTAAGGATCAAAAGATATTTGTAATTGCGACGATTACGTGCCTACAATTAGAAAATTTAGAAGAATGAATTCAATTTCGTTAAATTTGAATTAAATAATTTTACGTACCAATTTTGAGGTTAGTCACACAATTTTTATGTTTGGTTCAAATTGTTTGAGATTTGCCAACAAGTATTTTTATATGCGATCGCTGATCGATTTAATTTGGATATTGAATGTGTGTGAAGAATTCAGATCACAGGATGACGAATTTATTATTTTATGAAGAACACAGCTGTTCGAAGATGCAACAGGTTCATTTCGAATGACAGGTGCCAAGTGAGGAATTTAGGAAGCAAGAAAACAGTGGTTCTAAAACGTTTTCGACAAGTGCAGTATAACTGGTAAATAAACAATTTTTGAACTAATTTGTACACATTTATAAAAATTTATTGATGTCACACAATTACACTAGAGCAAGTTAAGATTTTCGATTTGCAATTAAATGTAAATGCGAAGGGTTTTTATTACACATATGAACACATTAACGACCAAAACGAGTTCGTAAACATCACATGCTCGACCTGTGTTTACTTATTGAATTTAATTAATTTTATGAAAATTAAATTTGTTATTTTGTGCGAAGCTGCGTTTGATTTTGATTTCATGCAACGGGCCGTACCCCAATTTAGTTTTGTAGCGTTGTCTGCAACGACAGTCATTTTGATTAAGGCAATTCATGCGAATTTATTCCTAAAGGAGGAATTTCAATTCAACGACAAAAGTGCGGTAGTTAGGCCGCACATTTATTTCGTTTTTGGCGACCCGGAGAGGAGAGAAGTAGGAATCCAACCCTGTAGATTTGTTCTCGTACAGAAATCGTATGCTCAACGATTACATAGCTAGAAAAACGACTATAGTTCTACTCGCTAACTCGTCTGGTCAGCATAGTGAGTTATGACCAAAACCTCCATTAGTGGAGAGGCTTACGTTCAGGAGTGAACGGGATAAAGAAATCGAAGAAGAATTTAGAGATAAATACTAGATAACAGTAAATTTTAAAAATTTGTTGTCTGCTCGTCTGTAATTTAAGGTAATGAATTATAAATTTCAGTAACTGCTACAATTCCCCCTGTCCAAATATTTGAAGTAACACCCATAGCGACATCAGGAGATTCCAGTTCATCGGCAACACCTTTTGCAGAAGCACGTAGATGGATCACTGGTAAAAGAATGCAAATTATATTAAACGTGCACAATTTAACATAATATAATTTTTAGGGGCTACTTATACCATTACTTTTCCAACTCCAGTTTCAATTGAACCAAAACCATGAAAAAATGAATAGCTAACAAATGATTTTTAGTTAGAGCGATATAAAAAATTATCCTGAACTTTGTACCGTTGTTTAAAATACAACTTTTAATATTATTAAGGGCGACGATCACCAAAGTCAGTTAGTTTATCCTCCTGCTAAATAGTTGGATATAATTGTTATCGTGTAAGTGGGACTTTGAATAAATTTGACGTTTAATTTCCGAACGCTATCTGTTTCGTTTAGAAATTAAACGTCAAATTTATTCAAAGTCCCACTTACACGATAACAATTATATCCAACTATTTAGCAGGAGGATAAACTAACTGACTTTGGTGATCCTCGTCCTAAGTTCAATAAATTAATGAACCAATAAAACAATGCGTTTCACTACGACGATAGAATAGAATTAAAAATTTTTTTATTTAAAAGTTAGTTAGAAAGTTATTTAAATTTGGAAATCAAACCATTAAATTGTCCTACCGAACCTCTGCGTTCCCCAGAAACCACTTTGGAAACCACTATTCTGTATAATTAATATAGGAGGATAGAGTGCGAAAATATGTATGAGACTGTCGCAAACGTTGGAGAACCGTTCGGATACGTCAACTTTTATTTTTAGGAATTTTTAGGGGAGGAAGATTTGATAAAAAGGGTTATTGAAAATTTGATCGGATTTTAAAAAAACAGGAAGATGTTCTTGGTTTCTAAGATTTAAAAATTGGGATTCATTTGCTTTTTTGTTCGATTATTTAGTCAGGTTGCTAAAACTTGTTGGCACATTATCGTTTGTGTTTTTCATTGGAAATTTTACACAATAGAAAAGTTTTATTCGGTTTTCGTAAACAACTTTTTCAAACCTTAAAATTTTTATGACTAAAAAAATTGACAAACTTTTCCATTTTCAAAAAATATAACATAGGGAGCACTAAATGCCAAAAAGATAATGTCATTAATTATGATAAATTTTAGAGCTCTTACATGGTAAATGATTATTTATTATGCAATGTTAGCTTTTCGGCAAAAAATTAATAAAATGATTTTGCGAACTCACTACTTTAAACAACTACGTGCTTAGAATTACATAACAACAAGTTAAGAAATTTAGTTAATTATTATAAATTTGATATCAGAACAAAATTTATCTATTTATGTATTTCTGGATTGTATTAAAATTTAATACAGTCTAATCTTTCTTGGTGAACGATATTCCAAAGTACTACTAATTTATTTAAATACTTACTCGCTTCTTTTACATAACTTTGGAATTTTGTCTCATCAAATGATGACATATTGATTTTAAAAGGGTTTAGGATAAAAAATTTAAAAAAATCATTGGGTGGTCAAAACTAAGTTCGAAGTAAGTACCTACCTGTAGAATTAAGTTCTGGGACACCCTGTATATAGCTTAACATAAAACTTAAAAACTACCCTAGTATAAAAATTTTACTACCCCTTATGAAAGATTTAAGTGTAAATTCTTTAGGTGGATCTTTCCTATAATTTTATTATAGTTTTTGGATATAAAATATGCCCAATTTGATGGTGGTAAAAATTTTCGTCAAAATTATCAAACTATAGGGTTGAGACGTGAAAACTACCCTAGCCTAAAAATTCTTATACTTTTTATAAATTTTTTATTTCTAATTGTTATAATGGGCTATTTCTTATAATTTCAAAGTTTTTGGATATTAATGTGCCCAAGAAATCGATGGTAAATATTTTCGTTAAATTGTTATAGTATAAGGGGTATGGAACCTTCAAAACTACCCCAGTATGAAAATTCTTTTACTGCTTATAAAATTTTTAGGTTTAATGCTATAAAGGACAATTCCTTATAATTTCGTAGGTTTTGGATATAAAATGTGTCGATGAGACCGATGGTAAAAATTTTCATTAAAATTATCAAAATTAAGAAGTTGCAACTTGAAAACTACCCCCTTATTGTAATTTATTCTATTATTTCTATATATTTTTTTTATTTAATATATCTATATCTATTATATTCGGTTTATACCGCAATACGCAGCTTCCCGGTTCTCAAATGCCAAATTGGCTTTTGGATTTTGTTAGCATTTTACATTTTTTACCTACGATGAGGAGCAAGCCCGACGTAGAACCCCCAACCTGGAGGACCAGAGAAGCGGCCAGAATAAAGTTCTTACTTCACCCGGATTCGAACCGGGTATTTAGCGTTCATAGTCAACTCCCATGACCACTATGCTCCAACCCCCTCTTATTAATATAATTAACTATAATTAACTATGCTCTATTTAATATTATTTCTATATTTAAATTTAATAAATACCCAATTCCTAAAATTTCATAGTTTTTGAAGATAAAATGTGCATATTTTAAAACGAGCACGACTCTGTATTAAAAATGAGGGTGGTCATTTTCAACATTTACTTAAATAATCTAATAGTTTAAAATTAATTAATAAAATAATTTTTCAAAAAAAATATAAATTTTGTGAATATAATTTTTTGTTTTGTGGCTGCCTTGTTTATTATTTTCTGATTTTCTGTGAAATGGATTGGTTTCTCAAAAATTTTTACTAGACAAAAGTTGTAGTCCGTTAAATTTCCTATCCGGAATGGGGCGTCAGATTTTTTGTAAAATGTTTCGTTTAAAAGATACAGGGTTTTGAAAAAAACCAAAAAAAAGAAAGCTCAAATTTTTCGACATTTTTTAACTTACTTTAATTTATAACTCGAAAGCCGTTGATTTTAGACAATAAAAGGTTTGAATCTAGTTTGTAGATTATTTCACGCTCTTTAAAAAATCACTAAACCATTTTTACTGAAAAATCAATACTTTCGGGACTATGGCCACGTGAAGGTGGAAATTAAAATAAATGCTTTAAAGAGGCCTAACTCTCGAGGGTTTGAATTTAGAAAAAAAATTTTGTTAAATATTGTTCTTAGAAAAGTGTCCTCTATCACCACCTAAGTTATGTAAAGTGAGTGCGGGGACACCCTGTATACATTTTCCAGATACCTACTTTTTCCGTAATGTATGTGAGTATTTACTCAAAAATGAAATGACATAAAGAAAGGCAAACCTTGGTTAAGGATGTTAGGCAAAGGGTGGCTGATTTGATGCTGACTTGGACGGGTCAAAGTCAAAGTCACGATAGATGGGAAAAGAGGGTATTATCATGGAGAGCAGGAACAACTAAAAGATCCGTCTGTCTCCACCGAAGCGCTGGAGTGTGATGCGTTGAATGAATTGAATATATGCTGCAAAGTAGAACAAGAAGAAGATATAAATAAATAAACCTGTGAGAAAATTCACAGAAGGGTATAAAAGCCGCGCACAGGAAAAAATCTCCGCAGGTCATCAAATTTCTTCGCTGTCTTGCAGTTGAGAATAGCTATCGATCTCCAACCTCGTGCACTTTCCAACAATTTTACATACACGGTGTATTCAAAAAGTTCCAGGACTACCGTCGGTAAGACAGTACAAGTGGCGCTATCTCTGCGCGACAAACGGCATCACGTAGCAGTAACATTAAACCATACCCATACCAAGTTTCATTCATTTCTAACAAGTTCTGACTTGTTGCTGTTCATATGTGTAAAGCGAGTTGGCATGCTATTGTCATCGTGCAAAAAATGGAGCAAAGAACAAACATTAAAATTTGTTTTAAATTGGGCAAATCGCCCACAGAAACTTACGAAATGATTAAAAAAAGTGTATGGCGAGGATTCAATGAGTCGTTTACGAGTGTTTGAGTGGTTTTCGAGGTTCAAGAGGGAAGAGATCCGACAGAAGATGATGAGAGAGTAGAGTGACCTCATTCGTGTCGGACTGATGAAAACTGTTGAAGAATTTCTTCGTCAAGGTTCCATTGTGGACCGGACCATTCTACAAAGATGTTTTGGATCGACTGTTGAAACAAATGCGGCGTGTGAGACCAGAATTGTTGGACAGCCTAAAATTTATACTCTTGCACAATAATGCACTGACGCACAAGTCCATAATTGTGCAGGAATTTTTGGTTCTGGTATTGACCACCCCCTGTACTCACCTGATCTGTACTCCTCATACTATTTTTTGTTTTCAAAACTTAAATTGAAGATAAAGTTGCAGCGGTACGAGTCCATCGAGGCGATTAAAAAGCGGTGACAAGGGAGCTGAATAGTGTTGAAGTTGAGGCGTTCCAGAAAGCTATAACGGATCTTTTCACTTGTTCTAAAGGATGTATCTACTAGCGAGAAGACTATGCAGAAGCCTAATATTAAATATACAAGTTTTCCCTGTATTGTGTGGTCTGTGCGCGATCAGTCCTGGAACTTTTTGAATACACAGTGTATAGATATTTCTCTTTTTGCCTCAGATGTTTGCAAAAGAATCCTATTTGGTAGTGCACAATATGAATGTATCAGGTCCCGAGCGCGTTCGGTGGTTTTCTGAAATTGTGTACCAGGAATCGTCTACTGATGCGTTTTTCGCTCTTTTAAAAGAGTGGCCGCCTTAGAGGTGATTTCTTCCGCATCCTCAAAAAGAACTGTAGAACTTTCCTGCTCCAATTGGTGCATGGATCACGTCACAATTCTGTTTCTTCCAGTTTTCCATCACAGCCACGCCACCTCCCCATCTTGTTGGGAAACCGCACTTCTGCATCATCGTTGTGGTAAATTTGCGATCGCTCCCGTAGATGTCTGTCTAC
Organism: Rhagonycha lutea; assembly: GCA_958510855.1. Taxonomy (NCBI): domain Eukaryota; kingdom Metazoa; phylum Arthropoda; class Insecta; order Coleoptera; family Cantharidae; genus Rhagonycha; species Rhagonycha lutea. Next base: position 98,576,497 of record OY294036.1, read on the forward strand.
TAAGGACTATCTTGCTATCGGTTTTCTGCAACTACCACTTTACCCTACGCCGGTACCCCTGTTGTATTTTGAATAATGATCTGTATATTGTTGGAGGGTCATTTTATGACATCTCGCGCTCAAATCGGACAATGGATCACACTGCATTTGCGTTTCTAACAATTTTACTCCGCTTCGTGCCGTCACCCCGCCACCGACCCAATTTTTTTTCCACATCATTACCTCCGTCACGTAGCGTCAGTGCGGTTATTTTGCGACTTCTCCCATCTAAATCGGTCCACGAATAACTCCACAAAACATATATTTATAAAAAATTACAAGTTTTGTCCGATTTTTATAAGTTTTGAAGTAAAAATAAAATTTTAATCTGAATTTTAAGTTTTGTTTACAAAAAAAATTATAAAATATTTTTCGAATTTTGCAAGTTTTGTCCAATAAAAAAAAATTTGGGCCAAAACTTATACTGGCCGAAACTTATACAAGGCAAAATTTATACTAGACAAAACTTTCAATGGTCAAAATTCATATTGGGCAAAATTTATAATTTTAAAATGTTGTCCGAGGACCGATTCCAGTGGGAAAGGTCGCAAAACAACCGCACCGACGAGAGGTTATTGATGATGTGAAAAACAATTGGGTTGGAGGTGGTGTGACGCCACGGGGCGGCGCCAATGTGGCAAAAACGAAATTACAGTATAAATTACAGAACATACACCGATTAGAGAGGCAGAGGTTACAATATAACTGAACCGACGCGACGGAAGTGATGATCGGAGAACAGAATGGGCTGGTCCGCTGAGACGCCAATTGGTAGAAACGCAGTTGCAGTATGATTAAAAGCCTTTTATGGAATTAACATTTAGGCATGTTATAAGATGTGACAGAATTCTTATCAGAATAAGAAGAAGAAGAACCTCAGAGGATGTTCACGTCTTAACCCTTAATATTATTTATCTACCCTTGATCCTTTGATAAGTTTAACAAAAATTTTTATAATCCATCGTTTGGGAACATTTCATATCGAAAAACATTGAAATTATACGAAATAGCCGCTTATAGCATTTACACCTTAAAACTTTAGAAAAAGTAAAAGAATTTTAATGCTGGGGTGGTTTTCAAGTTTCAACCCTTTATGCTTTGATAATTTTAATGAAAATTATTACCATCGGTCTCTTGGGCACATTTTATATCCAGAAACTATGATAAATTATAATAAAAAATAGCCATCTAAAGAATTTTCACTTAAAATTTAAAAAGAAATAAATAAAATTTTTATACTGGGGTAGTTTAAATTTTCAACCCCTCATATATTGATTATCTTATTGAAATGTTTCCATCGGTCACTTGGGAACATTTAATATCCAAGAACTATGAAATTATAAGAAAGAACCTTCTAAAGAATTAACACTTAAAAATTTTTTGTGAAGTAATAGAGCTTTTATAATGGGGAAGTTTTCAAATTTAAACCTCTTGCTAATATAATTGTAACGAAATTTTTACTCTGGGCCTCTTGGCCACATTTTTGATCCGAAAACTATGAAATTGTAGTACATAGCTCAATACAGAATCTACACCTAAAAATTACAAAAGACACGATAAAATTTATATTCGGGGGTAGCTTTACGTGTAAATACGACTGACTATTATTTCACAATATTTATTTAAAATAAAACTTTTACGGTCGATTGAAGTTCAAATATTCAATTTTTCAGCTTTGAAAGTGATTTTGATCAACGTTAGAGCGCCCGCTTGCTAAAAACTGTGCGACATATCTTGCGGTTTTCTAGATAAACGACATTTTCCAATTTTAGTCTTTTTGGCACTAAAAATACACAAAATTTGGTAAGATTTTTAATTTTTTCAATTTAGGACATTCAGCAATTGTTTTTTAAGTTTGGAAGCATAGGCTTTACGCGTGTATTCCGATAGGGGATCGAAAAAACCATTATTTTTGCCATATCTCCCGATATAAACGAGATATCCATCGATAAAAACGATGGATTAACCCCTTTGAAGTTTTTTCAGCCCAAAAAGTCATTTTTGGAAAACCATTGCTTTTTTGAGTGATTCTAATGTAATTTGACGAGAAAATTCAACTGACGCAGTTTATTTTTCAATATTTATTAAAATAACACTTTTACGGTCGATTGAAGTTGCAAAAATCGATCCTTACTTTTTCATATTTGAAAGTGATTTTTTCCAACAATTAAGCGCTTCCGCCGGATAAAAACACGTTTTTCGCATTCTACGCATCCAAATACGTCGTATACAATCAAAAAAGGGCATGTTAAATTTTAGCGGATTTTGAAAAAAACGATGGATTAACCCCTTTGAATTTTTTTAGCTCAAAAAGTCATTTTTGGAAAACCATTGCTTTTTCGAGTGATTCTAATGTATTTTGATTGTATACGACGTATTTGGATCCGTAGAATGCGAAAAACTTGTTTTTATCCGGCGGAAGTGCTTAATTGTTGGAAAAAATAACTTTCAAAGATGAAAAAGTAAGGATCGATTTTTGCAACTTCAATCGACCGTAAAAGTGTTATTTTAATAAATATTGCAAAATAAACTGCGTCAGTCGAATTATCTCGTCAAAATACATTAGAATCACTCGAAAAAGCAATGGTTTTCCAAAAATTACTTTTTGAGCTAAAAAAATTCAAAGGGGTTAATCCATCGTTTTTTTCAAAATCCGCTAAAATTTAACATGCCCTTTTTTTGATTGTATACGACGTATTTGGATGGGTAGAATGGGAAAAACGTGTTTTTATCCGGCGGAAGCGCTTAATTGTTGAAAAAAATCACTTTCAAAGATGAAAAAGTAAGGATCGATTTTTGCAACTTCAATCGACCGTAAAAGTGTTATTTTAATAAATATTGCAAAATAAACTGCGTCAGTCGAATTATCTCGTCAAAATACATTAGAATCACTCGAAAAAGCAATGGTTTTCCAAAAATGACTTTTTGAGCTAAAAAAATTCAAAAATTCAAAAATCCATCGTTTTTTTCAAAATCCGCTAAAATTTAACATGCTTTTTTTTTGATTGTATACGACGTATTTGGATCCGTAGAATGCGAAAAACTTGTTTTTATCCGGCGGAAGCGCTTAAATATCGGAAAAAATCACTTTAAAAGATGAAAAAGTATGGATCAGTTTTTGCAACTTCAATCGACCGTAAAAGTGTTATTTTAATAAATATTGCAAAATAAACTGCGTAAGTCGAATTATCTCGTCAAAATACATTAGAATCACTCGAAAAAGCAATAGTTTTCCAAAAATGACTTTTTGAGCTAAAAAATTTCAAAGGGGTTAATCCATCGTTTTTTTCAAAATCCGCTAAAATGTAACATGCCATTTTTTTGATTGTATATGACGTATTTGGATGCGTAGAATGCGAAAAACGTGTTTTTATCCGGCGGAAGCGCTTAATTGTTGGAAAAAATCACTTTCAAAGATGAAAAAGTAAGGATCGATTTCTGCACCTTCAATCGACCGTAAAAGTGTTATTTTAATAAATATTGCAAAATAAACTGCGCCAGTCGAATTATCTCGTCAAAATACATTAGAATCACTCGAAAAAGCAATGATTTTCCAAAATGACTTTTTGGGCTGAAAAAACTTCAAAGGGGTTAATCCATCGTTTTTTTCAAAATCCGCTAAAATTTAACATGCCCTTTTTTTATTGTATACGACGTATTTGGATGCGTAGAATGCGAAAAACGTGTTTTTATCCGGCGGAAGCGCTTAATTGTTGGAAAAAATCACTTTCAAAGATGAAAAAGTAAGGATCGATTTTTGCAACCTCAATCGACCGTAAAAGTGTTATTTTAATAAATATTGCAAAATAAACTGCGTCAGTCGAATTATCTCATCAAAATACATTAGAATCACTCGAAAAAGCAATGGTTATCCAAAAATGACTTTTTGAGCTAAAAAAATTCAAAGGGGTTAATCCATCGTTTTTTTCAAAATCCGCTAAAATTTAACATGCCCTTTTTTTGATTGTATACGACGTATTTGGATGCGTAGAATGCGAAAAACGTGTTTTTATCCGGCGGAAGCGCTTAATTGTTGGAAAAAATCACTTTCAAAGATGAAAAAGTAAGGATCGATTTTTGCAACTTCAATCGACCGTAAAAGTGTTATTTTAATAAATATTGCAAAATAAACTTCGCCAGTCGAATTATCTCGTCAAAATACATTAGAATCACTCGAAAAAGCAATGGTTTTGCAAAAATTACTTTTTGAGCTAAAAAAATTCAAAGGGGTTAATCCATCGTTTTTTTCAAAATCCGCTAAAATTTAACATGCTTTTTTTTTTATTGTATACGACGTATTTGGATCCGTAGAATGCGAAAAACTTGTTTTTATCCGGCGGAAGCGCTTAAATCTCGGAAAAAATCACTTTCAAAGATGAAAAAGTATGGATCAATTTTTGCAACTTCAATCGACCGTAAAAGTGTTATTTTAATAAATATTGCACAATTAACTGCGTCAGTCGAATTATCTCGTCAAAATACATTAGAATCACTCGAAAAAGCAATGGTTTTCCAAAAATGACTTTTTGAGCTAAAAAAATTCAAAGGGGTTAATCCATCGTTTTTTTCAAAATCCGCTAAAATTTAACATGCCCTTTTTTTGATTGTATACGACGTATTTGGATGCGTAGAATGCGAAAAACTTGTTTTTATCCGGCGGAAGCTCTTAAATCTCGGAAAAAATCACTTTCAAAGATGAAAAAGTATGGATCGATTTTTGCGACTTCAATCGACCGTAAAAGTGTTATTTTAATAAATATTGCTAAATAAACTGCGTCAGTCGAATTATCTCGCCAAAATACATTAGAATCACTCGAAAAAGCAATGGTTTTCCAAAAATGACTTTTTGAGCTAAAAAAATTCAAAGGGGTTAATCCATCGTTTTTTTCAAAATCCGCTTAAATTTAACATGCCCTTTTTTTGATTGTATACGACGTATTTGGATGCGTAGAATGCGTAAAACTTGTTTTTATCCGGCGGAAGCTCTTAAATCTCGGAAAAAATCACTTTCAAAGATGAAAAAGTATGGATCGATTTTTGCAACTTCAATCGACCGTAAAAGTGTTATTTTAATTAATATTGCAAAATAGACTGCGTCAGTCGAATTATCTCGTCAAAATACATTAGAATCACTCGAAAAAGCAATGGTTTTCCAAAAATGACTTTTTGAGCTAAAAAAATTCAAAGGGGTTAATCCATCGTTTTTTTCAAAATCCGCTAAAATTTAACATGCCCTTTTTTTGATTGTTTACGACGTATTTGGATGCGTAGAATGCGAAAAACGTGTTTTTATCCGGCGGAAGCGCTTAATTGTTGGAAAAAATCACTTTCAAAGATGAAAAAGTAAGGATCGATTTTTGCAACTTCAATCGACCGTAAAAGTGTTATTTTAATAAATATTGCAAAATAAACTTCGCCAGTCGAATTATCTCGTCAAAATACATTAGAATCACTCGAAAAAGCAATGGTTTTCCAAAAATTACTTTTTGAGCTAAAAAAATTCAAAGGGGTTAATCCATCGTTTTTTTCAAAATCCGCTAAAATTTAACATGCTTTTTTTTTATTGTATACGACGTATTTGGATCAGTAGAATGCGAAAAACTTGTTTTTATCCGGCGGAAGCGCTTAAATCTCGGAAAAAATCACTTTCTAAGATGAAAAAGTATGGATCAATTTTTGCAACTTCAATCGACCGTAAAAGTGTTATTTTAATAAATATTGCAAAATAAACTGCGTCAGTCGAATTATCTCATCAAAATACATTAGAATCACTCGAAAAAGCAATGGTTTTCCAAAAATGACTTTTTGAGCTAAAAAAATTCAAAGGGGTTAATCCATCGTTTTTTTCAAAATCCGCTAAAATTTAACATGCCCTTTTTTTGATTGTATACGACGTATTTGGATGCGTAGAATGCGAAAAACTTGTTTTTATCCGGCGGAACCGCTTAAATCTCGGAAAAAATCACTTTCAAAGATGAAAAAGTATGGATCGATTTTTGCAACTTCAATCGACCGTAAAAGTGTTATTTTAATAAATATTGCACAATTAACTGCGTCAGTCGAATTATCTCGTCAAAATACATTAGAATCACTCGAAAAAGCAATGGTTTTCCAAAAATGACTTTTTGAGCTAAAAAAATTCAAAGGGGTTAATCCATCGTTTTTTTCAAAATCCGCTAAAATTTAACATGCTTTTTTTTTTATTGTATACGACGTATTTGGATGCGTAGAATGCGAAAAACATGTTTTTATCCGGCGGAAGCGCTTAATTGTTGAAAAAAATCACTTTCAAAGATGAAAAAGTATGGATCGATTTTTGCAACTTCAATCGACCGTAAAAGTGTTATTTTAATTAATATTGCAAAATAAACTGCGTCAGTCGAATTATCTCGTCAAAATACATTAGAATCACTCGAAAAAGCAATGGTTTTCCAAAAATGACTTTTTGAGCTAAAAAAATTCAAAGGGGTTAATCCATCGTTTTTTTCAAAATCCGCTAAAATTTAACATGCTTTTTTTTTGATTGTATACGACGTATTTGGATCCGTAGAATGCGAAAAACTTGTTTTTATCCGGCGGAAGCGCTTAAATATTGGAAAAAATCACTTTAAAAGATGAAAAAGTATGGATCAGTTTTTGCAACTTCAATCGACCGTAAAAGTGTTATTTTAATAAATATTGCAAAATAAACTGCGTAAGTCGAATTATCTCGTCAAAATACATTAGAATCACTCGAAAAAGCAATAGTTTTCGAAAAATGACTTTTTGAGCTAAAAAAATTCAAAGGGGTTAATCCATCGTTTTTTTCAAAATCCGCTAAAATGTAACATGCCATTTTTTTGATTGTATACGACGTATTTGGATGCGTAGAATACGAAAAACGTGTTTTTATCCGGCGGAAGCGCTTAATTGTTGGAAAAAATCACTTTCAAAGATGAAAAAGTAAGGATCGATTTCTGCACCTTCAATCGACCGTAAAAGTGTTATTTTAATAAATATTGCAAAATAAACTGCGCCTGTCGAATTATCTCGTCAAAATACATTAGAATCACTCGAAAAAGCAATGGTTTTCCAAAAATGACTTTTTGAGCTAAAAAAATTCAAAGGGGTTAATCCATCGTTTTTTTCAAAATCCGCTAAAATTTAACATGCCCTTTTTTTGATTATATACGACGTATTTGGATGCGTAGAATGCGAAAAACGTGTTTTTATCCGGCGGAAACGCTTAATTGTTGAAAAAAATCACTTTAAAAGATGAAAAAGTAAGGATCGATTTTTGCAACTTCAATCGACCGTAAAAGTGTTATTTTAATAAATATTGCAAATTAACTGCGTCAGTCGAATTATCTCGTCAAAATACATTAGAATCACTCGAAAAAGCAATGGTTTTCCAAAAATGACTTTTTGAGCTAAAAAAATTCAAAGGGGTTAATCCCTCGTTTTTTTCAAAATCCGCTAAAATTTAACATGCCCTTTTTTTGATTGTATACGACGTATTTGGATGCGTAGAATGCGAAAAACATGTTTTTATCCGGCGGAAGTGCTTAATTGTTGGAAAAAATCACTTTCAAAGATGAAAAAGTAAGGATCGATTTTTGCAACTTCAATCGACCGTAAAAGTGTTATTTTATTAAATATAGCAAAATAAACTGCGTCAGTCGAATAATCTCGTCAAAATACATTAGAATCACTCGAAAAAGCAATGATTTTCCAAAATGACTTATTGGGCTGAAAAAACTTCAAAGGGGTTAATCCATCGGTTTTTTCAAAATCCGCTAAAATTTAACATGCCCTTTTTTTGATTGTATACGACGTATTTGGATGCGTAGAATGCGAAAAACGTGTTTTGATCCGGCGGAAGCGCTTAATTGTTGGAAAAAATCACTTTCAAAGATGAAAGAGTAAGGATCGATTTTTGCAACTTCAATCGTCCGTAAAAGTGTTATTTTAATAAATATTGCAAAATAAACTGCGTCAGTCGAATTATCTCATCAAAATACATTAGAATCACTCGAAAAAGCAATGGATTTCCAAAAATGACTTTTTGAGCTAAAAAATTCAAAGGGGTTAATCCATCGTTTTTTTCAAAATCCGCTGAAATTTAACATGCCCTTTTTTTGATTGTATACGACGTATTTGGATGCGTAGAATGCGAAAAACATGTTTTTATCCGGCGGAAGCTCTTAAATCTCGGAAAAAATCACTTTCAAAGATGAAAAAGTATGGATCGATTTTTGCAACTTCAATCGACCGTAAAAGTGTTATTTTAATTAATATTGCAAAATAAACTGCGTCAGTCGAATTATCTCGTCAAAATACATTAGAATCACTCGAAAAAGCAATGGTTTTCCAAAAATGACTTTTTGAGCTAAAAAAATTCAAAGGGGTTAATCCATCGTTTTTTTCAAAATCCGCTAAAATTTAACATGCCCTTTTTTTGATTGTATACGACGTATTTGGATGCGTAGAATGCGAAAAACGTGTTTTTATCCGGCGGAAGCGCTTAATTGTTGAAAAAAATCACTTTCAAAGATGAAAAAGTAAGGATCGATTTTTGCAACTTCAATCGACCGTAAAAGTGTTATTTTAATAAATATTGCAAAATAAACTGCGTCAGTCGAATTATCTCGTCAAAATACATTAGAATCACTCGAAAAAGCAATGGTTTTCCAAAAATGACTTTTTAAGCTAAAAAAATTCAAAGGGGTTAATCCATCGTTTTTTTCAAAATCCGCTAAAATTTAACATGCTTTTTTTTTGATTGTATACGACGTATTTGGATCCGTAGAATGCGAAAAACTTGTTTTTATCCGGCGGAAGCGCTTAAATATCGGAAAAAATCACTTTAAAAGATGAAAAAGTATGGATCAGTTTTTGCAACTTCAATCGACCGTAAAAGTGTTATTTTAATAAATATTGCAAAATTAACTGCGTCAGTCGAATTATCTCGTCAAAATACATTAGAATCACTCGAAAAAGCAATGGTTTTCCAAAAATGACTTTTTGAGCTAAAAAAAATCAAAGGGGTTAATCCATCGTTTTTTTCAAAATCCGCTAAAATTTAACATGCCCTTTTTCTGATTGTATACGACGTATTTGGATGCGTAGAATGCGAAAAACTTGTTTTTATCCGGCGGAAGCGCTTAAATCTCGGAAAAAATCACTTTCAAAGATGAAAAAGTATGGATCAGTTTTAGCAACTTCAATCGACCGTAAAAGTGTTATTTTAATAAATATTGCAAAATAAACTTCGCCAGTCGAATTATCTCGTCAAAATACATTAGAATCACTCGAAAAAGCAATGGCTTTCCAAAAATGACTCTTTGAGCTAAAAAAATTCAAAGGGGTTAATCCTTCGTTTTTTTCAAAATCCGCTAAAATTTAACATGCCCTGTTTTTGATTGTATACGACGTATTTGGATGCGTAGAATGCGAAAAACATGTTTTTATCCGGCGGAAGTGCTTAATTGTTGGAAAAAACCACTTTCAAAGATGAAAAAGTAAGGATCGATTTTTGCAACTTCAATCGACCGTAAAAGTGTTATTTTATTAAATATTGCAAAATAAACTGCGTCAGTCGAATTATCTCGTCAAAATACATTAGAATCACTCGAAAAAGCACTGATTTTCCAAAAATGACTTTTTGAGCTGAAAAAATTCAAAGGGGTTAATCCATCGTTTTTTTCAAAATCCGCTAAAATTTAACATGCCCTTTTTCTGATTGTATACGACGTATTTGGATGCGTAGAATGCGAAAAACTTGTTTTTATCCGGCGGAAGCGCTTAAATCTCGGAAAAAATCACTTTCAAAGATGAAAAAGTATGGATCAGTTTTAGCAACTTCAATCGACCGTAAAAGTGTTATTTTAATAAATATTGCAAAATAAACTTCGCCAGTCGAATTATCTCGTCAAAATACATTAGAATCACTCGAAAAAGCAATGGCTTTCCAAAAATGACTTTTTGAGCTAAAAAAATTCAAAGGGGTTAATCCTTGGTTTTTTTCAAAATCCGCTAAAATTTATCATGCCCTGTTTTTGATTGTATACGACGTATTTGGATGCGTAGAATGCGAAAAACATGTTTTTATCCGGCGGAAGTGCTTAATTGTTGGAAAAAATCACTTTCAAAGATGAAAAAGTAAGGATCGATTTTTGCAACTTCAATCGACCGTAAAAGTGTTATATTATTAAATATTGCAAAATAAACTGCGTCAGTCGAATTATCTCGTCAAAATACATTAGAATCACTCGAAAAAGCAATGATTTTCATAAAATGACTTTTTGAGCTGAAAAAATTCAAAGGGGTTAATCCATCGTTTTTTTCAAAATCCGCTAAAATTTAACATGCCCTTTTTTTGATTCTATACGACGTATTTGGATGCGTAGAATGCGAAAAACGTGTTTTTATCCGTCGGAAGCGCTTAAATCTCGGAAAAAATCACTTTCAAAGAAGAAAAAGTAACGATCGATTTTTGCAACTTCAATCGACCGTAAAAGTGTTATTTTAATAATTATTGCAAAATAAACTGCGTCAGTCGAATTATCTCGTCAAAATACATTAGAATCACTCGAAAAAGCAATGGTTTTCCAAAAATGACTTTTTGAGCTAAAAAAATTCAAACGGGTTAATCCATCGTTTTTTTCAAAATCCGCTAAAATTTAACATGCCCTTTTTTTGATTGTATACGACGTATTTGGATGCGTAGAATGCGAAAAACGTGTTTTTATCCGGCGGAAGCGCTTAAATCTCGGAAAAAATCACTTTCAAAGAAGAAAAAGTAACGATCGATTTTTGCAACTTCAATCGACCGTAAAAGTGTTATTTTAATAATTATTGCAAAATAAACTGCGTCAGTCGAATTATCTCGTCAAAATACATTAGAATCACTCGAAAAAGCAATGGTTTTCCAAAAATGACTTTTTGAGCTAAAAAAATTCAAAGGGGTTAATCCATCGTTTTTTTCAAAATCCGCTAAAATTTAACATGCCCTTTTTTTGATTGTATACGACGTATTTGGATGCGTAGAATGCGAAAAACATGTTTTTATCCGGCGGAAGTGCTTAATTGTTGGAAAAAACCACTTTCAAAGATGAAAAAGTAAGGATCGATTTTTGCAACTTCAATCGACCGTAAAAGTGTTATTTTATTAAATATTGCAAAATAAACTGCGTCAGTCGAATTATCTCGTCAAAATACATTAGAATCACTCGAAAAAGCAATGATTTTCCAAAAATGACTTTTTGAGCTGAAAAAATTCAAAGGGGTTAATCCATCGTTTTTTTCAAAATCCGCTAAAATTTAACATGCCCTTTTTCTGATTGTATACGACGTATTTGGATGCGTAGAATGCGAAAAACTTGTTTTTATCCGGCGGAAACGCTTAAATCTCGGAAAAAATCACTTTCAAAGATGAAAAAGTATGGATCAGTTTTAGCAACTTCAATCGACCGTAAAAGTGTTATTTTAATAAATATTGCAAAATAAACTTCGCCAGTCGAATTATCTCGTCAAAATACATTAGAATCACTCGAAAAAGCAATGGCTTTCCAAAAATGACTTTTTGAGCTAAAAAAATTCAAAGGGGTTAATCCTTCGTTTTTTTCAAAATCCGCTAAAATTTAACATGCCCTGTTTTTGATTGTATACGACGTATTTGGATGCGTAGAATGCGAAAAACATGTTTTTATCCGGCGGAAGTGCTTAATTGTTGGAAAAAATCACTTTCAAAGATGAAAAAGTAAGGATCGATTTTTGCAACTTCAATCGACCGTAAAAGTGTTATATTATTAAATATTGCAAAATAAACTGCGTCAGTCGAATTATCTCGTCAAAATACATTAGAATCACTCGAAAAAGCAATGATTTTCCAAAAATGACTTTTTGAGCTGAAAAAATTCAAAGGGGTTAATCCATCGTTTTTTTCAAAATCCGCTAAAATTTAACATGCCCTTTTTTTGATTCTATACGACGTATTTGGATGCGTAGAATGCGAAAAACGTGTTTTTATCCGTCGGAAGCGCTTAAATCTCGGAAAAAATCACTTTCAAAGAAGAAAAAGTAACGATCGATTTTTGCAACTTCAATCGACCGTAAAAGTGTTATTTTAATAATTATTGCAAAATAAACTGCGTCAGTCGAATTATCTCGTCAAAATACATTAGAATCACTCGAAAAAGCAATGGTTTTCCAAAAATGACTTTTTGAGCTAAAAAAATTCAAAGGGGTTAATCCATCGTTTTTTTCAAAATCCGCTAAAATTTAACATGCCCTTTTTTTGATTGTATACGACGTATTTGGATGCGTAGAATGCGAAAAACGTGTTTTTATCCGGCGGAAGCGCTTAAATCTCGGAAAAAATCACTTTCAAAGAAGAAAAAGTAACGATCGATTTTTGCAACTTCAATCGACCGTAAAAGTGTTATTTTAATAATTATTGCAAAATAAACTGCGTCAGTCGAATTATCTCGTCAAAATACATTAGAATCACTCGAAAAAGCAATGGTTTTCCAAAAATGACTTTTTGAGCTAAAAAAATTCAAAGGGGTTAATCCATCGTTTTTTTCAAAATCCGCTAAAATTTAACATGCCCTTTTTTTGATTGTATACGACGTATTTGGATGCGTAGAATGCGAAAAACTTGTTTTTATCCGGCGGAAGCTCTTAAATCTCGGAAAAAATCACTTTCAAAGATGAAAAAGTATGGATCGATTTTTGCGACTTCAATCGACCGTAAAAGTGTTATTTTAATAAATATTGCTAAATAAACTGCGTCAGTCGAATTATCTCGCCAAAATACATTAGAATCACTCGAAAAAGCAATGGTTTTCCAAAAATGACTTTTTGAGCTAAAAAAATTCAAAGGGGTTAATCCATCGTTTTTTTCAAAATCCGCTTAAATTTAACATGCCCTTTTTTTGATTGTATACGACGTATTTGGATGCGTAGAATGCGAAAAACTTGTTTTTATCCGGCGGAAGCTCTTAAATCTCGGAAAAAATCACTTTCAAAGATGAAAAAGTATGGATCAATTTTTGCAACTTCAATCGACCGTAAAAGTGTTATTTTAATTAATATTGCAAAATAGACTGCGTCAGTCGAATTATCTCGTCAAAATACATTAGAATCACTCGAAAAAGCAATGGTTTTCCAAAAATGACTTTTTGAGCTAAAAAAATTCAAAGGGGTTAATCCATCGTTTTTTTCAAAATCCGCTAAAATTTAACATGCCCTTTTTTTGATTGTTTACGACGTATTTGGATGCGTAGAATGCGAAAAACGTGTTTTTATCCGGCGGAAGCGCTTAATTGTTGGAAAAAATCACTTTCAAAGATGAAAAAGTAAGGATCGATTTTTGCAACTTCAATCGACCGTAAAAGTGTTATTTTAATAAATATTGCAAAATAAACTTCGCCAGTCGAATTATCTCGTCAAAATACATTAGAATCACTCGAAAAAGCAATGGTTTTCCAAAAATTACTTTTTGAGCTAAAAAAATTCAAAGGGGTTAATCCATCGTTTTTTTCAAAATCCGCTAAAATTTAACATGCTTTTTTTTTATTGTATACGACGTATTTGGATCAGTAGAATGCGAAAAACTTGTTTTTATCCGGCGGAAGCGCTTAAATCTCGGAAAAAATCACTTTCTAAGATGAAAAAGTATGGATCAATTTTTGCAACTTCAATCGACCGTAAAAGTGTTATTTTAATAAATATTGCAAAATAAACTGCGTCAGTCGAATTATCTCATCAAAATACATTAGAATCACTCGAAAAAGCAATGGTTTTCCAAAAATGACTTTTTGAGCTAAAAAAATTCAAAGGGGTTAATCCATCGTTTTTTTCAAAATCCGCTAAAATTTAACATGCCCTTTTTTTGATTGTATACGACGTATTTGGATGCGTAGAATGCGAAAAACTTGTTTTTATCCGGCGGAACCGCTTAAATCTCGGAAAAAATCACTTTCAAAGATGAAAAAGTATGGATCGATTTTTGCAACTTCAATCGACCGTAAAAGTGTTATTTTAATAAATATTGCACAATTAACTGCGTCAGTCGAATTATCTCGTCAAAATACATTAGAATCACTCGAAAAAGCAATGGTTTTCCAAAAATGACTTTTTGAGCTAAAAAAATTCAAAGGGGTTAATCCATCGTTTTTTTCAAAATCCGCTAAAATTTAACATGCTTTTTTTTTTATTGTATACGACGTATTTGGATGCGTAGAATGCGAAAAACATGTTTTTATCCGGCGGAAGCGCTTAATTGTTGAAAAAAATCACTTTCAAAGATGAAAAAGTATGGATCGATTTTTGCAACTTCAATCGACCGTAAAAGTGTTATTTTAATTAATATTGCAAAATAAACTGCGTCAGTCGAATTATCTCGTCAAAATACATTAGAATCACTCGAAAAAGCAATGGTTTTCCAAAAATGACTTTTTGAGCTAAAAAAATTCAAAGGGGTTAATCCATCGTTTTTTTCAAAATCCGCTAAAATTTAACATGCTTTTTTTTTGATTGTATACGACGTATTTGGATCCGTAGAATGCGAAAAACTTGTTTTTATCCGGCGGAAGCGCTTAAATATTGGAAAAAATCACTTTAAAAGATGAAAAAGTATGGATCAGTTTTTGCAACTTCAATCGACCGTAAAAGTGTTATTTTAATAAATATTGCAAAATAAACTGCGTAAGTCGAATTATCTCGTCAAAATACATTAGAATCACTCGAAAAAGCAATAGTTTTCGAAAAATGACTTTTTGAGCTAAAAAAATTCAAAGGGGTTAATCCATCGTTTTTTTCAAAATCCGCTAAAATGTAACATGCCATTTTTTTGATTGTATACGACGTATTTGGATGCGTAGAATACGAAAAACGTGTTTTTATCCGGCGGAAGCGCTTAATTGTTGGAAAAAATCACTTTCAAAGATGAAAAAGTAAGGATCGATTTCTGCACCTTCAATCGACCGTAAAAGTGTTATTTTAATAAATATTGCAAAATAAACTGCGCCTGTCGAATTATCTCGTCAAAATACATTAGAATCACTCGAAAAAGCAATGGTTTTCCAAAAATGACTTTTTGAGCTAAAAAAATTCAAAGGGGTTAATCCATCGTTTTTTTCAAAATCCGCTAAAATTTAACATGCCCTTTTTTTGATTATATACGACGTATTTGGATGCGTAGAATGCGAAAAACGTGTTTTTATCCGGCGGAAGCGCTTAATTGTTGAAAAAAATCACTTTAAAAGATGAAAAAGTAAGGATCGATTTTTGCAACTTCAATCGACCGTAAAAGTGTTATTTTAATAAATATTGCAAATTAACTGCGTCAGTCGAATTATCTCGTCAAAATACATTAGAATCACTCGAAAAAGCAATGGTTTTCCAAAAATGACTTTTTGAGCTAAAAAAATTCAAAGGGGTTAATCCCTCGTTTTTTTCAAAATCCGCTAAAATTTAACATGCCCTTTTTTTGATTGTATACGACGTATTTGGATGCGTAGAATGCGAAAAACATGTTTTTATCCGGCGGAAGTGCTTAATTGTTGGAAAAAATCACTTTCAAAGATGAAAAAGTAAGGATCGATTTTTGCAACTTCAATCGACCGTAAAAGTGTTATTTTATTAATTATAGCAAAATAAACTGCGTCAGTCGAATAATCTCGTCAAAATACATTAGAATCACTCGAAAAAGCAATGATTTTCCAAAATGACTTTTTGGGCTGAAAAAACTTCAATGGGGTTAATCCATCGGTTTTTTCAAAATCCGCTAAAATTTAACATGCCCTTTTTTTGATTGTATACGACGTATTTGGATGCGTAGAATGCGAAAAACGTGTTTTGATCCGGCGGAAGCGCTTAATTGTTGGAAAAAATCACTTTCAAAGATGAAAGAGTAAGGATCGATTTTTGCAACTTCAATCGTCCGTAAAAGTGTTATTTTAATAAATATTGCAAAATAAACTGCGTCAGTCGAATTATCTCATCAAAATACATTAGAATCACTCGAAAAAGCAATGGTTTTCCAAAAATGACTTTTTGAGCTAAAAAAATTCAAAGGGGTTAATCCATCGTTTTTTTCAAAATCCGCTGAAATTTAACATGCCCTTTTTTTGATTGTATACGACGTATTTGGATGCGTAGAATGCGAAAAACTTGTTTTTATCCGGCGGAAGCTCTTAAATCTCGGAAAAAATTACTTTCAAAGATGAAAAAGTATGGATCGATTTTTGCAACTTCAATCGACCGTAAAAGTGTTATTTTAATAAATATTGCTAAATAAACTGCGTCAGTCGAATTATCTCGCCAAAATACATTAGAATCACTCGAAAAAGCAATGGATTTCCAAAAATGACTTTTTGAGCTAAAAAATTCAAAGGGGTTAATCCATCGTTTTTTTCAAAATCCGCTGAAATTTAACATGCCCTTTTTTTGATTGTATACGACGTATTTGGATGCGTAGAATGCGAAAAACATGTTTTTATCCGGCGGAAGCTCTTAAATCTCGGAAAAAATCACTTTCAAAGATGAAAAAGTATGGATCGATTTTTGCAACTTCAATCGACCGTAAAAGTGTTATTTTAATTAATATTGCAAAATAAACTGCGTCAGTCGAAATATCTCGTCAAAATACATTAGAATCACTCGAAAAAGCAATGGTTTTCCAAAAATGACTTTTTGAGCTAAAAAAATTCAAAGGGGTTAATCCTTCGTTTTTTTCAAAATCCGCTAAAATTTAACATGCCCTGTTTTTGATTGTATACGACGTATTTGGATGCGTAGAATGCGAAAAACATGTTTTTATCCGGCGGAAGTGCTTAATTGTTGGAAAAAATCACTTTCAAAGATGAAAAAGTAAGGATCGATTTTTGCAACTTCAATCGACCGTAAAAGTGTTATATTATTAAATATTGCAAAATAAACTGCGTCAGTCGAATTATCTCGTCAAAATACATTAGAATCACTCGAAAAAGCAATGATTTTCCAAAAATGACTTTTTGAGCTGAAAAAATTCAAAGGGGTTAATCCATCGTTTTTTTCAAAATCCGCTAAAATTTAACATGCCCTTTTTTTGATTCTATACGACGTATTTGGATGCGTAGAATGCGAAAAACGTGTTTTTATCCGTCGGAAGCGCTTAAATCTCGGAAAAAATCACTTTCAAAGAAGAAAAAGTAACGATCGATTTTTGCAACTTCAATCGACCGTAAAAGTGTTATTTTAATAATTATTGCAAAATAAACTGCGTCAGTCGAATTATCTCGTCAAAATACATTAGAATCACTCGAAAAAGCAATGGTTTTCCAAAAATGACTTTTTGAGCTAAAAAAATTCAAAGGGGTTAATCCATCGTTTTTTTCAAAATCCGCTAAAATTTAACATGCCCTTTTTTTGATTGTATACGACGTATTTGGATGCGTAGAATGCGAAAAACGTGTTTTTATCCGGCGGAAGCGCTTAAATCTCGGAAAAAATCACTTTCAAAGAAGAAAAAGTAACGATCGATTTTTGCAACTTCAATCGACCGTAAAAGTGTTATTTTAATAATTATTGCAAAATAAACTGCGTCAGTCGAATTATCTCGTCAAAATACATTAGAATCACTCGAAAAAGCAATGGTTTTCCAAAAATGACTTTTTGAGCTAAAAAAATTCAAAGGGGTTAATCCATCGTTTTTTTCAAAATCCGCTAAAATTTAACATGCCCTTTTTTTGATTGTATACGACGTATTTGGATGCGTAGAATGCGAAAAACTTGTTTTTATCCGGCGGAAGCTCTTAAATCTCGGAAAAAAACACTTTCAAAGATGAAAAAGTATGGATCGATTTTTGCAACTTCAATCGACCGTAAAAGTGTTATTTTAATAAATATTGCAAAATTAACTGCGTCAGTCGAATTATCTCGTCAAAATACATTAGAATCACTCGAAAAAGCAATGGTTTTCCAAAAATGAATTTTTGAGCTAAAAAAAATCAAAGGGGTTAATCCATCGTTTTTTTCAAAATCCGCTAAAATTTAACATGCCCTTTTTTTGATTGTATACGACGTATTTGGATGCGTAGAATGCGAAAAACTTGTTTTTAACCGTCGGAAGCGCTTAAATCTCGGAAAAAATCACTTTCAAAGATGAAAAAGTATGGATCGATTTTTGCGACTTCAATCGACCGTAAAAGTGTTATTTTAATAAATATTGCTAAATAAACTGCGTCAGTCGAATTATCTCGCCAAAATACATTAGAATCACTCGAAAAAGCAATGGTTTTCCAAAAATGACTTTTTGAGCTAAAAAAATTCAAAGGGGTTAATCCATCGTTCTTTTCAAAATCCGCTAAAATTTAACATGCCCTTTTTTTGATTGTATACGACGTATTTGGATGCGTAGAATGCGAAAAACTTGTTTTTATCCGGCGGAACCGCTTAAATCTCGGAAAAAATCACTTTCAAAGATGAAAAAGTATGGATCGATTTTTGCGACTTCAATCGACCGTAAAAGTGTTATTTTAATAAATATTGCTAAATAAACTGCGTCAGTCGAATTATCTCGCCAAAATACATTAGAATCACTCGAAAAAGCAATGGTTTTCCAAAAATGACTTTTTGAGCTAAAAAAATTCAAAGGGGTTAATCCATCGTTTTTTTCAAAATCCGCTAAAATTTAACATGCCCTTTTTTTGATTGTATACGACGTATTTGGATGCGTAGAATGCGAAAAACGTGTTTTTATCCGGCGGAAGCGCTTAATTGTTGGAAAAAATCACTTTCAAAGATGAAAAAGTAAGGATCGATTTTTGCAACTTCAATCGACCGTAAAAGTGTTATTTTAATAAATATTGCAAAATAAACTTCGCCAGTCGAATTATCTCGTCAAAATACATTAGAATCACTCGAAAAAGCAATGGTTTTCCAAAAATTACTTTTTGAGCTAAAAAAATTCAAAGGGGTTAATCCATCGTTTTTTTCAAAATCCGCTAAAATTTAACATGCTTTTTTTTTTATTGTATACGACGTATTTGGATCCGTAGAATGCGAAAAACTTGTTTTTATCCGGCGGAAGCGCTTAAATCTCGGAAAAAATCACTTTCAAAGATGAAAAAGTATGGATCAATTTTTGCAACTTCAATCGACCGTAAAAGTGTTATTTTAATAAATATTGCAAAATAAACTGCGTCAGTCGAATTATCTCGTCAAAATACATTAGAATCACTCGAAAAAGCAATGGTTTTCCAAAAATGACTTTTTGAGCTAAAAAAATTCAAAGGGGTTAATCCATCGTTTTTTTCAAAATCCGCTAAAATTTAACATGCCCTTTTTTTGATTGTTTACGACGTATTTGGATGCGTAGAATGCGAAAAACTTGTTTTTATCCGGCGGAAGCTCTTAAATCTCGGAAAAAATCACTTTCAAAGATGAAAAAGTATGGATCGATTTTTGCAACTTCAATCGACCGTAAAAGTGTTATTTTAATTAATATTGCAAAATAGACTGCGTCAGTCGAATTATCTCGTCAAAATACATTAGAATCACTCGAAAAAGCAATGGTTTTCCAAAAATGACTTTTTGAGCTAAAAAAATTCAAAGGGGTTAATCCATCGTTTTTTTCAAAATCCGCTAAAATTTAACATGCCCTTTTTTTGATTGTATACGACGTATTTGGATGCGTAGAATGCGAAAAACTTGTTTTTATCCGGCGGAACCGCTTAAATCTCGGAAAAAATCACTTTCAAAGATGAAAAAGTATGGATCGATTTTTGCAACTTCAATCGACCGTAAAAGTGTTATTTTAATAAATATTGCACAATTAACTGCGTCAGTCGAATTATCTCGTCAAAATACATTAGAATCACTCGAAAAAGCAATGGTTTTCCAAAAATGACTTTTTGAGCTAAAAAAATTCAAAGGGGTTAATCCATCGTTTTTTTCAAAATCCGCTAAAATTTAACATGCCCTTTTTTTGATTGTATACGACGTATTTGGATGCGTAGAATGCGAAAAACGTGTTTTTATCCGGCGGAAGCGCTTAATTGTTGGAAAAAATCACTTTCAAAGATGAAAAAGTAAGGATCGATTTTTGCAACTTCAATCGACCGTAAAAGTGTTATTTTAATAAATATTGCAAAATAAACTTCGCCAGTCGAATTATCTCGTCAAAATACATTAGAATCACTCGAAAAAGCAATGGTTTTCCAAAAATTACTTTTTGAGCTAAAAAAATTCAAAGGGGTTAATCCATCGTTTTTTTCAAAATCCGCTAAAATTTAACATGCTTTTTTTTTTATTGTATACGACGTATTTGGATCCGTAGAATGCGAAAAACTTGTTTTTATCCGGCGGAAGCGCTTAAATCTCGGAAAAAATCACTTTCAAAGATGAAAAAGTATGGATCAATTTTTGCAACTTCAATCGACCGTAAAAGTGTTATTTTAATAAATATTGCAAAATAAACTGCGTCAGTCGAATTATCTCGTCAAAATACATTAGAATCACTCGAAAAAGCAATGGTTTTCCAAAAATGACTTTTTGAGCTAAAAAAATTCAAAGGGGTTAATCCATCGTTTTTTTCAAAATCCGCTAAAATTTAACATGCCCTGTTTTTGATTGTATACGACGTATTTGGATGCGTTGAATGCGAAAAACATGTTTTTATCCGGCGGAAGTGCTTAATTGTTGGAAAAAATCACTTTCAAAGATGAAAAAGTAAGGATCGATTTTTGCAACTTCAATCGACCGTAAAAGTGTTATTTTATTAAATATTGCAAAATAAACTGCGTCAGTCGAATTATCTCGTCAAAATACATTAGAATCACTCGAAAAAGCAATGATTTTCCAAAAATGACTTTTTGAGCTGAAAAAATTCAAAGGGGTTAATCCATCGTTTTTTTCAAAATCCGCTAAAATTTAACATGCCCTTTTTTTGATTGTATACGACGTATTTGGATGCGTAGAATGCGAAAAACGTGTTTTTATCCGTCGGAAGCGCTTAAATCTCGGAAAAAATCACTTTCAAAGAAGAAAAAGTAAGGATCGATTTTTGCAACTTCAATCGACCGTAAAAGTGTTATTTTAATAATTATTGCAAAATAAACTGCGTCAGTCGAATTATCTCGTCAAAATACATTAGAATCACTCGAAAAAGCAATGGTTTTCCAAAAATGACTTTTTGAGCTAAAAAAATTCAAAGGGGTTAATCCATCGTTTTTTTCAAAATCCGCTAAAATTTAACATGCCCTTTTTTTGATTGTATACGACGTATTTGGATGCGTAGAATGCGAAAAACGTGTTTTTATCCGGCGGAAGCGCTTAAATCTCGGAAAAAATCACTTTCAAAGAAGAAAAAGTAACGATCGATTTTTGCAACTTCAATCGACCGTAAAAGTGTTATTTTAATAATTATTGCAAAATAAACTGCGTCAGTCGAATTATCTCGTCAAAATACATTAGAATCACTCGAAAAAGCAATGGTTTTCCAAAAATGACTTTTTGAGCTAAAAAAATTCAAAGGGGTTAATCCATCGTTTTTTTCAAAATCCGCTAAAATTTAACATGCCCTTTTTTTGATTGTATACGACGTATTTGGATGCGTAGAATGCGAAAAACTTGTTTTTATCCGGCGGAAGCTCTTAAATCTCGGAAAAAAACACTTTCAAAGATGAAAAAGTATGGATCGATTTTTGCAACTTCAATCGACCGTAAAAGTGTTATTTTAATAAATATTGCAAAATTAACTGCGTCAGTCGAATTATCTCGTCAAAATACATTAGAATCACTCGAAAAAGCAATGGTTTTCCAAAAATGAATTTTTGAGCTAAAAAAAATCAAAGGGGTTAATCCATCGTTTTTTTCAAAATCCGCTAAAATTTAACATGCCCTTTTTTTGATTGTATACGACGTATTTGGATGCGTAGAATGCGAAAAACTTGTTTTTAACCGTCGGAAGCGCTTAAATCTCGGAAAAAATCACTTTCAAAGAAGAAAAAGTAACGATCGATTTTTGCAACTTCAATCGACCGTAAAAGTGTTATTTTAATAATTATTGCAAAATAAACTGCGTCAATCGAATTATCTCGTCAAAATACATTAGAATCACTCGAAAAAGCAATGGTTTTCCAAAAATGACTTTTTGAGCTAAAAAAATTCAAAGGGGTTAATCCATCGTTTTTTTCAAAATCCGCTAAAATTTTACATGCTTTTTTTTTTATTGTATACGACGTATTTGGATCCGTAGAAGGCGAAAAACTTGTTTTTATCCGGCGGAAGCGCTTAAATCTAGGAAAAAATCACTTTCAAAGATGAAAAAGTATGGATCAATTTTTGCAACTTCAATCGACCGTAAAAGTGTTATTTTAATAAATATTGCTAAATAAACTGCGTCAGTCGAATTATCTCGTCAAAATACATTAGAATCACTCGAAAAAGCAATGGTTTTCCAAAAATGACTTTTTGAGCTAAAAAAATTCAAAGGGGTTAATCCATCGTTTTTTTCAAAATCCGCTAAAATTTAACATGCCCTTTTTTTGATTGTATACGACGTATTTGGATGCGTAGAATGCGAAAAACTTGTTTTTATCCGGCGGAACCGCTTAAATCTCGGAAAAAATCACTTTCAAAGATGAAAAAGTATGGATCGATTTTTGCGACTTCAATCGACCGTAAAAGTGTTATTTTAATAAATATTGCTAAATAAACTGCGTCAGTCGAATTATCTCGCCAAAATACATTAGAATCACTCGAAAAAGCAATGGTTTTCCAAAAATGACTTTTTGAGCTAAAAAAATTCAAAGGGGTTAATCCATCGTTTTTTTCAAAATCCGCTAAAATTTAACATGCCCTTTTTTTGATTGTATACGACGTATTTGGATGCGTAGAATGCGAAAAACTTGTTTTTATCCGGCGGAACCGCTTAAATCTCGGAAAAAATCACTTTCAAAGATGAAAAAGTATGGATCGATTTTTGCGACTTCAATCGACCGTAAAAGTGCTATTTTAATAAATATTGCTAAATAAACTGCGTCAGTCGAATTATCTCGCCAAAATACATTAGAATCACTCGAAAAAGCAATGGTTTTCCAAAAATGACTTTTTGAGCTAAAAAAATTCAAAGGGGTTAATCCATCGTTTTTTTCAAAATCCGCTAAAATTTAACATGCTTTTTTTTTTATTGTATACGACGTATTTGGATCCGTAGAATGCGAAAAACTTGTTTTTATCCGGCGGAAGCGCTTAAATCTCGGAAAAAATCACTTTCAAAGATGAAAAAGTATGGATCAATTTTTGCAACTTCAATCGACCGTAAAAGTGTTATTTTAATAAATATTGCAAAATAAACTGCGTCAGTCGAATTATCTCGTCAAAATACATTAGAATCACTCGAAAAAGCAATGGTTTTCCAAAAATAACTTTTTGAGCTAAAAAAATTCAAAGGGGTATCCATCGTTTTTTTCAAAATCCGCTAAAATTTAACATGCCCTTTTTTTGATTGTTTACGACGTATTTGGATGCGTAGAATGCGAAAAACTTGTTTTTATCCGGCGGAAGCTCTTAAATCTCGGAAAAAATCACTTTCAAAGATGAAAAAGTATGGATCGATTTTTGCGACTTCAATCGACCGTAAAAGTGGTATTTTAATAAATATTGCTAAATAAACTGCGTCAGTCGAAGTATCTCGCCAAAATACATTAGAATCACTCGAAAAAGCAATGGTTTTCCAAAAATGACTTTTTGAGCTAAAAAAATTCAAAGGGGTTAATCCATCGTTTTTTTCAAAATCCGCTGAAATTTAACATGCCCTTTTTTTGATTGTATACGACGTATTTGGATGCGTAGAATGCGAAAAACTTGTTTTTATCCGGCGGAAGCTCTTAAATCTCGGAAAAAATCACTTTCAAAGATGAAAAAGTATGGATCGATTTTTGCAACTTCAATCGACCGTAAAAGTGTTATTTTAATTAATATTGCAAAATAGACTGCGTCAGTCGAATTATCTCGTCAAAATACATTAGAATCACTCGAAAAAGCAATGGTTTTCCAAAAATGACTTTTTGAGCTAAAAAAATTCAAAGGGGTTAATCCATCGTTTTTTTCAAAATCTGCTAAAATTTAACATGCCCTGTTTTTGATTGTATACGACGTATTTGGATGCGTTGAATGCGAAAAACATGTTTTTATCCGGCGGAAGTGCTTAATTGTTGGAAAAAATCACTTTCAAAGATGAAAAAGTAAGGATCGATTTTTGCAACTTCAATCGACCGTAAAAGTGTTATTTTATTAAATATTGCAAAATAAACTGCGTCAGTCGAATTATCTCGTCAAAATACATTAGAATCACTCGAAAAAGCAATGATTTTCCAAAAATGACTTTTTGAGCTGAAAAAATTCAAAGGGGTTAATCCATCGTTTTTTTCAAAATCCGCTAAAATTTAACATGCCCTTTTTTTGATTGTTTACGACGTATTTGGATGCGTAGAATGCGAAAAACTTGTTTTTATCCGGCGGAAGCTCTTAAATCTCGGAAAAAATCACTTTCAAAGATGAAAAAGTATGGATCGATTTTTGCAACTTCAATCGACCGTAAAAGTGTTATTTTAATTAATATTGCAAAATAGACTGCGTCAGTCGAATTATCTCGTCAAAATACATTAAAATCACTCGAAAAAGCAATGGTTTTCCAAAAATGACTTTTTGAGCTAAAAAAATTCAAAGGGGTTAATCCATCGTTTTTTTCAAAATCCGCTAAAATTTAACATGCCCTTTTTTTGATTGTATACGACGTATTTGGATGCGTAGAATGCGAAAAACTTGTTTTTATCCGGCGGAACCGCTTAAATCTCGGAAAAAATCACTTTCAAAGATGAAAAAGTATGGATCGATTTTTGCAACTTCAATCGACCGTAAAAGTGTTATTTTAATAAATATTGCACAATTAACTGCGTCAGTCGAATTATCTCGTCAAAATACATTAGAATCACTCGAAAAAGCAATGGTTTTCCAAAAATGACTTTTTGAGCTAAAAAAATTCAAAGGGGTTAATCCATCGTTTTTTTCAAAATCCGCTAAAATTTAACATGCCCTTTTTTTGATTGTATACGACGTATTTGGATGCGTAGAATGCGAAAAACGTGTTTTTATCCGGCGGAAGCGCTTAATTGTTGGAAAAAATCACTTTCAAAGATGAAAAAGTATGGATCAATTTTTGCAACTTCAATCGACCGTAAAAGTGTTATTTTAATAAATATTGCAAAATAAACTGCGTCAGTCGAATTATCTCGTCAAAATACATTAGAATCACTCGAAAAAGCAATGGTTTTCCAAAAATGACTTTTTGAGCTAAAAAAATTCAAACGCATCCATCGTTTTTTTCAAAATCCGCTAAAATTTAACATGCCCTGTTTTTGATTGTATACGACGTATTTGGATGCGTTGAATGCGAAAAACATGTTTTTATCCGGCGGAAGTGCTTAATTGTTGGAAAAAATCACTTTCAAAGATGAAAAAGTAAGGATCGATTTTTGCAACTTCAATCGACCGTAAAAGTGTTATTTTATTAAATATTGCAAAATAAACTGCGTCAGTCGAATTATCTCGTCAAAATACATTAGAATCACTCGAAAAAGCAATGGTTTTCCAAAAATGACTTTTTGAGCTAAAAAAATTCAAAGGGGTTAATCCATCGTTTTTTTCAAAATCCGCTAAAATTTAACATGCCCTTTTTTTGATTGTATACGACGTATTTGGATGCGTAGAATGCGAAAAACGTGTTTTTATCCGGCGGAAGCGCTTAAAACTCGGAAAAAATCACTTTCAAAGAAGAAAAAGTAACGATCGATTTTTGCAACTTCAATCGACCGTAAAAGTGTTATTTTAATAATTATTGCAAAATAAACTTCGCCAGTCGAATTATCTCGTCAAAATACATTAGAATCACTCGAAAAAGCAATGGTTTTCCAAAAATTACTTTTTGAGCTAAAAAAATTCAAAGGGGTTAATCCATCGTTTTTTTCAAAATCCGCTAAAATTTAACATGCTTTTTTTTTTATTGTATACGACGTATTTGGATCCGTAGAATGCGAAAAACTTGTTTTTATCCGGCGGAAGCGCTTAAATCTCGGAAAAAATCACTTTCAAAGATGAAAAAGTATGGATCAATTTTTGCAACTTCAATCGACCGTAAAAGTGTTATTTTAATAAATATTGCAAAATAAACTGCGTCAGTCGAATTATCTCGTCAAAATACATTAGAATCACTCGAAAAAGCAATGGTTTTCCAAAAATGACTTTTTGAGCTAAAAAAATTCAAAGGGGTTAATCCATCGTTTTTTTCAAAATCCGCTAAAATTTAACATGCCCTTTTTTTGATTGTATACGACGTATTTGGATGCGTAGAATGCGAAAAACTTGTTTTTATCCGGCGGAAGCTCTTAAATCTCGGAAAAAATCACTTTCAAAGATGAAAAAGTATGGATCGATTTTTGCAACTTCAATCGAACGTAAAAGTGTTATTTTAATTAATATTGCAAAATAAACTGCGTCAGTCGAATTATCTCGTCAAAATACATTAGAATCACTCGAAAAAGCAATGGTTTTCCAAAAATGACTTTTTGAGCTAAAAAAATTCAAAGGGGTTAATCCATCGTTTTTTTCAAAATCCGCTAAAATTTAACATGCCCTTTTTTTGATTGTATACGACGTATTTGGATGCGTAGAATGCGAAAAACGTGTTTTTATCCGGCGGAAGCGCTTAATTGTTGGAAAAAATCACTTTCAAAGATGAAAAAGTAAGGATCGATTTTTGCAACTTCAATCGACCGTAAAAGTGTTATTTTATTAAATATTGCAAAATAAACTGCGTCAGTCGAATTATCTCGTCAAAATACATTAGAATCACTCGAAAAAGCAATGATTTTCCAAAAATGACTTTTTGAGCTGAAAAAATTCAAAGGGGTTAATCCATCGTTTTTTTCAAAATCCGCTAAAATTTAACATGCCCTTTTTCTGATTGTATACGACGTATTTGGATGCGTAGAATGCGAAAAACTTGTTTTTATCCGGCGGAAGCGCTTAAATCTCGGAAAAAATCACTTTCAAAGATGAAAAAGTATGGATCAGTTTTAGCAACTTCAATCGACCGTAAAAGTGTTATTTTAATAAATATTGCAAAATAAACTTCGCCAGTCGAATTATCTCGTCAAAATACATTAGAATCACTCGAAAAAGCAATGGCTTTCCAAAAATGACTTTTTGAGCTAAAAAAATTCAAAGGGGTTAATCCTTCGTTTTTTTCAAAATCCGCTAAAATTTAACATGCTTTTTTTTTGATTGTATACGACGTATTTGGATCCGTAGAATGCGAAAAACTTGTTTTTATCCGGCGGAAGCGCTTAAATCTCGGAAAAAATCACTTTCAAAGATGAAAAAGTATGGATCAGTTTTTGCAACTTCAATCGACCGTAAAAGTGTTATTTTAATAAATATTGCTAAATAAACTGCGTCAGTCGAATTATCTCGCCAAAATACATTAGAATCACTCGAAAAAGCAATGGTTTTCCAAAAATGACTTTTTGAGCTAAAAAAATTCAAAGGGGTTAATCCATCGTTTTTTTCAAAATCCGCTGAAATTTAACATGCCCTTTTTTTGATTGTATACGACGTATTTGGATGCGTAGAATGCGAAAAACTTGTTTTTATCCGGCGGAAGCTCTTAAATCTCGGAAAAAATCACTTTCAAAGATGAAAAAGTATGGATCGATTTTTGCAACTTCAATCGAACGTAAAAGTGTTATTTTAATTAATATTGCAAAATAAACTGCGTCAGTCGAATTATCTCGTCAAAATACATTAGAATCACTCGAAAAAGCAATGGTTTTCCAAAAATGACTTTTTGAGCTAAAAAAATTCAAAGGGGTTAATCCATCGTTTTTTTCAAAATCCGCTAAAATTTAACATGCCCTTTTTTTGATTGTATACGACGTATTTGGATGCGTAGAATGCGAAAAACGTGTTTTTATCCGGCGGAAGCGCTTAATTGTTGGAAAAAATCACTTTCAAAGATGAAAAAGTAAGGATCGATTTTTGCAACTTCAATCGACCGTAAAAGTGTTATTTTATTAAATATTGCAAAATAAACTGCGTCAGTCGAATAATCTCGTCAAAATACATTAGAATCACTCGAAATAGCAATGATTTTCCAAAAATGACTTTTTGAGCTGAAAAAATTCAAAGGGGTTAATCCATCGTTTTTTTCAAAATCCGCTAAAATTTAACATGCCCTTTTTCTGATTGTATACGACGTATTTGGATGCGTAGAATGCGAAAAACTTGTTTTTATCCGTCGGAAGCGCTTAAATCTCGGAAAAAATCACTTTCAAAGATGAAAAAGTATGGATCGATTTTTGCAACTTCAATCGACCGTAAAAGTGTTATTTTAATTAATATTGCAAAATAAACTGCGTCAGTCGAATTATCTCGTCAAAATACATTAGAATCACTCGAAAAAGCAATGGTTTTCCAAAAATGACTTTTTGAGCTAAAAAATTTCAAAGGGGTTAATCCATCGTTTTTTTCAAAATCCGCTAAAATTTAACATGCCCTTTTTTTGATTGTATACGACGTATTTGGATGCGTAGAATGCGAAAAACTTGTTTTTATCCGGCGGAAGCGCTTAATTGTTGAAAAAAATCACTTTCAAAGATGAAAAAGTAAGGATCGATTTTTGCAACTTCAATCGACCGTAAAAGTGTTATTTTAATAAATATTGCAAAATAAACTGCGTCAGTCGAATTATCTCGTCAAAATACATTAGAATCACTCGAAAAAGCAATGGTTTTCCAAAAATGACTTTTTGAGCTAAAAAAATTCAAAGGGGTTAATCCATCGTTTTTTTCAAAATCCGCTAAAATTTAACATGCCCTTTTTCTGATTGTATACGACGTATTTGGATGCGTAGAATGCGAAAAACTTGTTTTTATCCGGCGGAAGCGCTTAAATCTCGGAAAAAATCACTTTCAAAGATGAAAAAGTATGGATCAGTTTTAGCAACTTCAATCGACCGTAAAAGTGTTATTTTAATAAATATTGCAAAATAAACTTCGCCAGTCGAATTATCTCGTCAAAATACATTAGAATCACTCGAAAAAGCAATGGCTTTCCAAAAATGACTTTTTGAGCTAAAAAAATTCAAAGGGGTTCATCCTTCGTTTTTTTCAAAATCCGCTAAAATTTAACATGCCCTGTTTTTGATTGTATACGACGTATTTGGATGCGTAGAATGCGAAAAACATGTTTTTATCCGGCGGAAGTGCTTAATTGTTGGAAAAAATCACTTTCAAAGATGAAAAAGTAAGGATCGATTTTTGCAACTTCAATCGACCGTAAAAGTGTTATTTTATTAAATATTGCAAAATAAACTGCGTCAGTCGAATTATCTCGTCAAAATACATTAGAATCACTCTAAAAAGCAATGATTTTCCAAAAATGACTTTTTGAGCTGAAAAAATTCAAAGGGGTTAATCCATCGTTTTTTTCAAAATCCGCTAAAATGTAACATGCCATTTTTTTGATTGTATACGACGTATTTGGATGCGTAGAATGCGAAAAACTTGTTTTTATCCGGCGGAAGCGCTTAAATCTCGGAAAAAATCACTTTCAAAGATGAAAAAGTATGGATCAGTTTTAGCAACTTCAATCGACCGTAAAAGTGTTATTTTAATAAATATTGCAAAATAAACTTCGCCAGTCGAATTATCTCGTCAAAATACATTAGAATCACTCGAAAAAGCAATGGCTTTCCAAAAATGACTTTTTGAGCTAAAAAAATTCAAAGGGGTTAATCCTTCGTTTTTTTCAAAATCCGCTAAAATTTAACATGCTTTTTTTTTGATTGTATACGACGTATTTGGATCCGTAGAATGCGAAAAACTTGTTTTTATCCGGCGGAAGCGCTTAAATCTCGGAAAAAATCACTTTCAAAGATGAAAAAGTATGGATCAGTTTTTGCAACTTCAATCGACCGTAAAACTGTTATTTTAATAAATATTGCTAAATAAACTGCGTCAGTCGAATTATCTCGCCAAAATACATTAGAATCACTCGAAAAAGCAATGGTTTTCCAAAAATGACTTTTTGAGCTAAAAAAATTCAAAGGGGTTAATCCATCGTTTTTTTCAAAATCCGCTGAAATTTAACATGCCCTTGATTTGATTGTATACGACGTATTTGGATGCGTAGAATGCGAAAAACTTGTTTTTATCCGGCGGAAGCTCTTAAATCTCGGAAAAAATCACTTTCAAAGATGAAAAAGTATGGATCGATTTTTGCAACTTCAATCGAACGTAAAAGTGTTATTTTAATTAATATTGCAAAATAAACTGCGTCAGTCGAATTATCTCGTCAAAATACATTAGAATCACTCGAAAAAGCAATGGTTTTCCAAAAATGACTTTTTGAGCTAAAAAAATTCAAAGGGGTTAATCCATCGTTTTTTTCAAAATCCGCTAAAATTTAACATGCCCTTTTTTTGATTGTATACGACGTATTTGGATGCGTAGAATGCGAAAAACGTGTTTTTATCCGGCGGAAGCGCTTAATTGTTGGAAAAAATCACTTTCAAAGATGAAAAAGTAAGGATCGATTTTTGCAACTTCAATCGACCGTAAAAGTGTTATTTTAATAAATATTGCAAAATAAACTTCACCAGTCGAATTATCTCGTCAAAATACATTAGAATCACTCGAAAAAGCAATGGCTTTCCAAAAATGACTTTTTGAGCTAAAAAAATTCAAAGGGGTTAATCCTTCGTTTTTTTCAATATCCGCTAAAATTTAACATGCCCTGTTTTTGATTGTATACGACGTATTTGGATGCGTAGAATGCGAAAAACATGTTTTTATCCGGCGGAAGTGCTTAATTGTTGGAAAAAATCACTTTCAAAGATGAAAAAGTAAGGATCGATTTTTGCAACTTCAATCGACCGTAAAAGTGTTATTTTATTAAATATTGCAAAATAAACTGCGTCAGTCGAATAATCTCGTCAAAATACATTAGAATCACTCGAAATAGCAATGATTTTCCAAAAATGACTTTTTGAGCTGAAAAAATTCAAAGGGGTTAATCCATCGTTTTTTTCAAAATCCGCTAAAATTTAACATGCCCTTTTTCTGATTGTATACGACGTATTTGGATGCGTAGAATGCGAAAAACTTGTTTTTATCCGTCGGAAGCGCTTAAATCTCGGAAAAAATCACTTTCAAAGATGAAAAAGTATGGATCGATTTTTGCAACTTCAATCGACCGTAAAAGTGTTATTTTAATTAATATTGCAAAATAAACTGCGTCAGTCGAATTATCTCGTCAAAATACATTAGAATCACTCGAAAAAGCAATGGTTTTCCAAAAATGACTTTTTGAGCTAAAAAAATTCAAAGGGGTTAATCCATCGTTTTTTTCAAAATCCGCTAAAATTTAACATGCCCTTTTTTTGATTGTATACGACGTATTTGGATGCGTAGAATGCGAAAAACGTGTTTTTATCCGGCGGAAGCGCTTAATTGTTGAAAAAAATCACTTTCAAAGATGAAAAAGTAAGGATCGATTTTTGCAACTTCAATCGACCGTAAAAGTGTTATTTTAATAAATATTGCAAAATAAACTGCGTCAGTCGAATTATCTCATCAAAATACATTAGAATCACTCGAAAAAGCAATGGTTTTCCAAAAATGACTTTTTGAGCTAAAAAAATTCAAAGGGGTTAATCCATCGTTTTTTTCAAAATCCGCTAAAATTTAACATGCCCTTTTTCTGATTGTATACGACGTATTTGGATGCGTAGAATGCGAAAAACTTGTTTTTATCCGGCGGAAGCGCTTAAATCTCGGAAAAAATCACTTTCAAAGATGAAAAAGTATGGATCAGTTTTAGCAACTTCAATCGACCGTAAAAGTGTTATTTTAATAAATATTGCAAAATAAACTTCGCCAGTCGAATTATCTCGTCAAAATACATTAGAATCACTCGAAAAAGCAATGGCTTTCCAAAAATGACTTTTTGAGCTAAAAAAATTCAAAGGGGTTAATCCTTCGTTTTTTTCAAAATCCGCTAAAATTTAACATGCCCTGTTTTTGATTGTATACGACGTATTTGGATGCGTAGAATGCGAAAAACATGTTTTTATCCGGCGGAAGTGCTTAATTGTTGGAAAAAATCACTTTCAAAGATGAAAAAGTAAGGATCGATTTTTGCAACTTCAATCGACCGTAAAAGTGTTATTTTATTAAATATTGCAAAATAAACTGCGTCAGTCGAATTATCTCGTCAAAATACATTAGAATCACTCGAAAAAGCAATGATTTTCCAAAAATGACTTTTTGAGCTGAAAAAATTCAAAGGGGTTAATCCATCGTTTTTTTCAAAATCCGCTAAAATTTAACATGCCCTTTTTCTGATTGTATACGACGTATTTGGATGCGTAGAATGCGAAAAACTTGTTTTTATCCGGCGGAAGCGCTTAAATCTCGGAAAAAATCACTTTCAAAGATGAAAAAGTATGGATCAGTTTTAGCAACTTCAATCGACCGTAAAAGTGTTATTTTAATAAATATTGCAAAATAAACTTCGCCAGTCGAATTATCTCGTCAAAATACATTAGAATCACTCGAAAAAGCAATGGCTTTCCAAAAATGACTTTTTGAGCTAAAAAAATTCAAAGGGGTTAATCCTTCGTTTTTTTCAAAATCCGCTAAAATTTAACATGCTTTTTTTTTGATTGTATACGACGTATTTGGATCCGTAGAATGCGAAAAACTTGTTTTTATCCGGCGGAAGCGCTTAAATCTCGGAAAAAATCACTTTCAAAGATGAAAAAGTATGGATCAGTTTTTGCAACTTCAATCGACCGTAAAAGTGTTATTTTAATAAATATTGCTAAATAAACTGCGTCAGTCGAATTATCTCGCCAAAATACATTAGAATCACTCGAAAAAGCAATGGTTTTCCAAAAATGACTTTTTGAGCTAAAAAAATTCAAAGGGGTTAATCCATCGTTTTTTTCAAAATCCGCTAAAATTTAACATGCCCTTTTTTTGATTGTTTACGACGTATTTGGATGCGTAGAATGCGAAAAACTTGTTTTTATCCGGCGGAAGCTCTTAAATCTCGGAAAAAATCACTTTCAAAGATGAAAAAGTATGGATCGATTTTTGCAACTTCAATCGACCGTAAAAGTGTTATTTTAATTAATATTGCAAAATAGACTGCGTCAGTCGAATTATCTCGTCAAAATACATTAGAATCACTCGAAAAAGCAATGGTTTTCCAAAAATGACTTTTTGAGCTAAAAAAATTCAAAGGGGTTAATCCATCGTTTTTTTCAAAATCCGCTAAAATTTAACATGCCCTTTTTTTGATTGTATACGACGTATTTGGATGCGTAGAATGCGAAAAACGTGTTTTTATCCGGCGGAAGCGCTTAATTGTTGGAAAAAATCACTTTCAAAGATGAAAAAGTAAGGATCGATTTTTGCAACTTCAATCGACCGTAAAAGTGTTATTTTAATAAATATTGCAAAATAAACTTCACCAGTCGAATTATCTCGTCAAAATACATTAGAATCACTCGAAAAAGCAATGGTTTTCCAAAAATGACTTTTTGAGCTAAAAAATTTCAAAGGGGTTAATCCATCGTTTTTTTCAAAATCCGCTAAAATTTAACATGCCCTTTTTTTGATTGTATACGACGTATTTGGATGCGTAGAATGCGAAAAACTTGTTTTTATCCGGCGGAAGCGCTTAATTGTTGAAAAAAATCACTTTCAAAGATGAAAAAGTAAGGATCGATTTTTGCAACTTCAATCGACCGTAAAAGTGTTATTTTAATAAATATTGCAAAATAAACTGCGTCAGTCGAATTATCTCGTCAAAATACATTAGAATCACTCGAAAAAGCAATGGTTTTCCAAAAATGACTTTTTGAGCTAAAAAAATTCAAAGGGGTTAATCCATCGTTTTTTTCAAAATCCGCTAAAATTTAACATGCCCTTTTTCTGATTGTATACGACGTATTTGGATGCGTAGAATGCGAAAAACTTGTTTTTATCCGGCGGAAGCGCTTAAATCTCGGAAAAAATCACTTTCAAAGATGAAAGAGTATGGATCAGTTTTAGCAACTTCAATCGACCGTAAAAGTGTTATTTTAATAAATATTGCAAAATAAACTTCGCCAGTCGAATTATCTCGTCAAAATACATTAGAATCACTCGAAAAAGCAATGGCTTTCGAAAAATGACTTTTTGAGCTAAAAAAATTCAAAGGGGTTAATCCTTCGTTTTTTTCAAAATCCGCTAAAATTTAACATGCCCTGTTTTTGATTGTATACGACGTATTTGGATGCGTAGAATGCGAAAAACATGTTTTTATCCGGCGGAAGTGCTTAATTGTTGGAAGAAATCACTTTCAAATATGAAAAAGTAAGGATCGATTTTTGCAACTTCAATCGACCGTAAAAGTGTTATTTTATTAAATATTGCAAAATAAACTGCGTCAGTCGAATTATCTCGTCAAAATACATTAGAATCACTCGAAAAAGCAATGATTTTCCAAAAATGACTTTTTGAGCTGAAAAAATTCAAAGGGGTTAATCCATCGTTTTTTTCAAAATCCGCTAAAATTTAACATGCCCTTTTTTTGATTGTATACGACGTATTTGGATGCGTAGAATGCGAAAAACTTGTTTTTATCCGTCGGAAGCGCTTAAATCTCGGAAAAAATCACTTTCAAAGAAGAAAAAGTAACGATCGATTTTTGCAACTTCAATCGACCGTAAAAGTGTTATTTTAATAATTATTGCAAAATAAACTGCGTCAGTCGAATTATCTCGTCAAAATACATTAGAATCACTCGAAAAAGCAATGGTTTTCCAAAAATGACTTTTTGAGCTAAAAAAATTCAAAGGGGTTAATCCATCGTTTTTTTCAAAATCCGCTAAAATTTAACATGCCCTTTTTTTGATTGTATACGACGTATTTGGATGCGTAGAATGCGAAAAACTTGTTTTTATCCGTCGGAAGCGCTTAAATCTCGGAAAAAATCACTTTCAAAGAAGAAAAAGTAACGATCGATTTTTGCAACTTCAATCGACCGTAAAAGTGTTATTTTAATAATTATTGCAAAATAAATTGCGTCAGTCGAATTATCTCGTCAAAATACATTAGAATCACTCGAAAAAGCAATGGTTTTCCAAAAATGACTTTTTGAGCTAAAAAAATTCAAAGGGGTTAATCCATCGTTTTTTTCAAAATCCGCTAAAATTTAACATGCCCTTTTTTTGATTGTATACGACGTATTTGGATGCGTAGAATGCGAAAAACTTGTTTTTATCCGGCGGAAGCTCTTAAATCTCGGAAAAAATCACTTTCAAAGATGAAAAAGTATGGATCGATTTTTGCAACTTCAATCGACCGTAAAAGTGTTCTTTTAATAAATAACGCACAATTAACTGCGTCAGTCGAATTATCTCGTCAAAATACATTAGAATCACTCGAAAAAGCAATGGTTTTCCAAAAATAACTTTTTGAGTTAAAAAAATTCAAAGGGGTTAATCCATCGTTTTTTTCAAAATCCGCTAAAATTTAACATGCTTTTTTTTGATTGTATACGACGTATTTGGATCCGTAGAATGCGAAAAACTTGTTTTTATCCGGCGGAAGCGCTTAAATCTCGGAAAAAATCACTTTCAAAGATGAAAAAGTATGGATCAGTTTTTGCAACTTCAATCGACCGTAAAAGTGTTATTTTAATAAATATTGCTAAATAAACTGCGTCAGTCGAATTATCTCGCCAAAATACATTAGAATCACTCGAAAAAGCAATGGTTTTCCAAAAATGACTTTTTGAGCTAAAAAAATTCAAAGGGGTTAATCCATCGTTTTTTTCAAAATCCGCTGAAATTTAACATGCCCTTTTTTTGATTGTATACGACGTATTTGGATGCGTAGAATGCGAAAAACTTGTTTTTATCCGGCGGAAGCTCTTAAATCTCGGAAAAAATCACTTTCAAAGATGAAAAAGTATGGATCGATTTTTGCAACTTCAATCGAACGTAAAAGTGTTATTTTAATTAATATTGCAAAGTAAACTGCGTCAGTCGAATTATCTCGTCAAAATACATTAGAATCACTCGAAAAAGCAATGGTTTTCCAAAAATGAATTTTTGAGCTAATAAATTCAAAGGGGTTAATCCATCGTTTTTTTCAAAATCCGCTAAAATTTAACATGCCCTTTTTTTGATTGTATACGACGTATTTGGATGCGTAGAATGCGAAAAACGTGTTTTATCCGGCGGAAGCGCTTAATTGTTGGAAAAAATCACTTTCAAAGATGAAAAAGTAAGGATCGATTTTTGCAACTTCAATCGACCGTAAAAGTGTTATTTTAATAAATATTGCTAAATAAACTGCGTCAGTCGAATTATCTCGCCAAAATACATTAGAATCACTCGAAAAAGCAATGGTTTTCCAAAAATGAATTTTTGAGCTAAAAAAATTCAAAGGGGTTAATCCATCGTTTTTTTCAAAATCCGCTAAAATTTAACATGCCCTTTTTTTGATTGTATACGACGTATTTGGATGCGTAGAATGCGAAAAACGTGTTTTTATCCGGCGGAAGCGCTTAATTGTTGGAAAAAATCACTTTCAAAGATGAAAAAGTAAGGATCGATTTTTGCAACTTCAATGGACCGTAAAGGTGTTATTTTAATAAATATTGCAAAATAAACTGCGTCAGTCGAATTATCTCGTCAAAATACATTAGAATCACTCGAAAAAGCAATGGTTTTCCAAAAATGACTTTTTGAGCTAAAAAAATTCAAAGGGGTTAATCCTTCGTTTTTTTCAAAATCCGCTAAAATTTAACATGCCCTTTTTTTGATTGTATACGACGTATTTGGATGCGTAGAATGCGAAAAACTTGTTTTTATCCGGCGGAAGTGCTTAATTGTTGAAAAAAATCACTTTCAAAGATGAAAAAGTAAGGATCGATTTTTGCAACTTCAATCGACCGTAAAAGTGTTATTTTATTAAATATTGCAAAATAAACTGCGTCAGTCGAATTATCTCGTCAAAATACATTAGAATCACTCGAAAAAGCAATGGTTTTCCAAAAATGAATTTTTGAGCTAAAAAAATTCAAAGGGGTTAATCCATCGTTTTTTTCAAAATCCGCTAAAATTTAACATGCCCTTTTTTGATTGTATACGACGTATTTAGAGGCGTAGAATGCGAAAAACTTGTTTTTATCCGGCGGAAGCGCTTAAATCTAGGAAAAAATCACTTTCAAAGATGAAAAAGCATGGATCAATTTTTGCAACTTCAATCGACCGTAAAAGTGTTATTTTAATAAATATTGCAAAATAAACTGGGTCAGTCGAATTATCTCGTCAAAATACATTAGAATCACTCGAAAAAGCAATGGTTTACCAAAAATTGACTTTTTGAGCTAAAAAAATTCAAAGGGGTTAATCCATCGTTTTTTTCAAAATCCGCTAAAATTTAACATGCCCTTTTTTTGATTGTATACGACGTATTTGGATGCGTAAAATGCGAAAAACTTGTTTTTATCCGTCGGAAGCGCATAAATCTCGGAAAAAATCACTTTCAAAGAAGAAAAAGTAAGGATCGATTTTTGCAACTTCAATCGACCGTAAAAGTGTTATTTTATTAATATTGCAAAATAAACTGCGTCAGTCGAATTATCTCGTCAAAATACATTAGAATCACTCGAAAAAGCAATGGTTTTCCAAAAATGACTTTTTGAGCTAAAAAAATTCAAAATCCATCGTTTTTTTCAAAATCCGCTAAAATTTAACATGCCCTTTTTTTGATTGTATACGACGTATTTGGATGCGTAGAATGCGAAAAACGTGTTTTTATCCGGCGGAAGCGCTTAATTGTTGGAAAAAATCACTTTCAAAGATGAAAAAGTAAGGATCGATTTTTGCAACTTCAATCGACCGTAAAAGTGTTATTTTAATAAATATTGCAAAATAAACTGCGTCAGTCGAATTATCTCGTCAAAATACATTAGAATCACTCGAAAAAGCAATGGTTTTCCAAAAATGACTTTTTGAGCTAAACAAATTCAAAGGGGTTAATCCATCGTTTTTTTCAAAATCCGCTAAAATTTAACATGCCCTTTTTTTGATTGTATACGACGTATTTGGATGCGTAGAATGCGAAAAACGTGTTTTTATCCGGCGGAAGCGCTTAATTGTTGGAAAAAATCACTTTCAAAGATGAAAAAGTAAGGATCGATTTTTGCAACTTCAATCGACCGTAAAGGTGTTATTTTAATAAATATTGCAAAATAAACTGCGTCAGTCGAATTATCTCGTCAAAATACATTAGAATCACTCGAAAAAGCAATGGTT
The DNA here is from genome assembly GCA_958510855.1 of Rhagonycha lutea. Lineage (NCBI taxonomy): Eukaryota > Metazoa > Arthropoda > Insecta > Coleoptera > Cantharidae > Rhagonycha > Rhagonycha lutea. The sequence continues at coordinate 98,614,943 of OY294036.1, forward strand.
TTCCAAAAATGACTTTTTGAGCTAAACAAATTCAAAGGGGTTAATCCATCGTTTTTTTCAAAATCCGCTAAAATTTAACATTCCCTTTTTTTGATTGTATACGACGTATTTGGATGCGTAGAATGCGAAAAACTTGTTTTTATCCGGCGGAAGCGCTTAAATCTCGGAAAAAATCACTTTCAAAGATGAAAAAGTATGGATCAGTTTTTGCAACTTCAATCGACCGTAAAAGTGTTATTTTAATAAATATTGCTAAATAAACTGCGTCAGTCGAATTATCTCGCCAAAATACATTAGAATCACTCGAAAAAGCAATGGTTTTCCAAAAATGACTTTTTGAGCTAAAAAAATTCAAAGGGGTTAATCCATCGTTTTTTTCAAAATCCGCTAAAATTTAACATGCCCTTTTTTTGATTGTATACGACGTATTTGGATGCGTAGAATGCGAAAAACGTGTTTTTATCCGGCGGAAGCGCTTAATTGTTGGAAAAAATCACTTTCAAAGATGAAAAAGTAAGGATCGATTTTTGCAACTTCAATCGACCGTAAAAGTGTTATTTTAATAAATATTGCAAAATAAACTGCGCCAGTCGAATTATCTCGTCAAAATACATTAGAATCACTCGAAAAAGCAATGGTTTTCCAAAAATGACTTTTTGAGCTAAAAAAATTCAAAGGGGTTAATCCATCGTTTTTTTCAAAATCCGCTAAAATTTAACATGCCCTTTTTTTGATTGTATACGACGTATTTAAATGCGTAGAATACGAAAAACATGTTTTTATCCGGCGGAAGTGCTTAATTGTTGGAAAAAATCACTTTCAAAGAAAAAAAAGTAAGGATCGATTTTTGCAACTTCAATCGGCCGTAAAAGTGTTATTTTAATAAATATTGCAAAATAAACTGCGTCAGTAGAATTATCTCGTCAAAATACATAGGAATCACTCGAAAAAGCAATGGTTTTCCAAAAATGACTTTTTGGGCTGAAGAAACTTCAAAGGGGTTAATCCATCGTTTTTTTCAAAATCCGCTAAAATTTATCATGCCCTTTTTTTGATTGTATACGACGTATTTGGATGCGTCGAATGCGAAAAACTTGTTTTATCCGGAGGAAACGCTTAAATCTCGGAAAAAATCACTTTCAAAGATGAAAAAGTATGGATCGATTTTTGCAACTTCAATCGACCGTAAAAGTGTTATTTTAATAAATATTGCAAAATAAACTGCGTCAGTCGAATTATCTAGTCAAAATACATTAGAATCACTCGAAAAAGCAATAGTTTTCCAAAAGTGACTTTTTGGGCTGAAAAAACTTCAAGGGGTTAATCCATCGTTTTTTTCAAAATCGGCTAAAATTTAACATGCCCTTTTTTTGATTGTATACGACGTATTTGGATGCGTAGAATGAGAAAAACTTGTTTTTATCCGGCGGAAGCGCTTAAATCTTGGAAAAATTCACTTTCAATTTTTTCAATTTAGGACGTTCAGCACTTGTTTTTTTAAGTTTGGAAGCATAGGTTTTACGGGTGTATTCCGATAGGGGAAGGAAAAATCCATTATTTTTGCGATATCCCTTACGGTTTTCGAGATAATCGTCATTTTCCAATTTTAGTTTTTTTGGCTCTAAAAATACACAACATTTGGTAAGATTTTTAATTTTATTAATTTAGGATATTCAGCTGTTGTATTTGAGTTCGCATGCATAATTTATAGGGGATGTAGACACCAGGGGGGTTTAAACAATCTAGAGCGCTTCCGCCAGATAAACACCACTTTTTCGCACTCTATGCAAACGAATACGTCATATGCAATGTTAAAAAGGCCATGGATAATTTTATCGGTTTTTGCAAAAAAACGAAGGGTTTTTAATTTTTTTTCAGCCCAAAAAGTCAAAGTTGGAAAACCATCGCCTTTTCGAGTGATTGTAACGTAATTTGTCGAGAAAATTCGATTGACTCTATTTATTTTGCAATATCTATTGAAATTAAACTTTTACTGTTGATTCAAGTTAGAATATTCTGTTTTCAATTTTTCAGCTTTGCAAGTGTTTAACCCCTTTGAATTTTTTTGATATCCAAAAAGTCAAATTTCTCTTAAGACGAGAAAATTTGACTGGCGCAGTTTATTTTACAATATTAATTTTATCTATCCTGCAAAACATTTATAAGAGTATAATATTATAAGAATGAGAACTATTTTCTATAATTTCATAGTTTTTGAATTTAAAATGTGCCCTTGAGAGCTATGGCAATATTAGATTTGGATTATCTAAGTAGAGGAGGTTGTACCATGAAAGCTACCCCCGTATAAAATATTTTTTGTGTCTTATATAATTTTTAGGTGTATACTACTCTAGCATAGAAATTCTTTTTCATCCCTCCGGACGAGAAACTGATGAAAAGTGAATATCCTCAATTCGGCAGGTAAAACGCCGCTACATCCTCGGGAGCGGTCGAAGCCTCGGCTCCGCTTACGCTCCGCTCTCGGCTCCTACTATTGCTCCCGCGGACGGGAAACGGCGTTTTACAGCCTTGTGATGAAAAGTACTATTATTACTTATAGTACCTACTGGTTTTAGGTGTAAACGCTGTAAGTGTAAATGGCTAGTTTTTAAAAATACTTATTTTTTGGATATAAACTGTGTCCAGAGATCGATTACAAATGTTAGTTAAAATTATCAAATTATAAGGAGTAAGTACTCGAAATCTACCCCCTTATTGTAATTCTATAATTTTTTATAAAATTTACTTATTTAAATTTAAAAAGAGGTATTTTCCGAGGTACTTTCTATAATTTTATGGTTTTTGAATATATAAAATGTGCCTAAGAGACCCATGGCAAAATTTGATTTGGATCATCTAAGTCACTGATTCTCAACCACTGTAGCGCAACAATAAAAAGTTGAGAATCACTGATCTAATAAGTAGAAGGGTTTGCACCATGAAAGATACCCCCGTATAAAAAAAGAATTGTATGTCTTATAAAATATCTAGTTGTAAATGCTGTTTTGAATGAAGAAATCAAAACTACCCCACAACTTTCCTGGTAAAAACGCAACGAATGAAGTATAACAAAGTGGCGACATAATTATTGCATTGCTGTGGTATTATATTATTTAATATTGGTGTTCGGAATATGCGATTATGTAAATACTTCATTTTCTATTAGTAAATATAGAAATTCTTCTAAAAGTAAATTCGTTTAGGACCTTTAAAAAAATATCCCTGGCCTAATTTTTTTTGCTATTGGGTTATGGAAATAATTTTATGTGCTGAACTTATTAAAATTTTAAATAGTGATTAGAATAAGATACATGCAACATTTAATAATATTTGAGGATTCTTAAACACTTCTTCAATATTTTTCGTATTTGTCATAATAATTACCTGAAATTTGCACTATATTTTCCGGGATAGGTAGGGGTAGGTTACCATCGCATAATCACCAATTGAGTTTGAATTAATACACCCCAATGTTGTTCCGTGACAAGTATTATTTAACAAATAATTAGTTTGGTGTTTGCCGTTTTACTTTTAAAATCCCAATCGGTCAATTATTAAAATTGAACAAATCAAATGAAAATCCATTGCATGTTATAGAACTGAAGAGTTTTAATGAATGAAAAACCTTGTTTCCATGATGACATTCACCGAAGGTTGGAAGAAGCGAAGGTCGCATCTAGAATACCGTTTTAACAAAATAAAATTAAATGTAGAGGTAACTTTTGCATGATTTTAAAAGTAAAATTACTATAATTAAAATTATGTTTATTTCATCCATTTCCGTAGGGAAATTCAAGATGTCTAAATTATGTTTTGACGTAACTCCTACAAAGTAAAGTACCGCTAATTTCTACAAATTTTGAAGTAGGTAAGTGAAAAATTTGGGACGCATTCAGCATCAATCTGAAGATAACTTGCGTCAAGAAATTTATCTCCGATTGACCTATGCGGATAATTCTTAAAATTACTAAATTTCAGGCGCTCCTTTATAACGAAATTTAAAACTTAATTAATTATTGATATTACGTTAATGTTTTTGAAGTAAATAACTTTTTAGATTAACTTTATCTTAATGATTCGATAAAAAACATAATATCCTTTTAATTACTGTTAAATGTATTTTTACTTTAAATTATCCATATTTGAACGAAAAGCAAAACAATTTTTTGTTTTGTTTATTTTGTATAGTTACTATTAAAATAAATAAAACATATTCAAATAAGTTCTAAGTCTGAAAATCTTGGGAGTATGGCAACAAAACTCGTTTTAGATCCTGGTTGGGTCTTCAAACCGTAAAATCGAATTTACTAATCCGACGATAAAAATTTGAATACTGTTTCGAAAATATTTCAAATAAAATTATCATTTTGTTTTTTTCTGCCTGTAAATCCTCAAAATATCTAAATTGTTCATGTCTTTTTTTTTTTCAAAAAGAAAATTCAATAATAGTTCTACTTATTTTAATTTGAACAGTATGGTTGGGAAAGTTAATTATCTGCACTTATTGTTTGGGTTCATGGAAATGTAGTTAATTTTACAACTCGTTACTCATTTCAATTCAAAACACAAACAGTTTAAATCATCAACATAATGATCGGAGTACCAAGGATATTATAAAAGCTGTAAACGTAAAACTTTCCCAGAAAATCGTGTTGCATACGTACGTCGATATACAATATTTTTGTTATTGTTAATGTTGATCAAAGTATTGGAATTACCAGAAAATCTAACGCTCGTCATTTATAAGGTGGAAGAGTAGCCAGCATCAGTTTCAGTGTAGAATCTGCTATCGTCGACGGTGGATTAACTCCGACTCAGGGTCATTTTAATATAAGTACAAGTTCACCTTGGTACTAAAAGGTATTGTCCTCTTTATTTTATTCTTAGACAATTGTTTAATCGTGTAATTTCTAGAAGATGGAATTAACCAAAATAAAATTGTTGCTGATGTGCTTGGCTTATTTAAATTTCGAAATTTGCGCTGCACCGGCCGATACTACGCTTTCGTTCGTTGTGAGTTCCACAGAACCTTCCAAAAATGAAGAAATCAGCAAAGAAGTAAGTTTTAACATTACTCCTCTTGTTTTATCATTAAAAATGCTTGGTTTGTTTAGGGTGAAGTTAAACAGGTCCAACCAACAGTTCCCGTAATATCTCAAATGTACATCAGATCCAACATAAGCAATCGATTTGCTTACACCACAATCACCAGCAGGGTAAAAAATGTTGCTGATAAAGCTCAAGAAGCTACTTTTTCGGTAGTTTTACCCGAAACCGCGTTTATCTCTGGTTTCATCATGGAAGTGGATGGCACAAACTACACTGCATACGTCAAAGAAAAGGAAGAAGCTAAGAAGGATTACGATCAGGTATTTAAACAATTTTTTCAAAAAACCTTAATCCTACAGTGCTTCTTTAGGCTGTTGCAAGCGGCATTGGAGCTGCTCATGTAGCTGTTAGTGCCAGGGATTCGAACAGATTCACAGTTTCGGTTAACATTGAACCAGAGAAAAAAGCAGCCTTCTACTTAACCTACGAGCAGCTTTTGAAACGTGAGGATGGTCACTACGAACAAGTCATCAACGTAAACCCCGGACAACTTGTTAAGGATCTCGGCGTTGAGGTAGGTCAAAATTTTTATTTAACTTAACCCGTATTATAACAGACTAAATTGGTTTAGGTTGTCATAAGTGAAAGCCGCAAAATTACGAATTTGAATGCACCTCCTCTACGTTCCGGAAATGAAATTGGAAACGAAAATGCAGAATTGGATCCAAGAGCTGTTATCGAAATCGTCAATGATACAGCAGCAGTGATTAAGTTCTCTCCAAATTTGGAAAGGCAGAAACAGTTGGCGAAGCTGTTGAAAACTGAAGAAAACGACGGATTTTCAGGCCAATTTGTGGTTCAATACGATGTCGAACGAGATCCTACCGGTGGAGAAGTTTTGGTACAAGACGGATACTTCGTACACTTCTTTGCCCCAACCGAATTGGAAGCTCTTCCCAAGCATATTGTATTCGTTTTGGATACCAGCGGTAGCATGTACGATGATAAAATTCGTCAATTGAAAGAAGCAATGAACAAAATTTTGGAACAACTCAATCCAAAAGACTTGTTTAATTTAGTCGAATTTAACTCAAACGTCAGGGTCTGGGATTTACAAGACACCAATAAATCTGTTTGGTTCCCCGTTGCAAATCAGGAATACACTTGGGGAAGACAAGAAAACGAAGTTAGTTTTGAGGTAAGTTTTTTTTATTTTCTATTGCTTCCCTTGCATCAATATGTATGTTATTCCAGAATTATACCTTCCCACGTGCGTACCTGGCTAACCCCGATAACATCCATAAAGCTAAAGAGACGGTTTCTAAGTTTGAGGCTGATGGTGGAACTGATATTCTAACCTCTTTAAGAGTTGGCCTTCATTTAATTGATTTGGCGAAAGAAAACAACGTGGACAGTATTACTCGTCAACCAATTATAGTATTTTTGACCGATGGTGAACCAACCGTACGCGAAACTTCATTGGAACAGATCACCAATAAGGTGTCAGAATTAAACACGGGTTCGAGAAAATCGCCAATCTTTTCCCTTTCGTTTGGTTCTGGAGCAGATAAAAAATTCCTTCAGAAGATATCTTTAAGAAATTATGGATTCTCCAGACATATTTACGAGGCTGCGGATGCTTCCTTGCAATTGCAAGACTTTTACAGACAAATATCGTCGCCTCTTTTGGCCGATGTTAAATTTAAATATGAACCTTCCGTTACCAGTTTAACCAAGACCGAGTTTCCTATTCACTTTAAAGGTTCTGAGATTGTAATTGCCGGATGGTGTGGTAAGTTTTTCAAATGCCTTGAAATGTTTTTTAGTTACCCCATGTATTTTTTAGGCACCGAATTGCTTAACCCTCCAATAATAGATGGAATTGGATCGACTGGTATTATTTCCTTAAAACCCACCGTAGAACGTACAATTTCAAGTACTGAACGCCTTTGGGCTTACCTTACAGTTCAACAGTTATTGGAGAAGAAGGAATCGTCTGATAAGGATAAAGAAGAATTAAAGAAAAAGGCTTTAGATTTGGCATTAAAATATTCCTTTGTTACATCTCTCAGTTCTTTGGTCGTTGTGAAACCAAACGCGACCAAAGCCGTTGATACTGAAGAAGCTAGTCAATCCGGTTTTGGCGATCGTTTTAGTAAGTAGAACTGAGTTTTAAAAGATCTATCTAACTTATATGTCAGTACATTCTACAGTTGCAAAAAGGAAACACGTTTCACGCATTAAACCATTGATAGTCGGTAAGATTTAAAAACTTCAAAATTAACAATTTTGCCTACATTAATGAATGCTAAAAACTTTTTCGTTACTAAACTTGATCGCACGTTACTTCCGTTGCATTAGTTTTCTGAAAGTTTGTGCTTTTTTGGTTTTTAATTATGGTTTTGGAACTAAAACAACATTTTTTCCTTACATAGGTGGAGGAAGCTTGAACAAAATATCTGGTAGCAGCTACCATTCTGCTGGATACGGAGGGGCAGCTTTAAGTTTTGCTTCTGCACCTGCACTACCATATCCTCAACAAGAATTAATTGCAGATGACGTTTCCTTCAGTGCAATAGGAACAAGATTACCACCTTCAACAACAATAACATCAACGGCACGACCACCAACAACAATAGCATCAACGGCACCACCATCACCAACAACAGAAAGTGGAACAGTTGCTTCACCAGCAGTTTCTTCATTGGAGGACTTACTCATTAAGCTTCCATGGCTAAAAGATATTTTAGATGAGAATAATCTCGTAAAATTATCCACCGGTAAGCATTTTTAAACGATGTTTTCAATAAATACTTAAATTTGATCAAAATTTTAGGAATTTACAAATTAGGACTGAACGAAACCATAACTGATGGTGAAAGTTGCTCAAAAACTCCCATCGGTGACGCTGGTCGTTGTACTTTACTTAAAGACTGTTCCCAAGTTTTCTCAGCTTTAACCACATCTGATGTTTACGTTCAACATTCGTGCATATTAAAGAAAGAGTAAGTTTTTCTTTCCCAAACGTTTTGAAATTTTCCATTATTTGTTTATTTTTTTAGATACGCTGGTATTTGCTGCCCAGTTTCTTAAAATTTTGGACGTTGACTTCAGAATTACATTTTACTTCATAAGTATGCTTTATACCTATTTCATTATTTTAATAAAAAATATTTGAAAAATTGAAACTTTTCTTTTGACCCAGCTTTAAACTTCCTCGTCCTGTATACCAAGACTTTCTAGTCTTTGAAATTACATTTAAGCTTTATACTGTACATATCAAAGGAATCATTTTAAAATAATCGAAATCTTCAAAATTTACTATTAAATTATAAATATAAAGGAAAATTTTGATGACCATGGGGTCAGTTTGACCTTTACTACAAGCGGATTAAGAAAAGGATGGAAAGAATTTAATAAGTAAATATTTAAAGCTCCAAAAACTTTTATATGAATATTTTCATCGGCGGTCATTCAGTAGATGCCTGCATACCTAACATAATATACTGTCGTGAAACGAAATGTAAATTCAGTTTCGTGTTAATAGTTTATCACTAAATTAGGGGATGTTTTTACCCATAACAACATGGTCGAGCACGGTTTTGTTGAATAAAGGTCGAATCATGTTACCGCTGACACAAACACACACTTCTTATTGAACGTTAGTGAAATCCAGTGATTTATAAAGTTTACGGCAATTTAAACCTAAAAAGAAACAAATTAAATTATTTTCATTTGAATTTTGACCGCGAAAAGTTTACCTATTTTGATGTCCAGAATGGCTCAAATTTTCGATTTTCAGTTGGCATTTTGAAGTTTCTCAACATACAAGGTAGACAAAGTTGGCGTAGAGCGTTGGCCGTTGACTGTGAAGCCAGCCAGGCGTATTTTCGGTGAGGTCCACCATAAATGACCAATTTTCGAGTTTTTCTTGGAAAACCAAGTGTTTTTCAACTTGAGAAGTAGTGCGAAGTGTCGTCTAGAGTGGACGAGTGTTTTTAGATTGATTTGGAAGTAGAATCTTCAAAGTACAGCGTTTTTGGAAAAGCGTCACTGCAGCATTTGGTATCACACATCTGGATGAAAATTTTGTCAGTCCGCCATTGAGGAATGATCGAATGATTTTTGTAATCACGACAATTACGTGCCTACAAGTAAATGTTTAGAAGAAAGAATTCAAATTGGTTGAAATTTAAATCAAATAATTTTACTTACAAAATTTGAGGTTAGTTATACAAATTTTTGAGATTGGTTCAAATCTGTTACGTTTTGCCAACAAACTTTATTGTGCGATTGCCGACTGTCTTTATTTGGACGTTTGTGGAGTATTTGTAAAGATCTGGTGTCACAATTCGAATTTGATGAAGAACACAGCTGTACTAGGATGCAACAGGTTGGCGAATGTCAGGTGTCTAGCGTAAGGAAACAGCGGTTCCAAAACCTCGACAACAAGTGCCACAGTATTGGTAAATAATAAACTTTATAATTTGTTACACCATTTTTATTGTTGTAAATTTATTTGTGTCACACAATTACACTTAATAGAGACCTGGAATATTTTGAGTTAGATTTTGCAAATAAATGCAAATACGAAGGGTTTTCTATTCTACATTTTTACACTCTGCGACCGAAACGAATTTGTTCGTAAACAGTTTATGCTTGACCTGTTTATGTTTGTTTTAAATTTAAATTTATTGATGAAAATTAAATTAGTCATTCTTTACGAAGCTGAGTTTGATTTTATTTGCATACAGCCAAACACACCCGAATTTAGTTTTTTGGTATTGTCAATAACGACAATAAATTTCAGTAAAGCAATTCATGCAGTTTTGTCCCTGAGAGGAAAATTTCGTTTAAGCAATTTTAGTGCGGTATCTAAGCCGTACAATTTTATTTCATTTAGCGACACGAAAAGGAGAAAAAGCGAATCCAGCCCTGTTATTTGTCTCTGTACACAAATGTGAACCGACGTATAGCTGTCGATCGCACTCTAGGGTGGAGATATTGTCCTAAAATAATATTCAAGTTAGGGCCGTAGGAAATATCTCTACAATACAGAGTAACCTTCCTACTTCGGGCCGTGTGGCGTAAATCAAACACGGATAAACTACAGAGCGGGAAACCGCGGTTCTAATCCTGATTGCGTCGGATATGTGCTGTGATCTAAGAAGTCCAAAATTGAACTGTGGACTACACTCGCCAACCCGTTTGGCCACCGTGGCGAGTTATGGCTAAACAACCCCCCATAGAAATATGGTGGGGGCCTACATCCAGCAGTGGACTGACATAGGCAAATCGTAAATCTTCTTACAGTAACTAATATTTGCTAACTTACAGTTAGCCGCAGTGGTGGCTTGATGTGATCGCTGGTTGAGTTCAGAGCGGAAATTCTGGGATCGAATCGCGGACAGGTAGTCTCAGTCACCATGTCGTAGTGGTAATTTTATTCATAGTGGTTGGGAGTGGCTAATGTGCAGAAACTAATATTTGTAATTTCGATTCATTGCTGGAATTAGGTGTCAAATAATGTTCTCCCTCCACATTTGCCACGCAAGGCCAAGTCAAGTGCCCACCTCTATGAATGAAACGACCTACATATACCACCTTGCGGAGTCGATAAAACTGGTTAGACGGGAGACTTGGGTGGACCTACACCTTCGGGCCCGTGTCCGACCCGTGGGGTAAGCGACATCGAACGGGAGACAACGCGAACCGAACCGAATTTCTTAAAGCTCGGTCTTCCAGAGGACATCCATACTGTTGGTGACCGAGGTAGTCATCGAGAATTATCTGATAGGTCTTCATCTCACAATCCATCTAACCTCTCAGCATGCACGGGGTACATAAACTAGCTTACTTCAGTGCAGATGGATTAAATGACCCACACCTTTCGAGACAATAAGAATAACTTGCAGTTCTTCTACTGTGCAGAAGTGTTTTGTTATCTTAGTCGCAAAATAAGTTTTAAATAAATGTAAGAATAGCTTAGAAAACGATACCATGACTTCCTATACCACGATACCATGGCTTTTCTCAAACGATTTGATAGGATTGTTTCAATTGTGGATTACCAAACATAAATGTGGAACTTTTAAACTCTTTAAACCGCTCCTGACGCAAATAAGCGGTATCATTGATGTGTTTCCTGAATATTACAAAATACAAGACTGTGCGAAAATAAAAAAAGGCTATTTTCGATTCAAATTCAATTATTGTGTTTCTCTTTTTTTTATTTATATTGTAGAGAGTTATCCTACGACCTTACAACTTTGAAATTATTTTCTCTTTAGGATAATACCTCAACACTAGAGTACCGTGGCAGCTATGCGTCGGTTAACACACGATTTCTGTACGGAGACAAATAACAGGGCTGGGTTCGCCTTCTCTCCTTTTCGGGTCCCCAAATAAAATAAATTGTACGTCCTTGATGCCGCACTAAAGTTGCTCAATCGAATTTTCCTTGTTAGGGACACACTTGCATGAATTGTCTTAATCAAATTTATTGTCGTTATTGACAATACTAAAAAATTAAATCTGGGTAAGATTCGTTGCATGAAAATAAATTTAAACTCAGCTTTATGAAAAAAGACTAATTTAATTCTCATAAATAAATTTAATTTTAAAATATGCAAAACAGGTCGAGCATGAGCTGTTTACAAACAGATTCGTTTTGGTGTAAAAAAGTGTAAAATTGTGCTATAGAAAACCCTTCGTATTTGCATTTACTTGCAAATCGAACTCAAAATACTCCAGGTTTCTATTTATGTGTAATTGTGTGACACAAATAAATTTACAGCAATAAAAATGGTGTAACAAATTATAAAGTTTATTATTTACCAGTGATGTGGCACTTGTTGTCGACGTTTTAGAATCGCTGTTTTCTTGCAGTCGACACCTGTCATAGTACAGCTGCGTTCTTCATAAAATTCGAATTGTGACTCCAAATCTTCACAATTATTCCAAAACATCAAAAATAAAACGATCGGCAATCGTATACAAAAGTTTGTTGGCTAATTTCCTTCAATTTGAACCAATTTAGGAAAATCGTGTAACTAACCTCAAATCCAGGCGAGTAAAATTATTCAATTCAAATTTTAACGAATTTGAATTCTTTCTTCTAAAAATTTAATTTGTAGGCACGTAATTGTAGTGATTACAAAAATCATTCGATCATTTATCAATGGCTGACCAAAAAATACGCACATGTGTGATATCAAATTTTCTAAATGTGTTTTTCCAAAAACACCGTAATTTAAAGATTCTACTTCCAAATTTATCTAAAAACACTCGTCCACTTCAGACGACACTTCGCACTACTATTATGCTTGAAAAACACTTGGTTTTCCAAGAAAAACTCGAAAATTGGTCACTTATGGTGGACCTCACCGAAAATACACCTGGCTGGCTTCACAAATCACCGCCAAGTCCTTACGCCAACTTTGTCTACCTTCTATGTTTAAAAACTTCAAAATACCAACTGAAAATCGAAATTTTGAGCCATTCTGCACGTCAACTTAAGGTAAAATCTCGCGCCCAAAATTCAAATGTAAATTTGAATTAATTTTTGATTAAATTTGTTCCTTTTTAGGTTTAAATCGCCATAAACTTTATAAATCAATAATAACCTTGTGCTTGTGTCAGCGGTAACATAAATTGACCTTTCATCACAAAACAATGCTCGACCATGTTGTTATGGATAAAAACATCCCTTAATCTGTGATAAATTACTAATTACTAAGCTGAATCTAATTCCGTTTCATCACAATATATTATAATTTATAATTTAATAATTTTTAGTTTCTTTTATATTGTTTGAGCATCTCTCGATAGGTATTTGGACCTCTTCAAATCATACTTAACAAAAAATAGAAAAGAATCACCGAAAATTAGAATACAAGAAATTACTAAAACAAAAATTTGAAAACTACAATTTTGTAGCAAATATGTGAATAAACTTGTAAAAAATACTGCTGCTATTTGACTTCCGACTATTAAAAGATTTGCTATGATAATTTCTGACTCTGGGTACATCAATTCTATTCCTAATTCTAAGTACATTGGTAACAACGTGTTCCAAAAAAATCTAAAATAATACAAAAAGTAAGAAAAGTACATTAGCAAAATTTAGTCTTACCCATATAAGCAGGAAAGAATATACACCATGTAAATTCCCTGCCCGATGAAACAATTGAAAGCTGTGAGAGAAGCCAAATGGCACAACGTAGTTATCCACAGGGTTAATCTAAATAATAATTTTTTTAATTTAAAATGTGATTAGAAATGCATAAGTTAATTTTTTTACTCGTATTTTCTGAATCTGTCCAAAATAGCACCTGTTGCTACTGTGCCGGAACTTCCTATTAAGTTCATTACAAACCCAGTAATTCCAACTTCTGCTGTTCCATTCTACAATTTTGTAACTCATAAAATATTATTTGGTTTAAAAAAATATTACTTACTGGATAATGCTTGAGGATAATTGGGTTCAATAGAGCGCTAAAGGCACAAAACACTCCCATATTTATTCCGTATGCTACAACCAAGCACATAAACGATGAATTGCTTATTAATTTTTTAAATGAACCGAATGTGCTATTCGAGAGAAAACCTTGATTTTGGGGTATCGTGGGAGGCGTTGGTGGACAATCCGAAACATCTAAAAATGTATACATAAAAATGTTACAGCTACACAACTAAAAAATTTTAAACTAACATATGAGTGAAATAAAAATTAAGATCGTCGGGATTACAGTATATAAAATACTGACATAGTATAATCCACTTTCAATGCTATATAAAGCCGGATTTACCATTGTGGTTGGTATAATGAAGCCCATCGCTAGGGAAATCTGAAAAGAGTTTAAGGGGGTTATTCTGTAACTCTTAAGGAATCCTTTAGAACCGTAAAGTTTGGTTTACACCCATAATATTGCCGGATTACCGGTTGTATTTAATTTAATTGTGAGTGTAAACCAAACTTGACGGTTCTAAAGAATTCCTTAAAAGTTACAAAATAATCCCCTTAGTAAGTTGTAATTTTAAGCTTATACATGCAGTATAGCAAGAAGCCTTATACCTTAGACTCTGTATCTGTATCCGAGCCATTAAATAATTATCCCCCTTTTTCCTTTATAAAAGTAAGATATACAGAAGACTAAGAAACCGCGGTCATCCAATGTTTATATTTAAATCTTACCGGGGTAGCAAAAAATCCAATACTGCACGCTAAAGATATTTCTTTGAAGCCAAACCATACTGCAGCAATTTTGGGTGGAATTGGGGATATTATAACTTGAGAAATGGCATTGACAGATTGACCCAAGATTACAATCCAAAATCTGTTCGGTGACACTGCAGCCACTTTAATCCACGCTGCAAGAGCTGTTCCAAATGCACCCAGTAATATTGTTTTCCGCAAACCCTTGGAGGTATAAAAAATTAAAAATTAAAAATATTTTAACATCAAACTTACCAACTTTTCTACTAGATACGTCGAAGGTAAAAGAAGTGGAATGTACATGATAATATAAACGATAACACTAAAATTAACTTCCATCATAGAACAACCGTAATATTCCATAACAGTTTCCATTATGCTAGCATATTGCTGAATTTGAATTACGTTACTAAATGAAATTAAAAAATAGATAAATAGTATCGTCCATCTTTCTTTATATACTCGAAAGTTTTCTTTATGCTGCAGAAGAGTTGAGGATTCTAAAAAAAAATTCAAACAAAAAAGATATTTAATTTTAAATGATGCAAATCGGCGCCCATTGGCCTAGTAATTAGTGGGAACAACTGCTAAAATAGAGGTAAATATTCTGTTCGCGTTCCGTGCTTCGGAGGGCACGTTAAGCCGACGGTCCCCCTAAGTTGACGAATTGCTACCGTTAACAAAAAAACAGGGCTATAGGCACATCTGAAGGTTAGCCTAGCAAGCTGCTACTGGATGTAAAACAACTATAGTCCAAAAATCGATATGCGGACTACTCACCAACCCGTCTAGCCAGCGTGGTGAGTTATGGCAAAAACCTCCATTACTGGAGAG
Source organism: Rhagonycha lutea (assembly GCA_958510855.1). NCBI lineage: Eukaryota > Metazoa > Arthropoda > Insecta > Coleoptera > Cantharidae > Rhagonycha > Rhagonycha lutea. Next base: position 98,630,043 of record OY294036.1, read on the forward strand.
GCCTATGGTCCAGGAGTGGACTAGGATGGGCTGAAAAAGATTCTGTTCGCGGCGTTTGTAGATTCCTCCTACAATTCTCTCTGTTCGAATCCAGAGAGAGCCTAACTTTCTTATTTTGCATTTCGGAGGGCACGTAAAGTCAAATTGAAACTTAGTTTGTGAACTTAATTATTATTAAATTCGGTGTTAAAAATTATTTACTAATTTATTGAGATAAATTACTCACCAACATACAGTGATTTCATTGTTAATAAAAACGTCTTCTTTTACTATACCAAAAGTAATTCACTACAACTAAAAATATATAATACTTACTACTTTAATACGGAAATCTTATATTTTAATTTTTAATAACTCCTTGAACTATCCAATGATTAGTCAAGGATTAGTTTAATTGTAAATTAATAAAAATAATTAATAACCAGTGACGTAGAAAAGCAAGATTTTCAGGGTACAAAAAAATTTTCTTTTATTAATCATTTTTGGATCCTCGCATATTCAGTTTTGAGACGGTTGTTAGAAATACAGAGAACCCTGTTCGATTCCGGGGACAGTAAGAATCATATTATGGCCGTCTCCCCTCGGCAGGCAATGGTAAAACACCGGGGTGTAATCTGCCATGTAAAGCCTTGGTTAAAAAGGCTCACCACACCCTGCAGAAAGGTGGAAGGGACTGAAAAGAGAGAGAGATTCAGTTATTAACAAAAATAAAATTTAAGGTGACTTTTTTTTAGGTTGGTATTGTTCATAATAATTTTAATGAGTACTAAATTTGCATAAGAAAAACTAAGAAATGAAACTTTAAACCTTTCGAAAAAGATTTTCTACCAGTGTAGGTTTAATAGGTTTATATCAGTTTATATTAACCTAAGGAATCTATCAAACAGTGGCCGTTCTTCTTAGAACACCCTGTATTTTAAGTAAATATTTCCAAATTTTTTTTAATTATTTTTTTCAATATAATCTTTGAAATATTTTTTTTTACCTTGAAAATGATTTATGAGTAAACGTCTTTTATTTCAGTTTAAGGCTACTATTATAAATTTAAGTATTTTTACATAATTTATGAGCAATTAATATAATTGGTTTAATCTTATTTATTACAATGTATTATATTCTATGATCTATGTGGTAATATAATATAATCTCAAAAACTCTAATGCATTTCGATATGATTCACGAAAATACTCATTTAGTTTAAATTTCTGAAATTCAGAAAATTTACCTTTATAGGTTAAAAATTGCTATTGAATCAAAATGTTATGAATCAATGGTTTGAATCCGTACAGCCTATTAATTCACTTTGAGTAGATTAGTTGGATGTTTTCACTTGCAGAACTGTGATAAGATGTATTAATAAAATGTTACATTCAATCACATCGAAATAATGTTGCCGAATGTTATGTATTAATCATACTTATGATATTCCAGTTCTGTCTGTCTATCTGTTAGTAACGCAAAATATCACGTGCGAGCAAAATTTATTAACATTACTGCAATAAAGACAAGTAGCTATAATTTAGATCAGATATGAACAATTTTTATATGGGGACGCACTCATTTAACATCACCATTTAAGAGGTTTGACAGAAACAACGGTTTAGTTTAAAGGTCTGAAGGAAGTCAATAGTAACAATTTTTGACCCGTAGAATCTATAAATAAAAGAAAAATAATTGAAGATCACTACCTTCTACAATTGCATTTGTTTAATAAAATCCACCTTTTTTGGGTAAACAACGAAAATCTCGTTCATCTATACAGACTTTTTTACAAAGAAAGTCAAGTTGTCTTTCTTTTTCCTTTCATCGTTTTCTTGACGACGGCGACATTCTTTTCCATATACGTGCAAAATAATTACAGTATAAACCAAAACTTTAATATAATATATTGTCGTGTTTCGCTGATCTTGACTTCCCAGTCCCTTAGATCGGACGACTGGGGTAGTCGATCTCCTTCGAAACAAATAACGTTTTAAGTTCCCGGTAAGCTTTATAGCCGAGAGCATTTATCAAGACCACAGCTCTACAGTTAGTGAATAGCAAAAAGTCAATTAAAAGGTCATGGAAATTAAACAGTACTTTATTTACTTGAATAAAAATGATGAGAGCAATTACGGAAATCTTTGACACAAACGTCAAGTGATAAAAAATATTGTGTGTTATGTCCAGTTTCAAGTAAAGCGTATTATTTACTTCAAAAACGTGAGCTATACGTTTACTCGACACTGTTATTGTGTTAATCTGTGTAGCAATAATTAAAATTGTACAAATTTTGTTAACAAAATAAATGTTCAGTGACTTACAAGGTTTATATATTCTGTTGCACTCGGTGTTTGCATTACATACAAGTAGTCGTTGTGTGCGCAGATATAATATGGCATCTCCACAGTGGCAAAAATACAGTAGCAGCCGTGACGCTCGCTAAACCAATTTCTTGTTTTTCCAAGTAATTGAACGAAATTTCGAACGGAATATTTCCAGTGCTGTGTTAAATTATCCTCCAGTGTCAGTTACAACGAATTTCCAAGTTTTTCAATAAACAGATGTCCTCCTCACATGTGGTCAAGCTAACCTCAAAATTAGACAATGTGCGAATAAAATCGACGAAAATATCAATCATCCAATTCCAAATATAACGTAAATTAATTCTGTGATAAACATCAATCATCAGAATGACACGCTTTTTATAATTTTTAGGTGTCGAAGCACGTAAAACAAATCTCGATGTCAATACGGTCGACAATCGCTCGAAGATACCAATTAAATTCTTGTAAAAAATACAAGTTTTATAAAATTACGCAATTCAATACACTTGCGAACACTTTTAATAACTCGTAGATACGCTTTTGAGATAATCAAAAGCCCTCAAACCAAACTTCACCGGAATTTTACAAAACTTTGTAAAATTCCAACTGCTCGCTTGCGAGATTGATGAAAATTCTGCTAATAAATTCGGCTTGCCCGTTCTGGGTTTCGTTAAACTCAACGTACCAACATTGTTTAAACAAATTTATAACAAAAGGTAAGTTTCCGCTCTTTCGCGCTATTTATTTGAATTACAACTTTTCTTGAATTGTTCCAGATATTTCAACCCACACTGCTTTTTAATTTCACCACCACAACAAAGATATTAAAACTCAAACAAGATGTATAAAAAGAATGTGTTGAAAGTAACATAATATCACATTTGATTCTTTAAATTGCTCTCATTTTGTGTCTTATAATTTTTTACAAAAATTTATTCCTGGACCCCAAATTTGACTTTTGAATATAACAATATTTACAAAATATACAAAAAAAAGAATCTCGTATATAATTTACATAATAATATTGTAGATTCCTGATAAAAATTTAATATTGAATTTTGACCTTATGATTTTTAAAAAACAAATATTTTTCACCCCTCCATGAATTTTGGCTGGATCCACCCTTGTTTGATATATTCGACTATCTTTTATAATAATAATTATTGTATTTGTAACAAAAAACAAATTTTTTGATGGGACAGCAAGAATCTCGTTAATCCACTCATGCGACTTTTTATTACCATAGATTACCATTTTAATCTAATAATTTTAGATTACCAAATAACTTTTTACGAGATTATCGTTCCTTTGACAAAGGTGATCTTTTTTTCGATGGCCATGCAAAATAAATGATTTTACAAACATTTTATAAAATAATTTAAAAAAAGCATTATTTGATTTAGTATTTTTACATAATATTATAAAGTATTTATTTAATAATTGCATTTTGATTAAAAAATCTAATATCATTTTTAAAAACCGTTAAAAAGGCAAACCCAATAATTGAACCATCTTCAGCAATAAGGAACCAACGGACATTTCACTTGAAAATGAGTTAGATCCATATTGCAAATCTGGAGTTCGCCCTTCAGCGGTTCCAAAGAAAAACAAAGTTACTAAAAATAATGTTTCAAAATTTTTGAATTTAAAATATAAAAAATATAAAAATCTTTTAACGTGTTAATTTATTGAGACCATCCATTATCATAATAAAAAAATTATAGTTGAGAATGCGGTCTTTAATAATCCATAATGTAGATTTTAGTTTTTAGTGTTTACTTCTTACAAATTAATATCATCATAACAAAAATAGGAACAAACAGATCCGGCTTAGGGATTCGAATTCATTGAAAAAATTAGCAAAAAAAAATTATAAAATCAAAGAATACCTTAACCGAATTACGTGTTTTAATCTTAGCCACGTTTCTACACGTGACACTGATATCGTCAGACCCGTACTGAATTTTCCGAAAATACAATTTTACTTACCAACTTTTCAAAAAACTCGATCACAGAGATATGTGTACAATCAGGACCAATTGGAATCGAATTTTTTGAAAAGTTGGTAAGTAAAATTGTATTTTCATAAAATCCAGTACGGGTCTGAGGATATCAGTGTCATATGTAGAAAAGTGGCTAAGATTGAAACATGTAATCCGATAAGGTATTCTTTGATTTTATAATTATTTTTTTAAGCCGGACCTGTTTGTTCCTATTTTTGTTATGATGATATGTAAGAAGTAAGAAGTAAAAACTAAAATCTACATATTATAGATTATTAAAGACTGCATTCTCATCAACTATAATTTTCTTATTATTTATAATGACTGTTGGTTTTAAACAACCTATTTTAAAATTATGATAATTTTGTAAACCGGCAAGTTCAATTAGTAAAAAGAACCACGTGTTTTTATGTGTGAATTTATAATACGGAGAAATATAATTTAATATGAAAATTAATTAAATTAAAAAAAAAACTACAAAAATGTAATTTTGAGACAGACTTACAATATTCATTTGAAAACTGTCTTCCTCGTTTTACTCGCAACTTCATCTAGTTATTTGATTCTTTATTGCAAAAGGAGGTCCAATTATAAATGAAATTTCTGAAATGTAACTTTCAATTTATTGATGTTCATGTGCAATTCTAATATGCAAAACATGATTTTTCCTTTTACTAGCAAGGGCGTGTACAAGGGTAGATAGAGAATAATTCTCCCTCCCTCCAAGAATAAAAAAAATGCGGTTAAATGTACCTTATGATTATCAGATATAAAAATTTACTACCCTTCATGGAGCTGAATCCAATCTTTTTCACTAAATTTGTACCTTGATCATAAAAGCAAACTTTGGGGGGCATACGGAATCTCGTTAATCCATTCATGAGAATTTTCAATTTTAGATTGCAATAATTTTGTGTTATTTTACGAGAAAATTCAATATAATATATTTTTAGTTCGACTTATGTCGATTGTTGGTTTATGTTGGATACTTTTTTCAATCTCTGCTCAAAAATGAATACAGTATGGCCAACAAAAGATTTGAAAAAATTTTGCTGAGAATAAAGAAAATTAAATCAATTAATTTTAATGATTTCCAACTATGGTAATAAATACTGCAAGCTAGATTATAAAATAATTAACAGATTAAATAAGAAATTTTTCATCAATCTTGATTGAAACGATCTTCCTTGCAATGGATCCACTCGAGAAATTTAGAAATAAGCCGAAAACATTACATAAATTAAATGTAAAGCTCCCGAAACTTTTAAACGAACATTTCCTTCGGCGTTTGTACAGCAGATGCCAGCATACCTAAATATATACAGAGTGATCATAATATTGAAGTGATTCATATTTTCCAACTTACTTTTTGTTTAAGGTGCAGAAGTGCTTAGTATAAATATCCACACTTTCAATCAATGGATGGACTATTGGACAATCATTTAATAGCGTGCAACTTCCAGGTCCATTTAATGGAGAGTTCAAACATACCGAATCGGCAGTCATGCTTTCATTTGCTTCAAACTTATAAGTTCCTAAATGCAACAAAAAAGTTTTATTAAAAAATTCCCAATTTGGTTCCCTTAAAATAATTTTTGGGCATCTTCATAATTGTAATCTTGAAAGTAATACTAACCAGATGGTAAGGTTATTGTGTTATCATATTCATTAAATATATTTTTTAGCCACGGAAGGGAAGCGTTCAATTTTGTATTAAGTATATATGGTTTCGGTTGGGTATGTTTAGGTAGTTCATATTTTGGATCCGGTTTTAAAGCTGTCCCTGAAACAAATTTGATGCTATGAAAATATAAAAACTTACGAAGAGAACTTACTATTATTTGATTGAGAATGCGATTTCACTTCATCATCTCCCACAACACCGGCTAACTTATTAGGGCCTGTAAAAACCAATGATGTATTCGGGGTAATAAACGAATTATGAACAGCCACGTCTATAAGTTTCTTATCAATTTCATCGGTGTTTGTTATACTATTTTTTCTATTTTCCAATAATTCTTTCACAGTTATGAAAGCCCAAACTCCTGAAATTTCGTCGACTGAATTTACACTTTCAGGTCGCATCTTTACAGGTCCTTGAGAACTGATAGCAGTAATTTCAGGTGGATCAACTACATTTGAGGTTCCTTCAACAAAAAAAGAGTTTGTTAACTTGAAATAAGTGATGGATTCGTTTCTTACCACATCGTCCAGATATCACTATTTCGGATCCGTGATATAATATCGGAAAATGTGTCTTGGTAAGATTTGCCACTTGAGAAGAATTAAAATTAAATGAAACGTTAAGCAGTACAGGTGAAGATATTTCGTTGAAAAAAGTTTCCACCTGTTTAACAGAATCGCTAGTTTTGTTTATATGCTTAAAGTTGCCATGGTTTTGGACAGATAATCTTTCCAGAATCGCTTGATCCGCATCGGCCCCAAATGAAAGAGAATGTATTGCGGCATTTTTGATACCGGTATTAAGCGCTGCAACCTACAATTTTTTTGTTTATTATGATAAAATAACTATATTGTGGAGATATTTCCTACAATAATAAAAACTTCAACAATAAAAATTTATTTTCTATCAGGATAATATCTCCACCCTAAAGTACCGCGGTAGCTATGCGTCGGTTCACATTTGTGTGCGGAGACAAATAACAGGGCTGGGTTCGCCTTCTCTCCTTTTCGGGTCGCCAAATAAAACAAATTGTACGTCCTTGATGCCGCACTAAAATTGCTCAATCAAATTTTCCTTGTTAGGGACAAAACTGCATAAATTGCTTTAATGAAATTTATTGTCGTTATTGACAATACCAAAAAACTAAATTCGGGTGTGGTTCGTTGTATGAAAAATAAATTAAACTCAGCCTCATAGAAAATGACTAATTTAATTCTCATCAAATAAATTTAATTTTAAAATAAACATAAACAGGTCGAGCATGAATCGTTTTCGAACAGATTCGTTTTGGTCGTTAAGTGTAAAATGTGGTATAGAAAACCCTTCGTATTTACATTTACTTGCAAATCGAACTCAAAATACTCCAGGTTTCTATTTATGTGTAATCGTGTGACACAAATTAATTTACAATAATAAAAATGGTGTAATAAATTATAAAGTTTATTATTTACCAATACGGAGGCACTCGTTGTCGACGTTTTGGAACCGCTGCCTTCTTATATTCGACATCTGTCACTCTGCAACCTGTTGCATCCTTGAACAGCTGTGATTTTCATGAAAATTTGAATTGTGACATCAAACCTCCAAATTTAGGTGAGTAAAATTATTCAATTTAAATTTCAACAAATTCGAATTCCTTCTTCTTAACATTTGAATTGTAGGCACGTAATTGTCGTGATTACAAAAATCATTCGATCATTTATCAATGGCGGAACGGCAATTTTTCATCCACATGTGGTCAATTAAACTTTCAATGTGCGTTTTTACAAAAACGCCGCAATTCGAAGATTCTACTTCCAAATCAATCTAAAAACACTCGTCCACTTTAGACGACACTTCGCACTAATACTCAGCTTGAAAATCACTTGGATTTTCCAAGAAAACTCGAAAATTGGTCATTTATGGTGGACCTCACCAAAAATCGCTGTTGTTGGCTTCCCAGGTCGCAGCCAACACCACTACGCCAACATTCTCCACCTTCTATGTCTAGAAACTTCAAATTACCAACAGAAAAATCGAAAACTTAAGCCATTTTTGCAGCTCAAAATAGGTAAGATTTTGCTCACCAAATTTAAATTCAAATAATTAAATTCGTTTCTTTTCAGATTAAATTGCCACAAAAATTTCACAAATCACTGGATTTCACTAACATTCAACAATAATAGTGTGTTTGTGTCAGCGGTAACATAAATCGACCTTTATTTACAAAACTGTGCTCGACCATGTCGTTATGGGTAAAAACATCCCTTATTCTGAAGCAAATTACTAATACGAAGCTGGATTTCAGTTTGAATCACGACAATATATTCAATTTAGTGGCCGGGAAAAGTGGCCCACGAGTTTAGAAGTTATTTATTTGAGGTTTAGTAATTAAACAACATATAAGTTAGCTCACCTGTTGAGGGATGCCATCACTTCGCTCACCGCGAATCTTGTGTTTACCATCGGTTATAAGCACAATAAGTGGTTGACGATCTACTGTATCAATTTTATTTAGCTTTTCCAATTCAATCAATCGTAAACCGACTTTGACCGACGTGAAAATATCTTTCCCATGGCAGGCTGCAAAACGAAGATTGGTGTTCTGTACCAAAGATGTATAATGCTTTGTTGCTGGATAAGCATTTGGGAAATGTGTTGCCTAAAATTATATAACGTTACATACAGACAAAAATAACTACTGTAAATATTAACTGTGAAATTTAAGTTATATCTATAAAAATAGTAGTTCGATAGTGTGGGATCATCCAAATTCCATATATATATACCGGAACAAAATGAAACGATACTGAATCGATCATTTTCATGAAGTTGGCCTAATATTGTTTGTACTGCATGATTTGTTTGAACCGATTTAGTATCATCAGACAAATAATCCTTATCTAACAACAATACCACATGCCTTGGGATGGGTTTTAACTCATTTGGAGCAAAAAAAGTAACAAAGTAGCAATCCTTGGTTAACATTTCTCCTCCATCCTGATGTAGTTCGATGTCATATTGAACAACAAATTGAGCAGAAAGTCCGTTTTTTTCGTCAGTATTCATCAATCGAGCAAATTGTTTTTGGGTTTCTATATTGGGCGAAAACTTAATGGAAGCAGAGGAACTATTTATAACTGCAATATCTGCTTTCGGATCGAGATCCAAACTATCGCTTTCAATTTCAATTTCGTTTCCGTTTCTTCGTAAAGGAAGAACTTCCAGGTTCCTTAGTTTTCCGTTTTCCCTTATAGACACCTAAAATAAACCCATTTATTTTAGCATGTTGGAACAACGCCCGATTTTCTTACCTGAACATGGAGATTTTGAACCAGTTCACCTGGATTAATGTGAATAACTTGTTCGTATTTTCCATGTTTTCTGCCCAGTAGCTCTTGATATGTTAAATAATACGTGTTTTCGGAATTGGGTCCCACGTTAATATAAATTTGAAATAAGGTTGAATCCTGAATGTCTACAAAGGTATCACCTGTTTCTAATCCATCAGCAAGTGCCTAAATTATTGTTTCAAAATCTGATATTATCAAAATAAGATCGAAAATCTTACACTGTCAAATTGATTTCTTGCTTCCTCGTCACTTATCACAAACGAAGTATAATTTCTTCCATCTACCTCCATTATGAACTCTGTAATCAGTGCTTCGTTTGGTACATTTACTCTAAATGAAGTAAGTTTTGCTGTTAGTGCTGTATTTTTAACTTTACTTGTGACTACGGTACGGGCATATCGATTACTGATATGTGAGTTTATTGTCATTGCAGAAATTTCGACTCCCTCTGGAATTTCTTCTTCAATTATCTGCAATAAAATTGAGAATATAACTGGTTTGGGGCTTTTATTAATTATTACTATAATATACATTATTTAGCTGTGTCTGACAATTTTACTGTGTGTTGATTATTTGTTATGTTTGAACCTTATTTATTAGATTGTTAATTATAAAACCGTTAAAAAGGACATCGTCAATGCAAATTATAATTTACCTCTCTTTTTATGATTTTCGAGTATGGCTTCTGTATATTTTCCAATATGGAGATTTTCAAATCCGTAGGTGACAAATTGACTCCATTTAAAGAACCGAACAAATAATAAAACATACTAAATAGTATATAAAATCTCTTCATTTTGTAAATTTTGTTTCGAATTACCTGTAAACTTTCAAAGTTTAAGAAAAATGTATTAATATATTACACAATTAATATTGCAAAATTTTACCTAAAACTAAACGGGTACCAAAAACAACTGCATTTGATTTATTATCATCGAACTCTTTTTATAAGCCATAGTTATTTCCATATCAATTCTAATTTTGAACTTTGATAACCTTTCATGACATTAACTACTCATAAAAAAGTGGGGTTTTCCAAATTTGAATACAAAACAGGATAAATGTTAAGAAATATTTTATTTAAAATTAAATTAAACAAAATCCTACATGGCAAAATTCAAACTTCTTGTACTACAACTTAACGTGGATTTAGAACCACGGCAATAAACAACTTTTACATTGTCCATTTCATCAGATAAGATTTTGGTCATATTTAATGTTACTTGAATTTAGCAGATGTATTTTGTTCAAGTGAAAAATATTTTGATATGCCATGGGATTCGAATCTTACCACTATTCTGAACTTCATTTGCTTTTATATAATATTGTCGTGAAACGAAATGGAACCCAGCTTTGTATTTAATAATATGTCATAGATTAAGGGATGTTTTATCCAGAATAGCATGGTCGAGCATGGTTTTGTTATTGAAGGTCGATTTATGTTACCACTGACACAAGCACACTATTATTGTTGAATGTTGGTGAAATCCAGTGATTATAAAGTTGTTTGCGGCGATGAAAACCTAAAAAGGAACAAATTTAATTATTGGTATTTGAAATTTGGGCACAAGATTTCACCTTTGTTGACGTGCAAAGTGGCTCAAAATTCAATTTTTCCGTTGGCAGGTTGAAGTTTTTGAATATGGAAGGTAGAGAATGTTGGCAGAGGTTGGCTGGTGACTGTGAGGCCAACAAGAGTTTTTTTGGTGAGGTCCACCATAAGCGACGAATTTTCGAGTTTTCTTGAAAAACCAAAGTGTTTTTCAAGCTGATAATTAGTAAAAAGTGTTGTCCGACGTGGACGAGTGTTTTTAGATTGATTTGGAAGTAGAATCTTCAAATTGCAGCGTTTTTGTAAAGGCGTCATTTGGAAAGTTTAGTATCACACATGTGAAAGAGTTGCCAGTCCGCCATTAACAAATGATCGAATGATATTTGTAATCACGACGATTACGTGCCTGCAATTAAATGTTGAGAAGAATAAATTCAAATCTGTTAAATTTTGAATTAAATAATTTTACGTACCAATTTTGAGGTTAGTTACACGATTTTCTAAGCTTGGTTCAAATTGCTAGAAATTTGCCAACGAGTACTTTTTATACGATTGCCGATCGTTTTGATTTGGATGATCTGGAAGAATTGCGAAGATTTGAAGTCACAATTCGATATTTTCCACAAAACTACAGAAGCTGGAAACTTGTAAACAGATGCCACCTGTATGACAGATGCAAGCCCAAGGTGAGGATTTTATGAAGCAAGAAAACAGTGGTTCGCAAACAATTTACGTCAAGTGCAGCATAACTGGTAAATAAACAATTTGAATTTGTACACATTTATAAATGATTTATTTATATTTATAATTACATTGTGAATTTATAATTCACAATTACACTTTAATAGGAACCTGGAGTATTTTGAGATTTCGATTTGCAATTAAATGTAAATGCGAAGGGTTTTTATCACACAATTTTATACATTGACGACCAAAACGATTTTGTTCGTAAACAGCACATGCTAGACTTATGTTTTTGCTTATTGAGTTTAATTAACTTTATGAAAATTAAAATTGTAATTTGTACGAAGCTGAGTTTGACTTTGATTTCATGCAACGGGCCGTACCCCAATTTACTTTTATTGTGTTGTCGACAACGACAACCATTTTTAATAAGGCAATTTATGCACTTTTGTTCTCAAGACAGAAATTTCAATTTAACGACATTAGTGCGGTATAGTTAGGCCGCACATTTGTTTCGTTATTTGGCGACCCAGAGAGGAGAGAAGTAGGAATCCAACCCTGAGATTTGTTCTCGTACAGAGATTATATGTGAACCGCTACATAGCTACCGACGGCACTCTAGTGTTGAGATATTGTCCTGATAAAAATAATTTAAAAGTAAGGGTCGTAGGAAATATCTCTACAATATATTGTACCTACGTAGTTATCCTGTACCTGATTTTAGATTTCAAATTGGTTAACTCCATCTTTTACTTCTTTTTTATTTATTGAATATAAATAACTCTTCATTATCTACCACTTTTATTTAATGAATCCGGCATGCAGGTTCGCTGCCCGACAATCGCCCGAGTCACATTGATAAAACCGACGAAGGCTTGCGAGAGACCTACTACAACCTCGTGGATGGAAATAGAATATCAATTTGGGTGCGCATACATAGATGAACGAAAGGAAACTTGAAGGAGTGTATATTTTTTTATATTTTATTTTACATTTAGGATTCCTCTAAAACATTTTCAATTTTTCTTGTATTTTAAGGTTTGTGCTTTGCAGCACTTATCTGAATTTGGATTTTAAAAACATGTCACCCTCTCATGTATTTATTTCTTTAATGATTTAATACAGCAGCTTTTCCAGTACAATTAATATTTATTGATTTATCTAGGGCCAGAATTAGGGCTAGTCTCAGTGAGATTGGGGGGATTACGCTAACAGAAAATTGAATTTCAAATATTATGTGATAAAATTAAGTCCATGTAGGTTAATTTCAACAAAAATGAGTCCCATGTCCTGGAGGATACGGATAAACATTTATCCCTCCATATAAAATAGAAAAACTTTAGAAAATGTATTATTTTCCAAACACAAATTACCCCCAGGAACCAGGGGTTCAATTAACTGTAGGTAAGCAACAAAATTAATTTTAAAGAATCAAATTTGGGGTATTATCAATTTTGAAAAAACCGACTTGTAGTTTTCTTATAGCTAAAATTACCCTATCGTATTTATATAACAGTAATAAATTATTGAAAAACAAATTAATAAAATGTTTTAAGACCGCTACAGTTCTAAAGTTTGAGCTTCACTGATTTAACACTTTATTTAAAACATGCAGTGTAATACTTATAGCCTCAAGATATTTTTATTAATATTTATTTTTAGACACACATTAGTAGAAATTTGAAATTACGTGGAAAATTTAAACTTAATATATTGTCGTGATTCAAACTGAAATCCAGCTTCATATTGGTAATTTGCTTCAGATTAAGGGATGTTTTTTTACCCATAGAGACAAGGTCGAGCACAGTGTTGTAAATAAGGGTCGATTTATGTTACCGTTGACACAAAAACACACTATTATTGTTGAATGTTAGGTGAAATCCAGTGATTTGTGAAGTTTACGGTGATTTGAATCTAAAAAGAGACGAATTTAATCATTTGAATTTTAACCGCGAAAAGTTTACCTATTTTGAGCTGCAAAAATGGCTTACATTTTCGTTTTTCTGTTGGTAATTTGAAGTTTCTAAACATGAAACGTAGAGAATTTTAGCGAGAGGGCTGCGAGGCGACTGTAGAGGCAGCAAGGCGTATTTTTGGTGAGGTCCACCAAAGTGACCAATTTTCGAGTTTTCTTGGAAAACCAAGTGTTTTTCAAGCAGAATAGTAGTGTGAAGTGTCGTCTGAAGTGGACGCGTGTTTTTAGATAAATTTGGAAGTAGAATCTTCAAGTTGCAGCGTTTTTGGAAACGCACATTTGGAAAGTTCGATATTGCTAAAGTGACCATCCGTCCGTCATTACGACGGACCGTCCGTTTTTTAAACTTGCTGTCCGTCAGAGCAAATTGTCCGTCAAGATGTCCGGCATTGTGAATTTTTAAAGAAATACAGTTACTTTTCACACGTTATTAATTTAATTTTGGTTAATTATGTACGTATTATACAGGGTGGACCATAAGTCTCTTAACATTCGAGAAGCCCGCTGTTTCCGATCGGGGTGGGGAGGGCATCAAACGCGAGAGCGGCTAATAGGAATTTAGCCCGTAAAATTTCCATCACGTTCACGTCATTCACCGGCCATTAAAAATAAACAAGCAGTATTAATCAGGAACTGTTTATTGTATTTTCAAGTGCACAAATGAGGGTTTCGTTTTTTGATTGAAAATTGAAATGTTTTACATTTTGTTGCATACCTTTTCTTTTAATTCTCCTATAAGTCTCTGGGTTGCTGATGTAAACTTTACTTTTCGCACATGTGGATGAAAATTTTGTCAGTTCCGCCATTGCCGAAGGATCGAATGATTTTTGTAATCACAACGATTACGCGCCTACAATTAAACATTTAGAAGAATAAATTCAAACTTCGTTGAAATTTAAATTAAATAATTTTACTTGCCTGGATTTGAGGTTAAGTACACGTTTTGTTAAAATTGGTTCAAATCGTTTGAGTATTGCCAATAAGCTTTATTATACGATTGTCGATCGTCCTTATCTGGATATTTTATGGAATAATTGTGAAGATTTGATGCTCCAATTCGATATTGTATAAATCACAGATGTTAGAAAACGTAACTGGTTATTGGACAACAGGTGTCAAGCGGGGAATTTCGAACGTAAGAAAACAGCGGTTCCAAAACGTCGATAACGAGTGCCACCGTATTGGTAAATAAACTTTATAATTTGTACACCATTTTTATTGTTGAAAATTTATTTGTGTCACACAATTACATTTATGGAAACCTGGAGTATTTTGAGTTCGATTTGCAAGTAAATGCAAATACGAAGGGTTTCTATGCTCACAATTTACACGCCGACGACCAAAACGAACATGTTCGTAAACAACTCACGCTCGACCTGTTGATGTTTATTTTAAAATTAAATTTATTGATGAGAATTAAATTAGTCATTTTTCACGAAGCTGGTTTTAATTTATTTTTTATGCAACGAACCACACCCGAATCTAGTTTTTTGATATTGTCGATAACGACAATAAGTTTGATTAAGGCATTTTATGCAGTTTTGATCCCGATAGAGGAATTTCGTTTGAGCAATTTTAGTGCGGCACTAAGGCCGTACAATCTTATTTTATTTAGCGACCCGAAAGAGAGAGAAGGCGAACCCAGCCCTGTGTACACAAGTGTGAACCGACGCATAGCTGCCGATAGCACTCTAGGGTGGAGATATTGTCCTGGTAAAAAAATAAATTTTTTATAGTTGTAGGGTCGCAGGAAATATCTCTACAATATTAATTACATTATTTTATTTCTTTATTATACGAACATTAAATTAATTTTTATGTAAATAATTTGAATTTAAACTAGTGAAAAGTTAATGATAAAATTATTTTGACTTCACAGGCAGTGCGGACTAATCAGATATGTAAGAAGCTGATATCATTATTATTTTAGGTGATCTATGTTAAAGTAAACCGAGGAATCTAACCACAAATTTACCTTTAAATGAAAAATAGTTAGAACACAAAATTAGCACAAAATATGGTACTATATATTTATTTTTTGATTTTGAAGAAGTGAAGGTGTCAGGTTTATACAGTTACAACTTGACTGTATTTTTTAAGATTTCCATAAGGGATAAACCTCATTTAGGAATTTTATTTCTTAAAATCTATGTTAAAATGAAGTACTCTTCACTGAACCTAACAAAATAATTCAGAAAAGATTGGACAACATGAAATAAATCAAATTTAACGCTCCTGTAGTTTTCATCCGCATATTCTCATCGGAGTTCGTACAGCAAATGCCTGCATATCTAACAGAAACAAAGTAAATAAATTAAAATAATTACTATTCTTTAACTTACCCTTTTTTTAATGTGCAAAAGTGTTTTTTATAATCATCCTCACTTTCAATCAATGGGTGAACAATTGAACAATCACTTAATAGGGTGCATTTTCCAGGTCCGTTTAATGGAGAGTTCCAACATATCGAAAAATCGGTAATAGTTTCATTTGTTTCGAATTTATAATTTCCTAAATGCAATAAAAAAAATTGTAACTTTGACGGATTTAAATTCATCAGTATTCCACCAATTGAAAGAGACTAAACAACAAAACATGTTCCGTCCCAAATCAATAATTTCATATTTAGTTCTTTTACATTGAGACTTAGAGCTGATTAAATTTTGGCTGAAATTAGTTCACCGAAACTTGCGAGTGATAGTGACGTGGACGAATGGATTAACGAGATTTTACTGTTTTTATGGAAAAAATGTTTTTCTTGTAACACAACGTGATCACTTTGTAGCTTCATCACGTGCCACACTATTCCATAGATTATCCAAAGTTTAATTTTAGATCCCGTTGATAATATAAAAAAAATTAACACTAACCTGATGGTAACGTTATGGTGTTATTATTATTATTAAATATATTCTTTAACCACGGAAGAGATGCGTCCAATTCTGTATTAAGTTTTATGCCTGTAGGTGGCGCAGTTCTAGTTCTATTTGTAGCTCTTGCTACAACAAAATTTTGAGGTTAGACAAACCTAATAACTTACTTTGTATATACTTACGAAAAGATTGATTAGCCTTCAAACCACTTTCGATTTCAGTAATTCCCACTACACCAGCACTATCGTGAGGGCCTGGTAATACCATCGCCGTAAGATCGGTGACAAATGAACTGTTAAGTGCTAATCCTACTATTTTCTTATCAATTTCATCGGTACTGCCGTTACTAGTTTTTCTGCTATCTAATAATTGCTTCACAGTCAGGAAAGACCAAAGGCGTGAAATATCCGCAGGTGAACTTTTGATTACAGGTCGCATTGTCACAGGTCCTCTAGAACTCATAGCTTTAATTTCCGGTGGATCGATAATCTGTGAGGTTCCTACAAGAAAAAAGAATTAGTTAAAGCTGAAAATCAAACTATTGAATCTGTTCATACCACACTGTCCAGATACAACAATTTCGGATCCTTGATATAAAATAGGAAAATGAGTTTTGGTGAGTTTTGAAACTTGAGACGGATTGAAGTTAAACGAAACGTTATACAATACAGGCGAAGATATTTCATCAAAAAAACTTTCCAGCTGTTTCGCAGAATCGATATCATCGTATATGTGTTTGGAGGTTCCATTGTTATGGAGAGATAATTTTTCCAAAAACTTTGGGTCAGCACTTGTCCCAAATGATATAGAATGTATTGAAGACTTTCTCATTCCGGTGTTAAGTGCTGTAATCTAATTTTTTGTTTTATAATGATCCATGATTTTAAATTAAGTTTTCTTACCTTTTTAGTGATACTCGTGGTAGACATATCGCGAATGTTGGGGTCACCATCAGTCAAAAATACAATAAGCGGTTGACGATCTACATTATCGATTTTATTTAGTCTTTCCACTTCAACTAATCGTAAACTGACTTCAAGCGAAGTTAAAATATCCGTATAACTACAAAGCTCATATTCCGAATTGCTGCTGTTGGCTATAGAAATATAATGTGGCGTTGCTGGATATGCCTTGGGAAAACTTGTTCTCTAAAAGTAGAATACTTTGCAGAACAATAAGGATGAACAATAAATAATTACGGTTAAACCCCGTGCACGAGAATATGTAACACTTGTTAATAGGTTATCCAAATTCCATATTTTCACTTTTCCGCAAAATGTAGCTATATTAAATCGATCATTTTCATGAAGCTGACCCAATATGGTTTGCATTGCTTGCATTAGTTGTGTCATTTTATTACCAAACATGCTACCACTAACATCTAACATAAAAACTACATGTTTTGAAAGAGGTTGTAACTCTGTTGGAGCAAAAAAGGTAACAAAGTAACAATCCTTGGTTAACATTTCTCCTCCATCCTGATCTTGTTCCACATCATATTGAACAACAAATTGAGCAAAGAGTCCATCCTTTTCATCAGTATTCATCAATCTAGCAAATCGTTTTTGGGTTTCTATATTAGGTGCAAATTTGATAACAGCGGAAGATTTGCTTGTTGCGATAATATCTGCTGTAGGATCAAGAGCCAAATTCTCGTCTTCAATTTTGTCTCCAGTTCGCAAAGGAAGAACTTTCAAGTTTTTTAAGTTTCCTTTTTCATTTATGGACACCTAAAATAAATTATTCGTTCCTTTAACATGGATGGATAGAAATTACTGAATTTTCGGACCTGAAGATGTAGTTTTTCAACCAGTTGACCTGGATTAATAGTGACACTGTGTTCGTATCGTCCATGTTTTCTTCTCAATAGTTCTTGATAACTTAAGTAGTATTTGTTATAGGAATGCGGTTCCACACTGACAGAAACTGCGAAAACGTTGGAATCTCGAGTATCTATAGACATATCATCATCCGTTCCTAATCCATTAGCAAGTGCCTAAAACACAGTTTTAATTTCTGTGATCAAATAAAAGCAAAAATCCTACACTGTCATATTTCTTTCTTGCTTCTTCGTTATCTATCACAAACGAAGTATAATTTTTTCCCTCTATCTCCATCACAAATTCAGTGATAAATGCATCGCTTGGTAAAATTACAACAAATGGGGCATTTCTTGCTATCCCGGCTATGTTTCGTATTTTACCCGTCACTGCGGTATGGACATATCGATTACTTATATGAGAATTTATTGTCATTTCAGAAATTTCAAGTCCTTCCAAGTTTTCGGCTTGAATTATCTGCAATAATATTTTTTAAACGTACTTACTTAGTTGGATTTCAATTTTTTACCGCTCTTTTTGTGCGTTGTCTCTTGATGTTTCCCAAAACGGAGATTTTCAAATCGGTGGAAGAAATTTGGTTTAAGAAGTCCAAGAAATAAAAAATACCGAGCAGCAGGTAAATATTTTTCATTTTGGAAAATTAAAATTGAAAAAAAAATGTACTGTTAACTAACTTGAACGTAAAGGAACTGCACATAATTTGTATTTTCCAAATTATATTATTTATAAACCGCAATCTTATTTCAACAATATGTAAAATGAAATTACAAATTTTGATAACCTTTCATGATAATCGTACATAAAGATGAAATTCTGAAATTAACAATCTAGTACTGAGTTTTATGTATTTTGTACTTCACTTACCGAGGTCTCAAGCAATAATAAAGTAAATAATTTTATCTATATAATTTTATGATAAATTCGAGTGCACAATGCCTTACTTTTTAAAACCACTTACATAAACAAAAATATTCACCCCTTGACGTAAAGTAATACGTAAAAATTACTTTAAACTCAGTATTTGTATTTCCGAAATACGTTAGATATGTTTTTCTATTCGCATTAATAATATTTGGTGAAAAAATTTTACTTGCAGTACCTAATATTAAAATTTACGATTTTAAAATCTTTCGTTGTTCAAAGCCTACTAACCTCTAACTCTTCTAACTTGGAACTTGTGGAAGGGTTTACATAGGCGGATCCAGGGGGGGCACGTGCCCCCCCCCCCCCCGACGGTATATTTTTATGTATATTTTTATATTTTTGTGTGATATGATAACAGTTATTGTTGACTTTTTTGCCCGTCCGCCCCTTGTGCCCCCCCCCAGAAAAAAATCCTAGATCCGCCCTTGAAGGGTTATATTAAGGGTTATATTATGTACAGGTTTACCTACTTACCCCACCAACGTTTTAATATAAACATTCCTTACCCTCCTCGACACCAGGATCTCTGCGCAGGCGCCAAAAGACATGTTTCGATTGGCTGAAAATTGCGCCGGCGCTGTAGGTACTTGTTAAAACTCAGCATTTTTATTAGAACCAAAAATACTAGGAAAGGGTTTTCAATTGATTTAACGACGTTTAATCCGAGTGGAGGGTGGTTGTCTTGTCAAAACTGACTCGTCCGCACCGCTCTAGAGCCGTATTGACAACATATTATACCAGCTAATAATATCTATGGTCTAGGGCCTTCCAATTCGACAAATTGTGCTATAAGAAGGGGTGGATCTCTCTTTGTTTTGCTGCAAATTTAAGCCAAAAATACCGCTAAAAATTGAAATTAGCTCGATGTTAACTATACGATGGTGTAAGTACAACTAGCAGTGCTGCGTCCTGTGTCAATTCAATTCCCACTCTCCGCGCCTCAAAACCTAAAAAATTAACACGGACTGTGAACATAATGTCCAATAAGGTCGAAAATCGAGCGAAAATTGGAAATTTTAAAATCAATTATTAGCCAAACTAATCGATATACGATATTCCTCCGTATCCAGTTTGTTTCATTTTAATGTTATCTATCTAAATCCGTTAGTTTTCTTTAAAAAATTTAAAACTCTCGGGTCCAGGTTAAGTAACTACACCCTAAATTTTTTGTAAACATAAATTTATTTCATAAAAGCTTATTACTATTAATGAATTAAATGAACATAATGAATTAAAACAGAATATAATAATATTAATATTATTATATGAATAGAACTGATAGCACATTACACCGTTTAGATGGTCTAATTAAAAATAGAACAAACAAGGCATATGAAAAAATGAGGTTAGGTTAGGTGACAAATGAAATGTCAAATGATGCCATACTTGCCAGCCAATCACAACATGTTTTGGCGCCTGCGCAGAGACCCTGGTGTCGAGGAGGGTAAGGAATGTTTATATGCCCACCGCGTGCCCCACCTTCTTACTCCTTCGGTCGAAGTCGCTTTAAACTTTATACATAGGAGGTAATTGACGTGCGTGAAGTTAGCCCCCCCTTTTTTTGAAATTGTTATTTGTTTTTGTTGTTCTGGATTGTTCTCAATATGTTCTTAAAAAAATTTTTTGATTTTGTAAAAAAATTACCAAAACAATCGAGAAAAACACTTTTTGACGCCAGCCCTCCTTTTTTTGAAATTCCATTTTTTTTTAATTGTTCTCGATTGTTCTCAATTTGTTCTTAATGTTCTTAAAAAATTTTTTTGATTTTACCAAAAAACAACCGCAAAAAACGCGAAATAAGATTTCGCGCTGGCCCCCTTTTTTTGAAAATGCAACTTTTTTTAATTGTTCTCAATTGTTCTCAATTTGTTCTTAATGTTCTTAAGAAAAAATTTAGATTTTGCAAAAAAATTAACGGCGAAAAACGCGAAATAAGATTTTGTTCTGGCCCCCCTTTTTTTGAAATTGCAAATTTTTTTAATTGTTTTCGATTGTTCTCAATTTGTTCTTAATGTTCTTGAAACAATTTTTTAATTTTGCAAAAAAATAACCGCGGAAAGCGTAAAAATAGTATATTATACACCAAGGGAGTAAAGTGCTACTTTTCGTCATGAGGGTAAAGGTTTTTTACACGAGGCGCAGCCTTAATGCGCGGCGCGGCATTAATGAAGTACCAACTTAAGTTGGTGGTATTTACTTTTCCTCCCGCTAATTTACTTCCCCCCCTCTTTAGAAAAGTGACACTTATCTTCTTAGTAAACCGGAATTTCCACAGAAACTTTATTTTTGGGTTATTGGCAATCTGTCACCCACTTGCGAAGTTGATTGCTATAACTTCCCCATTATTTTTCTGTAATTAGAACTGATTTTTTAATTAATTGTATGGTAATTACCGAATATGGTATATTTGCAAAAATTATTTTTGTTACATGCGATATTTCAGTTTAGTGGGGGAGGGGGAACTATTAATATTAGAAAAATATGCATAACACACAAAATATGCAGAATCGTACGCTCTACAATTTATATAATCACTATAGCCGACGTATTTCGCACCATTATCGCGATAATAGCGAAAAAGCGATTTTCCACCCAGTAGCGTAGCTAGGGGGGGCGGAGGGGGCGGCCCGCCCCGGGCGGCACATTTTTAGGGGCGGCATTAGTTAGGAAATAGGGTTAAGAACAGGTCATTCAAAAACTTTTAGTGGCGGCATTGAGGCGGCAAAAGAAATTTTTTTTGATATTTCATAAATTAGGATGTAGGATGAAGAAAATGTTATCCAAAAATATTCTTGGAGTGTTCTCCAAAAGTTCTAGCTACGCCACTGTTTCCACCCCTTCAAACCAAGATGGCGGCACGAGAGGCACCCCCCCCCAAAGTCGAATCAAGGAACTTTATATAACTTACCTAACTGAATAATCATGCCAATTTTAAACTGTCCTATACCTTTTGCGTGGGGCCAATTTTTCTCCCTATGACTGGGCTATTTAATATTGTATAAGTGGAAATATAACATGCAAAGCTAGTGCAATATCTTTTTTGTCTTTCCGGGAGTAAAGTGGTCACTTTACTCCCAGTTTTGCGGGAGCAAAGTGCCACTTTTCGTAGGAGCAGGAGGAAAATTAAATTAGCGGGAGAAAAGTAAAACAGCGGGAGGAAAAGTAAATCAGCGGGAGGAAAAGTAAAAAGAATGCTCGGGATTAAAGTGACTTTTCGTCATTCGGGTAATTTTTCTCCTCGGCTGCGCCTCGTGTAAACAAACCTTTACGTGAAAAGTGGCACTTTACTCCCTCGGTGTATAATATACTATTTTTACGCTTTCCGCGGTTATTTTTTTGCAAAATTAAAAAATTGTTTTAAGAACATTAAGAACTAATTGAGAACAATCGAGAACAATTAAAAAAAGTTGCAATTTCAAAAAAGGGGGCCAGCGCGAAATCTTGTTTCACGTTTTTCGCGGTTAATTTTTTTGCAAAATCAAAAATTTTTTTTAAGAACATTAAGAACAAATTGAGAACAATTGAGAACAATTAAAAAAAGTTGCATTTTCAAAAAAAGGGGGGTCAGCGCGAAATCTTATTTCGCGTTTTTCGCGGTTGTTTTTTGGTAAAATCAAAAAAATTTTTAAGAACATTTAAGAACATTTAAGAACAAATTGAGAACAATCGAGAACAATCGAGAACAATTAAAAAAAATTGCAATTTCAGAAAAAGGGGGGCTGGCGTCAAAAAGTGTTTTTCTCGATTTTTTTGGTTAATTTTTTGCAAAATCAAAAATTTTTTTTAAGAACAAATTGAGAACAATCCAGAACAACAGAAACAAATTATAATTTCAAAAAAAGGGGGGCTAACTTCACGCACGTAATTGACTTTCATTACCTACAGGTTTTTTTTCATTGTATGTTAAAACAGTTAAAACATAATACTACATAAGATTGGTTAAATCAATTGAGACACGTTTAATGCGCAGCATTTTTAAACAGAACAAAAATGATCTCTAATTAAGAAAATTAGTTCTAATATATGAGCAATCTCCTCAATTAGATCTCCAAGATCTCATTATCCTTTTTTAAAGGAGGATGATTGATGAACTAACCAAATTCTTCCAACGGTTTTTTCAATATATTATTTAGAGCAGTACGATAATAATATTATACCTAGTATACTCAAATTAATTAAAATTTTTGAAAGTACTTTAACATCGGCGCTCGCAACTACAGCTAGGGGGGTGATAGGTTTCGGAGTTTTGGTTGTAGTCGTGGTGGTAGTTGTAGGTTTCGGAGTTGTAGCTGTAGTAGGTCTTGCGTAATTAGTAACTGGAGCTGAAGCTCTTGCTATACGAAAATACTTTCCTTATTTACTTCACTAAATTCATAAGATACTTACAATATGATTGAGTTCCTGGAGAACCTTCAAGTTCTTTCTTTCCTACTACAACATCTTTAAGAGGGCTAGTAACCACCATAGAACTGAGACCAGTAACAAATGAATTCTTTAATGATAAATCGACAATTTCCTTATCAATCGCATTTGTGTTGATATTGCTCATTTTTTTCTGGTCCAATAATTCTTTCACAGTGAGGTAAGCCCAAATGCGTGAAATATCTGTAAGGGAATTTTTAACTACTGGCTTCCTCCTGACGGGTCCATTGGAACTTGTTGCGCTTATTACAGGTGGATCAACAACTTTAGAAGCTCCTTCAAATAAAACGGATGATTTTAACTATGCAAAATTTAAACCAATACACTTCTTACCACATTTTCCAGCTACCACGATTTCTGATCCATAATATAGTACCGGAAAGTGAGTTTTGGTCACATTTTTCACTTGAGAAGGATTATAATTTACTGTTATGTTGAGCAGTACAGGAGAAGATATTTCGTCATAAAATGTCTCCAACTGTTTTGCAGAATCATTAGATTCATAGATATGTTTGGCAGTTCCACCATTCATGAGGGATAATTTTTGTACAAAATCCTTATTTGCATCTTTTCCAAATGAAAATGAAAATATGGATGATTTCTTTAAACCCGCATTAAGTTGAGTGATCTGAAATTTCGAGATTATTTGTAAATCATTATTATGATTTTAATTTTCGAACCGCTGTAATAATCCCTTCAGGGCTAGTATTTGGTGCCCCATCAGTCAAAAATACAATCACCGCTGGACGATCAATTTTATCAACTTTCTCTTGTCTGGCAGTTTCAACCAAAGTTAATCCCAGATCAAGTCCCGACTGTGCATCGGTTCCGCCTGATGCATAAAACTGATTTACACTACTTTTTGCTCTCTTAATATAATTCGAGTTTGCTGGGTACCCATTTGGAAAATTACTGTTCTATAAAATCAATGTAAGTATTACAATTTTTTTTAACAGTTTGTTCATTATACATTTTGACCAGCAGAATACAAAAAATTGTTGGTTGAATTGTCCAAATTCCATACTTTCGCCCCGGTGCTAAATTCCACTAGATAGAATATATCTTTCTCGTGCAACTGATCCAATATTTTTCCCATAGCTTCCTGCAGTTGTTGAATTTTATCTCCATCCATGCTAGCACTTGTATCCAGCACAAAAACGATGTATTTAGAAATCGGATCTAATCCTACTGGGGCGAAGAAATTAACAAAAAAGCAGTTCTTGGCTAACATTTCCCCTCCACTTGAGTCGCGTTCCACATCATACTGGATCACAAATTGACAAGCAAGGCCATTCTCTTCTGGAGTGTTCAACAATAGGGCAAATTGCTTCTGCCTTTCTATATCCGGCGAAAAGGTAATAACTGCAGAAGAATCACTAGTTAATTTAATATTTGCATGGGGTTTAAGGTTCATATTTCCATTTCCAATTTGGTTTCCAGTTCGTAATGGAGGAGCTTTCAAATCTTTTATTTTTCTTCTTTCATCTATAAACACCTAAATCAGATGGAATAGTTACTATAATCAAACACCAAACAAAATTTCACGGTTTTACCTCAACAATGAGATCCTTAACAGGTTCGCCAGGATGAATATTTACAATGTGTTCGTACCGTCCATGCTTCCTTGTCAAAAGCTCTTGATAGGTTAAATGAAGTATAGCTTCCGAATTGGGTTCCACGTTAATTGTAATTATGAATATGTTGGAATCTCGTGTACTTGGAACCACATAGCCTCCAGGTAATCCTTCAGCAAGGGTCTAAAACAATAATAACTTTCTTTTTGTTTTCAAGAAGAAGAACGGAAATCTTACACTGTCAAATTGTTTCCTCGCTTCTTCGTCGTCTACGACAAACGCTGTATAATTTTGTCCTCCTAATTCCATTACAAAATCTACGACAAATGCATCACTTGGTATGATAACAGAAAATATATGTTTTTCTGCTGTGCTGGCAGAATTGGCCACTTTAGTTGTGACTACTGTATTAGCAAATCGATTATTGATATTCGATCTAATTTTTAATTCGGAAACTTTTATGCCTGCAGAATTTCCTCCATTGATCTGTAGATAATATTAAAATTTATGGAAATTAATTTAAAGTTAACTTACTATATATAGGACTTACCTGTCTTTTAATTTTTGTTGAACATAGATTTTCCGCATTTTCCAAGAAAATATTTTGTTTTGATTTTGGAAGGCAAGGTTTTTCGGTATTAACGAGGAAGGTCAGCTTTGAATGGGTAGTTGTTGGAAGTACTAGGTCAAGGGAAATCAATCCACAAATGATCCCTAAGAGTAAGCAGAATTTCTTCATTTTGTGATAAATGATAAAGAACCGAACTGCACTAAATTATTTTTAAAAGGTTCTATTTATAAGCAAATTTTATTTGTATGTTAAATTGCAACTTGGATAACCTTAAAGTGCAAGTAACTTTATGTTTATCCAAAAGTGAATGACATAAACAAGATCCATAAGTTTTTTACCTCCTTGTAATCATTTACGGAAACTGACCAATTCCCGGAAATGGTAAAAGCTAATTTGGATTACACAAATGGAAGAGACGAATTTAGAGAAGAGGCAAAAATAATTTTTTTGTACTACTAGAAGATATTGGTAAAAAGGGGGGACTCCGGTGAGAGTGCGGATCTGATTATTTCTTTGTCATTGTAAATTTTCTCCACAAAATAGATAATGATAATCAAATTTTAGTTATTATTAACCTTAAATTATATCTAACACATTTTTCATTAATTTGTTTCCAATTAGTAGCTTTTACGACATATTTTGGATTAATTAGATTTTAGTCTTCCTTGCAAACAATCATTATCATTTTATGTTGTGATAACAAAATTTAAAATAGTTAACTTACAATAACAACAATAATAAATGGATTTTCCAATGACGTTTTATATTAATATAAAGTAGACATGTGAAAGGATAATTTTTATCTTCACGACTGCGGCTATTAATAGAAAATTTAGTTGTATCTAACATCTTTTTCTAATTTTTGTTAATGTAAAATGTTACTGTTTGTAACTAATCATAAATTAAAAATGTTTCACAATTAGTGATGAAATATTTATAAGATCTTAATGCACAGCAATTATGTAAATATGTGGGATCTTCCTGACGCTTGTCCCACAAACATTTACATTCCTTGAGGTCCCAAGATTTGCAAGAAACGTCTGCCTCCCAAATTGATAAGAATATCCCAACAAAATTTCAAGCATAGCACTTTTATATTGAGACTAAGGGCCGGTTCCACCATCTCTAATTAAATTGTTGGTTTAATCTTTTATCATGGTTAAAAAGTTGGCGAAACAGCCTCTTCTATTCAACCGTGATTAACTCCAACTAACCGTGATTAAACTATTTAACCAGAGTTGGTGGAACTGGCCCTTAGAGCTGATTAGATTTCGGTTGAAATCGGTTGACGGAAACTTAAAAGTGAAAATGATGCGCATGAATGAACTCGGGGATATTGAAAATTACATGCAACTATTAAACTAACTAATGGTGATCCTTTGCGAAAAGTGATGTTTTCTCTTTGTCCAAAAATAAATTACTTTCCATAACCTCCGACCCCCTAGCTTTCCAATAGTTTACTTTTAAAAGTACCTTCCAGGTTAAATGGAGATTTATTTAGGACCACAAATTAAATATTACTTAATTTTATCTCATTTTTAAGTGTTTTTCTATTTTCTTGGATGGCTAAACCGCATAGACGAAGTTGTGGAGTTTGGGTTTGCTCAGCACACATAAAAAGGATGATACATTTTAAGCTTATGATTATTTATTTTTTGTTAATATCGTCTTCGCTAAATCACACATCATCAAAACCAATATAAAATATACCATGTAGATTGAGGCCGAATGGCAAACCACTGTGGCTTACATGTATGGTGTTATTCTCTCCTGAGTGAGGCCGAAGGCGGCCGGAAGCCGCCTGTGCCGAGTTAGTATGATTTATATTATACATTAAACTTATATTAATCAAAATGTTTAAAAATACTCTCATTTCGGTGTTTGAATAGCAGACATCCTGGCTTGAATGGAGAATTCGAAAACATTTAAAACTGAAGTTCTATTAGGATCCAATTTATTACTTCCTAAATGTTAAAAAATAATAATTAACAATAGCTTTTAGAACCATAAAAATTTTGCAAAGCATTCCAAAAATATTGGAGTAGAGCAAATTACTTCCATCTTACTTAATTCTCTCCATCCAACAGTTTTAGAAACATATTTGTTCAAAAAAACAAACCTTCTGCTAATTTTAATTGAACCGCAGATTCATTTAGTAATTTTTTTAACCAAGGAAAAGCTTCAAACAATGCTTTAATCTGACTCTCAACAGTAGGTGTGGGAGTGGTAGTGGGGGTTGCAGCAGTAGTTGTAGATGTAGGTCTCACGTAATTGGGATTCGGAGCAGAAGCTGTTGCTGTAAAAAAGAATACTTTTCGTTCTTTTCACATACCTACTTGAATTGATCGAAAAGATACGTACGATGTGATCCTAAAGGGTTTTGAAGTTCTTGGCTTCCTACAACAACATCATTATGCGAATTTGTAACCACCATGGAACTAAGACCAGTGACAAAAGAGTAGTTTAAAGACAAATCAACAATTTTCTTATCAATTGCATTTGTGTTGCCATTACTGATTTTTTTCCTGTCTAGTAATTCTTTCACAGTGACGTAAGCCCAAATGCGTGAAATATCTGTTAGAGAGTTTTTTACCACTGGCCTCATCTTGACAGGTCCATTGGAACTTATTGCGTTAATTTCAGGTGCACGAACGGTTTTTGAATCACCTTAAGGCAAAGAGGTTGATTTAAACCGAATCAATTAAAAAAAGATACCTCTTACCACATTTTCCAGCTACCACAATTTCCGATCCGTTATATAAGGCAGAAAAGTCAGTTTTTGTGATATTTGGGCATTGTGAAAGATCGTAATTAACAGATATGTTGAGTAGCATAGGTGAAGCTATTTCATCGTAAAACTTTTCCAATTGTTTTGCAGAATCAGCAGAATCGTAAATATGTTTAGCCGTTCCATTATTCAGTAGAGATAATTTTTGCAAAAAGTCTAAATTCCCATCTTCACCAAGTAAGATTGAAAATATGGAGGATTTTTTTAAACCCTTATTAAGATCTGTTATCTGTAAATTTTGGTTTATAATCCCATGTGAATTTTCACAATAATTTTAATTGAAAAACCTTCGTAATGACAGTCTCGGGCCTAGTATTTGGGTAACCATCGGTCAAAAATATGATTACTGCTTGCCGATAAATACCATCAACTTCTTCTTTGGCAGTAATTTCAACTAACCGCAATCCTGCATCCAGGGCCGAAAGAGCATCGGTTCCACCTGATGGAACAAACTGATTTACACAATTCTTTGTTGCTGCAATATACTTAGGGCTTGCTGGGTAAGCGTTTGGAAAATTTAAAATCTAAAATAACAAAAATTAGGACAATGTTTTCATGGATTCGTTAATATCTCTTCATACGGGGTTGTTAAGTTTCCTTCTTAGATTGTAATCAATAGAATGCAACACATTATTGGATTGCTTATCCAAGTTCCATATTTTGGCCCCGTTGCCAAAATTCACCAAGTGGAACAAATCGTTCACTTGTAACTGATCCAAAATTTGCCCCATAGCTTCCTTCAGTTGTACCATTTTATTTCCTTCCATACTAGCACTGGTATCCAACAGAAAAACTATATGTTTGGAAATCGGTGCTAATCTTGATGGAGTAAAGAAATTAATAAAGTAACCTTTATGGGCAAGCATTTCCCCTCCATTTGAGTCGCTTTCCACATCATATTGAATCACAAACTGAGCAGCAAGACCATTATCTTCGGGAGTATTCATCAAACGAGCAAATTGTTTTTGTCTTTCTATATTTGGTGAAAATCTTATTGCTGCAGAAGAATCGCTAATTAATTTAATATCTGGTTTTGGATCAAGATTCACATTTCCACTTGCCATTTGGGTTCCACTTCGTAATGGAGGAACTTCCAAATTTATTAGTTTGCTGCTTTCCTCTATAAACACCTAAATAAATAAAATGAACTACTTAAACCAAAGCACATTGCAAGATTATACCTCAACACTGAGATCCCGAATAGGTTCCCCTGGATTAATATTTATAATGTGTTCGTACCGTCCATTCTTCCTTTTCAGTAACTCTTGATAGGTTAAAAAAAAAGAAACTTTTGTATTAGGATTTACGTTGATAGAAATTATGAATATATTGGAATCTCGTGCACTTGGTGCCACATAACCTCCTGGTAATCCATCAGCAAGGGCCTAAAACAAAAACTTAATTTTTTATGTCAAGAAAACAAAACACAAATATTACACTGCCAAATTGTTTTCTTGCTTCATCGTTGTCTACTACGTAGGATGTATAATTTTGTCCGTCTATGTCCATTATAAAATCTGTGACAAATGCATCGTATGGTAAGATTACAGAAAAAATTTTGTTTTCTGTTGTGGCAGCGGTGTTTACCACTGTGGTTGTTACTACTGTATGAGCAAATCGATTATGTATGTTCGATTTTATTTTCATTTCATAAGCTTTTAGACCAGGCAAATCTGCTCCATTTATCTGCAATGTTAATATGTAAAAAAATTAATTTTGCATAGTTAAACTATGTGACCTACCTGTCGTTTTGATTTTGTAATACATGGACTTTCTGAATTTTCCAAAAAAAGATCCATGTTGGATTTCTGAAGGCAGGGGTTTACGGTGTTTACCAGAAAGGAGAGACTTAAATTGGGAAGTGTTGGAACAACTGGATTTAGGGATATCAATGTAGAGATAATAATACCCAATAGTAAGCAATAATTCTTCATTTTGAAAATCTAAAATTACAGCAAGTAGAAACAGTAGTGGTTCATGATACTGTATTAAATGGAAGGCAGTATTTGGGAAAAAATGAGGTAAAGCATAATATGACCATTTTTGATATGATAGGCAATTTTGACAATTATTGTCCTTTATCGTAATGGCAAAATGAAGTTTCCTAGTTTTGGATTCAGAGCCCTTCAGAGAAAATATGGAGAAAATAGAAAATGACAGTTTTGTTCCTGATTTTTTTTCTTTTAATTTTAGGTTTTGATAAGCGATAAGAAGTTGAAATTTGAGCCATTCTAAACTGTGATGCCCCTCATGTCCTTCCCTCGCATAGAATCAGGGTGAATTTATAAGCATACCAAAGCGCCTTTAAAAAACAGGTTTCAACAGGTGGCGCGCCCTAAAATATTAATCTTTTCTACTCATCTGTTCACCAATACAGAATTCTAATAATTTATAAAAGTCATATGAATAAACGATAACTAATTTAGGTACTGAGGAAGTTTGAACGTTCAAAGTTAAATATTTTTAAAAATATTCAATATTTCCAAGTATGAATATCTTTTTGGAATATACTTGTAAATATTCAACATTGGAAGTTCAAACTTCCTCATTACCTAAATTAGTTATCGTTTATTCATATGACTTTTATAAATTATTAGAATTCTGTGTTGGTGAACAGAGGAGTAGAAAAGATTAATATTTAAGGGCGCGCCACCTGTTGAAACCTGTTTTTTAAAGGCGCCCTCTTAAACTCACAAACTGTGTAAATATTTTGCTAATGAAGAAATTTTGTTAACATTACTAAAGACATGTCAGAACTAATAAAAAAAAACTTTTATTTTCAAAATTACAATACCTTTATGTGATATTATAATAATCAGTGATCACTAAAGAAAACCTAAACTGCACTGAGTACCACCTTATTTTTATATTTAATTATAACTTTGATAAGTTTGTCCAAAACTAATTGCGATAACAATTTTAATTTTACCTCATAACATATCCGGGAACAGGATAACTACTTGGTTCCCGGAAACGGTCTGGGATAACTAGATAACCAACGGTACAATCGGTAGGTACCACCAAATAAGTGGTATCAAAGTGTACGGAGCGAAATGATAGCTGCAAATTATTAACTTTTTGGGCAAATATTCTTGAAAAGTTAATTACTCTGATACGATAATTATAACTATTGAAACTATTGTCAGATAACCTGAAAATCGAATAATAAACAGTCGGATAACAAATAGTCGGATAAGCGAGACTACTGTTGTATTTATAAATAGGCATAGCTAGCATGGAATGCTAAGATTGCTGTATAGGGCTATTTCATACTCGATGTCCTACAATAAAGAGTTGTAGGCACAACTACTAACACTTTAGGCTAGCTAAGCGATTATTTTATTTAAGTACAGTAGAGCCTCTATTATCCGACCTTCTACTATTCTCTTATTAGCTTTTCATTGCAGCTCGGGGGTATTCCATATCCCCAGACTCCCCAGATCTTGAAGAACATTTTTATGAAAATATCCTATTCGCTATGTGCATTCCTCCTACTGCCCTCTGGTGGCTCAATAAAGAAAATTACTCGGGACTGTGAACATTTTATGTTCACTGTGAAAATAGTACGCCATGAGAAATTTGAATATTTTTGCTGTCATAAAATTTGAATACCAACTGTTTTATAGCAAATAATTTAATTAATTTTGTATGATCACGTGTTTATGACATAATGCAAGTCCCGTTGAGGTTCTATTATCGGTCACTCCGAACGCTTCGTTCGATTTGCTTATCCCCTCTCATACCTTGCACATAGCGAATTATGTATGTAGATACTTCATCTTATCACATTTTTTAAATGCTTTCTTCCATCTTTTAGGGTGAGCGGGATGAGCTAAGCCTCTCCCTTGCTACGCCCTTCTTTAAAATAGTACATTATACATTAAGGTAGAGAAGCGCACTATTATTCACTAGGTGCAATTTTGTAGCCAGAGGGCGAAGCCCGAGGGCTACAATGCACCGAGGGAATAATGGCGTTCTCTCCAGTAGTGTATATACTATTTTTTACACGCCCGAAACCAAGAAGTAAATAAAAAACTAATTTAGAAATCATGACAGAGAATTGCAATTATTTTATTTAGTATTTTTAGTAGCCTTTGAACTGTAATATAACGAATACTATGACAACAAACAAAATTGTGTAAACAAACTCAGTTTCAAAATGGAAGAACCGCAAGATATTATTGATGCTGCAAGTGTCGCAATTTCAGAATTATTACCACCGAAATCGAAAAAATTGTACGATATTGCATATAATCGTTTAAGAGAGTGGTGCACGGAAAAAGAAGTAAAAACATATTCAAATGATAATGAATATTTAATGATTAAGGTAATATATTGCATTATTTATGTAGATCTTATTATGTATTAACAATTTTTATACATTGTAGGTAGCATTGATTCTGGGTATTGCAGGCGCATGTCGCTCAGAAGAATTGATAAACATAACACTTGATGATATTGAAGATGTTGGTACATCATTACCCTAACTTCTCACGAAAATAAGACTGAAATAACAAATCCAATACTAGAACCTGCAAGTACGATCAAAACTTTAAAAAATACTGATATTCCTTCCAATATTAAATTTGAAAACTATAATAATGTATCATTTTCTATTAATATTAATAAATAAGTTCTTAAATTTTTCTTCGTTATTCGTTTTATTAATGTGTATAATGAAAACTCCCTAGGGGAGATTTGTTCATATTATACTCCCTAGAGTAAAATGAGCTACTTCTGTCACAATTTCTATCACCTAGAAACTGACTTCTACTCCCGGGCGTGTAAAAATAGATTTTCTGTTACATTTATAGGCGCCCTCTGATTAAATCGTTCATTTAGCACCAATCAAAAATGAAAGTTTACGACATACGAAATAATCGCATTCATCTGATTTGTACCAAACAAATAGCCGGAGGCAGCCAGTTCCAGTTTAAAATATTAATTAATTGCAATAATTTCTTCTTCTTCTCTTCTTCTACTTTTGGCTAGGGTCAACCCTGCTTGCCTGGCCTTCGGATTAATATATTTAATTTATATTTTATTAGTCATAAAATGTATGATACGACACCATATAAATCATAATTAAAAATTCTTATAACCAGTACTATAAAACTTTTGTTCTATCTCTAGTTTAAATGTTTAATAAACTTGTTGTGGTGTAAGCGGTACTTTGAAATAACAATTTACACGCGATACTCGAACTTTCACAATTCAACAGATGACGTTTGGAAATTAAATGTTTCATTTATTTTAATTTACAAAAGTTGTTAAAGGTCACGACGCTTCTGTCAAGCAATACGACGGAGAAGGAGAAGAACTTAGGTTATCACTGGCAAAAATGTATGCTAATTATTAGCACACCTCTTTAATTTGTCTAGAAGTTAAGGTCTTTTACAAGTACAGGTTCTAGGCAAATCTGTTCTTGCGACCAGATACATTACGAATCTTACCCTGAGGTGATCAGAAACGCATCACCTAAGAACGAACAATGTCCCTGGACTCCCATCCCTGTAGTAACTTTTGTTTTAAGTGCTAGATTTGCTAAAATATCAGCAACTCTCTCATTCGGATGTAATCTAACACCTTTGTTAGGTTTAAAGGCACTTACATAATTTAGGCTCCATTTGTACCTGCTTGTAAAACTCCAGAAGTTTGCTACGCATTTTTAGCCTTTTGATGCACATTTGCGGCTTCTGGGACCACCTTGTCCCGTGGTTCCAAAATGAAGTAGGTTGCCATGTACATTGTAGTCTTATAAGAACTTGTGTCAGTAAGGTTACCCTTACAACGTGCATTAGGCATACGTCAGGGACGCTTTCGTGTTTTCAACCCCTACCACACATAAATTACTAATGATGCCGCCTGCAGTGTACACGCGTTCGCGGGATTGATTAGAACTTACAATCAGTTTTTGAAATGGAATTCCATTTAATTAATTATTAAAATTAATTATTCCATATTAATTTTCACTAAGCAACACTACTAGACGGAGTCGTATATAAAGTGTCTTCCTTCCACGTAGCCGCGAAGAGGTCCCGTCTACTACTTAGGTTACCTATCCCCCTGGAGTGTTATATGAGATGTACTAAAAAAAGACGTGTAAAGACAATCGCATACTGGTAATTTTGTGAAATATTCAAATTATAATTAATTGATATATTGTAGAGATATTTCCTACGACCCTTACTTTAAAATTTATTTTTACCAGGACAATATCTCAACACTAGAGTACCGTCGGTAGCTATTTTAGTGGTGAATATACGATTTCTGTACGGAGACAAATCTCAGGGTTGGGTTCGTACCTCTCTCCTTTTCATCAGAATCAATTCAATCTTTTCATTAAATTGTCGCTGAATTGAAATTCCTCTCTCAGGAACAAATTTGCATCAAGTTCCTTAATCAAAATGATTGTCGTTATCGACAACGCTACTAAACTAAATTTGAGTGTACCCAAATTTTTAGTTTTTGAAACAGAACCAGCGACTATAATACACTGACATTCTGCCTACTATAACAATCTCAGAAACCAGCGACTTAATACACTGTCATTTCTGCCTATAAATTTCTAGACTCCCGCTGGGATCGAACCAGCACTTTTTTGTGCTTGTGTCAGTTGTAACATAAATAGACCTATTATTACAAAACCATGCTCGACCATGTTATTTCGGATAAAACATTCCTTAATCTATGGCAAAATTATTAATACAAAGCCGGATTTCATTTCGTTTCAGGCCATATTTTAAAATTTTATGGAGCTTTCAGACGTGAGAACGTCTTTTGTGAGGATAATACCAAAAATATATTACCAATTATTTATTATCAAGAGTATTAACTTAACAATGTAAGCATTGAAATTGTATGGTAATAAAGTAAATTTTGTCAAATTTGTTTACGAGTAATTTAGTTTTTATGCCTAGTACTAAAAACTATAATAAAATTAAAAATGTAATTCAATTTTAATTAGAATAGGGTGTGACAAAGTGTGAATCAAATCAAGTCTTTAAAATTATTTTTTCAATTATTTGACACAATCAGATCGGTATGCAATAATATAAAATTGTATATTTGAATATTTTAAAATTGGAACCTTTTTTACAATAAGGAACCAGCAATATAAATCAAGTTGCGAGTACCTATGTAGAGTGAATTTTTTTCTTAGTGGTTGGGAATGGCTAATGTGCAGAAACCAATATTCGTCATTTCGGTTCTATGTTTGTGTCAATTGGTGGAATTGGGTGTCACAGGGTTTTCTCTCCACATTTGCCGCGCAAGCCCCAGCCACGTGCCAACCACTAAGGAAAAAATTCACTCTACATCCAGGAAAGCAATTTTCAAATGAATATTGTAGATTTGTCTCAAAATTACATTTTTGTAGTTTCCTTCGAATTTAAATAATTTTCAAATTGAATTATATTTCACCACTAATAATTCACATATAAAAAATACGTTCTTTTCTTTTGCTAATTATTACACTTGGTATGACATAATAATAGTTTATTATGTCAATACTATGTCAAATTTGACCAATTAAATTTATGGAATAATAGCTAAGTAATTCTTTACTAGGAAATTCTTAAATAAATTGTTGGTGAAAACAGGCATTAGTCACGCAAATAAAAGGAAGATATTTCCCAATAATATTAAATTACTTTCGAATATCAAGTTACACATAATTAATAATTAGATTCTTGGTAATCATAACAAGAATCTAATTATCTAAAATAAACAAACATTAAAATGCAAGATTCTTCTAAGAAATGTAATTGCATTGGAATGTAAAGAATTGATAAACAAAGGAATAACTAGTGGAGTTTTAAATATAAATAGAGGAACAGATTTGTGTGATTTAGTGAGTCTTCGGTCATTAATCTTCAGTGAACGATCGTCAGTGTCTTAAGTATTTGTGAAGATCCGCGAGCAACACAGCCCGAATCGACATCCACCAGCCAAGCGAAATCAACAGAAGGGTGTCGCCTCCTTGGTACACTGTACCGATCATCGTAGGGTATGAATAATTAAGAATATTTAATAGACCGACCAATTTCACATGCGCCTTTTATTCATGTAATGTTTTATTAATAATAGTAAGTTATTAAATGTATATTGTGGAAGACATGTTTTATTGTGAGTTGTACTGAATCCCCCGTCGAAGAGTAATTACGGTACCTAACCGTTGAAACCCAAGCCACATAAGATGTCTAATTAATAAATTAGGGTTTAAGGATGAACCTTAAACCACAAGAGGGTTTTAACTTGTTTTTTTTTAAACTGATGAAGTACGAACTCCAGATTGGGCTCCAGAACCTAACTCATTTTCAGGTGAAATGTCGGTTGGTTCTTTATTGCGGAAAAAAGTCTAATTTATACATTAAATAAAAAAAACAAGGACATCTTCTCTGTATATTTTACTTGAATGAAGTTGTAATGTACACTTGGATGGCTGTACGCTTGTCACTGCTAGGATATACGCATCTTTAACTTTCCCCGTAATGGGAGAGCCCCATATTTATTAGTGGACAAAAATAAGATTGAGAAGAAGAAAAAGATTCAATTTATATGTAGTATCTTTTGTTTGAGATAGAGAAAAATCTTAAAATATTTTGTCTTTCTCTACTTATTTTTATACGCCTTTACCTGTCACTATTTCAAACCTACCTGTAATACAATCAACCAAATTGTATAATGGTAACTCGTATAATAATTGTACTTATTACACGAAATAAAACTCAGAACGAGTTAAAAAGTTTAATTTAATTTACAATATAAGTTTCATTGTCACAGCAAACGAAAATGTTAAATTTGAACTTTAGCTTAAATATGTTTTCGTTACTAGGCTGTAAAGTGACGAAAAATACATTTCCTCTGCTCGCCAGTAAAACGCCATTTTCACATTCTCAGGGGCGGTGGTCGCCTCGGCTCCGCTACGCTACGCCTCGGCTTCCCTACTACCGCCCCTCGGACGTTAAAATGGCGTTTTGCTGCCTTGTGACGAAAAGTACTATTATTTAATATTTTACCTATTGCAGTATTAAGGTTCCGGAAAGAACTCATTCTGTGACCGACTTTTGGAATTTGAAGTTCTGCTAAAACAAATTCTTATTTTCATTAAATAAATGTCACTTTTTAGCACCCCGCATAATGCGAAAAGCTATCTTTTTTTTTCAAGCATTGTTTATCGTTAAATTACTTACCCTTTGCAATACTTTCTTTAGGGTCTGAATTGAACGGTCCAACATCAAGTTCATCAGTTCCCAACATAGAATTTTCTTCATTCGGTTTAACGATTACCAAAGAACTATACGGTGACACAAACGAATATTTTAAACACACATTTAAAACTTTTTTAAACGCGTCTTCAGTACTGTTCGCAGTAACATTCATTTGATTTATTAATTCCTTTGCAGTTACGAAAGCCCAAAGACGTGAAATATCGATGGACGAATTGTAAACAGGAAGAAGTGGATTCTTCAGCGCTCCATCAGCGCCAAGTGCTTCTACTACTGGAGGTTTAAACTGGGTGCCGGTATCTACAAAGTAATCGATTAAGGGCCAGTTCTACAAAGCAAGTATAAACTAAGAATAAGCTATACTGAGAATAAGTCTCTATTTTCTCTCTCTAAATTGCGTTCTACGCTTGCGTACAACGAAATCTGTGTGACTTATTCTCAGTACAGCTTATCCCTAATTTATACTTGCTTTGTAGAACTGGCCCTAACAGTAACTCTCTCATAAAAGTTCCAAATTAAAACAAAAACAATTTAAATAAAGATATCTTACACTGTCCGACTACCACAAGTTCCGATCCTTCATAACAAACAGGAAACTCTGTTCTAGGTACATCTGTAACCTTGGAAGAAGAATCATATTTAAAGTTAATATTGGATAATACTGGCGTAGAAATTGTTTCAAAGAAAGCTTCAATTTGTAAATCAGAGTCACTAGCTTCGTATATGTGCTGATACATTCCCATATTTTGCAACGCCAAACTTTTCAAATATTTTCTATCCGTATCCAGACCAAATGAAAGCGTTGATATGGTTGCCCTTTTCAAACCCTGATTAAGTTTTGTTACCTGTAATTATTTTTAGTTAACTTGATCCAAGAAACAATCTAATTAGCAGACCTCTTCAGTAATTCGGCTAAATGACTTTTCACCAACAGTAGGTTTACCATCTGTTAAAAACATAATTATTGCTTGACGTTCAACTTTATCAATGTTTCTTCCTAGTTCGATTAACCGCAACCCAACTTTAAGTGATGATAAAATATCGGTGTCCAGTTTAGCTTTGAATGCTTCAACACTTTGAATTCCTTTTTTAATATTATCAGGACTTGCTTGATAAGGTTTCGGAAACGTGACTTTCTAAAATCAAAAAATTTAACTCAGATTTTTTAATTGATCTCTTCTTACATTCAAATTTGTCTTAGCTCTCGCAGTATACGAAACGCTCTTCTTGGGGCTATCCAAATTCTGCACTTTGATATGGGTATCAAATTCAACTAAACTGAATAGATCATTTGCCTTTAACTGAGGCAACATGTTTTTCATTGCTTGTTTTAATTGTTGTATTCTTTTTCCTTTCATACTTCCACTTGTATCCAACACAAAAACTACATGTTTTGTTAGTGGATGCAATCCCTTTGGAGTAAAAAAGTTTACAAAATAACCATTCGAAGTTATAATTTCCCCAAAGTCTTGATGACTTCCCACATTGTACCGAATGATGAATTGCCCAGCAAATCCATCATTTTCATCGGTTTTCAAACGTTGTGCAAAAGTTTTTTGTTCAGTTTCACTTGGTATCCATAGGACTTTGGCGGAGGTGACAATTCCAGATTTGTGATGTTGTGAAATGAATGCTTGTGGATCAAGCTCTTCATTTTCGTTATCCATTTCATTTCCAGAACGTAGTTTCGCTACCACCAAATCTGTAATTTTGCTAACTTCATTCAAATATGTCTGAAAACTTTGTGTTTTATTTTATTTTTTTTTTTTTACTTTTTTTGGTCTTACCAGAACTCCGAGATTGGTAACCAATTGTCCTGGATTAACATTAATAACATGTTCGTACAGTCCATGTTTTCTTTGTAATAGTTCTTCGTAAGTTAAATAAAATGTAGTCTCCGATTCGGCTTCCAAATTAAAAGAAACTGAGAATTTTTGAGAGTCTCTAACATTATCACCATTATCAGATCGTTGAAGTTCTAAGGATGCAGCAGTAATCTAAAATGCTCTAATATTTTTTCTGTTTCAAAACGAAAAGGCAATGGCTTACACTCTGGCGTTGCTTTGTTGCTTGTTTGCTTTCTTCTATGTAAGACGTATAATTTGTTCCATTCTTTTCTATTATAAACCCGGTGAGAAATGCATTATTGGGGAAGAGAGTAGAAAAAGTGAATTGCTCTGCTGTACTGGCTGTATTCGTTACCGTTTGGGTAACCGTTGTGATAGCATACCGATGATTAATATTTGTAGTTATTAGCAATTGACAAATGTTTACCCCCACTGTAGCCACATCTTCCTAAAAAAATAATATTTATTGGAAAGTTCTTTGAGTTCAATTTAAAAATTGTACCTGTGCATTGTCATCAGATGTAGAAGCCAGATTTAAAATGCTTGTTACATATAAAACTTGTAGCAGTAAGGATGATGTCTTCATTTTTCCAAAACTAAAACAATTCATTTTGAAAGAGATAATTCGAAAATACATAATTATTAAAACGTATTTTCCGACCAACTTTTAAATTTGCTGTATCGAAAACACATAAAGACTCAAAAACAACTCAAAGTCATTAATGGAATGTCAATGTTTTCAACCAAGCCGTTAAGAAAAATGTAAAGGAATTATCCTATAACTATGTTACTTATATTGCATTTCACATTGCACCAGTAAGTCGTTTAATCCTACAGTCAATCGGACATTAAATTTTATGAAATTTGAATTAATGTAGTAAAATTTAATTTGTCATAAAACTAATAGAAAACGTAAAAGTTGATCATAATATTTATATTTATCTTTAGTATAATAAATTGACAACGGAACTTAAGGGGGGACGGTCAATTAGACGGCCTGATGTCGGCCTATTTTCATAAATTTTTTTTTAATAAAATATTATTTAAATATTCAATATTTCTAAAACTTAGCATATGTTTTATTTGTACATTTTAACTACTACAAGCAATTTTTTTCTTTTATTGATAATCATGAATAGCGGAATACGACCCAGTCTTCCAGTTATGTCTCGACAAGAGTTATTGTCAATCAGCGGAACTTCTAGAGTCTGTTGTATTGATCTGATGGCAAGGAAGAAAGGAAAGGACTGAAACTTTTCATCGATTATTCGAAGAAAGCTATTATATTTTTAAAATATCGATGAATCGATAGCTATTAATAAATCTATAATTGTCGATTAATCGATAGTTTTTGATACCAATAATTAGTATTTATCTAACCATTTAAGTATAATTATTTCATTTTCATCTTGCAGTCATCCTCGATTTATATTCAATGCATTTACTGTAAATCGTTCAAAGTTACGTCACTGCCTCGATGACTGTGTCGTTGGTGTATAGACTAGCTATAGAAACTTCATTTAAAATAACAATAATTAAAATGGGCAGTTAACCCGATTGACTAAGTCCCAGGCAAAAGTCCAAAATTGAACATTATTCAAGGAAAAATTCAAATGCAAAAGTTTTATTCAAATAAAATTAAAATAATTTATTTTTTATCCGGCATAGGAAGGGCCACTATTTTAAGTTTTTCTAAATGTTCAATTTGTTGTCTTTCTATAATCTTGACGTCCTTGAGTATAAAAGTCCACACCTCCTCGCATGAACGGTAAGCGCTTAATTCTTCAGCGTTAACTGTAAGCCTAGCGTGGACCTTGTTCTGAAACGCTTTGGCAATGGAATGATCATATTTTTTTAAGATTTTTTCTTTTAACTGTGGCGTTATGATTGTAGCATCAAGTACTTCATTTAAACTTTCCTGTAATGCGTCACCCAAGGTGGAGTATCGGTACACTTGGTTCACCATAGTTTTAACGATTTTCTAAAATTTCCAATAAATAAACTTCAATTATAAAGTATAAACAATAAAACATAAATAAAAAATGATTGTGTATAAAAATTTTCAATGGTTTACTTCAGGTTTACTTCGTTTATAAGTAGGAATATATTGATATTTTAAGTTGGCAGTATCAGCTGTAATTTTAATTATACAGGTTGACCATAAAGAAATTTTAAAACATTATTGTGGGGACTAGTAGCTTGGGAAATTGAAATTCAGTCACGATTGAGCGCTTTACGGGTGAGCAGCGTGCATTTTGTGAAAAACATTTCTACAAAAATAGCGATTAATTTATTGGAAGTTTTGTTGTAATGTATTTATTATGTTTTGGAAGTAAAACTTCCAAAATAGACGGGCAATAATTATAAGTATCAAAAAATTATGTTATAGCAATGATATTAGGGCTGTAATAATCATTTGGGGTTACTAGTTTTTAAATATCGTGAGTTTATTTGTTAGTTTTACAAAATAGTAGCCCAAGTCAGTAGCGCCATCTGTAAATGGGATAGAAAATTGGTAACGCCATCTATTTATCGAAAAAAAGCTACATATTTTGTATAGCGTTACCCTAGGAACACGTAATCTTACGACAAGAATTTCGCAAGCTTGCATTTGACTTGCCAAGTCAAATAAATTTTCTATAGTTAAACTCCTTCTTCTTCTTCTTCAGCTTGTTTTAGGTCTGAGACCTGTTTAAATCTGGTTTTTCCTGAGATGCTGATGACCAGCTGTCCCTCCATCTTTTTGGAGGCCTTCCGGGTGGTCAGGTTCCATGGGGTTTTCCATCTCTGACGATTTTTGGGAATCGATTCTGGTTCATGCTCCTTCTGTTGTATGTTAAAATTTGTTTGTATGCAGAGAATAACCGCTATGTCACAAGAAGTAAGAGTCAGTAAATATTTAAAATCTGAAACATCAGAGGTTCCAATTTTATTTGATAAAGTATTTGAATCTCCAGATAATAACTATGCCAATATGCATTAAAGTTGAGTAGCCCGAATTTTTAGGTGCATGTCGCTGCCCCCTCCCCCCAAATCGAATTTTGGGGTGAATTTTGTGTCAATCGTTAGAGCTTCGTTAGAGCCTAAATGAGCTTCCATTTTTTTTCTTTGAGCCTCAACCGTCGCGAAGATATTCGCAAAAAAGGTTGGGGGGCTGTAGACACGTTAGTCCCCCCCCCAAATTTTTTGGCAATTTGAAATGCCGGTAACTTTTTAGAAAATGAAATTAGGATGTTGGAAATGGAAGCTCATTTATGCTCTAACGAAGCTCTAACGTTTGACACCAACTTCATCCAAAAATTCGTAAATATAGCGAAAATAGAATATCATGTCTGTGCCCCCCCCCAACTGTTTCGAGAATAACTCCGCGACGGTTGAGGCTCAAACGAAAAAAATGAGAGCTCATTTAGGCTCTAACGAAGCTCTAACGTTTGACACCATTTTCACCCCAAAATTCGACTTGGGGGGGCCAACGTGTCTACAGCCCCCCCCCAACTATTTCGCGAATAACTCCGCGACGGTTGAGGCTCAAACGAAAAAAATGGAAGCTCATTTAGGCTCTAACGAAGCTCTAACGTTTGACACCATTTTCACCCCAAAATTCGACTTGGGGGGGTCAACGTGTCTACAGCCCCCCAAACTTTTTTACGAATATCTTTGCGACGGTTGAGGCTCAAACGAAAAAAATGGAAGC
Organism: Rhagonycha lutea; assembly: GCA_958510855.1. Taxonomy (NCBI): domain Eukaryota; kingdom Metazoa; phylum Arthropoda; class Insecta; order Coleoptera; family Cantharidae; genus Rhagonycha; species Rhagonycha lutea. The sequence goes on from OY294036.1 coordinate 98,673,343, forward strand.
TCATTTAGGCTCTAACAAAGCTCTAATGATTGACACAAAATTCACCCCAGAATTCGATTGGGGGGGGCCAGCGACATGCACCTCGAATTTTTCACCAAGAGCATCTTATCGCGAAAAGCGAAATGCGCACGTTCAAATTACTTTTGACTAAGTTCATGCTGTTGACGTATAGTACGTGTTTATCTAATATTTTAGGTTATTTGCTCGATTATTCGGAATTTTTAATCAAATTTAAAATTTAATGATGACTTGTTGTTTTCCGAATTGTACCTCTACGGTTAGATTCAATCGAGAATTAAGCTTTCATAAGTTTCCTAATAATACAGCACTAAATGGAAAATGGAGAAATGCCATCAAATTTGAAGGTTCATTACAAGTTAGAGATCCACTATTATGTTCCTTACACTTCACACCTGATGATTATACTTCAAATAAATGCAAGCGTTTAAAGAAAGATTCCATGCCGTCTCTAAATTTGCCGGAAAACTTGCAACATACACACAAACTCCAGATGTTATCACCCGACAATGAAGCTGCTGCTGATGCTGTAAGTTTTTTTTACCCTTTTTAGGGCAGCCAAATTAAGAATTTAACGGGACTAAATCAGGAGTCAATCAAACGGGAGCCAATCAATAAAAAGAATTACGTTGCTAGCTTTCGTACAAAAAAATTGTATGTAATTAAATGAACTAATAGAAACCAAAGAAGTTCATATAAAAAATGTAGTTTATTTGATTTATAGACAATCATTTTTACTTTCCCATTTAAATAGTAATGGAAAGTATTGTAATCGAGTCAAAAACCAAATTTGCGTAGGCACATCAGAATTTCAATTTAAAGGTATAATTTTGATCGCGAACGATTTTTGGAACAATGTCTGGATGTGTGTGTAAACATTTTTTCGGTTACGATTACGAACAAATGCGAAAACACCAATTGACTTGAAATTTTGCACACTACATTGAACAGCAGTGTAAAGAACTGATTAGATTTTGGTTGAAATTCCTCCGCTCAAACCTCTATTATTTGGGTTTCGTTGAATTTTAATGACGCGCATGAATGGATTTACGATTCCTTTTGTCTCAAAAAATTCGATTATAAAAAATTACAGATTTGTTCTATTATCATTTAAAATATAAACGGATAAAGGCCCGCATTTATGGAATGACAAAAAACGCTAGTATTTTAAATGGGAAAGTCATGTGTTGTGTCAGATTAGATTTATTATTTGTTGTATTGTTTGTGTTTAATAATTTAAGTTTATTTATTGGTAATTTTAGAAAATCGACAACGCTATGAAGGACAAAGCGTACCGATACTTCACCTTGAGCGAGGCATTAATGAAAAGTTTAAATGAAGTACTCAATGCTGCAATCATAACGCCACAGTTAAAACAAAAAATCTTAAAACAATTTGATCATTCCATTGCCAAAGCGTTTCAGAATAAGGTCCACTCTAAAATTACGATTGAAGGTAAAGAATTAAGCGCTTACCGTTTCTACGAAAACGTGTGGACTGTTATACTCAAGGACGTCAGGATTATATCAGAACAATTTGAGCCATTAGAAAAACTTAAAATAGTTGCCCTTCCTATGATTAAAAACTAAATTATTTTAATTTTATTTGAATAAAACTTTTGCATTTCAACTTTTCTTTGAATAATGTTCAATTTTGGGCTAGTGTCCTATTCGCTGGGTGCGTGACATCTGGCCACCTTTTTTGCACAATTTGTCCGCAGCGGACGCTGGCGTCGTTTTTTAATACCCCCACTATGCACTTCGTAGCCAGCGAATAAGAGCTGTTCTTGCTGATGTTCAAAAAGATAAGCTTCATGCCTAACCCACGATCTAGTTAACAAGGTCTGTGGCTCCCGACCTGGAAAATTCAAAAATTTTATACGTTAGGCAACCTGCCACACTTTCGCACAGCGGCCACCATCTTTAATTTTTTCACCAATCAATGCAAGTTTTACACGGCGGCAACCATCTTGTTTGTTTACATTATTTGACATTTGACAGTAAAACTTGCATCGGTTGGTGAAAAAATTAAAGATGGTAGCCGCTGTGCGAAAACCGAACGGTCACGGAAAACGATGGGCAATATAGCAGGAGCCACAGACCTTGTTTTCTGGATTGTGGCCTAACCCTGGAGTAGTTGTGGTGGGTAAGATAAACTCCACGCAATTATGCTATCTCCACTTTCAGCTTCACCCCGATTCTGTCACTCCGTCACTTGCAATAATCAAGCCACTCCAGCTGTAGAATGAACTCCAGGATTTTGGAAGCCTAAAATCAATTTACTCATAACATTTTATAAAATTTAAAGTAAAGTTTATGTATTATAGTAATAAACGTAAAAGAAGATATTCCGACGTTATTTTGAAAGACATATTAGAAGTAGAAGAGAATGTATGGTGATTATTATGGACCATTCCAAATAATAATTTGATGTGTAGGTGACATTTTATTATCTAATCGTATTTTTAATTGGCTGATGAAATTTTATCATGTGATTATCACCGGAAATTATCTGGTTGGTTTGACAATCTGGTCCCTTTCGAACATTTCTCAAATATTGCTTTTCAATCAGATAAAAAAAAGTCATGTGCAAATCGGATATTGTTGAATATAGGTATGACTATTTATAATAATTTCATTTTCTTCTAAAAGTATGCTCACAGTAAAAGCAGGCAGACTGCTCGCTGGTCATCGGTACCAACATTAGGAGCTTATCTGTTCAAGAAATCTGTTTACAATAAACGCAGATCAAAGCAGGTTTGTCTTGAGTGCTTACTAATTGGTATTGAAATGTAACAAGCAGCGTAGAATTTATCTTTGTTTTCGCTGCATAAGAAGCTAAATTGATAAGACGTTTTTTGTATTGTCTTGGTGATGAAGATGGGCGTCCCAGTGGCCAGAAAGTCTAAAATTAAAATACTTTGGATATTTCAAGTTTAAAAAAGTTACATCAAAGTACAAATAAAATGTAGGAGTAATAATAAATTATCAAATTTATATTAGGTACTAATATTTAATTTTACAATCGACCAATTTTTTATGGTTTTTATGGGAAGAAACAAACATTTGATGGCGTTCGTTGCATTAAAACTAAACACATTTTAAAAAAGTGCCATTAATAATGAAATGGAATTAGCAATGGAAGAAGAAGAACGGAATTTAAAATTAAGCGGGCTGATGAAGAAGGGGGAAGGCTTATGGATGAACGATGGAAATGGATCGGTATAGCAGATAGGAAACTTGCCAGTGATGAAATTATTTTGAGCCGAGTTCAATATTGTTTACAGAAGTTAGGGCGATCAAGAGATCTCAATGCAAAAGAAAGGAAGTTTATAAAAATTTGATTTTCAAAACAGAAAAATGGGCATTCCGGTGAGCCCGATGAAAACGCTTTCGAAAGAACAAAGTAAAATAAGAATTATGACGACCGCGAATTAAATAAAATGTGAATTTGATTACAATACCATTTTGTAAATGTAATAAAATTAACATGAATGCGGTACTATCAAAATAAACAAAACAATTAAATTTTAAAACAACTGGTGAATAAAACTAACAAAGATTAAAACTACACCCGATAAAAGTTAAAATTATAATTAAATAAAATTTAACGGTTCTAAAAATTGATAACAAAGTAATAAACTATAATTTTTCCGAAAAAGCAAGATGGAAATTAAAAATGTATGAAATAATTTAAAACAGATTAAAAGTTTTTCAAAAGAAGTTGCAGGAATATAAAGAAGTTAAAGATTATTAGGAGCCACTGAAGGAAGATTGAAGAAGAGTTGGTCCGATATGATTAAGATTTAATTGATGATATGGATGATGGCGTTCAAATTTTTTAAGAAAGGTTTAAATAAGGAATAAGTAGGTGCTGTAGATATGATTTGCCTTTTATTTGTATTTAAATTGTAATTTAGTTTGCAAAATAGTTTGTAGGGTTGGGTTTTGTTTTCTTCAAGAAGCCAGGAAGGATTTAGATGTCGCATTCTTTTGGAATGAGGAAGCAGACGTTTTGATGATTGAGAGAAATTTATTTTTGTATTTAAAAATTTGAATATTTTCGCGAGGCGCCTCTGGATTTTTCTGCAAAGCCAAAAGAGGGCAGAAGTTAAGGAGGAGCATGCCACTTTCAACGTAGGAAGGACCGTAAAAATTTTGACCAAGTAAAATTTGTGTAAAAATTGTATTGATGTTATATTGATTAAATATATTAGTGAGAAAGGGTGTTTTTTAGTTTCTTTTCGGAGAGAAAATTGGAAAATTATTGGAAAACAAAAGATTAATTTTGATACAATATTGAAAGTCGTGCGATCGTGAAATTTTTATCTGATTGGGTTCCCTAGGCTGTGCGCGTAGATAATCTGGCCGGTTATAATTTAGAAAAAAAGTTAAGGGTCGGATTGAAATACGACAATAAACAAGCGTTACCGGCCTTGAAGACCCAGAGGACTGAGTTAACGATCTTTCTCCATTCCCCTCTATTTTTGGCCTTTTTTTCCCACTCGTTCACTCCCAAATTTCTTAAATCAGTTCCCACTGCTGCCCTCTATCTTGCCTTCGGTCTTCCCACTCTCCTATCGGTTGTCTCTTAAAGACCATTTTTGGCATTCTCAATCAATGCAAAATGCATCAACACTTTTAATTGCTTTTTTAATATTATCAGGAGTCGCATGATAGGGGTTCGGAAACTTGGCTTTCTAAAATCTAAAAATATAACTCATAATATTTTTAAATCGATTCTTTTCTTACGCCCAATTTTTCTTTTGCAGAATACAAAACGCTGTTTTTGGAATTACGCAAATTCCACACTTTGATATGGCTATTGAATTCAACTAAGCTGATCAGGTCATTATCCTCTAAATTCTTCAAGATGTTTTTCATTGCTTCTTTTAATTGTCGTATTTTTTTTCCTTTCATACTTTTACTTGTATCCAACACAAAAACTACATGTTTCGTTAGTGGATGCAATCCCTTTAGAGTAAAAAAGTTTACAAAATAACCATTCGAAGTTATAATTTCCCCAAAATCTTGATCACTTCCTACATTGTATCGAATGATGAGTTGACCAGCAAATCCATTATTTTCATCAGTTTTCAAAAGTTGTGCAAAAGTTTTTTGTTCAGATCCACTTGACATCCATAGGACTTTGGTGGATGTAACAACTCCAGTAGGGTTATGTTCTGAAATATATGCTTGTGAATCAAGCTCCTTATTTTCATTATCCATTCCATTTCCAGAACGTAGTTTCCCTACCTCTAAATCTGTAATTTCGCTAACTTCGTTCAAAATTGTCTGTAAATGTGTGTTTTTATTTTTTGTTGCTTACTTTTTATTAGTCTTACCTGAACTCGAAGATCCCTAACCAATTATCCTGGATTAATATTAGTAACTTGTTCGTACCGTCCATGTTTTCTTTGTAATAGTTCTTCGTAAGTTAAATAAAATGTAGTCACCGATTTAGCATCCAATCTGAAAGAAACTGAAAATAATTGAGAGTCTCTAGGACTAGTAGACACATAAGATGCTGAGGATCTACTGGAATCAACCTAAAAAAACTATAATATTTTTCTCGTTCAAAGCGTAAAGGTAATAGCTTACATTGTGGTATTGAGTTCTTGCTTACCCGCATCAAGCTAGCGCCGCCACTTTAGAAAAAACCTAAAAAAAATATATGGAGAATTTGTGGCTAATTAGTTGCCGCAATCGCGAATTTATTGCTCTTACCGTTCGAGCGGTACAGCCATTTGAGTGGTGGCGGCGCTAGCTTTATATCAAGCCAGCGTCGCCACCACTCAAAAACTTACTAAAAATAAAAAATAAGTATACAGCTCCACCAAGCTTAGAAAGGACGCGGCAAATATGCCAACTAATTTGATAAAAATTTGAATGAACCAATTAACGTTGAGTTATTTCTCAAGTACATTCTGTTGTAAAAGTTACAAATCATTGCGTGTGTTTACATTTGTCGTGGTTTTTTTTTGTGTTATTCGGTTTCGTGTTATTTTATAATTTATCCCAAAAGTGCTTTGTTTAATATTTACGGTAACATTTTTTACGTATTTCGTGACTACAATTTGACAAAATAATTTATGGATTTTAAATATTCGCGCCGAGAAACTTCTTCATTTGAGTGTACATTTTTAATTTTAGCAGCGCCTGACACGCCCCTAAAGTCGGTTCTAACGTTGGTGGAGCTGTATCAGAATTTGTGGCTAATTAGTTGCCGCAATCGCGAATTTGTTGCTCTTACCTTTCGAGAGTTACAACCATTTGAGTGGTGGCGGCGCTAGCTTTATATCAAGCCAGCGTCGCCACCACTCAAAAACTTACTAAAAATAAAAAATAAGTATATCGGAATTTGTGGCTAATTTGTTGCTAATTAGTTGCCGCAATCGCGAATTTGTTGCTCTTACCGTTCGAGAGTTACAGCTATTTGAGTGGTAGCGGCGCTAGATTTATATCAAGCCAGCGTCGCCACCACTCAAAACCTTACTAAAAATAAAAAATAAGTATATCGGAATTTGTGGCTAATTAGTTGCCGCAATTACGAATTTATTGCTCTTACCTTTCTCGAATTACAGCAATTTTAGTTGTGGCGGCACTAGCTTGATTTCATGCCAGAGCTGATACCCAAAACAAAATTTTAATAAACTCAAATTAAATTTTATTAAATAAATTGTTTAATTATTGATGTTATAAGATAATATTATAATAATTAATAACAATAGAACATGTAAAACAATGGAATTATAAAGAATATAATATAATTGATGGATTAATTTTTGTTTTTATGTCAATCTTTTCTGAATTGGATTTATAATCATCCAACTTTATCCAAGACATGTCATTGCTCTAGCAGCCGCTCCAGGCTTTAATGGGTGCCTAGAATAAGTTGTTTTTTTTTACTTATTTGCTGATTATTCATTAATTTTAGTAAATATTCTTTCTCATAATATGATTTTTAACTAATAAAAATTATTACTAAAAATTTTTTTATTTTGTTTGCCTGTGAGATGAATGTGTAATGAATGATAGTGTAACTAGAAAATATGATTGGAGATCTAGAACATAATGGATTTATGAAAATTATACCGGTATATTATACCAATCTACAGGTTGCATTCAAAAATTCAATCGTACTTTCATTACGAGCTTTGGGTTGAAATCGAGCTAGCGCGGCCGCCACTTAAATGGCTGTAATTCTCGAAGGGTTTAGAGTAACAAATTCGCGATTGCGGCAACTAATTAGCAACAAATTAGCCACAAATTCCGATATACTTATTTTTTATTTTTATTAAGTTTTTGAGTGGTGGCGACGCTGGCTTAATATAAAGCTAGCGCCGCCACCACTCAAATGGCTGTAACTCTCGAACGGTAAGAGCAACAAATTCGCGATTGCGGCAACTAATTAGCTACAAATTAGCCACAAATTCCGATATACTTATTTTTTATTTTTATTAAGTTTTTGAGTGGTGGCGACGCTGGCTTGATATAAAGCTAGCGCCGCCACCACTCAAATGGCTGTAACTCTCGAACGGTAAGAGCAACAAATTCGCGATTGCGGCAACTAATTAGCTACAAATTAGCCACAAATTCCGATATACTTATTTTTTATTTTTGGTAAGTTTTTGAGTGGTGGCGACGCTGGCTTGATATAAAGCTAGCGCCGCCACCACTCAAATGGCTGTAACTCTCGAACGGTAAGAGCAACAAATTCGCGATTGCGGCAACTAATTAGCTACAAATTAGCCACAAATTCCGATATACTTATTTTTTATTTTTAGTAAGTTTTTGAGTGGTGGCGACGCTGGCTTGATATAAATCTAGCGCTGCCACCACTCAAATGGCTGTAACTCTCGAACGGTAATAGCAACAAATTCGCGATTGCTGCAACTAATTAGCTACAAATTAGCCACAAATTCCGATATACTTATTTTTTATTTTTAGTAAGTTTTTGAGTGGTGGCGACGCTGGCTTGATATAAATCTAGCGCTGCCACCACTCAAATGGCTGTAACTCTCTAACGGTAAGAGCAACAAATTCGCGATTGCGGCAACTAATTAGCAACAAATTCTCCGTATATTTTTTTTAGGTTTTTCGAAAGTGGCGGCGCTAGCTTGATGCGGGTTTCTTGCTTGTTCGTTTTCTTGTATGTAAGAAGTATAACTTGCTCCATTCCTCTCTAGTTTAAATCCTGTAAGAAATGCATTATTGGGGGAAACAGTAGAAAAAATGTATTTCTCTGTTGTGCTGGCTTTATTCATTACCGTTTTGGCAACTATTGTGGTGGCATAGCGATTATTAATATATTTGTAGTTATCAACAATTGAAAAATTTCTACCCCCACTTTATCCGCATTAGTCTAAAAAACAGAATATTTAATAGAGTCTTTTTTAGTTTAGTTTAAAAATAGTACATGATGTGCATTGTCTTCAGATGTAGCAGCCAAATTCAAAATACCCGTTACATATAAAACTTGTAGCAGGAAATATGTCTTTGTTTTTCCAAAACTGAAACATATCATATATATTTGAGAATTGCAAAATTACAAAATAAATTAAGAAGGCAAAACAATTATTTATGCTGTTAAAAAGTTAATTATGCTACCTATTCAATTTATATTCTGAACTTATTTACTAATTTTATAACAGAACAAATTTTCTCACCAGATTTAAAATCGCGGAAGCAAGGCTGAGGCCTAATCTTTGATATAATAGAAATCAGGGTTGATTTAAATCAAACGATTTAAATCATGATTAAAATCAAATCTTATTTCTTTTAAAAATAAAGACCCAAAAACAAAATGTAAAATCTTAAGAGCAATGTCCAGTGGTACCCCCCTATACAGTGTGAATATTTGTGTTTTCTTCTCATTTATTTCCAGGACGTTACAAAAATTTAAATAAATCACTAGCATTACAAAATCTTTCAACACTTTTTTATATAAACACGCTAAAGTAAGTTGATTTATTTATTGGAAAACCATGTTATTCGAAAATTAGAACACGAGAATCTCCCCCCCCCCTTCCACCCGTAGTTTTCGAACTACGCAATGTTCAAATAAGTAAATCAAATTCTTTTAGCGTTTTTACATAAAAAAGAGTTGAAAGATTCTGCAATGCTAGCAATTATTTAAAGTTTTGTAACGTCCTGGAAATAAATGACATAAAACACATATATTCACACTGTATAGGGGCGTACCACTGGACATTGCTCTTAATTTTACATTAAAATTTTATTATAAGTTTGCCAACCTCAAGCAAATTTAAAAAATTATGTTTCAAAATTTGAATTTAAAAAATTTTTCAACAGACATCGAGTCTTGAACGACTGTCTTTCTGATAATCTTATGAATATGATTTGTAAAAATTAATAATATTTACATGTAGATTTTTAGAACATTATTATTATACAACATTGAAAAAATGGACTTTTAAATATTATTGTCATTATTTCATGTGTTTTTGTTTGTATTTCGACAAATCTCGAATAAAAATTTAAAAAATCATTGATTTTTGATTTTTTTCAACCCTGATTTTTTCACAACCCTGAACAAATTTATTATATTAATTCACAAAAATATATCTAAAAAAAGAAACTTACGATCGTTATCCTTGCTTAAAAGTATCTATTATTACTACATTTTTCTTAAGTATGAAATCAAAATAAAAAGTAATAATAACATACCATTCTACCATTTTTAGTTATCGAAACTAGGACTTGGTGAGTTTTCAACAAAACCATTGGAAAAAAATGTAAGTGAATTATCTCATAACAGGGCTTTTATATTATATTTCTTATTGCATCATACCTAAATTTGTTCAACTCATAAAATTGTATGAAATTAAAATTAATAAATATTTATTATTATTTTTAAAATTGATTATTATATTTAAAATTGATTATTTATTAAATTAAAAAAGTAAAATGTATGAAAATTTATTTGTTTTTAATATACATAGTTGACAAAGGAACTTTGTATCTTTAATGCACTTTAATTTGCAATCTGATTAATAGAAGGATGCAGATTTTATCCAGCTTTTCAATGATCCCGGTTTATAGCTTAGTTTATTTATTTATTATTATATATCCGGTTTATACCGCAATACGCAGCTTCCCGGTTCTCAAACGCCAGATTGGCTTTTGGATTTTGTTAGCATTTTACATTTTTTACCTACGACGAGCAGTAAGCCCGACGTAGAACCCCCAGCCTGGAGGACCAGAGAAGCGGCCAGAATAAAGTTCTTACTTCACCCGGATTCGAACCGGGTATTTAGCGTTATAGTCAACTCGCGTGACCACTATGACTTTGTTCGACTATTATTTGTTATTTAATGTTATTTATTTAGCAATAAACAGAAACCGTTTTTTAGTCACCCATTGAATATTGATCAGAGGGGGGGGGTGAATTTTTTTGCCTATGCCATGGGGAAGGGGTCCTGAAAAAAGATGTATACTTGGTAATAGCTTCTTGATCGATGACAGCTCTTCGAAATTTCTATACGCATACAGATGTTGCTCGGAGAAAAAAATTATATTACTGTACAAAATGGCTCCGTAACAAGGGAAACTGCTCAATAGCGACAAAGTAGAAAACAAATAAATATTATTTTAAAGAAAGTTAATTATTTATTAAGAGCAGATGTAATTATTTGTAGGTAATTAGCTGAAATAAATATAATTTAAATTTATACACAGGAAAGGGTAATTTTACTAGACCGAACAGGCAGTTTATGGAATGAGCTGGAGGTGAATTACGAGTAAGAGTTAAAAAAAGTTAAAACCTTGTTATTATTTACTATGCAGTATTTTGATCTAAATAAAAAAAATTAGAAGGTAGGCAAACTTTAAAAATTCAAAAATGTAAAAGGTTTCATGAAATGTTAAAATGCATTTTATTTACGCTCTCAAAATTCGTTAACTAATCCTTCAAGCCATTTTTAAGTTTAGTGAATTCTAGGTAAGTCCAATTTACACCATAAATCCCCAGCCTTAACTTAAATAAATTTTTCACGATTTAATTCGACCGAATGTAAAATAAATACCGCCAATAAAATTCAAACAGGAGTAAGAGAGGAAATTCTTACTACCAATCGAAAATTACAGCTGTTAATATTTTCAGGTGAAGATTTGTTTACAACAAATTACTATATTATTTGTGAGACAATAAAAACAATTTTTTTGACAATACAGACAAAATGGTCCGCAAGAGTGAGTTTATGCTAAATCATAAATCAAAATTTAAATCACTGCTTCGATGATCCACATAGCTTGTGAATAGACTAGCTGCACTTTCGCGCTTTGGTGTGAACCTTCAAAACTGCTGAAGAGAAAACGATTTTGTTTTAATCTATAAGCACCAGATGAAACTAAATTAACGCTAAATGAAGAGAAGGATTAGACGCATTTATTATACTTACACCAAGAAATAAAAATAGTGTTAGTAAAAATAACAGGATAATCAACTTCCATGCATTGAAAATGTACTTACTGCTTACTTTAGCAAACCCAGATTCCAATAACCATCTTCCTGGATTCATACAGAAGATTCTAGGCTTTTAAGTTAGTTGTAACCTTGTAACTAATACATACAACATAAAGAATATTCAGTTAAACAAATTACAACTTTGATTGAAAATGAAAACTAAACTATTTTTATAAATTTAATAAAAATTTCAATAATTTTTTATAACAAATAACCATACATGTGTACCTACATGCAATATTGAGAGTACAAAATAATTTTTTCTTACATAAAAACTGTATAATAAATTAATTACATTTACCTACTACTTAACATTAGGTACATAAATAAAAATAAAAATGGATGGCACCAAATTCAAGGAGCGTAAAATAAAATAAAGTAAATAATACTCTTGTAAATTTAACAAGCTTTAAAATAAATTTTAAACGGAAAATCAACAAATCTCGCTTATAATATTTAAGTGTATCATAATAAACATTGGTGTCATAAAATATTTTTTATATAATATATTTATAAACCGTAAAATGTATTTACCAATTTTATATGTCTCTATACTATTTACATGTTTTAATAAAAATTCAAAACTTTTATATTATATATTATAGCTGCAGGATATTTTTGTAAACCCCCTCTCTTCACAAGATGGCGTACATCTGGTAACCCAAAATTAAGTTCCAATTTCCAAGTTCATAATTAAATTATCACCTTGTTTTCAAATAATCACATTTATTTTTGCTGTGCAATTTCTGGAATATATTAGGCATATCTTTATCCGGAAAAAGGTGAGTCAAGACACCTTCCAAAAGTACATACAACAATCTACGATTTAAAATTGGTCGTTGAAAAAGTTCAAAAATTGTTAACAGCCCCCTTCGCATCGTCTCCGAGCCAATTATATGCTTTAAGTCATCTAAAAATTAAAAACGTGAGTCGTAAATTAATTTGATTGCATAAAATTTAGACAAACCAGTCGACCACATCAGAAGAGCCACTTTGGCTGCCACTCTGGTTCTGCAACGAGTCGCTTCATCTCTTTCCACGCTTTTGTCAGCTTTAACGCCATTTGGCCAAAAAGACTGCCTTTTTAGAATAAAAAATGTTTTCATCAAAAAAACTTTACAGAATTCCGCCACAACTTACTTGAATGTGTGTAAATAACGGGCTACATTTTTGGGACTGGTAATGTAAGAAACGTAATCTAAAATCCGGCGGTTGACAATATCACCGAACATAGCTCTCAATATTTGGCGTAAAAGTGTGACAATTCGTCTTCGTAACCATTGATTTCTTGATTTCAAATCAAACACTTCGTCCATTAGTAATAACATTATTCGAAGTGGAATGTTATCGTCGCTCTGTAAAACGTTAAATTTTCAAGCGCAACTAAGTAACGGAAACTTTGAATTCCTCGCGATATTTTTTGGTTATTATGAAATAACTGCGTGATTAAATTAAAATGAATATTATAAATACCTCATGATCGAGAGCAGCACCAACTTTACTAGCTTCGGGAAGTTTAGTCCCTTTACTGGTGAAAACTTTGCTGATTCCTTCGACCACTTCATCCACAGTATTGATGAGCTGTTCTGGCATGTTTTTTATGGTTTTCATTCCCGATTTTAAAGGATTTACGATAGTGTCGATCTAAATTTATCCAAATTTGTAAACAGTAACAGTAATTTTTGGAGTATATTTACTTACTGTATGTGAAATTGGTCCACCAGATGTAGCCCTGTCGTATTCACCCTGTTCTAAAAATATCATAAGTAAGCTACTTAAGGCAGGATGAGATGATAAAATGTGACGTTGGCATATTTGCTGTAAGTAACTACCCAACATTTTCATTCTCTTTTCTAATACTGATCTATCCATATTGTGGAATGTCTTTTTACCCGGAAACGGTAGTTTTGATAAATCTGGAAACTAAAAGAATGTCTTTAGAAAAAATTGCCTAGTTCAGAGAAAGAGAAAATCGTCAGCAAATGGATACTACGCATGCCTGGTTTCATGAAACGTTTAACATAGAACAAAACCAATAGAAAACATCCGTTAACTCTCGAATTGGCCAATAGAATACCATCCCTTAGTTTTAACGGCTTGCTAAAAGATTTATAAGATCCAGGGACAGTCTGCCAAATCCTAACGTATTGTCATAAACTTTTCGACTCTTATTTCTTTTTATTATTTATTAACTTTATTCAAAAAATATCTCAATTCGTTTACAAAAAAACATTACATCCTCCACATAAACAAAAAAAACTAAAACTCCCCACTTGATTCTTTTATTTTTCAATTCCACTTTTTTCCACGACATTTTATCCCCTCCAAAATTTTGACAAAAAGAAATTTCTATTTCTTTTTAATAAATTTTATATCTTTAAGCCCTCTTCATACTTCTTCAACATACTCAATAACTTAACTTTTCTTCCACTCATCACTCTTCAGCATAACCTATTCTTCTTTACTTCATTATTTCTACTCCTGTACTCTTCAACTTTTCTTAATAATTCTTCACGATGCCAACTTAACTTTTCTTCCACTCATCACTCTTCACCATACTACATTTCTTCTTTATACTTCTTCACCACACAAAATCTTAACTCTTATTTCTACCAATTCTTATTCCCCTTTACCCATATCTTCTTAAATTCATCATTTTTATTTAACCTCATTACTTCCTTTCAAATACTCTTTACCATTTATTCATAATTTTTTTCCATGCAACACTAACCTTTTTACTCTTCAACATAAACTTCTTAACTTAATTATTATTTACCATTACCCATTACCATTTCCAATTTTCTTGCAGTCTTCATATAATTAATACATATTTTTTTTTGTATTATTTTGGCAGTTGGTGTCTTCCGCCTTTCCATCTTGCCCGACGGAATTGCCATTTAGCCAAGTTGACACGTCCAATACTTTTACCCACTTCTTCTTTTGCCAAAATTCCTTGAAGCATTCTTCTCCGCGTTTTACCCATCTTCTTCTGAACCATACACTTTTTCCTATAAGTGCCATCCTTCATCATCTTCTCTATCTCTTCCCAAATCTCTTGTTTATACGCATGTGGTATGAGGTAGTTCGCTTTCTCATTAATAATATTTAACTTGTTTTCATATCCTTTCGCGATCCTATTTTCCTCATTTATTAAATAACGATTTATCTCCAATATCTTTTTTACTGTATTTAAATGTTGCTCTTTGCAATTTAGCAATATTTCTTTCCCATCCAATTCTATTTTTCTTTCTACATAATTCACCCCACTCACATCTTCCATACTAATAACTACTTCTTCTTTCTCAAACCAATCGTCTGTAATTTCTTCCATTACACTATCTCCGTCTATTTTATTAACTGTTTTTATTCCTTCTTCATATCTCGTCTTATGTCGCGCATTCTCTTCATTCAAATTTTTTACACCCTTGGCACATTCATCAACCTTCTTCCGCATATCTTCCATTATGCTCTTAATGTCTTCTCTCATTTTTTCCATTTTTTCTTCCACGCACGCAAACCGTTCATTCATTCGTCTTTCATTTTCAGCAAATTTTTTATCCAATTTGTCATTCATTCCACTAATATCTGCCTTGTTTTCACTAAATTGCTCATTCCTCTCTACCTTGTCCTCTTCCATTTTCTGCATCATCTGCATCAATATTTTATGTATGTCCATCCCCTTGTCCTGCTTTTCCTCCGGTAGGACCCTTTCACTATTTCCCTCACTCGTCTCAACAATCTGTTCCTCTACCTGTTCTATTAACATTCCTTCTACCACGTCTATTGCCTTTCTGGCTGTTGTCTCCATTTCCTATATTTTTTTATTTAATTCTAAATTTTTTTATTTTTGATGTTTTAGCCTGTCAATAATTTTTTTACTTGTCTCTTAGGTTCAACGACTTTCTCGTTTTCTTCTTCGCCCCACAGTTGCTGCGCCAAATTGTCATAAATTTTTCGACTCTTATTTCTTTTTATTATTTATTAACTTTATTCAAAAAAATATCTCAATTCGTTTACAAAAAACATTACATCCTCCACATAAACAAAAAAAAACTAAAACTCCCCACTTGATTCTTTTATTTTTCAATTCCACTTTTTTCCACGACAGTATATTAATAAGTAAATCTGATTATCTGAAATCAAACATAACACTGTGCCTGGGTCACACCGGATAGCCACCCGCTTTCACAACAAATACCGTCATATTTAATTCACTTAAAAGGGCAGCGCCTAAAAAAATCTCAAAAGATGGCGCTGATGATTCTCAATTAATTATTTTTACATGGAACCGCCAGGCTTTAATATTTAAAATATAGCAAATTCGTTGAGATAATACTATTCTATAAACAATATTCTTGGTATTAAGCTTTTTTGGGTTCATAATTTCAATTTATAAAAAAAATTTCGAAATTACAGATTGATAATTTTTTTCAATGTGGATGCAATTTAAGATATTCAATACCAAACCAGCATGAAAAGAAACAAATATACTTAGTACCAAGTAGAAATTGTTAACATTAACGACAGGACGTTCTATACAAATAACAACTTTTACATAAAAATTTACGTCATCATTTGCAATACACTGCAAAGTGTGGTAGCTTGTTCAGTGATGGCGCTGAAATACAAATAAAAATGGTAACTGCGTTACCATCTCATATATTGTTGTCAAAGTAGCAAAATATAGAGAAAACCACAGATTAATAAGAGAAAAGAGAAAACAAAGTGACGAGAAAATCATTCAAGATGTTTCTAAAATATCTTATTATAAATTATTAATTAAAATTACTTCTTAAAAATTGCAATTCTAAACAAATATTTTACATGTTTATCCGTGAACAAAATTATAGACATTTTTGTAAATAAGTTTTCATGTAGTAGCATTATTGGTAGTATAGGTAGGTACATTTTTAAACACTTTCCTAGGCTAACATCGCACTGTACCACGATAGCAAGTGCTTATCAAATGTCATGTGGTACGATGGGTTACGTCACCCGTCGATAACAACAGAACATATTATTAAAATATTTCACTATAAATTTTTCTTTATTTTAATTATTTTATACCATATACCGGGTGCGCAATAGTACTTTTCATCACAAGGACGTAAAACGCGATTTTTCGTTCGAGGGGAGCGGGGGTTACGAGGCGGAGCGTAGCGCAGCCGAGGAACCCGACCGCTTCCGAGGTGAAAAAGTAGTTTTACGGCTTCGCGTGGTGAGAAGAACTTTTCGTTAGCCGTCAATGTGCGTAATATTTGCAGGAGGAACAATAAAGCGCCGCGCGACATTAAAAAAGCTGCCGTGTTAGTGTTTGCTAAGGAACACGTGCAGCAATTTGTCTCGACGCGACGGCGCAATATAAGTAACTATTATTATGCTAGCCAAATTAAGTTACACTATCACGTTCTAAATATTGCATATAGAAAGTAGTATAGAGGGACGTGACTCTATGCTTCTTTCCGTTTCTCTGTAAATATTGTAAATAGAAAGTATTATAGAGGGACGTGTCTCTATAATACTTTCCTTTTGTACATATTTTGTACTTATTTTGTACATAATACAGTAGAAACTTATGCTTTTATACCATTTTTATTGGTTTTTTCCTGCAAATATCGACGAAAACATACTCTTTTCGTACCTCAAAACGTATACGAAAAGTGCTCAAATACGTCCGCGGTAACGAAAAATTATTTTGAATTATTATTAGAAGTATCGAAAATTATTGCTTTTGTGGATTCAAGCCATCTTGAAATTTGACATAATTTAAAATTTCTGTTCCTTCTTTCAAGTTCTTTGTTCGACTTTTCCTTCCCCATTAGCGGCGATTCTAGTGCGGTGCGGTCGCACCGGGCGCCATCCTAAGGCGCCAAAATGACAAAATATTTCGAAAAAATTAATAATTTGTTTTTTTTTGGAAAAAAAAATATTTTTCTGAAATTTGCAAGCGCAAAGCGAGGAAAGTGGCTTTGTAGTTAATTTTTCTTTTAAAAGCTAACACTCGAATTACAAGAACAAACTCAAGTTCAAATAAAATTCACTTCAGCTCAACTTCGATTTATTAACAATTATCAAATATCAATATTCGTTTACATAACAAACGTGTCTTCTCTCAACCCCGATGGTCCAAGAGTTCTTCCGCAACCCCTCGACCACAAGAATGACCTCTTGCCTTCCCCTCTTACGTCTCACGTCCCAAAGACACCCTCATTTGAACGTTTTGGTCCTCAAGAATTAAAAATAGATAACACTTTCATAATTTGTTTAAATACACCTTTTCAAACAAATATTGTTTCTTTTACGTTTTACTCCACGGAGGGGGGGGGAGCCAAAATGAGATCTCGCACCAATTAAAAATCTTGCTAGAGCCGCCGCTCTCGGTAATCCGAACTAATGGAAACCTAGCCTCATTCGGATTACAAAGAAGTTCGGATTCTTGGATAAAGTTAAAAAATTAAATAAAAAATTAAAAATTTAAAAAAAAACCTTTTATTTAAAATTAAAAAAGTGCACTAAAAAATAAAAAATAATTTTAATAAGAAAAACAAAACTTCTTGAAAACATCAATATAAAAGCGTGGGGCTATTTATTTAGAGGTAAGTAAGCAATTGAGAGCCCCACGCTTTTATATTGATGTTTTCAAGAAGTTTTGTTTATTCTTATTAAAATTATTTTTTATTTTTTAGTGCACTTTTTTAATTTTAAATAAAAGGTTTTTTTAAAATTTTTAATTTTTTATTTAACTTTTTATTTTTAATTTTTTAGTCATATTTGATTAAGTGGGAGGCTGTCGCAGCATAGTGCTAACGCGAGTTGACTATGAACGCTAAATGCCCGGTTCGAATTCGAGTGAAGTAAGAACTTTATTCTGACCGTCTCCCCTCAGAAGGCAATGGCAAACCACCGAGAGTAATATGCCAAGAAGAATCCTTAAAATGTTAATGATCTAAATAAGTCCAAAATTGATCTGTCGATTAAGGGACAGGCAAACCGCCACCCCATTAACATTAACATTTCCCTGGTACAGCCTTCTTGGTTAAGTCGGGGGGATCGCCGTACATCCGAAATCGGATAGGCACCTAAAGAAGAAAAGTCATGTTTGTTAAATACAGCTCCTGCTGCATCCTATCAGAATTCATCTGGTATGTGTTTTTGATGTTTGATGCTTCACCCTGTATACATCATTAAAACAAAAAATTTCACCCTGAATGCGGTCCTTAAAAATGCGAATGCGATTTAGTAATGTAACTTTTCACCCTGTATGCTAAAACTGTACAATGCGCAGCCACGCATGCGCTTTATTATTTTCAGTTTTTTCCCGATTTCTCGCTTATTTCGCGGAATTTTGGGACACAAAATTAATATATGAAAATTCGCTGCAAGTGAAAGCTATGTTCCAAATTTCAGCTCTCTAGGACTTCGGGAAGTTAGTTAAAAACGGCCTCGAAAAAGTCCAAGGGACGGACGACGGACAACGGTCACACCAAGTTAAATAAAAGCTTTTAATTAAAAATGAATTTTTTAGAATAATTTTTATTTCAGAAATAAACAAACTTCAAAATAAATATGTACTACCTACTACATAATACATATTCTACTGTGCTTAGAAAAAATAATAGTAGTTTACATCAAAAGGCCATAAAAAGAGATTTTACAACCATGGGGCGGGTTTTCATAGACGAGGCGAAGCCGAGGCACCCGAACGCACCCGAGGGTGTAAAAGCACTTTACGGCCGAGTTGGTGTAATAGTACTTTTCACCACAAGGGCGTAAAACGCCATTTTACACCCGAGGGGAGGGGGAGGTAAAGCCGAGACGCAGCGGAGCGTAGCGGAGCGCAGCGGAGCGCAGCGGAGCGCAGCGGAGTCGAGGCGGCCGAACGCCCCCCGAGTGTGTAAAAACGTTTTACCCCGAGTTGTGTAAACGGCTTTTCGTTGTTACGGAACTACGCCAGTTTGATTGCTGTTTTAAATTTCAATTTTGATTGGTGTATATTTAAATTTAAATTTAAAATTGGTAGTACTTGCGTACCAATCAATTTTGATTGGTGTAAACGGTTGGTATTAACGGCTTTAGTTGTTTCGTAGTAAGTACTATATCTACGGTAATTTTTCATTTTTATTTGTAACGTGTACGAGTCAGTTGTGAGGAAAGTTTAGTGAAGACAATCAAGAGAAAAGATGAAAACCATCGAAGGAGCCAAAAAAAAAACAAAAAAATGTTTAAACAAACATTTAATCTGTAATCCGAATATTATTCTATAATCCCAACATTTTATTAGTTGTGTTCAGATTATAACTATTTGTGCGGACTACTGAGTTTTTCTTCTTTTGTTCGGATTACTGAATGGTCGGATTAGCGTGTATTCGGATTACCGAGACTGCACTGTATATTGGAATGGAAATGTACTTCCGCCCGTGAGCAAGTTTAATTTGGCCGCCCTTGTAGCCGATTTTTTTTGGTTTTTTAATACAATTTCCTAAATTTCTACTACTTATTCCCTGCCTTAAAGTAAATGACCTTTTCTTAACCCCTATTTTTGGGATTTTGGCCGCCTCTAATTTTGGCCGGCCGTGTATTTTTCACACTTTGAACAATAGGGCGCGGGGCCCTGAATGTCATGTTATTGTTTCTGCAGAAAAATGCAATCGTTGCATTGTTAATATTTTTACGGAATTCTAGAAATTTATTGAAAAACTAATGGTGCTATAGTGCTCGAGTTATTTTGAGGCGATGATTTCTATTATCAAATTATTAAAAAGTTAAAAATTCTATTTGCAACCGTAGGTTCTCAAACTTTTTTTGTGTTTTCCGTGACCCAAGGAGTAGTACTACATTAACAAAATTGCAAGTGAAAACCAAAATAATTGAATTACGTGAAAAGATTCCAATTTTATTAGGTGCCCGGTTTATTATGGGATTCACTGTATATACAATTTAAATTTGTTATCAAATTAATATTTTGAAGTGGTAAGGTAAAACACCCACTAGTTGAACAGTTTTGAAAGTAAAACCTATTTCACTCTAATTTAAGCAAATAAAATTCGATTAATTTGATTAAAATATGTTATTTATGAAAATATAGATAGTTTTGCATATAATAGCAAAGAAAAAAGGAATAATTAATAAAATTATCATATTTTTACAAGGTTTTTAAAATATACTTCAAATGCATCAGTAATTGAACAATCTCTTTGAATCGCAGTCGTAATTGAACACTCCGGTGGTGGTTGTACTTGAACACGTGTGAAAATAGTAAAAATCAGTCGAAATCAAACAAAAATCAAATCGATATTCTAAAGATACATTTGGCAACATTGATTTATTTATGTATGACAAACGTAATGGACAAACGTGATCATTTTATGTTCGTTTTTTCGAGTTCAAGTTCATAACCTAAAAACTGTGTTTGCGCGGTTTACGGTGTAGTAACTTTCGATGGCAAAAGTAGCATGCTTATCGGCTATTCCACATTGCAACTTTCAAGTTAACAAAAATATAATTATTTCGATTTATAATTTAAAAAAACTTATAGAAATCAATTGCTAAATCATCTAGTAATTATAAAATACGGATATTACTTATTATGAATATTCCGTTTTTGCATTAATACAATTTCAAAAATCTGTTCAAGTGCTAGTTCCATTTCTTGCGGTGTTCAAGTGCTGGGTGTTTTACCTTAGTATTATTTAAAATAAATTAATTAAAATTTTTGTTAAAATGTACGTGACCTCCGTTAGTTGTATTGAAACGTGATAAGAAATCATATCAACAAACCAGTATGCACTTGCTGATTAAGCATTCCACTTATTGCTGATAATAATCATCTGATATAGTGTAAAAATTGTGACGTCACACTTCTATAGCGCGCCACCTATTCGTCAATAGCCTGAATCACCAACAAATGGAATGTTAAAACCAGCTGCATTATCCACTACTTGGAGTATTAAAAATTAATATTTTAATTACAAATTTTCGATTGTAGCGCCTCTGCAGGATTTTTGCGGTAACTTACATTGCGTTCCCCTTTTAAGCAGTTGGTTGAAATCATGAGTTGGAATTGAACCGCCTGTGTAACAAATAAAAAAACTCACAAAGAACTGGGGTCGACGCTGCTCTGATACTGGAACTAATAAGGGCAGTTGGCCGCTTATTGGGTTTGAGTTCATTATACAAATCAGTTCATGTTTTTATCACCCATTTATGGGGTATGTTTTTGCTTGGTGTGAGGTTTAATTTTTATTTTGCTTTCATTACAGGATGAAATTTAAAATTGCAAAAATTCAACGCGATGCACAATGTACACTTGTACAAAAGTAGACTGTAAACCATGAATTCTTACACAATAACTCTGCCGTGCTAAGCAAGAAGGGCGTATCTGCAAATAAGGCCGGTCCTGAAATGTCTCCAAATTTACATAGTTTTTAATAACACGCGAAATGATAAAGTAACATATTTCTAAATTACGTTTTAAATTTCAACCTTCTGCAGTAAAAATTGAGGATGCTATTAATAATTATTTAAAAAATATCTCCTTAATCGGTATTTGCAGATACGACCTTCTTGCTTAGCATGGCGGAACCGTCCACATGCTACTGTGTTATTTGATAATGGAACTACTCACATTTATACTATTATAACAAAATCTCAAATTTAAATCTTACCTTATCTTTAATTTTGGTGTGTAAATCGTAAAAATCGCTATATCTCCTATAGACGTGCCATTCCTCCAAAAAACCGGTGTCGAACTGGCGCGTCACTTGAAGAGCATAGACCCCAAAAGTTTTACCCTTTTCACATACGATACCTACATAAAATCGAAGTCATTCAAATTTCTAATCTATCAAACAATCAACTCACCTGTTTCAATAATAACAACCGATAAGGTAAAATTACCCACTTTCAAATTTTCTTTCTTCTCTTCCTTTTGAGCGTTAAAATTTTCTTTAGTTATTTGACTAGAATTTTTACCCTGCAAGTTGCTTATTTTATCATCTTTTGCTCCCATATCAGTGATATCACTTAGAGATCGCACGTGTTTGGGAACTTTTGCATTTTCAACGGTCAGAAAATGAACATTATTTTGCGCATTTGTTTTGACTTGTTCGGTATTCAATTCGCCACTTTCGTTACTGTTCAAACTTATCGTGTCTTCATCGACGGTTTGTTGAATCAAGTCGAGTTCTTCCAGCAATTTTAAATAAGCCGTACTTTCTCGAAATGCGGGAAGAAATTCGTTCTGAGCTTGTAACTTCTCATAAATGAATTCTTGAATGTTATTGAACCATTGCTCCGTCGGAGATTCGTTTATGTTTCGTATTTTAAAATATAAAGTTTGTACTAGAGAAGGTTTGACTTGCACTTTGTGCTGAGATTTTTCCCCTAAATATTGATCAAACAAACTTGCTGCTGCACTTCGAATTGTTTCATGAATTCCAACTGCGTTGTCGCTCAAATTCTTCATTTTGTTGATATGAAGGGCTGAGAGTTGTTGCTCGACCGAAACTTTCCAGCCTTCGATGTTTAGGTAAAAGAAAACGTAGGCCTGAAAGCCACCGCTCGTTGCAAAATCAATGAAGTATGACAAAGCGACGTTGTTTTTTAAAATTACATCTAACGGGAGATTAATTTTTTTTATGGTTTCCAATTTGGCGTAATCGATTGTAGTGGATTCTGATCCTTTGGTATTTTCTAATTTTGAAAGACGACTATCGATTAATTTGGTCACATAACTTAAACTACTTAATTGTTGTTTGATTAACAAATCACCATCACCACCTGAATCTCGTGATCGCTAAAATCAACGGTACCTACAGTTGGTTTCATTAAGATAATCTTTAAAAATTACCAAAAGCTGCATTTCCTTTGTAACTAATTCCTTAGTGTATATTAATTCATCACAGTTATCAGTAAGTCGTAAGGTTAGCAAAAAAATATCGCTGGGTAAGTTTTCACGAACACACTAAAAAGAAGCAACGTAAATTTTTGTCTATAGGGTAAATTAATCGTCAATAGTGTGGCTTCTTCGATAGCAAAATATTTAGTGCCATACTTGACCATTCAGTGGACTCCACATCCGGCAAATGAGAGATTGTAAACTCTGTATAATTAAATATAATTCAATTTAGTATGATTTTGAATGGTAAGGAACCTATGGAAGAAATCCACACTATTGATTCACCCTATACAAAACTGAATCTGGAACTTACTAGCCATATCATAGTTTGGTTAATAAAATCGGGATCCGATATGTTAGTAAATAATGGCAAAATAACGCTATTGCTCAAAATTTCCCGTAATATGAACCGTAAAGGTTTGCACCCAAAATCTTCATCGGGAAGTAGCATATAAAGTAATAACTCAATCAGATCTGATAAAAATTCTACAAAAAATAAGTCAGTAACAACGTCAAAATTAAAGATTGCAATCAAACCTTTCTCTTTATTAGCATCGACACAAACTGCGTCCCTGCAAATAACATTATTTTCCATTTGGCACTCCAGTTCAAAAAAATAATCCTCTAACGTATTTTTACTTTGATCAGGTAAATAAAATTTTGAATTTCCTACGTTCCCTCGACCTTGATCTAAAAATCCAATTGGAATTAGGGGTTTCCAAGTAGATTTGAAACACTTTTTGTAAACTTTTCCAAATGAAATTTAAAAACTATATTTAAGTAAGTATTCAAAGGCTAAATTGTTAACTTTTAACAGATAGAGATAGCGAGTTGACTTTTTGAAGGATTTTATGAAATCGTAAAGGCTATTTTTGACCAGGGAGGAATCCCCATAACTTCATGGGGCACGGGAATGGAGATAAAGCCCACCTTAGAAATTCTTCCGTTCTGTCCAATACTTTTTCATTTTTTCTAATTTTAGATTTCTAAAGGCCCCTTCAGACGATCAATATTATTGTCAATATATTGTCAATATATTGATATTGTCAATATTATTGAACCTGTGAGGGTCAATCAATATTTATCGTCTGAATCAAATGCACTGTGTCAATATTAGGTTTGTTCGTTTGTATGAACTAACTTGAACTGGGTTATCTTTCGAGACAAAATACTCCCACCACAAAAGTTAGATAGTGTTCTAACTAGCACTGCCTACTCCTCCTATGGAGGTCGAGCAAGAAGTTCATGTTCGGTTATGAACTGAGCAGCCAAACGAACACAGTACATTGCACTAACTTGAACCGAGCAAGTTAGTTCATACAAACGAACAAACCTATTGATTGACAGTATTGACAATATTTTATTGACAATATATATTGATCGTCTGAAGGGGCTTTAACGCTAACCATGAGACACGGCCGCATAGCTAGCCTCGATTGCTAGGGGGCTACAACCAAAATTCGAAGAAGTAGATGTGAAACCGACAGGCAAAGTCGGCAAAGTTTCCCTAACTTGCGTTTAAAATTCTTCCAAGTTTTCCAGAAAAGTGGGACCGACCACACAATAACTCTGGATTAAAAAGTCATATCAAATTTTTTCAACGGGAATTATCCCCACCATTAAAAGTACTTTGATTGATAAAAATTAACCTCCATTCCTCCTCCTGCTATTAAAGATTTTTAAGCCATCCCATGGTCCTGTGAGGATGGGGCAGGTGGATAACCATTTGGTCAAAAGATAACTATTATGATCCATCAAAATTTCAACCTTCTATTTCTATTCGTTTAAAAATTATCAATATGTATCCAGACATTGCACACTTTATAATATAATTATACGGGTGTCCATTTTTCACTTTCAGCATGAGCATCTCGGTTGTATTAAGAGTAGTGATGTGACGACTCGAGTATTACTCGGGTTAAAACTCGAGTAAGGTCTGTATTCGAATAACTCGAGTAGTTTTTTTGTGCAACTCGAGTTGGCGAGTTTTAAATGCGCACGCAAACTGCACAAGCACAAATAATTTTATAAACGAAACGAATGCAAAGCAAAGCAAAATTATTATTAGTTTTTTACTAACCGATTTATGAGGCGCCGTTTCGGACTTAATTACATTACAAATATATGTGTTTTTTTTAGCATATATAATTTAATTTCTAGCAAATATATCGAAATTAACATAAATATATTTCAATATTTGGTATATATTATACAGAAATATATATTTGTGACAATTACCATATTATATAAAGTAGGGTTTCTTAATTTGCCGCTAGGTGGCTTAGAAGTCTGGCAACTTCCTTCAACTGTCGTTCGTAGTTTTAAAATTTGTGAAATTAAAGTGGCTATCCTTTTAATTTTAAAATGTCTGGAATATCGATGGAAGCTTTTTTGCTGAATTGATTGAAAAAATTACTTCCGACAAATCTATTAATGACACATATTTGTTACATAATATTCATTTATATACAAGCGATTATTGTCGAATTATCAACAGCATAATTTGTAATACACAAAATGAAAATTTGCAAAATTTATTGATGAGACTATATAATGCACTTGTCGATCAATGTAATGAAATTGAAAGCAAATTATTTGAATTATCAACTGCACTAAATAATAATGAATATACAATTAATTTAATTAGGCAAGGATCACATGGTAGACCTAAATACAATATTCAAAAAGAGCAAATTACATTTTTGAGAAATATTGGATTGAATTGGGAGCGAATATCTAAAATTTCAGGTATTTCTACAAGAACACTTTATAGACATCGTCGAGAATTATTATTGGATGATCCGTGCCCTGTTCTAATAACTGATATAGAATTAGATAACTCGATTCGTAATATTTTGACCATACAAAACAAAAAATACATTAAACCATTACTAAACTCTGTTGCGGTGTTGCCAGACTTCTAAGCCACCTAGCGGCAAATTAAGAAACCCTACTTTATATAAATATGGTAATTGTCACAAATATATATTTATTTTCCGTCAAATATATATTTCTTTGTCAAACGTGCTATATAAATAATTTTCTGTATATATACCAAATATTGAAATATATTTGTATTAATTTCGATATATTTGCTAGAAATTAAATTATATATGCTAAAAAAACACATATATTTGTAATGTAATTAAGTCCGAAACGGCGCGGCGCCTCATACCGATTTGCCTTTTCAAATACTCACAAGTCGCCACTTATAAAAAAGATTAATGATTAAAATTTAATAATTTTTAATCAGTGGCGTAACTTCAAATTTTAGACTCGGGTGCAAGAGCTTTGACGGGCCCCTCAATTGAGAGGTGTGCGATTTAAAAACAAAATTTGGTCCCAAAATAATACAGTGTAAGGGGACCATTCCTCCCTCTGACCCCCTCCGTTATTTACGCCACTGTCCGTACCACCTCAGACCCTAGATTGCAAAAAAAAACACTTCAAAATGAGATAAAATTAAGTATTATCAATTTACTAATCAATTACAACATTGTTAAACCAAAACAAATTTATTTCCTTGAAATGAGCGTGAAACCGGGGGGTCTGGGGGGTATGGAATACCCCCCAGGTATACATAAGCAACAAGCCGACTTTTTAAAATAGATAACCAAGCAAGTTTGATTCTTGAATTATTGTCTTCTTATTGCTTACATTCCAAACGGAATATTTTATACCCCCAAGCCCGACTGGAGTGGCTTGGGGAGTGACAGATTTAGGGTGAAGCTGAAAACCGGACGTATAGTACAATGAGCTCGATTTAGAGGCCTAAGTGCGTGTGAGTTTATCTTACCCTCTACAATAAATCCAGACCCCCAAACCCACTTGTCCCTACGATGGTTCCATGGATCAAGTTTGAAGAGAATCATCGGTAACCATGGCAACGATATTTGCTTTTAATAATTAGGTACGAGAATTGATCAAAGCCAACTATTTATTTTTTGTTTTGAAAATTTTAACAGACCCTCCAGTTCTTAAGCGCACTTTCTATTTTTTGCAACACGCAGACCAGAAGGTCCAGGAGAAAATTTGTTGGAAATACCCCACAGAACAAGGAAAGGTACACAATAACAACTCGGTACCAGCGGATCTCTCTTTTAACGGTCCCCTCATTTAAAAAATTCGTTTCCTAACACTAACTTAAGCTCGACCGGTGGATTACCGTTGCCGGGTTGGCCATTTCCGGCTTCCACAGGCGCTTTTTACCCATGATTAAGACTTTTTTACTTTACATGACCTCGGGCCCCTAATAAGATTTTAAGGGCCGTGTTCATTCGCACACCGCGCACACTGGTAGTTACGCCACTGTTTTTAATGTTATTTTAATTATTAATGATACAAAGTGCGCGCGCAGCCGAGTAAAATTACTCGAGTATTAACTCGAGTTGAAAATATTTCGAATTCGAGTTACTCGAGTTTAAAAAGTATTCGACTCGTCACATCACTAATTAAGAGATATCAAATAAAAATGGTAAATAAATAAATCTCTCCTAATTTTTGCCACCATTTCAATGATAATATTATTGCTTATTTTGTAGTAATAAATTTGTTGCCCTTGTTCAGAGAAATTAAATGAAAAACTTTCAGCACCATGGGACTTCCTTGATGAAATCAAGTAATTTGAAAATTGAATACCGAATTAGTTCCGATTATCAAAGTTGTACTGTATAAGCATAACATTTACGATAGGAACTTTCAAACACTTTATCTCGAAAAGAGGTTAACTTTGCTGAGCTCTGGAGCTGCAATTTTGTGAAAAAAAGTTAATTAAAAAATTTGTACAAAATTCTTCAAAGTACGTGCAATAAAATCCTTTAAACTTAAACAGGTTTTGTATATCATTTACTATATGAATAAAAAAATTGTCACAATTATGCTATTTTATAAGTTGCTGGAGTGTCATTACCCCTTAACTTATTTTTCTGGAAAAGAAATAAAAATCCGAAAATTAACTGCCGCTCTCTGCTGACTTAATTACAGTAAAAAATGTCGGATGTGGTTGTTCGGCCTATGGCCTCACTGGTTTTGTGATGTGGCCATCCCATGACTTTACCATACATTAATGATATGGTATTTATATAAAAACAGTGACATCTCGTTAATCCATTCCCCGCGTCACCGTAACCCCCACCATCAAGTTTCCGTGAACCGATTTCAACCAAAATCTAATCAGTTCTAAGTCTTATGGTGGGTTTATAGAACGAGATAAGGAATAAGCGATAGTGGATAGTGGCCAAGCGATAGTGACTAACGCCGATGCGGGTTTATACAACGAGATAAGAAGTTAAGAAATCCGCATGTTACGCATGAGCAGTATAAATTATTTTGGTACTTGACATCTTGAGTTTATAGTTTGTTTTGACATTTCCTATCTATTTTTCAAATTGCATAATTAAAATTATGCATAGTGCAGATTTGGTTGTGTCGTTCTATATGTTATTTTACCTAGTAAAATATTCGTGAAAATGATAATGCACAATTTTTTGTATAAAAAATGATAATGCAGTTTATTAGAGACAAAATTACAAAAATCCGTAAACAGAAGTCCCTTAAAACCTGGTCATTTGATTAACTATGACTTTTGCCATTTTAAAATGTGATTTATTTGAATGAAATATAAAATATTTAGAATTCAGAAAATATAAATTTGAAATGAAGCAAATAGGCGGGTTAAAATTAATTCAAATGAACTAATTCTCAAACGAACGCGATAAGCGACAAGAAGTTGAGAAAAGTTCAACTTTTATCC
Source organism: Rhagonycha lutea (assembly GCA_958510855.1). Classification (NCBI taxonomy): domain Eukaryota; kingdom Metazoa; phylum Arthropoda; class Insecta; order Coleoptera; family Cantharidae; genus Rhagonycha; species Rhagonycha lutea. Next base: position 98,702,496 of record OY294036.1, read on the forward strand.
GTTAGCGCTTAGCTCTTATCGCGTTGTCTAAACGGTAGTACAGTATTCCTATGGTTCAACTTTCTTATCCACTATCGCTTATTCCTTATCTCGTTCTATAAACCCACCATTAATATAAAAGCCCTAAATATGAAATTTGGTTATGAAATTCTTATTGGTTTGGGCGCTAGAGCGCACACAAAATTAAGTGACACACAGACATTTGTTGATGTTTGGTCTCTTTCAACTCGTTGGACCCCAAGGACTCTAAATCCGTCAATATCTCAACTTTTTTTTTTTTGCGATTTTATAACTTTCCCATACTATATGGTATACTACGTATACTCATATTTGTTGTATGGTAAAGTAAAATGATAGCATATTTGGATTCTTCACAAATAAGTGCCTGAATTATGTATGGAATCTAAAGCGGAAAATTACAATTTTTCTTGGTCTATACCAACATTGCGGCAATACAAACTGGAGAGTAGAAAGTTACCCTCTCTGGATTGCAACGGATTTTTGAATCATTGTTTGGACAACCCTCTCGTTAGAGGTTGTGAGCAGAGGGACAGTTTGTCTTTCAGATTACAATACGCAACTTTGCTCTAATTTAAACGATTTCGAAACTCATAAAATAACCAAGATCTTCATGCTGACAGTCGAAAAAGTAGACAATCAACTATTCGATATATTAATAAATAAATATATAGATAACTATTCTACCCACCTTTGCTTTTACCGTACTTGGTCATATCGGCTTCACTCTTATTCCGCCTGTGTATCGACTTATTTGGTGCCAGTTTTTGATCCTTTGCCGGAGAACTTCCTTGTGACATTAACTTGGTGCTTTGTTCCAACTTAATCCTCGCCTGCTTATACAAACGTAAGTGCGAAGCCGCATCATCGACCAGTCTTGTGGTCAAGTAAGGAATCCAATCGATTTCTTTCACTCTAAAAGCCAACATTTTCCAGCGAGCCTAGTTTTTATGTCCCGAAAGAATCTTACCTGCTGGAAATATTTATAGCTAAAGTTTGCGCAGTGTTCCGAACGGTAACTTCTGGAAATTCATCATCTACAGACAGTAAATTGTACCAGGGCAGAATATAATCCCGTATGATGTAACCTAAAATTTCTTGTAAAGAACTGTCGATTAAATCACTCCCGGTAACTCTGCGATCGACTTTTCGTGGTTTTCGAGGCGCTTGTAACAAATTTATCACCTGCAAAAAACCGGTTAGAGGTTTCCAAGTACGGTTAGCTTCAAATCTACCGTTTTTAAACCACCTTCAATTACGGTCGTTTCTCCTGTTAAAGGATCTTCAGGACAAACATCTGTAAAGTTTTCTGAACCTCTGCAAACGTATAAAGTAGACAAAAATCTGAAAAAATTATCAATGAAGACTTATAACCTTAGTTTGGATTTCCTTACCCGAAAACGAAAAATAAGAAACCAAGGATCGTACAAAAACACCAAAATAATCCAAAAGTACTAATAAAAAAAGCGAATAACAAAATGAGCCAACCAATTGTAGAATTATCCATAGATTTGCGAATATTTTTTATTTATAAATCTTTAATTTGTAAATATCGGTGTTCAAACGCCGACATACTTAATAATCGGTAGGGTACAAAAATAACGTATTAATTACAAAGTTTACACTTTGGTCACATGATTATTGCAAAAAAACCTTATCAATTTGTAACAACAAAACAATTTTGACGTTTACACATTTTAAAGGTTATCAATTTGCGGAAACGTCAACGAAATAATCCGAAACTTTACGTACATATGCGACAACTTCGCGTCGGCTGGAAAAATTTTTGGAAAAACAATTTGAAAATTATTAATCATGTAGTAAAATTTAAATTCGTGGATAAAATTTTGGCAGCAGTGTTTCTGCATTCTGCCCTCTTTGGATTTGGAAAAAATTAAGATGCACAAACTTTGCTGCGAAAAAGCTCATGAATGAATTTAAATATTGACCAACTAGGTACACTGTAATATTTCGGCGTTGTGTCAGCATTATGCAATAATTATGATTGATTTAGCAAGCGGTATATTTACCTAATTACCTCATTTTCATGTCACGTTTCTTGTTAAAAATGCAACTAAGAATTTTAATTACAAATGAATAAGCATTATTACGAAAAACATTTTGCTGTTGACGGAAAATTTTTTTAGAAAGCTAATTTCTACTGTTAAATATTCTATGGCACCCCCCGACTTCCCTCACAAAGATTCCCTCAAATCCTCCATGGAGAACATGCCTAAATTTCGGGAAATGTTCGCCATCTTGGAAATTCTAATAAACCGCTATAACTTCGGTATGGTTGATCTCACTGACTCGCGTTTTGTGCGGAATCGATCAAAAACAAGTAAGGAACAATAATAGAACATGTTCCAACAATAAAATTCGAAATTTTCAAAAATTTTACATTTTACCTAGGAGGCGGTAGAGAAGTTCGCAGGAGTCACGAATGAGCAGCCATGTGCAGTAATTGTCAAGATCATTGCCGAGACGTGACTCTATTGACTATTGACACTAGTAAATCGCCTTTCAACAGGCCAGATGACCTCCTTGTGTCTTTGTCATCAGGAGTTATTGCCAATGAGAAGGTAAATTGTGATACTGCTCTACAGATCTGGGAGGCTGCAGTTTAGAGAATGGCTGGTAAGACATTCCAGAATGCGACTATAAGACGGAAAGATCAAGTTTATGATCTAGCTACTATGGATAAAACTATGATCTACGGAGGATATCCAGTAATAGTGAACCCTAATCAGCTGTTATATAGGATTTTCTGCATCGTGAGGACTGATGAAGAGCTTCAACATTGCGCCACGACTTTAAGCTCTTTTTGGCAACACCTCAATGGTGTTTGTCAAATCCAGGTAAAGAAGTCTGGGAGCAGATACTACCATCTTGCCAGAAAGTCCCCGATGTGTAACCTTCTCCATCGTGTGCCGTTGGCAAGACCTGCTACGTATGGTGAAGTGCAGTGGAGTAACTTCAAATTTTAGGCCTGTGAGCAAGAGATTTGATGGGCCCCTCGATTGAGAGGTGTGCGATTTAAAATAAATTTGGCCACAATATAACGCAGTTTAAGGGAGTCCAAAGCATTGGGCCCAGGACCTTCCTTCCCCCCCGTATTTACGCCACTGTATTTAGTGGGCTTATCCACCTTAGAAAATAGAAAAAACATTTCAAAATTAGATCAAATTAAATATTATCAATTATTATATATTATAATGAGCTCATATATAATATCTTATATTATTAGCGTTAATAAACTCTCTCTATTGGTGAGTTATGTTAGGGCTTCTCCTAAACCCGATCTGTTTTTGCCTAACTGTCCTGTCTCTAATATTATAACATTATAAGTAATCAATTGGAAAACCTGATGCTATGGAATTCCCCCAACCGCAATATGCAAAATATCTTTATCAGTTTTGAAAACTCATATTGTTATTTCCTTGTGCTGGGGGGTATTCCAGACCCCCCGGTCCCGATACCATATCATATTTATATATCTATTTGGAATGGTTGCAATTTAATTAAAACAATATAAGAGAATTACTATAACATATTGATGCTCGAGACCGGGGGGCTTGGGGGGTATGGAATACCCTCCAATGAAATTTGGGTTTGATAAGTAAATGTAAAATTTTACTTTCAATTTTGTTGTTGCAGACCTCCCAGACACCCCGGTTTCACATCTATGAAAAAAATATTCCGCCGAGTTGTTGTGTAACCTTCCTTATTCTGGGGGGTATGGAATACCCCCCAGACCCCCCGGTTTCTCGCCCATTTCAGAGGAATAAATTTGTTTTACTTTAACAATGGTTTTAGATGTATAAATAAATATTTAAAAACATAAAGAACGTACCCGTGACAAGCGGCTTAATTTGCACTACACCCCCCCCCCCGGCCCGTTCAAGCAAAAGGTTTTTTATTCTATAAAATATCAATTAAAGCAGTGGTTCTCAAAGGGGGCGATGGCTATGTAGAATAAAATATTAATATTTATTTAAAATTCAATTTATTTCTTTCAAAAATAGAATTGTCTTTAAAATTTGAATTTAAAAATTGAAAATTCTAAAGGCCGTGTAACACTTGTACTAATTTATTTAAAAAAATTTGGTAACAGCCCAACACATTAAGAATTATTTTGTCTATTTAATTTTTTCCTACAATTAAATAATTATTTTATTACCAATAACCATTTTTTTTAGCTATTTTTATCAAAAAACAAAGGAGCGAGGGGGGCGTTATAAAAATATATGCTCGGGAAAGTGGCCGCTGGTTCAAAAAAGTTTGAGAACCTATGAATTAAAGCATTGTTAAATCAAAATAAACTTTGAAATGGGTATGAAACCGGGGGGTCTGGGGGGTATGGGGGGTATGGAATACCCCCTAGAACCAGGGGTGGGCAAAATACATGAAAATATGTATTTGAAATACAAATTACAAAATACATTTGTTTTGGGTATTTGAAATTCAAAATACAAAATACATTTGTTTCGAGTATTTGAAATACAAAATACAAGATACTGTATTTCAAATACAAGATACAGTATTTCAAATACAAAATACATTACATTTTCAGATTTTTATGTTTTTGAGGTATTTACAAATAAGAGCAATTCTTTATTAAACATGATTATGTATTTAAAATACATTATATTGGAGTATTTAATTATATTTCTTAAATATATGTAAAAAAAAATTTGAAAAATTTTCCGCCAAATTTGCACGTGTTTTAAACTGCCTCTGCTCAGGTCTGTTTTTTTAAGTATCTTGATAAATCGATTTAGATTTACAATTTAATTAATAATGACGTCTTTCATTGGTTGAAAAGAATGAAAGAAAAATTTCATTGGTTTCATAAAGCGCATCTTTTGAAATCATGCAAATTATGGTCGAAGCGAGACTTCATTAATTTATAACACTTACAATTCTTTAAATTTAAACAATTTCAATTAAATGCGCGTTTTTGATATAAAATCGCTAATTAACATATTCAAAATATTAACCCGTTATCAATACAAAATTAAATGGAAATTTTTTTTCAAAAGTCAATAACCTTATCGATTTTAAAGTATTTTGTACAGTATTTAAAAAAATCGTTTCCTAATACCAGAGTATATATAATAGCTGGAAGGCCCATCCACGGACGGGCAGTTCGCCAAGGTTGAAAACTCGATTGGTGTGCTACTCGATCCCAGGGGGAGGTGATTTTAACTTTTAAGTTGGTACTACCAACGACCAATCAGAATGCGTTGTGTGTCCTAAAAAATGACACGCTGGAGGAGCGTGCTGGTCTTTTATATGTTTGATTCTACTAGTAGAGACACTCTCTAAAATCCCATTCATAAATGTGTTCCAACAATTTTTACTCTAAGATTAGTTTATCTGAAGTACCCTAGAGGGCACACTACTTGTTTGTGAATTTTAATCCAGTGGCTTTCAACCTGTTGCAAGTATTTCGCGGAATATATTTAAATAATCGTAAAATTATTGAATAAATTTGATTATTTTAATGTAAAACTGTTTTTTTATTTTGTAAATAATATGTTAATAATAAATATTTTTATAATTGACAAAACGTCAAATGCCAAATGCCATGGTAACCAAATACAACTGACGTGAAATCGACTGCGACATCTGTGAACACATATGTGAACTAATCTTAGACTTCAGAAATCTGGAACACTAAAAATGCTCGAGTTTCCCTACTAGTAGATTATATATACTCTGCTAATACTAACCTAAGCTCGTTCGATGGATTCTCGTTGCCGAGTTGTCCGTTTCCCGCTTGCACAGGTGCCTTTTACGTTTGTCTAAGAAGACTGGCGCGGTGCCATTATTCTTTACTTTACATTATTTCGGGCCCCTAAGATTTTACAGGCTGTGTTCTTTCGCACACCGCGCACACTGGTAGTTACGCCACTGGTGAAGTGTGTGATAGGTATGTCAGATACCTCAGGAAGAACTGCCTCTAAACCTCTAAGACTCTAAGAACTCTAAGCCTTAATTTTAATTTTATTTTTCAAAAACAAAGTTCAAATAGTAGGGAAGACACTGCCAAATTACTAGCATCCTTTCCATCGATCTCTGGTGCAGCACGTGAGCACACCCTCCGCGTCTATCACCAAGTCCAGGTGTGGCAGGATAAACATCTAGCACCGATGGACTGGGGTTGGAAAGTGGAAAATGGCCAGCACATCCCTACACCCACAATGTTGCCCCCAGTGCCTAATCATCTCATCCACCTTGTGAGTGCAGGAAAGACGGGCTCAAGTGCTCCACTATGTGTGGTAAGTGCGCTGGAGAAACGTGCAGCAACAGACCTGAGATTTTCAAAAAAATGTATTTAAGTAAAATATAAAATTTTTAGTACAGGCTTAAAATTTTGAAAATAAAATTAGTTTCATAGTAATAATGTGACTATAAAAATCAGCGCTATGATTGGTCACATTTAAAGACATTATTGCTTCGAAATTAATTTTAAATTCAAAATTTTAAGCCTGTACGAAAATAATTGTATCTATTACCCAATTAATTTTATTTTAATCATTTAAAAATGTTTATTATTAATAGCACAATCTTAACTTGTATTTTTAGCATTTTAAACCAAGAGAGGCGCGCACCTTAACTTCTAATCCCCTGTTTCCTTAATTCATGTTTATTTAATTTCTGTGCCAATTAGTTTTTGTAATAAAATTGCTTTAGTTTATCCAGAAATTCGGGTACAATTTAGATCGACATAATTAAAGCGCGAACGCGAAATCCGAAACGAATCGAACCATGACGTGAAGCGCAAGTTCTTGTATTGTTGGTTGCATATTCAGTACCAGCAAGGCGTTCCAAGTGTCTGCAGTTTCAAAACTGTTAAAAAGCAATGGCCAAAATTTTGGATTCCATTAAAGCCGTAATAACTCGATTAGTGTTTGCGACTCACGGTTTTATTGCAATTTGGCAAGTGACAATATTTAAGAAGAATCCATTTTTTTGGTATTTAAGTTCACCAATTTTACTTTTATTTTTCGAAGGAATTTTCACTTTAACAATCAAAGAGAACCAAGAATGGAAATGGTACGTTTTTGATTTTTAATCTTTAAACTTTTATAATTCAAAAATTACTTTTAAAAAAAATGATTGTGTTGATAATAGGGGCTAAAGAAATGACGCCTCAAGCGCAAACTACTCGATACCGATCGGAAATTTTAGATTAATGACTTGAACATCGGGTTTAAAGAGATCGAAAACGTAAATCCATTTGGAAGGGCAAAATATGTCGTATCATTTCCGATTTGGTAACGAGTTGAAATGGATTGACTTGTTTGGCTATTGTCACAAATGAACTTGTTAAAATGTAAAGAAGTAAGGAAGTGGGTCATGCTAATGGGTTGGTACAAGTTGCAAAAATGCATAAGCAATTATTTTCAAATATTTTTGGGAAACATCTGTTCATTTTTCTGAAAGGCTAGATTTATCTGAAATTGCATTAAAAAAATTTTTTTTTCTCCAAATATTTTGAACCTGTTGATCTACCTAAAATATTTATTACTTCCTCAAAGTTTTCCTGTATTCCATAAGTTACATGAATTTCTTTGGACCTAGATATTGGTAAAATATTTCTTGTCCAATTATTATAAAGAATCTTTATTATAGTGGACAATGTCTATTGTTTTAGGTTTTGCCCTTCCGTTTTCTTGTATTTAGCAAGCGTCGTCCCCGCAATATGGCTTTTGGAATTGGATAAAGTTGATCGACGTCTAAAAACACGAGAAGAAACCTTTAATTTAACAGCGTCCGCCAACCTAAAAGACCTTCACAACTTAATTGGAGTAAGTAACCACTCCATCAGAAGAACCAAAAGGTAATTATCATTTTTAGGTGCAAATAAAATTGCCGGAAATTAATCTTAGCACGGAAACATGGATTACGCTGATTGAACAATTTCTCATGTTAATTTTAATTATCGGAAGGTGGATGCTCCCAAAAGGAGATTTGACTCGAGATCAGCTCAGTCAAATTTTGTTAGTGTACATTGGTAAGCTGCCAAAAATCCGTTCCAAATTAATTATAAAATATTAATCGTTTTATTTAGGTACAGCGGCTGATATTATAGAATTTTTTGACTCATTCAAAGATGACAAAATATCAAACGAACCAATTTTGGTTATGCTGACTTTGGGAATTTGGTAAAACGATAAAATATTTTATGATGATGGTAAACTTTTGTGAAATTTTAGGACTTGGAGCTTAATGCAATTTACGGTCGTGTTAACTGCGACCAAATCGCGAAAATCGAGGATGTCGAGCAGCGCAGGTTCTGCAATTAAAAAGTCAGTCAGAAAAATGTTTGGCCGAGCAGCAGTCCTAATACATTTTAAATTGTAGGTCTAAAAGCTTTTGCAATATTGACGTGTGGGGCATCGCTCTAAATATAACCCTTCAAGACGCGCCCTTCCTTGCATTTAGACTTCTTATCATCACCCATTACAATATAATTTCATATATGAACGTTTTTTTCACTTGCAAAAACACTTTGGTGATTTTGCTGCAACTCTACAGACTCCATGTGGTTTACAGTGAAAATCGAAAACAACTCAAAAAGGATAACAACTGTGAGTTGACTAGCATCTCGATAATTTCAAAACCAGGCATGTATGGAGATACCGAAAGGGCAACAAAACGCAGAAACGAAAAAAGTATGAAGAAGCATAACTCAAAAGAGAAGGGTAAAAAGAGTGGAAAGCGTCACGAAGTTGAAGATCATTTTTCGGAAAATGAAGATAATTTCCGAAGCAGCAGGTAAATATATCCGACATTGCATCAGTGTGATGATAATTGTGATTTTCCAATTGTTTAGAAAAACTCGAAATAATAGAAAAGACACTGGATACTCGACCGGAAGTTCTCACGCAAGTACACGATACCAAAACAAAAAGACACAATGTAACAAAAATTCTAAAGACGTTTCTCGAAGTAAGGATAAAAGAAAGCTGGAACGTAGCGATTGCGATACAAAGGAGCACGGGAAACGGGAAGTGGATAAGTTTTCTGAAGAAAGCAGCAGTGGTAGTTTAAGTTTTGATCCAAATGAATCAGAAAGAACGGAGTTTCGAAAAGAAATTAAAAAAATTAACACCAAGAAAAAAGGTAAAAGCACCAGTACTTCGAGAAGTACGTCTACGAGTTCGTCGGAATGACGCCAACAGTTAGCCATCATGGCAATATTTTGTTTGTATGTTTTCATTTTTATATGTTGCTTGGCATTTATTTATTGTGCAATAAATACGGATGGTATAATTGTGGCAACAATTTATAACAAGAAGCGTGTAAAAAATATTTGACACGGGATTGCTTTACCACGAAACGTTTTGGTGCAAATCATCACGAAAAGTTGTATTCCTTACTTTGATACATAAGCCATTAGTAATTGATTCAAATTTTCCATATACTTGGTGAAATAACTGTTAGGTCCATTCCATTAGTCTTTTGTCCCTGTAATCAATTCATGTACAGTCTTTAGCGGAGCAGGACATTTGAACGCGGCCGTTTGAACGCAGAGACGATTGAACGCAGAGACGTTTGAACGCAAGGACGTTTGAACGCAGGGACGTTTGAACGCGAGGACGTTTGAACGTAGGGACGTTTGAACGCGAGGACGTTTGAACGCAGGACCTTTGAACGCAGGGACGTTTGAACGCGAGAAATTGCACCTTCCCTCGACTTATTAACGACGCACATTATTTTGACCAAATTAGAGCAAAAGGTAGATCCACCGGTCGAGGTTAGGTTAGTGTTAGGAATCGACTATTATTTAAAGAGAGGATCATTATTAAAAGGTGGATCCCGGTTGAGGCTAGGTTAGTGTTAGGAAACGACTTTTTTTTAAAGAGAAGGTCATTAATAGGTAGATCCACCGGTCGAGGCTAGGTTAGTGTTAGGAAACGACTTATTTTTAAGAGAAGGTCATTAAAAGGTCGGTACCTAATCCAATTATCTAATTAAGTACCTATCTAATTGCTCGCGTTCAATCGTCCCTGCGTTCAAACGTCTTGCGTTCAAACGTCCTCGCGTTAAAACGTTCCTGCGTTCAAACGTCCTCGCGTTCAAACGTCCCTGCGTTCAAACGGCTTCGCGTTCAAACGTCTCTGCGTTCAATCGTCTCTGCGTTCAAACGGCGGCGTTCAACCGGTCGCGTTCAAACGGCTGCGTTCAAATGTCCTAGACCGGTCTTTAGTATTACGTCATCCTATACCTAATCGTTCATAAGTAAGTACCGCCATTGGATATTTAAGCAAAACAGCCTCCATGATTGGTTAGGGTAAGACGTCGGACGTAGCACTAAATTTCCATGAAAAGGACTAAGCTCTGATAAAATTCGAGGTTAGATTTCTCCAATCCCGAACACATTCCTGCCTTACAAGATATGGAATCATGTATTTAATTACTCATCGGTATTACAAAAGAAATTTGAATAGCACAAACTTATCGATTAAAGTCGAACGATTACAGCCACAGTTTTCCAATTAGTAGGAAAATTGATTTTGAACCAAATGCAAATTGTAATCGTTCAGCTACTCATCAAAAAATATTTTTCTATGTATCTACTGTATTAATGTGTAACGCTATATCACTTGTAATTTTTTGTAACGGTAATAAACAATTTAAACTTATAAATTCTTGGCATTGTAAAACTTCCAATCAACAATGATGGTAAGTTGATCAAACTCAAAAATATTGGGTTGTATGTATAAAATTGTCACAAGTCGTTTTGTTTTGTCGGTACCTTAAATTTGGATCTTAATCTTCGTCGAGGGCACGGTTTGCTTAATTTGGGGTTTTTAGCTGTTTAGTAAAGAAAACGACTCTATGGTAATAAATAATTCCCAAAAGCTGGGTTAATATTATTAAACATAATTAGTATCATTATAAATTGGGGTATATTTACCAAACCTAATTGTAGCGGAGCATTTTGATAATTATTAATGCTTTGACGACCACCTCGCCAAAGCATTGCTTCCTGGTGATTTCTTCTAGCTCGGCTGGCAGCGATACGCCTTGGCACGCGACTGAATGATGACTTCCCCCAACCGTTGTTCGGTTGCTCTATTTATACTAAATATCTGATGACGTCAAGCTGTGACGCGTTATGATCGTTTCTTGCATCATTTCTTCCATATAAAATGTATTGCATTACAAATGTGTCGACTCACTTGGCGGCCATTGCAGTTTACGTCATGTTGGATTTTTAGTGTTTTTTCGATATTATGACCTTATTAGGTTATTGTTCTATTCTAGCTACTTCTAGTTTTCGACAATATTTTATTAACAATATTATCCTTATGTTTCACTAATTTAGAGGTGTGCAGGTAATGTTTCTTGTAAATATTATTTATAATTTAGTAATTGTTCTTACGATTATACATATTTTGGTTTAAATTAATTTTGAAGTGCGATTTATAGAATTGTAGGTTTCAAATTATTTTCAAAATTATTAGTTTCGTGGCAAAATGATGATGAAACCAGTTGCTATTAATTCTGGAAGCTGAGAGAACTTGCAAAAGATCCTTTAAAAATTTTAATAAATTCGAGTAGGTACTTAAAACATCTAAATGTGATCGATGCCATATAAATTTATATCATCTCTAGAAATTCGGGAGGGTCATGGAAGGGGGAGGTTTATTGAGTACCCTGATCTAAATTCAAACCGAGTGCCAAGAGTAGAGGATGAAACATATAAAGGAAGTAGGCTTTCGCTCACCATATTCCAACTGTTTTAACCTGAACCCATGTGCCAAATAACCCACTCTCTGTTTCCATTGCGATATTTTAAATTAAAGAAGTAAACATAATCTTTAAATTTTTAATACAAAAAGAAATGGAACACACCAAGTGTCGGTAGATACAAAGATAAAATTGGTAACTCTTAAGTAAATAATTAATTTAAAATTGCATTTTTAAGGGCGTTTGGTAAAACACAAATTTCTTGAGGTTTCCCTACATAATCACAGTAAAATCACAAATCAATTAAATAATAACTTTTTCAACGCTAACTCACAAGCGCTAGTTTTGCTACGCTCTTTGTCATCCGGCAGCCATTTTATTTATTTCATAAAATGGCAGAAAATTATATACTCGTTTTACTACTATTTACATTGTTCTTAATTGAAATTTAAATTTAAAAAGTTGCAAATACTCGTAAGTCTTACTACCAGTTGAAATATTATCTTATGGCTAAACTAACGAAATTTACAAATTTAATCTTCTCTCGTAACTTCGTTGCCCAAAACCGCTATCTCCTTCTCCACCTCTTTCTGACTTTTGTTGGCAACTATTGCATACAGCAGACACGTGCTTTCAAATAATTCCCAACAGGAATGATTTCTAATACTTTGCTGTTCGCCAATTTCTTTAGTTTGCATTGCACGAAATTGTAAGTTCCTTTCATAGAGAGTCGGTTTAATCAATCCATTAGTAATTGCATCATTGGGCCCCAACAGGGTTTTGGATGCTTCCACTTCCTTCACATACGCCACAACATTCAATAAACTTTTATGCATCATTTCTTCAAGATTAGAGTTTTTCTTTGGCGATTCTGTATTATCTTCCAGTAGCTTCTTCTTAATGCCAGAGGTAATATTTCGATTTTCCATAAATTGGGAAGACTTTAGACTGTTACTTATCAGCTCTAACGATTGAGTTTCTTCGTTGTAAAACGGCATTTCGTGTGCAGTTGTCGGCCATTCTTTATAATTTTTGGGAGTTATGGGTGAAGGTGGACAATAAATTGCTCCCGTGGTTCTACAAGATTGCCGTAAGGTGGACTAAAATAAAAAGACATTTTATTATTTTTATCAATGAACAGGATCCGAATTTACTAGAGGATACCTCCCTAGCCAAAATGAAGTATACGCTAAAAGCGCGCTTGAGCATAGAACAGAAGAAGTCAAAACGTGAACCACAAAAACAAGATCTTATTGTATGATCGCAATTTCGGCTTTAACCGATTTTTAAAATTTGAATTTTAAATATTTAATTCTTCGGAACGGAAGTTTAGGAATGTAGGTCTTCCATACTTAATATTGTCGCCGAAAAGTAGTATGTGGAAGTGAAGGAATCATTAATAAATTGAAATAGGAAGTTTATCTCAAAACAGGAAATTCCGAAGGAACCTGGTTCTACACTTAATTTTAAGAAGAGTTATTAGGCAAATTATTTCTTGACAGTTTACAATTGCCTTCCGAAAGGAGACAGTCGAAATGAAGTTCGTACTGTAGTTGCAAAGTTACTGTTCATAAATATGCGTTCAAAACCTAACGTAAGAAAAGGAAGAACTTCTTGGTCGGTACACCCGAATACGGGCATCGTGGCAGCATTCATGATGAACAATTGCTTATCATTTGCGAATGCTGCTTTCTTGGGACAAGGTACATATTATACAGTGGGGGTCCCCCTCCCTTCTGCATGGAAACGGCCAGAATAAAGCTTTTACTTTACCAGGAATCGAACCGCGCATTTTGAGTCGACAGTCAACATACTTAACCGCTATGCTCCGACCGTCTCAAATGAAAGAAGAACTAAAGTGAAATTCAAATAGCGTACCCCCCACGCCAAAATTAAATTTACGGTAAAAAAATGTTAACAAAACTAATTTTTCGAGATAAAACTTTCCATAATTCATAAGTATCCTTCCCGAAAAAAAAACATGGCCTGATTTAATCCATTTCAATGTCCCAAACATTTTGGAACCTTTTGGTTTGTTTTGATCAGCACAGGAAGCACAAACACCTTCCTGAAGATATGTGACCAAACAATTTCTTCAATAAAGAGTAATTTTATCTAAATGTTTCTTCTTATCAATTTAAACCTTAGAACTACGCTTTTCCAATTTCGAAATAGTTCCAAAATTATGACTTAACGTTCAAGTTTAACCCCCAATTTCATAAAACTTTTAACAAGCTGTTAAAGTTAACAGATGAATTGTATTGGTCTATTAGTACTAACAGACGTTTTCTATTGGTTAGTTAAATTTAATGCGTTGTTAAAAGTTTTATGAAACCGGGGATAAAACTCAAAAATTGACGATTATTATTAATAAATACGAGCGAAGTAAAAAAATAATAATCAATCAAATAGCAATTTTCACCTAAAAAATTATTAATGATTCTCCTTTTACTTGTACGAAAGTTACGCCACTGGTGAAATCAAATTTTTAAAACAAAAAGATGTTTGTATTAATATCACCTAGCAACGCGTGTTAAAATGGCCCAGTAGTTCTTCAAGTTTTTACAAGACAAATTAAATTAAAGAAACTACCACGGAAGATGATGGAAAAATGATCAAAAATTTACCTGGTCGATGACTACCGGTGGCTTCAGTTTTCTTTTTTTAACTTTTGCGTTAAACACCGAAGGATGATAAGATAATTTCTCTATCAAATCATGATGTACTTTTTCGATGTGTGCTTTCCTTACTGGATTTTTTCGTTTTTCCAAACCCACTTTTCTGCCTCGCAACTGATGATTGTGAGTTTCGCTAATTGTTAGAGGGTCTTCGTTAGGACGTTTCGCTTTCGTGTTGCATTTTGACTTATCTGACGTCAAGTTATATTCACGTACAAAAACCACATCGTCGTTATCTTCCTTTTCGATCTTTTTTTCAACCTTGGCTTTGGCTACCCGAAGTATTTGTTCGCTTTCTTGCGATAAATCAATCGTGTCGATGATTGGAAATAATTGGTCGCTCTTACCACAATCGATGAAATTGATTTTGCTCTCTTTGAAGACTTTCTTGGATTCTTCCATTTTGGTCGCATTTCCTGATGCTAAGTCTTCTTCTCCCGAATGTGGATCCACATTAATGAACTCGATCAGATTTTCAAATTGTGCCAATTTAAAACCCCCCAGAAATACATCAGCAGGGACGAAATAGCTAGGAACCGTATCCTGCAAACAATCAAAAACTAAGTCAAATTTGCTAATTTCGATTCCAAATTTCATTACCATTTTTGAATAATAAATTACAAACTTAAAAATAATGCAGCTGCATTAGTTTGAGTTGAGTTTATTTAGTTTTTCAAAAAAATAAATGTGTTTTGGAGATCGATTACGTTTAATATTTAAAAGATTAAGACCTACTTGATAACAACTGTTTGCAGTATTAGCTTTGCACGCTTGATCGCAAGATTGCATCGCTTTATCCTTTACAGTTCCATCGGGCACTTTATCATCGTTGTGGCACCACGTCAAATTTTTATCGGCTAATAATAATTTATCTTCACATGGAACAATTTCTACATCCTCGTAATCGTCGCTATTGGGCATTACGATACTCTTTTGCTAATTTGATTCCTTATCACTTAATTTGTCAAAAATATCTTAATCGTTTTCGCTTCGTGATAAACAAACCACAAACTGCAAAGGACTGCTGTATTGCACTGAGTTTTCCAAGGGCCTCTATTTTTTTTTATTTGCACTAATTTAATCATAATGGCGACTTATGGAATTTGTACCACATTGGAAGCATCGTGGAAGTAGAAGATACACAAAATGTCAACTAAGAAAACTATCAGGAGTGCCTGCTTTCTATTGTTTGATTCTGACAGTAGTTTTCTGTGCTATGCAGTTCAAAAGTGTCTCTCTCGTTTTGGTCATACAAAATCCCCTATCTGATTCGTTCGAGATAAAGAGCCAAACTTGGAAACCAATTTTGCGTAAGTAACAAACTATAAAGAAATTGCATCATTTAAACGATAAAAGTATTAAAAGTGTCAGTCATTTTTACGTAAATTATGGAAAAACATACAAAAGCTTTAAATAGAAATTTGAATAGATGAGTAGTTACACTCCGCCAACCACAATTCAAAATCTAAATAACTCCCAACACAAAATTTTGAAAAACAACTACGTAGAATGTCTGACCTGTTTTTTTTTTGCAAATTTTCAAAAAGCAAATTCATAGCCAAAACTACGGTGGAACACGATAGAATTCTATTTGAGTCACCAAAATATTTGTGAATTTTTTGCTCTAAAATGTAGGTATATTTGACAGTTCACTATTTTTCTTTAATTCGCAAATAATATAAAATCTGGCATGACGTAATTTACACAACTGCCAGCTTTATTGGTATCTACTTTAATAGAAAATCACATAGATATTGCTCAATATTGTAGTTTCCTACAGAAAGTCGCCCAAAAATATTTCAACAATAAATAATACAGTGTGGTTCACAAGTACAACTCTAAGGGCCGATCTTTTCATGTTTAATAAACGTCAAGTAGTTTTACTTGAGACGGACATTGCCTTGCAGCTAACGCAGTTGGAAGCGAGTGCAGGGTACCGGGTTCAAACCTGGGGAGAGTCAAACTTTCTTATGACCAAGTCTCCGAGCTTCGGAGGGCACGTTATGCCGGCGGTCCCCCTAAGTTGACGAATTGCCACCGTTAACAAAAAACAGGACTATAGGCACATCTGAAGGTTAGCCTAGCAAGCTGCTACTGGATGTAAAACAACTAGAGTCCAAAAATCGATATGCGGACTACTCACCAACCCATCTAGCCAGCGTGGTGAGTTATGGCAAAAACCTCCATTACTGGAGAGACCTATGGTCTAGGAGTTGACTAGGATGGGCTGAAGAAGAAAAGTTTTACTTGGCTAATCAAGTTATTAGCAAGATAAATGTTGGTGTATTTCTTCTTGCAAATAATGCGATCAAATTACCCAACTTTCTTACTCAACCATTAACAAGTTCAAGTAAAATAACTACTTATCGTTTATTAAAAATGAAAAGATAGGCCCTAAATTGAATAAAATTTCAAAAAATAACGTCGTTTTCTGATATCAATTGTTTTAAAAAATATAATAATTTTTGGGTTTCATAGAGACTTCGCAGTTTTCAATTTTTCCTGTTTGCTTGAAAATGTATAATAGACTCAGGTGAGCTACAGATTAACGTAAATTCTGAACCACAGGACAAGATATGAGGCTCAATCCTGACATTCTGTAAAGGCAAGAAGGACATTATTCATCACAAAAATAGACAGTTCTTACACCTCCTAGAATCCTAGATCTTACTTTCAAACTTGAAATTAAATCATAGACTGCCAAACATTTTACAGTAGATAGAGGTAATTTTATTTATAGTGGTTGGGAGTGGTTAATGTGCAGAAACGAATATTCGTCATTTCGGTTCTATGTTTGTGTCAATTGGTGGAATTGGGTGTCAAGCGTTTCTCCCTCCACATTTTCCGCGCAAGTCCCAGTCACGTGCCAACCACTATGAATAAAATTACCTCTACCAGCAGTTGATCGCGTTAGCTACTACACCATTTCCAGATTTAATTCAAAAAGCGTCAATTGCAGTTCAAATTATCCAATGCTTCCTGATTCACAGCCATTTGCAGAGCTAGCCAGAAGGGTTAAAGCTGAACTTACAATATTAGAAGGGTGGCCACGAGGCTTGAACTACTGGTAAATCTTATTTATGATGTTGTACACCAGGGGTCGGCAACCCGCGGCCCTCGAAGGGTCTTGGTGCGGCCCGCGGACTCTAAAGCAAATGATCTTTTTTTTTTTAGCTAAAATAGAGCTCTTTTCAGTGGATTTGCCAAGAAGTGAGGCCCGCACTAATCCCCACGTAAAACTTTTGGCCCTCTTACAAAGAAAGGTTGCCGACTCCTGATGTAGACCAAACATAGCCGTAACGAGAGTAAAAAGCGGTTTAATTTGAGCTACCCCCCCCCCGTTCCCCGTACAAACCAAAGATTTTTAGATGTTTAATATTTATTTCACATTTTTTATTCAACAACGAACAAGTAATTAAGCATAAATATTCTATTTTGTACTAGAAGTTAGTGACCTTTTGTTTTTTAATTGAAATATTATTGAAATTGTATCATTATTGATATTGAAAATTAAATATTATTTTTTGTTAGGTATATGAAACTATCATTGATGAAAATAAATTAGTAATGGTGGTCTTATTATAACATTTTTGTCCATTGTGCAAAAAGTAATTTTGTTCTCCCGACAATGCTTCCTAACAATGAATGACTTTCCATAACCTACAAAAGTATCCTCTGAATCAGGGGTAGATTTTTCAAGAACATAGACAATCCCGGACAGGCCAGGTCGGCAAGTCGGCGATCGCCGAGGGCCCCCGACCTAAGGGGGCCCCAAAAGGGCCTTAAAAAAGTGGTTTATACTACTTAAATAACTTGCATGTGTCAAAATAGGCTATGAAAAAGGCCCCTATTGGCAAGGAAGCCCCTCATCAGTCTCTAGCCGAGGGCCCCCAAAGGAGCCAGTCCGGGCCTGAACATAGAGTACATAATACTTAATTCTATCTCATTTTTACGTGTTATAAGCTCGACACACTGAAAATTAATCTTCATTAACTTTTTCATAAATTGTAAATCCGCAATTAATTTAATTTATTAAATGGCGTAAATGATACTTAAGTACAGGGCCATATTTATAAATAGGCAGAGTAGGCAGCTGCCTAGAGCGGCAAATTTTTAAAGGCGGCAAATTTTGAATGTAAAAGTAAAAAATAAAAATTATTTTTAAAATATTTTGCAACCATAAATTTTTTAATTATTTGTTAACTCTCAACTTATCAAGCATAAATATCAACTTATTGAGCCTCTGAAGTATATACAGTGGCTCGCAAAAGTCCTCGGACACTCCTATGTTAGCAATGTAAATTGCACATTTTGAATAGTGATGGGACTATCGAATAAAAACTATCGAATTATTCGATAGTTAGTCTTTATATCGACTTATCGATAGTTGGACACATTTTAGTTACTAAAAACTATTGAATGAATTTTTAGTTACTAATAAAACTATTCGAATAACTTATTAGCAGTTATTAGTTACTAAAACTATTCGAATAACTTTTTAGTCAATAATTAGGTGCCGCTATGCTATAGTGTGCGGTGTACCATAAATTTTTTTTTTTGCCTCAGCTACTGAAATTTTATGGTAGACAGCATACTATAGCAGCACCCTATCTTTAGACAGCTATGCAATCCATAGTCGGATTAAAGCCTCCACCATATTTCTATGGGGGGTTTGTTAGCCATCCTTGGTAGCACAGATGTGTGCTACTAGGGATAACTCGCCACGGTGGCCAACCGGGTTGGCGAGTGTAGTCCACAGTTCGATTTTGGACTTTTTTAGATCACAGCTCATATCCGACGCAATCATCAGAATTAGAACCGCGGTTTCCCGCTCTGTAGTCTATCCGTGTTTGATTTACGCCAGACTGCTGCTACTGCTGCTTGCCACCTTAAGGCAACTAGTGTTTTATAGACTGTTTAAAAATCGATGTCGTAGTTTAAATCCGAACGACCGTAGGGAGTGAGGATTTAATAGAGAAAGATTTTTAATCAATAAAACACGCGTTGTCTTCAATATTTTTTCTATCACTAACAGAAAAATTAGAATTTTAACTTATTTTATATCCTATAAAGTACGTTGTCATTGACAACGTTACATTATAATTCTATAAAGTACGTTGCCATTGACAACGTTAGAAAAACAATATAAGTGTTTATTCGATAGTTTTTATTTGCTAGTTTTACTCGATAGTTTTTATTCGATAGTTTCATTCGATAGTTATTATTCGATAGTTTTATTCGAAAGTTTTTATTAGGTAACTAAATTTTAGTAACTAAATTTTTAGTTACTAACTATCGATAGTAAAAAATAATTAGTAACTAACTATCGACAGGCAAAAAGTTTGATAGTTCCCATCACTAACTTTGAAGCCGTTTTTTTGACATATAAAAATCGATTTTACAACAAAACTTTTTAAACATTTTTTGTAGAAAATTTCATTATCTTCAATTCTATACCTATACATTTTTTCATTTTGTCGCCCCGTTTTTGAGTGAAAGCGACTTAAACAAGACTCGGGAAAATACAAAAAGTATTGTCACCTGTATCTCGGAAACGGTGCAAGAAAATAGAAAAATCAAGAGGAATTTTTTTTTTGTAAATTTCGTTCCTTACATTTTTATTCATATACATTTTTCTATTTTGTCGCACCGTTTCCGAGATACAGGTGATAATATTTCTTGTATTTTCCCGAGTCTTGTTTAAGTCGCTCTCAGTCAAAAACGGGGCAGCAAAATGAAAAAATATATAGGTATAAAATTGAAGATAATGAAATTTTCTACAAAAACTGTTTAAAAAGTTTTGTTGTAAAATCGATTTTTATATGTCAAAAAACGGCTTCAAAATGTGCAATTTACATTGTTAACATAGGAGTGTCCGAAGACTTTTGCGAGCCACTGTAGTTACATTTGACTACATCCGCTGACTTCTAAGAAAATCATATGAAATTAATGTATACATAGATATAAATTTGAGTTGAATAGTAGACTTTGAGTTGCGATTGCTTATTTTGTTGTTTATTGTTTATTAAAATATCGGTGGTCATATAATCCATTTCAATGGGGACCCCCGCACATCCCCTGGGCGACCACGTCAGCTGACCACTACTCACCCCCTAATATTTTTGTGTAATGAAGGGGCGGCAAATATTATTATGCCTACAGGCGGAAAATTGGTAAATCCGGCCCTGAATGGTGGTCTTATTATAACATATTTGTCCACTCTGCAAAAAGTAATTTTGTTCTCCCGACAATGCTTCTTAACAATGAATGACTTTCCATACCTCCCAGACTTCTCGGTTTCTCGATTGTTTACTTTTAAAAGTATGCTCTGAATCAGGGGTAGATTTTTCAAGAACATAGAGTGCTTCGGAAGGCACGTTAAGCCGGGGGTCCCCTGGGTTAGTGAATTGCCACCATTAACATAAAAACCAGGATACATGGCACATCTGACGGAAAGTCTAGCAAGCTACCTGCTGGATGTAAAATATTTATATGCTCACAGAACCAACACTGCCAAGGAAACGACGCAGATGTTGGTAATAACAAGCTTTAAGGCCTAAACTAAGTAGAAGATAGAGTACATAATACTTAATTCTATCTCATTTTTACGTGTTGCGAGAAAACCCCAGAATTATCATTCGAGGGAGAATCATAATAATCAATAGGAGAAGGAAGAATAGAAGAAGATAGAAGAACAGATTTGGATTTAAGAAAAGTGAAAAGAAAATGTTGTTTGTCAAGAAGACTGGGTGAATATTGAAAAAATTATTACATGGAAATAATTATTGCATTGATAGATAATAGTAAATTGTCAAAAAAAAACGCCTAACGATCAAGTCTCCCTGGGGAACAATAATTGATTCCCAGCTATGTGTTATCCTAAAAACTTAATTTATAATTCGGGTATTCTTCTTCAGCCCATCCTAGTCCACTTCTGGACCATAGGCCTATCCAGTAATGGAGGTTTTTGCCATAACTCACCACGCTGGCTAGACGGGTTGGTGAGTAGTCCGCATATCGATTTTTGGACTATAGTTGTTTTACATCCAGTAGCAGCTTGCTAGGCTAACCTTCAGATGTGCCTATAGCCCTGTTTTTTGTTAACGGTGGCAATTCGTCAACTTAGGGGGACCGCCGGCGCCGGCCGGCTTAACGTGCCCTCCGAAGCACAGAGACTTGGTCATAAGATAGTTTGACTCTCCCCAGGTTTGAACCCGGTACCCTCGGGTATATAGATGTTTATATAGAAGGCTAGATACGCGACTCCTAATACATGCAATGTTATAGAAGTGAAGCCTGGCGCCATTTGTTGGGTTGGCAAAACCATAATACATTTCATACGTAACTTGTTGTAACATGAGTAAATTTATAGAATTCAAGCAGGAATTTAATATTAAATTTATTTATTTATTAAATAATACAGAATAACAGCAATAAATCAATTCAAAATATTTTATTGTTTTAGGTTAGGTTTTATTGATTTGCAAAAAAATAATACTAATTTATTTAATTTATGCCTTTTGGCATAAATAATTTATCTATAATCCTATAATCTCACACAAAACAAACACTGTTTTAACAAGCATTTGCTTACATTCCTTGGCAAACCCGACAAATGGCCGACCAGGCTTCATATCTGTGCACGAGTTAGTTATCTAGCCTTCTATATAAACATCTATGTTCGGGTATGAACTATGAAACCAATTTTAAATTTGTAAAAATATAAAACTAAAGAGATGATGAGAGAAAAGACCCAAATTCTTACTCGCATTCACCGAACCCACTTAGCAAGAGATTAGAACCATCTAACATCATTATTTGAAAATGATCCAAGATAATACCAAGTCTCGTGATTTTTTCGAATGTAAAGTGTAGATTAATTGTAGCATAAAAATATAGTAGAGGTAATTTTTTCCTTAGTGGTAGGCACGTGACTTGGGCTTGCGCGGCAAATGTGGAGGGAGAACCCGTGACAATAGAATTCCACCAATTGACACAAACATAGAACCGAACGTTTCTGCACATTAGCCACTCCCAACCACTAAGGAAATATACAACTATAGATTAATCGACTTTATACCGTAAAAGTGTTTACCCTAAGAATCCAAGTCCTTCTGATCCTACCTTGTCAGTATCTATTACCCGAAGGATAAGATAAGACCTTAGAAGACCCCGGTAAATCGCTTTGCCTTTACCATCTATAACGCAATCGACCTTATAAATGCAGTCCACTATAATTTTCCATTCTAGTGTTAGTTTTGCTCTAAAACAGATGGGCGCAAACTGGAAATTAACAAAACTTTACTCGAGTGCCTAAAAATAAATTTTTATATAGGTACAATTTAATAATAATAGAAAGGCAAAGAAATAGTAAAAGAATTATATTAAAAACAATAGTATACCTATATTAAAAACGGTAAAAAATTATAAAGAGCTCCATTTCTCATAAGATGATCAAGTCTCCCTAAAGTAGCCTTTCCAAACAAAGTTATTTAATTCTTCCATAAATATTGCTTCTCAAAATTGATAATACCGTGGTTGTAGGTATATCTAAGAAAGCTGGCTTTTATTAGATGCTATAAAAAAAAACTTTGCAATAAATTTTCTTTCTACTAGCAAAAAGGAAATTTTAAAGAAAACAAAAAATAAACGTATCTATTAAATGCGACTTACGAAAACAGGATTTTTCCTATGGATTTTTCCATATCACATCATGTAAACAAATACAACCAATAATTTAAAAACATCAGAAGTAATAAATTAAAGGGGCCAAATTAAGGCAATGGATCAAGTTTCCCCCTTTCCCCTTATGCTTGGTATTTTCGCAAATACACACACGTAGTCACAATTTACGTAACTAATAAGTGTGGCCAGGGAGGTAGGGGGTTAGCTAAATGTGACGTCTGCATAAAAATCTCATTTTTGGGATTTATAAGAAAATTATGCTTGAATTTTCTTTTTGATATTTTATAAGAGACTACGCCTTGCAAAGGAGTGGGTGGAATATTTCAAAAGTCATTCTAATGAAATGAACTTACAAATTGAAAAAGTATTTTTCTGATTAAATTTTTTTAACAGAATTTTAATGATTAATATTAATTCAATTAAAAAATAACAATTAATTCACGATGAAAAGCCGGCCTTCATTAGAAAAAAATATATATCTGGAGCAGTGGAGTACTAAAATTTTTAGTGTTTTGGCTCCAACTCTTCGCAAAAAAAACATCTGTTCCGTGCATGTTCCAGTTCCTGGTTCCGCTCCACAGTTCTCTTTACACCACTTGAAGGCGCGACTGATTGGGATGCAGTTTTAGGTCGTACCCAGGACCAATTTGTTACTTTGGCACGTATATTTGATTTATATTAAAATTGATTATGACCAAAGTTCCAGATGTTGATTCGCGGATTGAAAAAGTAAATGCAGGAGGGAAGGTGTTGCTCCTGATTTATGCTTCCATCAGGATGTTTTAATAAATCTACGATTTTTCACGCAATTGGGATATCGATATAAATAAAAGAGAAACGATTATGTCTATTTAATTTTTCCATCTGTAACACAACAAAATCTAATTTATTTTGTGTTCAATGAAATTCAATGAACGAGAAAAGTAAATATTCCAATTTTCTAGATTTCGATAGTTCAATTTGGCACAAGGGCTTGTAGACGTGGCGATGAAAGTAAAATTATCCCATTAATTTATCATAAAATTTTATTATATTTACAACTTCAATTATAAATACTAATTCGAAATAAATCTAAAGATATTTTAGATCTGGAAATGTTTTGATAATTTAAAATATCGTGCTTCTGGCTGGTATCAATGCTATGATTAATAACTTTTTTAACCCAAAGTTGTGGAATTTTACATTTTTAAATTACGCTTATTTTTAATACGCTTCCCATTTTTTTCAAGGTTTGCTATTTTAATTCCGTATTCTTAATGAACGATTCCAGAAATGTATTTCTGTAATTAGTTTATTTGCAGAACGTATCATTAAATAAAAATATTTGGCAATTATTCACCATTTTAATTTTAGGAAAAAAATTTACTTCCATACCAAAATTGCTTTACTAGGAGATTTCATTGTATACGTAATTCATTTTATAGTGAAAACATATTGCATGTGGGAAGATGTTATTGGGCGGCAGATCCGGTTAAATGGGGCAGTGTCACGACCAATGCTTTTGAATTTGTCATCACCTTATTTCAAAGTATATTTACTTGGCGAAAATTTCTTCTCTCATTAATTATTTCTGGTCGCAAAATAACATGGAGGTGATAGCAGTCATATTGGCTTCTTAGGCGCCAGAACCACTTTTTTCTGAATGAAACCTATGACGTGCAAAAATGGAATCGATCGATAGATGATCAAGTATCCCAGTTGCAGTGCTAGATTGACCCTATATGGAAATTAAGCACGTGGTTAGGGTTAAGGCGTCAAGGAAAAGGGACCGCCACAGATAGTTTTTATACCCACATTTAGTTAGTAAACAAAATTTTGTTTAATTTTGAATTTTCGATAAATAAAATTTTATTTTATGGTTTATTATTGTTTTAATATTTTAATTAATTAGAGGACTTAGGGGCATTTGAAATTAAGCTGAGTCAAATATAAACATTCTTCGTTAATTAGAAGAGCAATAGCGAAGCCAGACAATAACTTTTCAAAAATGGAATCCCGAAGGAATTTCAAGAACAAATTTTTGGTTATAAAACAACTTTACATATTTGCATTCTTTTTGTAAGACCTCATCCGCCAATGCCAAGAATATTTTGGTTTGTTGACTCGCGCAAATACTTTGATACCCTTCACCCAAAAAAAAATAAACAGAGCGTTTCCGGTTAGTAAAGCACTTCTTCCACATAGGAAAATATTATTTTGATTGATTCATATAAATCAAAATTAATAATGGAAACGTTTTAATTTTGACCGTAATATAAATAAGATTGACTTATCGTGGTAAAAGTATTATTGACCGATTTAGATTACCCTTTGAATTAAAATAGTATAACGTGCAACGGAATACTATTGTATATAATCCGTAAGCCAACTTTAGTGAATGAAATTTAAAATATTTCCTATGACTAAGACGCAGAATATCATAAAGAAAATATACATTTGTGACGTTGATTAGGGAGACGCTCGGCGTCGGTCAATTTTCTATATATTCGTACATTCCTTAGTTTACTATTATAAGAAGCCAAAAAGTTGAACTGCTCTTTATTTTGATTTGGCAACCAAATTAATAACGCACGATACGAGTTTCGAGTTAGAAGTGACTTCAAATTTTGTCAAGTTCGCTCTTGTTTTTGTGTCTTAAAGTTTAACGTTACAATGGAAGCTCCTCTTATTCGACCAGAATATTCGGTAAGTGGAATGTGTATTTTACGGAATTTTCAAAAAAATTTTCTACTTCCAATAGCAAACGGGATAAATTTCAAAAATTAATTTTCAAGTGCTCTGAAGAGCAAAAATCGACTAAAATCTTGAGATGGAAAAATGTCGGTTTAAAAAAGCCGGAAGCGATAAGTTTTGGTTGCTGAGAAATTTTGAAATCCATTTCGCGCAAAAAAGCACGTTAATACTGGAAAACTATTGGAATCAGCAACCAAATTTTCCTTCTCGTTGCTATCAATTAATTTTTGCTTAGTTTCTTCTTCTTCTTTTAGTCTGCGAATAAAAGATTAATTTTGTAGGATTTTCGGCCAAGTTTTTAAAAATTAACGTCATCGACGTGACTTACGTCAGCAAATGTTTTCAATTTTGGAACAACTAAATAATAAAAAATACGCAGTCAAAAAATTTTCCGCCGACCCAAATTTGTAATCTTAAATTATATCCTTGTTCCATTTGTTTACACTTCAGCTGTTACCTTGTTTACATCTGTTACGAAACTGCTATCATCTGAAATTAAAAAAATTTTAATCATTTAATTTTTATGATGCGGTTTGCGGTAAGTTTTGCATTATTATTATCCTAATTATTGGGATTCCTTAGAACAGACTAAAGCCGCAGTCAGTTCTATTGCATTATTGCAACAATTTCTACGAAAAATCTGATTTATTCGGGTCATTTTGATTAAAACACAGCAACTGTTAATAACGAAGGTGTCGAACCGTGACTTGGAAATAGACCAATCAAGTTCGAACAAATACTTACCCCACGCGCGAACCCAGAAAATGAGTCACAATCGTTCCAAAATTTTCTTACTCAATCATAGTTCCAATTCTAGAAACTGTAGTTACTTTATCTAAAACGGAAATATATTTCATATGTTTCATAATTCAAAATGAATTTTAACTGGGTTGTTAATAATGGCGAAAAGTTGGATTCGTATAATTATCGAGTATAGAAATGATGTAACCAAGCTATTGGATGCATAGAACCGGATGGTTGGAAGATAGCATTTTGTACAATTGGATCTTTGAAACTCTTCCATTTTCATCAAGCAGACACCAATGATATGATGCAAGTTGAGAACGGTTGCTGGAAACAACCCAAATGAATTGGTTTCATCTTGCAGATTCTCCTTCCTGGTTAAATTTTGTTTAGCCCCTATTCTTCTTATAGTCAAAGTTTCTTAATATCCAAAATACTCATCCCTTTCCATATTGCTAATAGGCTCACGTCCACCTACGATCTTTTAGTATCTTGGCAATAAAAATTAGTACAAAAAATCGGAATATTTTGAATTGGCAAAGCAAAGCCTAAAAAAGTTGGCGCCTATGTCCAACTTGCAATTTATCACTGTGGTTAATCTGTACAAGATTACATTTTTCATCTTCAAGTTTGCGAATATTAATTAATCTCTCAAATACAGTTATTTATGGCCTTTGCCTAATTTTAAATATTCAGGCGCCAATATTTTTGTTACCATACAGATTTTGATATTAAAATAATTTTACTCGACTTGAAAACTGTGCAATAAGCTTTTTCTAAACGAAGTATAAAGAAATTGTACTACGTTTCAATTTTTGCTTCGTCATGAATAAAACAGATTAAATTTAAATTGCAATGAAATCTGTCAATAGCTTCCGGTAGCAAAAATTCAGGTGCCAAGAAATTGATCAGCCACTTAATAATCAGCTAATAAAAATAAATGAGCAATAATTATATAAATTTATGATGATTATCATCCGCCTGACTAATTTTAAGCAATATAATTTAGGTGGCAAAAAATTTATGACACCCATTCGATTTTTCTTTTCAGGAAGTGAGATCGGTTCTAAAAGACAGGGTAGCACTTTTCAACACCTTCGCCAATAATCACGTCGAAAAGCAATCCTTTAACCCGTTTTCCAACGATAAGCAAGTTTCGGGGATTGAAAAGAGAAGATTCTCCAAAGAAGAATACGGAAGGTGGGAACCAATAAATTTGAAATGAAATTTCTGCTAACAAATAATTTTAATTTCAGGCCAGTGAAAGGATCCCAATCAGAAATACGAGGATTCAAAGCTACGGTGGTCGTTTTGAAAGAAATGTTGGACTTGTGCGAAATTTTGAACGCAAATGCCGAGCCACTTTTTACCCCAGAAGAGAAGCAAGATGATCCAAGAAAGGTTATCAGTTTTGGAGAGTTATTTACTGTAAGTCAAGTCTCCTCATTTCCCAGAATTTCCTTCGCTCACTTAAGAAATTCGTTTCAGATTTACACCACAATTTCGGACAAACTTGTTGGAATGTTACTACGCACCAGAAAGCAAAAATTAGTGGATTTTGAAGGAGAAGTGTTGTTCCAAGTGAGTATGAATGAAGTTTTACTTCATTTCTGCCTGCTGTTTCATTAAGCAAACCAGATGCATGAGAACATAAATTCTGTACAAAATTTTAACTCTCAAAACCTAACTTGAGCCAAAAAAAATAGACAGCTGGTTCGTTTTGGCACTTGACGACGTCTGAGTTTTAACATCCAAAAAAATCGCTAACCATCTTTTCGTTGTTCCAGAGACGAGACGATCATGTACCGGTAATACTCTTAAAACCAATAGAAGAAATTAGAAAAATACTGAATTCCCAAATTGAAGCAACTTTGTCGTTGTTGCACAGCAGAAAATCACCCATCAAAGAGCTGGCACACGAGCAATAAGATCAATCCCACTTTCGAGTTCAAGTGCAAACTATTTTAAAATAGACAAAACGGACTGATTGCTTATATTTCTTTGATTCTCTCGTACCACGATATAATAATAAGCGCAATTATTTATGTTATTTATATCCTCGGAAATGCGATAGATTCGCAAATTAATTTTAATACGACCCTGCACTCACATTATTTATCGATTTTTTTTTTCAAGGGCAAATCTATTTTTAAAACTTCAGAATAGAATTTCAAAATCGAATGATGTCTGTCTACATTTTTTGTAAAATTCGTCGTGGTTGATTATGTAACACAAAAAGGTGTAAAATTTAATACGGCTTTTGAGTAAAATATGTGGGGGAAATTTTTTAACATTTCCTTTGGCAGGAAAAATGTAGTATGATTTTATCTCGTCAGAAAAAGGAAGAAACTGTGTTTTGTATTGGCAAATTTTTTTCCTTGGATCATAAAAATATTACTTTCGCGAATTTATCTATCAGTAAAACAACAGATCGAAAGTTACATTAACTGCATCCCCTCTTCTTTGAACCCTTTAAAAATTATTTTTTCGTAAAAAAATGTTAATAAAACAATATTTTACCACTAAATTACCCCCCCTCTCCACACAATAAATGTTAAAATTTTGCAACCCCTATAAAGATTTTTGTTCATAGCATAAGTACGATTAGTTATAAGTTAAAAATACAGGAACATTTGAAAATGTTAAATAGAACTGATTTATAATGTTAAGAAAAAAATTAGAAAAATTAAGTAAATTAATGACAGTGTAGTAAAATTATAATAGATTTTATATTTATATGAAATGTAGCCAAGTTAAATTGTTATTTATAGTTACAAATAAATCCAAACTTATGTGTGACGTGTTTTTTTAAACAATTCAAAAATAAAATTATTAACACGCTGAAACGGCGTGAAAAGTGTTCCAATTTTCCATCATCAGTAAGGAATTTACCCTAATTTTACTGTAATCCATTCATTTCCTAAAAAAAAAAAACAACTTGAAATATTTTTAATACGGATCTGTAAAATAATTTTTTTTTCCATTTTGAATAAGTAAACTATTTGTTTTTATTTTTAACCAACAAAAATATTTGTTATACCTCGTTCCACAGATGCCGAGGGGACTAGAACCGAACTGCCCTAGCTTAGCTACGCCACTGTTTTGTAAATTGCACATTTTTACGAAAACTCATTTCCTACTACAAAACAATTGGAAATTCTCAAAGGAATTGTTTTACATAAAAATTTTGGAAGAAAGTGTTTCAATTTGATTGCAAAAATTAAAGCAACGTGCACCTCTCACTATCGTGGCGAAAAAAGACGTAGCATATATACAAATCACCCCATAATATTAATAGGATCTGTTAAGCCTAATTATCGGGGTTACAATCAGAGTTCTTGTAACTCACCTTACCCTGTGAAAGGTCCCCGGATCTGTGTTAGAAAGTATCGCTGGGTATTCCGGAAAGGCACTGGTAGTGCCAATGTAGGGTAGGACTTGACCTGTACCATGGTATACCAGTGTCGTTGGTCAAATCACAGTCATATTAGGGTTACGTGGAGTAATTACTCAACGGGGCCTACTCTAACAGATCTTTTTGTAAAAATTTCTTACAATTCAAAAATTGACCTTCAATAAAACAATTTTGACCTATTCAATATTTCTGATGTATTTCATCACTTTCGAGTTATTGCAGAACTGGATTCAGTCATACTTAAACTCTCAAAACGTATTTGGGGGGTGGGGGTATAAGGGGTGCCCTTTTAGACTCTTCTCTTCCTTTCTTGGGAAGAGGCCATCGATCTTATATTGCACTAGAAGACCATAGGTTCTCAAACTTTTTTGGACCACCACCCACTTTCCCGAGCATAAATTTCTATAACGCCCCCCCAGTTGTTTTTTGATAAAAAAAAGAGCTAAAAACTAAAAAAGTTATTGGTAATAAAGTAAATATTTATTTCTAGGAAAAAAATGCAAAGGCTGTTAACGGATATTTTAAAAATTTCTTAATCAATTAGTAGAAGTGTCACACGGCCTATAACGATTTTGAATTTTTAAATCCAAATTTTAAGGACAATTTTATTTTTAAAGAAATTGAATTTTAAATAAATACTAATATTTTATTCTACAGACTAGAGCCATCGCCCCCCCCCCTCCCGACTACTTGAACGCTTCCCACTAGATGATGAATAGAAGTAGGTACTAAAATTGAAGCTAGTTTTTCTTTGCTTACAGAGTCCCTGGACCTGATTGGTGCTCTCAAGATTGTTTGTGTTTACCTGGTTTCTCTCCACCAATCAGATTCAGAGACTTTGTAAACAAACAACAGGTAAACAAATAAAAACTGGTTTCACAACAAATGCTATTATCTCTTGTATTTGAGATATTTTTTATAAATTATTTTATTTAAGTTTATTTATTGTACCTTGGTGAGCTACTACTATTATTAGAGACAGGATAGTTAGGCAAAATAAAACCTAAAAAAAGGCAGGCAAAAAGGCATTAAAAACAAGCAAAAAAGGCACGAAAAAGGCAAAAACCCCAAAAGAAAGTTAAGAAATTAAAAAAAGTGTTTTTTTTTAACCAAAATCATACAAATAATTAATTCTCTTTATTCTTGTGCCAACTATAATTACTAGAAGTTTCTCTATATCATCAACCGTTAAGTTGGTTCTTCTGTCACCAAGTCGCAAGTTGTAATAGGGGCAAATTTTAAAGAACTTATCTGATCTGGACTTATCTCTAAATCAAAATCGTTATTCGAAATTGAGTCAATCCAAGTTCTTGTTTGTTGTTAGAGTGAATTTTTTCCTTAGTGGTTGGTACGTGACCCGGGCTTGCGCTGGCAAATGTGGAGGAAGAATGCTTGACAGTCTTGACACCTAATTCCACCAATTGACACTAACATAGAACCAAAATGACGATTATACGTTTCTGCATATTGGCCACTCCCAATAACCACTAAGGAAAAAATTCACTCTGCAACCTATTTAGTTATAAGAGGATTAAAATTCCTCTCCATTTATTTTTATGAGTTTCAATGTCTTAGAAATTTCCCAGAAAATTTTAAATAAAGATTTTAAATTTTAAAATTAAGAAATAAATTAAAAATAAGCAAAAAACTAAAATTTTGGTTCCAAAAGGTACTAAAAAGGCAAAAAAACAACACAAAATAGGCGAAAAAGGCAAAATAAATTGAAATACTCCCAAAAAGGCAAAAAAAGTAAAATAAAATATGCATTTTTGAAGAGTACTACATACTCTGAAACGGATTTTAAATCGGGTCTGCCTGAAATATATCAATTTAAGAAAAAAGGCATTTTGCCTAACTATCATGTCTCTAACTATTATACATCAAATAGTCAATTTTCTATCTAAAATCTAATTTTCATTCAAGGCAAAAGAACAGCCTGAATAGTAACCATGCATATCTGTATTTTAGAACTTTTCCATAACACAGATATGCAAACAATAATAATTTATAATTAATGTTCTACAAAAACATCTGGTAGAATTTATTTTTGAAGTTTTTCCACATTTTTTGCACAACGCCCAATAAGAAAATAAAAATAAATCGTTATTGTTAACACCTTTCCAACTATGAAATAATAACTATACCATGATAATTTAGTTATTTTTAGTAAACCAAGGACGTCATTTTGTTCTCATCCAATTATGGCGTGTAGTATAATAAACAAAATCATATTTTGTTGTAAAACGCATTTACTATACTATAAAAATGTAAAATAAATTAATTTTTTATTGTTAGTACAAAATCGCTTTGTTTGCTTTGTAATGATCACACAAATTGCATGCAATTCCAAAACACTGTCAATCATATAAGGCCTTTTTTAAACATTAACAAAAGTTTAATGCTGAAAATAAGCATTAAAAAATTGAAAGCATTTTCACACCTTAAATATTTTATTTTATTAGTAAATTGTTAATAATACCAAACAGGCACGCACACACATAATTTATTTGTGCGCGTCGTTCAGTCAGTCTCAGTCTCCAAAAGAAATTTAATGACTTTTGGCGAAGAGAAGTGGAGCAGAATTTCGTTTTTAACCTGAAATGTTTTCAAACTCACCTGCCGATGAGGGCGATTTCCCTGCCTATGTGCGCGCGCCTGGTGACAAATTTAAATAAAATGCATGCATTACATAAAATTAATCATTTATTTAAAACAAGTCAATTTGAACAACAAATTTATACAAAGGCATTTAAATCAGATATATTTTACATTATTAAACATTCACATATTAAAAAACCGGCATTTGCTTACACACCCAGCTCATTTTTCTTTCACTCACAAAAATACTTTCAAATTCTCACTTTCAAAGAAATAATTAACTTTATAAAATAATTTCGTATTAATAT
Organism: Rhagonycha lutea; assembly: GCA_958510855.1. Lineage (NCBI taxonomy): Eukaryota > Metazoa > Arthropoda > Insecta > Coleoptera > Cantharidae > Rhagonycha > Rhagonycha lutea. The sequence continues at coordinate 98,735,384 of OY294036.1, forward strand.
ATAAAAATTTCAAGAGTGAGTCTCGTATTTGTCTACAATAAAATCATATAATAATCAATATTCCAAAATAATGGCTAACTCACTTATGAAATAATTCACAGCAATTGTTTGTTTCTTTCAGCTTAAAAAAAGTGCACCTTAAACTCGAAAAAAATCATTCTATCTGCAACCTCAAAATTTCCCTACTCTTTTCCGATACACAGAAATAATTATTATTGAAATTTAAAGCACTCAAATTTGGACATTTAATAAATTCACAATAAAATATTCGTATTTTTGCTACGTCAGCATTTTTAAGCATAATCTACATTATTATTGTGCTAATAATTTACAAACTGTGTCTTGTAAAAATTAAATTTCAATAAATTAACGCTTCTTTTGTAAAAAGTTGCAGCGAGAGCGGACATTTAATCTGGATTAACAAAAATTAGTGTGAGATCACAATTTTATTGGAATGAAAAAATGACTTACGTCACGTTTTTCTTGGAGGAGGCGGAGGAGGTACACAAAGCAACGCATTTGTACTACTCGATAACTTTCTCTCTTTCACCGGAATGTTTTCATATATTGTGGGTCTTGGCAGATCCTCTGGAGGCCTAAACATTCAAAATGTTTTCAAATTACTCCCGATTTATTTCAATTTGGCGCCCGATGTGGGACGTCCAAATTGAAGCAAAAGTTACCTTGGTAGGTGTATCTCTCGTGGCGGTTTTTTGTTCTCTATTATTGCAGGACTGAAAGGTACACTAACCGACCGATTTATGCTGTTTGTACTACCGATACCGCTGGTACTCGATGTTAGTGTGCTATTGGCAAGATTGTTTATGTCACTGCTGTATCTTATGTTGGTATACTCCCGTCCTAACTGAATCGATTTCTTCAAAAAAGAAATTAGAAGTGCTAACCTCTCATTCGATCAAATCTTACCTGTTCAGCTTTCATTCGTTCTGTAATAGTTTCTATGTGATGCTGCACAGCTAAATACACAAATTTGTATTGAGCTTCAGTTTGTACCATTCCAGAACGCTGAGATCTAACCATTTGGATGGTGCGTTGAATATCAATTTCACAATCCAGACCTAAAATGTTGAGTTTCACACAGGAAATCTTCAAAATTGAGTCTGTACTCACCGTTCTTCTTAATTTGATCCAAAATCATGTCAATGACTATAAACGTACCGGTACGACCAATACCGGCAGAACAATGAACTAATATAGCACCGGGTGGTTCATTCACGGGTAATTCTTGTGTGAGGGACTCTTGTCTTTTGTTAACTTCATGCAGGAAGTTTAAAACGCATCCGGGATCCGAAGGTACGCCATGATCAGGCCAAGCCTACATAAAACAAAACCTTTGACCGCAATTTTAACCCACAACTTTAGTGTACGTACCTGAAAGTGATACTGATAGACTTTTCGTTCGACTCCTGTCTTGTTATTCTTAACCAATAACTCTCGTAACGTGTAATGTGCGGTTGCACACTCCACCAAATTTTTTATGGTCATAGTTCCATAATCCTTCGGCTCGTTCTTTTCAGGCCAGTACCTGGCACATTTATTCTGAAATAAACAACACGAACATTACAATTGGCGCCCAACATGTAGGTTAAATTCTCACCTTTCCTCTTTCGATTTCCTTAGTAGTCATAACAATCACACGACAGTTTTCCTGCCATACCATGCTCCAAAAGTCGGCCACCGTAGATGGTAAACACCCTAACAAAAAATTCATCATTAAAAGTAAAAAAAAAAGTCTGGTAAACCAACCTTGAGTGGCAATGTAGGTTTTGCCATTTGGATCGCTTGGTATTTCGTTTCCACCATACGTATCGTCCCAGTTAATATAGTTAGCGTTAATATAATCGCTTCCCGGAATGTTAGGATCCACGTCCATCAATTTTACTCTGGTATGGTCAAACGGTAAAATGTTCTTATACCTATTTTTGTTTCTATTTTCCAACAGGATACCTTCCTTCCTGGAATACAAATGCTTGAACTCCTGCTGCTGTAGCGACTCGAACTCTTCCCAAAAACCAGGTTTCGGCCCATTTTCCTTCTGCAGTTGCTTAACTCGGCTGTGTATTCCAGAAGCACTGATTCTGGTAGCGTTGAATGGTTGCTTGAGATGCACAACAGTTCCGGAAGTCTCCACCATCGGATTTTTTTTGTAGTGTTCTATGAGTTCGGCCAAACTATTAAACTGTTCACCTCCACCCACGTCATAAAAATTATTTTTGTAACGAATCATAACGTGAGTTACACGATCGTCGGTTCGCACAGATAAGACGAAATCACCTGGTTTTGACTGGCTTTCCCGCACCAGAAAGCTCCCGTTTTTTCCTCGTTCTAGTATCAGTTTTTCGGCTTCCTTACCACTTAGATGACCATGAAACCACCTAAAAACAAAATTATTAAACCCGCGTGAACAACAAGTAAAACTATAAATTAGACATTATTTTTTTAATTTTACTACGCTAAAAATATCAGCTACATGCAACCCAATGGTTATTGTTCGAAAAAAAGGCCTCATTTACATCAATTAGCAATCAGTATGTAAATGTAAATGCAACAAAAAATACTAACACTAACGAATGTTGACACAAATTTTAAATAAACAGAACAAAAAATGTCACACTTGAAAGTACCAACAGTAATTTTAAATCGTTTAATAATATTTAATTCCGATGCAGCACTGATCGAACGGTTCGTGTGAAAAAATAAAATCTCCAAGGATACATTCATTAATTTTTAATTGTTTAAAGATATGTAACATTTAATCTAAAAACAAAAACACTACGCAACAATTTCCCACCTTAAAATTTTGAATCGTGAATTTTCTTCTATATTAAAAATATTTAACACTCCTGATGTACAAATTAAGAAACTGATGAGTAAAATAGAAAAATTTGAAATTGTCACCTTTTTTCGTGGAATAAAAACTTCATTGTGCGTCAATTACCTAAAGAGGAAAATGTTCTGAAAAAACATTAAACTTAGAATTTTAAAAGAAGTTCGCGATTCGTTTATAAACTTTTTACCCACATAGATAAGATTGATAAAATGCGTAATCTATGTTGTACGAGTACGTTTATCTATGCAATATTTTGTATCCGCTCAAATTGAATTGGAAAGCGTTTTCGATCCATACACCGGCAGGCAAAATTTAATTGTTGCTTTCGTAATAATTAACTCACACCCAACACCCGCATTTTAAGAAATTTAAATTAAGATTTTTAAAGAATCTTTATAAAATTGTATCCTAGATCTGGAGTCGAACTCTGGAGTACATACTCAATATTAACACGTTAAGTGCGGCGTGGTTCACCGGTAAGAACTTGTCACACAATATAGAGATGATACTTGAATAAGAAAATACCCGACTTTGGGAAAGGTACATTTGATTGTACACCCGCGCTTAACGTGTTAAAGAACCTATGAATTACTATGAAAACCATTTTGTGTGCATTGATTTCAATTTTCTCATTGGCCCACTGCTCTTCCTTCCGTATTTCAACAGTTAGTCCGCAAAATTAGTCTTGATTAATTTTATAATCTACAACTTCGGGTTAAAGTGGACCGAATTTTCCTTTAACCCTCCAGTGGTCGCGTGGTCTACCACCGTAGACCATGCTTTTTTAACCCTTCTTTAAATTTTGTGGAACGATTTTTAAGAAATTGGTGATGTGGAAAACTTCTCCGCCGCCCCAACAGTAAAATTTTAAATTGAAAGCGGCTACAAACATCTAAAGCAGGGATGAGCAACCTTTTTTTGCAACGGGCCACTTATCAATAAAAAAATGTTGTGCGGGCCGCATGCAGGGCCGTACATAGGGGGGGGGGAAGTTTCCCAAAGGGCAAGTGTCTATAAAATTATTATAAAAAAAATAAGTTTTGGTCGATACAATTCATTTTCAAAAGAAATAGTGCTTACTTTTTTTATTACAATGATATGTCTATGGAAAATATATTATCAATTTAAAAAATTTTCAACCTAAAAGGCTTTGGTGGGCCGCACGAAAAGATGTGGCGGGCGCAGGTTGCTCACCCCTGATCTAAAGTTTCCCTTAATTAAAAAAAATCGTATGGAGTGGGGTGCTAACCCAGAACAGGCAGTTATAATTTATTTATAATAAAAAAATGAAGATATTTAAAATAATAAAGGTAGTTAGAAAAATCCGAAAACGTCTAAAGGCGCCTACACACTGTCCGTCTGTCTGTCTGATACTGGATCATTCGAATTTTACAATCTGAAACTCTGGGCTGGTTTGATGACTCCTCATAGAGGAAAGCATAGTATGTGTCCCAATGACACAAATTATCCAAATGGGGTGACTTCATACACCAATATGGTTAAAAAGATGTAAATTTTACAATAAAATGTAGATAATACCAAAACCGAGGTCACATATTAAGGTAAATAAATAAGGTAAATAAAGTAATTCAATGTGTTTTTTTATGAGTTGTTGTTGGAGATCATAATCTCTAATATTAATATGAGGTGATTATCTAACTTTATAATTCAGAAATGTGTAAACATAAATAAGTTGCACAGCCAAGAGGTCCAAAATTTAAAAAAAATGAAAGAACTGATCGAATGAAAATTTAGCATGTAAGATTAGGCTCGATCCAAATACCAATGTATTTATAATTTTATGTCTATATGATTTTCGGTAAAAAGGAGAAAATTTCAGTTAACCGTATGACCAATTTTCATTTGTGCGATAAAAAATGCGTGAAGATTAAGTTCATCCGTATCTGGATAGAATGGAATTTAACAATGCAAAAAAAATGGAATCAAGTACATAATTCGAATACGCTTACTTACTTGAAAAAAACCAAAGCTCGACGTAACTCGTGCACTGCTGTAGATATTATAATTTGAGCTGCAGGGATAGCAACAATAGAAGCATCCACGTGAAAACGATCGCGCATCATTTCCAAATGATTAAGTTAAACACATTTTCTAAAGATTAGTTTTTTGCGAAGAACCAAAATTTTATTTTCAAACTCCGACACTATCATCTCGTTTCAAAATACAATCCAAGCCAAATCGCACACCACGAAAGTTTGCAACAAACTAGTTGGAGATATTATGGTAAACATCTATATCACACCTCTTCACATATCAATTAGTGGGGGCACCTTGAACCATACCTATCAATGTCTGTATGTCATAATTTTTTATTGCTCACAAAAAACTAGAAGCATCCACTTGTCGCAGTAAATACGCAAGCATATAAATAACAACCTGACCTGGAACAATAATTTATAATATCTGTTTTAGCATAAACAAATCGACAAACGTACAGACCGTAAACGACAAAATGCAAAAATTAAGCGAATACCCAAATAAATTAACCTTGTTAAAAAGATATGCGTTATTGTTATTAGAGTACACCTTGATGTTGACATTGAAAAATATATGGTCACAGAATAATTTGATGTAAATTAAAACAGCATATCTCATCCCGAAGCAAATAAAACTGGTTACACCATTCGCTTTTTTTAAGAAGGAAAAAAACAGAATTATTCAATTATTTTAAATATATTTATTGTCGTTTAAACGATTTAAAGATGAATATTATGTTCGGAGGATTATGTAGGTACCTATTATTTTTCTTGCGGAGAAATCAATGAGGAACTAGAAATCGTTAGTTTTACTGCCCATAATTTTCATTGCAGTATAATTTTAAAACCCGACTTCCATAAAAGGAGAAAATTTAAAGCTACAATCGAGTGGAAAATGCATGTAAAATTTATTATTAGTAATAACTCAATAACTTCTTCAAGGTACTAAAATAGGATCCCCAGGGTTGATGAATCACATTACAACGAAATTCTTTCAACAAAATTTGATCAATATTTTCTCGGTGGTTTATGTGATCATAAACGGAACGTCATTAAATCATCATGTAGCGAAACGTCGTTGTCGTAATATAAATACAATAAATTGGAAAAAATCCATTCATTCATGATTTCAAAGTAGTCAATATTTGGATAAACAAATCTACACTCGATCTGAAATGAGGATTATCTGGAGGCTGGTAAACTAAGGTCCTTGGGAGAGAGTAAAATTGTCCAGGAAATTAGATCACCAATCGCATAGGAAGGTATGTGGAATCTGATTTTGGTTGACCTACATAACTGAGTCACGACTGAAGATGGAATGTTAGAAAGACAGAAGTTATCTAATAAAATAAAATCAAACCAGGTATATAATTGCTCTTCTAAAGTTCTTACCGCGAAAAAAATATAACCTACTTGTTGGGAATAAATGTAGTAACCAACTGTGCTACGGAGACTATTAGTTCTATGTTAGGTGAAAATTCTACATTATTTGTTACTAATTTTAGGATTACCAAGCAATGTAACAGATATGACAATAAGATTCTGAGATGGTTTGAAGACTATCAGACCCAGTGGCGTAACTTCAAATTTTAGGCCCGGGAGCAAGAGCTTTGACGGGCCCCTCGATTGAGAGGTGTGATATTTAAAACAGAGAGGGTCTAAAGCTGCATTGGGCCCGGGACCATTCCTCCCTTTGCCCCTCCCTGTATTTACGCCACTGTCTATACCTCCCCAGACCCTCAGTTGTACGCTCATTTCTTCACATTTTAGGGTGTTTAGCGGGCTTATCCACCCTAGAAAATAGAAAAAACACTTCAAAATGATATATTATTGCATTGGTATTAACGGTATTATGTAGTTTATGTTCCTAAAAAAATATTTCCCTAACTTGGACGCTACCTTTTATAATTTATTATAAGTGAACATTTGAAAAACCGGATGCCATGGAATGCCCTCCAGCTGTAATAACCAAAATGTGTATTCACAAAAATAATTAAATGTGCGTCTTTTTCCATTTTGAAAAGTCATATCGTTACTTCCTTGTTCTGGGGGGTATTCCATACCCCCCAGACCCCCCGGTTTCACCCACATTTCAAGAAAATACATTTGTTTTGGTTTAACAATGTTTTTAATTGTAGAAATAAATATTTTAATAAAACGTACCCGTTGCAAGCGGTTTAATTAGCACTACCCCCCCCCCCGGGCCTTTCAAATAAAAGATATTTTTGATAAAAAAAATCAATTAAAACATTGTTAAACTAAAAGAAATTTAATCTCCTGAGATGGGCGTGAAACCGGGGGGTCGGTGCACAAGGAAGGGTACGTAACAACTAGGCACCGGCGGATCTCTCTTTTAACGGTCCCCCATTTAAAAAATCGTTTCCTGACACTAACCTAAGCTCGACTGGTGGATTCCCATTACCGAATCATCCAGTGCTGAGTTGTCCGTTTTCCGCTTGCACAGGGGCTTTTTTCTCATGTCTAAGAGGACTGGAGCGGTGACATTATTTTTTGCTTTACATTGCCGCGGGCCGCTAATATTTTACGGGCCGTGTTCATTCGCACACCGCGCACACTGACAGTTACGCCACTGATCAGACCAAATATGATATACTAGATTGTCCAGATTATACGGCCCAAAGGCAGAACTTAAACTCTTTTATGTTGGTAATAAACGATGTAAATTCAAACCTACGATGATGTTTTGATTGCCAGGTGGCATAGAGCAGGGGTGGTCTTATGTACACAAAAGTTTGCCACCTCTGGCATAGACGACGTATACATAATAGAGCAAACTGTGCACAATTTTGAATTCAGATTCTCGGCACCCACAGAGATTAAATCCAAAAAGAGAGAGTTTATTGATTTTGAATGATAAATAGAAAACTTTTTTTTTTTCTATTTGTATCCTGACATTCTTTTTGTTTTATGGTGTGCTAAGGAGCAGATCCATAACGAGTGTGGAAAGCGCCTCCCGTTTGAACGAAAAAATTTCACATTGTTTATTCAACAACGAACAAATTAATGAGGTACAGTTGTAATCACGAATAATGAAGCTTACGTCACAACCATCTGAATTAAGTACAGACAACCTTTTTTTTTTAATTAATAATTGTAGTAACATAGGTGAAACAAAGACACACTATATTAAATTATTCTTAAATGTCCGATTTTAGAAATCTTGTACGTCGAAAATTATCTGATACCCAACGTATGAGATAGAAAGAGATAGATACAATAGGTCTTAGCTTATATAATAATTATAATGAAAGTAGTTTTTATATTGACTGTTTCTATAATTTTGACACCTTAGTTTGGTTTGTAGGTTATATTTCCATTTCATTAGAGCAGAGTTTCTCAAACTTTTTTATTCCCCAACTTCTTGGAGGAGGTATGTTGACGATTGTTTTAATATTGACTGGTATAATTTTGACAAGTTAGTTTCGTTATCATAGTTTGAATTAAGTTTTTATATAATATTATTTTTATGTTAGTTTGAGTTATGAATTGTTAATTAAGTCACTTCGAGGTAGATCTTTAAAGTTTTTTAAAGGTTTTCCTAGTTTCCTTCCAAAATGTGACGTCCATTCCCATTTCCTTTTCGGCCACCTATCGTTGTTCATTTTTTGAACGTGTCCAAACCACCTCAGTCTCTTAGCATCCACTGTATCCATTATTACATATTAACATGGTCCATTATGGATACACAACTCCGTCTGAAGAAATCCATTTCCAAGGCTCTCAGCTTGCTTTTGTTCCCCGTGCTCACGTTGCATTTTTAACTTTCCTCTTTTTCTGCATTTTATGTTTAGTTCCGTTAATTAGTTTATTTAACTTGGTTTTTAATAATTAATATTAACATAATGATTATAACTACTAAGAGACGGTCGGAGCATAGTGGTCGAATAAGTTGACTATAAACGCTAATGCCCGGTTCGAATCCGGGTGAAGTAAGAACTTTATTCTGGCCGTCTCTCTGGTCCTCCAGGTTGGGGGTTCTACGTCGGGCTTGCTCCTCGTCTAGGTAAAAAATGTAAAATGCTAACAAACCAAACACCAATTCGCAAGGTTGGTAGTTGGACTCGGATAACGTTGTAATGCGTTTCAAAACCGATTATATCATCATCATTATAACTACTAGTTTAATAAAAATATACTTCTTTGCATTTGTTATTTCATTTTAAAAACTATTTATGAATTTTTATCTTTAGGATCTTAAGATGTATCACCAATCACCATTCACCACACTTGGAGTGCTCTAGTTAATTAATTGAAAAATATAAATAATGTAATTTTATAGTAATCAAAATTACAACAGTTAAAAATTAAAAACTATTTGAAGAATTGCAATGCTTGCATATTGATTGCTATTTGAATTTGCCGCCTATATATTATGATTTAAATTTATTATATTCACATTATATCAAACACTTATTTGACTCACAATTTTCGTCTTATTTCATACAAATGCCGTTTGTGACGTAAGCTTCATTATTCGTGCGAACAACTGTAGAAATTATCACTTATAATATATTAAGTGCATTTTTGATTATCAGTAACAATTTGACTACGTTGCCATGAAAACTTTGTTGTCAAGTAAATGTCCGAATGCGAAGCATGAGGACATTTACTAATAACAACAAAGTTTAAATATAGTAACGTAGTCAAATTGGATGATAATCAATAATGCACGTAATAAATTCGGTAAGACTATTGCACACATTAGAATTAGACACAATGTAACAGTAAATAATATTTAAAAAATTCTGTCATGGTTATTACGTTATAAATAAGAGCAACGTACACAATTATCAAAAATTATCAAATTGCATATGTGCAATTATCAAAGCAACTTGAACAATTATCGCTTAATTCTAACGCCATTGGTTAGAGTTGATCGGATCGCTAAATATCATTGGTTCATGTTAGTCATGTGACACATGTGTGCAATAGTCTAATGTAAGTGACCTTCGACATTTCGTTATTTAACCCCATCGACGCGGGAATATTGAAAATTAAATATTATTTTTTTCAACAACTATTTAACAACAAACTGTAGTACTTTGTGCTCAAATTATTATATAGGGTGTTTTTTTAGCTGCATGAGAACTTTCAATAGGGATAACAATTGAATCAAGATTGCTATGGAAACAGTTTTTTGACATTTGTGTTTAGCAAGCTTTGGCATTTGATAATGCATAGATTGACCATTGAACAACGCTCACAGATTGGGCTCACAACCAATTGGAAGTGGATCCATTTTTTACCGTAAAATTTAGTTCAGTGACGAGGCACATTTCTGGTTAAATGGGTATGTGAACAAACAAAATTGCCGTATATGGAGTGAGACCAATCCGGGACATTATCTTGAGACTCCATTGCATCCATTAAAATTGACTGTTTGGTGTGGAATACACGCCAACGGCATCATTGGTCCATATGTCTTTCGAAATGAGGAAGGAGCTACCGTTACGGTGAATGGTGTGAGATATCGACACATGCTCAATACATTTTTGTTTCCAAAACTTCAAGAGCTAAACATTGACAACTTATGGTTCCAACAGGATGGTGCTACGTGCCACACAGCCAACGAAACCATCAATTTATTGAAAGGACAATTTGCTGACAACATTATTTCAAAACGTGGTCCTATCAATTGGCTTCCAAGATCGTGTGATTTGACATCTCCAGATTATTTTCTGTGGGGGTATGTTAAATCCATGGTTTATGCTAACAAACCAACAACTCTAGAAGCATTGGAGGCTAATATTCAGCAAGCCATTTATGAAATAAAGCCAGAAATATTGGAAAAAGTGGTCAAAAATTGGACTGAACGGATGCGCTTCGTAACCATTAGTCGTGGTGGTCACATGCCGGAAGTCATGTTCAAATCATAAATGCCTTTAACTGTACTTTCATAAAAAAATTATAACCAAAACATTCCGTCAGGTTTTTAATGTTTTATTTCATTTTGAAGTTCTCATGCAGCTAAAAAAACACCCTATACTATAAATAGTGAAATGTATAAGTTGTAATATTCAATAAAAGTTTGTAGGAAAGTTGTGTCAAATGAGGTTCTATAAATAATAAATTGTAGTAGAGTGAATTTTTTCCTTAGTGACTAAGAGGAGCCAAAATCTTGCGCAGTAGATGTGGAGGGAGAACGCGTGACACCCAATTCCACCAATTGACACCAACATAGACCCGAAATGACGAATTATTTGTTTCTGCAAACTAGCTCCTCCTAGTCACTATGGAAAAAATACACTCTACATCTAATTTTCAATATTAACAAGGTGGCCACCAGTCAAAGGCAAAAACACAAAACCTTATGAAATATTTATGCCATTTCTCATACTTTTTCCCACTCGTCGAATCAAGATAATAAACGAATAAAACATAAAAAAATTATATCATGTTAAGTCGGGTACAGGAACAGGATTAATAAACATACGAATGACGTACAAAACTCTGTCTTGTCTCTCTGTCCGTAACGTCTCTCGCATCTGATTGCTCGCCCATTTATTGACAGTCAGAGCAATCTACACCATTTCCAACTTTAATTGAGAAAGTTTCAATTGTAAATCAGGTAACCAGTACTTCCGGCCTCACGGCCAACTCTTCTGGTTAACTTAATCACCATATAGAAAGAAAAATATATGGATAATCATAGTTAACATTTTCTCACGTCAAGACCTTCCTGACTATGCTTTGCAAATTTTTGCGTCTGATTAGAACATGGGACACTACCAAATAACGAGCGACCTTTACCATCGACAACAACGGTAGCTTCAGGAAGAACAAGCATCTGATACATAATATTAATAACCAGTAATTGAAAGCTAATGAGTCAATATCCATTCATAAAGATGAAGGAATTTTGTCCTTCTGTCACTTCGTACAGCTTAACATTTCGAAGAACCAACAAGGCCGTATTAAAATAATTTACCCACAGAATATAAATTACACGCAACATGTAGTATACTATTGGGTACACCAATAAAAATTAAAGAGCTGCGTGAAAGACTAATGCTTTTGAGAAGCCAATATATTTTCAACTTCCTGCAGATAATGAAAGATGGCAAAATAATCATCGTTCAACGACCCGAAAAAATTAATGTTATTCTTTTGACTACTGCGACTCCCATTGAGACCATTGAATACAGACAAAATATCGCGTTAATTTGCCGCACCCTGTAGCTACATTTGATGTAGATAAACCAAATAAAAATTAAATATTCCGGAAGTAAGAAAATTAAAACTTTCATTGCTATGAAGCACTCGCTCCTCGAAATTAAAGTCGTTGACTTTTCAAAATGAAAATGAATTTATCGATATTGAATGAATAAATTTTATAAAACTTCGAAATCGATTATAATTTAAATGGTTACTTCATATTGATGTAATTTATTAACCTCGTTTACAAAACCGAAAAAATTTCTAACTTTCACATCTCGTTGCAGATTTCGTACGTCGCTTTCGTGACATTTAAAATAAATGCAGCTACTAAAACTTTGTTCAAGCAGTTGGGAATGTTTGTCTAATTTTACATTTGTTTGATTTAAAAAAAAAATTGAAATAAGTTCAAATGTTATTAGCATAATGAAGAGAAAACTCTCAAATTCCTTTCAAAAAAAAAAAAAATACAATACAATAATGTAACCAGCTCTTGATTTCTAAAAATTTTATCTTCAAGCCAAATCAAGCACCAGTAGTACTTTCAAGAAAATTTGAATTCTGATTACATACAAGAAGCAGTTACAAGTTTTGAGAATGGTGAATGCCTGTGCCCCCGAAGGCAAAACTTATCCCACACTGTAATGTTAAAGTTTTTCCAGAATTCTAACGAAACGACAGCATCCTTGGAACAATGAATCTTCATATTCTTAGGAATCAATATGACAGGATTCGAAAATGATTCAAATTTTCAAGAAATCAAAAAAAGTGGTACCAAGGCGAAACCAAACTTCTAATATTTTTTGGCGAAGTCATGAATTCAGTTTATTTAAGTTTTCTTCAAAAACATAAGCGGAAGCAGACTAAAAACAAAGAAAAACCGAAATTGATGTTTCCAATGGTCTATCCTAAACCTCTTCCACATGTTTACAAATACAAGTAACCTTCTTACCAAATTGGTAAAAACTGTAGGCGTTAATTTATATAGGTTCAATAGCGTGGGCAAAAATTTCGTGCAATTTGCATACCATTAATCAATCCTCGATTTTACTATGCAAGTTTTTGCAGTCTTCCCATTTTTTTCGAAAGTGAAAACAAAAAATTCCAACATAATAAAAAAAACAGGTTTGAATTAGATAAAAAAAAAGGCAATTATATTACACAATGGTAATTAAATTATACCACCAAGGATACAAATGTAAACAAGCCATTAATTCTATAAAAATAAAAGTGTGACTTAAACGGCTTATATAGGGTATCTACCTAATAAAAGTGTTTTCCAGTTTTATCAAGAATGCTATTGTTAGAAAAATCATTGAGCGAAACATATTAGTATATTTTCACAAAATATTGCAAAAACACGTACAGGTATCAAGGACGAAAGAAGAATTATTATCAAAAATTACCCTGGCTGCTTACGTGCGTATGCTCACGGGAGCGACCATTGTGACAGGGAAATTGGTAGCCGCTCCACTGAGCGCACGTAAGCTGTACTTATGGTACAGCGTTTTCGCTATTGCGTTGTGTTACCCAACATCAGATCTGCGTAACCTAGAACGAAGTTATAAAAATTCTATCAAAGGAAGGAAATGAATCATAGGAACGATATTAAAAGGAAATATTGGTACATAAAAAAGAATTTGTCCACATGAACACAGTTGCTACGTTCCCCATTAGTATGCAAAAAATGCAGTTCGTGTTGACACATACACGGCATGCTAAATGAGTACAAAATCAGAACAGGAATTTGACAAGGTCAAACTGCTGGTATAACAATAGATTATTATCAAAGTGAAAATTATTTAAAAAAAAAGTACTATATTAAATAGATAATGAACAAAAACTATTTATAGAAAAGATTTTTTTCATTTCAGGTTACTGTACTTATACTTTTTGATGTAAACAAATTATCACAGTAAATTTTATGGTAGAGTAACACAAATTACAAAATTACTATACTTGCTGGTTACGAAACACTGTAATTAATAATTATAAATATTAACTATGCATAACGTGTTAAACTATTTATACTTCCTTTGACGACATTTGTTAATTACAAGAAAGTAAACAAAATTCCAGTTTGTCGGGTTAATTTGTTGGAGAATGCTAGTCCCAGGTTAAGATCTCCGAAGAGATTACGTCCTTATGAATTTATGGAAATGCAACAGAAAATCATCCCATTATTTATCTCTTTAGTCGAGTCATGGCCATTTGACCAAAATGATTTATCAACATCCTGATGACTAACCTGAAGAGCTAATCATGTACCTTAAAAAAGATTCAAATAGAACAAGAAAGGTCTGCTACGTTCAAAGAATTGGGCATAACATTTCAAAGGATTCGAATAATAAAGTCAAAGCAATGAAATGTTTCCATTTTAGTGCGTTTGACTGCTAATACTGAAGTACACGGTTCGATCCCTGGCAAAAAAAAGAACTTTATCCCTCCCTGAAACCACCCATGTGTGACAAGGGAGCCATTCCTTAAATAGAAGATTACACTGGCCGTGGTTCGGGATTCACGTTAAACTGTATATGTTTCTTATGTAAGTAAACAAACAAATTTGAACTAGAAATTGATGAGAAAGCATAATATGGATCAAAAAACACTTAATTGTTATTCACCCTGTATATTTAAGTATGAGTTTATCATCCCCATTTTTTTTAAACATCCATTTCTTGATACGCTTCAAACACGTATTCATTGTTTTTCTATTGGTCCGACTTCTAATATTTTGTTCGAACATCGAAAACTTCACAGTACACTGTGACAGTACACAAAGAACTCAAAACTATCTCGCGCAGGCGGTTACAAATAAAAACCCATAAGATTTTATAAGTTTCGGATGTCTCTCGACCCCGTAACTACATAACTACAACTGGAATCTTAAATGTGGACTACAAAAATACATTTTATTTTGTATTTAAAGAAAAACTTATGATTCATCTGATATGAGGCCACAATTAAGACAATTAGCACAATCTTGATTTTATTACCACAAACTTTAATCATCATTGAATTGTGGTTGCGTTCATAAGATAAAATAAAATGTATCTTTTATTAACAGGAAATCCTTCACTCAGGATACAGAAAAGAGAAATTAAGAAAATCAAAGAAATGGTTACAGTGGGAAATAGAAAAATGTAATTCGAACTTCAGAAAAAAAAATGAGAGAAGGAAATGTGAAAAACTACGAAAAACAGTTTCCATCATAAAAATATGGCGACAATTTTGTAACTCCAAAAAATGTAATTAGAGCAACAATGACACATTTTATCAAGGGTGTTGCTTCAACAGGAAATAGTCATCAATTGGTTACAAAATTGTAACAAATTTTATCAATTTAAATCACTGCGTTAAACCAAGCCCATAAATATCTCGAATTATACTTTTGAAAATGAGGAAATAATAATAATTATACTAATATGATGGTTTCATAATTTAAGAATATTTTTGAAAAGCCCTTAAAAATATATCCAAATTCTTTAAAGTAAAATAAAAATAGAACCTACGACTTTCAAATAATAATCTACATCAGTGATTCTCAACCTTTTTTTTGTTGCGGCACACTTTTAACGATTTCAAAATTTGGCGGCACACAAAGAAAAAGAAAAGTTTAAAAATTATTTACTTACCTATAACACATGCGTAAAATAGTTTATGATAATAATTTTAAATGTGCGAAATAAAATAATTTTAAATCATATTATTTAATAATATAGGGTGTTTTTTTAGCTGCATGAGAACTTTGAATAGGGATAACAATTGAATCAAGATTGCTATGGAAACAGTTTTTTGACATTTGTGTTTAGCAAGATTTGGCATTTGATAATGCATAGATTGACCATTGAACAACGCTACCAAATTGGGCTCACAACCAATTGGAAGTGGATCCATTTTTTTACCGTAAAATTTTGTTCAGTGACGAGGCACATTTCTGGTTAAATGGGTATGTGAACAAACAAAATTGCCGTATATGGAGTGAGACCAATCCGGGACATTATCTTGAGACTCCATTGCATCCATTAAAATTGACTGTTTGGTGTGGAATACACGCCAACGGCATCATTGGTCCATATGTCTTTCGAAATGAGGAAGGAGCTACCGTTACGGTGAATGGTGTGAGATATCGACACATGCTCAATACATTTTTGTTTCCAAAACTTCAAGAGCTAAACATTGACAACTTATGGTTCCAACAGGATGGTGCTACGTGCCACACAGCCAACGAAACCATCAATTTATTGAAAGGACAATTTGGTGACAACATTATTTCAAAACGTGGTCCTATCAATTGGCCTCCAAGATCGTGTGATTTGACACCTCCAGATTATTTTCTGTGGGGGTATGTTAAATCCATGGTTTATGCTAACAAACCAACAACTCTAGAAGCATTGGAGGCTAATATTCAGCAAGCCATTTATGAAATAAAGCCAGAAATATTGGAAAAAGTGGTCAAAAATTGGACTGAACGGATGCGCTTCGTAACCATTAGTCGTGGTGGTCACATGCCGGAAGTCATGTTCAAATCATAAATGCCATTAACTGTACTTTCATAAAAAAATTATAACCAAAACATTCCGTCAGGTTTTTAATGTTTTATTTCATTTTGAAGTTCTCATGCAGTTAAAAAAACACCCTATATTAACATAATTAAATATCTAAAATTTCGCGGCACACTTTTAGAATTTCCGCGGCACACAAAAGTGCCGCGGCACAGTGGTTGAGAATCACTGACTACATAATACTTATCTATAATTTTACGCTTTTGCACACTCATCACCATAATTTTCAATAATAAATCTATAAATATATAATTTTCTGTTTTGTACCGTTTACACAGTTTCCGATTTCCCCATGTGTTGAAAATGTGTAACGGACGCAGGTAGTAAACAATAATATCGTCACCCTAATTATCATTTATCAAACCTTGTAACTCCAAATTCATTACTATTGCAGAAAACACAAAAACATTTTAAATAAAAAATTCAAACAAATCCATTTTCATATCAATGGAGATACGAGGTTCTATTTTTTCTATTTAATTTAGGTTCTATTAATACTTAAATATTAAACAAATACATAAAAGTCAATTTTGTATACAAGCGTGTCTGTTACATCAAATATTTGACAAAATTTTAGGTTAGAGAACATGGAGTTACGAGATTCATTTGAATCCTCAAGACGGAATGGAGTTGAGAGGTTTTCTATTCTTTCCCTTATATAAAAACAAAATTATGTACAGTTACAAGATTTTCTCCATCAGAGTATTTTTTTCTCTAACAGATGGCATCAAAATCTCATTTTTGATCAAAAATGGAGTTACGATGACGATATGCGAAGATAACAGAGAAAAATAATATTATGCCTATTGTTCAAAAAATTATATCAGTTTTAAACTCGTGAAAATCATTATTGACTAATAATAATAAAGTATTGACGGGAAGAACGTGCAGCATGAATGGATTAACGAGATTCCATCGATTTATTTTCTAGTCAGTTACCTACCCCATTCATACGCGTCACAGTAGCATAATGCACAGATAAGGTTTGTGCCTTATGATAAGCAGAACGCCCGCAATCGTGTCCACCGTAAAAAACCTATACGAAATACGAACGGCTAAGTTGCCGTGTACTTCAGCAATGAGCGACGATTTTGAGATGAAAAAAT
Organism: Rhagonycha lutea; assembly: GCA_958510855.1. Classification (NCBI taxonomy): domain Eukaryota; kingdom Metazoa; phylum Arthropoda; class Insecta; order Coleoptera; family Cantharidae; genus Rhagonycha; species Rhagonycha lutea. Next base: position 98,753,079 of record OY294036.1, read on the forward strand.
TGTAAAGTGTGCTCAAAGTATGAATTATGTGGTGAAAAGTTCGCAGTTGTATGTTTATTTAGTTCGCAAAAAGAAATTCCCAAAAAAAGCGAAAAAAAAGAGCCTGTACCAGGCCCGTAGCCAGGATTTCATTTGGGGGGGCACTTGTAAAAAGCCTTTTGTAAAATGTAAAATTTTCGGTTGTTCCCCTTCCTTTTCTTTGTCTTTTCAACATATGGGGGGGGGGGGGGGCACGTGCCCCCAGGTGCCCCCCCTGACTACGGGCCTGGCCTGTACTTGGGATGACTGCCTTAAGGCGCTTCTCTCGTAGTTTAAAATGCAGGGTTTGAACAAATCAAGATTATGTTGTTAATAATAAATATTTTTTAATGGTTAAAAAATAATTATTTAGGTAAAACAGAACTATTTTGGCACAGGCTTAAAATTTTGAAATTAAAATTTATTTTCTAGCAATAATGTGACAATCCATATAAGCGCTGTGGTTGGTCATATTTGAAGACATTAATGCTTCAAAATTAATTTTTATTTCAAAATTTTAAGCATGTACCAAAGTAGTTTTACATTTTAGTTAATTAATTATTTTTGAATCATTTAAAAATATTTATTATTAACAGCACAGTCTCGATTTGTATTTTTAGCATTTCAAACCAAGAGAAGCGCCTTAATTTAAAGATGAAATATTAAATCCATGGAAGATTTTATTTCCGATTACAGCATGTTCTGATCATTTTAGAAACCCATTATTTCATTATTATGTGTCTTGTAAAAAAAAACATTAGTCAGGTTTATTCAAGAAAATTATTTAAGTAAATTGCTAGATAATTAATTATTGTTTTTATAATAATATTTATCGGTGTTAATTTATGGTTTTTTTTTCACCTTTGCATAATTGCATATATATGTAAATTTTTCTTTGATCGCTGGCGCCGTGATCACAATCACGAGAGTTCGAATATGACCCACTCCAGTTTTTCTCTAATAACTCGAAAACAGTGAAAGATATCAAAAATGTCAAAACCAAAATATATTCGCCTTTTTGGGCTGATTATTTTTGGCTTATTTAAATTTTTTTACATCTTTCATCCTTTTCGAGTTATTGGGGAAAAACTAGGTAAAAACTCGAGCTCTGGTGGTTATGATTATGAATAGGGCAAGGATTTTAGACTATAACAATTGAACAATACATCATAATTCTTGACATTAAGAGCGCGCTGCAAATTTTGATGCAAAAACATGTTTCAACAGATGGCGTACCCTAAAATATTAATCTTTTATAGTTATCTTTTCACAAAAACAGAATTCTAATAATTTATAAAAGTCATATGAATAAACGATAACTAAGCTAGGCAATAAGGAAGTTTGAGCTTCCAATGTTGAATATTTACAAATATATTACACATGTGAAAATATTAAATATATTTAAAAATATTTATCTTTGAAAGCTCAAACTTCCTTATTGCCTAGCTTAGTTATCGTTTATTCATATGACTTTTATAAATTATTAGAATTCTGTTTTTGTAAAAAGATAACTATAAAAGATTAATATTTTAGGGCACGCCATCTGTCGAAACATGTTTTTGCATCAAAATTTGCGGCGCGCTCTTAAAGAAAAAACATGAACAATAAATAAGCACAATCTCCGCCTGGGGTAACCCCCGATTTCAGAAAATTTTTAACGAATCGTTAAAAGGTTAAAACTAACTGATATTTCTATTGGCTTATTAGTAGAGTCCGGATTTGTAGCTATTATGCTTTTTCTGAAAATTCGAAGCAGCTGAAAATTTTTAGAAAAATTTTGTGTTTTAACTTAAAAGAAGTCATTTGGTATCAAGTTTTATATGCTTTTTCGTGCTTTTTTTTTACTTTTTGTGCTTTTCGTGCTTTTTTATACTTCATTAATGCTTATTTTACAAAATATTTTAAAGTTTGATCTTTTGAAATTTTTTGCAACACCTGCAAGGTTTATTACTAGATTATTACTTCCTGGTATTTTAGAAAATTAGAAAATTCGGATAGCAAATCTATAAAAGATTGCCAAAATGTATTAAAGAATCCAGAACTTAAGGAAATTTAGCGTTTATTAAATGACACTGTAACTATGTTACTGATATTATAAAATCTGTGGAAAAGCAGCAAATGCCTTTGGCTGAATCCTGGGATTTAGTAGAAAAATTTAAAAACGCTACCACTAGCATCATAGGACATGTTGGAGACAATATAAAAAAGAAATTGAATGATGTGTTAGAGAAAAATGAAGGATTAAATCTTAAATAATATAGCTAAAACAATAGCTGGAGAAACTATTGAAAATTTTGAAATGGAACCTTCACTTGTAGCAAAATTCAAATTTGCACCTATTACTAGTGTAGATGTCGAAAGAAGTTTTTCTGGGATGAATTTTACTACAGAAAATTTGGAAAAATTCTTAACTGTTAATTGTTTCAAAAATTAAATTAATACTTTTGTTTATGCTTTTTTTAAATAAAATTTGTACTTTTTTTGACAAAGTTGATGCTTTTTTTAGTATTATTTGGTGCTTTTTTAAGCACTTTTTTCCCCATTTTTTATGCTTTTTTATCCGGACTCTACTTATTAGTAACAAGCCGTAATAAGTTGTTATAGCTAACGGATGTTATAGTGGTCTCTTAACCTTTAATTAGTGACGTGATTCTTTCATGCACACATTTCAATGGCAACTATTGCCTCGGAGGCGCTCACGTCACTAATAATTAAAGGTTAAAACTTTTATGAAACCAGGCAGTAAAGGCTAAACCACAATATACGAATTGAAAAATGAAGGATTTCCATATTTTCCTGTGTTGATAATCGCCACCTTTTTACATTCACCGACGGCGACGCGACGTCTCCCTAACGATTTTGAATTGCGTATAGATTTTATGATTGCATGATTGTACTTTATGAAATTACCGATCTAAAATATAGAAATGTATGTAAATTTTAACCTATACCAGCCCAAAGAATATTAAATAAGATCGCTATTTTTGAGCCACCCTATAATACAAATCAAAACACTGCGATAAAATTATTATCGCTGTGATAAGGTCTTACCTCACTCGCTAAATATTTAATTTCTATTTTTAGTAGACAGCGTCAAGTGGTAAATGAGTTATATTATCAAATCATTATCGGTGTGATAACATCTCACCTCACTAAACCCTTAATTTCTATTTGAGCAAAGAGCGCTACCCTGCAATCGAAGCTCAATAATTGAACGGCTCAGTGGAGTTTTTGAAGAGTATTTAGGCACAAAGCGCGGATATTTTAAATTGGTGGCTTAAGCACCTTTTCCACTGGGGTCCGAAGTCTTAAGGGCTCAATGAAAAAGATGCCTAAATTTTGGCGCTTTTTGTGCCTAAATATTCTTCAAAACGGCTATTTTAAATTTGTGGCTTAAGCACCTTTTTCACTAACAAGGAGAGACCGCCTACTCGTCATCACCGATTTCGTCCAAATTCACAGAATATATAGGGTTTGACTAGAAATGAAAGTGACCCAAGTGGAATCACCAGATGGCCAAGCGTTTATTAGAAAATAACTTTTTTGGCGGGTAAAAATATCATAAGTTTACATACATAAGATTTCAAATACGAATTTTTTCTGTCAGATTATGTATTATTATGAATTTTATGTAGATATAGTATTACTAACTGTAACTTTATAATAAATAAAGTCTTTATTATTATTATAATAATGAACTCATGGTATTTTTACCCGACAAAAATGTTATTTTCTAAAAATCTCTTGGCCATCTGGTGATTCCACTTAGGTCACTTTCATTTCTAGTCAAGCCCTAAATATACTGTGAATTTGGACGAAATCGGCGATGACGAGTAGGCGGTCTCCCCTTGTAAGCCATTCAATTGGCTACTGGCATCAACAACAGTTCAAAAATTTACCCCTTATATTTTACACGATCCACAAATACCTTTTCCTTCCTATAAGGGTGGGTTGTACCAACGTCGGTTAAACCTCGTTCAACTTTGAACTCAGTTCAACCAATCAATATAGTTAAAAAAACCCGTATTTAGCCATGTTGATTGGTTGAACCGTTATTGAACGGAGTTCAAGGTTGAACGAGGTTTAACCGACGTTGGTACAACCCACCCTTAGAGTGGTAATGCCGCTAATGTAAGATGGCAAATGTACTAGTATATAAATAATTTTAGAAAATGTGTGTGCTTTCTCAACAAAATAAATAATAAGTTTAAAAAATGTCAGACACTGAAGAAACACCTCGGCAGAAACCGGTAATAGTTCGTAATGCAACAGATTTACAAAGACTAAAACTGGAAAGGCTCATGAAAAATCCAGAAAAGATAGTTATTATTCCTGAAATTGCGAAAGAAAGAGCACCACCAATAGTATCTGATTTTGTACGAAATGTTATGGGTTCCAGTGCAGGTGCTGGTTCAGGCGAGTTTTACGTCTATAGAAACTTGCGCCGAAAAGAATACGCGCGACAAAAACACATGGAAGTTAAAGCCAAACAAGAACGATTGGATGAAGAGTTTCGTCAAAAAGTAGAAGAAGATAACAGAAAAACAGAAGAAAAAACCAGTAAAAAACGTGCTAAACGAAATAAAAGAAAAGAAAAATTAAAATTAAGAAAATTGAATAAAAATATTGCAAAGGATCCTGCTGCCGATGAACCAGAAAGTGATGAAAACCAGGAAAAATTAGAAGCAGGTACTAGTGAAACATAAAAAAATATTTTTTTAAAGTAATAAATAATTTTACGCTTTATAAAATAAAAATATTCGTTGACGCACGTGTAAATTTTTCCAAAAAAAAAATAATGAATAATTTAAATTTAAAAGCCCGTAGGAAGTCTTAAAAATTACAAAGGTGCAATCAATTATTTATTAATTATACTATCTACGATCGCCTAATAAAATTAGCGTTTTAATGTGCATTTTAAAATTCATAAAAACGGCTAAAATAAAATTTTAAATTTAAATTTACAGTAATAAATTGTGTAACATTTTATAATTAATTAGTCGGTTCCTAATGTTCAGAAAAATTATAACAAAAATTTCGATGAAACGGAAATCTTTTCCACCTGAAAAAGATGGAAAAGAAAAATTGAATTTCCCTAATGTTCAGAAAAATTGTAACAAAAAATTCGATGGAACTGATATTGGATCGAATAAAGTTCGTCAAAAAATTTTCTGGAATTTCAGCCCGTGCAATAAGCAAATTTTTGTCTATAACTCTCTAAATTTTCCTTTTACAGAAAATGGTTGTCACACCAAAATCGAAGAGATTAATTCAAAATTTTTTAAATTTAAATTTTCACGCACAACTCGTTTAATTTCACCTTTACAGAAAATGATCATTAGATCAAAATTGAAGAGCACAAAATTCGGTACAAAACAGTTTTAATTCAAAAATTTTAAATTGCATTTTAGCGCCACAAATTCCGATTTTGATTCAGCAACTCCGCAAAAAAACGACTTTTCACCCACAACTCGCTTAATTTCACTTTTAAAGGAAATGATCGTTAGACCAAAATTAAAGAGCATAAAATTCTCTACAACTATGTTATTATTTCAGCCATTCCATGCAAATTTTTATATAATCTTGTAACGGGATTCAAACCATCCAAAGTTTCATTTGTAATTTCAATTTCAAAAAAGGAACTTGAAGATATCCGAACGTAATTTACTCATTTACAATATTCTAACACTTAAAATCACAATTAATTGACAAAGAGATACCGAGAGACTACGATTCACCTACCTTTCGGTTGTCGGATCTTCACAATTTAATGGATACCTCAGCTCAATAACTTCCCCATTCTTTTCCTTCAATTGCCCTTGATTTTCCATATAATATTGAACTAATTCAGATAAAGTAGCAAATTTTTCTCCTCCGTACAAATCATAACAATCACCTGAATTTTGGATTTTGATGTGAGTGACTTGACCATTACGTCTAAAAAATAGAAGCTTAGTAACTTTCCCAAAGAGTTCCATGAAAATTGAATTTGTAATATTTGTACCTTACGGAGAGTGTAAAATCCCCTTTGATGGAAGAACTGGGTCGGGCTAGAAAACTGCAGTCAACACCTCGGTCCATTAAAAGCTTTTCAGCTACCACCCCGGTTATTGTGGGCCAAAACCACCTGAAAGGTAAAAGTAACCACTTTTATTAATTACATCGTAAAAATTACAGTTGAATTTCATAATTAAAAAAATTGGTAAGTGTGAACGCGACTTTATCAATTCTGACTTCTCCCATATTTGATACAAAAAAAGATAATTGCGTTTGAGCAAGAAGTGTTAATTTAATTGTAATTAAGTACGAACACTTAACTCACCTTCTAGAGCCCATTTTTCTTAACAATACGGTAAAAACACTACAAAAATAAGTTTATCTGAAAGTGAAAATTGTGCCCTGCACTACACGCCATCTTAATTGATTTTTGTCAAGTAATAAATGCTAGCGCGCTGATTATGAAATTTTGGAGCGACGTTTGGGTGGGGTACACTGACGCGTTTCCATATCTACCGATTGACGTTCTCTTGTGGCGCTAATTTGGAACACCCAATTCACACACCAACCGTTCACTAAAGAAAGGAATAATTGAAAAGTTAATTTTGTACAGTGAAATAGAATAATTTTAATTATGGTACCAATTTAAAAGAGGGAACTGAATAAAATCATTTGACCTTTTAATAATTTATTAAGTAAGTTCAGGGCCGGCTTCAGACCCAAACAGAAGAGTAATAAATTAATGTTCCTTTTTCTCTTTATAATGGATAAGATTGAAAATGGTATTAATCAAAAGAGATCTATTTTCCGCGTCTGAGGATACCAAACACTTAATATATTTCTGTAATTAACCCATGAAAGCCCAGGTCATCACTATCAAATGGAAATAATTATTATTAAATAAAAAAGTGACTCGTGTTGCCAAATGGTAACACACCCAATTTTAAAGTTTATAATGTTGGTAAATTGAATCACATTATTAATTAGATTATTTAAATAATAAAATTTAAAAGACCGCAGTTTTACTTTGTGTGCCTTTGCCGGCGGCAGATAAATAAAAACATAATTATGATTGCAAGTCAGGATGGCCGAGCGGTCTAAGGCGCCAGACTCAAGAGAAATCTTACCCATATAATGGGCCATGAGCATTCTGGTCCTCTTTGAGGGCGTGGGTTCGAATCCCACTTCTGACATCATTTTTTTTTAATTAATTTGAAATTAATTGGACAATAGATGAAACAGTAGTATTACTCTTGGACAAGGTTAATCTCGTTAGTCCATGCATGCGCGCCACTAATTTTAAATGAAAGAAGTAATAATTTTAAAGTAAAATATTAAAGTAGAAAAATAGTATTACAATTTATTATAAGTCATTTCCCTATTATAAATCACAAATTAAAAAAAAAAAGTCCAAAAGGACCCATGCAAAATTAACAGCCGCACTCTTTTCATATTACCAGTCCGTCCTTGTCGGATACCCCACTATTCAAATTTTCATTCTGTTTTGTCTGTTTCTATTTCAATCAGAAAAATTTAATTTATTTATATATTATCGGAGGGGTAAGTCACTGTAGAATTTTGGGCTTTCTTTTGAAATTTTAGTGTTCTCCAAGTGTTTTTCTGGGTGATTTACCTTTCGGTATTACTGCTAAAATCTTATTCAAGTTGCACCCAATTATTATAGCAGATGCAGACCCCTAAAAGAGGTTCCAGTTGACGAAACACCCCAACTTAATAATTCTAATTTATTTTGTCAAACACTGACATTATAATATCATAGAGATACCAAAACTTAACAGAACAAAATCATGCACTAATTTTTAAAAATTTTATTTTATGTACATAAATTAAAGACTAAGAAAAACTACATCGCAGCAATTACATATGACCGTTTCACCCAAAAATTATAAATATTGTCCTAGGTTATATTTGTATGTTATTTGGAGAACCTTCACTTAATAATTTCTTAGAGTCTTCCAATTCCCTTTCTTTCTGTATCGGTCGAAGCACAGTAGCGTATCGGTACCATCTCATTGCGAAATGACTGGTTCCGTAAATCGTGAGAGCCACACAAGTTAGAACTATGCCTTTATGTAGCCTATCCAAAAGAATATTCCGTTTTGCATACTTCTTCATTTTTATTCTAATATATAAAACTTCAGAGGTTATAAGAATTTAACCTCACTTTTACGTTAGACAAACAAACTGTCAAAAAATGCCGGATAATCTATTTTGAGCACTTCCGAATCCCATTAATTCCCCACAGCCCAGTTTAATTAAAATCAAAATTTTGTATTTTATATTAAGGTCGTATAAACAGTATAAACTCAAAATTAGCAAATTTATTACTTTTCTGCTGTACCGAAGCGCCATCTAGCGAATGAAATTTAAGATTTTTATTGTACGAATTTTGAAAAACTAAAAATTTTGGTTACTATTTTTTTTATTTATTTTATTACATGAGAGAACAATTTTCTTTACAAAAACCACTGCAGCATGGGCAAACAGAAGCGATGCAGCTTGGTTCAGAATTATTTTGCGATTCATTTTTGATGACGACAGTGCTCTTAGCAACATCATTTTTTCCGTATTGATCTATTATTGGAGGAAGTTTAGGATATAATTTAGGAGAATCGTGATCATCAGATAACGCGGTAAGAATAGCTTCCTTAAATACATCATCAACGTTTTCCTAAAATACAATTTTTCACTTATTAGATTCAAGCAAACCAAGAACTGGAAGAACCTTTGTTCGAGCGGAACATTCCATATACGTTACTGCCCCTAATTCCCGGGCTACTATTGTTCCCTTTTCTTTTGAAACTGGACTTAGTCCTTGTGCGTTGAGTTTCTCAATAATGGCTCGATCATCGCGTGTGTCAATTTTGGTTCCTACTAAAATGAATGGTACCCCAGTACAGTTTTCTTTCAACTCTGGTATCCACTGAAATGATTGAAAATTTACAACCACCCTTTTTCATAACAGGAAATTATTACTAATTCTCGAACGTTCTGAAAAGAAGGAAGATGATCCACCGCAAAACATATGAGTACGATATCTGTGTTGAGAAACGCAGCCTTTCGTAGTTCATCGAAAATTTCTTGCCCTAAAATGGTTCAAATGAAATCGAGTGCTACCAAATTGGAGAAAGCCACTTCACCTGCTGTGTCAAATAAGATAAGTTGAATCGAGTCGTCACCTATTGGAACAGTCACTTGATAGTTATCAAAAATAGTCGCAACGTATCCTTCGGGAAAATCATCCTTTGCGTATCTATGTAGTAAACAAGTTTTACCTACATTACCATCACCCACTACTACACATTTTATTGAGTCTTTCAGCATTTTATACGCATTTACTAAGGTGTTTCTGTAAATATTTAATTATGATTGTTTCTTTGCTTGCCTTATCATGACTTGTTTTTATCTAATTGATTAAGTTATCTTTAAATAAATAATATAAAGGAAGTATGAACAATAAGATCGTGGAGTTGTGATACCACCGGAATTTTGTTTGATATGGCTAAATTACGAGGGTTACATAAAAAGTCATCAGAAAGAAAATTAAAACTCCCTTCTTAATTCCATAATTTTAGCAAGCGAGTGAACTTTTGTGGAGCAGGATTATAACTAGAGCACGGATTCTAGGCAATTTGCCTTTTTGTCCTTTATTTAGGCAATTCAAAATTATAAATACAGAAATGCCGTTCAAACGATTTTGAACCCTACTTTTATTTGCCTAAATGCCTATTTTCGATGTTACTGATCTAAAATGGATTTTTAATGCCTAAAAAGCCTAAACCAATGATTTATCCCGTTTACGTTACTAAAAGTTAACAAAAAAATAGTTTTTATGCTTTTTAAAATTTTTTAGCACTTGAGAGGCCCCAAGCGCAATTTAATTTTGAGGTCCTCCTCCAAAACCCCAAGAAACGGCTTTTATAGATCTTCTAAATATTTTCTACGCGCACGTTTTACTATGTTTTTACTCTATCTATACCAGTGATATATCTAAAAAAAAGCTGAATTTTGAGGCCGGAGGCCCCCTTAGTTTATGATGCCGTAGGCGTGCGAAAATCCGCCACTGTTCAAAAAGTAATCTAAGTTGTTCTGAGTTCTTGTATTTTATCTCAGTGAAATCAGCATAGATAGAAAACTGGCAGTGGTCGTTGAGTCAGTGCTTCGTATCCACGCGTATTAATAAAACTGTGGAAATTACTTTAGCCTAAGAGGTGGCTACAGAATTCAGAAATCCTGAATGGCTTTAAGTCAGATAGGTACCCTCTAAATACAAAACCGTAAATGGCAGAGGTTCTCCAGGTCTGATAGGGGGGGGGAGGTGAATTTTCCAAACACTTAAAAAAAATCGTAAATTTATTTGGTAACTTAAAAAAATAGTAACCCCCCAAATTAGTAGCGCCATATGCAAATAGAGGAGAAAATTAATAACACCATATTAAAAAATTTTTAACTAATTTTTTTAAATATTATGTTTATAAGTTTCTGTAATGAAAAATACATATTGCCTAAAAACCCCTAAATTCTTAATTATTGCGCATATTTCAATGATTTTTATAGCCTAAAATTGTGCCTTTTTTAACATTTTTTACGTCCTAAAATCCGTGCTCTAATTATAACATTTGGTAATACATTAAAAAGAAAAAAACATTTCATATTCTCATTACATCGCGAACGTACGGTTCAAGAACCTATCCTCTCATTACTTTATTATCCGTATGTGTCCACCATTTACGCGCATAAATGGATTAACGAGATTCCCGACCGCTCACAAAATTAAAAAAAAAAAGGAGCGAAGTTTAACAAATAACGCAAGATCTGACATTGTTATTTTATTTCATTTTTTAGAATAAATTCGTGGTAGTCAATATGCAATCAATGAATCAATACGAGTACATTTAGAACAGTGGTTCTCAAAAGTGTGCGATTTCTAGTTCTAAGAGGACGATAGTGGGTATGAAATAATTTGGGGGCAGGCGTTCAGGTGTTAGGGGGAAATAGACTAAGGCTGGGAATCAAAATCGAATATAATCAACTAATCGAGTATGAATATTTTCTCAACGGCACTTTTCAAATTATTCGAATATTCAAATTATTCGAGTAATTTGAATGATTCGAATACAAAAATGTTAAAAATTTCCAGCCTTACTCTATACGGGGTTCAAACCCCCATGGGAGAGCAAGAGATTAAAAAAAGGGTCTAACAATTGTTTTGTGCAAAAAATGGAATATAATCAACTAATCGAGTATTCGAATATGAATATTTTCTCAACTGCACTATTCAAATTATTCGAGTAATTGAATAATTATTAAAGTATTAATTGAGTAATTTAAATATTCAAATAATCATTCGAATAATTTGAATATTCTTGCGATTTCTTGAACGAATATTCGAATACTATCAAATTGCACTACTTAGACCACGCTACTCTAGATAATTTGAATACAAAAATGTTAAACATTCCCAGTCTTAAAATAGAGCCATTTTTATATTAGAAAAAAAAACGAGTGACCTATTTTTAGCCCTATTTTAGTAATGGGGGGCGTTATAAAGATTTATGCTCAGGAAAGTGGGCGGTGGTCCTAACGTATTTGAGAACCTATGTTTTAGTTCACTCTTTCTTATAAATAATTACTTTGTGGTCAGTAGCAGAAATCTCATTGATCCATTAATGGATGAATTTGTATGAATTCATACGCGTCAGTGGTAGGCACATAACGGATAAGATCAAGCCATGAGGCAGTAAGTCAAGCTAAAATTGACTCCATTAGTGTGCCGTCAAAACGATTAGATTCTAGAATATACGCCAACCACCATACTATATGAATTGACTCAGTGTAGTGGCCATATGACATTTACCTATATGGCAATTTGCGTAGTATGGTTGGCCTATTTCTAAGTATTTTGACGTCATCACCAATGGGGAGTCAATAGTAATTAAAGTACATAAATACAATTAAAATTCTTTTGAGTTGAACTTCCTTCAACTTTGAAAGTTATCGCTTTCAAATTTAATTGTTTGAAACAATTATTATAATATTTAATAGACTTAAGCAGTGAGACCATAGGCCGAGCTAAATATGGCGGCTTTAGACCACTCATATTGGCTAATAATTTCACAAATAGAAAAAAAATGAATTTTACAAGTTGTTATTAATTTTACGATTTACGAAGTTTTTCGTGACACATTTGATGAGAAGCATTATAAATACGTTCAAGATATTTTCGGCAAATAATTTGCTTAATAATAGAATTAGTGATGGGACTATCGAATTATTCGATAGTTAGTCTAAATATCAACTATCGATAGTTAAATACTTTTTAGTTACTAAAACTAACTGAATAAATATTAATATAGTTATCTTGTTATCTATCACTTATCACTAGTCTACTTATCACCAATCACAAAGAATAGAAATAGTTAAACAGTAATTTAAAAAAAAAAATTATTTATTAAAAAAATATTAAATGCTAATGTATTTAATATTATTAGTGTTAAAAAAACTCAAGCAAGTCAAGGTTATAAGGCCTTTGGCCTCACAGGATTGGGGAGGGGGCATAGGCGCCGACTTTAGAAAAATCTGTCGGGTGCTTGGGCAAATTGGAAAAAGAATGCGAGCGAAGCGAGCAGCGCCGAAGGCGCGCGCCGCAGGCGAAAATTTTTTGGGGAAATGGGCGTGGTCACCTTTTTTTTGAGTATTTTTATATCTATTTTAAATTTTAATTGTTGATAAGCAATAAATTTCACTAACTTGATTTCCGCTAAAAAAATTACAAACGGGATATTTTAAAAATATTAATTAAAAAAATTTTATTAAAAATTTTAAAAATAGGAAACCGCATTCCTTAGGGTTTCATACATATCATTTAAAAATTTCATGACACCTCGAACACACTGTAATATCCTAGCCTTAACATTCTTGTAAAAAAAATAAAACTTATACATTTTTAGATAAAGCAAATGTATTGTTCATTCTTGTGCTCACCTGACCTATAAATTCATCACATACTTCATCTATATTAATATTATTAAAACTGTCCGAGTCCCTATGCACATTCAAAATCATCACATCATTCAATCTTTTTTGAGTCATAGTGGTCCTTAGATAGGTTTTTAAACGACGTAAAGAAGAAAATGATCTTTCCGCAGTACAGCTGGTGACAGGTATAATTAAAACAATTTTAATCAGTTTCACATATTCTGGTAATAGTTCACAAACTTCTTTTTGATTTTTTAGGAAACAAACTACATCTGAGAGGGATTGCATTTTCATTTTTTTTTTGAGATGTTATATCCAAAAACATGTCACGATGTAAAACCAGTCGAGAACAATCAAAGTCATCTTTGTAAAATGTAAGAATATAATCAGCGGTTACATGTTTGTTTAAAGCAAAAAGCTCTAAATTGATCATGTGATCTGAAAGATGTTTTTGAAACCGTGTTGATAAACTCGAAATTGCAACGTCTATGATTTCATAATAAATTCGTCTGAAATATGCCTCAGGCCCTTCAAAAGTGTGCGCCGTTTCTGTTTTATTGTCGATTTTCTTTGGGATTTTTCGACGACGTGGACAAACTGGACTTCCTACTTCCAACCCTTCCACATCAGACAATGTATTTTGCCAAAAGCTATCAAACCCATTCTCACGTGATTCTTTGAGCGAATCTTCAACCAGAGAGATTTTGGTTTTTGCTGCACTGAAAATTAGTTCTTTTTTTTGAAGCTCAGCATTCAAAGTTTCCGTGCGTTCGAATATAAAAATCAATACCTTGAAAAGAAAAAAGGTTTCAAACAACAATAATTTTCCCTCAAAACCACTGGCTTTAGCACCACTTTCACTCGATTCAACACCAAGTTCACGAAAAAAATCAATTAATGATGAATAATTTTGTATAACACTTTTTAACGACATTATTCGGACGCACCACCGAGTTGGACAAAAAGGACGTAAAGCTGACGAAGTTTCCACTCCTTGAATAGACTTGAATTTGGTTAGTCGTTTTGGGGAATCCCTAATGTAAGTTATAAGGTCCCTTACCAAAGACAAAAAATCTCGCACGATTGGAATTTTTTGGAAGGCATCCTGAACGACGAGATTTAACGTATGTGCCGTGCAATGTACGTAGATAGCTCTAGCTTCGTCATTATTAATTCTCTTTTGCAAACCTGTAATGGAACCACTAACATTTGCCGCGCCATCATAGCATTGTCCTCTGCAATTTTTAATTTCAAGCGAATTCCTCAACAATACGTCCATAATGATTTTATAAAGCGTTTCTGAATTTGTGTATGATGTTTCATATAGGCCAAAAAAAAGTTCCTCAACATCTAAGTTTTCATTTACAGTTCGGAAGCAAATAGACATTTGTTCTTTAATACCGATGTCTGATGTTTCATCAGCAATAATTGAAAAGTATTTTTGGCTTTTCAGGATATTGACTAATTTACGTTGTATTTGTAAGCTCAACAAAGACAGTATTTCATTGATTATGTCATGTGACAACCACTTATATTTTGATCTCGCCAACCAAGACTTTAATTGTGGAACATCTTCGGCTCTCAATTTAATGAGCTGATGAAAATTCGAATTTTCATCTGTGTGTCCACGCAGTGGCATACCTTGGGCTGCTAAAAATAGGATTGAAGTGAAAATTTTTGCAAGACATATTCTTGCATTTTTCATATCTAGAATTTTAGACTTTGACATAAGTGATTGTACGTTAGTTCCCTTATCTAGATTTTGACAGAATACGATAGCGGCTCGATGAACGTCTGATTTTTCATGGACTTTAAACCGTTCCAGTGCTTTATTCCACGAATCGAAGCCATCTCTTGCATAAGTTTGTATAACTCTTTGATCAGCGACTGAAATTTTTGGTAACGGAGCCTTCAAGTCATTGGCCCTTTTACAAGTAGGGCAGAGTACTTTCTGTAGCTGTACTTCGTAGGATATCCACGGAAAACTCAAGCACCAATGTGCTTGAAAAACTCTTTTGCTCGAACTCAAAGCTGTGGCTGGGGATGTGGAATTAGGCCCTGGTGTTGGTATCGTGGTCGTTGTCATCTTACTTGTCGTTGATGTTGATGCTGTTGTTTGCAGAATTTTTTTTGGGCTGGTGGTGGTGCAAGTACTTGAATTTGATTGCGATGGTATCGTATTCGTACGTGTCGACGCCAGTCTTATTACGAATTTATCCATTTCTATAAAATTTCTATAAGCCAAAACTTTCAAACTTTCTTACTTTTTGCAAATCCTCACCTCGCACAGTGTTTTATTATCGTAAATATGTTGAAAATTACTAAATATGTAATCTAATATATATACAATCAAAGTACAACAATACCAACTTCATAAATTACAAGAAGTTAATACGCTAAACAGGGCTGCTTGCCAGGGGTGTAAGGTGTACGCAACAAGCTCAAGACTTCCAAATAAAGTATGAGTATAGTGGTCATAGAAGGGTGCAAAGTTCTGTTGGGTGCTCCGCACCCGACATATCTTTCCGTCGGGTGCTCGGGCCCCGGAGCACCCATGG
Source organism: Rhagonycha lutea (assembly GCA_958510855.1). NCBI lineage: Eukaryota > Metazoa > Arthropoda > Insecta > Coleoptera > Cantharidae > Rhagonycha > Rhagonycha lutea. The sequence goes on from OY294036.1 coordinate 98,768,651, forward strand.
AGTCGGCGCCTATGGGAGGGGGACAGTAAGTTGGAATCTCGTTAATCCATTCATGCGCGTCACCACTAATTAAAAAAATATTTTTTATTCAATATAACTAGTTTTTATTCGGTAACTAAATTTTTAGTTACTATCGATAGTCAAAAAAGTTTGATAGTTCCCATCACTAATAGAAATAATAAATTTAAACAATTTATTAAAAACAACAATTGAAGACTCAGATGCAAGAAGGGGATATGTGTAATATCAATTTGTAAATTCTTCAGAACTTCAAAAATAAATAGCTCATTGTTGCAGCATCTTATGGGAGGGGAAGACATGGTGATTTTCACTGGTAACTCCGTTTCTATTAACAATAAAAATTCCAGCTTTATACCAAGTGAATAAAGCTCATTTTAGAACCTAAACCTGCAATAACATCATTTTTAAATATTTTGTACTTATCCCCTTCTTGCATCAGGGTCTTCAATTGTTTCGAAGTGATTACCCACTTCTTTTTCAAGTATCTTTTGATCCACAAAACTAACATTTACAAAAATATCATCACCAACACATCCTTATATAATTTATATTATTTTATTTCTGTGTTTTGCAGTTTTTGAGAATAGTAAATAGACCGAAACTGTCGATAAATTAATAATTGTTTTATTCTGTCCACCAAAAACCAAGATCCTATATCATAAAAAGTGAAAACAAATATGGTGGAGAAAATTTCTCAGCAAGTAGCAAAGTCACAACTTATCTACAACGGTTCTTGAGACTCAAAACAATTCTAAACTTATCCTGAAAAATAAACAAAAACACCATAGGTGTGAACTGCTCACACAATAAAAAAAAAACTTTTAATTGAAAGGTAAACTTTAAAAAATAATAAAAGGATAAATTAATTTCGTGTATTAAAAATTAGAAAAATATCAAGGTTTGAACTCATAAATACAGTTTATAAACCAACAATACCCTTCATGTACCTGTAAGCGAATATTTAAAATTCAAGTAACCTGCCACTTAAAAAGGCAGGAAAAATTATTATCAATTAAAAAAACGTTGGGTACCTTTGTATTTTCGTCTGCCGTAACGCCACTGTATTAGTGTTGAAATCGCCCGCTATCTAAAATTTTAAATTAAAGGTAATAAATAAATTCTATATAAAAATAGTTAGTGCGCAATCTTATGATTTTGGTGAATTAAAGGCCCTTCTGAACGACTCAAAGAAAGAATTCGTCATAAGTGGCCCACTCTGTATAAGAAATAAAATAAATATGTTTGTAAAACAAAATGAATGGGATAACAGAAACAAGGGTAAATAAATTAATACATAGAAATATTTATTATTCAATATTAAATATTATTAATACAATATTAAAAGAATAGTTGCGACAACTATTCAGTCATACGTCAATCACGCTTCCAAATAACTTAAACACTACTACATAAAACAGAAGAGTTCGTCGATAATATTAGTCAGTAAAAAAAGAGAAGTCTTTTTTTTAAATATTAAATTGAAGCAAGTCGATGAAATATTTTATTTTATAAATAAACGCACTTTATTGCTAAGGGTAGTTATGTGTTTAAAATTATAAATGCAAAACGATTTACCCAAAACAAAATAAAAGCAGCATTCTGTTCCTCATTCGCTCTCACTTATATACAGTTATTCGTAAGTCATATAAAAGTTTTTCTATAAATTTAAATTTACATCCTCAATGGCAAACAAAGAAATCTAAAGTAATACACACGACGTATTTGGTTTAAAAAAATTTTATTACAACATTTTTTCCAAATTGATGTAGCTTACAAATACGTTTTTTGCAGTAGTAATGTATTTAGCACCATTGTGTCTAGTAAAAGCAAAATGCGATTCAAAAACCACAAAACTTTGTATTAGTAACAAACTAAGATGGTGACTCTCATGTGACTATTCGTTATTTACAAAAATAAAAATCAAAATTAAACAATTTCAACCGCCAAACTTTTTTAAAATTTTTCTCATACAAAATGTTAAAAAAAATTATCAAAACAATGCAAAAGTTACATTTTTGTGCAACTATATTTTAATTAGGTAATTTTATTAGAAAAAGGAAGAAAGTTTTGGTGTTACTGTAGCAACTAACACATCCGATAAAAAAATTCAACGTAAAAAAATGTTGGTTTAGATACTTCCTTATATTTATAATGATAAAATTCAAAATGTTCAAACTTACAGCTCTACAAAATGACACACTTTCTACGTTTTACGGGTTCGGGCGGTTCTAATGCTGCTAATATGGCTTCGTCGAAAACATTTTTTAAACCCTTTTGCGTTAATGCGGAACATTCGACATACTTCACCGCTTTGAGCTCCTTTGCTAACTTTTCACCTTGTTCGACGGAAATCGGTTTTTGTTTATTCTTGGCTAATTTTTCAATTGTCGTCACATCGTCTCTAAGATCGACTTGAGTGCCCACTAGTAAAAATGGAGTTTTTTGACAGTGATGTGTAATTTCTGGTACCCACTAAAACAAAATAATTTCAATTACATTTGAACTAAAAAATGTTAAACTAACCTTTTCTTTAACATTTTCAAATGAAGACGGACTTACAACCGAAAAACAAACTAAAAAGACATCCGTTTGAGGATAACTTAAAGGTCGAAGTCTGTCATAATCTTCTTGACCTGAAACAGACAAAAAAGTTGTATATTATAATCGATGAAAATTATGACAAGCTATTTTGGTACAATCAATCGATAGTGCAGCTGATGTTATTATGAGTGATTATCTAAATTTGACCTGTGACCCTCCACAGCAACCAACGTTAGAATAATCAAAGTATTTTTAAATAAAACCAATTATTATAAAAATAGGATGTATAATCAATCAAAATAGAAAATTGTGAAGCTACTAAATTAAGTGGCTTCTCTTTTATACTCTTCTGATGCAAGATTGAAATTTGTTTCAAACAAAAAATTAGTGATTTGTAAAGCAAGTTTAGAAATTTAGGTTTCCTACTTTGTTATTTTAATATTTTCACAAAACTATGAAACGCAAAGGTTGGAATTCCAAGCTATGGTTTTGAAATTTTAACCACAAAATAGATTAGAACTGGAATTGCAAATCATCTTTTAACTAAAAGAAAGTAATTTGGTATGGATAAACCCTTGACTTGGAAATATTTAAAAAATTTTCAAAAATCGCCTGCGTCGCACTTTATTCATGTTTAATCTGTGATGTACCGTACCCTGCACGTAAATAGAGTAATTCAACAACCATAACTAATTTTGATTGTACTCAATCTGTGCTCAACGCCTGTGAAATTATGTCAAGGCTAGTATCGCCTTGAACGCGAAAAACTGCAATACGAATTTTATCCTTGGATAGAAATTCCATGCTTTTTCCTCTATGATATTTTTGAATTGCGTATATCAAATCTATTCGAAATTTATAATACTTATATAATAATGTGCGACGTGTTTAGTACTTGGATGGGTTACGTTACCCATTTGTATAAATAAATAAATAAAATTTTACAGCGGAGTTTTAAAATGTCATATATTTCATCACTAGTGATGATACATTTTTATTGTACTTTTATTCCTCTATTATCTTGTTCTTAATTTTTATTGCTTTTTTATTGGGTTTGGTTCCAGACGGTTAATTTTTATGTTCTATTCTTGCTAATATTCGCCACAAATTAACCTGTTGTTTTTAAAAAGTCAATACAATTAATAAAATTAAGAACCTAATCTATTTATAATAATACTAGACATTAGATAAGTCAGAATGAGAAATACAAAGTCCGCTACACATACAAAAAGAATTCAAAATCAATAAAAACAAACAACTTTTGCCAATGAAAATCTTTTTACAGAATTTAATAATAATTAAAATTTATTAAGGAACCTGTCTGCAGTGCAGTGTCTTGAAAAAGGTAAGATTGTGCTGTTAATAATAAATATTTTTAAAAGAATTAATAAGGTAAAACATAAAAATATTGTAGTATAGGCTTAAAATTCTGAAATTAAAATTAATTTTGAAACAATAATGTCTTCAAATATGACTAACTTTCAACGCTTATATTAATGGTCACATTATTGCTTCGAAATTTATTTGAATTTCAAAATTTCAAAATAGTTTTGTTTCACCTAATTAATTTTTTTTTAAATATTAACAGCACAATTTTGACTTGTTCACGACCTTGCATTTTAAGATACAAGAGAAGCGCCTTAACATTGTTAATAATAACAAGACGTAGTCCTAAATTGAACTAATGAAGAAAAATCAATATTATGTGTTCAATTTGTTTATACATTATTATTTCGTGTCTTTATTCCGACTCATCAGCTGCGTTCGTGTTCGATTTGCCTGCACAATATTTTCCTACTAGTATTGGTGGTGAAATTTGCAATTAAAAAATTAGGTTAGTTTCAATATCAAGTAAAAATACAACACAGGTAAAAAATAAATACTATGACATGACACAATAATAATATGGATTTCAACTAATAAGGGGCGAACCAACATTGTCACTCACCAATTTGCATAATTTTTAATATACCTTTTGGTCATAATTAGTTATACATTAGGTGAAAATTTTAAATTCCTAATTCAGCCAATTTGGAGAAAATCGATTTTGAAGAACGAAAATTGCAGGGAATTTTACATTCCATACGCATTAATAATATTTTATAACGTAACATATGCATTACAAGTAGGCAACCCATCATTCTCCATAAAAAAATACATTGTTAACTTTGGAATAATGTAAATGTAATTTATACAGTAATCATACGAATTGGTTCTTTAAAATCGATTTTCTCCAAATTGGCTGAATTAAAGAATTTAAAATTTTCACCTAATGTATAACTAATTATGAGCAAAAAGTATATTAAAAATGATGCAAATTGTGAGTGACAATGTTGGCTTGCCCCTTGTAAGTGACAACATATTATTGCGTTTAGAAATTATTAGGTTAAATTAATTCAATACTGCATATTAACGTGGGATTCGAACCGTGGCATAAATAAATTTGAACCCTAACGTGCCGGATCCTTAGTTCCAAAGTCTACCTCACCAAACTACATATTTACATCTTACTAGACATTGCTAGGATAAATACAACGAATTATACAAGGGAGTGTGAATACCCTTATTATTTTTAATAGGAAATTAAAATTTTGGACTCAATGCTATCAATCTTCTTAGGATGGGTTTGAGTACGATATTACAGTTACTTGCAAAAACTTAATGAGATCTGCTAGATAACTTTAAAATGAAGCGTGTAAGGTGAGGATGAACATCAAATATCGATTAATTTAAGAAATAATCATCGTAAAGTTTCGATTTTTCACCCAAGAACCGCATGATTGTCGGTACGTGCGCTTGACGTAAATGCTTGGGAGCATGGTTTATAAGGGGCGGGGCACCCCAGTTGACGATTACTTGTGCAACTAACTTCAAACTTAATTATTTTTTTGGAACTAGAAACGTGAAGAACTAAATGCGGTGGAAATACTGCGGGGCGGCCGCACCTGTAATTCTAAACAGCGCACCCTCCGGAGGGTGAAAGATCCCGATTTAGAAATTACATTGACGTTGGGGATATCTTAAGCAATGGTAGCGGGCTTCGAGATCCCGATTTTAAAGTTTTGTTGGTTTAAATATGCCGGTTGTATAAAATATATCAAGTTAAAGGTGGGCGAAGATAAACATATATCATAAGTAGATCTAATCATAAGCCTATACAACCACGTTTTTGGACCATCTCGCCCAAATGTACGAATGATTCGCACATTTTTATGATTATATTTGAAATTTACACCCTGAACTACCAGAATTTCATTGGAAAATTTTTAAAATCCGGTGTGAGGTAATCGCATTCGCCCCCCTTCTTTACATCTGGGCCGGTATTCTGAAGTCCTCGCTTTTAAAGGAGCGGAGCGATATAACTGTCATATGGCTGGAGCGGCACATGAGAATCAATGAGAATACAAAATTACCACTTCACTCGCAATTAAACCACTCACTCGCTCACTTGGAGTGGAGCGAGTTCAGAATACCGGCCCAGATCAAACAAAAATAAATGAAGAGGCTTTCTTGAGAAAAGAACCTAGGTGAGATGGCAATTTGAATGTGCATCAAGAAGGCCAAAATCAAATAGAAAATCCGCAATCTCAGAAGAGTACCCAACAGTGAGACATATGAGTCCCCCACAAATGTCGGATTTTTCTAAAATCACATAAAATTTCTACAATAAAAATTCGAAAAAAAAACTATCAGATGTCTCACTGTTGTACACTCCCCTATTTTGTATGATCTTACATTTTGTTAACAGCTTTGATTGACATTTTTTCGATAGTTATTTAAATCCCTTAATATATGGCTTGAAAAGTGAATAAATAAATCACAAAACACCAATCTAATGGCTACCAGATTGGCAATAATTTTAGGTGCTATTGCTTTTTGTGTGGATGTTTCTCAAAGCTTGGAAATTAATCATGAAATAACAACCCTTTCCAACTTATAGTTTAAAAGTTCGTTTTTGTACCTCAAAAAATCGCCTGGCGCATTATCTTTAAGTTAAGTATAATTTCTGTCATTATGTTTTTGAATAACTGAAATATATTAAATTGAGTAATTTGTGTCCAACGAAAGGGACATGAGAATCATGTAATGGCTTTAATCGATTTTAAACACAAAAAAAAACATATTATGGTCATTACATCATGTACTTACTTTAAAATGTACAACATTGCAGTGATTTTATTTATGTGAATCATATAAATTTTTATGTAATTCATCAAAGTTTACTTTGAATCACCTACAATAATTATACAATTTTATTAAAAGAAAAAAGTATTAAATACACAAATTTTCATTAAATTTTGTTTACTTTCAAATAAATTAAATTTTCTTACCAAGTTTATAGTAAAACAAATTAAATAAATAAAGGTGGAATGAGCAAATTTCCGCAAACTTCTTGCATTTTGTGGGTTGCCCCTATTAAAAGTAATTGAAAGGACAATTTTTCAATAAACCCAGCATACAAATTCCTCGTTAAATTCCAGTGTCACAAACTTTATTCAATAAATAAAAAAAACAAACAGAGAACCTCATTTGAATATTAATTCATTTATTTATTAGATTCGCATTCTTATGTGAATTTCTAAATAAAAATTCTGAAGATGTGCCACTTCAATTGTCGTGTAGATGGTGACAATGAAAAATAACCACCCTTAAAAGTAAATGAAATTAAGCTTACCTGCGGTATCAAATAATCCTAAAGTGTATGGTTCTCCACCTATCATAACAGTCACTGCATAATTATCAAATACTGTTGGAACATATTCGGAAGGGAATTTATTTGTAGTGTAACTAAAATTTCACAAAAGAAACACACCTTAGTAACGCGAGTGAACCCCTCATGGAAAAGCACTTACCTAATTAATAAACAAGTTTTACCCACGGCACCATCCCCAACTACCACACACTTGATAGTTTGCATGTTGACTCAATAAAAAATCTGAAAATAAGACGAAAATTGTCAAAACAAAATATCAAGACCGATGCACGTCAATAACGATAAATCAACGATCAAAGTAGCTTTCGAATTTGGCATCGTTTCGAACAATCGTAGCGCTAAATTTTGACGTTTAAGTGTAACGCGACACACAATTAAATTATGCGTAAAGTTTTATCAAAATGCTGCCATTTTAAATGACCAGCGTCATTGACGTGATTCACTTCCGAATTGCAATTTGTGCCAAGCAAACAACAAGTAGGTACGCACAAAATCATTAAATGTGTTACGATATTAATAGTTGTACTTACGAAGTATTAAAAGATTATTCAAAACAAAGAAAATTATGCGATAATGTAATACTTTGGGTTGGGTTCACGTACTTTTAACACAACGTCAAAGTACCACCGCCGTCTGGCGGATTATTCGCGCAGCACAGATTACATTTCTGACATCGCGGAAACGTCACTTTTTGATATACAGGGTGATTACTATAATTAGACTAATAAGTAAAACACTCTCAAATTTGAAACTAATTTCACACCCAATTAAACCTGAACCATTATAATAAAGGTAGAAAATTACATTTTAAAAATTTGAATTTAACGAGTACCCTACTGGCCAGAGGGATGAAGGATCCTCGCCTACAAGATTATGTTAATTTTATTACATTTTGTCCATTTTCTCTGGTAGGATAAGCCCAAGTGCATGAATAATTTAGTAAGATTTCCACTGTCCTTTAAAAAAAATATTGAATCGCCTTTTTCATCAGTTTGGGTGCTTGGATCTGCGTCTCCCAAATTTTATTGTAATCAAAATTTTTTTTACTGATTTTGACGGATTTCAAGAAATGACTATGTCACTTTTGTATGTGCTCTAGCTCCCCCCAACCAATAAGAATTTCAGAACCAAATTTCATATTATTTAGTAGATACTTTTGTATATTTTATACTTACAATAGGGCCAATTCGATTTTGGTAGAAATCGGTTTACGGAAACTTGAGTGACGCGCAAAATTGATTAACGAGATTAAGAACGAGATAGAAAAATGGTTTTTCTTTTTGTATTCAGTGCATGGTATAACATATAGCTTCGAAATATCATGAGTACACTGTATCGCTGCACATGGGCCCTGAACCATTGAGGCGGCCAAAAACCTAAAGCTATCTGTTTCAGATTTTGACGGATTTACATTCCTTGATGCCTCATGAGTTGAAGGAGACCAATGATCAAACATCAATAAAAGTCATTGCCTGTAAGTGCAAGTGCAAGTGAAAATTCAAAAATGGGAATTCCTGACAGGTGACTACAAATTACATCCAGATGAGTGTGAAAAAACCAATAAAACGCCAAGTAAATCTATAAATATTTTATTTTTTAAATTTTAGATTCATCACAAATAAATAATGACAAAATTAAATAATAGAATTTTGAAATTTGAAAAAGTTGCTAAATAAAAAAGTACTTAAATGTATGTTACAATGTCGCTGTCTGCTAATGTAGATCATCACTTAGTAAATAGTAATCTGGTAACTGTTCTTGTTAAGTAATATTCACATCAGTAGGTAGTGTATAGTCCCGTCATTATTTGTCCAGTCCAAACTACGGGGAAAAACTTAAAACAATTTCTTGTTAGGGGCTCGACAAAACATATTTACATCTACAAGTTAATTTTAAAATTAAATTTAAAAATTTTGTTTGCTTAATGTTTCAGTCTGGTCAAAAAATAATCTGAAAATGCTATGAGGACAACACTCGTCACGTAAACGAAAAAAATCAGGCCTAATAAACAAAAATAAATCAACTCACCATTTAATTTAAGACATCCCATCATCTAGACGAAGTCGCTTTCTGTCATTATCACGCTCTTCTGCCTCCATGACTTTTATACGAATACCACATATTTCGACTCCATGTAACGTCTGAAACGAAATTATTAATAGGTGCAAAAAATCTGTGACAATTAAATGAAAAAGTTTTTACCATTATCGCGTTTTCGGCTGACTGTCTTGAACTGTACTTGGCGTACCCACAATTTTTGTTAAATAATAAATAAACGTCAATCAGGTTTCCAAACCGGCAAAACACGTCCCGTAAAACCGACTGAGGTATGGCTTGCTGTGTACACACGATGAAGCATCTACAAAAAGGTTCCCTTAAAAATTTTTAATCCAAGAAAGTAATTTTTACCTTGCTATGACAGGGGCATCAATATCGGCAAGTGGCTTCATGTCAGGTAAATTAACATTGCACAAACCATTATTTTTCTTGGGTGCTTCTGCACGAGCATTTAAGACATCTGCAAATTTTCACCATAAAAAAACAATTTCAAGTAACAAAAAATTGTTTACTAACCTGAAGACAAACCGGCGGCCTGAATAAGACTGGAAGCTTGTGCTATAGTTTCTGCAAGTTGTAAAATATCAGTTTTAGGAGTTAATGCACCACGTGACAAAGAAGAGGAAGAGGAATTACGTAATTGATCTACAAATCCACGTCCACCAGAACCTTCAAAGTCAGGTTTTACAATTAAGCGACTGCCTGGAGGATATTCAAAACCATGTAACTTTTCACATGCATAAGCGGCAGCTTGAGGATTTCCGTAAACAACGGTAGCAATTGTTCGTCCCGTTCGTGGTCGGCCTTCCAATCGCATCTGGCAATAATCCATTCCTAAAAATTACTCTTACATAAAAACTTGATGTTATTTTACGCATTGATTTACCAGGAATTATGTCGAATAATTTCCACAGTTGATCCTGATTTAAAAAAGGACTTCCGATTACTTGAAGTTTGTTGAAAGGGTCGTTGGACGAATTCATGTCGGGCAAAGTGATGGAGTTGTGAGATACATTAGACCTACACATGGGTTCATAAGAATTTGTGTAAAAATCTGCTTGTTCCGTTTGCCTTGGTTTCCGAGGTTCTGCAAAAACCGCCTTAAATTTTCGATCGCACTTTTCGTATGCCGCAGCAGCATGTGAAAACCTAAAGATTTCAAAATCAGCTTTTTCTTTAATTTCTGGGAATTAGTAAAAGAGCGCTATATTGAGAGAGCGTTAAACGGAGTAAAAGTGTTTATAAATAAAACAGATAATGAATTTTTAAAATGTAATGACTTACTTATTGTCAGAGCTTAATTTAAAAAATGAGAACAGAAAGAATGGGGAGTTACCATTAAAAATACGGAACATTAACATGACATTAAGTTAAATCATAAATAATTCATTAGGAAATTACTAATGATAATGTAAAGAAAATACGTCCTCCTTACAAACTGCCCCAGATGAATTTTTAATATTTTTCAACTTATTTTTCGTAATTATTTTAAAAACAATACAAATTTATTGTAAAGCAAACAACTTTACTTATATTGGCAATTAGGCCTTTATTGTAATTAATTAATTAAAAAAATTTATTGTAAATTTTGTATGGCACGACTCGGCCTTCGGTCTCATGCGAGGCATAAGAATACTTATCAAAACAATGTTTGGGTTCTAAGATTTTTGAATTGTGAAATTTAACCCTGGAAATTATTTCATTGTAAAACTACAAAGCCAATTTTATATCTGTAGTTAGTTTTTACTTTATACTTCAAATAAAGGGCCACATCCATATTTGGATGACAGTGGAAGCACCATTAATAAAGCATACAAAATAATAAAACTTACTTGTAGTATTTAATATACGCAAATCCTTTACTTTCGCGAGTTTCCTTGTCCTTAATGATGGTGGCATAATCAATTTCTCCGTACACTTTAAAAGTGTTGTACAATTCGTCGTCAGTCATAGTTTTTGGAACAATAACAAAAAGGCGTTGAATTTTTTCGTCTTCATTGCCTTCTCGCTTTGCCCCCTGATCACGACTAGAATTAATAAAAATACAGCTCGGCAAACTCATAGTTGAAATAGAATTACCTAGCCGCTATCATAACTTTGATTTGGCGGTTGCTACTACCTATCGACTTGCCATTCATAGCTTCCAAGGCAGCTGCAGCTTCAGAAGTTCTCGAATATTTGATATAAACAACACCTGCAAAGAGAATCGTTTCAATTTTCAAATATTACGTACGATGGTGATTTAGATCTGTGGAATGAGAATTAGAATCTGATTTATTGTCTAATCCTTTGCAGATGAAGGCAAAATTAGCATAAATTTGAATCTTTTAGAATTTTATTTGTCACAATGGCTAGAATTTTTTAAACAAGTAATTTATGTGTAATTAATAATTGGACCCCCTTCTGCAATAAGGCACCAACTAACATTTTACCTTAAAGTGAGTTAGGCCCATATTATAAATGTGGAGTTCGTACTTCATCAATTTCACACACAAAAATCCAAGTTTTCAATAACTCTGTTGGTTCTAGAACCAATTCAAAAATTCTGAAAATTTCGTAAACTACCAAGTATAATTAACAAAAGAGAATCACGTAGTTTTTTATGTATGAATAAATTATTAATGGAGAAATATAATTTGATTTGAAAAATATTTAAACATGGGAAAAACTACAAAAATGTAATTTTGGGACCAAATTACAATATTCATTTAAAAACAGTTTTTGTCGTTTTACTCGCAACTTGATCTATGTCACTTGGTGCCTTATTGCAAAAGGCAGTCCAATTAACGTACGATTATTTTGATATAGTGCATGAGGATTGAGCTTTGAAACGTAGTTCCTAGGTTCGACGTTTTCCAAAAATTAACAACAGTAGTGGAAGTTTTTTGGAAAATGTAAATTTAAAAGTTTTTAGGATTGGTTGAATTTTGTAATTATTAGGTTTGTTCGTTTGTATGAACTAACTTGAACTGGGTTATCTTTCGAGATCAAAATACTCCCACCACAAAAGTTAGATAGTGTTCTAACTTGCACTGCCTACTCCTCCTATGGAGGTCGAGCAAGAAGTTCATGTTCGGTCATCAACTGAGCAGCCAAACGAACACTGTTCATTTGCACTAACTTGAACCGAGCAAGTTAGTTCATACAAACGAACAAACCTATTGTTATAATTTATATTATTATCTCCTACGTTTCTCCGTCTAAAAATGACGAATATGAATAAAAATAATTGAAAGGAATTTTTGAATAAATAAGAAAATTGGAGTCGTTGAACAAATGAAAGTAAATAACGAATAGGCTAGGTAAAAGTTCTAAATTAATATATGCAATTAAAATAAATAAAAGAATACAATAGTAAACAATTAAAATCGCAGAAAAAAATAAATTAAAATTTTTAACACGCAAAATTTACGATCCTGTCGACCGAAGCTCACAAATGGTTACGGTGATTTAAATTCAAGTATGATGATTTGGAACCCCAAAAGATGAGCATTGATTTAACTCTCAATTTAATCTTTAATTAAGTTATTTAAAATGGTTAGTTGTTAACTCGTTCCCTGTTATTTTATAATTTTAATCTTCAAAATTTCTTGCAATTGAAGCAATCTCGATTTTTTATGAATGGAACAGTCAGTCAGAGCTCCTTGCTGACTATTATGTTTTGCTCGTAGCTGGAGCCAAAGAACAAAACATTTTACTGCTCCAAATTATTTCTTTTGTTTTAAATTTACCACTAAATTTTCTACGACATCTTTATATTTCTTATGCATTTTGACGAGAAGTGCGAGGTCGGAAGCCAAGCTATTTTTCGCGTAATAGGAAGTGCGAAGGCCGCAGGCCAAGCTTTGTTAAGTGAGTAGCAGAAGTGCGAGGCCGAGCTATGTTTTGTGAGGATGGAGGGCAACCTCAGAAAACTAGATAAGAAGAGTGGTCGTTTTTCAGTGCCGCTCTTTGCTTTGCTACCAAAATAGTTGGTTAACATAAAACAGAGAATTGGAGCAGTCACCGTAAATATTATATACAAATGTGATATCACTTGGTGCAATCTCACAAAAGACTGACCACGTCGCTTTTGATGCAATGCACTTTTTATTTGACATAAAAAAATTTTAAACAGAATTGTCGAAATTACAATCACTGGAGAACAGCCTCATTGGTCATTGATGCTGCTGCCAAGGCAGTTTTGGATATTCGTTTTGCTGATGGTAATAAATTTCGTTATTTATAAGTTGATATTATCCAATTCATATTAACATTGAAATAATCAATATTTAATGTCAATATCACTGTATTCTTCAGTTGTTTGCAGTTCAATATTATTCCCACGTCTACATTATTTGGAAGGGGCTTCTCTAAAAAAAAAAACAAATGTGTTCAGTTCAGAGTAGAGGTTGAACAACAAGGGCTTAGTCTCCATGCGGACCACAGCTTCTTGATTCCAATAGAGAATAGAAGATTGATAGCCAATAAAGCCGGCGCGGCGTATCAGTTCATGTCTCTGCTTCTTGGGTTAATACTTGAATACTAAACAGGGCTTCCCTTGTTCCCTCCGCCTAGTGGAACCCCGACTGTGTAGGCGACAATTATGTCTCGCAAAGTTTACATTCTAAGAACAGTTTTAGGAAATGACTCATTAGGTTGATAGTTCTGTAATCTTCACACTTCTTAGCATTTGTTTTTTTGGTATAGTAATAAATTCTGATTTCAGCCACTCTTGCGATATATTTCTATTCTGTTATATATTTCTTCATAGAAAAGTTATATACTTATTTCTTCATAGAAAAGTTATATATTTCTTCTATATTGTCATAAACTTTTTGAGCTCTTATTTCTTTTTATTATTTAATACAACTTTTTTTAAATTATTACACGCTCATCTCAATCATAATAGTTATTAACATCTTATTTCAAAAACCATCACCTTTTTCAACCAAAAAAAAACAAAACTGACCTCTTCCCACTTGATTCTTTTTTTATTTTCAAATTTTCCTTTTTTCCCACGACATTTATCCCCTCCAAAATTTTGACAAAAAGAAATTTCCATTTCTTTGTAATAAATTTTTATCTTTAATCCCTCTTCCTACTTCTTCAACATATCTAACCATAACTTTTCTTCCACTCATCACTCTTCACCATCACCTATCTCTTATTTACTTCATTATTTCAACCCCTATACTCTTCAACTTTTCTTAATAATTCTTCACAATGCCAACTTAACTTTTCTTCCACTCTTCACTATAACCTATTTCTTCTTTACTTCATTATTTCCACTCCTGTACTCTTCAACTTTTCTTAATAATTCTTCACCATGCCAACTTAACTTTTCTTCACTCATCACTCTTCACCATACTCTATTTCTTCTTTATACTTCCTCACCACACAAAACCTTAACTCTTATTTCTACCAATTCTTATTCACCTGTACCCATATCTTCTTAAATTCATCATTTTTATGTAACATCATTACTTCCTTTCAAATACTCTTTACCATTTATTCATAACTTTTTTTCAATCAACACAAACCTTTTTACTCTTCAACATAAACTTCTTAACTTAATTACTATTTAACATTACCCATTACCATTTCCAATTTTCTTGCAGTCTTCACATAAATTTATCAATTTTTTCTTGATTGTATTATTGTTGGGAGTTGGTGTCTTCAGCGCCTTTCCATCTTGCACGACGGAATTGCCATTTTTGTCCGGTGTCTACTCTCATATGGTGAACCACATCCATCTTCTTCTGAACAATAAATTTCTTCCTATAAGTGTCATACAAATATTTTAATTTCTTCCTTTTGGTTTTCTTCTTGTCTTTGCTATCACTTTCTTCTCCATTATCATCTTTTCCAATTGGAATAATTTCTTCTCCATTGACATCATTCATTTCTTCTCGAACTCAAGACCCTCTTCTAATTTCGTTCCATTTTCATCTTTTATGTACGCTGGCTCAGTACCACCGGCCGTGTCAACACTAATAATCTCGCTTACATCTTTTTTTTTCCATCTGAGTCTTTAGAGCATCTACCTTTTTATTTATGTGAACTACACTTTGCTTCATTTTTGTTATTCTTATTTTATTTCCTTTCACTTGCTCGTCTATTTTCTTAACCGCTTTTATTCCTTCTTCATATCTCGTCTTCTGTCGCGCATTCTCTTCATTCAAATTTTTTACACCCTTGGCACATTCATCAACCTTCCTCCGCATTCCTTCCGTTATGATCTTAGTGTCTTCTCTCATTTTTTTCATTTTCTCTTCCACGCACGCAAGCCGTTCATTCATTCCATTGAATTTTTCCTTCATATCTGCTTTCATCTCTGCTTTCATTTCCTTTATTTCCACCTTATTTTCATCAAATTTTTGATTCATTGTCATCATCTCGGCTTTGCTCTCATCCATTCTATTCATCATCTGCATTAATATTTTATGTATGTCCATCCCCTTGTCCTGCTTTTTCTCCGGTAGGACCCTTTCACTATTTCCTTCAATCGTCTCAACAATCTGTTCCTCTACCTGTTCCCCTATCTTTCCTTCTATCACGTCTATTGCCTTTCGGCCCCTTGTCTCCATTTCCTATTTTTTTTTTAATCCCCAAATTTTTATTTCTGACGTTTTTGCTTGTCAATTATTTTTTTCTTTCCCGTAGGTTCGACGATTTTCTCGTCTTGTTCTCGCCCCACGTTGGGCGCCAAAATGTCATAAACTTTTTGAGCTCTTATTTCTTTTTATTATTTAATACAACTTTTTTTAAATTATTATTACACTCTCATCTCAATCATAAATTAATTAACATCTTATTTCAAAAACCATCACCTTTTTCAACCAAAAAAACCAAAACTGACCTCTTCCCACTTGATTCCTTTTTTATTTTCAAATTTTCCTTTTTTTCCCACGACAATATAATATATATTTTTAAAAAAAATATTTTCAAACAATTTCTTTAACGGTGGGGTAAAAATAACGAAAAATTGGGATATTTGGGGGGGGGGGGCTAACTTGAATTTTGGGGGGGCTTAGCCCCCCCTAGTTGCGCCTATGTTAAAAAACCCTGCTTGAACGTGGCCTGGTCCTGTAGACCTCCCGTCCTTCATTTGTTCATTTGTGGGTTTATCGGGCCTGTCATCATTAAATAGGCGCTCTATGAATCTCCTCCAGCCATTTTTCCGGTTCTTCTTATCTATTATTGTTCTTCCGTCGTCATCTATGATTTTACCTATTGTTTTTGTTTTACCTCTTCACGTGAGTTCATTGAAGGTGTCATGCTTAAGCTGAAGCATATCTATTTCTGCACATTTCTTTTGTGCCTCTTGTTCTTTAGCTTCTTTCACTTTATTAGTAATAATTTTGTACATCTTCCTGTATTCCGCTCTAACAATAGCTCTGTTCGCGGTAACACTCCTGGACACGTTTTATCCTACTGAGTCTGCGGTTTTATACTTTTTATCATCGAATTTGAGCTTTAATGACAATTTTATTATAAATCCGCAGACGCAGTAGGATAAAACTTATCCAGGATTGTTACCGCGAATAGAGCTAATGTTCTTCATTTATCTTCTTTTTCCATAAGCTCCAGATTTCTCGCGTTATTCAAGCCTTTTTCGGAATTCTTATCTAATTTGGGAACATCCTTTTTGATGTTTTCAGTTATTTGTTGGAATGTGTCTAGGCCTCTTTCGGTGCATTTATCTGTGTTCACGTCTTTAGGTTTGAACTTCCCCCTCAGCGCATCTCGTATCGTGATATATCTTATTTGATCTATGTTCTTTGGATTGTTGGTCTTTTTGTCTACCATCTTCATGCTTACTTTGAGCATCCCTACCAGCGGATTAAGGTCCGAACCTATATCCGCTTCCGGGTATGTTTTAACAGGGGCGCTGTCTTTATGTTTCTTATGTCTCTACGATCATTTCTCTCACCTATTCTGCGGTCGGGCCCTTTCCAATTTTTTAATTGAAGTCACCCATTAATACAGCAATTTCTTGCTTTGATAGCACATTCAAGACATGATGTATTTTGTTATAGAAATCGTTTACCTCGTCTTCGGTTCCATCGGTTGTAGGAGAATATACTTAGAATATTTTGATCAATACAGGACTAGCGCGTATCTGCGTCAGCATCACTGTTTTAACCCACTTAATGGTAATCATTAAATTCAACATATTCTTCGGCGCCAAGATATAACCTAGCGTTGTAAATTGGGCTCCAACATACAGTCAGGTATCCATTATACAGTTGCAGTGCGTAATAATTACCTTGAGTGTCAGTCTGTACGTCTGGTACAACATAGAAAGGTGCGGTAATTGGATTCGATAATGGAAAGTAACTTGCGTCAAAATTGGGCGAGTCACGATTTCATGCTCATGGGAACCGTCTTGGTTAAGCTTTACAGCGTAAAAATAAACAGAAATAAGCCACTGCTCATATCAGAAACTTTTTTGAATGCTAAAAAGTCAACAAGTTGGGAAAACATTTAAAACTCTGACATTCAAATAAGTTTTCATGTCTATAATAATAAATAAGAAAATTAGGAAAGAAAAGCTTCGATTGTGCCTCCTCCTTTATACGACAAACATTCATGATCATATTGGGCGATTCCTAACAAACATGAATAAGAGAAAAACCCAAAACGTTGCTAGTCACGCTCTGAAAAAAGGAAAAACCGTGCAAGTTAACGACAAACACTTCACACACTATGCGTGCTTGCATGCAAAATAGCTAAATAGTAGAGCATGAAATGTTGTACTTGATGCGAAATTAAATTAATTTACTTATAATTGACATATTTAGATATTTTTAACACAAAGAATTGATGAAAACCTTCGAACTTGGACATGAAAATTGCCAACAAACTCAAATAGTTAATCAGTAGGCGGTGTTAATTATCCATGGAGAGATTTAAAAATACACTCCTTTATCTTGTCACAAGACCAGATGAGTAGTTGAATCGTGTAATTAACAGTCCTATAATAGCAAATAATTTATCGAAATTTTTAAATTGCAGTTTAAAATTTTAAGCCGTTTTGAATTTTAGGTTAAGTTTTTTGAAACAACAAAACTTTTGATAATGTGACAGTAAAGCCTAAAAAACTTAAAAGTTTCTTTTGCACTTTACAACCCTCGTATGGATTTTGTAAACAAAGAGAAATGTCAATACCTATTTGGTTAGGAATTTAAAAAGTTGGAACTTACCCTTTCGTTCACCTGTTTGCCGATCCTTTACCACCCACAATTCTTCGATATCGCCAAATCTTGAAAATGCGTCGCGAAACTCGTCTTCCGTTAATTGTTTGCTGCATATTATAAATAATCTCGAATTTGGTGGTTCGTCCAAATTTGACTTTGTATCGCTGTACGAATGACGCCTATCACCACGATCCGCCATTTTCACCAACGCACTGGCGCAAACAAACAAAACACGTTCAACTTCACCCAGAATCGTAACAAAATTTAAATTTTTTAAATTAACGTAAAAATGCGGTCAAATGATTATATGAGTCAACGTGAAAATTATTTGCAATTTTAATTTCATGCTCGTGCCGCCTGCATTAAAAACAAGAACAATGCATTTACGGGTTTTAATGTCACGCAAATATACCGAAAATTGAAATTAAAACAAAATTAAATGCGACTCTTCATCTGAATCTATTAAATCCAATTGAGGGCGAGGCAAAAAGCCGCTGCTGTTTCTGGTAGTCACGGAAATTGCATTTATTGCTATTTGAAAATGAAAGTCATACATCGACTTTTACCTTCTAACTTTCACTTATTTTTTGTTTGGCTTACCGATTCATTTGCTTCGATTACGTGGTTTTTAATAATTAAATAATCGTATTCAAACTTGGCACACGAAATAATTTGAAAATTTGAGTTGGCGTGCTCAATTGTTTGCTCGAGCCAACTTGAACACTTTTTCGAGTTTGGAACGAACAAGCAGATTTGTTCAATTTTTTTCATTCGTGAGTTGTTATGTTTGTTTTTATTTGTTTACAAAATTGACGTTTACAAAAATTCGCCGATGTTTTCCTTGAACAAACGAACGAAGTGCGCAACTGCACGAGTGTACGCACGAGCTTCAACGAGCACGAGTGGACGATTCCCATTTGTTGTAATGGCGGCGAATGTTTGTTTGTCCGCGAACGAATCGTGATTATACGCAAATTTTTTCTGCGTTCTTTTATTTCGAGTGAACATCAGCAATCGGCCGTTGTTTTTTGTAAAAACTTTCGAATAATTATTATTCTAGTCTAGAGCAATGATTTGGACAGATAAAATGTGTATTTTGTTGATTGAGGCGTACAGGGATCTCTCGGTTTTATGGGACCCTACACACGAATATTTTAAGTTGAAAAATAAGAGAGAGGCCGCGTGGGAAGAATTGGCAACAAAATTTCAAACTGACGACGTTGAGATTAGAAAAAAGATGAATTCTCTGCTGTCTTCCTTCAGAAGGGAACGGAGAAAAGCAGTTAAAAGGGTTTCTGGTTCGTGCACGGAAATAATTTACAAAACGAATTGGTTTGCATTCAAAAGTATGCTGTTCTTAAATGAAAGAAACAGGAATTACACCACACAGGATCTCGAAGACGTAAGTATTAATAGATTTTATACAGGGTGTTCAGGATAAGAACGCACAGCATATCGGGAGTGGGTACTTCCCCCATCTCAAAAATGTTAAAAAATCAAGAGAAAGCGGTTAAAATGAATTAAAATTATTACAAATTTGAAAATTGTGCTTTCAGATTTTTATCATGAGACTTTATTTGCCCCTCCCCCCTGATAACATCATAATGTCTTTATTATACAGGGATTAAAATAGTAAGCGATAGAGATTGGGTTAAATGAAAACAAATATTCACCACTGCAAACATTGATTTTCCTGAATAACTCTGAAATTTATACCTATTAGTTTTCAGTAAACTAAAAAATCCATATTTTGCAGTTTTCGTTTTTACTTGTAATTTCTAACTTATATGTAATTTATTATTGATTATATCTTAAAACAGTTTCAAAATAGGTTATTTTTTTATGATGAATTTTTATTAAAAATTTTTATAGAAAATTTGGGAATTTGCGGAACTCTTTTCAAAATTTGAGAGTGGATCCTTGTCTACTACAAGAATAAAAAATTTGGCGCCAAATTCAAAGGTGAACATCAATACGATCAATATAATATGTTTGTTCCAACCAGCCAAGAAACCGTACAATGTACGGTTAATAGATATAAAGAAACGCTTTTTATCTATTCCGCGTGAATTTTACCTATTGCGCATGAGCGTGACCGTACATTGTAGGGTTTCTTGGCTAGTTGGAACAAACCTTATAAAATGTTAGTGTATGAAATACTACCACCTTGCATTGGCATTGTAGTACATGTTTAACTGTTTTTTTTTCTTTAATTTGTATTACACACCTGCCTCAGAACGATCCTGTTGCCAGCATGGACGTCACGCCCGTAGGATTTTTTTCAAGGGGAGCAAAATAGAAATTATAACTTTATTTTTAATGCAAATACTAGAAAATTAATTCATCTCGCGCATGAATGGATTAACGGCATTCCTACAAATACTGGTTTGACTTTTACGGGATATTTATTTTTGAAATGAAATTTACAGAGCGTAAAATGAAATATTTATCGTCAAATCAGTTGTTTAACTTGCACGAATCATAAAACTTTTATGCACAATAAAATCGCTTTTCGGTGATTTAAAGTGGAATTAAAAATTTAAAAAAATTACATTATCATCTGAGAACATCAAATAATACTTTTCATGGTGCAACCGATTTTTTTTAGATCTTTTTGGTTTATTTTGTTTATATCTACTCTATATATATAAAAAGATAAGAAAAATATGCAACGTTTTTATGCAACGTTTTTGTGCAACGTTTTTATGCAACGCTGAGAACAGCTATTGGACGACACCAAATCAACATTATAATCACATCAACGGACGAAGCAAAGCAAAGGCAAAAGCAATAGCAAAAGCAAGGCAACAAAACCATGCGACGCAAAAACACAAAGATTGAAAGATTTATGTAAATGCAAAAATCCGTTTGGTGGCAAATTTGTTATTTTCGTTGGTGACTTTCGTCAAGTTTTACCTGTTATAAAATACGCTTCACCTGTGGAGATAGTCAATTATACTTTAAAGTCAACATCAATTTGGCCAAGCAGCATTATATTATTGAAAGTACCGAATAGCTGGAAATCTATAAATATAATTCAGGGACACGGACAACTCGGCACTGGGAAAACTCGGCACCGGGAAAACTCGGCACCGGGAAAACTCGGCACCGGCATAACTCGGCACCGGGGAAACTCAGTTCCGGGCTAACTTGGCACCAGTTGAAAAACTTAAAAAAAATATATGAGGATCATTATTAAAAGGTATATCCCGGTCGAGGCTAGGTTAGTGTTAGGAAACGACTTGTTTTTTAAAAGAGAAAGTCATTAAAAGGTAGATTAATTACTAATAAAGAATATTTGAATATGTGCAGGGTTCGCAAATGGTCTCTTTTTTAGACATTGGTCTCTTTTTTCAATGCTAATCTCTAAAAGTCTCTATTTTTCCTATTTGGTCTCTAAAGTCTCTAAATTTTGCATTTTAAAAAAAGTATAATTCATAATTATTGATAAAATGCAAAAATTTTACTATGCGTTTTTTATTACGTCGATTTATCATTTGCTTTGTGGAGGCGTCATGTAGTATTTCTGCACATTAATGCATGTAAGATAACGAAAAGAAAGGAATTTCATATTCGTAATTTATTGTGCGCTCTCTATCTCACAAGGGGACACTACAGTGAGGTACCCACCAATCGGGATCCTAATTTTTTTTGTGATTCTATGAGTTAAAAAAATTATCACTTTCTCGGCGTTCAGTCCAAATGGCTCTTGGTTTTTGAGTTATGAATTTTTGAAATGGGCTGGTTTTATCATAGATTTAGCATAATTGGAGTTGTAACGTATCGGTCCTGAGATTTTTTTGTTATAAATTATGTAATTTATTATCGGAATTAAAAAATTAACGATCTGCGAATTACCATTCCAAATTCTTAACCGTTAGACAACCACGGTTTCTTGTAATAATAGCTAATAGTAATATCAGTTAACCCACTAATGGTATTTTCAAAAATTCATAACTCAAAAACTAAGGGCCATTCGACTAAACGCCGAGAAAGTGACAATTTTTTTAGCTCATAGAATCACCAAAAAAATTGCGATCACGATTGGTGGGTACCTCACGGTAGTGTCCCCTTGTCAGTCAAACTCATTCATTTGCAGAATTCTAGCAAAATCATTTCTTCAAGTTTGGTTTGTATTTCGCCAGTCTGGTCTGATTATTCAGGTGCGTAGCTTCTGTTTAATTCTTAATAAAATAAAATATAACAAAATGGGAAAGTGTAAATTTCAAACTGAGTGGTTGAAAAAGCTAGACTGGCAAAGTTGTAGAATCTTGGGGTCGAAAATTTAACGACGATAAGATGTTTTGTATGATTTGTAGTAAAGCTTTCTCAATTTCTGCGGGTTTTGCTAAAATTAATCAGCACATGCGTCGAATTTAATACATAAAAACTCAGCGAAGGGAAAATTAAACGATAATCAATTGAAATTACCTTCTACATCTGTAACACCAACAGGTACGTTTTAAACAAAATTTTTGTATTAGCAAAAATAAATACCTATTTTCTGCTTAACATTAAATTTTGTATGGAAATTGGTTCTCCATGGTCTCTAAATGGTCTCTATTTTTAAATGTGTAAAGAGAGACCAAGTCTCTATTTTTTTTGCTAAAATCAGTTGCGAACCCTGATATGTGACATAATATGGTCCGGTACCGAAAAAAAATGCGAGATTCACCCCATTCCCAGTAGCACAATTTGCCGAGTTGGAAGGCCCTAAGGGGATGTTTTTACGGAGTTTAGTGCTGCAAAAATGGCTCTGGAGCGGACTCGGCACCAGTTGAAAAACTTAAAAAAAATTAAAATATAAAAAATTTATTATATAGGGTGTTTTTTTAGCTGCATGAGAACTTCAAAATGAAATAAAACATTAAAAACCTGACGGAATGTTTTGGTTATAATTTTTTTATGAAAGTACAGTTAAAGGCATTTATGATTTGAACATGACTTCCGGCATGTGACCACCACGACTAATGGTTACGAAGCGCATCCGTTCAGTCCAATTTTTGACCACTTTTTCCAATATTTCTGGCTTTATTTCATAAATGGCTTGCTGAATATTAGCCTCCAATGCTTCTAGAGTTGTTGGTTTGTTAGCATAAACCATGGATTTAACATACCCCCACAGAAAATAATCTGGAGGTGTCAAATCACACGATCTTGGAGGCCAATTGATAGGACCACGTTTTGAAATAATGTGACACCAAATTGTCCTTTCAATAAATTGATGGTTTCGTTGGCTGTGTGGCACGTAGCACCATCCTGTTGGAACCATAAGTTGTCAATGTTTAGCTCCTGAAGTTTTGGAAACAAAAATGTATTGAGCATGTGTCGATATCTCACACCATTCACCGTAACGGTAGCTCCTTCCTCATTTCGAAAGACATATGGACCAATGATGCCGTTGGCGTGTATTCCACACCAAACAGTCAATTTTAATGGATGCAATGGAGTCTCAAGATAATGTCCCGGATTGGTCTCACTCCATATAAGGCAATTTTGTTTGTTCACATACCCATTTAACCAGAAATGTGCCTCGTCACTGAACAAAATTTTACGGTAAAAAAATGGATCCACTTCCAATTGGTTGTGAGCCCAATTTGGTAGCGCTGTTCAATGGTCAATCTATGCATTATCAATTGCCAAACCTTGCTAAACACAAATGTCAAAAAACTGTTTCCATAGCAATCTTGGTTCAATTGTTATCCCTATTGAAAGTTCTCATGCAGCTAAAAAAACACCCTATATTAAAGAAATTATATATCTTTTTATAATTCAGTTTCCGGAACAAACGCTACCGAAGTTATCATACGTGACTTTGCGACGGAAATGGTCTTAAAAATCCTAGGTGACCTTCTCTTTTAAAAAAAAGTCGTTTCCTAACACTAACACTAACCTAGCCTCGACCGGGATCCACCTTTTAATAATGATCCTCATACATTTTTTAAAAGTTTTTAACTGGTGCCAAGTTATCCCGGAGCTGAGTTTCCCCGGTGCCGAGTTGTCCGGTGCCGAGTTGTCCGGTACCGAGTTGTCCTGTACCGTATAATTCAGGACATTTACAGCAATTCAATTGCTTCTAATGCCGATCTCTCCTACAGAATTATATTAGCCTGCCACAATGATGATGTTCGGGCGAGATTCATACCTACTTAAGTCAAGATATAGCTAAAAATCGAGGGGTCGATCAAACAGAAGAGGACATTCGGTTGGAATATGAAGTCGAATAATTAAATTCATTGAATTTTCCTGGTTTTCCGGTACACAAATCAAAACTTAAAATAGGATCTGTTGTTATGCTAGCAGAGCTTTAACAAAGTTGGTATATACATCGATAGGCCTTTGTTTAGTCATGGACAGTTATATGTAGCAGTATCAAGATGTCGAGCGAAGGATGGAATACAAATTCAAAGTGAAAGCAACATAAAAAATGTTGTATGGAAATAAGTTTTTTAACTTGAAGTTATTAGGGCCGCAAAGCGGCCCTGGGGGGTTGGGCCGCGTTAGCGGCCAGGGGGGCGAAGCCCCCCTAGTTATGTATAATAGACCAGGAGATGTTAACACAAAATTCCAAGTCATTTGTTACACAAAAATGTTTGCATTTTCCGGTTGTCGACATCGCTAGCCCTAGCGCAGACTAAATGCCATACTTTTATGGCGGGTCATAAGTCCCCCATACCAATTAGAAGATGTGAATTTTTAAATATTTTTTACAAATCAAGGATGATTTGTTACACAAAAATTTTTGCATTTTCCGGTTGTCGACATCGCTAGCCCTAGTGCAGGCTAAATGCCATACTTTTATGGCGGGTCATAAGCCTCCCATACCAATAAATTAGAAGATGTGAATTTTTAAATATTTTTTACAAATCAAGGACGATTTGTTACACAAAAATTTTTGCATTTTCCGGTTGTCGACATCGCTAGCCCTAGCGCAGGCTAAATGCCATACTTTTATGGCGGGTCATAACCCCCCATATAAATTAGAAGATGTGAATTTTTAAATATTTTTTACAAATCAAGGACGATTTGTTACACAAAAATTTTTGCATTTTCCTGTTGTCGACATCCCTAGCCCTAGCGCAGGCTAAATGCCATACTTTTATGGCGGGTCATAAGCCCCGACAACCGGAAAATGCAAAAATATTTGTGTAACAAACCGCCATTGATTTGTAAAAAATATTTAGAAATTCACATCTTGTGATTGGTATGGGGAGCTTATGACCCGCCCTAAAAGTATGGCATTTAGCCTCCGCTAGTGCTAGAGGTGTCTACAACCGGAAAATGCAAAAATTTTTGTGTAACAAATCGTCCTTAATTTGTAAAAAATATTTAAAAGCAATTCAAAAATTCACTTCTTCTAATTGGTATGGGGGGCTTATGACCCGCCCTAAAAGTATGGCATTTAGCCTCCGCTAGTGCTAGAGGTGTCGACAACTGGAAAATGCAAAAATTTTTGTGTAACAAATCGTCCTTGAATTGAAAAAAATATTTAAAAGCAATTCAAATTTCACATCTTCTAATTGGTATGGGGAGCCTATGACCCACCCTAAAAGTATGGCATTTAGCCTGCGCTAGTGCTAGAGGTGTCGATAAACGGAAAATGCAAAAATTTTTGTGCAACAAATGACTTGGAATTTTGTGTTAGTATCTCCTGGTCTATAAACAAAAACATTTGATTTTTAGTAATTTTTTGCTATTTTTAGATTTTAGAATTCATATTATGTTCACCTTTGGCATCTTACTGCCATGGGGACAAAAAAAAACACATTTTATTTTTTTATTGATCCTCGAAGTTATCCAATATTGCCCACAAGTAAACTGAAATTATTATTTTCTAATAATTAAATTTTAAATATTATCTAGGTAAATTATTAACGTAATTATATCAATTACAATATTTTTAAGCTTTCAGTTCGATTTCTTTTACCTACAATTATTATTAATTTAATAATTTTTAAATTTTAATTTATCGTTAAATTTACGAGCTGAAAACTTGTTTGTGGTCTCATAATATTTTGCATTAATTGATCTACAATAACCGACAATAACTAAGCATTTTTTTATGGTTTGTTTTGTTTGGAATGAATAATTTTTCTTAACCAAATCTCTATATCTCGTACCATTTATAAAATTCCCTTGCAGTACATTATTATCCTGGTCACATATTAAGGGTGTAAAAACATCCCCTATTAAATGTATTAATTTTTAACCACAGCTGTGGCATGAGGTGTTCGCTGGTTGAGTTACAGAGCAGAAATTCTACTCAGTAATTCATCAGTGAATATCGACACTGTGGATTTAAGGCGCCTCTCTCGTAGCTATGCAGTGTCTTGAAGAAGTCAAGATTGTGCTGTATATAATATAATACCTATTATATAAATATTTATATAATAGTCAAAAAGAAATAATTAGGTAAAACATGAAACTATTTTAATAAAGGTTTACAATTTTTAAATTAAAATTAATTTTGAAGCAATAATTTCTAATAAGTGTTAAACCGTGATTGATAATAAACTTTGACAAGAATATTAAATTAAACAAAAAATTGAAATTCCGATAAATATAAATAATTGTAGAGTAATCTAATAACAGCGTAAGCCGTAAGGCTTTTATGCAAAATAATCTGCAATCAGCGCAACCAAATTTATAACGCCATACAATCAGGAGCTCCTGAATGGGCACAAATGCCACCAAGCTAGGTGTCACAAATACCTCAAGGTAATACATTTCTAACCCAAGTAATTAAATCTTTTTGAAGTATTTAAAAATATTTATTATTAATAGCAGTCTTCTCTTGTTCAAGACACAAAAGAGGCGCCTTAAGAATTGGTTCTATTCTAATTAACAAAATATCAAAGTTAAAAAAACAAGAAAATTTTAATTATAAGTGTTCTTCTTCAGATGCCTATCCGATTTCGGATGTTAGCGATCCTCCTGGCTAAGCCAAGAAGACTTTACTAGGGAAATGTTAATGGGGTGGTTTCCCGTTGCCTTCCCCATAGTCCACAGATCGATTTTGGACTTTTTAGATCACAGCACATATCCGACGCAATCAGGATTAGAACCGCGGTTTCCCGCTCTGTAGTCTATCCGTGTTTGATTTACGCCAGACTGCTGGTCTATTATTATAAGTGTAGGTAATATTAATTTCAATTTTACAGACAAAGGGGACCTACAGTTTACAACGGGCTCCAAACCGTATAGGAGAGCAGTACAAGGGAGATCCACAAGCTATAGTATAAATTCGAGAATATATTTCTTAATTTCAATTTAGCTTTATTATTTTAATCTTTTATTTTAAAATTAGCTATAACGTACGATTGTTAAATTTTATTTTAAATCCCTACTCCTGGTCAATACGACGCAACACGACAATATACAGGGTGGTGCACAAAATTTGAGACCATAAGTTTAACATTTAATTTATTGTTGCAGTATAACATTTCCATCATCGACGAAGATGGAGAGAAGCCCATTATTGATAGTAAGCACACCAAAGAAGAAACATATATTGAAGAAGCATTTGTTAACGACGTTACATTTGCTGAAGATCCACTTGCTGACTACACACATGGTGATGACAATACACATCATGATGAAAGCACATTGATCGAAACCGAACACACCAATAGCTCACCCGTTGATAGAAAACCTAGGAGGACCTACAATTTTGCAACTCGAGATGAAGTACTCTTAAAAAATCGAATCGGCAACCAATCACTCAAGCGACCAGTATTCAAACACCGCAACCGAGATGATTCTTTAGAAAAAACGCTAATAGTTCTCAAAGATGCCTTACGGAAAGACGGTTTCAGTCAAGCGACAAACGAATTTGTGGCATTTGGAAACTCTGTAGGAATGCAACTGCAACAGATGCCTTTAGAAATTGCCATTCAGACGCAAACCGATATCCAGTCCATAATTTCAAACGCACGCCTGCGACACATACGCATGAATTCTACAAATTAATGCAACATAATATCAGAAATGGGATTACTCTTATAGTAACTGCCGAAGGAAATGTTTTTGTCGGTTACCCAATGAAATAATCAAAATCAAGTTTGTTTTGTTAAATTTTAATTTTATAAGAGTTCGTGACCCGACCTAATCCGCTCCGAAACTAACGTTTATGATCTGGAATTATGGATTTTAGGAATTTGCCATAAATCCAATAAAACAAAGATCTAAAATTGTATTTAAACGACTTTATTTTTATAAGTTGTAAATATTTTTTTTTTTCAAGTGTATAATAATTGCATATATTCTAATAAACGAGACTTATATACAATATAAATGTCTTTACGATTGTAAATTAACGATATAAGCAAAAAAGCCCGGTACCTCTAGACGAAATAAATAATTCTCGATGAAACCATAAGGTTGAACAAAACATTATAAAAATGAAAACATTCTTTGGCTAAATTTTGACAGAAACCTCCTTTGAGTAGATAAAGCAAAATAAATAAATAATAAAATGTGCTGGCCTCATAACAATTTTTATGCCGTTTCTTCCTCTTCCGGCACATTATTTTCGTTACTTGTAATATTGTCCGCTTCTTCAGTGTCGTTCTCTATTTTTTCTTCTATCTCTTCGTCCACCTTCTCAGTTACATTATCAGTCTCACTAGCAGTTACTTCGTTATCTCCCACCGGTTCTTCGCTCAATGAATTGTCTTCCTTGTGCTCTGGTTCTTGTTTAGCTTCAGCTTCGTTATCATCTGCGGTTAAATTTTCCGTTTCTGTGTGACTAACGCCATTTTCTATTTTCATATCCGCAGTGGAAGTCACCGAATCTGGGGTTTCCTCGGGAGATAACTTTAAAAACTTTTCTATTTCGTCCAACTCGTTTGATAAATCGAACTTATCATAGTCCTTAAAAAGACATACAGCAAAATTAACGCAAGTTATTCCGATTTTGAATGGTGCAACAAAAGTGAAACACAAATTACAACTAAGACCAGCCCTGCATTGGCATGATTTGTAATATCATGAGATGAGAATGGTTAATAATAAATTATTTTTACATTGTTGTTATGCAACAGACGAGTTTAGAGTAAACAAACGACTTACACCACAATAATCTTGTTCGTTAAAAATTTGAGGTGGCAGTGGATATTTAGGATTGGCATCACCGATAGTAGCACCTATACATGTCGAATTGCTTTGCATGAATTCCTTGGCCTCTTCGTTTCCTGGCTCGGCTATATCAACTACTTCGTATTTTATATTTTTCGAATCTAAGATCATGAGGACTCTCTGTTGTCTTTTTTTAACCTTAGAACAACAACAGGTAGTTTATGGGGTAACCTTCCGGTGATATTCAATAATGTAAGTCAAAAAATTATTAGTTACCTCTTTATTTCCCGAAATTCCACTAATGTATACTTTTATTGCCATATTTAAAAATGTTTTGATTAAAAATACTGCTAATTTTTTTACTAATTGAATCTATTTTGACAGTGACAGCCGACTATGCGATTTTGAAGCGGTGTTGCGCATCAATTGCCACACCTATTTTAGCAAGATAACTCTTGAGCGGTTAACAGAGTTCGTTCACTTGCATAATTTACTCTTCGATCAATCAAACGGTGCTTTAATTAATTTAATAAAACATTCATTTTAATGTTGCAATTTATAGTGCTTCTCCAAGTTTGATATTTATGAGAGGGGGCTTCTATTAATTATGTAAGGGACTTCTTGGGCCAGAAGGGCCCCGGAAAATTCCACACTTTAGTTCGGGGGGGGGGGGGTAAAACGTCTCTTGCTGAAGTTTCCTTTTTCAAATATTTTCGGCTAAATATACATATTTCATATACAGGGTGTCCTCGAAACCGATTAATTTAAACGAAATATTGTACAGAAAACTGACTTCTCTTTCTGGATAGGAAATTAAGGGCCAGTTGCATAAAAGCAGATCATCCTCGGATCAACTGATCCTGGTTTAAAAGCTAACTTCAGCTCTTACATTTCGGGAATCTTGTTAAACCATTCATGCGCGTCATTGGTCACATGATTGACAAAATTCTTCTTTTTATTTTGGTAGTTGGGTAAAAAAATAGTAAACATCCACGGAACCACCACGGAACATCTAAAATTTCATCTGTGTACATTATCGACGACGCACCGTATACATTAATTTCCCTTATGTCACGAGATAACCTATCAGCTAACGATATTTTAATAATAAATTATTACGAAAAAATGATAATTAAAACATAAATTAGTGCAACTGGGACTGAAGTAGGTACATAATGTATTAAATAAGATCAAATTAAAACGATTACACTTATATTCGTTTTTCTTGAAAAACATAACCTCGAAATTGCAGTTATAAATATTTTTCTTTCGGTTTTGCTAATATTTCATAAGTGTTAAGTAATTAGTAAAATGGCAGCTTTGTTAACGATTCAAAGAAGTAGTGCCACTATTTTTACAAAAAAGTTGTTAATTCGAGGTATCCTTAACAGTTCGATAAGCAGGGTAAGTGGATTTTCCAATTTACGAATAAGCTTATTTTACCTTGTTTAAATTGTAGACGTGTACGACCACTTCCAGTACCGAGGTGGAGAATAAAAAGAATACTGGAGTAAGCGGTGCAATTTTAGCTAAACCTGTAAATAGGATTAAAGTGAATTCGTCGTTAACTAAAATTCAGCCTGTTCGAGGATGTTTTCATCCAGGTGCTGGAAGCTTGGATCGAGAAGATTCGTTACTGGGAAAAAATACAAACGTTACTGGTCAACACATGATATCAGCCATGCTGAAGTATATTTGGCCTGCAGACGATAAAACTGTCAGGAAAAGGGTCACCATCGCACTACAACTTTTAGTTGGTGCCAAACTTCTTAACGTGACTGTGCCGTTTATTTTTAAATATGCTGTGGATACGTTAAATACCGGTGGTGCCTTAAATATGACCACACCTGCTGATACAGTTCTTACAGTTTCAACTGCTTTGTTGCTGGGATGTAAGTCGCTTTCTGATCCTTGCTTGTATAATTTTAAAATGTTGTGGTGGTAAATTTTATCTTAAATATTAATTTTTAAACGGTTTTATTCAATTTGACGTGATAGTTTTTGTAAGTTTACCAGTGTCTCACAGAGCAAAACATTATTTTCTGTAACAGCTAGGGACGTGGCCAAGGGAAGGATGGGTGAGCCTCCCCCCCAATACTTCAGAAGGTTGGAAAAAAGTTGACAAAGTCATTAAAAATTTAGTCAAGTTGGCAAAAGCTGCTAAACCGACAATAAGAAAAATAGACAACTACAAAAAGTTGGCAATTTTTAATTAATTAAGTTGGTTAATTCCTCCCTGAAGAAAGTTGGTTGGGCATGTCCCTGGTAACAGCTTTTACTACTTAAAAGGGGAATAAGGTTTTTTTATCACTTGTTCTGTGCTAATTATAAACAAAATCAATAAACTATACTCAAAATGGGTGTTAGTAACACAACAATTAACACCTGAAGCTCTGACCCTCAGGATATGTGACATTGATAATGATAAACTATCTTTAATTTGAGATAAAATTAATTTGTACCCTTTTACATACAAAATCAATAATTACCTATTGCAAAATTATGAACTTCAATTATACCAAGTATTTCTTTTAAAAATTACCAACCCAAAGAAACTACCAATACAAAGAAAAATTCAGCAACTGATTTATCGAGAAGGAAATATAAAATGTAATTTCGTTTTCTCATCTACATAATTTAAATTTTGATCATGATTTTTAAAAGATATTGTAATTTTGTTACACCGTTTCTAAAATTTAAGGTGTTTTTGAATTCAATGTGAATTTTTATTTACATTTTTTGATTAAAGTTCAATTTTCTTCAAATAATCTGGAACTTGTAGTCCAGTCAATAGAGACATTCGTTATAGGTGTGACTTTGCAAAAATTCTGCACAGCATTGATATTTTTAGGATCGTTAAGTAGGCTTATAAAAAGCTTAAATTCAAAAATGAGAATTATGAAACATCTAGCGCTAGCCGTCATCTTGGAAAACGCGTTTCGTATCATATCTCGGAAACGGCTTACTTTAGGATGAAAAACATGGAGACCTTTTTTGTAGTTAATTAAATTTTCCACCTTTTCTGTTCGAAACTTTTTTTGATTCAACTTACCGTTTTTCAATTATAGCTCGTTCAATGTCGCAAATCTCCTGTTATCCGCTGTAACTCCCTGGAAAGTCGATTTAACGATGAAACGTCCTGTATTTGCGACATTGAACGAGCTGTAATTGAAAAACGGTAAGTTGAATCAAAAAAAGTTTCGAACAAAAAAGGTGGGAAATTCAATTATCTACAAAAAAGGTTTCCATGTTTTTCATCCTAAAGTAAGCCAACCCCGAGGGTATCACGTCGTTACGCCTAAAACAACTACGCCTAAAACACTTACGACTAAGTCAGTACGCCTAAGTCTTTACGCCTAAAACTTTTACGCCTAAGTATTTTACGCCTAAACCTTTACACCTAAAGGATTTTACGACTAAGACATCAACGCCTAGTGCATTTACGCCTAAACCAAGAAAAATTATTATAATATATTTGTTTATTTAAAAATAGTTTGCTAAAAAAAGTTTGCTTGTGGCGGTTGGTAT
This sequence comes from Rhagonycha lutea, assembly GCA_958510855.1. Taxonomy (NCBI): domain Eukaryota; kingdom Metazoa; phylum Arthropoda; class Insecta; order Coleoptera; family Cantharidae; genus Rhagonycha; species Rhagonycha lutea. The sequence goes on from OY294036.1 coordinate 98,801,771, forward strand.
GACAATCTCTGTCGTACCAACCAAATAAGCACCAAATTCTAATTTTAGTCCGAATACTACTTAAGAGGGCGCCTTTAAAAAACAGGTTACAATAGATGGCGCGCCCTAAAATATTAATCTTTTCTACTCATCTGTTCAGCAATACAGAATTTTAATAATTTATAAAAGTCATATGAATAAACGATAACTAATTTAGGTAATGAGGAAGTTTGAACTTCCAATGTTGAATATTTACAAGTATATTCCAAAAAGATATTCATAATTGGAAATATTGAATATTTTTAAAAATATTTAACTTTGAAAGTTCAAACTTCCTCATTACCTAAATTAGTTATCGTTTATTCATATGACTTTTATAAATTATTAAAATTCTGTATTGCTGAACAGATGAGTAGAAAAGATTAATATTTTAGGGCGCGCCATCTGTTGTAACCTGTTTTTTAAAGGCGCCCTCTTAAGAGCGCGCTGCAAATTTTGATGCAAAAACATGTTTCGACAGATGGCGTCCCCTAAAATATTAATCTTTTATAGTTATCTTTTCACCAAAACAGAATTCTAATAATTTATAAAAGTCATATGAATAAACGATAACTAAGCTAGGCAATAACGAAGTTTGAACTTTCAAAGATAAATATTTTTAAATATATTCAGTATTTTCACATGTGCATATCTTTTTGGAATATACTTGTAAATATTCAACATTGGAAGCTCAAACTTCCTTATTGCCTAGCTTAGTTATCGTTTATTCATATGACTTTTATAAATTATTAGAATTCTGTTTTGGTGAAAAGATAACTATAAAAGATTAATATTTTAGGGTACGCCATCTATTGAAACATGTTTTTGCATCAAAATTTGCAGCGCGCTCTTAATTTAGTTACTCTTAGGGCCAGTTGTATAAAAGAGGGTTAACTCGGGGATCAGCTGATCCTGGTTCAAGAGCTGACCCAGGATCGCCGCAAGGTAGATAGATTACAAATAAACCTATCAAGTAAATTTTTTTTATAAAATAAACCTATCAAGTAAATTTATCTACCTTACGTTGATCCTGGGTCAGCTCTTGAACCAGGATCAGCTGATCCCCGAGTTAACCCTCTTTTATACAACTGGCCCTTAAGGGTCCTGTTCGCAATGCCCGTGTAAAATGGCCTTTAAAATGCTTTGTAAAGCATATTTTCCAATAAAAGTTGAAATATCTTGGTGGGTTTTAAAAATCAGCTCTATAGCGGAATAGAATAATTTTTTCTTGATACTGTCAACTTTTGGTAATTTTATTTAGTAATAGGTATATTAAAGAAATCTTTAATTCCAATATTCAGAATTTTCAAAAAAAGGAATGTCAAATTTCTTTTCACATGTAGTAATAAAGACAATTAAAAATACTTTATAGTTTCCAGGAACGATCATTCTATTGCACTAAAGAGCTGAATTTTTAAAATTCCAAAAATATTTAAACATTTCTTGAAAAACATGTTTAACGAATCTTTTTAAAGAACGTTTTACACCAATATTTAGTCACATTATGAACAGGACCCTTAAGGACACTATGTGACGCTTCACATAAGGGGCCATCCATAAATTACGTCACACAAATTTTACGATTTTTTAACCCCCCCTCCCCCCTTGTCACACGTTGTCACATTTTTGAACCCCCCCCCCCTGGTGTGACGTCACATATTTTTCAATTTTGCATGAAAGTATGCGACTACGTTGCATGTCTATTCACTGCTTAAGTAAATATAAATCGAGTTTAGTAATATTTTCAAGTTTTTTGTTCACATATAAATTTCGCGTTTTAATATTTTAAATTTTAAAGTGTGATGTCACAACATTTTTGACCCCCCTCCCCCCATGTCACACGATATCACATTTCGTTGACCCCCCCCCCTAAAATTGTGACGTAATTTATGGATGGCCCCAATGTAAAACGCCAATTATGTTAATAATAATTAGAGACAGGATTGTTAGGCAAAAACAGATAGGACTTAGGAGGAACCCTAACATAACTCACCAATAGAGAAAGTTTATTAACGCTAATAAGCGTTTTGATTGGTTTTAATGTTATAACTTCTCCTAAGTCAGATCTGTATTTGCAATTATTTGTAAATTAATTAATATTTGCAATATTTTTAAATAAACAAATATATATTATAATAATTTTTCCTGGTTTAGGCGTAAATGCATTAGGCGTTGATGTCTTAGTCGTAAAATCCTTTAGGTGTAAAGGTTTAGGCGTAAAATACTTAGATGTAAAAGTTTTAGGCGTACATGGTTTTAGGCGTAAAAAACCTTAGTCGTAAAATTCTTTAGGCGTAAAGACTTAGGCGCACTGACTTAGTCCAAATACTTTACTAAGTATTTGCTTAGTCGTAAGTGTTTTAGGCGTAAAGACGTGGAACCATTTCCGAGATATGATACGAAACGCGTTTTCCAAGATGGCGGCTAGCGCTCGATGTTTCATAATTCTCATTTTTGAATTTAAGCTTTTTATAAGCCTACTTAACGATCCTAAAAATATCAATGCTGTGCAGAATTTTTGCAAAGTTCATTTCTCTATTGACTGGACTATTGGTGAAAATACTGATACGATTAATAATAAACACAGGAAAAATAACGACAAAATTCTAACCCTTAAGTTGCCTAAGATTTAAAGTGTTTTTGATTTCAGAGCGATTTTTTATTTATTTACATTTTTTGATAAAAATTTAATTTTCTTCAAATATTCTGGAATTTGGTGAAAATACTAATACGATTTATAATAAAGACAGGAAAAATAACGAAAAAATTCTAAGCCCTAAATTGCCTCATTTTTAACCCCCGACCCAAAAAGAGGGGAGTTATAAGTTTAACGTGTGTGTGAGAGGGTGTGTGTGTGTGTGTGTGTGCGCTCTTTGTTTGAGGACACGTATCTCCCAAACGGATTCACCAATTTGGCTAATTTTTTTTTTAAAATGTTCTCCATAGTCCAAAGATGGTTCTTACGGAGAGAAAAATTAAAAAAGTTGGCCGGAAAATTAGAAAAGAAAGAATATAATTTTTTATACCCCACATAAACGAGGAATTCCCAGTAAGCCGCATCTAGTACGCATGCACTACATTCATTATTTGACATTTACATTTAAAATTTAAAGTTCAAACCATTATTTTATATACAGGGTGGAGTAAAAATTAATATATTATATTGAACATCGAAAAATAAAAATTATTTACATAATAGGTGGGAGTAATATATAAACTTTAAAAAGCACTAAATAAAAATTAAATTACAAATTTAAAAAACCCCCAACCCAAAAAAACTCTAAAATTAAACCTCTAAAAAGTAAAATAATAATTAAATCGATCTAACCGTCGCGTCGTCGTGTCGGGGGCACGAGGGCAAATATTAACAATATCAAATCGTTCTGTGTAAATCCCGTCGGTCCCCCGACACGACGACGCGACGGTTAGATCGATTTAATTATTATTTTACTTTTTAGAGGTTTAATTTTAGAGTTTTTTTGGGTTGGGGGTTTTTTAAATTTTTAGAGTTATTTTGATTTCATTGCGATTTTCTATTTAAATTATACTTATTGATAAAAGTTAAACTATTATAATAAACACAGGAAAAATAAAACAAAAGCTCTAATTTTCCCGTATTATATTATGTTGTCGCGGGCCCCTCCAATTTTTTAAATAAAAACGCTATTTTCCCCGATGCGGGGACAGGAATGATTTTTTTTTTTTTTAAATAAAAGCACTTCCGCAGGGCCCCCAGAGGCGCGGGACTTGTAGCATTTGCTACTTCTGCTACCGTGTTAATCCGGCACTCATATATCCAATTCAATTCTTTAACGTAACTTTACAAATAATCCGATTTAATCTAACAAAAAATACCAACTAACTAATATTTTTTAAATAGATGGTGCAGCTAGACTGGGGTCATCTGGTTTTAACGAACTCCGTAATGCTGTATTTGCCAGTGTCGCACAACAATCAATTAGGAAAATTGCCAAAAATGTGTTCACGCACCTCCATAATCTCGATCTAGCTTTTCATTTAAGTAGACAAACAGGTAAGAATTTTGATAAAATTCCTAGAGGGAATTTAATAAAAAAATTTCTAGGTGCATTGTCTAAGACCATCGATCGTGGTTCTAGGGGTATAAATTTTGTACTAACCGCGATGGTGTTCAATGTGGTACCCACGATGTTTGAATTAACGCTCGTGTCGACCATTTTAGGAGTTAAGTGTGGGCCCGCTTTTGCAGGTACGAATTTGAACTCTTAATTTGTAGATGGGCTTCTGGTTTTACCAAAAGGGAACTCATGGTTCTCTTGATCAGTTTTTTTAATGCTTTCGGACTATTTCTTCTTTAATAGGAAAGCATTGCATCATTGTTTTGCTTTTAAGTTTACATTTTTCACTTATTTTAGGCATTTCTTTGGGATGCGTGGGTTTATACGCTTTATTTACTCTGTTAATCACGCAGTGGCGGACAAAGTTCCGCGTGTATATGAATAGAGCCGAAAACGAGGCGGGAAATAAAGCTGTAGATTCTTTAATTAATTATGAAACTGTGAAGGTGATTTTTTTTTATCATATCAAGTTTCGCGAAAATTGTAATTGTTTTTATTGCAGTACTTCAACAACGAAAGGTATGAAGCTGACCGGTATGATGAGGCTTTGAAAAAGTACGAAGCGGCAAGTTTGAAAACAAGTACCACTTTGGCGTTACTGAATTTTGGACAAAATGCTATTTTTAGTGTGGCCTTAAGTAGCATTATGGTCTTAGCGGCAAGAGAAATTGCTCAAGGTAAGATTACAGATTATGGGTCATTGATTGTTGAGATATTGACCACCAGGTCTCAGAATTTTGATATTTTTTTCGATTTTAATTTTGCAATTTGCTTCTCTTTTTGTCAGGAAATATGACTGTTGGTGACCTTGTAATGGTAAATGGTTTGCTATTTCAACTTTCCATTCCATTGGGATTTTTAGGAAGCGTGTACCGCGAAGTTAGACAAGCTTTAATCGATATGCAATCTATGTTTACGTTGATGACAATGGACACAAACATAAAAGTGAGTTAAGATCAAAAAACAATTTTTTTTCAGTTTTCACCCACAGACGAGAATCCTGCATCATATTTTAGACTTAACGCTTGAATCACCAGTAAATTGTTAATTTTTTTCACATCACATTTGATTTTCAAACATGTAGTTTTTAGAGTAACGTAGCGGCGCCCCCATTGTTCATCAACCACCGAGAAGCTGCAATAAAATTCGATAATGTTACATTTGGGTATAGCCCAGGAAAGGACATTTTAAAAGATTTTAGTTTGACAATTCCGGCGGGGAAAAAAATTGCGATAGTTGGTGGATCCGGATCTGGGTTAGTTGGATGATGGAAATTTTAACGTTAGATTACGTTTAGTTTGTTTTCAGAAAATCCACGTTGATTAGACTGTTGTACAGATTTTTTGAACCTACAAATGGAAATATTTTCATTGAGGGACAAAATATTAGGGACGTCGATTTGGAGAGTTTGAGGAGGGCGATTTCTGTCGTTCCTCAGGATTCGGTTCTGTTTCACAACACAATCAAGCATAATCTTCATTATGGAAATATTTTGGCGAGTGAAGAGGAACTTATTAAGGCGTCTGAAATGGCAGAACTTCATGACCAAATAACCAAGTGGCCTAAGGGATACGAAACCCAAGTAGGAGAACGCGGTTTGAAGTTATCTGGTGGAGAGAAGCAAAGAGTTGCTATTGCAAGAGCTATTCTTAAGAATTCTCCTATTTTAGTGTTTGATGAAGCCACCAGTTCTCTGGATAGCATAACGGAACAGGTACTTTTTACCCTGTAACTTCAAATTATGACTGTTATAACATTCTTTGATTTCAGCACATTTTGGAAGCCTTAAGGAGAGCAACAGAAGGTCGTACAAGCATATGCATAGCTCACAGATTAAGCACAGTTATGGATGCAGATGAAATTGTAGTACTTGAAAACGGCAGGGTATCAGAGCAAGGTACTCATGCTGCATTAATACAAAACCCTTCAAGTTTTTATTTGAAATTATGGCAAGCACAAAATAACTGCCACGTATAAACTTTAGTCAATTAAGTAAGCATAATTTTTTTGTTTTAATATTAAGTATTATTTTATCTAGAGTTTATATTGTTACCTAAACATAAATGTGAGTTTTTAGAGCGTAAGTGTTGTGTAATCTTAAAAGAAACTAATATATTATGGCATGTTTGATAAAATATTAGAGAAAGTTGAGAATAAATAAATTTGGAATTTAAAAGAATAATAGAAATAAAATTATTTTTTAGAATATAAAATAGGAGGTGTAAAGCAACACCTACAATTCTTATCAATCGAAAAAAAAAAACAAAGATTATCTTTCTTGGTTTGATTTGCAAACTTGACACTAGAATTGATGCAATCTACATGAAATTTCAAATTGGTGCCATAGCATTTTCAAAATCAGGTCAGGTCAGCACTCAAATTTAAAGCTAAAGGGCCTTACAGACAGGGGCCTTGGTTATCATCCAAGTTGGTCGTCTGTAGGGTATTTTGTTTAATAAATTTTTCGCAATATTGCACTGGAAACGAAATATTCACGAAAATCCAAACCTAGCCGTGCCTTTTACTTCCTTTTGCAAACTTATACCATTTTTATGACTATATCTCGGTACATATTAGAGATGGAAGAAAATTGTACACGTAAATGTTGCAGGCACTATAAAATTTGTTAAGACTGCTTTAACCGAATTTACACGGGAAAGGCTAGAATCTACCGTAATTTTGGTTGTTTTCTTTCAAGATCGTGGCGCACGCACAGGCTTTGATTTAACATTAAAAGACCAGTTTATAAAACATTAAAAAATTGTAACTATCAAAATAATTACGATCGCGAACCCCATGATCTTCACTGACCTAAGCCACGAACAAAACATTCTGGTTTCTGGACCCATAACCTGTTAAAACCATACAATTCTTGTAAATAAATTTTTATTTGGTATTAAAAATATAACAATGAAATAATATAAACGTGTACAGTGTCCATAAGCTGAACTAATACCTTGTATATGCTCTAAATAATTGAGACTGATACTTCCAATTTTTGTAACCAATCTTCAAAATTAAAATATTACTGTACAAGCTAACAATAATAACTAATATTTTATTCCATAATAATACAAATTAGTCAATTATCTACCGCGTTCTCTAATTGCTTTAAGTGTTTTTTATGATGCCCTGCAGAAAATGCGATTCCATCAATCTCGTCTCCGTTATCTATAGCACGTAAGGTAGCCAACAGTTTATGTTTACTTTCCAAAGCCACTTTAACTTCATTTTTTAACAGATTTCCATTTTTATCTGCGTTCAAAATCGATTCTGCATCTTGCGAACCAAGTTTAGATCGGTTTACTTGTTGCTTAAACTGAAACTCTTCATTCCAAATTTCTTTAGCCAAGTCGAGATCTTTATCAGGAATTTCGAACGTATCTTTAGCCAAAAAGTTGGTATATCTTAGTTTCGAGTTCAAGACGTCTGTTTCTCTCAAGCTGCTTAACAGATTTTCCGTTTCACTCTGAACCGATTTGAAATCATCCCTGTGTTGACTAACCACATCGCTATAATTTGTAGCCATCGCTTTCATGTCCTTGCAACAGTTACTCAAACTACTTTCAATCACATTATTGTTTTCTTTAAAACCGTTCTGGAGGTGCCCGTTAAGCGAAAGTTTCTCTAATTTGTGCGTAACATTTATTTGGCCTTTTGTCTTTTTACCCTCAGAAACTGAAACTTTTTCGAAACTTTGGTTCAAGTCGCTTGCATCGCGCTTCAGTTTTGCCGATAATCTTGCTTTGATATTTTCCGATGGAGCAACCATGATTTCGCTTGCAAAGGAAACCTTCAATTCTTTCTCGTTATTCGCAAACGTTTCCGGTTTGATGTCCGAATTATCACTGTGGCTTTCATTTTCGCTTTCTTTTACGCTTTCGGTACTTAAAGTCACGTCTGATACGGACTGATCCAACAATTTTTCGGGTTTACTTTCATCTTTGGCTAAGGTATCGCTAGTAAGAGAACTTAACGAACCGGTTTGTTTTTGAATTACGGAAGAAAACCTTTTCCTGGATCCTTTCATCACTACTTTGCCTTGACTCTAAAAATAAAAGTTTTTAAAATATCCGAAACGTTAAAAATTTTACCTCACCTCTAACAGTACTCCAAGTCTGTCAATCTCGTTCATCGCATGTAACAATTCTCTCTGCGCCTCTTTAGTTTTTGTCATTTCTGCATGTAGCCTGTGCTTATAGTTTTTCGATTCCAATAATAATTTTCTATTGAGTAAATTAACTTTTTCGTCGTTAACTTTTAATGTTTCTTTCATTTCTTCGATTTGTTCCATTAGAATGTGTCGTTCCCCGAGATTTTTGGTTTTCGTAAGCAAAGTTAAACTTTTGAGTTGATCACGTAAATTAAGCAATTCCTCTTCTTTTACCTTTTGCTGTTCCATTGCCTCCTTCATAGTTCTTTTCAAGTTTTTATTTTTTGTGACCAAAACCCGAATTTCCTCTTCGTGAGCTTGCAGCAGCTTGGGTAAATCAGCAGTTCTACCTTCGTATCTAAATAACAGTAGAAAATTAAACAGGTTCAAGAAGTGGTTATTGTTTTATTTACTTTGAAAGAGCTTTATCTTGTCTATTTTGTAGATTTTTTAAAGCTCGGTTTTCTCGCTGAACTTCCTAAAACACAAAAAAGTTATTGTTTTTAATTTTCTACTGCGGATGTAATTACTGATAAATGGAAATTGGCATCGTTTAATTGAGTTTGTAGCGATCGCAGTTTGAGAAGTCTTGCAGATAAAACTCTTTGCGTTACTGTGCTATTTGTATTTTTCAATACGTAAGGACGAACGGAGCTTGCAAACGGATGCATTGGTTTACGTTTATGAAAGACGCAACTGGAATTTGACGAACAAACAGTATCACAACTCTTCCGCCTAAAAAGTGCATTCATATATTAAGTAGTAAATGAAAGTAATATAGGATAGTCCACCTTGTATTAGAGAACTGCTTTGTTACCGAAGCTGTACTAGCACTTGCCATTGTAAAAATAAATAAAAATTATATATATAAATTAATATGTAAATGTCTATTTGAAAGATAGTCTGCAATGCAGTTCCATATTGTTTGTATACACGGTTTCTATGGAAACAAAGCGATACGTGCTTCTAAAACTGTTGTACCAGCTTCTTTAAAAAAACCTTAATGTAAGCGCCGAAAACTATATGTTTCCTATTGAATAATGCTGTTGTTGCTTTGGAGGACAGGTAAAACTGGGTTAACCAGGTTAACAGGCACATTTGTTGTAAGACAGCTTAGCAAGCTACCTGTCTGATGTAAAATAGTTATAATATGCTTAATAATAATCAATAAGTGACTTTGGAATGCCTCCAAGGCCAAAGACGTCGGGTTTTGGAATTCAAGGGGGGGATTCACAAAATGCACGCCGCGCCGCAGGAACAATTTTTAACATTTTCAAGGTCAAACCGTATTAATAATTTTTATTTTTGGTAGATATTTTTCTTTCATTAATTTATTTTTGGTAGTTATTTCATTAATTCATTTTAATTTTAAAGATTTGTGAAAATTAGTTTAATATTTCAGTAGTAATCTCACTAGTCCATTCATGCGCGTTACACTTAGAAAGTTAGGTAGTATCACGAAAATGATGAATGACCAATATTGATTAGTTTAGCCAAAATTCAATTTTAAAGTTTACATTTTCTACGCAAATTGCGACCTTATTGATAAATTCTATTGCCGATTTATTATGCCCCGAATCGCCTTCCCTTGAAAAGTTGCTGGATCTGCCCCTGCACTACGGACGCCCTACAATAAAGGGCTATCGTAGGTAGGGGTTGACTTAAGGGGCATGCTTAAGGGTCCTGTTCGCAATGCTCGTGTAAAATGGCCTTTAAAATGCTTTGTAAAGCATATTTTCCAATAAAAGTTGAAATATCTTTGTGGGTTTTAAAAAACAGCTCTATAGCGGAATAGAATAATTTTTTCTTGATACTGTCAACTTTTGGTAATTTTATTTAGTAATAGGTAGATTAAAGAAATATTTAATTCCAATATTCAGAATTTTCAAGAAGAATAATGTCAAATTTCTTTTCAAATGTAGTAATAAAGACAATTATTGAAATACTTTATAATTTCCAGAAACAATCATTCTATTGCGCTAAAGAGCTGAATTTTTAAAATTCCAAAAATATTTAAACATTTTTTGAAAAACATGTTTAACCAGTCTTTTTAAAGAACGTTTTACACCAATATTTAGTCACAATATGAACAGGACCCTTAAGGCGAAGCATCACCACGTTGGTGTAAAACCTTCTTTAAAAAGATTCGTTAAACATGTTTTTCAAGAAATGTTTATATATTTTTGGAATTTTATAAATTCAGCTTCGTAGCTCAATAGAATAATTGTTTCTTGATACTGTCAACTTTTGGTAATTCTATTTAGTAATAAGTATATTAAAGAAATCTCGAATTCCAATATTCAGAATTTTCAAAAAAAGGAATGTCAAATATCTTTTCAAATGTAGTAATAAAGACAATTATTGTAATACTTTAGTTTACAGAAACGATAATTCTATTGAGCTACGAAGCTGAATTTTTAAAATTCCAAAAATATCTAAATATTTCTTGAAAAACATGTTTAACAAATCTTTTTAAAGAACGTTTTACACCAATATTTAGTCACGTGGTGATGCTTCGCCTTACACGTTGGTGTAAAACCTTCTTTAAAAAGATTCGTTAAACATGTTTTTCAAGAAATGTTTATATATTTTTGGAATTTTATAAATTCAGTTTCGTAGCTCAATAGAATAATTGTTTCTTGATACTGTCAACTTTTGGTAATTCTATTTAGTAATACGTATATTAAAGAAATCTCGAATTCCAATATTCAGAATTTTCAAAAACAGGAATGTCAAATTTCTTTTCAAATGTAGTAATAAAGACAATTATTGTAATACTTTAGTTTACAGAAACGATTATTCTATTGAGCTACGAAGCTGAATTTTTAAAATTCCAAAAATATCTAAATATTTCTTGAAAAACATGTTTAACAAATCTTTTTAAAGAACGTTTTACACCAATATTTAGTCACGTGGTGATGCTTCGCCTTAAGAGGGTCTTTTACTATGAGAGCGGGGTTTTGTAAACTCCGCTAATTTCGACCCACCTTAAGATGGGGCTTATTTTTTGTATAATCCTGGTTGTAAACTCCCCTAACGTCGAGGGATTACTAGGCAATAAGATTATAACGCTTATAGATAGGCTTTAGGGATCATATATTGCTACCAACTTTGATGAATATAAATAATCAAATAAATGGAATAGAAAAAATAAGTCAATTAATTAAAATGTTATAATTGGCGTAGTTGTGGTTCGTTTTTCTACAATAAATTGTTACATTATGTAAGTTTTAGTTTTTGAGTTCATTATTGGCTATAAATGCAAAATAATGCTACACAACATTGCTAGACAACATTATTTTGCATTTATCACGTTTGGTTGTTTGTTTGTAATTATGAAAAATATTATTTAACATTGTTTCAAATGTAAAAATGTTGGGTATCCATAAGTTACTGCTTCAGGGGTTTATTATCTCAAGTTCTTATTTTTTATGTACTTTTAAACATATTGGCCTATAGTTCTTTCACGCAGCTTTCTTTGTTCTTATTAAAATTATTTTTCACTTTTTAGAGCACTTTTTTAGTTTTAAATAAAAGGTCAACAGAAACTTCTTGTCAATGTGAAATCCATAGCTAGAAAATCATAGCACACCAGAGCTTAGGTTATTTGTTGAAATTCGCTCTTTTTTTATAAATTTGTGGCCAATATTCAATCTGTACAGACAGGTTTGGAACATCAGAGCTTTGGGGTCGTCCATAAAAAAAAATCATCTACGTCTAGGGGGGAGGGTTACAAAATGTGTGCCATATAAAAAATTCTTTATTTTCAAACATATTGGTCTGTAGTTGTTTCAAAAAGCTTTCTTTGTTCTTATTAAAATTATTTTTTAATAAACAAATTATTGTTTTAACAAAAACTTCTTGTCAATAATGAAATCCATACACAGATAAGTTTGGCACATCAGAACTTAGGTTATTTGTTGAAATTTGCTCTAGTTTTTATACATTTGTGACCATATGCAATCTTTGGAACATCAGAGCTCATGAGTTGTACATGAAGGATATTTACGCATACGGGGGGGAGTCATAAAATGTTTGCTATATAAAAATTGTTTTTATAATTATTACTTCAGGGAAATTATTATTTCAAGTTATTCTTAAGCGGCGTTCACAATAAAGTGGGGTCTTGCCTTTCTTCGGCAGAAAGTTAGGAAGAGCCAATCAGAATGAACAATTTTTTAATTATAGAAAAGGATACACGAAAATACTTTAATCTAATTGGCGCTTGCCAGCTCTCTACAATGCAAGACCCCACTTCATTGTGAACGCCGCTTTATTTTTTGCGTATTTTCAAACATATTGGTCTGAAATAATTGGACTACTGGTCAATGTGGTAACAAATTGTTATTTATGAGGATTATAAATTTTATTTTAATCGTGCATTAAAAAGTGGAGATGCTGTGATCAAGCTTCCAACAGTGAACAATAACCATTGAAGAGATAGAAATTAACTCAATTATTTGACGAGGAACATCATTAATTATTATCAAATATGCAAATTAAAACAAAATATGGGGAAGATTTTCGTACGAAACCAGCTCGGAGGACTCGAAATTTGAAATACTCTTAACATGCTCTTAACTTTGCAGAAAATGAAAATATAATTATGGGAATGGAAGCTCATTCAAGCTCAAACGAAGCTCTATCGATAGACATCGATTTCGCAGAAAAATTCGTAATAATAATGAAAATAGGAAAACATGTCTCCAGCCCCACCCCCCAAATATTTCGCGAAGAACTCCGCGACGGTTGAGGTTCAAACAAAAAATTTAGAAGCTCATTGATGCTCAAACGTTTGACACCAATTTCACCCCAAAATTTCACTTGAAGGGCATGTCGGCATCACAGTTTTATAGGTGATTGGTTTTCATTAAGAATTTTGTGTAATTTTAAACTTTAAATAAATTCAAAATTTTCTGTTTAGTTATTATGTATAATTTAGTTAAGTCCTTCTTAATTATCCTACTTAAAATGTATTACATTCGGGGAGTTTACAACTAGGATTATTGGTGAAATCTTCAAAATTAGGGGAGTTCACCACTTTTTTTAAATTCTACCTGCTGCATTAGGGGAGATTACATATGCCCATGAGAGCATTGCATAAAGTTTGGTTTACACTCATAATTGAATTAAATAATTCGTTAAACCGGCAATGTTATGGGTGTAAACCAAATTTTACGATTTAAATGCACTTTCTTAAAAACCAAATATATAAGGGTTTTGTCTTATATATGTTACAGTTAAAACCCGAAATCAGTTAAAACCCGAATTAACTAGTAAATTCTAGTTTTAACTAACCTCTTTAGTAAATAAATTAATTCTAGTTTTAACTAAAATTAAACCAGTTAAAACTAGAATTAACTGATTGGTGTTGGTAAATTCGCGATCTATCACCATTTAGAATTTTCTTGTATTTCATATTTTGAATTTAAAATAAAAATTTCAAAATCTTTTGTATTTTGTACTTCAAATACCCTAAATACATCTTTCAAAATACATTTCAAATACGAAATTTGAATTTTCCAGTTACGATTTCACTTAATTGTTATAATTTTTTTAAACAATTATTTTTAATAATAATAATTAATTTTAATAATTAGTACAAGTATAACACGGCCTTTACCATATAAAAATAAATGAAAAAATTTATTAAACAATAGTTATCAACAAAAATTTTAAAAAAATTTAAAAATTATAACAAGTTAAATCGTAACTGGAAAATCTAATTTTTGTATTTGAAATGTATTTTGAAAGATGTTTTTCGGGTACTTTGAAGCACAAATTGCAAACGATTTTGAAATTTTTATTTTAAATTCAAAATATGAGATACAAGAAAATTCTAATTTATCGTGTGTTTCCTTCCATTTTTTTAAAGCTATAACAAATTAACATTTTTATTTAATTACGTCTACTTTTACTTTAAATCTAGTTGTAACGGCGATAATCGCGAATTTATTAACACCAAACAGTTAATTCTAGTTTTAACTAAATTTATATCAGTTAAAACTAGAATTTACAAAAAAGATTTATTAGAAATCCGTTAATTCTAGTTTTAACTAAACTAATACCAGTTAAAACTAGATTTTACTAAAAAGATTTATTTGAAATCAGTTAATTCTAGGTTTAACTAAAATTAAACCAGTTAAAACTAGAATTTACTAAAGAGGTTAGTTAAAACTAGAATTTACTAGTTAATTCGGGTTTTAACTGTAACATATACATATATATTTTAAAAATAGTTTTAATTTAAATAGTTTGTATATTCATGGAAAGTCATTTGTAGTGATTAATTATTATAATAAAAAATGAAAATTTTTTTTTTAAGTTCTTAATGGCTTTCCGTGAAACTAGATTTTTTTTCTAATCGTTTACTTCAAACCGCATTAAATTCCATACATTAATAAAAGAGCTATATGGATATTCGTTAAAAGTTAGGTATACAGCCCTCTTAAGAGGGGCATTTAAATTTTGATGCGAAAACATGTTTCAAAAGATGGTGCGCCCTAAAATATTCTAAGAATCTTTTCACCAATACAGAATTCTAATAATTTATAAAAGTCATATGAATAAACGATAACTAATTTAGGGAATGAGGAAGTTTGAGCTTTCAAAGTTAAATATTTTTAAAAATATTCAATATTTTAAAATATGAATATCTTTTTGAAATATACTTGTAAATATTCAACATTGGAAGCTCAAACTTCCTCATTCCCTAAATTAGTTATCGTTTATTCATATGACTTTTATAAATTATTAGAATTCTGTATTGGTGAAAAGATTCTTATGTCTATTTTCACCAACAATTTCTTTAAGAATTTCCTAGTAAAGAATTACATAGCTAGGATTCCATAAATTTGATTGGTCAAATTTGACATATGAATTTTTTATGTCAATACTATGTCAAATTTCACCAATCACATTTATGGAATCCTAGCTAAGTAATTCTTTACTAGGAAATTCTTAAATAAATTGTTGGTGAAAGCAGGCATTAGAATATTTTAGGGCGCCCCATCTTTTGAAACATGTTTTCGCATCAAAATTTAAATGCCCCTCTTAAGCTTTTGTTTCAGATTTCATTCAAATCTTGAAGTTCAGCTGTGTATTCAGTCCCAATCTCCCAACACAATTTATTGTTGTTGTAAACTTCTTGATAGTATTTAGGCTTAAACCTGTCAGTATTTTTCACTGGCCAGATTCACCGAAAGAATAGCCGCCATTTGCTTTGTTTTCATTGGCTTGCCAGAACAGTTGAATGTTTGAAGATGAAAGATAATTTGAGTGAGAAATTTCCAAATTAAAAAAGAGATTAAATCATTCTTAAAAATATTTATTTAAAACGTCACAATTAAAAAAAACTTATACTTTTGTATCTTTGTTATTTGATGGTGGAAAAGTCTGTACAGGCATGTCTCTGAGGTATTTTGGTTTGCGTCCTCTCCTGTTATGTCCAAACGCAGCTATGATGATATTTAACGCGGCATCGACTGTAGTTTTAATGTCCTTTTCGTTACCAATACTTGGATTTACCTCCACCAAATCCATGGCTCCTAACCTACCTGTTTTGTGTACGTACTCCATTATATGAATTCCTTCTCTCAGTGTGAGACCACCACGAACTAAAAATTACAGAGTAAAAAAAGTTACCGAAAGTTTGTGTACAAAATTGTTAGGTACCGCTAGTTCCAGTACTGGGTGCTTCTAACGAATCTAAAGAGTCGATATCGAAACTAACGTGTATTGACCTATTACGATCAGGATCTATCCGGTCTAAAGCCATTCCTACTACAGTGTCGATGCCGTACTTCTCGACATCTTCCATTCCATATGCATTTATTCCCAAATTATCGATAATCACCCGTTCGTATACATCCACTGATCTCAAACCGATGTAAGCTATGTTCCTAATTGACATAATTGGTTTCTGCCAATCCATTCCAGGTAGATACGGCCAATAATCGGTTAACTCTCTTGCTAAAAGCGCAACTGGCATTCCGTGTATGTTGCCAGTTTTCGACGTTTTATTGGTGTTCAAGTCCGCGTGAGCGTCGATCCATAATAAGCAAATCTTTCCATTTTTTGCTTTAATATGACCATCCACTGTCGCGACTCCTAAACGCAACTTTTTAGCAAAGTTTCATTTCAAAACATTTTTTTACCTATGGAGTGATCTCCGCCTAAAGTTAAACAAGTTCTTCCGTCTTTCAAAACTTGTGTAACAATTTTCGACGTTTCCATGGAACATCCTACCATGTGCTGATAGTCCTTCATGTTTGGAATCGCATCATCAGCTATTGAGCTGTTTATCTGATATTCCACATCTCCATAATCTTTTACATCTACTTTGTCATCTATAATAGAAAAATTGTAAAAACTAAAGCTGAATATTTAGAAGTGAATGACTAGGAACTTAGCCTTTTAAGGTACGAACAGAAGGAAAGCAGAGGTGCATGTCGCTAGCCCTCCCCCCCCATGTCGAATTTTGAATCCAAAATAGTCGTTTGTGCATCGTTTGTACCTGTTTGTGCAAAAATTATTTTCGTTTGTACCCAAATAGTTTTCGAAAAATTTCAAAATTTGTGAAAATGTGTGGCAGGCACAAACGATTGAGACCATTTTGGATCCAAATGGGAGGGGGGGGCTAGCATGTCTTCCCCCCCGAGCGAAATTTCTCGAAAACTGTTTGAAAACAGGTAGGTACAAACGATTTAAACTATTTTGGATTCAAAATTCGACATGGGCGGGGGGGGGGGGAGCTGGCGCCATGCACCTGGAAAGCAGGTTACTTTCTTTTTGTTCCTACCTTTAATATGAGTGTATGGTTTTAAATTCGCGCCATTTGTTAGTTGGTATAGGAAAATTTTCATGGAATTTTGCAATCATTGACGTGGGAATCAAATAATTCACTAAAACTTGAGAAACTGGAAAATGAAAATATGTAGGTATTACTCACGAATTGCTTCTAAACTATTAATTAATCCGGCGTCTCGTATAAACTTTGGTCCATTACCAACACCGGTCATGGGCTGGCCCTTATCAAATGGAACTCCAATAATTCCAATTTTTATCGTGCTTTTACAGCAAATTTGTTGATTTGTCTTAATTAAGTGTAATTTTGAAAATAAACGCAACATATTTTTATTTTAAAGAGATTACTAATGTAAGTGAATTGATTTTAAAATTATCACTTTAACCTAATGAACTTTACGATTAGAAATTATTTCCAAATTTAAAATAAAATACATTTTTATCTTAATGATATTTTGATGATGCACAAGATAAGTAATACAAACTGCTGTCACATTTTAGTTTTTTATTTATTATTAATTATTGTAAAATTAAAAAAAATTATTACGACAGTTACTTACGAAGGTACCATAGCAACGCTTCTGTTTTACGTAGTATGTTTATGTTTTAGCTTCATCTGTGATCAGGAGGTAGCTAAAATTTTTTTGCAGTTTAATTATTATTAATGAAAATATACCTTAAAAATTTCTAAAAGCTGTATTGTATTGTACAACTGCTTCTTATTAGGATTGTTCAACTGAATTTCGACGTTAGCGCTATAGGCGCAACTAGGGGGGGGGGCTAAGCCCCCCAAAATATCCCAATTTTTCGTTATTTTTACCCCACCGTTAAAAAAATTGTTTGAAAATATTTTTTTAGCCCCCACAAACTTTTGAGTTACTTCTTCCTCGAGGCAGCTATTGAAAACCGTCAGGAATACTAGGTGCATGTCGTCAGCCCCCCCCCATATCAATTTTTCGGATTCCAAATGGTCTAGAACGTTTGTACAAGTCTTATTTTCGTTTGTATCCAAATGGTTTTTGAGATTTTCAAGAAAAACACAAATGACGCGTATGATATGATTAACGAGATTCTGCCTTTATAGCTCCCCCAGGCCCTCCGTCTGGTCCTTAATGCTTTAAATGATAAGGCACGACCCGGGGTCATCGTCATCGACCCCTAAGAATAAGAACATCTAGGAATTCATTTGAAGTTCCGCTCTTTGTGCTAAATTATTGAACTACACTGTATATATTATTTTGTAAGGTTAATGTACTACTAAATTTCTAAGCTAAATTTTGAAAACATAACCTAAAAATGTTTCTCAAAACTTTTAATTTATTCAAGTGTAGTTGTTCTACAAATGTGAATAACATTTTAGTGTGTAAAATAAACGAAGCCAGATTATATTCTAAAGTCATTGCAAATGAAGAACCTAAAATTGCAAAATCCTTGGCAGAGGATTTCAGTCATAAAGACAAAGCGAAAGCTTTGCACAAGCTTCTCGACATTAAAGTACTTTATGCAATGGATATTATTTCGCGACATAAAAGTTATCAAGATACACCGGTACAAATAATTACTAAAAATTTTCAACTCGTAAAAAAGGAGGGCATTTCTAACGACATCATAATGAGATATCCAGAAGTGATCGTACAAAGCAATTTAAAACCTAAACTGGAATTATTGAAGAAGTTATCATGGACCATACCCATACAGGAAACTTATCCTTTACTGAATGTAACTGTCGATGCAGCTAATAAATTTTTTAATTCCGAATCGTTGGACCGAATTAAGTTTTATGCCAAATTATTCCAGGTAAATCTTAATATCCTCTGATCTAACAATAAAATTCTTATTGCAAAGATTAAAATTCAATCACAAAAATACCGCAAGTTTAATTTTTAGCTTTCAATTCCCGAAATGTGTGATGTTATTACCAAGAGACAGTTTTTGCTGACAAGCAATGTGGAAACAATTGAAAAGAAGTGTAAATTATTATTAGGTTATGGAATTTCCATGGAAAATATACATAACGACTTTTGGGCATTACGGTACCTATTATTAATTTTGATTGCTCGTTGATTTATATTATATTTTCAACAGGTACAGCACAAAAATTATTCAGCAACATTTGGGCAACGCAATAAAACAGGAAGTGGGTACAATCAAGACATGGATGGTGCGCGCTCAACCCAAGATCTTTAACCATTACGTCCAAAGGAGGCATGATAATAAAACTGTCTTAGGCGAAAATTCTATTGTCGAATACCTGGCTAAAAAATTGGACTGCTCCATACAAGAATCACAAACTTTGTTATCTAAACATCCTGCAATTTTAAACAAAAGTATGAAGAATATCGAAAAACTTATCGAATTTTTAATTTCACAAGGCTTCACCACCCAACACATTTTACGCTGCTCAAAAATTTTACTCCACAGCTACGAAACAACTCAACAACGCCTAAACGAGCTCAGTAATCAAGGCATCAAGATGGACAGTTTACATATTCTAACCAAGAGTCAAAAACAATACATGATTTATTATAACAGTGTTGTAAAAAAACACAAAAATAAAATTAAAAAAGTAACTAACTAAATTTTTTGTTTCGATTGCTTTAACCACGAAGTCGAATTAAAATGTACAAACAGGATGGTGGCTGCTATTCTGGCTTGCAAATTTTGTTGAGACAAATCATGCGCCCATTCTACTCGTCCCCACTGTTTTAACTGAAATTCTTCCTCTAACCTTGCTAACGAGACGGCCTTTTCGGGAGTGACAAATCTTTCTGTGCAGGCTACTGTTAAAATGACCGAATTTAAAGTATCAATCCCATAAATGTAACCTAGAAAAACAAAGGTTGAATTTTTATCAGAAACTGTTGTGCGGCTTACCTTGAACGGAGTTATAATTGTGTGACATAAAATGTCTTGAAAGGATAGCTTTGGCTTCTTCGTTCACTTTCGGAATGCTGATGTCGCGACACTTTTTTAAATCAATTTCGAAACGATCACAAAACCACTGTATCACCGGATCCCATTCCTTGACTTGTAGTTTATACAATTCTTCGTTTTCCTGTCACAAAAATTAGTTCATCAAAATATCAAACACTGAATAGACGAATTTCTTACGTAAGACTGAAATAAAATCGTATCGGTTTCTAAATAATTAACGATATAGTTTGTTAAGTCGTACTTGGTCAGGTTGACTGGATTATCGATTACGGTATTACATAACATCGTCTAAAATAATAATTATTATAAAATGAACGTAAGTACGGTTATAATTAATCCAACCAGATGCATATCAGTTGGTTTTATCACACTTCCTTGAGCATCCCATTCGGTGGCAACGGCCAATGCAAGTGGTTCGCTTTCTACGGTGAACAAATTTCCATTGGGAGTTTTTAGTTTACGCTGATCTAAGGTGACTTCGTACTTGCCATCGTTGAACAATATTCCAGTTTTTCTATAAAATCGCTTCTTTGTTGCTATTTTCAATTTTAAAAACTGAGGTTATGTTCGGCATGTTTTTAAATAAACTTACCGAAATTTCTAAACAAAGTTGTTCTGGAAAGTAAATTTGTTGAACTTATATTTAAAATTAACTTTGAATTAATTATTTTATTAAAATACGACATTTTATGAATTATTTCAAAAAAATAACCTCTTTACTTCTGTCAATAAATATACGAGTTCTCATTGGTTGTTCGTTTATATCAGGTATTGGGAATTTACATTACCGTTGGTGGCGCCACCGGCACTACCAACATGGCGTGGTTGATGAGTACAGTTGATGTTGTTTATATGGGTGTTGGTGTGTTTTGTTCATAAAATCTGTGTTAAATATGTAATGGTGCCTTAATAATTTTGTGTTTTGGACAACTCTGAATTAGTCATGTGTATGCTAATCAGATTATATCATAAATCATAATCATATTAAATCATTTTACGGTTGTCGCTCGAAAAATGGAAGAGAATGAAGCTTACATTTTCAACAATTTCCGCATCCAAAAAGTGGTTTTTCTATTAATAAAAAATGTGTTTGGCATTGAAGAGAAGGTGGATAGTAGGAAAACTTGGAAGAATCTACTACAAACTCTTTATCGGAGAATGAACAAATGGCAGTAGATAATTTACTATGCGAGTAATGTACTATATTAATAACTGTAATTTTTAATAAAATAAAATGCATTATGATAATAATGTTAATATTTATTTATGTGTACATATCACATGTAACATTTTATTAAAATAATTATTCTGTAATCGTTGAATTAATTTCATTTTCATAGTAAAATCTACATCCGTACTTCACAATTATATTAATAAATGACGAATCAAAAGAAGCAAAGGTAACGAAAGAGCATTCATTTAAGTTTAATAGTGCCATTCCAAACTGGAAGTGCATAATGTTTTTTTGAACAAAATTTCCCCATCAACCGTAACAACATATTTACATGTCGCGATGCAGTTTATACCATCGTGGGTGAATCTCAACCAG
The DNA here is from genome assembly GCA_958510855.1 of Rhagonycha lutea. Taxonomy (NCBI): domain Eukaryota; kingdom Metazoa; phylum Arthropoda; class Insecta; order Coleoptera; family Cantharidae; genus Rhagonycha; species Rhagonycha lutea. Next base: position 98,823,327 of record OY294036.1, read on the forward strand.
GGCTGATGTTTATTTATTTAGCCTGGTTTGTGTGTGAAAGATAGGTAATATTTATTACTCATAATTGATGACTTGCTGAAAAATACCTACATGAATTTAAACAGAAAAATATTAAGATCAACATTTGACTTTTAGGTTAAGTGTACCTAAAATTAACGTTTTTAATATAAATTTTAAATAAAACTATTTACCAACTTAAGTAATACATGAATATATAATTAACAAATTAATTATTTGTTAATTTTAACACAAAATAATAATACACTAATCATAAAGATCATACAAACAATGTAAACAAACGATCTGACAGCTGCAAGTGTACGCATCGACCAAGTTCAAATTACCGACGAGTGGTGGCGTTTGGTTAATGTAAATTCCCAATACTTAACCCGTGGGTTGAGAGGTCGAGAGTATTTGGGTATTTGGTTCAGTATTTTAATAATTTTTTAATTAATAAAAACCAAAACTGACTGACAGACAAGGCACAGCCTAAACCAATGGGTCTAGATTCTAGAAACATGAAACTTTCTACATGAGTATACTCATATATTATGCAAATCACCACCTGTACATAGAATTTTAGAATTACCCTTTCCTTGCACGCACCGTGTACAAGAAGCCGACTATGCTGTCATTCTAGAAAATGAACATAACCTATATTTAGTTCGCCCATTATTTGTCAACACAAGAAGATGAATTTAAATTATTTGACTCTAACTTTTTATTGTTTTATTATTACGCTTTGTAGTAACTTAATTGTGGAAGCCAGCGAGAATCTGATCCTAAAAAATCCGTCATGTAGTTACATAGCAAAGTTCTGCAGAGACGTTCCTGACGATGATTTATCCGTTCTGGAGTGTGCATTTGCTTTGAATCATATGTCCAGTTTGAATAAAGAGTGTCAAAATGTGATTTGGGATCGTACAAACTTTTTAATTGATAACCATAATCTCAAGTCGGCTCTATCGGAGCCCTGCAGTAAGGTTAATTTTAATTGTAAGGTGGATGAACATCCGGGTTCGTATTTAAATTGTTTTGTTAAAAATAAAGATCAGGTGGTAATGATGGATTGTATAAAATTGATCGAACGGTACGAAAATGTCGCCTTTCACGATTACCAGTGGATTTCATCGTTCTTGATGAATTGCAAAAATGATGTCATCAAATTGCAATGTGGTCGATTTGACGGTAACAACTTTTCTCAACGTGGAACTTTGAAGTGTCTGCAGGACCATATCGGGCAAGTTGCAATGGATTGCCGTCAGGAAGTTTTTAAGTTGTCTGAAATGCAAGCAGATAATTTTAATTTTGACGAGGAACTCTACTCGGCTTGCATTGATGATTATCACAAATATTGTCCCAAGTATGAAGCGGGTAATGGCAAAATTTTTAAGTGTCTGATGCAGCATTATAACGAAAAATTGACTGCCGCTTGTCGGAAGCAATTGATTCACAGACAAAAATTGATCTCACAGGATTATAAAATTAGCAAGGGATTGATGCGCGCTTGCAGGGACGATATTAAAAGTAATCGTTGTAGAAAGGACACGTCAAACGATAAGGAAATTCGGCTGGCTCAAATTTTGTTGTGTCTCGAGAGTGCGATAAGGAATAACACCAAAGTGACTTCAAACTGCGAGATTGAAATGAGCGAACATCGTAAGATGCTAATGGAAGATTACCGATTGACACCGGAAATTGTTAATGGATGTGCTCAAGAAATAACAAAGTTTTGTCCTCACAAGGAGATGGGTGGTAAGACCATCCACTGCCTAATGGATCACGTTCGAGGTAAACTTCACAACGAAATCATTGGATCTCAATGTCAACGCTCGGTAATACAAACTGCCTACTTCAGGGTACAAATTTTAAACATTTCTGTTCTTTTTTCAGTTGGAGTATTTAGTGCAAGAAGCTGACGTCGGCGAAGATTGGCGCGTGGATCCTGTGCTGCATGAAGCTTGCAGCTCTGTGGTTAGAGAATCTTGTAAAGATATACGTGGAGGAAACGCGCGTGTGATGTCATGTCTTATGGACAACATCGGCACAGACAACATGCCGGAGAAATGCGAAGATGCTCTGATGCAAATTCAATATTTTGTTGCACGAGACTTCAAATTGGACCCTCAACTCTATCACGAGTGTCACGAAGACGCCGTTCTCTTGTGTCACGCGTCTAGGAATTGGTACAACATCAGTAACAACCCTGACAACGGTCCACTTGTATTGCCCTGCTTATACAGGTAAATTTTTTTTATACAGATTGCCCCTGGGGGTATGCGTACCCCACTTTTTTGAAACTATCGAGAGATTTAACTTGGGCAGATTTTGATGTACCAAATCAGGCTTACTTAGACCCACTTTTTCTAGATTTCGAATGTATTTCCTTTATTAAATTTAATATAAAATTAATCCCTCAAATTAATATAAAAATATGCTGGTCCTGATATCCGAAGTTTCCTTAATCTGCAACAGTTATGCTTTCAGTTTGTGACAGTTATGCTCGGATTTTTAAAGCTGGCGTTCATTTTTGCTCGTGTAGTGGTGCATGGGGTTGTTCCACTTTTGATTCAAATATATGGCACGCTGTTTTATTTTTTATTACAAAATTTAAATTGCCTAAAGTTTTTATTTCTAAGGTTTTAATTCTAGTCAAATCGACGTTACCTGAAAATTTTTTTCGCAATTTAAGCAGTTGTTTAAAAATATATGTTCATTTAATACAATTGTTGAATTATTTTGTTTTTAAAATTTTTCATTTTTAAAATTATTTTATTTTCTATCCTTTAAATGACAAACGCTCTAATTCTAATCATTTAAACGTTTGTTCAAATTGTTAATTCTAATTTAATCAATTGTTAAAAGAAATATTTGAATTTTTACATTAGTCGAATTTGAACAATACAATTTAAACAATTCACAAAAATTTTTATTTAATAATATCGATTTAAAACATTACATAGAAAATTTTTGCCTACAGATTTAATTTGTCAATGCCTATCGGTGGAGATATTTTGAACTTCGTTTAAATTTATTTGGCAACCGTGTGCGATATCCAAGATTACCGCAAGTCGTTTGTGTTGTCTATGTAATTTGTAACTTTTATTTATTTTTGGGTTAGACAAGAGACATAAAAAATAAAATTAATATTTCGTTCGTGTGAAATAACGAACACAATTTATTATAAATCAAAACTTCTTTATAACCAGTGTTTATTAATAATATATTCTACATAATATAAAAGATATTCAAAAATAACTAAATTTATGAAGACCAAAATAGTCTCAATCGCTTGTGCTTCGTTTGTACCTGTTTGTGCAAACATTCTTTTCGTTTGTACCCAAATAGTTTTTGAAATATTCAAGATTTTCGGTAACATCGCACGTGGTAACATAAACAGTTATTTTAGAATTTCAGATTCAAAATAGTCTCAATCAACAAACGTGTCAAACGTTAGAGCCTCGTTAAAGCCTAAAGGCGCTTCCATCTTTTCGTTTGAGCCTCAACTGTTACGGGGTTATTCGTGAAATCTTTGGAGGGGGGGGGGTCGACTTGTTTTCTATTTTAGCCCTTATTTTGAATTTTGGGGTAACATTGGTGTCAAACTTAGAGCCTCGTTAGAGCTTAATGACTTTTCATTGAGCCTCAATCATCGCGGAGTTATTCACGAAATCTTCAGGGAGGAGGTCTGTAGACATATTCGACAAAACGAATTAGGTCACGATTTGAAAAAAATTTTATTTAGAAAGATACTAAAGCAGTGAAGTTTTCCAAATTTTTAAACAGTGATAATTTTACAATAGAATTGCAAATTATTTAAATAATTAAAGTAAAAAGTTATAAATTTTTTTTGTTTATCTCAAAATATAATTACATGACTTAGGTCCTTTTAAAAGTAAAGGATTCATTTATGCTAAACATAAAATGGTTAAAGATTTAGTTATTTTTTAAAATCTTTAGAATATCTTAATAATTATTGATTTATATATAGTTGCTGTTAATCATTTCACTTTCGGCGCATCTTTTATCTCTTTTCTAATCTGAACATAAATAAATAAAAATTACGTATTACATAGGCAACCCACGCCACTCACTACCTGCAATCTTAAGGATTTGAATTTTGAACATAGTTGCCAAAAAAATTAAAGCGAAGTTCAAAATTTCTCCACCGATGGGCAGAGACAAAATAAAACGGTAGGCAAAAATTTTCTGTGTAATGTTTTAAATCGATATCATTAAATAAAAATTTTTGTAAATTGTTTAAATTGTATTGCTAAAATTCGAGTAACGTATAAATAGCAACAAAAATTTTCAAGTATCGTTGCAATGATTATATTAAAGCAATAGAAATTAAAACTTTAGACTATTTAAATTTTGTAATAAAAAGTAAAACGCAGCGGCGGTTCTAGGGCGGTGCGACCGATGCGGTCGCACCGGGCGCCATCCTAAGAGGGACGCCAAAAAGGTCTGAATTTTTTTTAACCCTCCAGTAGTCGCGTGGTTTACGATCGTAGAACATGCCTTTTTAAGCCTTCTTTAAACCGCCATAGCTCGTAACAGTTCGAATTATATCGGTTGGGTCATTCCATGTGAAATCAACACACTTTTCTTGGTCACCATCTCAGATTTCGATAAAATTTGGTGTATCGATAGAGTGTACTGAGACTAGCAAAAATACAAATTTTTATTTAAATAAGTATCTCAAACGGTTTCCAAAATATCGCTATGTAAAATTTTCAAAAATTGGCTGCCGGAATATTTCCTAATTGTTATAGCAACTCTCCTAATTAAGCTACAGAGGTAGGCGTGATGTCATTTTACTCAGTTTTTAATGCCCTTTCCGATGATATATAACACAATATGCCTTTTTGTAAAAATACTTTTCAAAACTCAAAATCAAAATTTTGAATTTGATTTTCTCAAAAAGTAAATCTTCAAAAATGTTTAAAAAATTCCTGAGAATAGTCTGTACTTATGGTAAGTGACTGCCAAAATTTAAAAGTGGGACGGTTATGGCTTCATAGTTAAAATAATTTTTAAGTACAAGATGGTTTTGAAAGAACGATTGAAAAGTATTTTTATAAAAAGGCACATTGTGTTATATATCATCGGAAAGTGCATTAAAAACTGAGTAAAATGACATCACCCCCACCTCTGTAGCTTAATTAGGAGAGCTGGTATAATGATTAGAAAATATTCCGGCAGCCAATTTTTGAAAATTTTACATAGCGATATTTTGGAAACCGTTTGAGATATTTAAATAAAAATAAGTATTTTTGCTAGTCTCAGTACACTCTATCGATACACCAAATTTTATCGAAATCTGAGATGGTGACCAAGAAAAGTGTGTTGATTTCACATGGAATGACCCGGTTGCATCTTTGAGTAGCTGACAAAATTTAGTCAATCTTTCGGATCCAGTAGTTTTTGAACTTTTAAAGTGGTAAATTATTGGTTTTATTAGTTCTGAAAAAAGGCTGGTCTACAAGCGTAAATCACGTGCCTAATTTTAAAAAAATTAATATTTTTTTTAATTTAATTTTTTAAATAAACCTTTTCAAACAAATATTGTTACTGTCCGGTCCGGGGGGGGGGCAAAATGAGATCTCGCACCACCTAAAAATCTTGCTAGAACCGCCGCTGGTAAAACGGCGTGCCATAAACGTATAAATAGCAACAAAAATTTTCAAGTATCGTTGCAATGATTATATTAAAGCAATAGAAATTAAAACTTTAAACTATTTAAATTTTGTAATAGAAAGTAAAACGGCGTGCCATACAAATATGTCACTGTTGAAATCAAGCCAACCTCCGCCCAATCTCTCTCTCTCCCACTGTATTATCTATTATTATCATATTCCTATTATTTGTACTGATAATATTCTATTTTTAAACATTGTTTGCAATTCCTTCAATTGTCTCTCCTTCTCTCTGTAGCGGATTGCATTATAGCAAAGAATGTATATCCAGGGCCGTCTTTTCCATTGAGCACTCTGGGCAAGTGCTCAGGGCCCCGCAATTCAGAGGGCCTCCTAGTTCCTTACAGATCACCAACCGATATTTCCGATAAATATATTTGTTTTCCGAAAATCAAACGATAATTACTCACTAGATATATATAATTTTCCGGATTATAACACAGAGGAAGATGTAGAGTTGAGAGAGGATGTAGAGGTCATTCTCATATTTTCCTTTTTAGGGAGAGAGCACTCCCCCCGAGGACAGCCTTTTGTGACAACTTCTTTAATCTTAATGTCTCCAATACTAATCTCCATGGCTCTCCAAATCACTATAAAACAGGTCCATTGTCCATTTGTCTTAGTAATTAATTAACGAATAATTTATTATTATATTTAAATATAATAAGGGGGCGGGTTGCAATTTATTGTATCCAAATGCTTGCGTTCAAACGTCCCTGCGTTCAAACATTTTTGCATTCATACGTCTCTGCGTTCAAACCGGCCGCGTTCCAATGTCCTAGACTAGACCGTAATAAACACACCCAGAGTAGATTCTCGATAATCCATTGACCTCTCTATGCGCTCCACTACCTCGAAGAGCGCCGATTTGGTTAATCTCTCTGGGATGTATGCATTTTGATAAGTATAATATCGGTCTGTAAATCAAAACTTTATCGTGGATCTCTCTGTCGCACGTCTCTCCAACGTTTTCAAGAAGAACAAAAGGAGACTGATTGGCCTAAAAGATTTAACCAGGGAGCAGTCACTTCTGCCATAAAAAATATGTACCTGAAATGAAACCACGAGGGGTAAGTTACTATGTAAAATGGTGTACACTAAAATTACAGAAAAATTTCAAAAGATATTCATAGAAAAGCTCAAAATTCAAGAAAAATTCCAGATACCTGTACACCACAATTCCATAGTGATTTACCCCTTGTAACCGATTCATAATTATTTTTACTTTACCATACAACAAATATGAGTATACGTAGTATACCATATAGTATGGGAAAGTTATAAAATCGCAAAAAAAGAAAAGTTGAGATATTGACGGATTTAGAGTCCTTGGGGTCCAACGAGTTGAACGAGACCAAACATCAACAAATGTCTGTGTGTCACTTAATTTTGTGTGCGCTCTAGCGCCCAAACCAATAAGAATTTCATAACCAAATTTCATATTTAGTGTTTTTAATTTACTGATTAGATTTTGGTTGAAATCGGTTCACGGAAACTTGATGGTGGGGGTTACGGTGACGCGAGGGAATAGATTAACGAGATGCCACTGTTTTTATGTAAATACCATATCATTAATGTATGGTAAAGTCATGGGATGGCCACATCACAAAACCAGTGAGGCCGTAGGCCGAACAACCACATCCGACGTTTTTATTCATTCGATGAAGAGCATTCATCGAAATATTTCAACGTATTTTTTGACTCCAAAGGTTTAAAAGTTTAAATTTGGAAATCGTCAAACTACTTAATGTCATTAATGGTAATAATATCCAAAAGATAATGTAAAACATTAACTTTTATTGCATTTACTATGTATTGTGGTGTTTCAAACGAGTTAAGGGCTCAGGTGTTGACTGGGGTGTAAAACGGATGCCCTTATGCGTTGAGAATCAATTCGGTTCAATAAAAGGAAAATTTGTTACCTATGACCAGGGACGTGTCCTTGGGGGGGGGGGGGATTTGCCAACTTAATTAATTCAAATTGCCAACTCTTTGTAATTGTTTATTTTTCCTATTATAAGTTTAGCGACTTTTGCCAACTTGTTTAAATTGTGTTTGAATTTAAACAGTATTTTACAATAAATGGATTTACCATTCTTATCTAGAAATGTTCATATTGTTTTCTTGAAAAAGATTTTAAATTGCACAAAGATTTACATGATTATTTTTCCAATTTGACGCATTATTAGAACGTCATTTTGAAATTGTTTTGAACCATTGCACGAACTCTGTTTAACATCAAGATATTACTAAGATATTCACAATCTTGGTTTTTTTTTCTGACTTCACGTATTTCATTTACATTTTAGATACGTCTCAGATGTAGATAACAAAAACCGATTAAAACCTGGTTGTATTGATCAAATACGTCGAACCATGCAGCAACGTGCAGTGAACGTGGATCTGCAACCAGAAATCGAAGAAGCTTGCATGGATGATTTAGCTTTCTATTGTTTTGATAAAACGGCGAAAGGAGAGGAAATTTTGTGCTTACAAAAGAATTTAGAGGATTTACACGACAAGTGCCGAGAAGCGATAACAAAATTTACCGAAGTTGAAGCCCAATTCATCGGTTTAAATCCTTTCGTTGCAAAGCACTGCAAGAGGGAAATGAAAAGTCACTGTAGCGACGAAAGTGGTCGTGATGGAGACGACCTAATGAATTGCTTAATCACGCACAAAAATGAACCCGACGTGAAAACCAACACCAAATGCCGTGTCAGTATAGAACATTTCCAAATTATTTCGTTGAAAGATTACCGTTTCAGTTATAAGTTTAAAATGGCTTGCAAAAATTACGCCATGCGGTTTTGTCGCGATTCCAAAACAAAATCAGCCGTTGTGAATTGCTTAAGCGAGAAGGTATTAAACGATACCATCCAAGGTTTAAAAAGCGGCGTACAAAAAGATTGCCGGCAACAATTAAAAGCTCAGTTGTTTCAACAGAGAGAAAATATTGATTTTGATCCTAAACTGAACAGTTCCTGCTATGACGATATTAAAAAGTATTGCGGAAACGTAGAACATGGCTATGCAAGGGTGAGAATGTTACATTTATAAGATTTGGTACTTATACTTCTTTTTTCTTTGTTTAGGTTTTAGAGTGTTTGCAGTCGACCCCTGATAAGTTAAGTTTGAAGTGCCAGAAAGAAATTTTTAAGATAAAGAAAGAGGAAATAATGGATAATTCGCTTGATTATGCACTTATCACCATGTGTTCTGAGAGCATCCAACGGTTTTGCTCGCACGTCGAAGAAGAACATGTGCTGGATTGTTTAAAGGTAAATTTAATAACTTATCTACAAAGCTGTCAAAAGTACAGCGACGGTTCAGAATTGGCAATTGATATATCTTCTTGTTTTCATTCGTTAATTGTCGATTTTGTTCCGGAATGCTCCTTTCCCTTGGTAAACACGTCAATGTTTGGATCCTATTTAGAACTTTTTAAGAAGTGAGATTTTAATTTAAAAATCTGGGGTAACAAATTATTTTTGTTGCAGACAAATAAGAATCAAATTGGATTCACTAAAAAGTGTCGTTTGGTGGTTATGCACCGAATAATCGAGCAACAGTCTGATTATCGCCTTAATCCTTCCCTGCAAGAGCACTGCAAAATCGACATCAACAAATTTTGTCATGAAATAATCAAAAATGCGAAACCAGACCAAGAATTGAACGGCGAAATCACCAAATGCTTACAAGTCGCTTTTAAAAAAACAAAACTTTCCAACAAGTGCGAGAAGGAAATGGCGTCGATTTTAAAGGAACGCGCGCTCAATGTACATCTCAATCCTGCGTTGATCGAAAAATGTAGGAAGGAATTGCAAGTAATTTGTAAAGAAGACGAAATAGACGACGAATCGGGCGACACGGAAGAATGCCTGAAAAACGCACTGCTCAATCATAAAATCACCAACTACGATTGTCGCGTCGCAGTTGCCGATTTGATGGGGGAATCCCTTGCCGATATTCAAGCCGATCCTCTTTTGTACCGTGCGTGCGGTATCGATTTACTTAAATTTTGTAATAATATCCAGCAGGGAGGCGGAAGACGTAAGTTGACGTAAATGTAACCCAATATATTATTCTAACTTGTTGTGATTTGTTTAGTTATCAAGTGTCTCAAGATTATCATGGCGGATAAGAGCAAGCGATTAGAAAGTGAGTGCGAAATTATGCTTTCGAAAAGACTGGATATGTACAACAATGCAGCTGAGGTGAGTGATTCCGAATTTAAAATTTTAAAATTCCTGTAATTTATTTTGTTTAGATCGCACCTCCTGAAGGTTTACACGATTTGTACGACCAGGTTATTATTTCACCTTCAAAACACTACTTCTTCATGATGATTTTGTTAATCTTCGGTTCCTTCTTCGTGATTGGTATATTTTGCGGACGCGTTTCAAAAAAGCATGCAGTGAGTAAAAACAAATGACGACCGAAATTTAGGGATAAAATAAAACTTGTAATTGGATTATTAATAGCTTAACGAGGTATAAGTTTACGGCGTCGAATTGCTGCAGAAAAAAACGCACATAAGAAACATTTTTGGTACCACTGTTATATCATATCGATGAATGACTCGTAATCATATGATCGCGATGCACGTGATTTTATATTTACAGTTTAAGTAAGCTTTTTACGGTAACGACGTTTTAATAATTTGATTGTGTTGGAATGTCGTTAAATTAAACGAAGATGTGAAAGAAAATTGTAATGGCACTCTTCAACAAATTATTTTCTTCTCGCAAGAGTAATTTATGCAAAAGTCAGGAGGCTTCCGTTGGGTACGTTGAACTTTTACTTTGCGACGTTTGTCCTTTTAAATCTTTATTTATTTAAATGTACAAAATTTTATAATTTTTAATGTTCGACATAACCTAAAAATAAATCAAAGTTTTTTAAATTATACATTTAAGTTTCGTTTCTTGTACGAAATTCCTTTTAATTCTTATACCTCGCATTGCTTTTAATATTCAAACAGAAATTGTGTTTGTATGTACCTATTGTAAATTGTAATCTTAGTTTCCTTTTTGTAAAAATTTATACAATACAATGTGAATAATTATTAATTCTTACAAAGTAAATAATTATTAATTTATTAGCGTGTGTTTAATTATGGGTAACTCAAAATTTTGAATCAAGGACCAATTTTTGTTTTTGGCGGGCCGTACGAAAATTGAAAAATTTTCCTGTTATTGTTGAAGGCGTCACATGTTTTACGTTATTTATGTAATAAAAATCAGCGGTTGTTAAAATTTTTTCACTCTTTTTCCCACATTACGACAATTTTAACGTCCCACTTCCAAGATTTTGGACTTTGACCAAATGCAGTTCAAACCCACTTGAATGCCGTATCCGCCAAACAAATAAATAGTCAGATTAATTTTCTTTTAATAGAATAACTTTTTGAAGATTCAATAAACTTTGATTTTTGACCTCTATGGGTCAATATTATCAGTAGCAGGATCATTTGAACGCTATTATCGTTTTCCTGGCCTACTTCTCCCAGACCTTTCTCGTAGTCAAAATATATCTCTTCCCTAGGGATCATTTGAAATGATTTTGCACGACCCAATTATTAGTAAACCTATTGAAGTATTTATTGTTAGTTCAAAATACTTCAACTTTTCTTTAATTTTATGATCTTGTTCCAAGTGTATGCAGTAGACAGGGGTGGTCAACTAAAGTTGAATCTACCTTTTTATCTTAAAAATGTATCGCGATAAAAAACGTCTAACAAAAGAACCCTGACGAATTCCTAGGAGTGGGGTTATAGAATACCGTGACAACAAAATTTGTTTGAAGCTTCCTTACTAATTCAAACTTAACAAAAATCTTAACGATAACGAAGAAGTTACAGAATAGAAGTGTTTTTTATTTACATTCCACAATTTTTACTCTATCTTAAGCTATTATATTGTATGCAAGGCTTAGCTTACAAGGGGCCACTACAGTGAGGTACCAACCAATCGAAATCCCAATTTTTTTGGTAATTCTATGTGATAAAAAAATTATCACTTTCTCGGCGTTTCGTCCATTTGGCCTTAGTTTTTGAGTTACGAATTTTTGAATATAAACAGTTTTAACCATAGGTTTACCCTATGATTAGTTCTAACGCGGAGGTCGTGAGTTCAAAGCTCACACCGGCTAAGTTTTTCTTTTTGAAAATTTTGTAATTTATTACCTGAATAAATTATATATTAAAATTTTACTGCGCTTTTTTAATTTAATTTATATTAATTAATTATTTTTTTTTTTTTTAAATAATAATTCAATTCTATTAGAATGAAATATTTATTTATTTACAAATTTTAGTTACAAACACATTTTTATTTACATTTATTTGCTTATTTAAAACATTTACCGGGATGATATGCATCGTAAAAGCATTTAAAACAAATAAATCTCCGACAATTGGCGCAATGAATAAACTTCACCACCATGTACATTTATGTGTCCTTACTTGTGCTGGAAAACACACCTGATTAACGTTTGCGAAAATGTTTCTAGTTGCAATTAATTTCAACGCAAACCACGCGTACTCGATCATGTCGTTAAATAGTTTTGAGTCACTCCAGGTTTGAGCATAGTTGAGAGTGAATTAATGAATGTATTTTAATACAATCTTCGCGCAAAGAGAGCTGCCTGTTATTTTGTAAAACTTACACTTACTTACTTATAACAAAATATATTGGTTGATATTATAAGATTAGCAGAATAGTATATTATACACCGAGGGAGTAAAGTGCTACTTTTCGTCATGAGGACGAAAAGTCACTTTAATCCCGAGCGCGAATATACTATTTTTTGCCTTTCCGAAAGCCGAAAGAAAGCGAGAATTACCAAACCATATAGCCTAAAGCCAGACCTGTACATAGCATTAAGGCGAAGCATCACCACGTTGGTGTAAAACCTTCTTTAAAAAGATTCGTTAAACATGTTTTTCAAGAAATGTTTATATATTTTTGGAATTTTATAAATTCAGCTTCGTAGCTCAATAGAATAATTGTTTCTTGATACTGTCAACTTTTGGTAATTCTATTTAGTAATACGTATATTAAAGAAATCTCGAATTCCAATATTCAGAAATTTCAAAAAAAGGAATGTCAAATTTCTTTTCAAATGTAGTAATAAAGACAATTATTGTAATACTTTAGTTTACAGAAATGATCATTCTATTGAGCTACGAAGCTGAATTTTTAAAATTCCAAAAATATCTAAATATTTCTTGAAAAACATGTTTAACAAATATTTTTAAAGAACGTTTTACACCAATATTTAGTCACGTGGTGATGCTTCGCCTTAATGAAGTACCAACTTAAGTTGGTGGTATTTACTTTTCCTCCCGTTATTTTACTTTTCCTCCCGCTAATTTACTTTCCCCCCCCCTCCTAAGAAAAGTGGCACTTTGCTCCCGCAAAAAAATATAACTTTAATTTAGATATTATTAAATTACATAATTAAAAAAAAATGTGGTTGATGTGGGAAGCGAACCACGAATCTACTCATTACAACGCCCGACGCTCTAACTCTAGACCAGGGGTGGGCAAAATACATGAAAACATGTATTTGAAATACAAATTACAAAATACATTTGTTTTGGGTATTTGAAATACAAAATACAAGATACTGTATTTCAAATACAAGATACAGTATTTCAAATACAAAATACATTACATTTTTAGATTTTTATGTTTTTGAGGTATTTACAAACAAGAGCAATTCTTTATTAAACATGATTTTGTATTTAAAATACATTATATTGGAGTATTTAATTATATTTCTTAAATATAAAAAAAAAATTTAAAAATTGACCGCCAAATTTGCACGTGTTTTAAACTGCCTCTGCGCAGGTCTGTTTTTTTTAAGTATCTTGGTAAATCGAATTAATAATGACGTCTTTCATTGGTTGAAAAGAATGAAAGAAAAATTTCATTAGTTTCATAAGGCGCATCTTTTGAAATCATGCAAATTATGGTTGAAGCGAGACTTCATTTATAAAAGGTACTTTACATTATTGGATATTGTATTGGATTTTTGTATTCGAGATTTTTATTGGATTTCATATCCAATGCTCGAATATAAATGCATTTACATTATTCGATATTTGTATTGGATTTGTAATGACGAATGACAGTGCTGTGAATAAAATCATGTTAAAATCTTTGGTTAGGTTCATAGTTAGGTTTTAGTTTTCGTTGTAAACAATGCCAATCGGTACGTATTTGGCGTATCAATTATCAAAACGAAGCAATTTATAAAAATTTGAGGTTAACAAAATCAACCATGAGTCAAAAAATCACACTGCGCATGCTCACAAATACAAATCTAATGGAAAATCCAATACAAATAGATACCGTCCTATTTCTTAAAAGTCTAATGAAAAATCCAACTGTTGTAGTCCAATGTGAAATCGGTAATGTAAACGCCGAAATTTTTACATTAGACCACAGCTAATACAAAATCCAATACAAAATCTAATAATGTAAAGTACCTTTAACACTTACAATTCTTTAAATTTAAACAATTTCAATTAAATGCGCGTTTTTTGATATAAAATCGCTAATTAACATAATCAAAATATTAACCCGTTATCAAAACAAAATTAAATGGAAATTTTTGTCAAAAGTCAATAACCTTATCGATTTTAAAGTATTTTGTATTTTGTACAGTATTTTTTAAATTGTATTTGAAATCGAAAATACAAAATACATTTGTTTTGGGTATTTGAAATACAAAATACAAATACATTGAAAATATGTATTTGAAATACAAATTACAAAATACAAAATGTATTTCAAATACATGTATTTGAGATACTGCCCAGCCCTGCTCTAGACCATCTGGGCCGGTATTCTGAGGTCCTCGCTTTTAGAGGAGCGGAGCGATATAGCTATCATATGGCTGGAGCGGCACATGAGAATCAATGAGAATACAAAATTACCACTCCACTCGCAATTAAACCACTCACTCGCTCGCTTGGAGTGGAGCGAGTTCAGAATACCGGCCCAGATCTTCTTGTCATAAGAGTCATTATTATTAGCAGTTAAACACCTTGATTATTTGAAAAATTCGTAACTCAAAAACTAAGGCCAAATGGACGAAACGCCGAGAAAGTGATAATTTTTTTAGCACATAGAATCACCAAAAAAATTGGGATCTCGATTGGTTGGTACCTCACTGTAGTGGCCCCTTGTTAGCTGCCTGGAGTGCTATGAGGGGTGGGAGCTAGAGCAAAGACATGCTTATTTTTATCTTCATCAATATGAAGCTATTTGAACTTTAAAGATTTGAACAGACAGACGTTTAGTTCTATCTGGTTCTACAGCACAATAATTATTATCAACTCATTTTTCTTGCGTGTATCACAACCATTTTATCAACCAATAAAGTTTCGAACACTAATCAAGAACCTAATTTTATAATAAAATTTATTTTAGGGAAAAAGTTTTCTCTCTGACCAAAGATCAGATCCACGTGGTTTTATTTCGCGAATGTGACTTCAGGGGTCGAAAATTGTTATTCGATTCAAGATTGGTACAGAAGGTTCCGCTTAACACTTCGGACAGCGAATTAGAATCATCCACCACGACCAAAAGTCGTCAGGAAAAATATGCGGAAATATCGAACGGATTTGGATATCGCGTAGGAATTCGGTCATTTTTTTCAACTGTTTTTTAACAGCGTTTTGTTTTAGTACTTTAAACCATCTTCAGATATCGGTCAGTTGGGTGAGATGATTTTTGGGTCGGTGGCTATGAGCTACAGAGGAACGTCATTTAAAATTCACAGCTTGAAATCGCCTTCTCGACTGATGTGCTCTCAGGTATTGGAATTTTAACGAAAAATGCGTTGTTGGCTTATACTTAGTTTTCTTTAGATTTTTCCTAGTCCGAAACAACGAACGCGAACTTGTAATTCCGCTCCTACTCAAACATTCATCTACAATTCTACTACTTCTTCTTCGCAAAGTTTTGAGCAGTCCATTAGGCTGGATGATTTTAGCGCAAGCAGTGGTAATTCTATTAACGATCGGTTATCCATCTGCAGCGCAACGTCCGATACGGCACTGAATGGTAAAAAGTTGTATTTTAAGTTTTATCAACTTTTAAATTTAAATTATTAGTTTCCACACCCCACATCAGTGTACCATTGGATGTACCTCAAAATAGCCCGTATTTATTGAGCAGTAGCACCAGAACCAGCGTAACGCCAAATACCAACCGAGATTCTGGGTTTAGTGGAGAATTATCCAACAATAGCGCGTATAGCGGCCCACGTTCTTTTTCTCTGTCTTCTAATTTTTATGAAGGTTTGCAAGTGTTGTTCTTTTGCAGATGATTTAATTTTGTAATTTGTTTAGGAGATGAAGCTTTTTCCTGCGGCAGCTTGTATAAAAGATGGTTACGAAGCGCGAGTGCTTCGCTGGAACATTCGCTAAGTCTCTTGAACGTATGTTCCACTTCAGACGATTGCTTACTGAAGCCTCACGTGCGGACCAGTAAACTTGGACTTGCCATCATCATCGAATTGTCCGAAGAGCACGAACGGTAAGAATTTTCCGACTTTGCAATTTTGAAACTAAGTCGCGTTCCTTTAGGTTTTTGGAGCAGTTTTTGATGGAACATTCCACTCTGGTCGAGTCTATGGTTTGGAGAACTCGGCAGGGTGTAGAAATTGCCTACACGAGGCACGCAAACTTTTCGTCTCTTATGTGTGAAGTGACGGAAAATTCGGTGCAATGGCTGGTGGATTTATTAGCGGGGCCCCAGCTTAACTCGCATATGTGGACTGCGTTAGCGCCTATCTGTGATAAGTTTAGTGTCAGTATTAATAATAATAATGTTACGACTGTTGGTTATAAAAATGCGTGTAATAATGAAACTGAGCGGACTAAGTCGTTAAAGAGTAGTGAGTCGTGTACGGCTCTCAACAATTTGTACGATTCTTCTGAGGCTTTCGAACTTACTTTTTTTAACTTTTCGAAATATTTAAAAAACGATCGTTCGTACGGAACAATTAAGAGTGGTTACGATAAAAACGTGATTGCCGAAAAGTGTATTTCCGAGTTGTGCGAGTTATTAGACAACATCGACATCAAGCACACCAATTTGTAAGTTCAGAAACAAATTTTAATTCAAAATGCATTCCAAATAATTTGGGTGTCGATAATCTAAAGTAGTTATTTTATATTATATTGTCGTATTCCAAAATTGACGATTAAATTCAAACGAAAAAATTTTAGCTCCTATACAAAAATAAAACATTAAAAAATATCAAGTTTTATTTTCTAATAATTTTCAATTTATAAAACAGGAGCTTTTTTTTTAGAAAGCAGGAGGGAATTTTATAAAATATTTAATATTTTAATTTTTATAATACTTCCAAACTCGATCTTGACCTCATGACTACCATACAGCTGATAGTTGGCCATATTAGTGCGGTCTATTACATAGTGGTATAGCTAGCACTAGTCAATATTTAGTTTCCTTGATTTTTTACCTTCTGTAAAAATTATGTTCGGATTATCGACGCTCTATTGTTGTGTAAACTCCACCATCTTTTATGTTTCCATTTTCAGTTTTATTAGTACTTTGGTGACGGCGGTCTTGACTTACCACCTAGGATGGGTCGCAACTGTGTTACCTCCAACTTCCAATGACAAAGAGAAAGTTTCCAGGCTCGGAAACACTTGCAACCCCTTATGGGGTCAGCTGGCCGATCTGTACGGAGCCATTGGCTACCCGACCCGTATGTCACATACCATAATAACCGGAACAAATAAAGCAGACTTGATTACAAAAATTTTGAACTCCTTAACTTACTTTATTCGATGCAGCGATTCCAGGCGTCAGTACCTAACCAGATTAGATACTAAGGTCGAAAACGAAGTGGTGGACTGTATTTGTCGAAAAGAGTCGTGCATTCCAAAAGAAAACTACAAAAAGTACATTGACCACTTAAGAGACATGAAAATTATTGGTTTTAGCGACGTTAAAAATACGCACAGGTTTGAGAACGAACCGAAAAGTTCTTGCGATAAAATACCGGAAAATATAGAAATGCACAGCCTGGACCATCCTCAGACTAACGAAAATAAGAAATCGAACGATAACGTGACCTCTACACTTAAAGCAACAAAAACTTGTGCTAAGGGCCTTGCCGAAATCATTGAAAAAGAAGAAGAAGGATCAAAAGCCAGTTTATATCCCAATTTAAATGGTTTAGCATTGGAAGAAGGTGCGTGCTTAACTTCTAACGAAACCAATTTGCCGTTCAAAACCTACAATTCGAACGGTCGTACTATGTCCAAGTCTGACGAAACTTTACTGAATAAAGTGAAAACTTTGGGCATTTGCGGAATGCAGTTCACCGACAGTAACGAGAGCGATAAATTTGAATTAACCAACGCCGCAATAAATGAGAAAGTCAAAAAACTGTGTAGAGTTCCTACAAGCGCGGTTTTGTATCATCAAAAAGGCAGTTTGGAGGATTCTTCCGAAATTTCGAGAGTTTCCAAAAAAGTGACGATGGAAATGCAAACTAAATCGGTGGATCAGGAAGAAGTACATAAAAACGTTGTTTTCGTCTTGGGAGAAAACGAAGAATTGGTTGGATTAAAGAAGGACGAAAAGCTGGATAATGATGAAGCAAAAAACGTAACGTTATTAAGCGACTGCGCTGCATTTCCGAGTGTAAATATGAAAGCCAAAGAAATTTTGAAACCAAGTACGTCTTGGTCCAATTTAGACATCCACGACCGAATTACCGGATCTTCCGAGAACACAAAATTTAAAAGTGGTTTTGACCGCTCGCAAAGTGCCCCTCCCGAGGACAAAAAAGTAGATTTGGACGGTCGACCAAACGAAACGAATAAATACAAATACGCGGGAGTTAAATTCAACATTCGACGTTATCCCCAAATTGTAACGAATTACATGAGAAGTAAAAATTTGGAACTGCCTCACTTTTCTCTCGCCGAAAAGACCATTAAATTGAACGGAGGTGACGATTATGCCTGGTTGGAATCTTCAAACCTTGATTGCCAAATGGAAGAGGTTGAAACTCTCCAAACTCCCTCCAACGCTTCCGAATTGGAATTTACCAGCGATTTGGTTACGAGCGACACTTATAAAGGAATCAAAGATACCCAAAAGGTTTCTATTCGAAATCGATTGTCAGGTGGCGCGAACAGAAGTGAAGGAAAGGTTGAAAAAATTGTGGTCAAAGAGCATCCTTTAGGAAATAAGAAAATAGTTAACGAATCTGAAGAGGATCTGTGTTCCAGGACGGAACAATTTAAGAAAATGAAAATCATCGAATTGCCTCAACCAAAGTAAATAAAACTGTGATATCATCTTGGATATTCCTGAACTTTGGCTGTTTTCAGATCTCGTGAAGTTCCGTCGGAAACGGGCGCTGTTAACTACACATCCTCTTTGATGAGAGGAATAGGAGAGCGTTACATATCTGACATGGTTTTGCAAGGTACATCAGCCCCAAAGGTCGAATGGGAATCAAATCTGCGTAAGGATTTATCTCTGGCAGCTCGACATTCCTTACTGGATCAACCAATAAACGAATCAATTGCCATTGTTGCCAACACTGATACTTGGTAATACCTCCACTATCATTTTTATAGTAAGAAGTAACATTAATTTTTGTGGCCTTTTCAGGGAAGTTCAATTATTATCTAGTCACACTTACGTTGTAGATCGGGGATGCACAGGAGTTAGGGTAGGAATGTCGCAATTGGTGGCCAACATGCTAGAATCGCTACTTCACATGTGGAAACTTCGAACACCACCTGAATATGTAAGTCCGCATTCCCTAATCTAAATTGGTTAGTTATTAACTCGTGATAATAAATTAAATGGTATTTTTAAATAATTTTACGAGTAAAATATTAGAGTATCATAAAATTACTTAATATATATTTATATATAATTAAAATTACTTAAGGCCGTGTTCTGGTTTAAAAGCATAAATTATGGGCGATTTTTCGAGCTCAATAAAAATGAAACAAAAAATATTTTTACCATTCAGATTTTTACAACATATTTGCTGATATTTTGAGAATATACAGAAAAAATTTTGAAAAAAAATAATGAAAATTAAACAAGCTATAAGCTGGTAAAGTTGGGGGTAAAAAAAATAGAGGGTGTGCTGGTTGACACGATTGCAACCCTTCTGGTAATCGGAGACAAGATTTCAAAAAAGATTCTTAATTAGTAAGAATGTCGTTATCGTCCCTACCAAAGAGAAAATGGAAAAAATTTTTTTCGCAAAATGGCGGCTGTCTGAAGAAAAAACATCATTTTTTGACTGTTTTTTTCACAATTCTTAATTTTTTAAAATAGTAAACCAAATAATTTTTATACAAAAGTGGTAGGGACGATAGACAGTTATATAGTGAAGGTTGGTACAAAATTTGAAGCAAATCGGTTACATAGAACTTGAGATATCATGTCAACCAGGTTGAAAAATGTTGTTTTGAGGAAAACACGTTTAAAGTTTTAAGCAAAAGTTTCAACCCGTAAAACAAATAATTTTGATACAAAAGTGGTAGGGGCGATAGACAGTTATATAGTGAAAGTTGGT
This sequence comes from Rhagonycha lutea, assembly GCA_958510855.1. Taxonomy (NCBI): domain Eukaryota; kingdom Metazoa; phylum Arthropoda; class Insecta; order Coleoptera; family Cantharidae; genus Rhagonycha; species Rhagonycha lutea. The sequence goes on from OY294036.1 coordinate 98,843,630, forward strand.
AAAAAATTTAAAGCAAATCGGTTAAATAGAACTTGAGGTATCATGTCAACCATATTGAAAAATGTAGTTGTGAGAAATATTCTATTAAAGTTTTGGGCAAAAGTTTCAACCAGTAAAACAAATAATTTTGATACAAAAGTGGTAGGGGCGATAGACAGTTATATATTGAAGGTTTGTACAAAATTTGAAGTAAATTGGTCAAATGGAACTTGAGATATTATGTCAACCATGTTGAAAAATGTTAAAATGTCATAAAATACATAATTACTACGACCTTCGGTAAGTTACTCACTGCTAGGTTCAGTTGCTTCGTCACTAAAGTAGCTAAAACGTGGTAAACTATTGGAATTTTAAAATTTTCTCTTGAGAATATATTCTTAAAGGTCTAAACTTTAAGAATATGCAAAAAAACAAAACCTTGATTTTTTTTCATTTCAAACCAGAACACGGCCTTAAAAATACCATAATATAATATTCTTCATCTATAAGAAAAAAATATTAATTATTTTCAGTGTGTCATGCATATAGAGCAAAGACTGCAAGAATTTTGTGCCCTATCAAAAGCAGTAGCAGAACTACTTCTAGCAACTGAGTTCTGTAGTATCGATTTGCTCACTTCTGTACTGCAACTGGAAGTTAACGACATACCTCTTTTGATGGCTGTTGCGTCAACGCATTCTCCACAAGTTATGCAAAAATACGGCATCAGCTTTCAATAAAAATAGTTACCGTACTTATTTTTTAATTATTGGATTTAAATTTAATTTATTATTGTTTTATTAAACTTACCGAATTGTTATATGTATACTTACATGTTTATTTATTGTATAGCTATTTTTTTTATAATAAACCTTTTTATTTATTAAGAAATTTATGATTTTAACGGAAACTTTTTTCTACATTTTTATCAAACAAATCCAAAATCGGGTTGCGACAATTTTTCTACTAATTAATTAGGTATGTATTTCGATTAGACAAATCGACTGGCGCAGTCGAATTGAACGTGAATTTCTGTTCAATTGAAGTCAGGAGTCTTGAATCTCTTGGTTGAAGGAGTCGAGGTTTCAGCCATATCATCGTGGTTTGGTAAACATTCATGTGATAACACAGCAGGAACAAGGAAGTACCGGAAACAAGAAAGTGGCAAAAAAATGCAAACCTTGGGGCCAAATAGCGCCATCCTCTCATACTAATTTATCATTTATTTTACAAGCGCCATCTTTCATCGCCCACTCGAACTTAACGACACTTGTGATTTCGGGACGTTTTGGGTTTTTTTAAACACAAAAAGAATTATATTTCTGAATAATTTGAACCGACTGAATATTAAAAATATATCTAGTGAGTATTACACAACTTTTGTGCAAAATATCTCTGCGATTTATATTATAGAAATTCGATTATGTAACTTGGAGGTTACATGATTTAACTGGCTATTTTGTAAAATATTTTATTCATTTTCCAGTACGAAATGGCATCCTTACGTAACGTTTCACGGTTGTTCACTAATTCCGCAACCAGACAAATGTTGACCCGAGGTTACGCAGACGAAATGAAGTTTACGTTAGCTGCCGGTAACAAAGTAAGAAGCTCCCATCTTAGCTCTTGGTCGACGTTTGCTTAATTTAAATTGTAGGTGTTTTACGATGCTGTGGTGGTTAAACAAGTGGACGTTCCTTCCTTTTCGGGTTGTTTTGGTATTTTACCCAAACACGTACCTACTTTGGCGGTGCTTAAACCTGGTGTCGTATCCGTGTTTGAGAACGATGGCAATGTAAAAAAGATATTTGTATCGAGCGGAACTGTAACAGTTAACGACGATTCTAGCGTACAAGTAAGTAGATTCTTCCGTTTTGGTTGCACTTTTTAATCTTTTTTATTAGATTATTGCAGAGGAAGCTGCACCCGTAGATCAAATTGATGCGGCAGCTGCTAGGGATGTCTTAACCAAAGCACTTAGTGAATTGAGTTCTGCTTCAACTGATACGGTTAGTAACTAGGTCAAGAATTTTAGTTGTTATTTTCTTGACTTTTGTGTTTTAGGCTCGTGCTGAAGCCTCGATTGCAGTTGAAGTTGGTGAAGCTTTAGTGAAGGCTGCCGAATAATTGTTCAAATTGTAAATCTTGTCTCTTTAGCGTACTTGTTAAGTCTTTTAAGTAATAAATAATTGTTTCGACCGTTGAATTTTTAATTTTTGAATACTAAAATGCAATTGAAATTTTTGGTTTCATTCGTTTGTGGTGGTTTTTAACTCATTTTTCCACAAATTTTTATTTTGTAAATTAAATCCTTTGATTTTACTTTATTAATTTTCATTTAAATTGGTCGATTTATTTCCTAATCTCTAATTATTGCTTTTAACAGCCACTGCAATTATTCTTTCTCAATAAAACTGTTTTTAATTTTTATTAAAATTTAATTTTTACATGCAAATTAATTTTTATTAAAATTTAATTTTTACTTGCAAATTAATTTACATCGATGCGCATTAATTAATTAACGAGATTCCATCCGTGTTAAAAAAGAATTATTTATAAAAAACTACAGATTATTGTATGGTCATTCAAAATACAAATGTATAAAATGATATTTTTACCAAGTCAGCAGGCTTAAGCTGAAGTATCCTGATTTTGAGTTTAGATAGGCTTACATTAATAGCCCGGTTCTATATGAGAAGTTGGGCAGTCACTACCAGTGGCGTAACTTCAAATTTTAGGCTCGGGTGCAAGAGCTTTGACTGGCCCCTCGATTGAGGGGTGTGCGATTTAAAACCAAAATTTGGTCGCCAAGTAATTCAGTTTAAGGGAATCCAAAGCATTTAGGCCCGGGACCATTCCTCCCTCTGTCCCCCCCGTTAGTTATACCACTGTCCATACCTCCCCAGACCCTAGGTTTCACACTCATTTCTTCACATTTTGCATATAAAGCCGCTAATCAAAATTTGTTTTCACAAGAATTAAATTTCCCCCCAGACCCCACTATTTGTGAGATAAAATAAAGTATTTTCTAGTTTATATGTTCCTAAAATTATCTTTCCCTGACCTGAAGGGATCTTTTAATAGTAAACAATCGTAAAACCGGGGGGTCTGGGGGGTATGGAATACCCCCCAGCCACAAGTAAGAAAAAGATGTTTTCTCAAGAATTTAATTTGCGTCTATCAATTTTGAAAAGTCACATTGGTACTACGTTGTTCTGGGGGGTATTCCATACCCCCCGGTTTCACGCCCGCTTCTTCACAATTTAGGGTATAAATTTGTTTTGGTTTATAATTTGATATTTAAAAAAATCTTTTATTTGAACGAGAGGAGGGGGGTTGGTGCAAATTAAATCGCCGTTCACAAGCGCTTTCTACCTTCGTTACGGCTCTAGGGGAGGGGTAAACATAATTTTTTTGAAAATTTTTTTAGTACATTCTAAATCTAAACAATAAATTAAGGTAGTCCTTTTTTTCAAATTTGTAATTTTTAGCCTTTTCTTGTTAACTTTTAGGGGGGGGGAGTAATATCGTTACTTCCTTGTTCGGGTGAGGGGGGGGTATAGAATACCCCTCAGTTTCTTCTCATTTTAGGAAATAAATAAGTTTTGGTTTAACGATGCTTTAATAAATAAATATTTAAAAAATCTTTTGTTTGAACGGTATGGGGAGGGGAGAGGGGTAGTGTAACATTTTTAAAGTATATTTCTAAACAAAGAACATTTTTCAACAAATTTTTTAACATTTTATTCGATTTTTATTTCTATTGAAATTTTCTGTGACTAAACTTTTGAGGATCACCTACACTGTCATGAATGTTGTACAAAATCAGGAGCAGAGACGTCAGACAGCCAGTGGTAGATTTAGCACTTCAGAGGCTCAAGTGCAATTCAATTTTGAGACCGCCCTCTAAATATTTTCACTACCCCTACATCCTACAGTGTGCATTCTACGCGCACAACTGAATTTTGAGGCTCCCTTGATTTAGGAGGCCCCAGGCGTGAAATTCCCCGCTGCAGACGGCAGGCGATTTTGCTCCCCTCCAAATCTTTAGGTCCTGCAGAAGAAAGTCATTATAAATCCTACTTGCTGGTCAGGACCGTACGGTAGATTTTCTCAGTATCGAAATGCCGCCGGTAGATAGCCTTGTTTTACTATTTCCTCCCTCCCCGGTTTTACGCCCATTTCAGCGGAATAAATTTGTTTTAGTTTAAAAATGTTTTTAATTGTATATAATTACATATTTGAATTCAACGTACGCGTAACAAGTGGTTTAATTTTCACTACCCCCCCCCCCGAATTGATTTGGAATTCAAAACAAATTTATTCCCCTGAAATTGGTGTGAAACCAAAGGACTGGGGGTATTCCAGCACAAGGAAAGCTGGGTACCGGCGAATTTTTCTTTTAACGGTCCCCTCATTTAAAAAAATCGTTTCCTAACGCTAACCTAAGCTAGACCAGTGGATACCCGTTGCCGAGTCGTCCGTTTCAAGCTTGCACAGGTGATTTTTACCCTTGTTTAAGAATTTTTTACTTTACATTACCTCGGGCCCCTAAGATTTTATGGGCCGTGTTCATTCGCACACCGCGCACACTGGTAGTTAAGCCACTGGTCACTACAATACTCTCATGATTACTTTTAAGGTTTTGGGTGCATTTCACCCAAATTTTCGAATTATTCATAAAATTTTAGGCTTATATTTTTATTTAATTATTATTATTATTATTTATAAAAATATAATTTTTACACTAGGGTAGTTTTCAAGTTTGAACCCCTTACACTATAATAATCTTAAGAGGGGCCTTTAAATTGTGATGCAAAAACATGTTCCAACAGGTGGCGCGCCCTAAAATATTAATCTTTCCTACTTATCTGTTCACCAGTACAGAATATTAATAATTTATAAAAGTCATATGAATAAACGATAACTAATTTAAGTAATGAGGAAGTTTGAACTTTCAAAGCTAAATATTATTAAAAATATTCAATATTTTCAAATATGAATATCTTCTTGGAATACACTTGAAAATATTCAACATTGGAAGCTCAAACTTCCTCATTACTTAAATTAGTTATAGTTTATTCATGACTTATAAATTTTTAGAATTCTGTATTGGTGAAAAGATAAGTAGAAAATATTAATATTCTAGGGCGCGCCATCTGTTGAAACATGTTTTTGCATTAAAATTTAAAGGGCCCTTTTAACGAAAATTTTTACTATCCGTCTTGCGTACATTTTATATCCAAAAACTATGAAAAAATTATAGGAAATATCCTTCTAAAGATTCTACACTTAAGAGGGCCCTTTAAATTTTGATGCTAAAACATGTTTCAATATGTAGCGCGCCCTAAAATATTAATATTTTCTACTTTTCTTTTCACCAATACAGAATTCTCATAATTTATAAAAGTTATATGAATAAACGATAACTAATTTAGGTAATGAGGAAGTTTGAACTTTCAAAGTTAAATATTTTTAAAAATATTCAATATTTTCAAATACGAATATCTTTTTGGAATATACTTGTAAATATTCAACATTGGAAGCTCAAACTTCCTCATTACCTAAGTTATAGTCTGTTTTTTTAAGGAACGAGTAAAAAATTTCTATTCCACATGGATAACTTGAATGTTAACCAATGAAATTGGTTGAAATTAAATTTCAAGCAAAGTTGAACCCTATTCAAGGTTGAAATTAAATTTCAAGCAATTTCATTGGTTAATAGTGTAGGAAAAGGTTCTCTTCGAGACGCAAATCCATCACCACAATGGACCTACACACACGTAAGACCAAGTGTAATTAGTCAAGATAGACCAGACCTCAACATCAAAAACCCATGGAATGCGAAGAAAGTCGCAAACACCGACCAACAAAGACCTCATTGCATTATCAGCTGATTTCGACTTTAGCCATTGGTTAATATTCAAGTTATCCACGTGGAATAGAAATTTTTTACTCGTTTCTTAAAAAAAACAGACTTTTTCATATGACCTTTATAAATATTTAGAATTCTGCATTCGTGAATAGATAAGTAGAAAAGATTAATATTTTAGGGCGCGCCATCTGTTGAAACATGTTTTTGCATCAAAATTTAAAGGCCCCCTTTAAAAATTTCGTAAGAGGTACTAGAAACTAGAAGTTTTATACTACGGTAGTTTTCAAGTTTCAACCCCTTATACTTTGATAATTTTTACGAAAATATTTACCATCGGTCTCTTGGAACCATTTTATCTCCAAAAACCAATGATATAGGTAAGAGCTTCAGTTATATCAGGGATGAGCAACCTTTTTTTGCAACGGGCCACTTACAAATTAAAAATTTTTGTGCGGGCCGGATGCAGGACCGTATGTAGGGGGGGGGGTCAAACAAAAAAAGAGTTGTCTGAAAGGCAAGTATTTATAAAATTATTATAAAAAAATAAGTTTTGTTCGATACAATTCGTTTTCAAATTTGGGAATTATGCTTACTTTTTCTATAGGGTGTTTTTTTAGCTGCATGAGAACTTTCAATAGGGATAACAATAATTATTGAATCAAGATTGCTATGGAAACAGTTTTTTGACATTTGTGTTTAGCAAGGTTTGGCAATTGATAATGCATAGATTGACAATTGAACAACGCTACCAAATTATAGAAATACTAGGGGGGCTCCGCCCCCCTGGCCGCTGGCGCGGCCCAACCCCCCAGGGCCGCTTTGCGGCCCTAATAACCTCAAGTTATAAAACTTATTTACATACAACATTTTTTATGTCGCTTTCACTTTGAATTTGTACTCCGTCCTTCGCTCAACATCTTGATAATGCTACATATAACTGTCCATGACTAAACAAAGGCCTCTCGATGTATATTGAAGTGTTATTTTCCACCTTTAAATATTAAATATCAAATCGGCGGAGAAATCACCTTCTTACCCGGCTGGCTCAATCGGTTATCTTTCAGTATCGCCCACTATCAAGCGACCTTGTATACCTTTTCCGAAATAATTCCACTTGCATTTAGTATAATCCACAAAATTTTCTCTTCTAAATTCTCAATCTAAAAGAAATAACACTGCTTCAAACTTTATTTGTCTTTTATTCTCAAATAAATCAAATTTTTACAACTAAAAATCGTCAGAAATCAAAATGTCGACCGTCCACGACTTGGACGGCGTACGCAAGTCTTCTTCTTCACTGCTCGCGCTCTCTCGGCTTCCCCGAAACCGCGAAACATACAAAATTCAAATTATTTACAAAAACTCAAGCAAACCATTTCCTTATTCCAAAAATTACACGACATCAATCCTTCCTGGCTTATGCAGAAATCCAGGAGGGATTTCAAGAAAGACACATAACGTCGTGCTTTTGGAATAAGTAGCAAATTCTCTAAATCAACATCTTCAAAAATAAATAACAATATTCAAAAGTAAATAATAATTAATTAATGCGGCAATCTAATTTACACACCTAAATTAATTAATTAATCAACATCCCGAACTACCTATCTTGACGAATGATCACTAAACAATTCATAAATGACATCCAAACTTCTTTGCAATAATAACAATTTCTTAGATAACTCGATCCAAAACTTTCTTAGAAATAACTGCAAATTTTTTTATCCTTCCAAATTTTATTCCATAATTTTTCAAAGCTCCTTCTTTTTCCGTTACGGACCTTTCTTTCATCAATTTTGCTACATTTTAAAGTTGTAGCTTCATACAAATTTTTTTAAATATGCAATACACATCATTTAAAACTCTTTTACCTATTTCTTTACTAATCATCCAATTTCAATTTTCGTAATGACAAATTCCTTCAATAACCATCAATTTTCAAATTAAATTTTTCCATTTGATTGCCATAAACGCTAATTTCAAATTTACTATTATAAAATGCAGCAATTAATTAATCCATTTTTCAAATTTTCAATTTTTGGAAACACTTTTACTTTCTCAAATTTTGTTATACAATTTATAAACTTTTTGTCTGCTTATCTTTCGAAGATTGTCCTTTTCACTTGTTACATTGGTTATTATTAACTTGTTCGAATTTCTATTGCCTATTTAATTATGATTTTCAGTTTTATCATGATGTGTAGTTCCTTCTTTAAATTTTAATATTTACAAACTTTTTTTAATTTTATCAAAACACATTTAGTTCCATTCATTTTCCATTTAAATCGCGGTTATCCTTAAATTTGTTCAATCTTCTTATTCGTCCGTGGTTACTTTTCATATTTGATTAGATTAGCCACCCTCCATCTTGATCGCCGATACTGCCACTTTTCCAAAATGACCTTCATTTTGTTTTCCATGACGTCTTCCTTTTTAAAAATATGTTTCTTTTCACCAAACCACTTTTTCTTTATTTTCTTCTTCTTGTAGCCCAACTCTTCTTTTTCAAAATACCAAATTACTTTGTTGGACGGCATATCCTCTTCATCCTTTATTTCATCCTTCCAAATTGCTGAACGGGGAACATCATTTCCATCGGAAACCATCTTGGATAAAGTAATCATGTTCGTATTAATTTTATTTTTCTTCATTTTACAATAATTATTGTTATACCTTCTTTCAAAATTACTTTTTCGTCCATGTTTCATCTTTCGCCATTTCATTCGTCGCATCTGTGTTCTGGTGAATATCCGGGCTTTTTTATTAATGCCGCCGATATGACCCGTTTCTTTATTTACTTCTCCTTCCATTTTTTCATTTCTCAAGTCTTCTTTATTTTCATTTTTCTCAATCTTTTCCGATAGTTCCACTTTTTCTGCTAAAGTTTCTCCTTTTATTAAACTTATTTCTTCCTTCTTATCTTCTAGTTCTTCCTCATTTTCATTTTTTTCATAATTGGCACTACTGATTGTTCTGCTCAATTCTTCACAATATTTTACCCATTCTTTTTTGTCCTCGATCCTATTCTTTTCCCTCTCTCTTTTATCTTCTATTCTATTCGTTCTCCTCTCTCTCCTGTCTTCAGCCATTTGCTCTATCAGCTGTTGAAGCTTCCACTCAATTTGATCGATTTTATCCCAGCCTGTAGCCATGGTCAAACCTTTCTTACTAAAAATCTCAGGGTGACAGCCGGTTCTGCGGTGAACATTTACAACCATAAACTAATCATCCCAAATTGAATTCAAAAAAATGTTCACCAAATGCCGCACGTTCGGGTAGCCAAGTTGAAGTGTTATTTTCCACCCTTAAATATTAAATATCGAATTTTCAAATCTTCTTCGTAAAATTCCAATTCGGGCGGAGAAATCACCTTCTTACCCGGCTGGCTCAATCGGTTATCTTTCAGTATCGCCCACTATCAAGCGACATTGTACTTATACCTTTTCCGAAATAATTCCACTTGCATTTAGTATAATTCACAAAATTTTCTCTTCTAAATTCTCAATTTAAAAGAAATAACACTGCTTCAAACTTTACTTGTCTTTTATTCTCAAATAAATCAAATTTTTACAACTAAAAATCGTCAGAAATCAAAATGTCGACCGTCCACGACTTGGACGGCGTACGCAAGTCTTCTTCTTCACTGCTCGCGCTCTCTCGGCTTCCCCGAAACCGCGAAACACAAAATTCAAATTATTTACAAAAACTCAAGCAAACCATTTCCTTATTCCAAAAATTACACGAATGCTAGCATAACAACAGATCCTATTTTGAGTTTTAATTTGTGTACCGGAAAGCCAGGGAAATTCAACGAATTTAAATATTCGACTTCATATTCCAACCGAATGTCCTCATCTGTTTGATCGACTCCTCGATGTTTAGCTATCTTCAATTAAGTAGGTATGAATCTCGCCCTCGACCAAATTTAATATTTTATTGTTAAGTGTGCGAACATCATCATTGTGGCAGGCTAATATAATTCAGTCGGAGAGATCGGCATTAGAAGCAATTGAATTGCTGTAAATGTCCTGAATTATATTTGTAGATTTCCAGCTATTCGGTACTTTCAATAATATAATGCTGCTTGGCCAAATTGATGTTGACTTTAAAGTATAATTGACTATCTCCACAGGTGAAGCGTATTTTATAACAGGTAAAACTTGACGAAAGTCACCACCTAAAATAACAAATTTGCCACCAAACGGATTTTTGCATTTACATAAATCTTTCAATCTTTGTGTTTTTGCGTCGCATGGTTTTGTTGCCTTGCTTTGCGTTTACTTTTTGCTTTTTTGCATTTGCTTTTACTTTTTGCTTTTTTTGCATTTGCATTTGCTTTTGCTATTGCTTTTGCCTTTGCTTGTGCTTTGCATTGCTTTGCTTTGATTCATCCGTTGATGTGATTATAATATAATGTTGATTTGGTGTCGTCCAATAGCTGTTCTCAGCGTTGCATAAAACGTTGCACAAAAACGTTGCATAAAAACGTTGCATATTTTGTCTTATCTTTTTATATATATAGAGTAGATATTTTAAAAATCAAAGCTCTGTTCGCCAAACATATAGAGCCCTTCGCCCATTTTATGTTAGACATTTTCGACTTTCTGAGCAAGCTAATAGTGCGGTGGTAGACAAATTTCGTACCACTTCTTCGTTGCGTCGTGATATAAAAACACCAGCAAGACGAAATTATGTGCGTACCGAAGAAGCTATCAGTTCTGTGTGTGAAAGTGTGCAACAGGACCCAAACATTTCAATTCGCCATCGTGCTCAACAACTTGGGCTTTGTCCGTCCACTACATGGAAAATTTTACGGAAAGATCTTCATTTACTACCTTATAAAATCCAGTTGGTTCAAGAACTGAAGCCTGATGATCATCGATTGCGTCGTGAGTTCGCAGATTGGGCTCACAACCAATAATTGGAAGTGGATCCATTTTTTTACAGTAAAATTTTGTTCAGTGACGAGGCACATTTCTGGTTAAATGGGTATGTGAACAAACAAAATTGCCGTATATGGAGTGAGACCAATCCGGGACATTATCTTGAGACTCCATTGCATCCATTAAAATTGACTGTTTGGTGTGGAATACACGCCAACGGCATCATTGGTCCATATGTCTTTCGAAATGAGGAAGGAGCTACCGTTACGGTGAATGGTGTGAGATATCGACACATGCTCAATACATTTTTGTTTCCAAAACTTCAAGAGCTAAACATTGACAACTTATGGTTCCAACAGGATGGTGCTACGTGCCACACAGCCAACGAAACCATCAATTTATTGAAAGGACAATTTGGTGACAACATTATTTCAAAACGTGGTCCTATCAATTGGCCTCCAAGATCGTGTGATTTGACACCTCCAGATTATTTTCTGTGGGGGTATGTTAAATCCATGGTTTATGCTAACAAACCAACAACTCTAGAAGCATTGGAGGCTAATATTCAGCAAGCCATTTATGAAATAAAGCCAGAAATATTGGAAAAAGTGGTCAAAAATTGGACTGAACGGATGCGCTTCGTAACCATTAGTCGTGGTGGTCACATGCCGGAAGTCATGTTCAAATCATAAATGCCTTTAACTGTACTTTCATAAAAAAATTATAACCAAAACATTCCGTCAGGTTTTTAATGTTTTATTTCATTTTGAAGTTCTCGTGCAGCTAAAAAAACACCCTATATTAAAATCAAATTAAACAATTACCAACTTAAAAATCTTTGGCGGACCGCACGAAAAGGTGTGGCGGGCCGCGGGTTGCTCACCCCTGAGTTATATAGTCTTTTACACGTCACACGATTTGTGAATATAGAGAGGGGCAAAATCATTTGATGAATGATAGCATTAAAATTGAAATCCAAGAAAAAACTACCAATAGTACAGGGTGGACCAAAAGTCTCTTAACATTTGGGAAGCCCACTGCTTCCGCTCGGGTGGGAATATCGGGTTGGGGAGGGTATCATACGCGAGATTGGCTAATATGTCCCCGATACCCCCTCCTGTTCGGAAACAGCGGGCTTCTCGAATGTTAAGAGACTATTGGTCCACCCTGTATTTCGCCGGGTCAGTACTTTTCTTACTGCGAAATTCAATTTACAAGCTTCTTATAATTTCTTTCTTCTTGCTAGAATGAAACTTTCTCTTTAAATATTTTTGAAACTGAGCTGGGAAAAATGAGAATAAAATTCAGTTAATCTGGAAATTGATAAAATTTATCCGATTTTCAGTTGGTAAACTAAAAATAAGTATTTATCTATATAAGGCATACGATTCTGTTTTGCTTCTACAAAAATAATATAAACTGGTAAAAAGATGGGCATGTATGACTGTGAATCGACAACAATTGTAACTTCCGACAAAGAAACCATGGTAGTTGTAACTGAAGTGATAAAATGTTCATCCCTAATTAAGGAACTGTTAGCTTCCGCCGATGAGAATGAACCAATTGAGTTGGAAACCATCAATTTCCATACGATGCTTTTGGTTTTAAAATGGGCTACTCATCATCAAAATGACCATCAGAGAGAATTTATGGAAGATGAATATTCGATTGTTGTTAATTTCGATTGGGATCATCATTTTTTGGAAGAAATGGATTATGCGACGATTGACGAAATGATAGAAGCAGCAAATTTTCTTAAAATTGAAGCATGTCGAATCTGCTTTGTGCACACATAAGCGGAATTCATGAAAGAGCACATGAAGAAATTTGGATGTAGTATAAAAATTATAAAAATTTATATATTATTATTATAAAAATTGTTATGTGAATTTCAATAAATTATTTTTTATTATTTTTAATTTTTACCTCCGTGCAAGTGCATTAATTTGGAGACTTGGACTATTTTTCAATTTGGTATCTTCAATATCTCTTCAAGTTGACTATTTTCAATATTGTCAATTACAAAGAGAAACAGGAATTTTTAAAAAGAGAATGGGGCTAACCTTATAGCTACAGTCAATTCAATGTTGTTAAAAGTCAGATTACGTATTTTTCAATTTTTGACAAAATTTAGGCCCTATTTGTAATCAAAATTTTTGGTTTATATTTACGTTTTGGGCCGTGTACTATCAACCTGTACCTCGCAAATTTTTAAATTCTTGTCGAGGGTTAGAGCGTTTTTTTCCATAGTGACTAGGAGGAGCTAATGTGCAGAAACGAATATTTGCTATTTCGGGTCTATGTTGATGTCAATTGGTGGAATTGGGTGTCACTGATGATATTTGGATAACTGGGCGGAGCTATGTTTGCCGTGAATGTTTAGAAACGAAAATTAAATGCACTACGGCAGGGGTGTCAAACTTATTCCAGCCGCGGGCCATTTATTGACAATCAAAATTAGTGACCACGGCATCGGCATGAGAATATTCTCCCTCGGCATCTACTTGGATTCTTGCTAAACTTGAGAGTGGGAGTGACGCGTATAAATGGATTAATAATATGATACTTTTTTTAATTGTTTGATTTTTGAAATTCAAGGGTCAGCGATGGGCGCCGAATCATAGGGGTGGTCAAAAACATAAACTATTATTTTGCAATCTTTTCAATCATCATCATCATCATCCTTCCTTCATGGGTTAGGTAAGGCCTGTAGCCAGGATTTTATTTGGGGGGGGGGGCACTTCTAAAAAACCTTTTGTAAAATTTTCGGTTTTTCCCCTTCCATTTTCTTTGTCTTTTCAACATTTCGGGGGAGGGCACGTGCCCCCCCCCCCCTGGTTACGGGCCTGGGTTAGGTCGTTGACCTGTTCCGGCCCATCTTTTCCTTGGTCGTCTCCCATCTCTGCATCATTGAAATGCAATCAATCAATATGATTATAATATAAGAATGGTAAAGTCATGATGGCCACATATATCTCTGATATTTTTTACTCTGATCAGCAACCTAAAATTATTAGATACGCCACTGCTTTTCAAAGATTTGAATTTTTTGTCAAATTGTAATATTACAAAGAATGTTAAAAAGTTTTATAAACGTAGAAATTATAAAAAATTTTGACAAAATCGTAAAAAGGAATTTTAACACGAATTTTCTAGGATTTTTCAAATTTGTCTCATTTCATCTCTCTCGCACAGTCCAAAGGTTCGCCTAATCGTGTGCTTGCGCTTGGAAGCAAAAAAACGTGGTGTCGCAGAACAATCTAGAACCGGCAACTAAAGAGATTGGTTATAATCTCCAAATATCCAATTTTATTTTCGAATTCGGTAAATACTTCAAACAGTAAGTACTTGCAATTACTTATTTAAATTGTTTAATTAAATTGATGTATTATAACTCGGAAAAAAGATAAATTAATATTACGAAATCAGCATGTGCGTTTGGTAGCGTCACCCATTTTTGAAATTTGGTTTTCTCACATGTGGAAGGAAATCATTTATATGAAAGGCTTCGCGATTTGATAATTTTTCTTGCGTTAAAATAAAAAAAACCGGAGGTTTGAGGTTAAATCATCTGCTACGGCCATTTTGAACAATTTTTCTAGTGACCTTTGAAATAATTAACAAATGCCGGATTAATGTTTGTCTTTTTCGTTAACTGTCTTTCAAATATTTAAAAATAAGAAATAATTAAGGTGCTAAATTATGCTTTATTTAGAATGTCGTCTTAATTTGTGATTGACCCTTTTCAGATGTATCGCTTACCATCAAGTCTTCGTCATGTTGCTATTCGTCAAGCCAAGCAGATGCAGCAAGTGCATCGATGGTATGCAAAAGATGTCAGGTTCGGCCCCGAGGTTCGTGCTTTGATGCTTCAAGGAGTCGACATTTTGGCCGATGCTGTAGCTGTGACCATGGGACCTAAGGTACAAATTTTATAACTTTAAAGTCAACAATTTTTATGTTTATTAAGTATACAGTATTGGGTATTCTTTTGTATGTTAATTTTAAATTTCAAGTACTTAGTATTAATTTTGGAAAAGCAGAAAATTATTCCTAATACCCTAAATTTTATAATTTAATGAACCAAGGTAGATATTGGTATTTTAAAATTGACAGTTTTTCTTTGATAGATTTGACATTTTTTACTTGAAAAACGATAAAAATTACTTTAGCTATAAATTAAGAGCACTAATAAACTTATTAAGTACCCAATTGGTAAAAATCAACATCCTGTTTAATGATCTGGATATTCTAAATCGTAAATATATAAATAAAACTTGATTTTGAGGGGGGTAAAACAACAAAAATTTTGTTAAAAACTTTTGAAGCTTTGTAATACAATATTATGCTGTGTTTATATCGAGATTTTTATTTAGGTAGAAGCTAGCAAGTACCAATCAGATTGATATATATTTTTTTCTATCCTTTTCTATATTTAAAAATCACCACAATCCCATTGGTACCTGTTAGCTTCTACCTAAGTAAGTCAAGACAAGAACCTCGATGTGAACACCATTTTAAGCTTTTAGAGGGGCTTTTCTTCGTCATCCTCGCCCATTCTAATCCTTTCATTTTTTTCCCTTCAAACACCTTTTCCGCCTCTTCAAATTGCAAATTTTAAAACAAAAAATTTATGTTTTGGTATTCTACCTATATTCAAGTATAAAAATATTGAAGAATAACTATATTATGGATAGTCAATTTTAAACAAACCAAAATTGACCCCATTGAACTGTTTCCGACCTTTTTGTTTGCTATTTTCCATACTACATTTTATATCTTTCTCCTATTTGTTTAGGGCCGCAATGTAATTATTGAACAATCATGGGGTTCACCAAAAATCACTAAAGATGGTGTAACGGTAGCAAAGGGCGTGGAATTGAAAGACAAATTCCAAAACATCGGCGCTCGTTTGGTGCAAGATGTTGCAAACAACACAAATGAAGAAGCTGGCGATGGTACCACAACCGCCACCGTCTTAGCGCGTTCCATCGCCAAGGAAGGATTCGAAAATTTGGGAAAAGGTGCAAACCCCGTCGAAATTAGGAAAGGAATCATGTTGGCCGTAGAAAAAATAATCGAAGGGTTAAAAGTACTCTCACGTCCCGTCGCCACTTCGGCCGAAGTTGCCCAAGTTGCCACCATTTCTGCAAACGGCGACAAAGAAATTGGTAGGTTGATTTCAACCGCCATGGAGAAAGTTGGCAAAGATGGTGTAATTACGGTTAAAGATGGCAAAACTTTGATCGACGAATTGGAAACCATCGAAGGAATGAAATTCGATCGTGGTTACATTTCTCCATATTTCGTTAACACCACCAAAGGTAAATAACAATGAAGCTGTTCGAGAATCGATTTTTTCACTTTTTTTTTTCTAGGATCCAAAGTTGAATACAACGACGCTCTTATTTTGTTCAGCGAAAAGAAAATTTCCTCCTTCCAATCCATCACACCTGCACTTGAATTGGCAAACGCTCAACGTAAACCCCTCATTATTGTCGCCGAAGATATTGATGGAGAAGCACTTACTGCACTAGTGGTCAACAGGTTGGTGGCAATACAAGAAGATTAAGTTGTGCAATTTTATTTTTTATTTTTCTTCTAGACTTCGTATTGGCTTGCAAGTGGCAGCTGTTAAAGCACCAGGATTTGGTGATAATCGCAAAGCTGCGCTAGTCGACATGTCCATCGCTACTGGAGGTATCGTGTTTGGAGATGACGGAAACGTTGTTAAGATCGAAGATGTGCAAGTTGGTGATTTAGGAAAAGTTGGTGAAGTTGTTATCACAAAAGACGATACTTTGATGCTAAAAGGACAGGTAAATTTAACCTTCCCTTGTTGTACTTCATTGCTTACCATTTAATTTAATCAGGGTAAACCAGATGATGTGAACAAGCGTGCCGAGCAAATTCGTGAACAAATTGAACTTTCTACATCTGACTACGAGAAAGAGAAGCTTCAAGAACGTTTGGCCCGTTTAGTGTCGGGAGTTGCTGTACTCAAAATCGGTGGTAGTAGCGAAGTTGAAGTAAACGAGAAGAAGGATAGAGTAAACGATGCTTTGAATGCCACACGTGCTGCCGTCGAAGAAGGTATCGTTCCCGGAGGTGGCACCGCTCTTCTTCGTTGCATTAAATGCTTAGATGCTTTGACCCCTGTAAATTCTGATCAGGCTATCGGTATCGAAATTGTTAAAAAATCACTTAGGGTGCCTTGCATGACTATTGCTAAAAATGCCGGAAAAGATGGATCAGTAGTTGTCGCTAAAGTCGAAGACCAAACTGGAGATTATGGGTATGATGCACTCAATGACGAATATGTTAGCATGTTTGAAAGAGGAATTATTGACCCTACAAAGGTGAGTTCGTTTTTTTTTTGTTATTTATAACTCGCTTATAATGGACTAATTCTTTGATACCCTGAAGTCCATTATAACCGGAATAATTTAAAATAAAATTTTTTATATTCCATTTTGTTTTGTTTCAGGTTGTTAGAACAGCACTCACAGACGCCTCAGGTGTTGCATCCTTATTGACTACAGCCGAAGCTGTAATTACAGATATTCCTAAAGAAGAACCCGCATTACCAGCTGGTGGTGGTGGTGGCATGGGAGGAATGGGCGGTATGGGAGGAATGATGTAAAGGAGTACATCTAATGTTTCTGCGATATCTTAAAACATTCTTAGTTAAAAACCTACTTCTTATAGTTCTGTTTTATTAGTAAATAAGTTGAGTGCTACAGTGTTTTGTATGAATTGTGTATGTATACACAGGCCTTTCTGTGTCAAACAAATCGACTATTTATGTCAATATTTCCATTACTTTTTGACCCAAATAGTCGTACTTTATTTTGTGTATGAATATTTTGTTACGGACATACACTCAATAATAGTTTATCTCGAAAGAAATGCATTTTTTAAACTTAGTCAATAGCCTGATTGTAACATTACAAATGATGTTTGATTTTTATCCGACTTATGAACGTTGACTTTATTCATATATTTTTCATTGTAGATATTTACATGCAACGTTTACATTTGTCTCAGGTAAAAGTTAAATACCTTCCCAGTTTTTTATGATGTAGGAAAAGGTATTGTGATTGTAAATCGTAACAAATCTGTTTATTACATTTTTAATTTCAATGATTTGGTCTTTTATTTACCTAAAGCCTTGATTGATTAAATGATTAGTATACCAAGAGTACAACTAAATTTATAAGATCCATATAAATATACTGTGGCCACCTTTACTACAGAATACCCCAAAATCACAACGATTATGTAACCTGCCCTTAGAAATGATTTGGTGAGAATCTTATCGGAATTGGAGGCGGAAAATTTAGTATTTTTGTAATAATTAAAAACATTTACACTTCTGGATAGGCTTACACGAAGCTTAAAATTATTTCTGATTACCTCTTTGTTCTGATTGCTGTTGACCCAGAAATATTTTCCAAGTACGCCACTGTTAAATGATGATAAAACGTCACGGTTTCATTAGTGAACTACTAAAAACGCAATAATATAAATAATGACGAATTTGAGCTAATCATTGCGTTCTATAGAAGTTTGTACATTACATCAACTTTTATTTAGCTAAAAATTTTGTAGTTGATTGATTTACTAAAATTTTGTTAACCTCAAAATGTTCGACGAAAGTATTTTAACCACCCTTAAAATTTTAATAATTGGGGAGAGTGGCGTAGGAAAATCGAGGTAATTATTTAAATTGATCTTACAATTTGTGGTACGCAATTTGACGTTTCAGTTTGTTGTTACGGTTTACCGAAGATAATTTTGATCCTGAGCAGACTCTCACGATAGGAGTGGATTTTAAAACTAAAAAGTTAACAGTTGACGGAAACACAGTCAAATTGGCCATTTGGGATACCGCAGGGCAGGAGAGGTTTCGCACCCTGACACCTTCCTATTACAGAGATGCACAAGGTGCTATTTTAGTTTACGATGTAGGCAATCATAACACTTTTACGAAACTCGAAACATGGTTAAACGAGTTAGAGACTTATTCTACCAAGCGCAATATTGTAAAAATGGTGGTTGGTAACAAAATAGATGTGGTAATTTTTGCTTTTGTGTGAATTTTCATTGTGCTGAAGTAAATATTTGTGTTAGGAAAAAAGAGAAGTCACCAGAGAGCAGGGTATACTTTTTGCAAAGAAATATCAAACTTTATTTATTGAGGCTAGTGCTAAAACCAGAGACGGTGTCGAAGGGGCTTTTGAAGAGTTGGTGCAACAGGTGAGTTATTTTATTCTATATTAAAATCCCGAAATGATGGTTTATAATTAGACTATCTAATGCGTAATTGATGTGGTTGTCGCCCTTGCTGAGCAATTTTTATTATGTGTAAAGCTTTTACTTCTAACCAATCAGGTGCATTGTGTCAAACAGACACACAGAACTGGTGTTTTATATCGCTGTTTTCCTGGCAAAACCATTTATATAATTTTTAGCTCAATCTATCTATCGTGTAGCGCTACAACCCTGGTGGGACAAATGTTACAGGTCGCCCAGTAGATAAGTGCTTTTTTTAAAGGAAAGGGTAGTAAAAAGAGCTCATACCGCGGTTTTAACTAAGAAAGGGCCCGAACTGGCTATGTCGACGATCGCCGGGGGGCCCCGAAGAGGCCACAATAAAAATGTAGTTTATACTTGGGGTAAAAGTGGTTTGTATATTTTATTACTCGGGTATTTTTTTAATTGCACTCATCATCATCATTATGGATAATTTTATTGTCTGAGAGTGTTAGAAAAATAGTTCTGATGTAACCATAAAGATAAAGATCCTGCCTTTACTCAAATACTTTCCAAGTGTCGGAAAATGTGATTTTCAAAAATCTCCCCTTTTCAGTCTCTAGCCGAGGGCCCCTAAAGGAACCAGTCCTAGCCTGATTGTAATATTAACTTTTAAAATTAAATGGTCTTCATGGCATTTTTTTACCTATGATGGGGAGCCAGTCCAACAAAGAACCCCTAACCTGGAGGCCCAGAATAGATATTTTCGATACAAGTTAGGAAAAGACTTATTTAAAGCTCCTATACAACATTATCTAGATAAAAATTGTTATTATAAAATAAATGATTTTGCCAATTTTATAGAGTATTATGCCAGTATTATGCAAAACAAACAAAATAAACAATTTTGTGAATATTTATTAAATAACACATATCACAAAAATTATAAACTTAAAATGAAACTACACATAGTCCAGGCAAATAAGCATTTAACCTAGGAATGAAAGATAATAAGCTGAAAATTTGCATAAGTTTTTGTTTTGACTTTTTATAAGTTAGCTCAAAAGTCTCATAGAATCTCGTGTCCGCGTCTTAAGATATTGATGGTCAAAGATGACAAAAACCAGTTTTTTGTATATAGCGTGTTTCCCTTGCTCTAAATGACATTTTGAGTTATTAGGAAAGTTGTTGAGAATTTTATTCTCTACAAATTTGGTCTTACGCAAAATTTTATTTTTTTTATAAAAAAAATATATATAAATTTTTATATATAAAAAAAAATTTATATAAAAAAAATATAAAGAGCACTACGAAGAGTGGGAAGCTCTTAGTCATACTATTAAAGGTAAAGCTAGGAATGTGGAATCCAATACATAATAAGCTTTATAAATTAGAAGAAATCTTAGTTATTTACTATTTAATAAATGATATTTATTGATATTATTCATAAATAAGACATCAATTTAATAATATTTTGTTAATTTTAATTAAGGGCTTGCGCAGTCAGGATTTAAAAAAAATGATTTTTTTGTTTTTAATTTCCTTATGAAGTACAATACGTCAAGAATATTCTGTGAAATGATTTTTTGAAAATCCTGACTGCGCGTAAAAGCCCTTAATATAAATTAACTAAATATTATTAAATTGATGTCTTATTTATGAATAATATCAATAAATATCATTTATTAAATAGTAAATAACTAAGGTTTCTTCTAATTTATAAAGCTTATTATGTATTGGATTCCACATTCCTAGCTTTACCTTTAATATGTATGGCTAAGAGTTTCTCACTCTTTGCGCTCTATCTCAAGAACCGTTAATTGTATAAAATATTGCGTAGTACCAAATTTGTAGAGAATAAAATTCTCTACAACTTTCCTAATAACTCTAAATGTCATTTAGAGCAAGGGAAACACGATATCTACAAAAAACCGGTTTTTGTCATCTTTGACCATCAATATCTTAAGACGCGGACACGAGATTCTATGAGACTTTTGAGCTAACTTATATAAAGTCAAAACAAAGACTTATGCAAATTTTCAGTTTATTATCTTTCATTCCGAGGTTTACCTTGTTTTTATGCTTATTTGACTGGACTAACATGGTATTATTTTATTCATTCGAATTGAAAGTTTCGATTATTTTTAATTACTTTGTTTTAAATTTCTGTCGAAGTGATGAATTCTTCAGGAATTGCATTTTTCTTTAGATATTGGCAGTGAACCGTTAATTTTTATTAATGGAATTTATTTTAATGGATTAAATTATTTTTTTTTTATTTAATTATTTTTTTTAAATTATTTTTTTAATGGAAATGTAGCCTCTTCAATGTTGTTACACTTTCCTCTTTTTTGAATATTTAGAATTTTGTCCAATCATCTCCTGTTTGTCCCCTATTGATATGAATAGGGAATATTTATTTTTATACAAAGTTTTAAAGTTGTAGAAATAAAACCTGGAAAGAATTTAAATTTTTGAAATTAATTGATTCCTAACATTTTTATTAATTGAATGCATTCCCTAGGAATGTACACTCATGTGTAATTAAATTTTTTTAAATCAGATTTTCTTTTTACCTACCCTACTACTCTCCTAAATTAATTAATGTTGTTAAGATGCACCCTGACAAAAATATAACTCTTATTTTAAACTTTCAGATTATTCAAACTCCCGATTTATGGGAAACGCGTTCTACAGGAAGCAATTTAAACATTGGTAGTAAGGACCATCCAAATGAACAAAATTGTGCTGGTTATTGTAATTTAATATAAGAAATTATTTATAATGTGATATTATATTTACACTTTTAATTTTATTTTGTACACTTTCCTTACAATAGTTAAATATACTCATTGTATAGCCTGATTTTATTTATGTTTAATTAACAAATTATTGCATTGTTACTTTTTTTAATTAATAAAAATTTTAAAAATGGGTTTCTTGCTTTTTCCTTTGCAGGGTTAGTGGACAATAATTATTAAAAAATGGGTTTCCCTTTTTTACGTTTCCAAGGGAATCAAGGATATTATACAAATCAACAAAACCACGGTAACCTAATTTATTAAATCAATTTTCCATACTTTTTTTCCAACACGCAACAAAATGTCAGGACTGCCGAAATTGCCCGGATATAATTTTGTGGATCCCACAGTAAGTTTTTAAAATTTATAAAAAATGTTTGTGTAAAATGTCGTATTCCAGCTTACACGGTTTCATTTGTCACATTCCTTTGATTATTGCAATGGATACAAAATGCCGAAAATTGGGATGCCCGGTCCTGGAGGACGGCAGCTGGACATTAATTCAGTTGCTTACTTTCAATCTTACGATCCTGTGCGCTTTGATCCTTCACTTACATATGGACGAACGCGATCAGTCGCCTTACCTCAATTCTTACCTCACTACGCGTTATACGACCAAAAGTGTCTTACATACAAAGCTTTCTTCAAACAAGCGGTTGTGGAATCGCCCAACGAATATTATAGAATTAGACAAGTCAATATTATTTACTTCTTGGAAGACGATTCCATGACGGTGATGGAACCTCGTGTTCACGTATGTTTATTATTTTTTAGATTTCGAAATCCAAATTGCTTTTAATTTACAGAACAGTGGCTTAGATCAAGGAAGAATTGTTCGTCGCGGTCCAATACCTAAGACGACTTTAGGGGATTATTGGCATTGGAAAGATTTAGCTGTTGGGAAGGATATTGCTCTTTATGGTGTAGTCTACCATACAGTTGATTGTGATACTTTTACAAGAGTAAGTTTATTTTGTAAGCTCATCCCTTGGTTGGACATTGATCATGGTGACGCCACGATTGGTTTAAAGAAATGTAACGTCCAATTAGATGTATTGGTTGAATAACTTTTTTAAATTTAGGAATACATGAGAAGTCAAGGTTTGTTTATGGGAGATCCGGAGGAAATGCCACCGGATCCGTATACGCAACTGAGACAACTGCAAGTAAGAGTCAATGAATATATTACGCCTTCGGCCGACGACAAATTGCGACGTTTCCTTGAATACGACGGAAAAGTTCTGAAGTAATTAAATTTTACGAGGAAATTGTAAGCAGTTAAATAGGTATATTTTTCAGTTTTGATGCGGTATGGGATACAAGAGATGAAGAGTACGGCGAATTGAGACGTTATCAGATTTTATACTTTTTGGCTGATGATACGATCGCCGTAAAGGAAATGCACGAACGAAATAGTGGTCGAGATCCATTTCCACTTTTGTTGAAAAAAAGAAAACTGCCCAAGGTAAATTGAACTTACGAGGAAAATAGGGTTTAAAAGGGTTAAAATAAATTTAAGGTATATACAGACCAACCTGTTACATATCCGGCTGTGTACATGGAGTTGTCTGATGCGGAAGTTACTGAATATTATCAACCAAAAGATCTTCAGATAGGAGAAACAATTTTTGTCTTGGGTAGAAGAATGTTGCTTGTTAACTGCGATAAATTTACTCGAAATTATTTCAAGAAGGCCTTGTGCATGGAGCAGAAAGAACCTATGGACTTTAAGGAACCTGAGAAACCTATTCCACCGCGGCCACATCCGCCTCACGACGGATTAGGCTCCTTGGAAGATTCGCTACAAAACACTTTAACGGTCTTGCCGAAACCGCCGCGTAAAGACGTTATCCGACAGTTGCTGAACGCGAATAAATATTTGAGATACGTCATGAAATTTGACGCTGTGCATCCTGAAGATACTATAAGGAGATTCATTCTCAAGTTAGTGATGAACGTAAAATATTTCATTTCAGGATATGTTGATTCACACACTTTTTCGATTCTGGCACACAAATGATTTACATTTTATCATAAAACTTACAATCCGTTCACACGAGTTTACCATGGTGGTGCTACCATAATAGTTTGGTCGCGTCTCTTGTGATTTTTTTTTGAATTTCTTTATAATAACTTGGTTTTATTTTTCGAAAAAGTGTGCGACGGCCTATGAGAATTTAAAGCTAAAAAGAGTTTTTTGCCTTTCCGGGAGTAAAGTGGTCACTTTACTCCCAGTTTTGCGGGAGCAAAGTGCCACTTTTCTTAGGAGGGGGGGGGAAAGTAAATTAGCGGGAGGAAAAGTAAATTAGCGGGAGGAAAAGTAAAACAGCGGGAGGAAAAGTAAAACAGCGGGAGGAAAAGTAAAACAGGGGGGGGGGAAGTAAAAAGACTTACAAATTTTTATTACCACCATTTAAATTAACAGTTATATTAAAATTTGAGCAAGAATTAATTTGAAACAACCGATTAAAATCCACCGAAGTTGTTAGATTTTGTTGCTGGTTTGAAACTGGTTTGAAAAAAAAAAAACGTCATTCATAATAGTACAATTTTTAGTTAAAAAATTACTTACTTTAGCCACCAAATATTGCTCGGACGGTGCCACCCTTAAAAAATTTGCCACATGGTCCGAAGAAAGTACACGCGATTTCTTCGGAACGTACCCGACGTTCTTCCTTTTTAGGAAACCCGTTAATTTGTGATAACCGCCAATATCAATATCGTGATGTACTTTCATCATCGCCTTTATCATTGAATAATGAGACCACATGGTGGACGCCTTTACAATTTTTGCTTTTTCGTAGAAGAAAGCCAAAAAAACATCTTCCGTGTAGCAGTCCGCCACGTTTTTTTTGCCACACCACTTCACAAAATCATCGTATTGTTTTTCATATAACTTCCTCGACTTTGAAGGTAATGCTTCCACACAAGCCAACTTAGCTGCTTCAGCTATTTCAATATTAGAACTCATTTTAAATTTTAATTTACGATCTTTTCACACTCACTTTTCACTTTTTTTTCTTTCCTTTCAATCTGAATCTGACTTATGGGGCATACTTTAGCTTAGCTAATTACCACCAACTTAAGTTGGTATTCCAACTTAAGTTGAATTACTCAATCAACACTTTGTCTGGCTTTAGACTGTATGGTTGGTAATTCTCGCTTATTCGAACAAATATTTGCTTTGAATTTCGTAATTGGCTTTCGGAAAGGCAAAAAATAGTATATTCGCGCTCGGGAGTAAAGTGACTTTTCGTCCTTCGGGTAATTTTTACCCTCGGCTGCGCCTCGTGTAAAAAACCTTTACCCTCATGACGAAAAGTGGCACTTTACTCCCTTGGTGTATAATATACTATTTTTTTCAAGGTATTCATTATCCAATGGTACTTGTGAAATTCACGAGCCACCCATTCGTAATTCTGGAATCTGGGGTATGTTTGAAAAAGATAATTTTTATCAAAATAACGCAAGACAATTTTAGGGGGCCGATATCTACGCGATACGTTACTTATCAAACCAGGATCGGACCCGTTAAATCCTGATTATTACACACCTGCCGATTTTTACATTGACGCAGTGATAATTGTGTTCACACAAAGATTTATCATCATCGATGCGGATTTGTATGTTTATCGCTACATGCAAGCCAATGCGGAGAAGTTTCCTTGCACTGCCATGGAAAATATGCGCAATTTTATGTTCAACAGGGGCTACCTCAACGAAGACATCGAAACTCAAATGGAAACGGAAATATACAAACAAAAGAAAGAAGCGCGAGATGCAATAGGTATTATAGTTATTGTAATCTGGGACTTGCGTCACGGTCATCTTATACCATAGACAGCTGAATCTTCCGTAGAAGTTGTCCCTCATTTGAATTCTAATTTTTAGGTCGAGATCTGGTGGTCGCTCAGACCGAGCTGGACAAGTGCATGGTAGAATTGAAAGCGGGAGGTGGAGGCGACCCCGAATACGATCGCGCAAAACGAGCCCAAATTTTACAAGAGTACGAGGACAGCTTAAAACCTACATTCGTTGTTCCCGAACACGGTATTCTACCAGTCAACTTGACATGCGCTTACCCAGTAAAGATAGGAAAGAAACCAGATTTGGTTTGCCACGAAGAAGACAGTAAATATTTTCTTGAGTTTACGCATACACTAAAATTCAATTTCTCATCGTGTTTCAGTAAGCGCCGAATCGTTCACGCCCAAGCACGTCGACACGCCAGAAGAAATACAACAGAAGTATTACACCCAAGTCTTGAAAGATCAACACGAAATTTGCGAACATGGCAAACCTGTAGTATGCGAGAAACCTGAATTGTTGACCAGAGTTCCTCCCGATCAAAGAACAGAAGTAACGTTTGAACCTATAATGGTCAGCAATGTTGACCAGGCGAAAACTGCCTGTAAGGTTAAGGCCGTACGATTCGCAGAAGGTGACGAAAAATGTATGAGAGATAGACACGATTTATGCAACCTAAAGGGGGATAAAATTTTGTGCGACTGCACGCTATATCCAAAACCTTGTTAATTTTAACACGAAAAATTCGCACTTTAATTAATTATATTTACAAAAATTATAAAATTTTTTACACCTTTTAAAAAAACTGCTTTACAAAATAAATATTTTATATACCATGATTTCGAAACGTGTTTGGAGTTATTCCTTAAATGTAGACAGTAGACACTGCCTTCCATCCATTTTCCCTACATATTACCATAATAATATAATTTAGGTTCTTCCCTTACCTATATCTTGAAATCATGAAAAATTTCACGTTTTCTGTTTTATTATAAATAATAATAAGCATTTGGGCAGGTTACCGTCGGGAAAAATGTCGATCCATGTGACCAGTTGATCGTTGCACGCGACCCATGTTCGATTTAATTCGGCTTTCTACGCTGCTGGTATTGGCAGACCTGAGGAGCTCCTTTTGTACGAATTCAGCGTTGTACTCTTTTTCTTGTTTAGTTTCCTGTTGGTCCTTCTGACGATATTCTCTGACAGTTTTGGCTCTTTCCTGATCCCTCAAAACGGCGTTCTGCATCATCTCCTTTCGCATTTTTTCCTTTTCTTCTTCCGTAAGCTTCTTAGGTTTCCGTACTTCAGGAGCTTTGCTTTCTATCACTGCAGGTTTTGCAGTTGCAGGTGGCAAAGTTTTCTTGCTTGAACTCAGCGGTATTTTTGTACCATCTGCTTTTACCAAGCCATAGTTAACCTTTTTGCGTTTTTTATGTGAATCAGAATCGGAGGAAGAACTTGAATCCGAATCTGAGGAAGAGCTTGAATCGCTGCTGCTGCTACTTTCTTTTCGTTTGGTTTTCTTTTTGGGGGATTTATCACTACTGCTGCTACTACTACTTTCTCGAATTTTTCTCTCCCGCTTTTGATTACTACCGCTAGGACGACTCAAATGTTGTTTGCTAGTTTCCTTTTTTGTGTCTCGATAAGTCTTCTTATCCTTGCTACTCATATCTCCGCGCTTTTTCTCAATGCTCTTACTTCTAGATGATCTCTTGCTTGATTTGTTTTCCTCTGTACTCTTGGACAATTTTCTTACATTTTGACGACTTTTCTCATTTCTACTTCTTTCGTTACTCTTGCTTCTAGATCTCCTCCTAGATTTTTCTTCCCTGTTTTTAGTATCACTGTTACTCCTTGTTCTTTCTTTCTGTTTTTTCTCACGACTGTCACTTCTAGACCTCCTTCTTGTTCTTTCTTTACTGTTACTTCTGGATCTGTTTCGCAAGTTTCCACGTTTTTTCTCAACGCTCCTACTTCTTGATCGTCGTTTGCTTGGCTTGCGTTTCTCTTCACTTTTCGACTTGTTTCGCAAATTCTGACGGGTTTTCTCATTTCTATTCCTTTCGTAACTTCTACTTCTGGACCTCCTCTTCAACCCATATTCCTGCATCAATACTCTGTCTTGTTCTGTGTCTCGATTTCTGGACCACGAATTTTTCTCGTTTCTATCGGTACCTCTTTGATAAGATTTATTTCTATCGTCTTCTCTTTCATAGCTTCTGAAGGATTTTCTAGCATACCGATTGTTATCTCTGTTCATATTTCGTCTATCTTCAAATTTATTTTCTTTCCTTTCATATTTTTCATTACCCGAATCATCATCACGGTTATATCGCGACTTTTGAACATTCTTCCTTTTAACCCTTTGATCTTCTTCACTATCGCTCTTTTCTTTCTTAAATTTCTTAAACTTTTTTTTCCTATTTTTATTTCTCTGTTCATCTTCACTCTCATCACTTACTTCAGTTTCAGATAAACTACTATCAGTTAACTTTTCATTAAAAACATCTCGGTAGTCATCATCAGCCATTTCGGCTTTAAATTGGTTATACCGGTGCCGCAATATTATGAACATATCATCCGCTTTCCTCTTCTTTTTCTTCTTCTTCTTTTTATTTTTGTTAGAATCCGAATTCTCGTCACTACTTTCCAACTCTTCTTTTTTCTTTTTCTTCGCTTGTGCTTTTAAGGCCTTCTGTAATTTTTTAATTTGAATCGGATTGTTTAAAAATTGCCTCCGCATTTCCTCTTCGCGTTTCTTAATAGCGACAAACGGATCCTCCTGTAATTTTGCGGCCAAATCGACCTGTTCGCCTGCTTGTTGTATGCGATAGTCTCGTATAGATGGAGGGATACATTCATGCTCGACGTGGTTTTTTGGTGGTTGCATTAACCCTAACCGTTTCTGCTTTTCTTCTAAATTTAACTGTTCCACCGCTTTATCTACAGGTCTTCCAAGTAAATATTCGTCGCGGTCGATGGTCGAATGTGAACCCTAAAATAAAAAATTTGTTGTTTACTACTTAAATTTTGTTTTTGTGGTTAAACTTACTTTGTACATCCATTCCAATTTTACGTCTTCCGTTTTTTGCGAAAACATCGCAGAAATATTTTGTGATTTACTTGCAAACTGGAACGTATCACTTATTCAAGTGTGGTTATGTTGATTTGGCGTTTACTTTCTCTTTCCATTATACACGGTGAAACAGAAATAAATGATTTCGACAGTTGCTAAAATGTTTAACAAATTTTAAAATTTCAGTACCATGAACTTCATTTATTTTCGTTTTGTTGATTTTTAATGACGCGCATGAATAGATTAAAATAGATTACCGAGTTATTGAGATTATCAATAACGCTATTTACAATAAAATGGGGTCTTGCCTTGCTTCGGTAGAAAGCTAGCAAGAGCCAATCAAAATTAACAATTTTTTAATCATAGAAAAGAATAGAAAAAAATCATTGGGAAGTGGTGCCAATATGGAAGAAATAGGAATTGTAGGCATGGCTGAGCTAGACACTGTTATTAATGAAGCACAAGCTAGGAAAACTCCAGGACCTGATGACATACAGGCAGGGGCGGATCCAGCAACTTTTTTAAGGGAGAGTAATTCCATAGATTGAATTTTTCCTAGGAGGGAACGATCGCCCATTATTGTGGTCATTAGCGCAGAACTGAACATAATCTATGGTGGCCTGGTCTATTTGGTCCTTAGGGACTCAAAGGAAATCAAGCTAATTTCTTAGATTAATCATTAAAAGTTTTCTTGAAGAATTAATCTATATCTGTTTGGAAAAACTGATTAAGGACTGTCCGCAAGGGTTTGTCTTTGATCCTATTCTTTGAAACTCCGGTCTCGATAGTTTCAGCATTCGAAGGAATCACCCAGATACATGTAGGTTATGCTGACGATATCGGCCTCATTGTTGAGGCCAATTCTGAAATTGAACTCTGTAATAAACTTCAACTCAGTGTAGATTCTCTGAATCAATGGTGCATGCAGTGGCGGTGATATGAGTAAGCGAATGTAAGCTATACCTAGGGGCCCGGGATCATAAGGCGCCCTACCGCCAACCACCCAAAAGAAATAGACAATACCTAATAGCAAAAATCCAAAAATTTAAATCAAAAATCGCTCCGAAACCAAATCATCGGAAATTAAGGACAACTTTTGGTTTAGAATTTTTTCATTATTTTTCCTGGCTTTACTAGGTTGTAATCAATAGTTTTATGCAGTTGCAGAATATTTGAACCAACTTTATTTTTTATCCAAAAATCAAAAATCATCCCGAAACCAAATCATCGGAAATTAAAGACAACTTTTGGTTTAGAATTTTTTCATTATTTTTCCTGGCTTTAATAGGTTGTAATCAATAGTTTTATGCAGTTGCAGAATATTTGAACAAACTTTATTTTTTATCCAAAAATCAAAAATCGCTCCGAAACCAAATCATCGGAAATTAAAGACAACTTTTGGTTTAGAATTTTTTAATTATTTTTCCTGGCTTTACTAGGTTGTAATCAATAGTTTTATGCAGTTGCAGAATATTTGAACAAACACTATTTTTTATCCAAAAATCAAAAATCGTCCCGAAACCAAATCATCGGAAATTAAAGACAACTTTTGGTTTAGAATTTTTTCATTATTTTTCCTGGCTTTATTAGGTTGTAATCAATAGTTTTATGCAGTTGCAGAATATTTGAACAAACTTTATTTTTTATCCAAAAATCAAAAATCGTCCCGAAACCAAATCATCGGAAATTAAAGATAACTTTTGGTTTAGAATTTTTTCATTATTTTTCCTGGCTTTACTAGGTTGTAATCAATAGTTTTATGCAGTTGCAGAATATTTGAACCAACTTTATTTTTTATCCAAAAATCAAAAATCATCCCGAAACCAAATCATCGGAAATTAAAGACAACTTTTGGTTTAGAATTTTTTCATTATTTTTCCTGGCTTTAATAGGTTGTAATCAATAGTTTTATGCAGTTGCAGAATATTTGAACAAACTTTATTTTTTATCCAAAAATCAAAAATCGCTCCGAAACCAAATCATCGGAAATTAAAGACAACTTTTGGTTTAGAATTTTTTCATTATTTTTCCTGGCTTTACTAGGTTGTAATCAATAGTTTTATGCAGTTGCAGAATATTTGAACAAACACTATTTTTTATCCAAAAATCAAAAATCGTCCCGAAACCAAATCATCGGAAATTAAAGACAACTTTTGGTTTAGAATTTTTTCATTATTTTTCCTGGCTTTATTAGGTTGTAATCAATAGTTTTATGCAGTTGCAGAATATTTGAACAAACTTTATTTTTTATCCAAAAATCAAAAATCGCTCCGAAACCAAATCATCGGAAATTAAAGACAACTTTTGGTTTAGAATTTTTTCATTATTTTTCCTGGCTTTACTAGGTTGTAATCAATAGTTTTATGCAGTTGCAGAATATTTGAACAAACACTATTTTTTATCCAAAAATCAAAAATCGTCCCGAAACCAAATCATCGGAAATTAAAGACAACTTTTGGTTTAGAATTTTTTCATTATTTTTCCTGGCTTTATTAGGTTGTAATCAATAGTTTTATGCAGTTGCAGAATATTTGAACAAACACTATTTTTTATCCAAAAATCAAAAATCGTCCCGAAACCAAATGATCGGAAATTAAAGACAACTTTTGGTTTAGAATTTTTTCATTATTTTTCCTGGCTTTACTAGGTTGTAATCAATAGTTTTATGCAGTTGCAGAATATTTGAACAAACACTATTTTTTATCCAAAAATCAAAAATCGTCCCGAAACCAAATCATCGGAAATTAAAGACAACTTTTGGTTTAGAATTTTTTCATTATTTTTCCTGGCTTTATTAGGTTGTAATCAATAGTTTTATGCAGTTGCAGAATATTTGAACAAACTTTATTTTTTATCCAAAAATCAAAAATCGTCCCGAAACCAAATCATCGGAAATTAAAGACAACTTTTGGTTTAGAATTTTTTCATTATTTTTCCTGGCTTTACTAGGTTGTAATCAATAGTTTTATGCAGTTGCAGAATATTTGAACCAACTTTATTTTTTATCCAAAAATCAAAAATCATCCCGAAACCAAATCATCGGAAATTAAAGACAACTTTTGGTTTAGAATTTTTTCATTATTTTTCCTGGCTTTAATAGGTTGTAATCAATAGTTTTATGCAGTTGCAGAATATTTGAACAAACTTTATTTTTTATCCAAAAATCAAAAATCGCTCCGAAACCAAATCATCGGAAATTAAAGACAACTTTTGGTTTAGAATTTTTTCATTATTTTTCCTAGCTTTACTAGGTTGTAGTCAATAGTTTTATGCAGTTGCAGAATATTTGAACAAACTTTATTTTTTATCCAAAATTTTAAATCAAAAATCGCTCCGAAAACAAATCATCGGAAATTAAAGACAACTTTTGGTTTAGAATTTTTTTATCGTTTAAAAATTAATAGTGAGGAGTTAGGGGGCATTGCAGCGGCCACATTTAAGGAACTGCATCTTAATGGGAAGCGATGGAGAAAAACAATATCACAAGTGACCACTCAAAAACAAGGAAAAATCGGATATTCCTACTAATCCCATTTCAAACTTAAACTCGTTTTAATGAAACACCAGGAAGGATTATTTGGCCACCCTGTATATTATGCACTTTCAAGTTCGCTTTTTATTTGTTACTTAACACAACTTTTTACTTAATATTCCAAAAAACCAGTTTGATGTTTGGAAAGGTTATCAATTTAATGGGTCTTTTTTACTTGGACGCAAAAACGCACAAAAGGGCAAGAAAATTTAATCTTTTCGCGTCTTTTTACCAATTCAATTTACTAATTAGCTACTAATTTTTATCTAACGTAAACTTGTTTTGGAATGCACTCCCACGGTAAATTTCACTTTATAACTTAAAC
The DNA here is from genome assembly GCA_958510855.1 of Rhagonycha lutea. NCBI lineage: Eukaryota > Metazoa > Arthropoda > Insecta > Coleoptera > Cantharidae > Rhagonycha > Rhagonycha lutea. Next base: position 98,876,167 of record OY294036.1, read on the forward strand.
TACTTATTTTTATTTAATATGCAAGAGATACCACAAAAGGTGAACAAAGTTAGCAAGGCTAACGAGTGATGAAGGCGTTGAATCAGTAGAACCACACAACTCAAAGAAACCGAAGTTCCAAAAGTGCATACATGTGATATATTTTTCTTAAATATTTAATAAACGCGTCAACTTTTCTATAAAATAAAAAGTTGTGTGTTGAAATTGTGGTGTAAATAAAGAGTGAAAAATGGGAAAATAAAAGAAAAGTTGCAAATTTTTTTTGAAAAATGAAAATTTTGTAGTTGCAAAATGTTTGTAAATTTATTGTTTGTTTGTGCGATTTTGTCTCCGGTTTTGTCGGAAGGGTAAGTTTTCCAATTTACAAAACTTGTGATACTTTTACCTTAGGAAAATTTTATTAGATGTTAGATGACATCATTTTTCCCATTTTGGGACTTATTGAAAATTTAATTATTAAAAAATTCTAAGGATTGTACAAAAGCGATGGATAGTCGACAGATTTGAAAGGGAGAGAGGAAGTGAAAGTTAATCGAAAGTTTTTTCGCATTTTTAACGCACAATTATTGTATTCAAATAGTTCAGGTTTGCATTAATTAGTGACGTATTTGCTTTTCAATGAGGTAGTAAGGAATAAACTATTTCAAGGAAAAATTACTCACTTCATTCAATATTAGCTTTTCAAAGTCATCGGAGATTGCTTTTTTGTCAAATACACCGTTAGTTACATATTTTCTCACAAAATTGTAAAAGTTTATCATTAAAATACCTATGATTTATGTACCATGAAGAAATCTTGATGAATTCTCTGAACTTCTTTCAATATTTTATAGAAAAATAAAGATCGTTAGTTAATTTAAACTGTTACTCACAAGGAAAACCTATAGCTGATTACATGCTAATTTTGGAGATTTAAAAATAATAAAATTAGATTATATCATTTTCCTTCAAAATAAGGGTAATAATCCAAGTCATCCAATCAATCTCGTTGATAAGCGAACAAACTTTGTCCCTCTGGTCGTAACTCTATTTTGGTGGGTTTATAGAACGAGATAAGCGATAAGAGATAGTGGATAAGAAAGTTGAACCATAAGAATACTGTACTACCGTTTATACAACGCGATAAGAGCTAATTGAGCGATTAAAGATTAAAGAGCGATTGTCGCTTATCGCGTTCGTTTCAGAATTAGTTCATTTGAATTAATTTTAACCCGCCTATTTGCTTCATTTCAAATTTATATTTTATGAACTCGAAATATTTTATATTTCATTCAAATAAATCACGTTTTAAAATGGCAAAAGTCATAGTTAATCAATTGACCAGGTATTAAGGGACTTCTGTTTACGGATTTTTGTAATTTTGTCTCTAATAAACTGCATTATCATTTTTTATACAAAAAATTGTGCATTACCATTTTCACGAATATTTTACTAGGTAAAATAACATACAAAACGACACAGCCAAATCTTGACTATGCATACCGTAAAACGGGGTAACTTTGGGACTGCAGTATTACTTTGGGACACCCGCATTATTTTTTACTTCTCTTTTTTTTTTTTTTCTTTCTACGAATTATTTTATCAATGAAATAAATCAACTCAATACTTCTGTGTTCCAAATGTGAACACAACAAACACAAAATAAATCAAAACTTAGAGAAAAATTTTATTATCCAAAATTTTTCCTGATTCTTTCAAAAAGGCCATTAACGTCTCTTAATGCCCCAAAATGCTCATCCCATCTAACACAATTAAAATCCAAATTTTGAAAATTTTCCAAAAAAAAAATTTTCCAAATTTTTTCTGATTTTTCCAAAAAGGCCGTTAACGTTTCCTAGTGCCCAAAATGCTCATCCCACCGCTGCCACCATTTGTAACAACCGGGGGTGCGTTATTAAAATTAATTATAAAATTTTCTCTTAAAATTTTGATAATAATTTCAGAAAACACAAGAACCTTTTTACTTGGCCTAAATAAAAAGTCACCCCAGAATGTTCTCTTAATTTATTAGGTTTCCCAAAAATTTCTCGAGTTTTGAGATACTCCTGAATTTTTGGGAATATCGACGAAAGTTCCACGGTAACAAAGGACAGTCTATTTTTAGTTTTAACGCTGCCACCCGACAAAATTCTCTTTGTTAGTTGTCCTGGACCTCTTCGATACTTTTTGGTAGCTCTGGTTTGGTTTCCCAATCTTCACGAAATGACGTAAATATCGCTGGCTAATGTAGGGTGAAAGGTGCCCTTTGCAGTGATTTTGGGAAAACGTAGGAATCGTTAACTTTTGAAAAACTTCCACCTTTATTTTATGGGGTTCTTTTAAATTCAAAATAAAAGAATTAATATATATTTATATTTCCCAAATATAACAATTTATTAAATTAAACTGAATTATTTACAAAGATTTACAAAATAATTAACTCGAAATTATAATATGACAACACTTTTGCCACAGTATAATCAACAAAATAACTTTTGAAAGTAATAATTGACGAAACATTCAACCAACTACAAATTGTTTCCGTCTCTGAATATCAAATATTCAGATTTCCAAAATAAACATAAAACAGATTAACTTATCAAACCTTACTTTAACGATTAAATAATATTGGCTAAACTTATATGCAGCCAAAACTATCAACAAACGAGGAGACAATCGTCTCGCGATTATCCTTTAACATTAAGTATCAATAACCTGATGAGCGAATCTCACTCCAATCAATTATTATAATATAAGGAACCCAAATACATTTCCTTAACAACTCGTTAGAATACAAAAATTTGCGTTCTCAAATTATGATTTCACAAACGCGCACACAAAATAAAATCATTTATCAGTAAACAATAAATTTTACCTTTAGTTGTTTCAGCAAACCACAAAAACTTAACTTATTTATTTAAGTCGAGAAAATTAATTAAATTATTTAATTTAATTGATTACCACTAACTTATTTATTCAAACAATGGTTTGATAAATAGTTGCAAACAAAATTACTAATTGAGCTTTTGTACTGTAAAAAACTCAATTATCAAAACTCAAAACCCAAATCGCACTTGGAGTCTTCGACTTCAGCTTTGTTTTTCGAAATTTGCTTCCAAAATGGCCAGCAAGTTTCTTAGCAACAGGTGAAGGAGGACTCTCTATTTAATTCACAAAATTAACCCGCACAATCGAGTCTACGAATATGTACCCTTATCAAAAAGCGTCTATGATCACTCCCCCTGGAGCAACGCAGTTTGATGCAGGTAACGGCCGGACTCCCTCTTATCAGTACAGTTACCCATATTTATAACTTCTGACCCACTTCTCTTCCAAAGTGAATCTTTTTATTTCTTATGTTAAAATCCATGTGAGTAAAAGACGTTCTTCCGCAATTAGAGGAAGATACATTTTTTTCTGCGCGTAGAAATAGCCGACTTAGCAATTCCCACACGCGTCTACTGGTAATTGAAAAATTATTTCCAATTTCTACATTTCTTGACTTTTTTCAACTTATTTTTAGATATTTGGAATCGTTATCTCTTAAACGTTACAAATATACAATTCATTTCTTTGTAGGACCAAAATTAAGAAATGACCTAAAATTTTGTCACTGAGACGGGAAGCGTAATCCTTATCTAAACGGAAATGGTCATCAAATTCTCTTCGTATCTCCGCCCGTCGCACACCTGCAATACGTAGGTATATTTTCTACATTACAATGTAGTAATTATACTTTGTTGCAAAGTTAAATTTGAATTTTTTACTCAAAGTAATTTTGACTCGATTCCGTCGATATTTTTAATGTGACCGTAATTTTACGCTGATTCCAAAGATATAAGAATCGAAAAATTTTATAAAATGTCAGCACAATTTGAATTACTATATTTCCATAGGCGTACACAAATTATTTTCTTTTACATCTAAAATTGCATTTTAATTTTTAAATCATTTAAAAATCATAACTAGAAAAATAAACAAACAACCCGAAATTAACCCTTAATTTCCGGGGTGTTACACGTTTAGAAGCATGGGATTTTCTTTATAACAAAAAATATACATAAATATGGGATTTATCACCTAATATCTAATTAGTGGTGACGCGCGCGAATGGATTAACGAGATTCCCACTGTAGACGTCCTTCAAGTTTCCAAAGCACAGCCTAAACCGGTGGGTCTACTGTCCAGAAGCATGGAATTTTCTTTAGAAAGGAAAAGAATAAACTTTTAGAAATTAAAAAATAAAAGTGTGAGATAGGTTAGGATAGAACGAGAACCTCCGAAAAGTTGATTTGGGTTGTCGTTTCTAGCGCGAGTAGAGAGAGAGAAATGAAATGTCAAACGGAATGGAAAGAGCAATTATGAGGAATATTCGTAAGAGTACGAGAGGTGGAGGTAGCCGGAAATGGGAACTGATGGGAGTTGGAGTGCCAGAGTAATGTTGAAGCCAGGAGTAACAAGCGAAGTACAATTTGGGAGCTGTAGAGGTGGATGAGTGGAAAGAGAGCGTGCAGGACAGGACTGTATGAAGAAACTGTGGACAACATCAGTGGCGGTTATTGCCTATGTGCTGCAGAGCTGCAGAACTGCCAATTATTTTGTGGTTGGTAAATTTCTACTATAGTTTCTAATATATAAAAGAATACGTTTCCGACCTCAGGAAGAGGTTCGGAAAGTGCAGTTTTCCGCATGTTTTCCGATAAAATCATTTAAATAATTACTAAAAACAATTGCCAACCCCCCACCCTTTTTGAAGTTCCCTATTGCAGCACACCTGCTTCAAATGTCACGAGCCGCCACTGGACAACATACCAGGAGAGAGAGACCGATGGAGTAGAGAATATAGAGACGGAAGGAAAGAAAAAGGTTTGCGCGCAAAAAAGTGAATTCCACGCGGACGAAGTCGCGGGCAACAGCTAGTAATTGATAAAAATGTATTTTAAACAAAGATATCCATAAAAAAGATCCTGTCCCAAAGTTACCCCGCTACCCGGGGTAACTTTGGGACACTTTTAAGAGGAATCCTCGAAGTTGGAAAATACACTTTTGTAATTCACTGATATCTTGCTTATTACTCAAATAAATTGCACAAAAGTATATAGTTTTTAAAAGAGGACACTTGGACGCAGGTCGTGTTGTTTTGATTTTTTTTAAATTCAAATTTTATTCAATATCTTTTTTCAAAAAATTTGAATTTAAAAAAAATCAAAACAACACGACCTGCGTCCAAGTTTCCTCTTTTAAAAAATATATACTTTTGTGCAATATTTTTGAGTAATAAGCAAGATATCGGTGAATTACGAAAGTGTATTTTCCAACTTCGAGGATTCCTCTTAAGGCCCATTTTCTCAGTTGTGAAAATGATAAAGTAATAAATTCTATGTAGATGTTATGTAGTCCCAGTAGAACTTTTATACAATCCTACTCCCAACTAAATTTGATAACTAATTACGATTTTATAACCAAAAAACTGTAAAAATTGTACCAAAGTTACCCCGGTTTACGGTAATTTTAATTATGCAATTTGACAAATAGATAGGAAATGTCAAAACAAACTATAAAGTATAAACTCAAGATGTCAAGTACCAAAATAATTTATACTGCTCATGCGTAACATGTGCATTTCTTAACTTCTTATCTCATTGTATAAACCCGCATCTAAACGTAGCTTAAAGCTACGTTTAGATCTGAACTTTATTCCACGAATTTTATGTCAGACACCAGCTGTCGCTAATGTAAACGATGCAAAATTTCTGTCAGACATATACGCATGAACTTCCGACAATAAGTGTAGACACTTATAGATGGTCAGATGTAAACGCAAAATTTTACGATGCAAAATTTCTGTCGGACATTTATGATGCGTTTAGATCTGACACTTTATTCCAGAAATATGTATAAAGGGTCAGACATAAATTCATTTTGACCGTTTACATTACAGGTAGAAATTTAGCACTACAGTTATGTCCAGAAGTATATATAAAGTGTCTGCCATAAACTTGCTTTGACCGTTTACATTACAGGTAGCAATTTAGTACGACAGTTATTTCCAGAAATATATTATTATAAAGTGTCTGCCATAAACTTGCTTTGAGCGTTTACATAACAGGTAGAAGTTCCTTGATTCCTTCATTCTGTAAAAATTATTTGACCGGAAAGGTTCACAGTTCACAATGAAAATATTGAAAAAAAAAATTGCTGCTAGTTTGATTATTATTCATTTAAGAAAAAAGAAGAGAGATCGTTCTGTATGGATTCGAGAGTGGATTTTAAGACGTGAAGAACAAGGTGCTTATAAACAACTAATGTCTGAACTTAGATTGGAGAATCCAGTGCAATTTTCAAATTTTATAAGGATGAAACCAACCGATTTCGAGCAGTTGATTTGTAAAGTGGGTCCTCTTATAACAAAGCAAGATTTATGGAATACCAAGTTAAGGAATTCTTACTAGGATATTCTTAAATAAATGTTGGTGCAATTGGGCATTAGGAGTTTATATTATTTAATCCCACGCAGGGCCGTATATAATGAGCCCCCCCCCCATAATATGACTTGAAAGTCGAGTATTTAAAATACAAATACAAAATAAAATAAATAAATAAATATAGCCTTTCATTCTTTCCAACCATTGAAAGACGTAATTTATAACCAATATAACCAACAATTTATTTAATAATTTCCTAGTAAAGAATTACTTAGCTAGAATTCCATTAATGTGATTGGTCAAATTTGACATGAGTTTTTTTATGTCAATTCTATGTCAAATTTCACCAAACATTAATGGATTCCTAGCTAACAAGGAGGCCTTATCAACTCCCCCTCACCGATTTGCACAATTTTTAACACACCTTTAGGCCATATTTAGTTATACATAAATTTAAAATCTTAGCTCCCCCAATTCAGGCAACTCGGAGAAAATCGATTTTCAAAATCCAATAAATTCGTATTATAAATTAGGTCTAATGAGAACTTTCAAACACGTCGTAGTTTCATTTGACATAAGAACATAACCTTACAGCATTTCGTAATGACATATTAATTAATTTAAAGAAATTTTAAAGATACAAACAATCAATTAAACTACGATGAGCAAATTACCCACGGTAAGATAACTAATGTAGTTAAGTTTATGTAGATTCATTTAGATAATTTTTATATAGATTTTATTGGCGTTAATTTCAACAACTGTCCATTGCACTTCATTCCGAACATCAAGAATTATCAAATTCTCAACAATATTTGTATAGTAATTAATTGATTATAATATAATTTAATAAATAATTAATAGTAGATATAACAATTTATTGTTGTATCTGTTGTAGTTGTACATAAATACATATTTCAATACAAATTATTATAATAATTCCTTTGTCGACACCAACGAACAGTAAGTACTAGGTAACTCTAGTTGCACGTAGACTTTAATTTGCATTATGAAGATACGATTTAATTGTGTCGTTTAACACATTGCATGCCACGTCCTACACATGAATGACAATTGTACTGCAGTATTTATTGTCCTCTTCAATGAGAGCAGTGTCATCTGCATATACTGTTAGGCCTTTCATATTTGCTAGGAGGTCGTTGATGTAAACCACACCGATTAATCGCTCTACTAATATAACATTGTAAATCATTTCTAACTTTGTTACTGTTCAGTGCTAACTGCAATGAGAAGATCCATGTTGAAATGGCTGGAATCGGGGAGCAGCTGAAAAAAGTAGCACAATGACCTATATAAAAATTATCTAAATGAATCTACATAAACTTAACTACATTAGTTATCTTACCGTGGGTAATTTGCTCATCGTAGTTTAATTGATTGTTTGTATCTTTAAAATTTCTTTAAATTAATTAATATGTCATTACGAAATGCTGTAAGGTTATGTTCTTATGTCAAATGAAACTACGACGTGTTTGAAAGTTCTCATTAGACCTAATTTATAATACGAATTTATTGGATTTTGAAAATCGATTTTCTCCGAGTTGCCTGAATTGGGGGAGCTAAGATTTTAAATTTATGTATAACTAAATATGGTCTAAAGGTGTGTTAAAAATTGTGCAAATCGGTGAGGGGGAGTTGATAAGGCCTCCTTGTAAGTAATTCTTTACTAGGAAATTCTTAAATAAATTGTTGGTGAAAACAGGCATTAATCATTTTAGTATTTATTCTATGATTTTACCAACCTAGTTAAAAAAGCAGACTTACTTAGAAATTTTTAAATACATTTTTTTATAATTTAAATAATGTAATTAAATGGCAACAAAATGTAATTGAATAATGTATAAGCAAAATACATTTTTATTGTATTTAAATACAATTTATTACAAAAATACATTTAGAAACTCATTGAAAATACAAAATACAAAAGAAATTAATCGAATTATATCCTTTTAATAAAATGAACATCTGATCGTAATTAAAATTCTTTTGTAAAAATCTTAATTTATCAAAAAAGTACATATAAAAATGTACGACACTTATTTCCATAAAAGTAGACAAGTGATCAACTTTTGCAATTTATTCCAAGCAACTCGGAATATGTATTTACAGCGTTTATACATCTGATCATCTATAAGTGTAAACATTTATCGACAGAAGTTAATAAATAAATGTCTGACAGAAATTTTGCCTATTAAAGTGCAGCGTTTACATCTGACCATTTATAAGTGTCTACATTTATTGTCGGAAATTCAAATATATATGTCTGACAGAAATTTTGCATCGTTTACATTAGCGACAGTGACTGCCCGACATAAAATGTCGGAAATTTCTAAGTGTCTGACATACTAATGTAAACGGTCGAAGCAATTTTATGTCCGACACTTTATTTATATTTCTGAAAATAAATGTCCGGCTAAACTTTCAAGGAATTTCTACCTCTGTGATGTAAACGGTCAAAATAATTTTATGTCTGACACTTTATATATATTTCTGGAATAAAGTTCAGATCTAAACGTAGTAGCTTAAGTCACTATCGCTTAGCCACTATCCACTATCGCTTATTCCTTATCTCGTTCTATAAACCCACCATTAGAGCTTCTGATTGATTCATCAACCCAAAAAAGATTATATAATGCTAGGATGGCCAATTAAAAATATTCAGAACAATGTTTTTACACTTATTTGGAATTCTTTTGCAAATCTTCGGAATTCCTCAGAAATTACGAGAATTTCCTGGAAATCAACTTATCAACAAATGGCAAACGTTTCAAGACCTAATTAGTAGAGATGAGATTTTTAGGTTTTTACCTTTTTTTTTATTTTAGCTCCTATTTAGATGTTATTAGTACCAAAATTCGTTTCATGGAAAACTAAATCATATAAGGCTTACATTGTAAGCCCTATTTGTTTTTGCATTTTTTACCTTTTTTGACTGTTTTTAATTTTTACGACCTTTTTTGGACTTTTTGGACAATTTTCTTTAATTACTATAGTGAATTTATTGAAAAAATGTTATTCTTAACTATAATTTTACTAAAAACATTTATAAAAAATATTTTATTATATTTAATTTTTCTCTATCAATTTTTTATTTGAGAAAAAAAAATTAATTTTTATTAAAAAAATTTAATAAATTAAGGCCATTAAAATTTTAATATCTAATTGGTGGGTTTCGAAACTATGAAATACAAACCTAAAATAGCTTTTTTAGTGCCTTTTTAGGTACCTTTTTTTGACTTTATGCGACCTAAAATAGCACTTTTTAGGACCTTTTTAGGTACCTTTTTTTGAATTTTAACGACCTAAAAATCTCATCTCTACTAATTAGGAAAGCAACTTTTTACTTTGCATTTTTGTTAGTAGATTTTCCAAGCTGTGCGGCCTAAAGGCCGCATCGCAACGATGTTAGTGTTGATAATAAACAACGGAACTAATCCTGATATTGCCACCTAGCGAGCGTCACGGACCTTTAGATAGACTGGCCAAGTGATGACGTCATCAATAGGAATAAACATTATTTGTTTCTTTACGTTTAGTTCTCATAAGAATTACTATATAAATAAACCAACATTTTTTTTAAATGGACATCTTAAGCGCTAACGTCGAAATTATTACTTTAAAGTGTTTCTTCCACTTTGAAATGAAATTTTTTCGTTATTTTTCCTGTATTTATTACAACAGAATTAAAATCTTCATAAACTTTCAGAATATTTGAACAAATATCAAAAAATTTAAATAAAAAATTGTTCTGAAATCAAAATAACTTCAAATTTAATGCATCTTAGGGCTTAGAATTTTTTCGTTATTTTTCCTGTGTTTATTACAATAGAATTAATATCTTTATGAACTTTCAGAATATTTGAACAAAATTAAATTTTTATCAAAAAAAATTCAAAAATTGTACTCAAATCAAAATAGCTGCAAATTTAATGCATCTTAGGCCTTAGAATTTTTTCTTTATTTTTCCTGTGCTTATTACAACAGAATTAATATCTTCATAAACTTTCAGACTATTTGAACAGAATTAAATTTTTATCAAAAAATTTAAATCAAAAATTGTTCTGAAATCAAAATAACTTCAAATCTAAGGCATCTTAGGGTTTAGAATTTTTTCGTTATTTTCCCTGTGCTTATTACAACAAGATTAATATTTTCTAAACATTTCAGAATATTTGAACAAAATTAAATTTTTAACAAATTCAAATCAAAAATTGCGCTGGATTCAAAATAACTCCAAATCTAAGGCATTTTAGGGCTCAGAATTTTTTCGTTATTTTTCCTGTGTTTATTACAACAGGATTAATATTTTCTAAACATTTCAGAATATTTGAACAAAATTAAATTTTTAACTTTAAATCAAAACTTGCGCTGGATTCAAAATAACTGTAAATCTAAGGCTCCTTAGGACTTACAATTTTTTTGTTATTTTTCCTGTGTTTATTACAATAGAATTAATATTTTCTAAACATTTCAGAATATTTGAACAAAATTAAATTTTTAACAAAGGCTGTAGCACGTTAAGTTAGGTGAATCGGCCCTCGTCGATTTTTTCAAGTTTTTCATGAGTCCTCGTTAGATACTCATAAAAGAAAATTTTTGAGCCCATGTTGACATTCCCACCCCCCTCCAGGGAGGCGTGACCTTGAAATATGTGATTTTAATGTTTTTAGCGATATTTTAGCCATTTTTCAATCAATTAAAGCGAAACTTGGTGAATATGGAGTGGTTTTAGGTACAAATACCCTCAATTTTTTTCATATTTTTTTCATCACTTTTACACTACTAAAACCGGTTTAGAAAATTTCAAAATGGCGTCCTGAACGCCATTTTTGAGGTGGGAATCCAAAAAAATTCATGAATATTTTTCAAGGTATTCTTCAACTATATACCCATTTTTAGCGATTTTCAAGTCCGGGCACATACCTAAACAACGAAAAAACCACTTTTTTGATCAATTATCGCTTACTTTTGACCATTATTACGCTCACTTAGCATCGATATGAGTATCTTTTGAAAGGATTTTTTAATTCCTTATGTATTGAAGAAACGAAATGATTTTACCCTGGCATTTGAAAAAGTTATTTTTTGAAAACCTAAATAGGCAACACTGCGTAAAACGCGGTGCCCAGAACGCAACGACCTTGCGCAGGCCCGTAGCCAGGGGGGGCACTTGGGGGCACGTGCCCCCCCCCGAAATGTTGAAAAGACAAAGAAAATGGAAGGGGAACAACCGAAAATTTTACATTTTACAAAAGATTTTTTACAAGTGCCCCCCCCCGAAATGAAATCCTGGCTACAGGCCTGACCTTGCGGTTCCAGATTTTTCCTTACGCTGCGTTTTCTAGAAACGCCCCGAAATGCTAACAAAAATTTTTTGTTTTTAATTACTTTTATTTTTCATTAAGATATTCGTAACATTTTTTTTTGTGTATTATTATTTTATTATTTTACAATTAAATTGTTAATAAGTAGAGCTCGGATTTTTATAATTTGTCATGTTTTCCTAAGTTGGAGAAGATCGCGCATATCATGTAGATCTTTGCGAATCATAACATTCTGAGTAAAATGAGCCCAATTTCATAGTGCATATTTTGCATATTTTGGGTATAAATGCATGTTTATCCAATACCTGCAAGTAAAATAACTTTTACATTAACATTTTCAAGCAACCAAAGTGGAATTTTATTCATTAGTGAGCGAAAGTGAAGTTTTCGCTCACTAGTGAATAAAATGAGTAAAATCACAGTATTTTATTAAAACTCAACCAAAAGTCTAGAGTGTCAAATTGATTACTGTCACAAGCAAGCAATATAATTATGTAACAATTTAAAATTTTTGATTTTGAAAATTTTCATTTTACTTGCAGGTTTTGGATATAATGTTGTATGCCACTTTTGAGTAAAGATATTTTTATCCACTTACGGATGATAGCACACTCGGCGTTGCCTCGTGTGCTATATTTCGTTTGTGTATAAAAATTATCTTTACTCACTAGTCCCATAAATTACTATTTCTCATTTTAGACGTTTTCAGCGCGTATTCGTCATATTTTGGCCTTTTTTTTCTCTATTCTTTTATCCACTAAAACCGTCAAACCTGAGAAAACCAAGAAATCCTGAAAAAAAATTGGCTGTTATAATACCTAATAATAATTAATACATTTGAAATAAAATAGAAAGCTTTAAACCTATTTCTTTTCATTTGTTTAATTTTCTGCACACTTCTGTTTTTAAAAAAATACCTTCAAATAGTTCAAATTATAAAAAACCTTTCAAAAGATACCCATATCGATGCTGAGCGTAATAATGGTCAAAGGTAAGCGATAATTGATCAAAAAAATGGTTTTTTCGTTGTTTAGGTATGTGCCCGGACTTGAAAATCGCTAAAAATGGGTATATAGTTGAAGAATACCTTGAAAAATATTCATGAATTTTTTTGGATTCCCACCTCAAAAATGGCGTTCAGGACGCCATTTTGAAATTTTCTAAATCGGTTTTAGTAGTGTAAAAGTGATGAAAAAAATTTGAAAAAAATTGAGGGTATTTGTACCTAAAACCACTCCATATTCACCAAGATTCGCTTTAATTGATTGAAAAATGCCTAAAATATCGCTAAAAACATTAAAATCACATATTTCAAGGTCACGCCTCCCTGGAGGGGGGTGGGAATGTCAACATGGGCTCAAAAATTTTCTTTTATGAGTATCTAACGAGGACTCATGAAAAACTTGAAAAAATCGCCGAGGGCCGATTCACCTAACTTAACGTGCTACAGCCTTTAAATCAAAACTTGCGCTGGATTCAAAATAACTGCAAATCTAAGGCATTTTAGGGCTCAGAATTTTTTCGTTATTTTTCCTGTGTTTATTACAACAGGATTAATATTTTCTAAACATTTCAGAATATTTGAACAAAATTAAATTTTTAACAAAAAATTTAAATTAAAAATTGCGCACTATTCAAAATAACTGCTGCAAATCTAAGGCATCTTAGGGTTTAGAATTTTTTCGTTATTTTCCCTGTGCTTATTACAACAAGATTAATATTTTCTAAACATTTCAGAATATTTGAACAAAATTAAATTTTTAACAAATTTAAATCAAAACTTGCGCTGGATTCAAAATAACTGCAAATCTAAGGCATTTTAGGGCTCAGAATTTTTTCGTTATTTTTCCTGTGTTTATTACAACAGGATTAATATTTTCTAAACATTTCAGAATATTTGAACAAAATTAAATTTTTAACAAAAAATTTAAATTAAAAATTGCGCACTATTCAAAATAACTGCTGCAAATCTAAGGCATCTTAGGGTTTAGAATTTTTTCGTTATTTTCCCTGTGCTTATTACAACAAGATTAATATTTTCTAAACATTTCAGAATATTTGAACAAAATTAAATTTTTAACAAATTTAAATTAAAACTTGCGCTGGATTCAAAATAACTGCAAATCTAAGGCATTTTAGGGCTCAGAATTTTTTCGTTATTTTTCCTGTGTTTATTACAACAGGATCAATATTTTCTAAACATTTCAGAATATTTGAACAAAATTAAATTTTTAACAAAAAATTTAAATTAAAAATTGCGCACTATTCAAAATAACTGCTGCAAATCTAAGGCATCTTTAAGGTTTAGAATTTTTTCGTTATTTTCCCTGTGCTTATTACAACAAGATTAATATTTTCTAAACATTTCAGAATATTTGAACAAAATTAAAATGTCATCAAAATATTTAAATCAAAAATTGCTCTGAAATCAAAATAACTGCAAATCATAGTACCATATGGTGTTCCATGCTTTCAGTCGATCAATCAATTAGAAAAATAATCTTACTTCCCACACGCTTTCAACTACTAATACTGGAAAGTTTTGATAAAAAGTAGAAAGTTACAAATACGATGCTCAATTTATTAGATTTGATTCCAGTCAATTGCATTATACAATAAATTTAATGACAACAAATTTTTTTCTAGATTCTACGAGGTGATTGCTCCAAGAGTTGTTCGACCCAACAGCGATTACCATGCTTCCGTCAGCATTCATTCGACATCAGTGCCCACAACTGTTGATGTTACACTTTCCGGAACTTCCAATAGAGGGAAACCTTTCAATATAAAGGAAACAACCTTCGTTCAACCTTATACCTCCAGAATAGTTCGATTAGAGGTAAAATTCATCAATTTTTGAACCCAAAACTTGATTTTGATAATTCTCTCTGTCTTAGACCCGTGATATCGAACCTGGCAATTATGTATTATCGGTACGTGGAACGGGAGGTGTTTCATTCCAAGAAACCACCCCTCTCCAATACATGAAGAAAACATACACCGTTTTCATCCAAACTGATAAAGCTGTTTACAAACCTGGACATAAGATTTTATTCCGTGCTATCGTATTAAATTCACAATTAAAACCTGCAGCTGAAGTTAGAAACGAACCACTCAACATTCACATTTCCGTGAGGATTATTGAAAAATGGCGTCAGGATTGCGACTAAATCTTTTCCATTGTTTTAGGATGGAGAAGGAAATAAAGTGAAACAGTGGAGCAACGTTTTTGCAACCAAAGGAGTCTTCAGTGGAGAACTTTCTTTAAGCAGGCATCTTGTTCTTGGGAACTGGAACATATCGGTCACCATACACGGACAAACTTTCAATAAAACGATTGAAGTTGCAAAATATATTTTGCCCAAATTTTTGATTAATATTCAAGCACCAAAGCATATTACCTTTAAGGAAAATACTTTAGTTGCGAATATTCAGGCATTGTATGTGATTTTCCTTATAATAATGCAGTTAGTATTTTATTTATTGTTTTCAGATATAATTACGGCAAAAAGGTAAAAGGAAATGCTACGATCACAGTGTATCCAACAATTTTTTCTGGAGTTATTCAACCAATTTTCCAAACTCCAATTCGTAAAGTGATCAGCGATTTTGAAGGTTCCACAACAGTGGAATTTGATATAGCAAACGAAATTAAGCTCAATGATGAATACGAGAGAACGGTGATCGTCGATGTTACCATCGAGGAACACTTAACAGGAAGAAGGCAAAATAACAGCATGGAAGTTCATATTCATAAGTACGACTACAAGATGGATATCATCAAAACTGCTGATTACTACAAACCAGGATTAAAATACACCGCTTATGTGAGTTCCTTACCTTTTTTAGATTTCCCGAAAAAATCCAAATATATTTGCAGATTAAAGTCACAAATAATGATGGAACGCTCATTAAGGCACAAAATAAGTCTGTTTTGGTGAAGTATGGGTACTCGCGAGTGAATGAAGTCTACACGGAAGAAAAACGTACGTTTGACCAAAACGGAATCATCAAATTGGAGTTGTATCCTCCAGTTAATTCGACAAATGAAACTGCACTTAGAATTGAGGTAAAAACTATTTTGGATAAACCAACAATTTTGCTCATCCACAATTTTGTTTAGGCCGAATATATGGATTTAAAGGAAAAAATGTCACCAGTACCGGCTGCAATTTCGGCCAGCAAAAATTACCTTCAAGTGAGTTTGGAAAAGGATAGAAAACCTATCGTCAATCAACCCGTTGATGTCGTGGTAAACTGCACGGAACCCATGAAGTACATCACCTATCAAGTGTTTGGAAGAGGGGATGTTTTATTGGCTCACAGTTTTCAGACGGATAACCAGAAGGTAAAAGATGATCGTAGTAAAAGTGGCAAAATTTCATTCAATTTTTTAGGTTTTCAAATTTCATTTTACGGTCACATTCTCCATGGTACCAGTTGCTCACTTACTGGTTAACTACATTGGAAGCGATGGGCAAGTAATAGCTGACTCATTGGATATTGAAATCGATGGTTTACTGCAAAACTTTGTAAGTTAATTTTCTTTCGCATGCATAGTACAAAATCCTTTTTTTTATGCATTTCTCTTATTTCAGATCGACATCCAACTTAACACAGTGGAGAGCCAACCAGAATCAGAAATCGACTTCACCATTAGTTCGCAACCAAATTCGTACGTTGGTTTATTGGCAGTTGATCAAAACGTTGGACACTTACGATCCGGTTACGACTTATCGGAAAATTTGGTTTCCGAAGAATTGAAAAGTTACGATGTCGCATATTATTCTCCCTATTCGGAAATTTTGAAAAATACGGATATCAATTCTTTTTGGAAACCAGGTGCAAGTAACACTTTTGATGTCTTCCACGTAAGTATTCCAATTTTAAGTCTGGAAGAAGTGTGACAATTTTAATGAAATTATAGGATTCGGGTGCTCTCATCATAACCAACGCTTTGGTTTCAAAATATCGACCAACTTGTAAGTTGACCACTTTTAGCAAGTAAAATAAAATTGAAATCCAAATTTTTTTGACAGTGGAAGACATTTACGTACGTCCAGCTTCATATGGAAGTAGTACTGTAAAGCCGGATCGAGGAGTTGGTTTATCTTTCCATTCCATAACTCGACCACCTTTAGCAGGACCATACGCATTTAGTAGAATTCCAAAGCCAGTCTGGAATAAACCCAAAGTGTACTTGACCGATGATATCGCTGACACGTGGCTATTCAGTAATTTTTCTCTAAAGTACGAAAGGCATCGTTTTAAAAGATTTTGTTAACTAAATTACAATTTTATAGCATCGAAGGAAAAACATCCGTTGGAAGAAGAATTCCAAGTTCTTTAAACACCTGGGTAATAACAGGATTTTCCTTGGATCCCTTACACGGTTTGGGTCTCCTAAAAAATTCCCCGAAAAAGCTGAAAGTATCAAAACCTTTGGTGCTCACCATGGATCTGCCTCACTCGGTGCAACGTGACGAGGCCTTGGCTATTCCAATCGTTGTTTACAACAACCAAGACAAAGACATCACCGTTGACGTAACCATCCATAATTCCGAACAAAAATTCAAATTTGCCGACATCACCAACGATAAAAATGCTACAAAGAGTAAATCTGCAATTTTAAAATAATTATGTGAGGTAATAATGACTTATTTACAGAAATCGAAATATACAGGAAGAAGAAAGTTGTGGTGCAACGTAACAGTGGAGCTTCCGTCTCAATCATGATTACACCGTCCAAACTGGGCGAAATTGAACTCAAAGTTACTGCATCCGTTTCTGGTGTAACACAAGACACAATAATAAAGAATCTTGTGGTTAAGGTAAAACATTTTTTGTAAACCGTCAGGGCTGTCTGGCTTTGCGAACTACTAAGTTAGTGCGTTGGAATCAACTAATTTTGACAGATCCATAGACCGTAAACCTATAATTGTTGTTATTTTAGGCTGAGGGGGAGACCCAATATTTTACCAAATCCATTTTGGTGGATTTACGAAGAAGTCGATCATTCAAAGGCAACTTAACTTTCGAGATTCCGAAAAATATAATTCCGGATTCTGAAAGCATTGAAGTGTCAGTGATCGGTGATTTAATGTGGACTTCCATAACTCATTTGGACAATTTGATTCAACTACCAACCGGATGCGGGGAACAAAATTTGTTGCACTTCGTGCCAAATTTGATTGTGCTTAATTATTTATTGAACAGTAATCAACTTTCTCCTTCTATTTTGAAACACACGGTAAATAACTTGGAAACGGCTTATCAACAGCAGTTGATGTATAAGCGACCCGATGGTTCTTTTAGCGCTTTTGGAAAGAGAGATCGCAATAGCAGTGTTTGGTAAGAAAGTTAAATTAAATTTGGTTCAGGTAATTATTATAAACGTTTTAGGATAACAGCGTACTCCGCTTTTGCGTTTAAACAAGCTAAACGTTTCATATTTGTGGATGAAAATGTGATCGAAGCATCGTTGAATTGGTTGGAAGGTATCCAAGCAGCAAACGGAAGCTTTAACGAAGTTGGTAACATCATACATCATGAAATGCAGAAGAGTGATAAAAGTTTGGCCTTAACAGCGTTTACCTTGATGGCCTTCATCGAAAACCAGGTACCTACTGCTTACTGAGTGTAAATTTTTTACTTTACTGTGATTTTTTTAGAAGTCTTCGCGTTTATCCAACGTTATCAACAAAGGCCTCGATTACATTGCAAGAAACCTCATGGAAACTGACAACGTGTACACAATTGCAATTTGTACTTACGTTCTCTTTTTGGCGAAGCATCCTTTCAGGCAGAGCGCCTTTAATGTTTTGGATGTCAAGGCCAAAACCAATGAAGACAGTAAGTGGTGGAGTGAGCCGATTAGTAAAAGAGAAGAACAAAATCCATGGAATAGATTACCAAAATCTCTCGACATTGAAACCACATCCTATGCCTTGTTAGCCTTTTTGGAAGCAAATTTATTAAACGATGCTTTGCCAGTTGTAAATTGGTTGATTAGACAGCAAAACAGTTTGGGCGGATTTACCTCTTCTCAGGATACGGTTGTAGGCACTGTTGCGCTCTATAAGTTAGTGACCAAACTTGGAACAGGTTCAAATATGGAAATCGATTATAAATTTAAAGATGGTTCCGACCGATTCAGTATTGTTAGAGATAATGCTATGATTGATCAAAGAATGAAGATTAATACCGACGCAAGGCAAGTCAATATATCTGCCACGGGTCAAGGAATTGGGCTCTTTAGGGTAATCTATAAATATAACGTAAATGTTACTGGTCCATGGCCAATGTTTATTCTCGATCCACAAGTTGATAAAAATTCCAATCAGCATCATTTGCAACTCTCAATATGCACTTCGTAAGTAAACAAGGTGGATGTATCTGAAGGCAATTCATGTGAAACTTGCTTTTAGATTTGTGAGCCAAAATCTGACATCGACATCCGAAAGCAACATGGCTGTGATGGAAGTAAATCTACCTTCAGGCTTTACTGCTGATACAGATTCCTTGCCGAGTTTGGAAGTGTCGCAAAACGTGCAACGCGTTGAAACCAAAAATGAGGATACCACAATCGTTTTGTATTTCAACAATTTAACGACTACTGAGTTTTGTCCTACCGTCTCGGCATTCAGGACTCACAAAGTTGCCAAGCAGAAACCAGTCCCTGTGATTGTGTACGATTACTACGACAGTTGTATGTGTTTGATTATTTCTTATATCATCCAATATTGCATCATCCCAAATTTTTACTAAATAGGAAATTTTTTCAGCCCGCAGAGCAAGAATATTCTACAAAATGAGGAGTACAACGCTGTGTGATATTTGCGAAAACGAAGACTGTGGAGAGCTCTGCACAGCATTCGAACGCCAACAAGATCAAGTGGCGGCTGAGAGCAAACAGCAAGGGGGTAGTTCAGCGAAAGTTACAAACGAGAAAATAACTATGTTGATTGGATTTCTTATTCTTCTATATAGAAATTCCATTTTGTAAGAGGTAGTAAAGGAAATCGAAAAATTATCAGGGAACTATTAAAAAAAACTGTGATTAACTTCTTCTTCGTCACCTCCAGATCCATTTTTGCAAGTTTTGGTGCCCCAATAAATAATTTTGGTGTTTTGTCTGGTTAATTAGAACCCGTCACGGCCGCTTAATAAGCTAGCGGTTTTCATTTAAGTGTACACGGCTCTTCTAGTATTTGGGGTCCAAAATTTGCTTTTACATAAAAATGGATCTGGTTTTTAATTAATTGACTAAAGTTGCTGATTTCTGTGGAGACTATTGCGATGAAGCGTTTGTGAAGTTATGAACTTTTTACCGCAATACTTTACACTGTTCTGCAGTAGGTAATAAAATTAACAATAATAATAAATAATTCAGTCTTAAGCTTCGCAAAACTGTGCCACGTAACAAATACTAAAATGTGATATTAATGTGTTATATTTTTTCTGTAATTAAAAAAAATATTTTTACATAAATAATAAAAAATTAATTCTAGTAATTAGTACATTTTTTCCTTCCTAGCAACTCCGCTGTTTAATTTCTTTATGTGAAAACTATATAAAATTGGCGCCCAACGAGAAGGCATCGTAATATTTAGTCTCCTGATCTATTTGCAATTTAATTGCTTTAACAAAAATAAGCAATTTAACAAAAATTTTTATTTTTTTTATTTTGAATTTGTAATATCTGCTTAGAGGCAAAGGAAGGGTATAGTTTGTTATAAACTAAGTTTCACGAGTTCAAATCCCAGAAGCTTGACTGGGAGTGACGTGCGTGAATGGATTAACGAGAGGGACAATGTTTTTCTTTTGGATATTTTGAGGAAAATAAAATTTGGGGTGCTGTTGTAACATCTATTTATTAACGTACTTTAATATTGACTACATTTGAACAAACAACCTTCGTAACCTCCATTTTAAGAACATTTCATAATATAACAATCAAAAATATACACGCAGTCTTCAGATATGCTGAATATAATCACAATACCACAAGTAATTTATTGTCCTCAAACTAAGGCTAAATTTTGATTCAAGTGTTTTAAATTTAAAAACACCCAAGATTATAATTTGTAAGCCTTAGTGGTACCTAATTATAATTTATCATAAAAGCAATTTTGTTGTAACCGCACGTGAGAGTGCAAACTAAACAGATAAACAACCACTCGAGTTGCCCCTACAGACAAACAAGTAAACAATTATTACTTTACATCGCCTTCAATCAAAGTGTTATCTTGCAATAACAAAATTGATATGTGATTCGTTAAAAAAACAAAAAAAATGCACATTCGATAAACTTTTCATTAATAACAAATACAAAAAATAAATGTTTGGAATATAATGATCTCCTATACCTAATATTCTAAATTATTTATTTAAATAATAAAAGGGTTCACCCATTTCTTAAATACTTTAAATCCAAGGAGAGATGAACTTTCATTCTATTTAAGCTGGACAAACTATTTGATTGAAATTGATGGGTTGAATTATTCCTCCAGGTCCAGGTAAGCCAGTGTCTCCTCTATTCAAAAATTGGTCTGCGCTACGGGCGGCTTGACGACCTTCCGAAATTGCCCACACCACTAGAGATTGACCACGGCGACAATCTACAAAAAAAAACAGTAAAAACACAGAACTTTTCAAAATAAAATTTAAGTATTCGGTACCTCCGGCAGCAAACACGTTTGGTAAGTTGGTATGATAGTCTTTGGTGTCAAAGTTCGACCGTGCGTCGAGAGTAAGACCAAGTTGGTCGGCGATAGCTCGTTCTGGCCCTAAGAAACCCATCGCGAGGAAAATTAAATCTGCCTTAAATATTTTTTCACTGTTGGGGCGTTCTTTAAATTCCCATCGTCCAGTTTCATTTTTCGTCCAATCCACCAGTGTGGTGCGTACTCCGGCCACGTTTCCTTGACCATCATCCAAAAATTCCTTGGTTGTAATACTAAAGACTCTCGGATCCGCTCCATACTTTACCTTCACCTAAAATACAAACCGTATAAAATTGTTTAACAAATTAATCCTGACCTACTTCTTCGTGTCCGTAATCGACGCGGAACGTAAGGGGCCAGTTTGGCCATGGATTTTCAAACTTGCGTTTATCTGAAGGTCTCGGTAAAATTTCAAAGGATGTGATGGAAGCTGCGCCTTGACGAAGCGACGTTGCGATGCAATCGCATCCGGTGTCACCTCCACCTATGATAATGACGTGCTTATCTTTCGCATTTGGCCCGGGCATGATCGTTCCAAGTTGGCGCTTCTGCCAACTTTCCAAAAACTCCATAGCGAAATGAATTCCGTTCAGTTGGCGACCTGGGATTGGAAGGTCGCGAGGCCACGACGCGCCGGTACACAGTACAACAACTTCGTACTCCTCGCTGAGTTCTTTAGCGGAAATGTCTTTTCCGACGTTGATGTTCGTTTTAAATGTTATGCCTTCGGCGGCCATCAAGTCGACCCTTCGTTGTACGACGGTTTTACTTAATTTCATGGTAGGAATACCATACTGGAGTAAACCGCCTACGCGGTCGTTGCGTTCAAATACTGTGACCAAGTGACCGGCTTTGTTTAGTTGATGTGCGCATGCCAGACCGGCGGGTCCTGACCCTACTATAGCGGCACGTTTCCCAGTGCGTACGGTAGGAATTTGGGGTACAATCCAACCTTGTTCGTATGCGTGATCAATTATAGCGCATTCGATGTTTTTAATTGTGACACTGGGTTCCGAAATGCCCAAAACGCAAGCACCTTCGCATGGGGCAGGACAAACTCTTCCGGTAAACTCGGGGAAATTGTTAGTTTGCAGTAACTGATTGAGAGCCTGCCGCCACTGGTTCTGAAAAATGAGAAGATTCCATTTTGGAATGATATTGCCTAAAGGACATCCGTGCGTATTTGACTGACAGAACGGAACGCCGCACTCCATACAGCGAGCAGCTTGCACTCTTAAACCTTTGCGAACGTGCTGGAAGTTGTAAATTTCATCCCAGTCTTTTAACCTCTTCTCTGCTGGTCTATAAATGCCCGTTTCTCGCTGATACTTCATAAAACCTGCACGAAAAACTTCCGTAAGAAAGAAATTGGTTGAATTATTTATTTACCTCTAGTTTTATCCAAAGCTCGTTCCGCTTTCTTCTGTTCTACAACTACGTCGGGGACAGAATCTTCAATATCCATGATGCTTGCTTCGACCGAATTATGTTGAACTTTCGGTACGCTTTCCACAATTTTTTGTTTAAGTACTCTCTGGTATTCGTAAGGGAAGACTTTGACAAATTCTTTTGTTCTCGTTTTAAACTCCTTAATTAATTGGTCGGCGATAAGACTTCCGGTTAATTCTTTAAATTCTTCCAACAAAGTTTTCACCAATTCCAAATCTTCTTTGTCTTCTAATTTACATAATTCCACCGTTTCACGATTGCATTTGCTCGAGAACGACCCGTCGATGTCCCATACAAAAGCAATACCTCCGGACATACCAGCAGCAAAATTTCTTCCAGTTAATCCTAAAGAAATCTTTCAATTACACATCAGATCAACAAGAGTCTTTAAAATATACCACGCAGTAACTAACCGCCTTCCTTTCAATAAAAAAATTGTCCAAGCTGAACCAAACAATCAGGTCTTTCACCTAAACTCAAAAACGATTGAAACCAAACTTTTACTTATAATAAAAATAATACCTAAAATAAGTATAACGCCACCGGTCATATATTCACATCCGTGGTCTCCGACGCCCTCCACCACCGCAACAGCTCCAGAATTCCTAACAGCAAACCTTTCGGACGCGATTCCTCTCATGTACGCCCGACCACAAGTTGCACCATACAAACAAACGTTTCCCACAATTACGTTCAGATGTGATTCGAATTGAGACGTTTTGGGCGGATAAATGATTACCTTACCGCCAGATAAGCCTTTACCTAAAATAATTTTCTTTACATTTTGTCCCAGTCGATTAATCTGTTTTACTTACCAACATAATCGTTGGCATCCCCTTCTAAAGTGCACGTAATTCCTTTGGTCATAAAAGCACAAAAGCTTTGACCCGCAGATCCAGTTAAAGATATATCAATGTGTTTATTTTCGGGCAAACCGGCCTCATTGTATCTCCTTAAAATTAAAACGTTTTGGATAAATTACGTGAAATGGCAACCTGATTCGATGTGATTTTTATAATTTTTTGGTCATTTTATATTCGAAAGTTAGACCTTTTTTGAGTTATGGGGGAATAGTTCGAAATCGGGGACTACGATTTTAAAAATTTTTGCGACCTAGAAGGTAGCGAAACTGTTCCGCTATGATGCATATAATTGCATGCCCACGGATTCACACAGACAACTTGTGATTTGGTAGCACCTGCTACTAAAACATGTGAAATTTATGGAAAATGTTAATTTTTCGGCAAATTTATTTAACGATGTTGGATCAGAATAGGATTTAGTTGTCTTATCAAAACTCCGCTTCGCGTCACTCCGCTCCGGACGCTCTAGAGCCGTTTGACAACACTTTACGGTGCTGTGTCAATCCCAACTCTCCGCGCTTTAGACCTACTGAATTAACACGGACTGGCGACAGAATGAACAATAAGGTCAATTTTCGAGCGAAAATAGGAAACTTTAAAATCGATATAATTATGTCGAGTCCCTAATTTCGAACTGCTACTGTAGTATTATTTAAAAAAAATTAAACTTTTGTTAAAAGGCCAGGTACGTAACTCGATCGTTGTTATTACAACATGATAAGAAATCATATCAGCAAAACGGACAACAGATGCACTTGCTCTGAGATGAGGTAAGCTGCTGCCTACTTCTGTCGGTATTCGCATTGAAATTCTGTGAAGTGTTGAACTAGAGAGTGTCGGACTTGACAGGTTCTACTGTAATGAATTATATTGCACCTTGTAATTTTATCACTATTTTATTTTTTATTATCATTCTTAACGAAATAAACGTATATTTAAGAGTTTATGCAACCTATATTGTAATTTTGCCGTTAATTTGTAATTGTTTCACTAAAATTTATTACGCGTGTTAGAATAAAAATTAAAAATGTACAGTTTTTGTAGTAAAATTTGTTGCTTTTTTTACAATGCATTATTGCATAATGTTAATGAGATAATATGCATTTTATTATGTTTGTTTGATAATTTTAAAATTTTAATTTTACGTAATTTTGCTAACGATTTATATTTTATAATATAAAGTGCGGTCGCCGAATATGAATTAAAATAAATTGAAATACATTCTTGTGGCAAAAATTTTGAATCCGTATAATAAATATTTTTTTAATTTAAAGGGATATTTGAATCCTGTACGTACGTTATGGTGTTTACTACTGATGCGCATGAATTGATTAACGAGATTAACAAAAATTAAAAAAGGTAGAGTTGAAAATGGCACTTTGACCTATAAACTTGCAATAAAATAAGAAAAAAGAAACTTACATTGAGATGTGGTAACTTAAAGTTGATGCAAACGCACGACACTCGTTATGAATTTTCATTTCAATTTTGACGGAATCGGAATTTCCATTAACGACGTCTTTGGATAACTCAATCAACTTATTATCCAATCGATTTTCTAATTGGAAATCTTGAACGTTACTTCCTCCTTTAATGTTTACGCCTGGACGTAAGTGTAACGCGTTTTTCAGCATATTAGTCAAATTTAAGGTTCTTGCTTTAGCGTTTCCGTTTTCAGAAGCCTTGAGTAAGTCGGTACGGCCTATCAGTTCCTGGTAAGTTCGTATACCTAAGGAAGCCATGTGTTCCCGTACTTCTTCGGCAAGCATGAAGAAGTAATTAACTACGTGTTCCGGTTGACCCGTGAATTTTTTGCGAAGTTCAGGGTCTTGAGTTGCTATTCCCACTGGGCATGTGTTTAAATGACATTTGCGCATCATGGTGCATCCCATTACGATTAAGGGAGCGGTACTGAAGCCGATTTCGTCTGCACCCAATACCGCAGCCACTACTACGTCGAAACCCGTACGAATTTGACCGTCAGCTTGAAGAACGATTCGGGATCGTAGGTTATTCATAACAAGAGTTTGGTGAGTTTCGGCGATTCCCAATTCCCACGGCAATCCTGCGTTTTTGATTCCCGTCCACGAACTAGCGCCGGTTCCACCGTCGTGACCAGAAACCACTATGTGTTCGGCCTTACCTTTAGCAACACCAGCTGCTACAACTCCAACTCCCACCTAAGAAACAAAATTAATTTTGAACATCAATACATTACAAACACTTACTTCTGAGACCAGTTTGACCGAAATCCGCGCGTTAGGGTTTGCACATTTCAAATCGTAGATTAATTCTGCAAGATCTTCAATAGAATAAATGTCGTGGTGAGGTGGAGGAGAAATTAAACCAACTCCTGGAATGGAATGCCTGGTTTTGGCGATATCTGGGGTAACTTTGTATCTGAAAGAGAGCATTTTAAATCACTTATTTTGAGCAACTCTTCGGTACTTACCCTGGCAGTTCTCCTCCTTCTCCCGGTTTGGCACCTTGTGCCATTTTGATTTGTAAATCATCTGCATGTGCTAAATACGAAGAAGTAACACCAAAACGTCCGGAAGCGACTTGCTTAATCGCGGAACGTTTTTGAGGATCCAAGTAACGTTCCGGATCTTCTCCACCTTCACCAGTGTTACTTTTACCTTTTAGTTGGTTCATAGCTACGGCAAGCGTTTGGTGAGCTTCCAAACTGATGGAACCAAAACTCATAGCTCCAGTTGCAAACCGTTTGACTATCTCAGCAGCAGATTCGACTTCGGTTAGGTCTAAAGGTTGATCCAGAGCTCTTAATTCGAGTCGACCTCGCAACATACAATTTCTGACAGATTCGTTTGTCGCTTCTTTAAATTTCTCGTATGCGTTTTTATTATTTGAAATTGCCGAATCTTGCAATTCGGCAATACTGCGCGGGTCGTTAAGATGTTTTTCGCCTCCTGCTCTCCAGTGGTAATTACCGGCATCTCTTAGAACCAAACTATCAGGCCCTAATCTGTAAGCGTTACGGTGGCGTTCTATGGCTTCATCGGCCAGCAATTCCATTGTTACTCCACCAATACGTGAAGGAGTTCCTTTGAAACATTTATCGACGACTTCGTCAGATAAACCTACCGCTTCGAAAATCTGAGCTCCTTTGTAGGACTGTAAGGTGGATATTCCCATTTTAGCCATAACCTTGCTGATACCTGTCTGCATGGCTTGTGAATAATTTTGGAAAATAACTTCATCCGTCATGTTGCAATCCAATACGCCCTGATCCCTTAAACTTGCAGCCAACTCCAAGGCCAAATACGGGCAAATCGCGTCGGCACCGTAACCCAAAAGGACGCAGACGTGATGAACTTCCCGTACTTCCCCGCTTTCGACCACTAAAGCTACCTTCATGCGAGAGCGACTTTCAATAAGAGAGTGATGAACGGCACCCAAAATGAGAAGACTACTAATAGGGACACGGTCAGGTCCAACCAGGCGATCAGATAGGATCAAAATTTGATGGGTTTTAGCTGCTACATTTGCTTCATCACAAATTGCTTGAACTTTTGGCAATAGTCCATTTGCACCTTCGCTTGCAGGGAAGGTAGTATCCAAAACATGAGCGCTCCAATCGCGATAACTAGTCAATTTTAACACTTCCAAGTCTGGAATGGAAATCACCGGCTGTTTTAACCACAATCGGTGAACCTAGGAACAAAAATTTCGTGTGCTGTGAAGAAAAGAATAAAGTAAGTAGACAAAAATATTTACCTGCTTAGCAGAAGGATTCAAAATGTTTGCTTCAGGTCCAATTGGACACTGTAAAGACATAACAACTTTTTCTCTAAACGGATCAATGGGTGGGTTGGTAACTTGGGCAAATAGTTGCTTGAAGTAACTGTAGACAAGTGGAGAAAAAGAAGATAAACATGCCAAGGGTTCATCATTACCCATACTTCCTAAAGCTTCTTTTCTAAAGACAAATCATTTAAATAGAGGAAAGGATGGTAAAAATAATTTTGTCTTACTTTTCGTTTATCATGGGTAAAACAAGCATTTGGATGGTTTCTGTTGAGTATCCAAATAATGGTAAACGTTGGTCAGCCAAACCACTTGGATTGTATTTAACCGTTTTGGAATGTCCTGCTTTCAGATGCGCTTCACGTAAATCTTCCATTGAAATCTAAATTATTTTCAAGTTAGCAACAGAAGTAAAATAGGAAACAAAAAAAAACACAAAGTTAGCACTTCGAAAAGTCTATGTTAAACTAAATAAAAAATTCGAATCTGCATCCACCTTTTGTATAAGATAAAAAAAATTTGGTGAAATATTTTTTTGAACAGTCCTTGGCAGTGATTCCAATATTTTTCACCTCAAATTGTGATCAATGAACTTTGCTGCACAATGAATGCAGACTTAAAAAATTTAAAGCAGCTACGAATTGAAAATAGAAAGAAGAAGAAAATATAAAAACATTTAAGGTACACACCACTCACCATCTGTGGTCGGCAAACATGCAAAAACAGAAAATTACATTAACATTTTATTTAATAAACGACACTTTTTGGGATTTCAAATTTTTGAATAAAATCATTTAAAAAAAGTACCTGTTCTTTAAGCCACATGGAATGGGGACGCGATTGGGCTATCTTTTTCTTTAATTCGATGTCCTGAATTACTGCTTTCTCTTGAGTATCCACCAGCAACATCCTACCTGGTTTTAATCGACTTTTGACCAAAACGTCGGCTGGGTCCACGTCGTATACGCCTACCTAAAGAAAAATGTTGATAGTGGTAATATAAAGAGATAAAATGGAGTGAGGTTTACTTCGCTAGCCATGACCAAAATGTTTTCTTTGGTGATGTAGAATCTTGATGGTCTGAGACCGTTACGATCCAGGATGGCTCCAATGTAACGGCCGTCTGTAAAGGAAATTAGAGCGGGTCCATCCCATGGTTCCATTATGCAAGAAGCCCAATGGTAATAGTCGCGTTTTTCAGTACTCATGGTAATGTCGTTGTGCCAGGCTTCAGGAACCATAGTCATTACTGCCTGAAATTGTAGGTCGATTTAGAATGAAGAATTTCCTCAAAAATAAATCTGAAGCTGGCAATGGTTTGTGCCTATGGAGGAGAAACTGTTTGTCCGGAATTGAACTGGGTATCTGCGTATTAGGCCATGTCTGTTTTTTTATTTCTTCTGTCTGTCAGTTTGTTATAGTTCAATTAATTTTTTAATTCCACAAATTGGAAGCAAAAATTAATGAAAAACAAATATTATCGGAATATATTTTGTAGTTGATTGAAAAATATAAAATAAGTTTGTGAGTAATCGGATATTTATAGATGTGATTAAGTAGCAATTCATTATTTGGTAATTCGGAATTTTACGAGATTTAAAATTGATAAAAATAGTAAAATAAAAACATAGTTCATTTCATCCATATGAGTCATAAATCATAATCAGCCATAATCAGTTGATACCAGATATTTTTGGGTTCTTAAAAATCCGGAATAAAGCATGGAACAAATTAGACAGATTAAAACTTACCTCAGGAAGAGATCTTTTACCAGCACGCACAAGAAACTCGAGCACACAGTCCGCCGATCCACTATCCGACAAATTTGGTTCAACAACCGGATACAGTTGCTGTAAGGTGTCGCCAAGATCCTCATTTCTCATCACCCCTTCGCGCGCTTTCATAAAATTAACGTTTCCTCGAAGGGTGTTAATTTCTCCATTGTGAGCAAGCATTCTAACAAAAACTCCCATTTAAAACCAAGAACCAGAATTATGGTGGAAAATTACCTCAAAGGATGTGCTCTTTCCCAACTTGGAAAAGTGTTGGTTGAAAATCTCGTGTGGACCAAAGCTAAGTAAGTATCATACAAAGGATGGGTAAGCTCTGGGAAATATGTCCATAATTGATCGGAAGTTAATTGACCCTTGTAGACAACGATTAAGCGACTCAAGGAACAAATGTAAAAGCGCCGTCCCGGCGATGCAATTGTATGAGTTGCACGTTTACGCAGGAAAAATATTTTGACATCAAATTCATCTACGGTCAAACTGGAATTCGGTTTAAAAAATACCTGCAGAATAATGGAATTACATGGTAGGAAGGATAATAAGGGTGGATTCAAACCTGTCTCATGAAGGGTTCTGAGCTTTTAGCAACTTGGCCAATGCTGGAATTATCGGTTGGGACACTACGCCAAGCAATAATAGAGAGACCCAGTTCTTGAGCCAATGTTTGGAAGTTGGCTTCTGACTCTTGGTGGTGCATTTTGTCCAGGTAGAATATACCGGTTGCATATTCTCCGAAGGGGGGTAATTGAACATTTTGTTCGTCTCTATTTAAATAAACATAATAGTTAACAATTGATTAATAAAAAATTGCATGGCATTGAAAAGTTAAGGTGTAGTTTTACGCTCCCAAGTTGCTCAGTTGCATCATATAAATTTATAACTTAAACTTTATTAAATTTATAATTTAAACTTTTGCTTCCGACCGAAAGAGAACACTATCGACTGGACGTTTAAACACTGAAGTCAATTTTGACATCCAGATCACCACCTTAATAATATAAATTTAACAAAAACTTAACTAAACGTTAAAATATTAGAATTTTAACCGTAAGTAAAGAACATACAAGAAATTTTATTTAGAAACACTTCAATAAATATTTTTTGTATTTTTTTTTAATATTTACCGTTTATAACTATTTTTTAATCGATTTTTTCATTTTCTGCTGATTAGATACAACTGAAGATCGACAAGAACCGTGAAACAACGTTGCATCGTATTACTTTTCAATAATATTCTACAATAATTTTACTATATTTTTTTACTTTTTTGAATCCGTCCCCCCGTATTTGCAATTTTTTCATATTTTTTTAAAAATATTATCTGTTTGTATTTTATCGCAAAGGGTTAAAAATATTTTTTAAAGTATGTTGTTCTTTACTGACGGTTAAAATTCTTATTTCTATTCTTGAAATTTCGTTTTTTAAGATTTTATTCTAATTTAATAATATAGGGTGTTTTTTTAGCTGCATGAGAACTTCAAAATGAAATAAAACATTAAAAACCTGACGGAATGTTTTGGTTATAATTTTTTTATGAAAGTACAGTTAAAGGCATTTATGATTTGAACATGACTTCCGGCATGTAACCACCACGACTAATGGTTACGAAGCGCATCCGTTCAGTCCAATTTTTGACCACTTTTTCCAATATTTCTGGCTTTATTTCATAAATGGCTTGCTGAATATTAGCCTCCAATGCTTCTAGAGTTGTTGGTTTGTTAGCATAAACCATGGATTTAACATACCCCCACAGAAAATAATCTGGAGGTGTCAAATCACACGATCTTGGAGGCCAATTGATAGGACCACGTTTTGAAATAATGTTGTCACCAAATTGTCCCTTCAATAAATTGATGGTTTCGTTGGCTGTGTGGCACGTAGCACCATCCTGTTGGAACCATAAGTTGTCAATGTTTAGCTCTTGAAGTTTTGGAAACAAAAATGTATTGAGTATGTGTCGATATCTCACACCATTCACCGTAACGGTAGCTCCTTCCTCATTTCGAAAGACATATGGACTAATGATGCCGTTGGCGTATATTCCACACCAAACAGTGAATTTTAATGGATGCAATGGAATCTCAAGATAATGTCCCGGATTGGTCTCACTCCATATACGGCAATTTTGTTTGTTCACATACCCATTTAACCAGAAATGTGCCTCGTCACTGAACAAAATTTTACGGTAAAAAAATGGATCCACTTCCAATTGGTTGTGAGCCCAATTTGGTAGCGTTGTTCAATGGTCAATCTATGCATTATCAAATGCCAAACCTTGCTAAACACAAATGTCAAAAAACTGTTTCCATAGCAATCTTGATTCAATTGTTATCCCTATTGAAAGTTCTCATGCAGCTAAAAAAACACCCTATATTTACTTCATATTGTGTAATATTTTACCACCCTTATAAAGTACATATTATAAAACTGTCTGTTCGTAACGCACCTGCCCGTACCAGCTAATTATAGAAAAAAGAAGATTAATATGCTTATTCAAAAATTAGGGTCAGGACGAAATATTCCTGAGAGTATGGATTTCGTTTGGTGCTCTTGCCACTATAATAAAATTATAAAGAATAAATACTTGTTCCAAATGGAATTTATTAATATTGTGTAAAGTAAGTAATCGCTCGTAAAGAATAAACACATAAATAATTATTAATACAAATCTTTGACAATTTGCCAATTAAAAAATGTTCTTGGAATAGATTCAATATTCTTTTATTATAGAAACCTCGAGAAGAAAAATATATTTTGCCATTTTTCTAATTTACTGACATTTATAAAATAATACTACAGTTTCTAAATTTAGTTCAACCATCATTTTTCAGCATCGTCTTGAGCATATCCTGGACCCCCAGACCAAAAACTGAATTTTTGGTTGAAAATGCAAAAAAGTAGTATTTTACGTATGAAGCTCGGAAAGTCGCTCTTACTGGATGGACAGACTACTTACAGAATGAACCGAAGGCCTGTGAATGCCAGTCAGTTATTTTATTTTGAAATGACCTGATTTTAAAAGCAGCTTAAAAATGCTGCTGTTTACACTGATATCTGTGATAATAACATAAAAAAATTTACATGATTATTTTTTCAAAATATTGTAGCTAATGTAACATCGGTTATCTAATCTTCCTGTACTGATAAATAAAGCAAACTTATTAAGCTATATTTACTAATTTTATTTATGCTATTAGTTTAAATACCAACTCATTAATTATTATTCAAGCAATATCATTTTCTTTCATTACCCGACATAAATAAAGTTAATTACAAAAATCTGCCAAGTCGCAAAAACCTTTGTAAAAATTGCTTCCATTCCAATTTTATTTTGTTTAAATTTATAGTCAGAAAAAAAAAGAATTATCTAATTGATGCCGTTGAAATTATAAATAATTAAGAGGACGGCTGATAACTGATAAGTTACTTTGTAATTTATAAACCACATAGTAATTTTCCTATTATTGGAAAGAGAACCACTACGGAACCACGCCAGTATCTCTCAATTTCCGGAAGAAAATGAGTTTCTCGAAAATTGACAACCCAACTGATATTGGAAGCGATACACTTGAACTTTGCAATATTTTGACTTACTTATCTAAATTCAATAACCTTTTGCAATATAAACAAACAATCCAAATTTAAATTTGCAGAATTAGTTGCTAAATTTTTTACTTACCTCAAGGAAGTGACATAAAAATCGTGGGGAATAGCGGTCAAAACTCCAGCACCGTCTCCAGTGTCGTTATCACAGGCACATGCACCTCTGTGGTTCATGGATATGGCCAATCTTTGTGCATCTCGGACAATCTTCGTTGTTCTTTTGCCATCGATGGCGACTATGAATCCAACGCCGCAAGCTGCCTTTTCAAAACTTGGATCGTACAAGCCTTGTTTCGGCGGTCCTTCCCAAGGTTCCGCCATTAATCCTGAAATTTAAATTGAAACTTTAAGTCACAAATATTTACAGAAAAACAATGGTTATTATTGGATGAGCACATGTTTGGCTCAGGTAAACCAAAATATTTATAAATCAAAATTCACTGCACATGTGCGTGATGATCTGCTTCCTTACTTTGAAAATTTAGGTCACGATATTATGGACTGTGGTCTCAAACTATGAATTATACAACTTGAACATTAAATTTTGGAAAAATTATTTACATTATACTTTGTAATTATTACGAGCTTGCGATTAACGCAAATTCATGTTATATAAACAAATTATCTCATCTCGTATTTTGTTGTGGAAGTTTTATAACTTATATTTAGCATAATTGTTTGTTTTTGTCTGATTTAAACTTGTACTTTGACTTTATATAATATACTTATTTTTAAGAAATTAAAATTTTTTTAAGAAGTTGACAATTGGTTCCTAAAACAAAATACGTGAGGATGAGTGATGGGAAAGTGTGCTAGATTAGACGATTTGCTGACAACTTTAATTAATGGGGTAGTTTTCCGTTGCATTTCCCACAGATCAATGTTAGACTATGGATTACAGTAGTGGAAGGAGCCAGAGCAAACAGGAATAGAACCGCGGTTTCCTGCTTCCTAGCCTGTCGTTATAAGCTTGCCACACCGCAGGGATTGCGGTGCACAATACATAATAGCACTGCCATGTTTGTGGTGTCTCTATTATTGTGGAAATAGCAAATAGAAACAATTATACATATTCCACATAATCAGAGGTCAACGCACTTGTTATAAATTTGCATATTCAAATTAGTTTAAAACGTATTGAAAACAAAAAGCGCCGTAGGCGATTTTGCTCAAGTGGTAAGTTATCACTCGATTAGTTGGTTTACGATTTTTTATTTTTAAACCGTAGTACATATTTTATAACTTGAAAGTTTTATCTTTGTTTAGAAATTTTTAAATTCATCAAGGAAAAGATAGTAATATCAGTGCAATATTTAAAATTAATGTTACGTAATGATTAGAAAAAAACACTTGTTTCAAATAACATTGTAAGATTTTTTTAAAGTTCAAGTTTAAAGTTTTACAGTTAAAAACAGTTTTAATTATGATTTTGGGGCCAAAAAGGATTCTATTAAAAAAAATGTTGCGTGTAAGGAATTACATTGTGGCCAAAAAATGTGAAGGAGCTTCGTCAACTATTTGCAGTCGTTCAAAGTTAACAAAAATATTTTTGAAATAAAATCACAGTTTAACGATTAAGTACATTGACTGTTAATGCAGACAACTGCCATAATATAACAAATTTTTCAACCATTTTAACATAAAAAACGAATTTAATCACGAAGTTATTTCATAATAATCAAAATATGATGTAATTTATGTAAGAATGTGGACAATTCAAAGTAAATAATAGGCTCATCTAACATGTTACGAATTCAATTAATATTAAAAATTTAAAAAAAATCTTTTAAAAAAGATTAAACAGAAACAGGTTTCTGTTTTCGAAATAAAAGAAGTTTTGTTCAAACATCCAAAGCAGATCTGATTTTTCAAAAATCTCTTATTTTACATGTTTAACAATAATTAAAAATTTAAAAGTGGAAAAATCTCTTTCGATTGATACCATTTTCGTTCTTATCCGTCCAATAATTTTGGTAATTATTACATTTACGGCATGAATGTTAATTTACGAGGGGATTTCGTCACCTCTATGCAAAACAAGCGAAGGTGAAATAACGCCGGCCTGCATTCAGACTAAAATTTATATGTGGAACCACAGAAATAAAAATTTTTCCTTAAAAAATTATGCATAATGAATTTCCTAAAAGTACAAGTAACCATAAACGTAAAAAAAAATATTTTATGTATAACTAGAATCGATATTGTATTTAACAGGGGGGAAACTTGCAGATTCGCTAGTTTTGCATAATGGTGACGATTTGTATGATTGTATAATATAATACTCCTCAGGCTCACGAGGTTAAAATTTATTCAACTTATAAATAATACTAGCTGGAAGGCCCATCCACGGACGGGCAGTTCGCCTAGGTTGAAAACTCGATTGGTGTGCTACTCGATCCCAGGGGGGGGGTGATTTTAACTTTTAAGTTGGTACTACCAACGACCAATCAGAATGCGTTGTGTGTCCTAAAAATTTGACACGCTGGAGGCGGCGGCGGAGGAGGCGGAGGAGGAGGCGGCGGAGCGTGCTGGTATTTTATATGTTTGATAAGCAGTAAACTGTGTCAATTAAATTTTAATAAAAGTTATCTAAATAGAATGGATCTCCCAGATATTATTTATTACTGATGTGATTGTTTCACCCACTGACGAGGAATGTGACCATGCTTGTCTAAGTTATAGTTGTTTGGTATGGGGTCTCAGGCGAATGCGTCTATTTTGTAGGTTGTAAATTTACTTTAAATTGGTTTAACTGTTATGATGGGTAATAAATAGCGCGTTCGTCTATGACATACAGGAGGAGCTTTCTAGCAAATAATTTTATTGGATTGAAAATTACGACTACAATTTGCGGTATTGTAGTAAATTTTACTACAACAGTAGTCGACAAAATGTTATCGAATTTAGCTACAAATGTGGAAATCTGCAAATTGCAGTACAAATTATATTTGTTTTATATTTAATTATTCTTTTATATATCAGGTCAAAACATTTGTAAAATATGTATATAAGCAAGTTAAATTAATTATTGAAAGGATAAATTATTATTAATTTATTAATTACAAGTGTTTTGGATTATTTATATTTATTATTTACATGTTATTATGATAGAGTATAATTTCATCTTTGCCTTTAATTAATAGTTACTTTAACTTGCTTATAGTAATAAACAATAAACACTATTAAATAGATTATAAATGGTAATATTTCATAATATTTCAATCAAATATTTTACTTTATCGTTGTTTTTGATTCTGACGAATCCATTCATGTGCGTCAAAATTAAAAATATTTTTCTATGCAAACAGTGCCTGTACATAAGTTGCAGCTAGCATGGTAGGTACGTAAATTCCTATATTTCTGTTTTTCTTGACACTAATAATTTAATTAATAGGAAGGGATCTGGACATTCTGCACAGCAATGATACACAAATGCAAGAGAGTATATTTGTCTTTCTATTTCGGATTACCAATGGTTATCATGGTTACTCATACACAGGGCCGTAGATAAGGGGGGGGGGGTTGGGGGTTCAAACCCCCTCCCCATGGGAGAGCGAGATATTAAAAAAAGGGTCTAAAAATTATTTTTGGCGCGAACCCCCCCATGGCATAGAAAAACTTTTTTTCCGGAGAACCCCCCCCCCCATGACCAATGTCTAGCTACGGCCCTGCTCATGCACTTTTCCTGGATCGTATGTAAGTTCCTCCGATTGCCGCTACTGATCCACTCAACGAACCCATTTTGAGGCAAAGCTCCCTTTAAAATGAAATGATCAGTAAATTTTTTGACGAAGGAAATGGTAAACTGTGTAATATTGACTATCTGTTATACTAAAGCATGTATTTTTGGTATAAGGGATTTTGCCTCATAATGGGTTGGCCGAGCGGAATCACTAGCGGCAATCAGGGTAATTTACATATGCTTTTTCCTGAATTGTTATTCCTTTACTCTATTCTTGTATATAAATTATAAAATACGAATAGTGATTGTTATTTGAGGCTATTGCAAAATATTTGTTTCTTGTTTAAAATAAATTTTCGTTGAAAAGCTGTTTGAAACACAACTACCAGCTGTATGGTGGTGATCAAGCGTATCGTAATTGCTTCCGACTTCAGTAGTAGTAACTAATTTATGATCAAATAAATAAAAACAGCAGTCTAACAATATTTTTAAAATTATCCAGATTTATGATCAATAAAATAACTAAAGTTGTAAATAAATAATAATAAATCAGATTTACAATACTTTTACAAAAAGAATACTTTATAAAGCAAAAAGAAATAAAAAAAAACATTTTTTCAAGTTTTAATTCTAATTTGCAAATAATTAATACAAATTCCCTGCAATGGGATTACTTACGTGACCTCAAAATGGGGGGGGGGGTCCCCCATAAAATCTCATTTCAATGAAAATGTCACATCAACTTTTTAATTAAGAGAATAGGAGGAAATACATGAACGCCCATGAATGAGTGAAAAATTTGGGAAGGTGGTAGACGTAATATAATTTTTCTCTTATTTCACAGAAAAAATGTAGTACATAGAAGACATCAGAGTTAACGCATAGGTATTTAGTAAGGAAAATCTCACGTGAGGGAGAGGGGGGTCCCACCACATCCTACCAAATCTCACCAAGGGGTGGGGGAAGTTCAAATGTAAAGAAAACCACCTCACGTAATTAATGGACGTCCCCTTACGCGTGACAGGAATAGAATTAATTGATTGGAGAGCGTTATATGGCTCTCAAAAAGGATAAATCTTAGCAACAACATTTGTTCGAAGTAGAAGAAGGTCCTCTTTATGGCCTTGGATTAGCAGAGTAATGCCCGTACCTATAGTCGCGGATCAAGCCGAGATCAAGGATTGACCCTCGGTTTTCTCTCTCTATCTCGTTACCCGGTTACGGTTTAACCGAGGTTCAATCCTTGATCTCGGCTTGATCCGCGACTATAGGTACGGGCATTACTCTGCTAATCCAAGGCCATAAAGAGGACCTTCTTCTACTTCGAACAAATGTTGTTGCTAAGATTTATCCTTTTTGAGAGCCATATAACGCTCTCCAATCAATTAATTCTATTCCTGTCACGCGTAAGGGGACGTCCATTAATTACGTGAGGTGGTTTTCTTTACATTTGAACTTCCCCCACCCCTTGGTGACATTTTTTTATATAAATTTGACGTTAATCTTATTAAAATGGTACCTACGAAAAACTTTAAACGCGTTTTTCTCAAAACTAAATTTTGAAAATTGGCGTGACGTATTGCTCAAAAACTATTCGAGCGATCATTATGAAATTTGGTGGAAATATTTCTAGTATAATAATTATCTATTGTGATCCTAATTGTTAGAAAAAAAATGTGTGTGGCAGGGAAACTTACTTATTTGAAACGCGTACCCTGAAGCGACTGTTATTCTGAGAAGAATGGGGTGGCGCTCATTCGAAAGAGCGAAACTTAAAGTTTTCTGTCATGCAGGTTTAGTAAATATCATGCAGTGGACGAGGGAGGAGCGCGCGTTCGCCTTAGAGACGTACTTTTCAAGCGAGCGTTCAATCGTCCCCACACAACGTGCATTCAGGAACCACTTTAATATCGCGCCTGCGGGTCCTGTTCCTGATCGGAAATTGATTATTTTATGGGTGGACCAGCTTTAGGAAAACCGGTGATGTACAGAAAAAGATCCTGGAGGTTCAAGAACGGTCAGGATACCCGAAGACATCGAGCAGATTAGGCAGTCAATTTTGCGATCTTCTAGGCAATCAGGGCGCAAACAAGCAACTGGTATTGATGTCTGATCGTTCTGTAAGACGAATTCTTCATAAAGAACTGCAATTTTATCCATACAAATTGGTACTGGTGAAAAACGTAATTAACGCGATTTTTTTTTTTTTACGAAAAAATACATGCGAAACCGTTCTTGACAGTATTTGGGTGCCTTGTGCTCTTCAGCAATGAGTATCATTTTCATCTTTCTCAACTCTCAGCTCAACTGAAGCTGTTATCGACAACATACCCGTTGATATGCTGGAAAGAGTGAAGAGACGCTTCAAAACTCGACTACCTAAATGTATTGACCAAAACGGAGGCCACCTTAATGATATAATTTTTAAAACATAGTAAATAAAAACTTTTAATGTCTCCCTGTGATATGGAAAAATAATTAAATTCTTATCTCATATACTGTTTGTGTTATTCATTTTTAAAATAAGGTAGTTTCCCTGCCGCACCCTGTACTTTTCTTGGGACAATTGACAAAAAAGACAATTAAAATTTACATCCAGCTGGACGTCATGCCAGATTCCAAGTCCCCCGGCAACCAGCTTATATAGTAGAAAAAATGTATGTTCTCATTCTTGAATGTTACAAAAAATTTATGATAAATTTTCAAAATCCTGCGATAATTCTTTTGTACTCTAAAAAATTCCTAAAGAAGCACCAATTATTTTTATTCTAATTGTATATCTCCCCTTAATAATTTGATAGAAAGCTCCTCCGCCATGTCACTGTTGCGGTCCCGTGCCTCTGATTCGTACAGTTATTACCAACCAATAAAAATTTAGTCACGACAGACAGGGAGTAACAGCTGCTAGTAAATAATAATATAATAAAAAATATAACTACATTTCTTCAAAATTTTTAACAATATGGTTAACATCAGTTGATTATTTTGCGATTTGTTAAAATACATCAATGGTTATTGTTTTGTTACTATTATGAGATTATGACATTTTAATGAATGGCAATTACATTTTTATTTGTAAACTACACAATATTCTTTTTAAATCATTATTATTAGTGTAATAATGTAATAAATTAAAAATCGTATGAAATTGCAGTATTCCTGTATTACAATACAAACCCTAATGACAGTTTAAGATTGCAATAATGTTAAAACATCTTTTTCCGAAATTAGAAATACTATTCACTCAGTAGAATATGATTTTAAAGAAAAGACTGGCTTCGACTGATTTTTGA
This sequence comes from Rhagonycha lutea, assembly GCA_958510855.1. Lineage (NCBI taxonomy): Eukaryota > Metazoa > Arthropoda > Insecta > Coleoptera > Cantharidae > Rhagonycha > Rhagonycha lutea. The sequence goes on from OY294036.1 coordinate 98,916,089, forward strand.
CAGGCGCCTCAAAGATTTTGACACAATTTCAATTTCATCCAAAGAAAAAACTATTCAGTTGTCTCACATAGACTTCATTGCTTTGTTTCATTTTTGGCAATTCTTTGATAGTAATAACCAATTTTTGAACTATCATATTATTATAATGACGAATATTTGGATGCTTTAAAATAATAAGTTCAGAAAAAAATGTCTTCCATCTCTCCACGTATTTGCAAATATCGAATAACATGTCAGGACCGAGAGACTCCAGATTAAACAACAAAACAACGAATAAGCAATTCTGTCACCACTGCGCCGATTCGGAATTCATCAATATCTAAAGATGTTGTTTTGATGTGCTCAAAAAAATATAATCCAATTATTTCTGTGACGTCAAGCTAGAGAAACATATCATGTGGGAGGTTAAGAGGAAACAAAATCATTCAACTTTTAATTTCCTATTAATCAATAAAATAAAAAAGTTTCCATTTTCATCAAAGGAAAAAATCTACATTTCTGTTGATAATCGAAAACTGTCGTGAAGCGTAGATAATTAACCTTCTTTTGGAATGGAATTTTTAGTGCCATAGCATGTTTATTCTGGTATATTAGAAGAAACGCAATTGAAATTGTCGATAATAATTACGATCCATAATAATATTCTGGCTTTGTTGGTTTGCCAAAAGTTACAAATATTTTGATAAAAAAAGATTTCTTGCTTTCATTAATAGTTAATCAAGAATTTTAAGCTTGATGAAAACGACTTTGAAAATAAAACTTGAATGGAAAATCAATAAGTTGCAGGGACTCTTATAATTATTATAATACAGTGGAAGCTCGATAATCCGAACACGATTAAATTACGAAATTTTTCAAATAAACTTTTCCAAATATTCAAAGTACATCTTTTGCTGTTTATAGTGTTAACGAATTTCGCCACCACGACGGCGACGTTCGGATTATCGAGGTTGCACTGTATTGGATGTTAAGTGAGAGATAAAAGGTAAAAAAGAAATAATCGTGGAATGTAAACTTAAACTTGTTCAATCTGACCTTGAATTTTTAAATGTTTACAATAATTGTAATATACGCTAAATAGGAATTAAATAATATATTATGTTAATAATAATATTGAATTGCATTTATTGGATAATTAAAACCATTTCAGGAAGATACCAATATCAATGTTGCATAATTCGTTTAAGTGTGGTTATTAATTTATGGATTTGCATAATCACGTTTCATTCAATGTCTTCTAATTTGTATGAAATATTAATTATCTTAACTAGGTCAGTTTAGCTCATAACTAATCAAACCATTTTTTAGTCTTACGATAAAATGAGCATGCAAAATATTTTAGCGGTCAAGCTTCAAGTTGAAGGCTACGTTTTTCCATAATTTACTTTAAAATTAAAAATTTGTCCATTGTATTATTTTCAATTCAGAAACCATAATTTAATGTTCGGATCCAGAATATTTTCTTTAAATTTTAATGCATTTCGTGCAGGTCTTCCTGCATTATTCGATAATTTGAATGCTATAATATGAAGTGTAAGGTTTTTTGTCAATAATAAGTAGGTACTCGTTCCGAGTCAGATTTTTATTTTTATTCGAGAACTCATTCAATATTTAAATTCCGCCGAGGGTTCTTACTGCAACGACTTCGTGTCCTGGAAGTTCATTCATAATTTATCGTAAGGAAACTTATTGTATGTGTATGTGATTAGCTTTAAGCATTTAATGCTTTCAAATAAGGGCCAGTTCTACAAAGCAAGTACAAACTAAGAATAAGCTATACAGAACGAAATCTGTGTGACTTATTCTCAGTATAGCTTATTCGTAATTTATACTTGCTTTGTAGAACTGGCCCTAAAGATGGTACCTAATGCTTTGTTTGGACGAGAAAATGTAACTGCTGTTGTTTTGGAATAAAAATTAGATTTGTAAGTCTTCTGTGGAAGAGCATGCAGTATTTTATTTACCAATAGTCGAACTGTCAGCTTTTCTCGTGTCGGAAGAAGCAGAGACAGAATGGACCTTTTAGGCGCGTCTGGAAATTATTGAGTTAGTTTAGTTAGGTAAGAAACCAGAGCGGAAAATTTGAAATTTAATTGCAATATTACGAATTTTAATTTCAATAAAACAAGAAATAAAAATCTAAGAAAAATGTTTACTGACTGGTGAATGCAGCTTAACAAAACTTATGCTCTCTGCAGAATGATAGCAGCCAAGCTAATGAATGAACAAATGAATGCTTTTCTTATCTAGAAGCTTTAATTTTAAACTCAGAAGTACGATAAGGACAATGCACTGTGACATCACAAGGATCCTGTTTTAGTCTTTTTTATCGATATTTGTCTAGACAAAATCTTATCGAGTGCAAAATTTGAGTACAAACATCAAATATTCCAAATCGATAACTCGCAGCAGGGTACCAAGAGGCTCTCGAAAAATGTCAATAGTCGAATCATTTCCTTACATTTTAGGTGTAATTTTATCTTGTTTTTAATTAGCCATTACTTTTCCATTACTTAAGTATTATTACGTCAATACAATTACAATTATCAATAATTCATGTCAAAACAAGATAAAAAAAATTACACGACATAAAAATGTGATATTGTTTTGGAAAAAAACGGAAAATGAGAGAACCTTGAAAATTGGAGTGGAAAATTGTCGTAATTACAATTTATTGGTTCAATGTTGACTCAATTAATTATCCATCGTATTGTAAATAAAAGACGAAATGGCGTGATTAATTTGAAAAAGTTATTGCCCCCCTGACCTGCTTGAAATTTGTAATTGATGTAGTTTGTTTTGACCATAGAACAAAATTCAAAAAGCAAAATTTTGCCCCTTTTATCCACCTTTTGAGAGTCACTGGATAAGATCTTTATCAAAATTAGTGAACAAAAATAGTTCATATTTTATTTTTAGCTTTTTCTAACGAAAAATTTTATAATATAAGAAAAATCGATGTGGTTAGATACTATTACCGATTGAATGGTTATTATCAAAACAAGTTCATTGTGAGATTAGGTAATACGTAGTATTTCCGATAACATTATTATTTTAAAACATGATTTGCGTTTCAGGTTCAAAATCATCGTTCCTCACGAATGTTTATAATAAATAAAATTTGAGCTGACCAAAAAAAAATTTAAATTACTGCGTGCCTGTTCATCAAAATGATAACATCAAAATTTGGAATTTGTTCAAAATCAAAAATAAATTTATTGCCTTTATTATTAACAATAATTCTGGCATCATTCAAACGTTTATTGATTTTTTAAAACTAGGGCGGTCTGCGTGCGCAAAATGCAATGCACGAGATTGAGTTGGCATAAATTTTGAAATAATATAACATAGCGATGTATTTTCTATGTCTTGAGAGAGTGGTTATATTTTTAGAAATGTACTAGAAAAACTAAATTACAAATACACGTGCTTTTTCCGTCAATCGATACCCGGCCTAGGAAAATCAACATGCGCGAAATTATGCAACCTTTTCAAGGGTAAAAAAAAAATAAACACGGATGAAGAGCCCACAGAAGAAAAATAAAAAAAAATTATAAAAAATATCACCAAATTTTTGTGATTTTAAGGCGAAGATTTATTCTTACCAAGTTTTGACTATTGTATTCTGTTACGAAAATTACTTTTTAGCTCCTTGCGAAGGTGTAGAAACGTCGAATTTTGGTTAAAAATTGGAAATTTTTTTAAGCAGTAGTTAATATACTCGCGATAACACAGTAGAATACACAACCACCATCACCCAACACGTTCGTGTTCGGAATGTTGTCAAGTGAAATGTGAAGAGAGGGCAAAACGTATCGGTTGGTATCAGCAGGATATCAACTTTAAGTTGAGCGCATGTTTTAGCCAACTGCGCGCAAATTCAACGAGCTACTGCATTATTTCGGATTTTAGCTTCTTGGTTGTTCTCGACCATCAATTTCCCATTACAATTGCGTAATTTGACGCAACAAAAGCAACCACGGATGGAAATATTCCATAATAAAAATGTGTGTAAAAACGGAAGATTTAGAATTGGATGAGGATAAATGATGGATTTAGCTTATCTACGTTTCTTATCTCCTCGGAAACGGAAGAAAAAAGGATGTTGTTTTGAAATTCTAGAAATTAACCAATTTTCTTTAAGTTTTGATACCAAAGAGGAAATTTAATAAGGGGGCGCGTTAAAACTCAGTTTTCTAGTTTTTATTTTTTAAATTACAGTGATTAGTACCGTGCAATAAGTGAGGAATTACGGAACCTATCATTAGGGGGGTCATTAAAAGTTAAAATGATTTATTGCTTTAGGATACAAGGACTATGAACTCCTAACTACCTGCCAAACAATGACAAAAAGTGAAATTGTTTTGTCAAGATGGGTTAAGGTAGGGTAGGTCCAAGTTGTCATTCATTTTTTTTCATATTCATAAAATAATAAATTTCTTTCCGATGTAGGCTAAAACAAGTCTAAAACCAAAAGTGATTGCGACATAGGAATACTTGACTGTTGGATTGCTCTATTTTTTATACATAAATAACTATGTTGTAACTAACCAACGAAATTTTTATTAATATTTTAAATACCTGATATATTAAAAGTACTACAAAATACAAGAAAACTTCCAAAATTCAAATTTTAAGTATTATAATTATAGATTAAATATTAGCACATCCATCATCGAATTTTGCAAACAAATTTCAATGATTATTATCCTTTGGTTTATTTTGTTCAAAATTTTAAAAATAAACTCAAAATTTTGCATATATTTATTTAGTTATGTAGCGAAGAAAATCGATTTGGCAATTAAACAATGTTCAAAAATTTTGTTTTTTATAAAGGCATAATTTATGTATATATATATTATTATTATTATTATATTAATATTATTTTTATATATTATTTATAAATATAAATGTACTGATAATTATTATTGTGTAGCATAAAATATTGTTATATTTTATATTCAAAAATATGTTAAAATATTTTGTTTGGTTCCAAATTGACGATTTATTTTGCTTCAAATATTAAATATTTTATTTAAAAATTCTACAAGTATTTAACCATTTTATTTTATTTATTTATAGCTTTATACATTCATGGCGAATATTGCTATCCCGTTCTGGGATTTACAAATTCATTTGATGAGGAGGATTAACCCCCGTATAACATCAAAAGTTTGGACAAGTTTTTTTTTTACACAATTTAATTGTGTAGTGTAAAATATCTCAAAGGCCAAAATGAAATAATGTTAAAAATTTTGGTTATTATTTGTTATCAAGACATTAACACTCCAATTTTGAAAAAAAAATCGATATTGACCTTTGGTTTCAAATTGACCATTTACTGTGATGCCAATTTGTTTTAAAAATAATCTCAAAATTCCACAAAAATTTACGGATTTATTTATGTAGCCAGTGGCGGTTTTAGAACTTATGAGGCCCCAGACGCAACTCAATTTTGAGGCCCCTCTCTAAGTATTTTCACTAATCCTACACACCCTAAAGCTATTGATTTGAACCCCTAGTGCCCAGCACAGCAGACGATTTATTTTTTTTTACTAAAAATTGCACTGAAGTCTGCTGAAGTCAAAATAACTGCAAATCCAAGACATCTTACATTTTAGGGTTTACAATTTTTTTGTTATTTTTCCTGAATTTACTACTACAGAATTGATATTTTCATAAAATTTCAGAATATTTGAACAAAATTAAAATTTTATCAAAAAATTTAAATCAAAAATTGCACTGAAATTAAAATAACTACAAATTTAAGGCATCTTAGGGATTAGAATTTTTTCGTTATTTTTCCTGTATTTATTACAACGGAATTAATATTTTCGTAAAGTTTCAAAATATTTGAAGAAAATTAAATTTTTATCAAAAAATGCTGATATCAAAATAATTGAAAAACTAAGGCAGCTTAGGGCTTAGAATTTTTTCGTTATTTTTCCTGTATTTATTACAAGAGAGTTAATATTTTCATGAAGTTTCAGAATATTTGGACAAAATTTAATTTTTATCAAAAAATTTAAATCTCAAATTGCACTGAAATCAAAATAACTGCAAATCTAAGGCATCTTAGGGCTTAGAATTTTTTAGTTATTTTTCCTGTGTTTATTACTACCGAATTAATATTTTCATAAAATTTTAGAATATTTAAACAAAATTAAATTTTTATCAAAAGATTTAAATCAAAAATTGCACTAAAATCAAAATATAGTTGAAGAACTATGGCATCTTAGGGCTTAGAATTTTTTCGTAAGTTTCAAGTATTTATTACAAGAGAGTTAATATTTTCATGAAGTTTCAAAACATTTGAACACAATAATTTAATTTTTATCACAAAATTTAAATCAAAAATTGCACTGAAATCAAAATAACTTCAAATTTAAGGCATCATAATTTTTTCGTTATTTTTCCTATATTTATTACAACATAGTTAATATTTTCATAAAGTTTCAAAACATTTGAACACAATAATTTAATTTTTATCACAAAATTTAAATCAAAAATTGCACTGAAATCAAAATAACTTCAAATTTAAGGCATCTTAAGGCTTAGAACTTTTTCGTTATTTTTCCTATATTTATTACAACATAGTTAATATTTTCATAAAGTTTCAAAACATTTGAACACAATAATTATTTTTTATCACAAAATTTAAATCAAAAATTGCACTGAAATCAAAATAACTACAAATCTAAGGCATCTTATGGATTAGAATTTTTTCAGTTAATTTTCCTGTGTTTATTACAACATAGTTAATATTTTCTTTAAAGTTTCAAAATATTTTAACAAAATTTAATTTTTATCAAAATATTTAAATCAAAAATTGCACTGAAATCAAAATAACTGCAAATCTAAAGCATTAGGGCTTAGAATTTTTTCGTTATTTTTCCTGTATTTATTACAACACGAATTTAATTAATAATAATTAAATTTTCCTTATTTTGAGGCCCCTTGATTTACGAGGCCCTAAGCGCGCGCCTCTTGCGCCTGTTGGGAAATTCGCCACTGTGTGTAGCCTAAAATATCGTTAGGCCTATAATAAAATAAATCGGAAAAATTTTGATTTTTACAAAGGCACTGAAATTTTGACCAAAATCGATAAGGACTTTCGGTTTAGAATTGACGAATTGTTTTGTTTCTAATGTTAAAAATAAACTTAAAATTCCACATTTTTATCAATTTAGTTATGTAACGTAAAATATCATCAAGGTCAAAATGAAATAATGTTAAAAAATTTGATTTTTATCAAGGTATCGACACTACAATTTTGAAGAAAAAAAAAACGATGCCTTTGGTTTCAAATTGATAATTTATTTTGTTTCAAATGTTAAAAATTATTTAAAAATTCAATCAATTATTTAGTTTTGTAGGATAAAATGTTGCCAAGGCCAAAATGAAATAATGTTAAAAATTTTTGTTTATTATAGAGGTATTGACACTGCAATTAAAACAAAATCAATATAATGTTATTAAACCTCTGCTTTAAAATTGATCATTTATATTTTATACTATGATAAAATGTTTTAAAAATATCTCAAAATTCTAGATTAATTTACCGTAAATCTTATAATGAAATAGATCTCAAAATATTTGCGTTTTATCACACTAAAAATGTGAACAAAATTGATAAAGGACTGCGGATTCAAATTAACAATTTATTTTGTTTCCATATTAAAAAGAAAGTCAAAATTCTATATGAATCTATCAATTTAGCTGTGTAGCGTAAAATTTTGCCAAGGTTAAAATGAAAGAAAATTATTATTTAAAAATTTTGTTTGCTATGGACCCTGCAATTTTTTAAACAATAATCTCAAAATTCTACATGAATTTACTGATTTAAATGCGTAGCCTAAAATATCGTAAAGCCCATAACGACATAAACCTCAAAAAATTTGCTTTTTATCAAGTCATTAATACAAAATTTGAATAAAATCGATAATGGCCTTTGGCAGGGCCGTAGCTAGGAACTGGTCATGGGGGGGGGGAGTCATTGGTAAAAGAATTATCGCAAGATTTTGAAAATTTATCAAATTCCACAGTGGTTTAAACATCTGCAATGTTTCTTATTCAATCAATTCTTATAAAATTGAAAGAAACTATAAAATTTTAATATTATAACTATTTTTACACCTGAATATAATGAAAAGCTACATGAAATATCCTCCCGGTGTTCCAAAATGATTGTGAATATCTTTTAGCTTTAAAAATGTTTATTTTTGTATAAAAGATTTCGTTAAATGCTGCATAATCGTTTAAAACGCTGTGCAAAATTTTTTATGGTTATTGTGATTATGTTCATTTAGTGGAGTAAGAATATTTCCTTTTATTGGAGGACAATTTTCCAATACACTAATTTTCAATTGGTTTTGATAACGCGTATCGCTATAATGCGAAACTATAATTAAAAAAGCTTATTAACATAATCAAAATTATGTATCTGTTATCAAAATGTATTGAAAATTGTATCATGTTATTGGAAAATTTTCATGTTTCCGATGAAATCAAAATAACTGCAAATCCAAATCATCTTAGGGATTAAATTTTTTAGTTATTTTTCCTGTGTTTATTAAAACATAGTTAATATTTTCATCAAGTTTCAAAATATTTGAAGAAAATTTAATTTTTATTTAAAAAAAAAAATCAAAATTTGCACTGAAATCAAAATATAACTGCAAATTTAAGGCATAATAGGGGCTTAGAATTTTTTAGTTATTTTTCCTGTGTTTATTATAACATAGTTAATATTTTCATCAAGTTTCAAAATATTTGAAGAAAATTTAATTTTTATCAAAAAAAAATCAAATTGCACTGAAATCAAAATAACTGCAAAGCTAAGGCATTTTAAGGCTTAGAATTTTTTCGTTATTTTGCCTGTGTTTATTACAACATAGTTAATATTTTCATAAAGTTTCAGAACATTTGAACAAAAATTAATTTTTATCAACTTTAAATCAAAAATTGCACTGAAATCAAAATAACTGCAAATCCAAGGGATCTAAGGACTTAGAATTTTTTCGTTATTTTTCCTGTATTTATTATAACATAATTAATATTTTCATCAAGTTTCAAAATATTTGAAGAAAATTTAATTTTTATCAAAAAAAAAAAATCAAAAATTGCACTGAAATCAAAATAACTGCAAATCTAAGGCATAATAGGGGCTTAGAATTTTTTAGTTAATTTTCCTGTGTTTATTATTACATAGTTAATATTTTCATAAAGTTTCAAAATATTTGAACAAAATTTAATTTTTATCAAAAAATTTAAATCAAAAATATAGCACTGAAATCAAAATATCTGCAAAGCTATAAGGCATTTTAAGGCTTAGAATTTTTTCGTTATTTTTCCTGTGTTTATTACAACATAGTTAATATTTTCATAAAGTTTCAGAACATTTGAACAAAAATTAATTTTTATCAAAAAATTTAAATCAAAAATAGCATTTAATTCAAAATAACTGCAAAGCTAAGGCATTTTAGGGCTTAGAATTTTTTTGTTATTTTTCCTGTGTTTATTACAACGGAATTAATATTTTCATAAAGTTTCAGAATATTAATATTTGAACAAAATGGAATTTTTATCAAAAAATTTAAATCAAAATTTGCACTAAAATCAAAATAACTGCAAATCTAATGCATCTTAGGGCTTAAAATTTTGTCGTTACTTTTCCTGTGTTTATTACAACAGGAATTTAATTAATATTAATTAAATTTTTCTTATTTTGAGGCCCCACGAGGCCCTAGGCGCGCGCCTCTTGCGCCTGTTCGGAAATCCGCCACTGTCTGAACCAAAAGTTACCATTTAATAAGAAGAAAGTCTCCATTTCGCTACGACTTAACAAAACAAAACAAAAATCAATTATTTAAAAAAAGTCTTACTTACCTAAATTTTGGTTATTATTCATAGGTCCTTTTGGTGTTTGACTTTCTCAATAAAGCAAAAAAAAAACACCTTCAATTTTATTGTTTACACTTCAATCAAATAGTAGGAAGAGTCTGTAACTGTCAAGGACCTGATAGAAAATAGCACTTAATTATTTTTAATTTACACTTTGTTATGTGGTTCACATAAATTTGTACTTATATTTATCATGTAATAGGTAATTAAATTTGACTGATTATTATCATCTAATACTGATACTTTTGTCAGTTAATCTGATAACGAATGGATATAATTGGTTGGTAATTGGTAATTACTAATTACCCGAGTACAAATCTAAAAATAAAGGATTATCTAATTTTAAAATTAAGAACTTCTAATCGCAAAAATGTAAAATCAATTTTTTTTTTGTAAATTTGCTAAAACTTAACTATGTGCTAAAATATTAGAATTTTAAGTGTACGTGAAATTTTAGGTCTGTTTGTTATGTAACTCTGAAATACTCCGAGTAAGTTAGTGTAAAAATTGCGAAAATTGATTGGTGTAAAAAGTGAGTTTGTGATTTTACACCAATCAATTTGTAGTTATAGTATGTTTTTTTTAAGAAACGAGACTTTGAATAGGGTTCAACCTTGCTTGAAATTTAATTTCAACCAATTTCATTGGTTAACATTCAAGTTATCCACGTGGAATAGAAATTTTGGTGAATTTTTTACTCGTTTCTTAAAAAAAACAGACTATAGTGTAATTCGGGTTGCACAAGGACTCTGATACCAAACAAAGTTTTTATTCAAAAACACTGAAAATACATTTTATTTATCCTTTTTTGACAGGGCAGGACTTCGGTGCGGAGAGCGGTGGCCCTTGGGTTTGGGGGGCCCAAGCTGAGCATTTAAATTCTTTAGGTATCTAAAAATACCTAAGAAAAATACATTCTAAAATAAAATAATGGTAGAAAATTGATAGATATGAAAAACAGGGGGGGATGAAAAACGTCTTTACAATTTTACAATTTATTTCAAAAATTTTTAAATTATAATTTTGCATTGTCAAATTGGTTGCCTATACAGTAGGATCTGAAATCAAATTTCTTTCAAAAAATAAATTCCTTTTTAAAATAAATTAACCATATTAAAATAAATTTATACTCTCACGCAATTTTACTCGAAATTTTAATAAAGCAAAACCGTATCGCAGTTCCAGCAATCATTCCAGCAGATTTTTAAATTCAATTCGCGCCAAAATAAAATTTCAAACCAGAATCAGCTGTTGACATAACCTATAAAATAATACATCCGAAATGTGTAAATATAAAATATTTAAACAATTCAACAGAGACAGGTTTTTCGTTAGAAACTTTCTCCTGAATTATTTAATGTTAATTTTTGGACGTCCTTTAACGAAATCGAATAAAAGTCGGACAAAAAGATTACCATTACCACAACCAAACTCGAAGGTCGCAACTTTCTTCGACCCACTTGTGAAAATTTCGTGTATTTTGTACGTAGTGGTGATATTTTTTTTAAGTGTGTTGCAATGAATTTGCCAAAATTGAGGTGCCTTTTTTTACGTAGAAACGTAACTGCGTCAATTTTTGTTGGTGGTTTTCAGAGTATTCAACCAACTCGAAATTTCAGTGTTAGTAATGTGAAATTTGCTAAAGTGGCTCAGTATCAGAAAGCCGATTGGAATCGTGCTGTAAGTGAGGCCGAGAAAATTGTGGGTTATCCGACATCGTTTTTAAGTCTCCGGTGGATACTCAGCGATGAAATTGCAAATGTGGCCTTACACCTGAGGAAGTTGGTCGGATCCAACCATCCTCTGCTTAAAACAGCCAAGTAAGTTACTTTCTACTTTTAAATTCAGCCTGTAACTTTGGTTTTTTAGGGGTTTGTTGTATAATGGTAAAAATAATATGCAAGCTTGGGGCTTGATTGTTTTGTTGGTTTCGAAAGCAGCCGGTCAAACCGCAGACGTATCTGATATGGAGCAAGATAAAGCTGCTGGTGTGCTGCACAGTCAACGTGCTTTGGCCGAAGTAACTGAGATGATACGTACCAGTCATTTGGTGCACAAAGGTTTGGTCAACTTAAAAGATTTTACAGAAGATTCAAGCGATATGATGTTCGGTAACAAGATTGCTCTACTAAGTGGCGACTATTTGCTTGGAAATAGTTGTGCAGAACTTGCAGGTTTAAGAAATCAGGAGCTTGTTTTTTTGATGAGTTCTGCTGTGAGGGATCTAGCTGAGGCTGAATTTGTTGGGCCCAGAGATAAGCAGAACAATCCTCTACCTGCAAGACCTCTACCCGAAGTTGAGTTCATACCTTCAAATGAAAATGGCTTGGATCCATTGATGGTTAGCGAAGCACTTGGTAATGCCCAAGCTGAGTGGACATTGAGACACGTTTTAAGTGCCGGAAGTTTACTGGGGAAGTCTTGCCAGGGAACTTTAAAACTGGCAGGTCACTCTGTTGATTTACAGAAGCAGGGTTATTTGTTTGGAAAGCATCTTGCACTCGCATGGCAGGCGTGCTTGGACAGGGAACCTTTTATGCCTGGAAGTATTGGAATGTTCAGTCTGGTTAGTGCACCTGTTATGTTTCATCTTCAGCATGACCCCAGTTTGTATGATGAAATTGAGAAGGGTCAATATGATGTGCAGGATGTAGACTATGAAGCAATTCGTAGGGCAGTGCTCGAGGGACCTGGTTTGGACCGAACACAAAAATTGCAGCGTGAGCATTCTCAGGCTGCTTTAGAAGTTTTAAACCAATTACCATTGACTGATGCACGTACGGCATTGGAAAATATTATTGCTGCTATTCAGGATAATTGATTTCCCTTTGTAGTTTTACGGTTGAGAGAGATTCTTTTGAATTTGAATATTTCTTGTCATTAGCATTTCATCTGTACATTTGATTTTTTAGTATAAAATACGCAAAACTGCCATTAGTTTAAACCCACTTTACATTAATGATTTTTGTTCTACTAAAATTAGGTTCTGCTATTTAACTTACTATAAAGTGCTTATTCTTGGGAGAGAATTCGTCCATTAGGGTGATGGGGAGGAGAGAACTTCATAAAAATTCATTGAGAAAAACAAAAATAATCAGAAGGATTACTGCCTTCATAATCAGGTTGTTTGATCAACTTGATCAATTCAAATTACTCCTGCTTCTAATTAACGCTGAAGGAATATTTATAATTATTCTATTCTACCCATCAATGTTAACGTCATCTACTACATCTCGACACATTTTTGTTCTTCAATCAACGGTAGTATTATATAATTTATTTACATATCATGAAGAAAAACTCATTTGTTACTCCCCCTCACCATTTTGCTCATAGAAAAATGTAATGTAAACGGGGTTTAAAATAATTCTTAACTTTCAGTTTTTTTAGGTTTTTGAACTTTTAGTATTTTTTTTATAAGAAGATTTTTCCAAACCTTATTATTTATTTCTTCTTCTATTGATTATAACTGTTGATATTACATTTTAATTTAATCTTAGGGTGCGTTTTTACATTCTAACTTTCCTTTTCTGAAAGAAAATTTAGAATCAAAATAACAGTTTGGGGCCAACAAAAATATAATTTTATTTTAAATTATTGGAAATTTTGTGTGCATTTTTTTAATTAAGACTTTAACTCGGTGGCACCTTAAAACTTCCATACCAAAGTTATACTTATATTACCTGAATTGTTATATACTTTTTATTATTAACTGTTATATCCATGTTATTTGATATTGTTAAATTATTATTGGTGGTTATTATATTAGAAGTTTTTCGAATTTTATTTGATCAGTGTTGGTAAAAGTAAACCACTGAATTTTAATGACCACTAGAATTATGTATGTAGTATAATATTTTAAGCATAAAAGGTTGTGGATTTGTATTAATATTTAATAAGTCAAATTGTATTTATTTTTACAACAATAAATTTATATTTTTATAGTATTTACAATGTATCGGTGTTGCATGTAATTGTTTTATACTGATTAGTGCATATCAATCACTTATTTCAGGTAAAATGCGGCCGTTTTCATTCCCATTCAACTTAACAGTGGTGAGTTTAAAAAACTTTGAGGTTTAATCACCTGATGATGTTACTGTGTTAACGAAATCGATCGTGAATAATATACTTTAAGTATATCTACATCTGTGCCAATTTTATATTTTTAGTGCTAAAAGTGTATTACATTTTTAGTGTGTCTAAAAAATTATGATATGTTTAATATTATGGGTGTAAGCCAAAAAATATGACTGAAGATGCTGCAGCCTCCAGAGACGTGCCCAAGCGAGCTTGGGGAAGACTCCCCAGTTTTCCTTAAGTTAGCAAATTGACCCCTGAAAAGTTGGTTGGGCACGTCCCTGGTAGCTTCCTAGAAAAAATAAATGTATTCGAACAAGTCGCCAAGATCACAAAAAAAGGCAACAAAGTAGAAGAAATGAATGGCAAGACAAACAGCAAGTTAAAACCAGAAGAAGTGTTGGCCGAATGTGCATCTATATCAAATTAGAGAAGGTAGCTTTTCTCGAGACTGTCCTTTTGACTGGATAATGGACGCAACCCTTTTCCAAAACGTTTCTGCAATCTCAGGTAATTTTCGCTTACACCAATACTAATAATATTTAATTTATATAAGGCAAGTGATTACAATATCCCACCCTAACGGAGTCTATTTTATTTGACCAAGTTAATGTAAAATAAGATACTGCAATTAAATACCATGATAAAGTACAACTTGTTTAGGACAAATAAAAATAATTGTGGCGGAAAAAAATTTTGGAATGTCCCCAAAAGATATTTTGCTTGTAAATATTTTCTTCAAAATTATCAAAGTCTAAGGAGTTGAGTTTTTAAAACTACCCCTGAATGAGAATTGCTTTACTTCTGGTAAAGTTTTTAGATGTAAATGCGATAAAGGGCTATTTCCTATAATTTAATGTTTTTGGATAAGAAATGTGCCCAAGAGACCTATGGTAAAGATTTTCGCTGAAATTATCAAAGTCTAAAGGGTTGAGAATTGAAAACTACCCCTAAATAAGAATTGTTTTACTTCTTGTAAGCATTTTAGACGTAAATGCGATAAAGGGCTATTTCCTATAATTTCAAAGTTTTTGGATATAAAATGTGCCCCCCAAGAGAACTATGGTAAAGATTTTCGCTAAAATTATCAAAGTCTAAGGGGTTGCGATTTGAAAACTACCCCTGAATGAGAATTGCTTTCTTCTTGTAAAGTTTTTAGATGTAAATGCGATAAAGGGCTATTTCCTATAATTTAATGTTTTTGGATAAGAAATGTGCCCAAGAGACCTATGGTAAAGATTTTCGCTGAAATTATCAAAGTCTAAAGGGTTGAGAATTAAAAACTACCCCTAAATAAGAATTGTTTTACTTCTTGTAAGCATTTTAGACGTAAATGCGATAAAGGGCTATTTCCTATAATTTCAAAGTTTTTGGATATAAAATGTGCCCCCCAAGAGAACTATGGTAAAAATTTTCGCTAAAATTATCAAAGTCTAAGGGGTTGAAACTAGAAAACTACCCCCTCATCCTAATTCTATTATTTTCTGTATAATTCAGAAATTCAAATTAAATTAAGAGCAATTTCCTATAATGTCATGGTTTTTCAATATAAAATATGCTCAAGATACCTGGCCGATGGTAAAAATTACCATAATCCCATAATCACCACACCGTCCGTATGTCCATCTTCTCTAATCAGTATATACGGATCACACTTTAATTGTGTTTTTGCCACTATAAAACCGCCCCATGGCGTCAACCCCCCTCCAACCTAATTTTTTTCACATCAACCCTAACGTCTCGTCGCGCGTCGGTGCGGTTGTTTTGTGATCTCTCCCACTGGAATCGATTTACGGACAACGTCAGAAATCATATATTTATATCAGAACTATATAATATAGCTTTTCGGGCAAAATTTATAAAAAAACTTTATAATTTTGGTCCGGTTTTTATAAGTTTTGTCCATTTCTGTCCTAAACTGATATTTTAAAACTTAAAAAAAAACTATAAAATATGTACGTTTTTATAAGTTTTGCCCATTAAAAAATAACCAAAATTTTGTATTTTTATAAGTTTTGCCCATTAACAAGAAATTATGGATTTTTAACACTTTTTACGAGTTTAGTCTTAAGAAAAAAAATATCAAATTTTTTCGGTTTTTGTAAATTTTGTCTTTAAAAAATAAAATAAAATATTTTCGATTTTTATATAAAAAAAAATTTTTTTCGGACAAAATGTATACTGGTCAAAATCTATACTGGCTAAAATTTATACCGGCTAAAATTTATACTGGTCAAAATTTATACTGGTCAAAATCTATGCAGGCCAAAATTTACACAGGGCTGTATAGATTTTGGCCATTATAGATTTTGACCAGCATAGATTTTGACCAGCATATATTTCAGCCGGTATATATTTTAGCCGGTATAAATTTTAGCTTGTATAGATTTTGACCAGTATAAATTTTGGCCAGTAGAAATTTTATCTGAAATTTTCTTTTCTTTTTTTTTTAATTAAAATCGAAAAATTTTATTTTCTTTTTTTAAGACAAAATTTACAAAAACCGAAAAAATTTGATATTTCTTTTTTTAAAACTAAACTCGTAAAAAGTCTTAAAAATCCATAATTTCTTGTTAATGGGCAAAACTTATAAAAACGTACATATTTTATAGTTTTTTTTATAACTTTTAACCGAAAAATATCAGTTTAGGACAGAAATGGACAAAACTTATAAAAACCGGACCAAATTTATAAAGTTTTTTTATAAATTTTGCCCGAAAAGCTATATTATATAGTTCTGATATAAATATATGATTTCTGACGTTGTCCGTGGACAGATTCCAGTGGGAGAGATCACAAAACAACCGCACCGACGAGACGTTAGGGTTGATGTGAAAAAAATTAGGTTGGTGGGGGGGTGACGCCATGGGGCGGTTCAATAGTGGCAAAAACGCAATTAATAGAATTTACGTCTAAAAACTTGATAATAAGTAAAAGAATTTTCACCCCAGGGTAGTTTTCAATACACCCCTTATACTTTTATATTTATAGCGAATATTTTTACCATCGGTAAAACATGTATTTAGTATGTATCTGCACAATAGGTTTAGTACTAAGGAAAAATCAAGGTCTACTAAAGATGTAATTAATATCTATCTAAATAAATAGTTATAATTGAATTTCTTTTTAATTCTTTTACTTTAAACAAATAATATTAAATCAATTAACCAATCAATTAATCCATAACCATTATTAACGTGTGGTTATCGTTTATTTCTAACATTTAATCCACGTACGTGTGTTTACTGGATATACGTTAAAATAACGTTACATTTTGCATGAGATGGTTCAATAAAGGTTAAAATCAACGTTAAAACAACGTTGGTTGCTAAGTTGAAAAATACTTTAAAGCTCGCGACATTTCTAGTTTCTACGCAAATAATACGTTACTCCATAACGTATATTAACGTATGGTTATCGTTCATTTCTAACGTTTATTCCACGTACGTGTGTTTACTGGGTTGGACATAATTTATATTGAAAAACCATGAAATTATAGCAAATAGCTCATAATTAAATTTGAAAATCTGCATTTTACGGAAAATAATAGAATTAGGATAAAAGAGTATTTTCTATTTTCAACCCCTTGTACTTTGATAATTTTAACCAAAAATTTGTTTCTTGGGCAACGTTTATATCCAAAAACTTTGAAATTATAGGAAAGATCCACCTAAAGAATTTACACTTTAATATTTCGTAAGAAGTAGTATAATTTTTATACTAGGGTACTTTTCAAATTTCAACTCTTTTAAAATTTAAAAGATAAATTACCTTGATAATTTCACCGAAAATATTTACCATCGGTGGTCTCTTGGGCACATTTTATATAAAAAAACTATGAAATTATAGGAAAGATCCACCAAAAGAATTTACAGTTTAATATTTGATAAGAAGTAGTATAATTTTTATACTAGGGTAGGTTTCAAGTTTCAACCCTTTGATAATGTAAAAGATAAATTACCTTGATAATTTGGGCGATGGTAAACTCAGCCGCTTAACAGAAAGGCTACTAATCCTACTAGGTAAACTCAGCCTGCTAGAAATTTTCTGCCTTAATCTTCACAGGTAAACTCAGCCGGTAAATACCTAAGCCTTGCCATACAGGGTGGCCCCAAATATCAGATGGCTGCCTATTCCAGGACCGTACCTACCTTAGGTTAGGACGGTTAGTTAATTGATAATTGCTATACAGGGTGGCCCAAATATCATATGGTTGGTACTTTTACGTAGTACTAGCAACGGTACTAGTATAATGTAGTGTAGTGTAAGGACTAAGAAGTTAGTAAAGTTAAAAGTTAGTTAGAAGTTTTGTTTAACTCGAAAATACAATGGAGATTGTCAAAGAGATAGTTAGCCAACGAGGAAAAGTTATGCTATTGAAAAGCGCATATTACATTGAAAAGTGAGATCCACTGGCCGAACTTAGGTAAGTGTTAGCTAATGATTTATTTTAATGAGGGAACCGTGAAAAGCTAGATCCATCGGTCGAGCTTATGTTAGTGTAAGGAAACGATTTTTTTTAATGAGGGGACCGTTAAAAGAGAGTTCCACTGGTCGAGCTTAGGTTAGTGCTAGGAAACGATTTTTTTTAATAAGAGGACCGTGAACAGAGAGTTCCAACGGTCGAGCTTAGGTTAGTGGTAGGAATCGATTTTTTTTTAATAGGAGGGCCGTGAAAATAGAGATTCACCGGTCGAGGTTAGGTTAGTCGTGGTAAGAAACGATTTTTTTAATAGGGGGGCCGTGAAGAGAGATTCACCAGTCGAGCTTTGGTTAGTGTTAGGAAACGATTTTTTTTTATGAAAGGACCTTGAAAAGAGAATTACACCGGTCGAGGTTAGTGTTAGAAAACGATTTTTTTTCATGAGGGGACCGTTAAAAGAGAGCTCGAACAGTGCGAGTTTAGGTTAGTGGTAGAAATCGATTTATTTTTAATGAAGGCACCATTAACAATCCACGGTGGACCTTAGGTTAGCGTCCAAATTTTTAGGGACGGCGAAATGGGGTGTATTCAGTGTAATGTAGCTTTAATATTTCAATATTTTTTAATTTTTTTGTTAACTGAATATAACCAATATAACCTTCAAATGACAGCATATCATATTACTTTGTTAAGGGGGCAAATCAATAGGCGCTGAGTTTGTGTCAAGTTCAATTCAAAAACGAATAATCGTAGAAAGCTGTTTTTTATAAAAGATGACTTAAAACTGAATATAGCCAATAACCTTCAAATTACAGCATATCATATATTACTTTTATTACTCGGAGCAAAGCGCTCGTGCATGTTGCTCGGAACTAAAAAAATCTTGTGGGCAAAATGTGCGCAATATATAAATTCTTTCGAATTCATAATATATTACGCACATATATATTATGTCGGTTGCAAATTTGCTCACGTATGTTGCTCGGAGCAAACTCGCTCCCGCATGTCAGCCCAAAATGCGAACCATCAGTTGATAACTGTAATATGTACCTAATAACTATATATTTTTTTATCAATTTTTTCATTTTTGTTTTTTATAAAAGACTAGCTGGAAGGCCCATCCACGGACGGGCAGTTTGCCAAGGTTGAAAACTCGATTGGTGTGCTACTCGATCCCAGGGGGAGGTGATTTTAATTTGGTACTACCAACGACCAATCAGAATGCGTTGTGTGTCCTAAAAAATTGACACGCCGGAGGAGCGTGCTGGTCTTTTATATTATAAAAGATGACTCAAAACTGAATATAGCCAATAACCTTCAAATTACAGCATATCATAATATTACTATGTTAAATTGTTGATTGAAGAACTTAAAAGATATGCAGCCTTACGAATAAAAACGTGTCGAAAAAAAATGGGTCGAGATGTAGGTGACGTTAACATTGATTATCCTTCAGCGTTGATTGAATGAATATTTATAATTATTCTATTCTACCAATCAACGCTAACGTCCACATCTGAGACCAAAGTTGAAGCTTAGATATAATTAGATTAAAATATCCGAACACTTCATGCCCCCCCTAAGATCTTTCTACGCCCCCCCCCAGGGGGGCACGCCCCCCCGGTTGGGAAGTCCTGTTCTAAACCAATAAGAATATCTCAAACAAATGTTATATTTAGTATTTCTCTCGGTATTTCTATGTATATTGAGACTTAAAGGTGATTAGATTTTAATTGAAATTGGTTCACGGAAACTTGAGAATGTATAGTTTTCAGTTGCTAGGGGAGCATTTTCATGAAAATGTGAAATAATACTTTATTTCTCCTAAAATCCTAAAGCAAATGCCCAAAAATGCTTTTTGAACACTGAAATTTTTTGAAAATTAAAAACCAAATTTTATATTTACTACTTTTATATCAAAACTTAAAGTCGGTTCACGGAAACTTGGGAACGGGAATGACGCGCAGGGATTGATTAACAAGATTCCACTGTTTTTTACAATTTGTTTTAGTTCTTGTAATTTAGGGGTCAATTCAATTGGATACATTGTGCATGCCGCACATGGGCAACCAAAAACATCAACTATTTTTTAATAATAATTACACAAAATTGAAAAGTATCCCAAATTCTAGTTGAGTTATAAAACGGAAATATCAGTTTTGAATCACGAAGAAAAATTGTTTTTTAGAATTTAAGGTGGGATGAAAAGAAAATTATATGTTTATAATAACCTTATTGTTTATATTAACAATAACCTTTTCATTAAAACAAAAAAAATTTAAAACTCTTTTATAATTTTATTTCTATAATATAATTTGAATGAAAACGTAATCGTTTGTGAGTTATTAAAGCATACACATAATCAGCAACGCTAATTTTCTTCCTAAAAATGTATTAAATTTTTAAACCATTAGCAAAATGCTTTTCACGATATTAAAAAAAGTATGTCGTTAGTAAATAGAATTATTATTTATTTCATATTTCCCGAGATTTTTAAACTAATTAAAAAATTTAAATGAAAAAACTTTTAAAAAGACGAATTTAAATTTTTAATGGAAGTTTTATTCGTTGGAATAACATTTTTAATAATGTCATTAGCGTTAGTGGAAAACTATTTGAAACTGAAGCCGGAAAGCTAACTAAAAAGTAACTTTGTTCAAACTCCCTTAGTTATTCAAGTCTTAATCCAATGAAAAAAATTGGTCAGCTGAGATTCAAAAGAAACTTTCTGGATAAGTTAATTCACTTGTAAAGTAAATTTATGAATCTAACTCGCATTACTTGGATTTAGGAAATTTAAAAATATAAAATATAAAGAAAAGTTGGTTAATTTTTGATATTTTAAATAAAATATTTGCTTTTGTATTCGAATCTCGATTTTTTGAAATCGGTACGTTTAAATTTCCACTTTTTTTATTTTTGGGTGAAAATTGATGTTTTCAAATTTATTGCATTTATATTTATGTTGTTAACACGTCTTGTATTATTCATAGAGTTGGTTCAATCTCTGGGTTTTATTTACATACCAAAATGAAATGACCAGTAGTTGTAGGTAGTTTTCCCTAGTTTGTTAGAATTTAATGGCTCTGAGAGCATCATCCAACCCTAACATTGACGAACATTGTTAATCAATTTAAAAATGTAATTAAATTGACCTGATTAAGTTGTATTTTTAATTAATCACCGAGTAATGCTTCCTCACCATTTGCGAAGGTTTATAAAATGTTTGTTGTTATCTTCTTTTCCCCTTTTTTATGTCTCACATTGTAGATGGATAGGAGCGAGCAGGTGAAAACTTTTAATATTGTGTCCAGGAATCGACAATGGGATCCATATAATTGCTATTTACGAGAAGCAACTCACGTTTTTGTTAGCGAAGTAATCAAGGTATTCAATTGGTAAAAAAATACCTTGTTTGTTAAGAAAATTCCAGTAATTTAGTTTATCACATTGATTTTCAACAATGAATACGTATTATCCCTTGTTAAGCTACACGGACATCCTGACCATTCATGGTTTTTTTGTTATTGTTAAATTTCAACAAATACTTTCAGCAGTTTTGTATTTTTTACTTGGAAATTACACCAAGTGCGTATGATTCTGTAGTCATAAATTGTTTTCGTAATCAATTCGCTATAATGACGAAAAATTTTTAAATTAACACTCGAATTTTTAAAAATTCACACAGCAAATTCTTAGATACACATCAAAATTTTTGAGACGTATTTTATTATGTAGGTAGACACAACCTCATCAAGGTACAATTTTAGATTGTTTTAAATTAAAAATTAAATTAAAAATCACAGTGTAAATAAGGGTGCTACGGCTATCGACAGAATTTTAAAAATGTGTTTACCTAAATTTGATCGCATCGAGTCGCGTGGAAAAACGACTATAAGAAATTTTCATTTTTAGATGGTCTTTAACTTTAGGTTATATAAAATTTATTGAAAAGAAGTCGTAAAGTTGCCCGTAACTGGGCATAGTTACAATAATATAAAATTAAAAATAAACTTTTAGTAGCAATCGTTATTATTTACTTTTATTCGTTTTTGTCCTTTGTGTTAAAGAAATCGATATTATGTAAATAGCAGAAACCGAAAATTACCATAGGATGAATTTTGTATGATCATTTTTTTAATTCAATATTTGAAGAGGCCGACATTGAAAATAGTCCTGAGGAATGTCAAAGTTCATAGAATTATGAGGTTTACAATTTCGAAAAGATCAAAGTATATCTGTAAAAATTAATCTTAGAAAAATTCCAATGTCATATTTTCTTATGAAGGTTCGCAAAGGGCGGATCAAAATCATGTAATCACTGGACAAAGTATAATTTGAATTTTTTTTGCAAATTAAAATGTTTAATAATGCCAATTTTTTTTAAAGCAATTAGATAAGAAAAGTTGAGTTAAAGCGCCAGAATTTGATTTAGTTTAATTTGAACCGGATTATGTAAATTTTATCATTACCATTAAAAAAGAATGGTTACGATCGAGAAAGTAAACAGAAATCAATTTTGCGGAAGAACTTGAAATTGACATTAAAAGATTTTTGTGAAATTTCTCATTTTTTATAAGAATTAGGAACACAGTTTGCGTAATTTAACGGTGACTTTACCGTTTTAAATATAAACTTCACCTTTTAAAATTTTCAATATATCGAAAAAAAATTCATTATTTTATCAATTAAAAATTTTTGTTATATAAAGATTAAATTTTCAATTTAACAGGCTTACTTAATTGGGTTTTTCGTGTAAAATATGATGAAAATTTTATACTTTTCCACTTCAATGGTTTAATCAAATGGTTGCTTTAAATTATATTCGAATTTTCATAAAAACAAGAATTTTGCATTAAAATTTAGCCATCAGACATATAAAATACTTTAAATAATTTTAATTTGTGAAATTATTTTCCGCATATGTCGCTTTGAAATGTTAAAAAATAGAAAATGCAAAGTAATTGTTCTGCTTGTATAATTTTTTCAACTTGCCACTTTAGCGATCTCTCCAAAAATCTTTGTTTTTATTTCATATGACACCGCACTTTATTGTTCCTTTATCCGGAACCCTCCACCCATGCAAGATTATTTCTTAGGCTTTTTTTTTTATTTCAAGTTGGGTGTAACTTTGAACGTTTTTCAATTATTATATTTTCTGGATTATGTAGTTAATTTTTAAAGTTTTTCTGCCGGCTAAATTGGACAGTGATTTACCGTTGCATATTGCAGTAAAATGTACGGTAGTACACTCATTCGTATTCAAGGGTTTATTTCTAACTTTGTACGAATGCAGAGTTGTATACCAATAGCATAAAATAAAAAGATTGTTATGATATTTACATCAATGCACGTGAACGCATACATTTGTGTACTGCTTATTTTATAAATGCTGAACATGTTGATTTCTTACAGGGAAAGAAAAATTTTTGTAAAAAGAAAATTGAGAAATGTTTAAATATGTATAGCATAAAAATAAAATTTACGGTGCATTGCACAATCAATTAATATATTTTTAAGTAAGCAATATAGTGGAAGGTAATGCAGGCAGTTCTGCAGCAAAAAACTAAATCCTTAATACAGTCAATATTTTCTTATAAAATTTTACTTTTAGAGTAATCCTTCACGTAAATCGTGCACGACTGCACGAATCTTGCGATCATCGAACATGCCAAATCTCCACGATGATCGACTGGACACGGTTACAGTGCGTCTTACAGATTTTAGCACATATTTACTTTCTTTTGGGTTGGCTTACTCAAATCTATAATATCGTTGACACATTGATAAAAAACTTAAAGAATCGGATCGACCGCTGTGTTGTTCGACCAGCACGAAAGGCGGAGTTAGACTCTCAACCTTGAAGTTATCCTAATTTTAGTAATCGAATTGAATGGTTAACTACCATAGAACACATAGTGCAAATTTTGAGTAATGAATGATTATGAAAAATACGCACGAAGTGCGATTGTCGAGCAGCTACAATACGATACACTAATTTATCACTGGCTTAAATTAAATTTCACTGATAAAACGGTTAGAATATACTTTTGTACGGGTTTTCCTCTACAATTTCCACTATTTTAAATTCATCATCATCATCATCTGCATGTCTAAGACCGGTGGTCCGTTACGTCACTCGAATAATTGGTCGCTCCATCTTTTTTTGGGGCGGCCCACACTTCTTCTTCCTCTCGGTTTGTATTGTAACATTTTCTTTGGCAGTCGGGTCTGATCCATTCTGTCGAGATGCGCCATCCATTCTTTTCGATACTCTTTTATTTTCTCATTTATGCTATAGATGTTCAATTCAGTTCTTATATCCGTGTTTCTCTTTCGATCTATCCGTTGGTATCCCGCTATTGCACGTAGGAACCTCATTTCGGCACTCTGAATTCTTCTTTCGTTTTCTTTGGTAATTGTCCAAGTTTCACTGGCGTATGTTATGCATGGTACCGATATTGTTTTATAGAATTTCAACGCAGTATTCTGACTAGTTCTATTATTAAATGTTCTTCTTATTGTGCCGTTTATATAATTAAATTTTTCAATTTTGTTGGGTATGTCGGCTTCCTCGAATATGGACATTGTGCATCCCAAGAAGTTAAAGGATTTCACTTGCTCTATAGGCTGGTCATTTAATACTATTTTTGAGCGTATTTGTTCTTGGCCTCTGAATGCCATCACTTTTGTTTTATTTATAGATATGACCATATTGTAGTCTTTCATAGTTTGACTTAGTTTAAAAAATGCGTACTGTAGCGAGTTCTCGCTGTTTGCTATTATGGCTTGGTCATCTGCGAAGAGTAGGGTTATTACAAAATTTTGGTCGTTCAGATTTGTTGTGTAGCAAGATATCTGTTCCTTCCATTTACGTATAGCATCGTCAATGTAAATATTAAATAATGTCGGCGATATACTGCACCCTTGTCTCAGCCCTGTATTTACTATTTCATTTTTTCCTTCATAATCTGCTATACATATCTGGGTTCCTTGGTACATTTCTTTTATTGAATTTATGATATGGTGTGGTATACCTCTTTTCTCTAATATTTTCCACATTTTAAATCGCATTACTCGGTCGAATGCTTTTATGAAATCTACGTATGCTACATGAGTCTCACGGTTATATTCTCGGTGTTTTTCTATTATTTGTTTTATGCTAAATATATTGTCAGTACATGATCTGCCTTTCCTAAAACCCGTTTGTTCTTCTGAAATCGTGTCTTCAACGATGTTCTTTAGTCTTCTATTTATAATTTTCGAGTAAACCTTGTATGTCGTATTAAGCAGGCTTATTCCTCTGTAATTTTCACACATCGCTCTATTTCCTTTCTTGAAGATCGGTACGATTTTTGCTGTTTTCCACTCGAGGGGTGTTTTTATTTCCCTCCAACAATGATTTATAAATGTTAATAGTCTTACTTTAAAATTATCGGAGCTATATTTAAGCAATTCGCTGTTAATTCCGTCAGTTCCCGTCGCTTTACGGTTCTTGACTTCGTTTAGTGCTTCTTGTAGGTCTGCCATCTCTATCTTGTCTACCTCTTCATTTTCTTCTTCTATTTTTACTGGTTTTTCTTCTTCGTTATGCCATAGCTCTTTATAATATTTAAGCCATTCTTCGTTGTCGATGGTTGTAATAGACGCCGTGTCTTTTTCCTTGCTGTTTAAATGTTTCATGACTTTGTAAGCGACATTCTGTCTCCCGTGTACGTCGTTCTCAATTCTACTTATAAATTCATCCCATTTGTTTCGTTTTAGGTCTCTAACTATTATTTTGACTTCTCTATTTCTTTGTTCATATTCTTCTTTATTTTCTTGAGTTCTATTTGTGAGCAGTCTAAGATATGTTACCTGTTTATTTTTGATTGCTTCTTTAAGTTCTTTACTCCATATCTTTATACCTTTTTTTGAAGTTTTTCCTCGACGTCCAAGGGCTTCGAATGCTGCTTTTCTGATAATAGTTTTGATGTTATTCCATTCCTCTTCTATATCTTGAGTTGATTTCAGCTTCTTACTGTGTTCATCTAGTCTTTTTTGATATAGGTCTCTTACGGAATCTTCTTGAAGTAGATAGACTTTAAATAGCTCCTTGTTGTCAGATTTTTTTGTATTTTTTAGCCATCTTGCTTTGATATTTATCGTGGTGCATAGTAGATAGTGGTCCGTTCCGATATCCGCGCTTCTGTAAACTCGTGTATCTCGTATACACGTAGAAGTTTTGTCGTTAGCTAACATATAATCAATCGTGGAGGTATGTCCCCTAGCAGACCATGTATATTTGTGTATCCTTTTGTGTTTGAAAAAGGTATTCATTATTTTTGTTCCGTTGTAGCATGCGAAGTCTCTCAATGTTCTACCATTTCCATTCAGTATATCCTCGTTGTGTATACCAATTATGTTATCTACTGGCACTCTTCCAATTCGAGCGTTAAAGTCTCCTCCTATTATTATGTAGTCGTTTTTGTTGGTATTATTCACTGTTTTTTGTAAATCTTCGTAAAATTCTTCTGTGTCTTCTTTTTTGCCTTCTTCTGGTGCATAGACTCCTATTATCGTCATGTTACCTCTATCTATTTTGCATCTTAATGTAACTATTCTTTCATTTATATAACTATAGGAGTTAATGCGGGGTTTCCATTTTCTGTTGATTAAGATTGCGACGCCCGCAGAGGCTCTCTGTTCCTGTGGAACTCCGCTATATATCATTGTATATTCATCCAGATCGCATGTCCCCTTCAATTTTTTCTTAGTTTCGGTGATAACGGCAATGTCTATTTTCCTTTCTTTTAACGCCGATTCAAGTTCTTCAATTTTATTCCTCACCCCACGTACATTCCAACATCCAATATTCATGTAGTCCTTTATACCCAATCGTTTATTCCTATTCCTATTCCGTTTGCATTCCGTCATCATTAGATCCGATCCATTATCCGAGGCAAAATTCGAGTGAGCTAGAGTCAAATTTATTTCCCTGTATAGGAGACTATCCTATAGCAGGTAAGATTGGTGAGAGGGATGCTCTCTCTAAGCTTCCAATCCAGCTTCCAGTTCTTCGTCTCCAGTTCTGGTAGGAGTATTTTATCTACGATTTCCCGTAGATAAGTTGTTATGGTTATACCGCCAATATTCGGTCGTCAGTGCCTCGTTAGCGTAGCAGGGTGTACCACTTGCAGGTGAGGTTGACATTTGAGTGTGAGAGGCTGTATGTTCGCTTGCAACACCCCATTAACACCCCATTAAATTTTAAATTTCTGAATTAAAAACTTTCTTATGACTAGTCTCCGTGCTTCGGAAGGCACGTTAAGACGGTGGTTTCTTGGGTTAGTGAATTGCCACCATTAACATAAAAAACCAGATACAGACACATCTGAAGGTAAATCTAGCTAGCTACCTAATGGATGTAAAATATTTATATGCTCATGGAACTAACACTGCCAAGGAAACGACGCAGATGTTGGTAATAAGATGCCTTAAGGCTTAAACTATGTTGAAGAAAGAAGAAAAAGAAGAATTAAAAATAAAACACTCGGGGATGTTTGTGCATTTAAAATTGCAGATCTTTCCTTAGAAGTTAAATTTAAAACTATTCTCAGTCAGTAATGCTCAAGATTCTTTAATTATCATCAAAATATTCTGTTATTAGTTGTTGCTTTTCAGATCGAATAGTAATGTCGCTTTTTTTATTACCAAAAATTTCCATATGTACATAGATGATAAGTCCTGTATTTACACGTTTTTAAGATTGAAAAATATGATTTGCAGATCGTTAGGAATGCTACCGAACAAATTCACAAGGCACATTTTTAATGCGGTAATAATTTCTTGCCCTGACCTTGGGAAATTTTCGTAAATGCCTAAGAGACATTTCTCTGGTAGATTTATTTTCGCAAGGTGTTGGTAGATAACAGAAATTGTGACAAAAAATCATAACCTCTAATTTTTGGTATGGTCTTGTTGTGGCTAACGTTCCTATTATTCATCTAGGCCTCTAGGGTTTCCTTCAACACATGCCCATATGGACCTCAATTTTTCAATATTTCATCAATTAGATTTTCCAATATAATTTTGATATAATGTCATTATTATAGTTTATAATAAATTATACCATATACACATTAATTTATTATATTATTAACTTGCATTTTATTTATAGTAACTAATGTATTTTTTTTTTATTTGGAATCTTAGTATTTTACAATTTATCAGTAAGACAATAAGTAAAATGAATGACATACTGAAATAGTGACATAGAAGGAGACTGCCCAATGGCAAGCCTCCTTTAAATTTGAACACCCGGGAGTGTTATTTCAGACAGAATCCATGTTCAGAAGCGGTGAGGCAAGTCCAATGGGTCGTGACGTTTCAGTCTCTTAGTTCGGTGCGAAGAAAGTAAGTCCACAGCGAGGGAGTTGGGATGATCTCTAACTCGATCCTGATATCTGTTGCTGAACGATTTGATACATTCTTCAACCGTGGGCATTTGTAGATCACGGGTAATTATGTGATTTGGTACAAACCAAGGAGCGTCAGCGATAGTTCTTAGAGTTTTAGCTTGGAACCGCTGTATTTTGGCGATGTTGGAGTTACTCGCAGCTCCCCAGAGCTGGATGCCATATGTCCAAATTGGTTTCATTATGAACTTGTAAATGAGCACCTTGTTCTCCAAAGATAGTTCTGAGTGGCGATTCAGCAACCACTGATGCTTTCTAAAAGAATGACCAAGTTGAAGTCTCTTGAACCAAATATGTTTGCCCCATGTAAGGCGTCTGTCCAAGTGCATACCAAGATACTTGACTTCCTCTTTTTGTGGTAATGTGTTTCCGTTCAGCTTAACCGTAGGACATGTATCTCTCCTTGTGGTGAAGGTAACATGTACCGACGTTTGGACATTGGCTTTAATGCGCCATTTTCTTAGTCATATTTCTAATTGGTCGAGATGCCCTTGTAGGTTTGCAGACGCTGTTGATGCATTAGGATGAGAAGCCAGGATAGCTGTATCGTCCGCGAATGTCGCAATGAAAGTGCTTAGATTTGTTGGTAGATCAGCTGTGTAAATCAAGTATAAAAGTGGGCCCAAGATGCTGCCCTGTGGGACTCCAGAGTTGACCGGAAAAAGTGGAGATACCTCATCTTGATATTTCACAAAGAAATGTCGATTTTGTAGATAGGATTTCAACACCAGATAGAAGTTGTGTGGAATATATGATTTAATTTTGAACAATAGGCCAGAGTGCCACACCTTGTCAAAAGCTTGTGATACATCAAGAAATGCTGCTGAACAGTATCTCTTGGACTCTAAGTCTTGCTTGATTTTAGTAGCAATTCTATGAATCTGCTCAATCGTGGAATGCTGATGTCGGAATCCAAACTGATACTTAGGAATCACCTGCTGTTCCTCTACTATAGGCATCAATCTTCTCAAAAACAGTTTCTCAAATATTTTTGATAATATAGGAAGTAAGCTGATGGGCCGGTATGAGAGAGAGGTATGAGGTATCTAATGTATTGTTATGATCTTCTCGTCAAACGAACTATAACTAAGGCCCTCAAAACTAGTTTTTCGCCGAAGATGGGTTTTTCTCTTGTTCAGAGTCGATGAGTTCGATAAACGAAATAAAAGGGTGTAAATTCGTGACAAGCATAATTTATTATTTGAACGTAAAATTTTTTTATAAACAGTTTGCATCAAATTTTATGAGGACAATAAGTTTGTCTCAAACCACAAGTATTCTGATGTAATGGCTCAGACATGCACGTAACATTTAACGTTTTAAATTTTTAACACTGTACGTGTAAATCTGTCCATTCATGTAATAGGTGTAATTTTATAAAATAGCAAATACAATTTTAATTAATAAACTCACTATTAAATGGTAAACTTTTACTGAAGTTAGTGCGTTGCCGAATCCATGTGGCCAAACTCCCGTTAGCAGTCACCAGCTGTTCCAATCTATCCCAATCCACCAAACGTTCCACGCAGCAGCCAATATTCCAAAAACCAGCCAATTCTCCAAACTTCACACACGTGCGTTTAATTTTTATAATCAAATTTCTGTTGTAGGTATCCAATTAACTGATACCTTAATTCGTCAGAAATAACACAACTGCTCACTAATTTTAAATCGTAATTAGCAATTACGCGAAGATTTGATTTCCGCTAATTATTCACCTTTTTAGTGAATTCACAAAATTGCACTTCCCTGATCTTTAGATCAACAAGAAGTCTCGCGAGTTCTTCCTTCTTTCAGGATCACGAAAGAACTCCTCTCCGCTTGGAGGTCACTTAGGAACTCACGTGTTCCCTCTTTGAGTTTCACCGGGGAACTGGCTTCATTCTGGCTTGCTCGCCTTTCTGTCCCTCTCCCAGTTTTCGAAATTGGATTTTTATAGGTGGGGTTTGATATTTCTGTTTACTAATGTCGCACTTATTGATAGGTAACATGGTGTTTATAATTGTTTGTTCACTAAATTTTTATTTTACAAGAAACTCTCGTCACTTTAAAGGTTTAATAATATTCACAGGATGTTGCAAAATACTTGTATTACATAAATCATTTCAAATTTGTATGGTTTTATGTGTAAATTGTTACATGCGGTGGTTTGTTATTAATTTGATGCAAAAGTCTATTTTATCAGTCAAATTAACTGATTATTGAATTAAAAATAAAATAAAATTGAATCACTCCCTTTATTTGCCTGCTTATACCCTCTAATGGTCAAAATACCACCACAGTATAATATAATTTTTAAAAGATAAAAGATTCAAAAGATTTCAATTCAGTTTAATAATTTACGACTAAAACATGACCCACAAGACCCCGGACAAACATGTTTTCCTCTTTTCGCGAAAATCACTGAATTTTACTGAAAAATAATCAAGTAATCCGATTCTAAGAACTATGGAGATCAGAAAAACAAAAGAGCAAACAAATCAAACAATAAGTTTGTGAGTGACAAGATGTCAAAAAGTCGCGCCGCAATTTTATCGTTATTTGAAGCTGGAAATCGTCAATGTGAAATAGTTCGAATTCTTAAAATTCCTCGACAAACCGTTTCCGACGCCATCAAACGATTCAAAGAACTTGTTAATATGGAAGACCGACCCGGAAGAGGAAAAAAATGTTCTGCCAACACTCGCCGGAATCGCAATATCATCAAACTTCGGATTCAAAGAAATCCGAGACTGTCGATGCGAAAAGTGGCTCGTGAAACTGGAATCGCGCGGGAGTCGGCTCGACGAATAGCTAAAAATGAACTTAAGAAGAAGCCTTATAAACTGCGAAAAGCCCAAATGCTAACTGATGAAAACAAGCGAGTACGACTTCAACGATGCCGTGCTCTTTTACATCGCACCGCTGCTCAACAATGGGAAAATTTCGTTTTTACTGATGAAAAAATTTTTACTATTGAACAATTTCACAATCGTCAAAATGATAGGTATTGGTCAGAAAAAGCACCTGGACCTTTGTCCATCGTTGCTCATCGCCAATTCCTCAAGTCTGTCATGGTTTGGGGCGGTATTTGTGCTACCGGTAAAACACCTTTACCTAAACAAGGAAATCTACCACCGGGATATTTTAGAGACTGTAGTTCTTCCGTGGGCCCAACAGTACTTTGGTGACCAACATTGGACCTTTCAACAAGACTCTGCACCTGCCCATAAGGCGAAAACTACACAAGAGTGGTGCCGAATCAATTTTCCAGATTTTATCAGTTCCGCTGAATGGCCTCCATACTCACCAGATCTCAACCCCATGGATTACGCCATATGGTCAATTTTAGAGGCCAGGGCCTGTGCAAAACCCCACAAAAGTTTGGAATCACTAAAACAATCTTTGCGTCAGGAATGGGACAAAATTTCCCTAGAAGAGGTACGAAAAACGGCCGAAAATTTCATTCGACGTTTAAAGCTCTGTATCCACGCAGAAGGAAGCCACTTTGAAATTTTATAATTTATGATGTACATAAGGATGTTGTTAATTGTTATCCATTTTTAAATTTTTGAATTGTTGCTTTTAAATAAGTTTTTTTTTAAAAAACGTTTGTCCGAGTTCTTGTGCGTCACGCTGTAGTTATGGTCTGGATTGACCACTAGGGTAGAAAAGAAAAGTTTTTGAATTTAAAATTTTCTAATTTATTACTAAAAATATTTTAAGTCCTATTTTGTGAATTTTATACACCATTATTTTATTTTCAATATGAATGTTTTGCGCGAGGTAATGACAAAAATTATTATGTAAAAGATTAGTTATTTTTTAACCGTTGAATTGGAAGTTTGCAATTTTGAATTCTATTAAAAGTTAAATAACAAAATAAATTGGATAGTGGAATGTTTGTATAATTATTATTTGTGTGCAATGAAAAATATAATGGATTTGGGTCATTACTCATTTTAGAAAATTTTCAGAAATGCAATGCGAACAAAGTCTTAATCTTAGTCGAAAAGAATCGAATAAAGTCTTAAATCGAACGAACTTTGGAAGTTTGCAATTTTGAATTCTATTAAAAGTTAAATAACAAAATAAATTGGATAGTGGAATGTTTGTATAATTATTATTTGTGTGCAATGAAAAATATAATGGATTTGGGTCATTACTCATTTTAGAAAATTTTCAGAAATGCAATGCGAACAAAGTCTTAATCTTAGTCGAAAAGAATCGAATAAAGTCTTAAATCGAACGAACTTTTTTATCATCACTATAAAAATTTTATAACCTAAATAAAATTAAATAAACAAATTATTAAAAAAGTATAATTAAAAATGAAAATTAATTTTATAGGATCACGTTGGATTGAACCATTGGTCCAAGTGGGATAGTCGCGAAAACAAATAAGGCTGCAGACATTTGAAATGAAATTTCAAGCCAAACATTTCAATAGAAATAAAGAAGAAAAATTTCTTCTTCTTCTTCTTCTTTCTAGAAGTAATTCTCTAGAGAATTCTCTTCTAGTAGGCCAAGGCCTGTTATTTTCCCAACACTGTTGGAAACTTTGAGCATATAAATATTTTACATCCATCAGGTAGCTTGCTAGACTTGCCTTCAGATGTGCCTGTATCCTGGTTTGTTATGTTAATGGTAGCAATTCACTAACCCAGGGGACCACCGGCTTAACGTGCCTTCCGAAGCACGGAGACTAGTCATAAGAAAGTTTGACTCTTTCCAGGTTTCAACCCGGTGCCCCATATTCGCATCCAACTACGTTAGCTGCAAGGCAATGACCGTCTCTTCAAAAAAGAAAAATTTGTTTTTCTTAATAGACAGGAATATTTCAAAGGGTGTTAGCTTATTGTTAATTAGTAATAATAAGGTGTAATTAAATGATTAGCAATTTAGTAGGTACACTGAACAAATTTTAGACCTGGGAGCAAAAGCTTTGACGAGCCCCTCGATTGAGAAGTGTTCGATTTAAAAACAAAATTTGGTCCCAAAATAATACAGTTTAAGGGGACTATTCCTCCCCCTCTGCCCCCTCCCCCCCTCCGTTATTTACGCCATTGTCAATACCTCCTTAGAGCAGCCCATAGGCCAGTCATTGTAGCAAAAAAGGTATGAAAAAATTGCAAAAGCTTTCAAATTTTGAGACAACATTGAAGGAGGTAAAAAAATAATAAATCCTATTTTGCACCCTTTTTTGGTCCCCGGAACCATAGAATAAAAGATTACAATAGAAGGGAAACTTCCATGTTAAAATTGTAGACAGTCTTATACTGTCTTTTCGTTGCGCCCCCTGGGTGTCATGGGTCAACTAAATCTGACTAAACTAAATTATTCCACTATATTTCCATTCAATTTAACTATTTTTCACTCTTATAATTTATTAATCGTCTTATAATTAATTCCAACTTATAGGATATTCTATGATTTATGTTATGTTATTGTTTACTTTTCTAAATAACTATTGAAACAGCGCCATCTTAAGAAAATCCGCTAACTAAAATATCATTAATATCAGGGTCTAATATTTTCCTATGAAGTTTCTACACCGTGCCCGGAACCTTGTTAAATTAACAAAGAACGTAATTTCGAAATTTATGCAAACCTTGGAGAATATTTTAATAATTAAAGCACATCTTCAATAAAGTTTGCACCCTTTACATTCTACTTTTAACAATTTAACAATGTTCCGGGGACCAAAAAAGGGTGCAAAAATCGGATTAATAATTTTTTGACCTGTTACAATGTTGTCTCAAAATATAAAAACTTTTGCAGTTTTTGTCTAACTTTTTACTTTTTAAGTCCCCAATGACTGGCCTACTAGATTGCACACTCATTTCTTCACATTTTAGGGTGTTTAGTGGATTTATCCACCCTAGAAAATTGAAAAAACACTTCAAAATGACATAAAATTAAGTATTATTATTAACTAAAAAATCAATTAAAAACATTGTAAAACCAAAACAAATTTATTCCCTAAAATGGGCTTGAAACCGGGGGGTCTGGGGGGTATGGAATACCCCCCAGGTACACGTAAGCAACACGCCGACTTATTTAAATTGATAATCAAGCAAGTTTGATTCTAGAATTGTCTTCTTGTTGCTTACATACCAAACGATACGAACCAATAAAAACAAATTAATTCCCCTGAAAAGGACGTGAAACCGGGGGGTCTGGGAGGTATGGAATACCCCCCAGGTATACCTAAACAACAAGCCGATTTTTTAAAATTGATAACCAGGTAAGTTTGATTCTTGAATTGTCTTCTTGTTGCTTTACATACCAAATGGAATATTTTATACCCTCAAGCCTAGCCGGAGTGGCTTGGGGAGTGACAGGATCAGGGGGGGGGGTGAAGCTAAAAACCGGAGGTAATACAATGGGCCCGAATTAGAAGCCTAAGTGCGTATGAATTTATCTCTACAATATATCCAGACCCCCCCCCCCCCCAAACCCACTTGGCTCTACAATGGTTCCATGTACCAAATTTGAAGAAAATCATCGGTAACCATAGCAACAATATTTGATTTTAATAATTAGGTACGAGAATTGATCAAAGCCAATTAACTATTTATTTGGTTTTGAAAAGATTATTTGTTTGTTGCTTCCTTACGGAAATACTCACAGACCCTCCAGTTCTTAAGTGCACTTTCTATCTTCCGCAAAACGCAGACCAGAGGTTCAGGAGAAAATTTTTTGGGAATACCCCCAGCACAGGGAAGGGCACCGGCGGAACTCGCTTTTAATACTAACCTAAGCTCGACTGGTGGATTCCCGTTACAGAATTGTTCGTTTCCGGCTTACACAGGCGCTTTTTACCCTTGTTTAAGAATTTTTTGCTTTACATTGTTTCGGGCCCCTAAGAATTTACGGGCCGTGTTAATTCGCACACCGCGCACACTGGTAGTTACGCCATTGCACTGAACGAAAAAGGTACGTAATAATAATAAAAATTTAATGTACAAATTTATTGATGAAACTAACAAACAATTGATTCTAAATTCAAATACACGCATGTATGGATTAACGAGATTCTCGTTGTCTACCTAAAAAAATAGATTTTATTTTAAACAAATTCAATTTTAGAAAAAATAGTTGAATCTATCAAATGGGAAAATTATATGATAAGCCCATGATCATCGTGTCAAATTGGCAAATGAACAGAATGCTGATGGATCCTTCGATTCAATGTCCATAACTTTATCATTACAATAAAATGCAGTCTATTATTATATTTTTTATTATTCACAGTTGACCATTAGCAATAATAGTTATTTTAATTTATTTAAAAAAAATTAAAATGAGTGAATTTATTAAAGCTAAATTATTATAATGGATGACCTATTTAATTTATTTGCATAAGTCGAAAAAGCCATATCTTGATAAAACAACGAGGAACTTTTTTTAAATCAATTTTTATCAAAATATTATGCAAAATTTAACACTAAAGTTAAACTATTCAAATTATATTATCAACAAATACATAAGTACAAAATAGACACGAAAAAGTTCCTGTGTGAAAATTTGCATATTATTTGAATTAAAAATAAAAATTTGTACTAGGTATTTGAACAATGTGTAATGATTAAAAACCATCATGGTTATCAAATATACTTTTGGATATTATTTCACTACCCAATGAGTACAAAATAAACCACCTCAGTATATTTTTTAATATGCAGGGTTAGGCCGAACTATAACAATCTCACTAAAATTGAACTTTCATCCTTTCAATCATTGGCAGCTGAAACAGTATTAGGAGGGGTCCATTCTTTCCATCCCCAAAAAGTTGGTGCTTCAAGATTCTATTCCAGATCGAGGAAGATATTTTCAAAAATGGATTATCTTATTTACGACCGTAGTAAATTTTAGTTCTAAATTATTAATTGTGCTGTACTGCGCTCCTCCTTTTATATAAAAGGTTGGAATCCTTGGATTGGGTGGCAAAATAAATAATTGAATTTTGTATTAGAAAAGATTCAAAAATAGAAAATATATAAAATTCGTTACTGTAACTCGATATTATACCTAGAGGGGCTGTAATGTAAAAATATCTTTTTAAGATCTTTGCAGTGTTTCAGTAAGGAATTTTTGTTCTATTCTGATTCCTTTGTTCTTTTGTGAATCTAGCTTGGTATTGACATTTGGAAAAAAATTACGTTAGAATGCACTCCGACTATTTCTAGTAGCAATTGAAAATTTCTGCCTTAAAACTTATTGTGTGAGTTGGGTAACCATTTGTGCGTATTATTAATATTTTGAGTTACGAAGTAGGAAAAGTTAATTTACTTAGAGTCGAAAATATCTCCTTATAGTTTGTTAACTAAAAGCAATATTTTACCACTTGATCATTTTCTAATTAGTCGGTGGCGTATCGTCTAGTAAATATCTACCTAGCTAATTATATATTATTAGCAACGCAAATTTATCCAGGAAACGAGAAAATTCTAGCTTTTCCTCGCTAAAATAATGTAAATGTCAGTTAAAACTATTCGTTAGGTCGCATCTCGTTTAACTTTAAAACTTTCTTGAAAGATATGAGAGCATTCTTGACAAACTTTTAAGGTTCTAAAATGAGCATTAATATTAAAAACTCTAGCTTGACACTCATTTAAATAAATTTTAGTCTTTATCCGGCCAAGACGAAAATATGAATAAAAGAGTTCTAGGAGGAAAATGAATGCTAAGTTAGATTTATAACACCTGCATTTTATAAATAACTAAAATATAATCACAAGTAGTCAGAATGAAACCAGGCTAAATTTCAGCATTCAAATTTTATTTTAGAAATCATATACAGTAAGGTCGCTAAATATCAGACACAGTGGAGGTCTGTCACCTCCAGCCTATCAAGTATTGTAAATAAAAAATAACGTTTCACAATTCTGAAGTTGTTGCCAATCGAAACATTGCTGAATGTACAAGGTGCGGTAAAATGATCAGACAAGTTAATTACACCTAACGCTAATTTTAACTCGTAAAATGACGTCCATGGTTTAAGATCGGGAAGCAGGGGTGGCAGAAACTATACGCACCGTTCTAAATATGTGACAATAACAATCTCCTAACTGCTGGATGCCCAACATCAGGGTGGCAAGTCCACAAAAGAGAAGATCCTCATCAGGATCGCGCAATCGATCATGTTGTACATCATGGATGGACATAGATAAGATGATAGATTCAATTATTAGCAGAAGCCGTTGTACGCATAAACGATCAAAGGCTATAATAAACTGGAAGTACCATCAACGAAGGATAGTGAAGTAGGAACAACCAGGACCACTCACCGTTAGCCTTGAAAGCAAGGTCTAACTGCGGTTTCTTACGGTTAAAGGCTGCTAGGTAGGTTCTAGTTAGTACATATATATATATTGTCGTGTTCCAAATGATCTTGACTTCCAAATTCCCTTATTAAATTGGAAACTTGGGGTAGTCGGCATCCACCGGAACAAGTGACAGAATTGAGTTCCCGGAAGCTATATGCCGGGAGCACTTATTTAAACTACGAATCTTCAGTTTGTGGATTTAATGAGAAAGTCAATCAAAAGACCCAATAAATTGGAAGGAAATTTATTCAAATAAATTAAATTCAATTTTGTAGCAATTTTGGACGTTTCTGACACAAATGTCAAGCGATATTCAAAGTTGTGTAATAATGTGGACAGCATGAAATAGATGGTATTATTTATGTTCAAAAATCTTAGCTATACCTCTATTTAATACTGCATAAATGTGAATTGTGTAAAGACAATAGAAAAACTTACAAAAAGGTGTTTTTTATATAATCAAGTTCAATTTCTTACTCGTTACAACTTTTGATGGTTGACGAAAATTATGAAGCATCCTGTACCCAGCGAACGGTTGATTATGATTGGTAACCAAACATCAAGATGGCTCCTAACAGTTGAAATACAGTGGCAGTTGACTTCTATTGTGATCCAAGTTTGGCTTTTCATCCAGAAAACCAGCAAAATAAATGTGTGGAAAATTCCTCCAATGTAGCATTTAAACCTCGATTGTCGATTTAAACAAACTTTTCCAGCTTCTATACCAAAGAGGTGCAGCAAAAATGTGGCATACAAGTTAACCTCAAACTTCAACATGTGATAATTTCAATTACCAAAAACATCGACTAATTAACTCGGTACGTAAAGTAAAATTGTAAGTAAAATCATTAAATTTATCTTCTTAACGTAATTTTAGATACGCAGATATCCAAAAATTAAATTCATAGCAACATGGTCGAGAATTGCTCGCGATCACAAAGTACACGTGAAATCGTGGTTTAACGAAGAAAACGTATCAAAAACACTCACGTTTGCTTCCTATCGCCGATATAATTGCTTTCGTGGCTACAAAAGCTCTCAAAAAGATTTTTTTGGGGAAAACTGCGAATTAATTTCCGCAACTCAACGTAACGCACCCAAGAACGGTCGGCACTAGACAACCTTCTTGTCGGAAACGGTTTAAGCAGTCCTGCTATTCTTTCAACCTACCAAAATTATAAACCAAAATTTCAACAACAAATTTTGTAATTGTCCGTCCTTTTTTGCCGCCACGCATTTAAATTCACACTGTTTTCATTTTTCAGATACAAACTTCACTTTATATGTGCGACAACACCATAAATTCGCAACAAATACATCACAACTTTATGAAAAATCAAATCGGTATTGTTTTATGTGTTATAAGTAACAAAACTATCGTATTCGTCATACAAAATTGCTATCAAATTCAATGTCCTACAAATCGACAAACTTTAATTTTAACTAAAATCATAATTGGTTCATTTGATCGACTTTACCACATCTCAATATATTGGCGAGTGTTTTACGGACTTCTCCGTATCTCGCATCTTGCTCTCCAATCCTCTCTATCAGTCCAGCCCCCTCTTCTAGACCTCTGACTTCCATCGCTTCTTTCACTTCCTGAGCCCAAGTTCTTGCTGGTCTGACCCGTTTTCTTCTGAAATTTGGAGTCCAATTCCAAATCCTTTTTGGCCATCTAGACATGTCCATTCGCTGCATACGGCCGAACCACCTTAGTCTCTTGACCTCTATTGTGTCCATTATCGAGCCCGTTATCTCTATTCTCTGTCGAATATCGTCATTACGTACGTGTTCCAATCTGGATACGGCGCAGCTGCGTCTCCAGAAGTCCATCTCTAGGGCTCTCAGTCTACCTGCATTTCTCCCACTCACCACCCAGACTTCCGAACCATAAGTTGATATACTTTCTACGATTGCTTTGTATATGGCCTTTTTTGTTGTTTTCTTTATTTTATCATTCTTAATTGCTCTTCGTCCCTGGCTTATTTTATTTTTTATATCTACATCAACATTACCCGAGTCAGAGAAGGAAACACCAAGGTATTTGAAGGTTGGGGTGTATTTCACTATGTCTGATTCGATGTTTAAGTCTTCCCCTTTTTCCGCCACTACCAGATATTCGGTTTTCTTTATGTTTATTACCAGTTCCCACTTTTTATATTCTTCCGCTAGTTTTCTTAGCATATAATTAGCGTCCAATTCGTCCGCAGCTATTAGTACCTGATCAACCGCGAAGAAGAGCGTAAATAGAGTCTTGTCATTTATTTGTATGCCCATATTCTGGCACTTCTTTATCCACTGTTGTAAAGCTTCGTTCAACTAGATCTTAAAAAGTGTCGGAGCCAGACAGCACCCTTGTCGTAGCCCCTTTGTTATCTTGAACTGTTCTGATATTTTGCTTCCCATCTTTATGTTCCTTACGCAGCCCGTATATAAATTTCTTGTTGCCTTTACGTATGTATTTTTGACACCCATATTTCGCATGCTAGTTAGTTAGTACAAATTTGACATTATCGTCATAGATGATGGTGTCTCGTACGAGATTTTCAATTCCTTGTATAAAGCAAAAGAAAGGTTAGTAAACGTTCTTGGTTACTAATAAATGAACTAACCAATCAGACGTTATTCTGTAAATTACCTGGAGGAGGAGATTTCTAGCAAATTATTATGTTAAATACTGTTGTTTCTTTTGACATTTATTACTTTGCTGGACAATTGCTTGAGTGTAAAGAACCAACAAACGGCTCCAAAGCGACCCAAGCTCTGGAAATGGGACACTGAAGTATTGGAGCATAGATTAGCGTTCGTTCGTTCGTTATCAGCCTTTTTTCGTCCACTGCTGGATATTGGCCTCTCCATATTATGGAGGTTTGGTTTGGCCATAACTCACCACGCTGGCCAGACGGGTTGGTGAGTAGTCCGCAGATCGATTTTTGGACTATAGTTGTTTTACATCCGGTAGCAGCTTGCTAGGTTAGCATTCAGATGTGCCTGTAGCCCTGTTTTTTTGTTAACGGTGACAATTCGTCAACTCAGGGGGACTGCCGGCTTAACGTGCCCTCCGAAGCACGGAGACTTGGTCATAAGAAAGTTTGATTCTCCCTGGGTTTGAACCCGGTACCCCGCATTCACATCCAACTGTGTTAGCTACAAGGCAATGACCGTCTCTAGATTAGCGTAATTTGTGGAAATTAATTCAAAGGTTTTGTAATAATATTAGAATTAATATTTAGCCAATTGTATTAGGAAGAGGTTTTCTGAGAGTAAAAAAGAAACTAAAAAACTATAAGCAAGAACGGTGGTTAAAAGTTATGGAAATTGTAATTTTGCATTAATTAAAAAGTTTCCTTAAGATA
Source organism: Rhagonycha lutea (assembly GCA_958510855.1). NCBI lineage: Eukaryota > Metazoa > Arthropoda > Insecta > Coleoptera > Cantharidae > Rhagonycha > Rhagonycha lutea. The sequence continues at coordinate 98,957,622 of OY294036.1, forward strand.
TTGTTAGTTTCTTGCAAGCTTTAATCTCAAATCTGCTTGTATGCTAATCCCTGAAGTTTATTTTTAAAAATTGCACGTTTAAGGCTAATGTAGTCTTTTGTTAAAGTTAAGAAGTTAATAGTTAAAAAAATGTGTAGAAAAGTCGTGTTTTGAAACATAAGGATAACCTTAAGGACAAATTGTAAACAGAACACGTTCCATATTAACATCGTACTTTTATCTAAGTTAATTCCCTGACTGATGATTAGTGCTGTTAATTTTACTGTAAATCTCAACAGACGTTGTTCTTCATGCTCAGTTGAATTCGAAGTAATTACAAAACATGTTTAATGATTCAATTTTACGAGTTAAGCAAATACGCTAGTTGAAGTAGTATTGAAATCAAAAGGGAAAAATAAAAATGTAAATTAAATTTATAAATATTTATTCGAGCATACCTACACGCAGTAGTTGTAAAAAATTAAAAGAATAAAAAATTCTCAACGAGCCTCATTACTTCTAGTTCGTGTAGTTTGAATGGAAGAAAATTTTGAAAAGTTAAATATTGTGAAAATTTACAAAAGTAATGGTTCACACCGTTAAAGTTTCCTTGCCTGAAGTAGGGTACATCTTTTATGCTCTCTGTGGAATTCCTCCAGAGAAATTCCGTATATCGCTTATGTTATCACACGCATTTCTTAACAATTCCTTTCAAAACCATTTTGAAACTTTTTTGCGTATTAGTGATTCTGCATCTTCTCACACGACATCCTAAAGGTGTCCATGCCTAAACGTGTCCTTTGTGCACCGAGAGGATGAACGCATACATTTTCATTGGTTTATAATTTTATAGTCTTGTGTGCTGTAATTTCGACAAAGTTATTTTAAGAAAATGCGAAAAACTACAAACAGAATATAAATTTAAATTTTATGGTGCCAAAACAATAAAAATTGAAGTTCTAAAATCGCAGCGTGGGACAATATTGTGTTTTACAATTCAGTCATAAATAAACAGAAGAAATGAATGCAGTAGTTATCCTTGCGACGCGTTTTTACGTATCAGGACTGAAATAAATCCATTATTCTTTTCCTAATCCAGTTCGTTCAGCAAATAAATCATCGCAATGTATAATGTTACGAAAACATATCGCTGTTGGAGATTTCAAATTGTTTTTTATAATTTTTACAGTGAATAATGAAATTGTTCTTCCACTTGTACAACTAATTTTTATATAATAAAAACTTGAAGGGGGGAAGGAAGTAAATGCAGACAAATTTTTTTAAAAACAAATAACAGCGACAAATAAATCAGGACCGAAAATTGCATTATGTGAATAAGAATTCATCGGTAAGCATTCTTTATTTACGTTTGTAAAATCAAACATCCTTATACAGTCAATTTGACTGATCTGTATTCAGCACAAAACTTCTACCTCTCGTAAAACCGCGACTCGAGCACTTAAGTTCCACATTTTATTCAACTTTTGTTTTAATGCGTCTTACCAAGACGACCTTATGACTATTTTAAGCGAAAAGCTAAAGAAAATGTTGTGTAGTATGTTGGGCATATTTAACGCTTTATAGGCATCCGAAGTGAAACTAAGAGGAATATTAAGAAAAATTTACATACCTAAGCAATTTTGCGACAAACAACCTTCGGGGAGCAGATAATTAAAAAAAGGACAAGAATTGAATGGATGATCATCTTAGTCCAAAATTAAATTGTTTTTCTTATCGTGGTGGATGCTAATAAAATTAATAAAAAATATCTCCGAGCAAGTTGCGCCTACTACTCGACTCGAGAAAAATCGACGAGATGCAGCTTCTCAGGAAAACCCAAGACATAAACATCAAGGATGAAGGCCATCAGAGCAAGACCATTAAATTGCTTGAAACTGTTCTAATAAAATAACAAACTAAAGTAGCAAAAAATTCAATTTATTTACATAAGGAAAGGAGCAAGAAAGGGTTAAATGGTTTAAAAACAAAAAAGTCTATATTGTAAGAGATTTCTTTTATTAAAATAGAAGCGTTAAAATATTTTTATAATTAAAGAAGATGAGACAAGAATTTTAATAAAATATAAAATAGGCACTTGAAAGTAAATGCTCTATAAGAATACAAAGGACATAAGAGAATTACGAAGTAATTAGAGTAAAGTGATTATAATTAAAGTACGCAAATCTTTATCTGCAAGCATAAAAAGCCACCCTTTGCAAATAAAAGTAGGTGTTGACATAAAAGGAAGTCTATAAGGCGATCAAAATAATGCAGGTGAATTTGCAATGTAGATTTAGTTATCGGGCAAATCCAGAACGATTTTCGGCCACGCCGACTGGATTTACCCTCGACTATGTACAAAATGATAGCGTATTCTGCGACTGCCTCTAGTTAAAGCGTTTTATAGAAATTCTAAACGTGTAATCAAATGACTTTAAAAGAAAACTGGAAAATAACAATTTAGGTGCTACACTTTATTTTGAATCTTTTAAATAACAAATTTAAATTGTTTTAAACAATTTTTTCCTACAGAAATCAATAATTATTATTATTCCATAGAATTATGAAGTGGGTTATAGTAGTACTTGGGGTAGAATTTAACAATAATGATTTAACTTAATCTAATAACCTTATTATTTTTAATTTATATAAAATATTCTCTAAGTTTTCTATTATCTTAAATTTTGCAAGTTTGATCTCTATCATTTGCTGAGTCCAATTTCCATGCATAGTAAAAAATCTTTTAGTCCTGTGCAACACAAATTGCTCTAATTTGGGCCACTTGCCCCGCTGATCTACGAATGGAATGGTAGACAGGCCAGCTAAGGGATTACACCCCCGTCCAGTGCCAGAGCATGGGTCGCGCGGACGCGGTTCGCAGGTTCTTCCGTTGTGGCTCAGGCGATCAAATGGCAACTAAGGAAAAAAAACCTTCCGGGCGCTAGTCCTATAAATAAAACACGAAGTAAAGAAGAGTTGGTTTTATTTAAAAAAACAAAGTTGAGATAAAGATGGGGTTGACAATATTTGATTCCAAAACTCCAATAGGAGACACAAAACATACAACAAATCAAGTAAAATCCAGGATACCCTGAAGGGATACCCTGGGACAATCAAATAAAAAATAAAATACAGATGAATTGCCATATGAAGACAACTCACAAAAATAATCCGCGCATCCAGGAGATTGCCCAACGCAGACATAAAACGTTGGTTTATTAACACAATTAACACATTTGCAAGAGTTATCATCAAGTAAAATTAAATACAGCAATTGCATTCTAACTTACCCTTCCACCTCAATCCGTCCGATTCATCATCTCAATTCTTTTGCAACCTCTGGAATATTAATGATTCATCGTTTAAACTGAGTTTCAGGTGTAAAGCTAAAAATAACAAAAACTGCACAATTAAACAAAAATCAATTCACCTGCGAACGGTATAGCATGGAAAAGCTAATCTCCTAAATGCGCTTCCACAAGAAACTAATTAATGGTTTTCCAGCCATCCTACGTCGTTGATGCTGTCCTAACCACTAGAGATGGAATAGTGGTATAGGCTCACGCTACCGCTACGACAAGAAATCCCTCGATGTTGGAATGGAGCTCGCACGTCTTCCCAAAAAGTATGGATAAATCGTCAAAGGAGACGGCCAAAGTGACAAACTTATCACACCACTTCTTAATCAAAAACGCAAAACTGCGGTGAAGCTGGGGATAAATGAATGTTGATCAGTCCTGCCCTCTCCATTGATCTCATACGGGAATGGTGAACCCAAAAACGAAATCTCAACATCGTTAAAAATGGCTGCCACAGATGGTTCGACTCAGGAATCAAGGTTATCACAGGTGGAAACAAGATAACCAAACTGCTGGCCCATATCCATACAAATAACCATATGGTTGGTGGATAAAACAGCCAGATGGACAAGCGGCTACCGCACACCTGTGCACCCGCTCACAAAACCATAATTAAAATTGGAAACCAAAAATTGACGTCACAGAAAATTGACGTGGTAGTACGAAAAAGCTAAAATTTATCAAAGTCAAACTTCCGCTCAAGATAGAAAATAATGTAATCTTACCCACAAATGTAGCACAGAAGGTAAAACAAAAGATCACTTCAATAAACTAACAATTTGTGGCTTTTAAAACATAAAATTACAAACAACGAAAATGAAACTTTTACTTTTCATACAGATAAGCGAAAGTATGAACGTTTGACAAATTTTCGAAATTCAAAACGCTTGCGCGTGTTTGAAACGCACACAGGGTGATGCATAGATTTCCGCCAAAATATAATAATAGCATTTGAAATGCTACTCCTGCGGGTGAAATCCATTATAAATCCTATTTGCTGGTTGCATTTTACTGTTGTGAAACTTTTTTCCAAATTTTTGACCACACCTACTCTCTTTTGTCACATTTGGTCTTCCCCCCGAGTAACACATCTGGGCCTGTTGCCTTCACACTTCTTTATGTCACATTCACGTACATAGATCGGCCTACGGCCTTCGCACTTCTCCACCCTAATATTTTGTAATTTAAATCCTTAATTTTCTTGCAATCGAAGCAATCTCGATTTCGCATGATTAAATCAGTTAAGAACTTCTTACTGACTAATGTTTTTTTACCCGTACGTGGAGTTGGAGTACAAGAAATTGTACTACTCCAAATGTATTTTATTTTATATTTATAACCAAATTGTCTTAAGCGGCGTTCACAATGAAGTGAGGTCTTGCCTTGCTGCGGTAGAAAGTTAGCAAGCTCCAATTAGATTAAAGTGTTTTCTTCTATCCTGTTCTATTATTAAATAATGATTGTCCATTTTTGATTGATTCTTGCGAGTTATCTACCAAAGCAAGGCCAGACCCCACTTCATTGTGAACGCCACTTTAGGCATATTCATGTTTATTATGTATCCTGTAAGGAGAGAAACCTCAGGACGAGCTATATTACACGATATAGGAAGTGCGAGGCCGGAGACCGAGCTATATTTTTTGATGATGGAAAAAAGGTTTGTATTTTCAAGATGGTAACTTGTATTGGTAATAATTTTTTTTCTCAAATTGAAAACATGAAATACAAATTGTTTTGAACATAGGAATAAGGTATTGAAAATGTTGATTTCCTCCTCGAGTTGTGTATTATTATTTAATGAAAATGTCATTAACAAATTATTTGTCATTGAAAGGCGACCATTATAAACCGACTTCTACAAGTTGCAAAAAGCAATTATCTCAGTGAAGATGTCAGTAGAATTGCACAAAAAAGCTTTCCATTTCTAATCTTTAGAAGCTTAAGTATTAGATAGTACTTCATGACTTGAAAAAGTTACTGCTTTCTGTCATTGGTTTTAAGAAGGAACTGAGGAAATCGATTTTAAAGATTTAATTTTATTTAGCGACGAAAATGGTGTTACACTCTTTAGAATTCAAAACTCGCACAGCAATTAATGTTTGTCATTCAATAAACTCACCGCATCTAATAAAATTTCTTGCGGTGTTTGCAGAATACGTTATTAACTTAATTTTTGTATTCAACTATCAATTCAAAGTGTTCCATCAACTTAACACTTGAGAAATTTATTTAGCATTCAGATAATGAAAAGCTGACGTTAGGTTATTTGCTACAAGGCAAAGCTACTACTCACCCCGTTAACGAGTTATTACACTGTTTGGGTAAATCTCGAGACTAATTAACATCTTAATATGAAAACAAAATAGATACAGAAATGAAATTTAAAACATTTCAGATTTTGCCTTGTCGTTTTTTTTATTAAAAGAGCTATTATAAAAGTTGATGAGCGGGCGGCGAAACAGAAAATCCGCAAAAAGAATAAATGCAGTAATCCGTACTTGCATTCAATTAAAAATTGTAATTACATCAGGTGGTGGCCTCGTGAAGCAAAATTCGTTGCATTTTAAACAAAATTTCATTACATGACCCTCTCCCAAAAATTTTAACCTAGATACAAGGGTTGGTAAAGAATGTAGCAGGAAGAAGTATTATAGCAGAGGTAACTAAAATGATTGTCATGCTGTTCACTCTTCCACTTGAGTAATAATTCTTCTTAAAAAAACTTTTAAAGAATCCTTGGCAAAACTAAACATTTGTGATTTAACGCAATGAAGCACAAATTGCTCAAAATTTGAACCACTCGCCGCGAAAGTCCATGAATGTTAAAGGGACAGGCTAGCCAGGGAGTTACTTCCGACATACATTTAGCTTGTGGACTCCGTGAAATTGAAAATAAAGTTGTTGGGTTTGACATATTTGAATTTAAAATTAAGTTTACAGACACAAATACGTGTATACGATCGCAACCTCACTGGAATTAAGAATGGATAATTACTTAGAATATAAACTGAAGTAAACAGTGGTGAACTAAAATAAACTATTTATTTCACTTATAGTTGCTCTATACAGGTTTATCTTTGTCATTTATGTATGATTATTCACTGCTTGAAAGTCAAGGCTTGTCTATAAATTTAAATGGTCTAAGGATAATTATTTATATTATTTTTAAATTTCTTTTACTTTTTAGTTGTAATTGCTACTTCTACTATCTTTATCCAGATTCACCATTTCAAAATCGTATATCATAATTACGACTGCATTACAAGGTACAATTATGTGCCGGAGCTAGATCAGATAAGGATGAAAATCAATCTATCTCAGGGGAAAATTATCATGTTGACTTCTGCATAGTCCAGCTGGAATCTAGTAGAAGGATTGTCGTTTCGAGTACTGCAGGATAAGGGAGATCAAAAGCGGCTATCAGGCGACTTATTAATAAATAATCATCGTTGAAAAGAACAATTACCACTTTGGACCCAATCAATGGGAACAGAATATAAATTAGAGAATTTGTTTCATCGAAGAACAAGATCTCCATAGGCGTATAGACAGAATGCCACTTCAAGCATTATACTTACTCTGTTTTGCACTAAATCGTACAAGCATAATGAGGCAAAAAGAGAGGAGTAGTCAAATATTTAAATTTAGTGGATGAGCATCTATGGATTTGGATTAAATAAGCTTTTATGTAAAATATCATTTGCACGGACGTTTATGATTGATACGTTTATTTATTACTACCGAAAAAAGCTTACACACCTAACAAGAATTTTGACCTACGAATTGTATCTGCTTTGTCACAATCCCGTTGGAGTGATTCGGAATGCTGAACAACTATGGCCTTCAAGTGCGGTCGCATTCCTTCTAAGCGATAGCGAAGGGTGAACAATAGGGGCGCAGCTATCGTGGAGCAGTAGGAACGAACTTCTAAAATAAAATTTTAACTGATGTAATTTTTAAAAATTAAATTTTCCAATTATTTACTTTAATATAAATTAATATTGTCGTGATTTAAACTGAAATCCAGCTTCGTATTGGTAATTTGCTTCAGATTAGGGGATGTTTTTTACTCATAGAGACAAGGTCGAGCACAGTGTTGTAAATAAGGGTCGATTTATGTTACCGTTGACACAAAAACACACTATTATTGTTGAATGTTGGTGTAATCCAGTGATTTGTGAAGTTTACGGCGATTTGAATCTGAAAAGAAACGAATTTAATTATTTAAATTTAAATTAGGTAAGATTTCGCGCACCAATTTTGAGCTGCAAAAATGGCTTAAATTTTCGTTTTTCTGTTGGTAATTTGAAGTTTCTAAACATGAAACGTAGAGAATTATGGCGAGAGAGCTGCGAGACGACTGTAGAACCAGCAAGGCGTATTTTTGGTGAGGTCCACCAAAGTGACCAATTTTCGAGTTTTCTTGGAAAACCAAGTGTTTTTCAAGCATAAAATAGTAGTGCGAAGTGTCGTCTAAAGTAGACGAGTGTTTTTAGATTGATTTGGAGATAGAATCTTCAAGTTGCAGCGTTTTTGGAAACGCACATTTGGAAAGTTCGATATTGCACATGTGGATGAAAATTTTGTCAGTTCCGCCATTGCCGAATGATCGAATGATTTTTGTAATCACGACAATTACGTGCCTACAATTAAATGCTTAGAAGAAGGAATTCAAATTCGTTGAAATTTAAATTGAATATTTTTACTTACCTAAATTTCGAGGTTAGTTTTACAATTTTTTGAGATTGGTTCAAATCGTTTGAGTATTGCCAATAAGCTTTATTATGCGATTGTCGATCGTCCTTATTTGGATATTTTATGGAATAATTGTGAAGAATAAAAATTTTTATAGTTACAGGGTCGCGGGAAATATCTCTACAATATGTTTAATTCACTACTATTTTTGTAAACATATTTTACACAAAATGCACGCTGCTCACCTGTAAAGTGTAAGTTAACCAAGCTACTACGTTTTAAAATAGTAAATTCTTTATAGCCCATCCTGTGTATAACCTCTGATGTGTTCATATATTTAACGATAAGTACACGCCAAATACTACTTAATATAGTTACTATTAATGACACTACGTGAAGATTCACACAATGTACAATGCCAATGGTTATCAGATTAACAGAATAGTGGGAATTTCGTTAATCCATTCATGCCCCTCATTTCGTAAAATATTCTAATTGAAACCTATAATATTATTTTGTAAGGCAAGATCAATTTGTCGGTCAAACTGTTAAAGTAGGGGTTGCAAGGGTCGTAAATCGGTTTAATATAAAAATAAAACTCACACCCTAATTCATTAACGCTTAATTATATTGAAATATTAATTTAGTACTTTTAAGTTCGAAATGGAGTAAAGTATAAAATAAAACCTGCTATTTAAAATTACAATACCTTAAATCTGTTGCTCGTTAAGAATTAAGAAAGCATGATTTTGAAAACCAGGGAATGATAATTTAATGAAACCTTCCTAGCCCACCGAGCAATTGCCCGATCAATGGTTCAATAAATCAATCTACCCCTATATGTCAGGGTTACTTATTCTACATATCCCCGACCCCATCAACTTTATAATTCTCGTTTTATCTCGTCATAAAAACCCAATACGGTTAAGAAAATTTTCACCACTATTATTTTTTTGGTAATCAGAATCATAAATTTGTTCCTGCGTTATCGATCGCAGTTGTCAAATTTATTACTCAATCAGTGACTGCGCGTGAGATAGGAAAACTCTTTAGCATCCTATCTTGTGATACAAAGAAAAACAGTAAGTTAATGCAAGATAGTAGTGGAGGTAACCCGAGGCAGTTTCCAAAAAAATAAATTTTATCAAACTATTCCATGTCAGCAGGAAGCCGGCTTCAGCCTCATTTTGAATGTTGAAAAATGTTTTACTAAAATTAAGTGAATAATTTTATGAAAACTTCAAGTCAAATTATGCAGCAAGTTTTTGTGACGGGAAAACAAGCTGAAGCTAATTAAAGGCGAATTGGCAATTAAAATTTACAAATTATTAAAGTACTTAGTATTATTTTATTAAATAATAAGCGAGAAAGAAATCCTTCAAATCCTTGTGAGTTAATAGAGAACCTTGTTGCTGCTTATATCTATATCAACTTAGTTTTTTGTTAAAAACGGTCCGAGCTATCGCTTCCAGACGAACCTTTTAAGTTAGAAAAGAAAAAGAGTAGCAGTTTTTGAAGTATTTTGATACATTATGTTCTCTATCAGATATAAATGGCTTCCGTAGCATGGAAGAGTGACAAACATCAAAGGGTAGAATGGGACGTCAGAGCAAACATATCACTTCAATCCAATACGTCTAAAGAAAGATTTTGTCAAATACGCTCACAAAAATAGAAAATAAATCAATTGAACCGAATATCTTTTTGTTAAATTTTGCTTTATTTGATGACGACTTAAATATGGTTTCTTGCCATTGATTTAATTATCGATGCCCAAAACTTTAATTTCTAAATTTTATTTATGTTTTTGTTTTTTCGCGTCGTATTTAAAAAATACGAATAATAAAAAACTTTTCTTTATATTTATGGTTTCACAAAACTTTTTTTAATATATTTTTAAATTTAACCAGAACGAATTGGTGGTTGAAAACACTTTGTAGTGCAACTTAAGACAGAAAGAGAAAAACTTTGGCTATAAAATAAAACGTGGTCAGTGAAGCGTTCAAACGCTCGTCAACGGTAGTTTTTATCTTCCTCATTCACGTCTAGAAGTTTACCAGACTTCCACTTCTACTTATGCTTTTTTTTCACTTTAATTCCTTGTTTCCTGATTCCATTATTTAAAAATATGTTTAAAATTTGTGTCCTATTCGACAACTTGTTTTGCCAAGACGCAGCAAAGTCAACTTGTTTTGCATCCATTTTTTCGCAACGAGGCGACGCCGACGTTACAATTTGAAAAACTTTTCTACATGCATAATGCGACGAGCGTGTTTGCATTTTATATGCGATGATAACAAAGAGAGTTACTTTTCCACTAAAACTGTTTGTAAAATGCCAGCACCTGTTCCTGAAAGGGTTTTATTTAAATTAGACTTCCCTTCATTAGTCTAGCAATCAGTCGCTAAGCCGAAGATCCGGCAATTCACGAAAACAGAATAATCCCCAATGTAAAGAACAGTTTGCATTTAAATGTATGAACCCCAAAACTTTTGATTTTCTAAAAACTCAAATTTTTTAAACTAATAAATTTGCTGCTGTTATAATACTAAAAGAAAAATGGATAACTTCACTTTTCCAAACTATCCCATTAAAGGTTTAACAGCATAAATACTAAACTAATTTACTAATGGCAGTTAACCGGATCTGTCAACGAACTCGTTCCAAAATTGTTTGTACTCGATGAAATTTCCAAATATTTGATGGATTTCACTGAAAAAACCTCAAACAAGACGTAATTTACTTTCCATAATTAATTTGTCGTGTTTCCTTCTGAACACAAAATCACCTAAGGCCCAATCAGCCAGTGAGTCATGTGAGGAATTTTCTTGTAGCGTCGAGCCGGATAGAAAGTCAAAAGATCAAAGTTGAAGCTACTTTAACCAATTAAAACCTACAAGCAAGAACATTTTAATTGTACCCATCAATTTTTTTTTAAATAATTTTGTTAAAGTAAGTAATTTATTGTTAATTAGAACCGACAAAAGCTACAACGATCAAAGTGAAACTAACTATAGTAAGTCAGCGGCAGACTTGGGTTCGATCGCGCTAACTGGGACCATAAGATATTATTTATAGTATTATTTATAAAACCTCTACGGAATAAGACAGATAGCATTAAAATGAAGCGCTTAAGCTTTAGGGAATAATCGATTGTAAAGTTTCGATATTTTACATCTGATTGACCGCGGTTGTTGTATTGTGTTGACGGTCTGTGCGATCAGCGTAAATAATTACAGAAAATATTTATAGATTGGAGGGTGGACGGAGTTAATCTGATAGCAATAGCCAATACAATACTCACATATTAATTTTACTGCTTTCGGCAAATTTTACCCAAATTTACAAATTATCCATAAAATTTTAGGTTTATGATTGCTAGCTACACCCTCAACTGCCAGAATTTCATTAGAAAATTTATTTGGGATCCGATCCGCTACACCCCTCTTGTTAACATTTTTACTCATAAACCTAGCTCTACACTTTTTGCAGTTGTAATTCAGAAAAGATCAACTGATATTCAGAAATCGTCAATTGTAATTCAGATTTGTCAAATGATATTCAGAAATCGTCAATTGTAATTCATATTTATCAACTGATATTCAGAAATCGTCAATTGTTATTCAGATTTGTCAAATGATATTCAGAAATCGTCAACTGAATATCATTTGACGTTTTCTGAATTACAGTTGACGATTTCTGAATATCATTTGACAAATCTGAATTACAATTGACGATTTCTGAATATCATTTGACAAATCTGAATTACAATTGACGATTTATGAATATCATTTGGCAAATCTGAATTACAATTGACGATTTCTGAATATCAGTTGACAAATCTGAAATATAATTGACGATTTATGAATTACTGGTGGAAAAGGTGTAGTTTTTATAGATCTAGCACCAACTAGCTCTCTAAGCACCATCTTATTTTTTCCACAAATTAATATTTAAACTGGATAGAGTTAAATTAACGCTACCCCCCTCATTCATATTTTTACCCAAAAACTTAGCTCTCGAAACTAGCAACACCTAGCTCCTAAATATTAAACAACATCATAGTTATTCCACGAATTAATATTTAAACTGGATGAGATCAAATTAACGTTACCTCCTCGCCCCAGTTAATATTTTAACTCAAAGTCTAGCTCGAAGCTACAGATGTAGCATTAGCTATCTCCAAAATATTAAACGTAGCAACCGTTATGGTTTTTCTAGAATTACTAGAATAAGAATAGACTTAATGACGCGCATGAATGGATTAACGAAATTCTCACGGTGGTGTTATTATAGCGAACGACCTTGTTTTATCCTCCAACCATCATTTATACAGGGTAATTCCTAATATTGACCACAAAATTAAAAATTTCTAATTTTGCACTACTGTGCTATAATTATGCGTCCCATTATTTGTGCGCCTAGAGCAGTTCTTTCCAACTGCTCCACGGTAGCTACGTCCATGTTTGGTTTGTTTTATTCTTTTCAGTGGCGGTTTTAGAACTTATGAGGCCCCAGGCGCAACTCAATTTTGATGCCCCTCTCTAAGTATTTTCACTAATCCTACCCCACATAGCAAAGTTTGTTTGAAACAAGCTGGAATATAACTTGACATGACAGCGTGGCAGCTTACATCCAGCTTGGCACGGTAAGCTGTGAAGCTTTTATCCATCAGCTAGAATCACGCTTCCTACTTTACACGAAACAAGCTTAAATTAAGCTTGCAAAGCAAACTTTAATTAAGTTTAATTAAACTTAAAACAAACTTGTACTAAGCTTGCCGCGTCAAGTAATTACGACATGCTTGAATTCTAAGCGTATTAGAGTAAGCTTGTTCTAAGCTAGCCACGTTAAGCAAGCGAAAATCGAATCAAAATACAGCTGGACGTATGCTTACGTGTTATCTGGGACACTCCCTAAAGCAATTGATTTGAACCCCTAGTGACCGGGGGGCCCATTCACCAGCACATCAGCAGACGATTTATTTTTTCTTACTAAAAATTGCACTGAAGTCTGCCGAAGTCAAAATAACTGCAAATCCAAGACATCTTACATTTTATGGTTTACAATTTTTTTGTTATTTTTCCTGAATTTACTACTACAGAATTGATGTTTTCATAAAATTTCAGAATATTTAGGGCTTAGATTTTTTTCGTTATTTTTCCTGTATTTATTACAATAGAGGTAATATTTTCATGAAGTTTCAGAATATTTCAACAAAATTAATTTTGATCAAAAAATGTAAATCAAAAATTGTACTGAAATCAAAATGTCTGCAAATATTAGGCATCTTAGGGCTTAGAATTTTTTCGTTATTTTTCCTGTATTTATTACAAGAGAGAGTTAATATTTTCATGAAGTTTCAGAATATTTGGATATAATTTAATTTTTATCAAAAAATTTAAATCTCAAATTGCACTGACATCAAAATAACTGCATATCTAAGGCATCTTAGGGCTTATAATTTTTTCGTTATTTTTCCTGTGTTTATTACTACAGAATTAATATTTTCATAAAATTTTAGAATATTTAAACAAAATTAAATTTTTATCAAAAGATTTAAATCAAAAATTGTACTAAAATCAAAATAACTGAAAAACTAAGGCATCTTAGGGCTTAGAATTTTTTCTTTATTTTTCCTGTATTTATTACAACAGAGGTAATATTTTCATGAAGTTTCAGAATATTTGAACAAAATTAAATTTTTATCAAAAAATTTAAATCAAAACTTTTTTGCACTTAAATCAAAATAACTGCAAATCCAAGGCATCTTAGGGCTTAGAATATTTTCGTTATTTTTCCTGTGTTTATTACAATAGAATTAATATTTTCATAAACTTTCAGAATATTTGAACAAAATTAAAGTTTTATCCAAAAATTTTAATAAAAAATTGCACCGAAATCAAAATAACTTCAAATTTAAGGCATCTTAAGGCTTAGAATTTTTTCGTTATTTTTCCTGTATTTATTACTACATCGTTAATATTTTTATAAAGTTTCAAAACATTTGAACACAATAATTTAATTTTTATCACAAAATTTAAGTCAAAAACTGCACCGATATCAAAATAACTGCAAATCTAAGGCATCTTAGGGCTTATAATTTTTTAGTTATTTTTCCTGTGTTTATTACAACACGAATTTAATTAATAATAATTAACTTTTCCTTATTTTGAGGCCCCTTGATTTACGAGGCCCTAAGCGCACGCCTCTTGCGCCTGTTGGGAAATTCGCCACTGATTCTTTTGCATATTCAACCACGTGGTGACACTAATAAAAGAGAATCAATTTTCATGATTTCATAATAAATTTTCTCCCCCATTTTCAGAAAGAACTATTGATTTGGGTTACTATTTTTTAAAACTAACAAATAAGCCTACGATATTTAGAAAATTATAACCCCAGATAGTAAACAGAGGGATGTAAATTATTTTTGGCTTGCTGATGAATGAACAACCAATCAGAAATGTCCTAAATTTTTTTTTAGTTTTCAAGTAACGGTGTGAAACACCAATAATTATGATCATGACCGTTCTCGGGATTAGAGTTCCCGAACCGTAAAGTTTGGTTTACACCCATAATATTGCCGGATTACGGGTTGTATTTTTTAATTCAATTGTAAGTGTAAACCAAACCTTACGGTTCTAAAGAATTTCTTAAAAGTTACAGAATAACCCCCTTAGGCGCATTTAAAGGTTTAAAGGTAAAGTAAATGAGGAATCATACTTCATACAATATTTTGCGGTGACCAGCTTAAATTTTTTAGACCAAAAAAATTAATAGAATGTCCGTAATAATATTGCCAAATAATAACATTAATATTAAGTATAGGTAAACATTTAATTAATTTCAGTAGCCATTTGGGCAAGTAATAAAGGAGAAGAATTTATCAAATGTTCCCAAGTGTTCTCGCCCTCGTAATTTATACTCATCCAATACAAAAACTATCGCGAAATGCGTTTTCGTAAATGTATAAATACTACGCCACTGTTTGACAAGCGAATTTTTTAAAGCAAATTTATGGCTGAAGATTGAGAGTGCATACCCAATATGTATCACGGTTTGCGGAAAGCAGCAACAGAATCGAATGATATTGTCTCGACAAGAGGATCCATCGACCCTCTCCACGCCCAACCAACGACTTCCTAAGTATGTTAGATGGGTGGCGTCGAACAATTTATGACAATGGAAAACACTAGATAAGTGTAATAGAAGTTTAATCAACCATATTTTGTGTTTCTTAACGCTAGATTACAATTTTGCAGGAACAATTTTGTCTTGAAAGATTACTTCCTGTTTTGTAATATTCTCAAATGCTTTCGATACTCCTCCAAGCAAAATATTTTCAATCGCTTATTTAACTCAAAACTTGACTTTATGTTTTATGTCAAACATAAATACGAAAACAGAGAAACGAATAAAAATTTTTATTGTGAAATTCAATTTTGAAATATTAGAAATTTATGAAAATGCAAATTATGGCGAAAAGTTACTATTGCACGGTTTTAGTATTTTTAAAATAATATTATTTTGCCGAAATCAGGTCAAATGTCGATACTTTCTTTTGCCAATTCATCAAGCATCACAATTTATTGTTCTCGAATATGTTAAATGTTTTAGTTTGTTTAGCCTTATCTCTTGCTTCAACGGCCAGATTAGTTTGATGAATTGTTGAAAGTTTGGCAAAGATAACATTGAAGTAGGTACATTTAAATTTGAAAAGCATTAACTTAAATTAAAAAGCTTCCACATCAACCACAAAGTTTTAACCGTCAAAAATTATGCTCTCTCGCTTTAGTTTTGTTTAATAAAAGGGTTAACACATAAAAAAATTAATTTTGTGTTAGATAATCAGAATTATCCTTAAGACGCTCCATAATAGAGCTTTTTCCGTTCGAAATTTATTGCTTTCTGAATGTTTGGTGATCGAAAAGTTACTTCTCCTGCCTAGGCGAAAAAATAAAATACGCACCACACCCAAAAAAATTTGCTTTTGGTTCACTCTGTAAGTTGCCTTAATTCGTCCAATGGAAGGTGACCTTTCGGGCTAAGAAAGCTATAGAATTGGATAACTGTTGGTGAACACAATTGGGTGAAATTTTGAATAAAATAATTTTAATGATTTTAAAATGTAAGTACCAACATAAAGCTCGTAGTATAAAAGCTGACAGGATTGTCACAAGGCAATATAGTAGAAATTAGAAAATTATATACAAATTTAAGCAAAATGTTGGACATAAACCAGATACCCGATGATTCCAAACCAGAAAGTAATTCAATCGTTGAAGTTGAATCAATCTTTGATGACAATATCGAAGATAAAGATCGCTGGACGGACAGCGAAAACAGTTGTGACCCCTTACAATGTACCCAGTGTGGAAAATCGTTTAAAAGTAGCAAACGTCTTGAACGTCATTCCAAAATCCACAGCAGAATTAAAAACGAAATCTTTAAATGCACCATTTGCGAAAAAACTTTTAAGAGGGCTGATCACTTGACCAGACACTCAAATATCCATTCAGATGAAAGTAAACGTTTTCCATGTTCTGAATGTGGGAAAACGTTCAATAGGAAAGATAATTTGAAAACCCATCAAAAAATTCATCTTGGAATTAAAACCAGTACAAAATCTCATATCTGTATGTATTGTGGAAAGCTATTTAACAATTCCAGCGATTGGAATGTTCACATTCGAAGGCACACCGGCGAAAAACCATTCGAATGTTTAACGTGTAGAAAAGGGTTTCCAAGGTCATACGATTTAAAATGTCACACACGAACTCATACTGGAGAAAGGCCCTATGTGTGTACCGTTTGTGGAAAAGCGTTCAGTAGAAGTAATAAATTACTACGTCATTCCCGTGTGCATACGGGTGAAAGACCGTATCCTTGTCATATATGTGAAAAGCGATTTACTCAATCGAACGACCGTAATCTTCATATGCGTATACATACTGGGTTTAAACCATATATTTGTGGAGATTGTCCAAAACGTTTTATACAGTCCGGTCTACTTAAAGCCCACAGAAAGGCGGAAAATCATTTTACAGAAGTCAAGCCGGACTTGAAGGGAGCTTATCGAGTTAGTCCGGTTGCAGAACATCATGATCCACTTATAATTAAATTTGAAAAACTAGGTCTTGGTTTTCATGGTCCAAAGTTAGAATTAAAACCAGAACTTTGATAAAATTTGTATAATTTAAATACTGGAGTTTTAAAACAGAAGAAAATTGTGGTTTTGCTAACGATGGGAATAACTTAGAAACAGTTGAGAAAAAGGAACGTAACGTTTTATGATGCAAAATGGCTTAAAATTATCTAATTTTTGTGTTAATTTGTGAACATTTTTAACGAATAAATTTAAAATAAAATAAAATCGTGGATAGTAAACTTTCGGCATTAGAGAATATAAATTGTCATCATACTTTGGGGAAATGCTATGGAGGGAGCTACAAAGTGTTTAAGAACGTGGTGATATTCGATCCTCACTCTTTTAAATATGGAAGTGGATCTGTAATGGTATGGGGTTGCGTGACTATGTTAAATATTGGAGAAATGTTTTTATGTCAAGGCAAAACCTAAAAATGTAGCCTCCATAGTTTATAATCTCTCAGATCGGTTCTGCTTTAATTTCATAAGGTAGATTCGATCAAATAAAATTTGCAATTTATAAAACAGAGACTCTGAAAAATTAAGATCCCTGCCCAGATCCACTTTCATCTTAGAAATTTCAATCTAAGCATGAAAAAAAAAATTAAAATTATTGCGAACTTAATTTAAAATTATTCGTTTTAGAGCAAATCTCAAATGTTATTTTTCAGTTATAGCTTTTAATTTTAATACAAAATATTTGATTTTCTTTCACTTTAATTTCGTTTTCCTTAAAGGCGCTTTTTCATTAAATCCGGTGCGGAAGAACATGTGTGGCCACAGAATATGAAAATAAATTACAATCTTTTGAGAAATTTTCTATCTCCACGCAATTTTTTTTTATAGATAAGTGGATAAAACTATTTGATGGATTAAATTGCTAAAGCGCAATTATAAAATAGATTTTATTTTTGATCACCTGTTAGATTAATTAAATATAGTACATTTTTGTAGTACCTACATAATTGGGGTACATGTGAAAGCATAGCTTTGTTCCATCATTTCATATAAATCGGTATTGATTTGAAATTATATCAGAATTGCTTCCTCTAATCAGAACAACAATGTATGTGCCAAATTGCTTACCATAATGCATTTTTTTTATCATCAAATTGCTATATACAGGGTGATCGATTAAATAATACTTTTATTCTATCGTCGCGACTAAAAATTTCCTATAAAGAAAATTATTAAATATAAATTTTTATAGTATTACTTCCATCAAAAACTATTACCTGCGCTACTTCTTGAAATCTCACTGCAATTGCAAGAGTTTCTACATAAACAGTCTGCATTCAAAACTTTATAGTTTGGTATAATAAAAAGAGAAGGTAACTAAGTTTTCAATAATATGACAACTTTATTAGTGACAACTTTATCTTCAGTTAATTCAATGGTTGGGAGTGCATTCATATAGCATGGAAAGTCTTCGTAATGAATTGCGCTGTAGCATCACAAGAGAAAAGCAAATTTTGCATAATGTTATGTCAGTTACAGCTCGGAGCTGTTCAGACATATAATATGCTGTTTTATTTAGGTTCAACGAAGTCTTCTTCGCTTTATTCCAAGATCATCTCTTCCCTTTCAATATTTGTTGGATATTTTTACGGTCTAGGACATTTGAACGCAGCCGTTTGAACGCGACCGGTTGAACGCGGCCGTTTGAACGCAGAGACGTTTGAACGCGAGGACGTTTGAATTTGATTTTTATGAATTGAATTTACCGGGATTTACCTTTAAATAAAAGTCGATTCCTAACACTAACCTAGCCTCGACCGGTGGATCTACCTTTTAATGACATTCTCTTTAAAAAAAGTTGTTTCCTAACACTAACCTGGTATCCGGACTTTTGATCCCCGGACGATTGATCCCGGACGATTGAACCCCGGACGATTGATCCCAGGACGATTGATCCAGCGGACGGTTGATCCAGCAGACCATTGATCCCCGGACGGTTGATCCAGCGGACGATTGATCCCCGGACGATTGATCCACGGACGATTGATCTAGCGGAAGATTTATCCCCGAGCGATTTAATTTCTTATTAGATTGTTAGTAGGATGCGTACCTATGAAGTACCACACTTTTCCGAGTTGGAAGACCCTAAGGGGATGTTTTTAATGAGTTTCACATTTTTTTTTCACACATCCACCTACGACAGAGTTGCAAACAAAAAAGCGAGATTCACCCCCTTCCCAGTAGCACAATTTGCCGAGTTGGAAGGCCCTAGGGGGATGTTTTTAATGAGCATAGTGTTGCCAAAATGGCTCTGGAGCGCTGCAAGGCGGAGCGAAGCGCGGCGCGGAAGAGTCAATTTTGGCAACACATCCACCTACGACAGAGTTGCAAAAAAAGTGAGATTCATCCCCTTCCCAGTAGCACAATTTGCCGAGTTGGAAGGCCCTAGGGGATATCTGTATGCAACCAATGAGTAACTACGGGCAAAATAGAAACGATACAGAGTGGATGAAAAAACGAAAAATTCTAAAGTTTTACTTTAGTATCTATTATATTATTGATACTAATAGAGACCGGTCTTGAGGTAACACCCCATAAACAATTTGTTACCAATAGAAAACGGTTATTAGCGCTAATAAATAATATTTTAAATTGGTAATAAAGGAAAAAAATAAAGAAGATAAAGATTAGAATTATTGAACATAGCGGTTACATTATATTCATATTCGTTAAACCAATAATAATCATTATGGAAGGTCAATCTTTTCAAATGAAAAAAAAATGGCCGTTGGGGATCAATGGTCCGGGGATCAATCGTCTGGGGATCAAACGTCCTAGAATCCACTAACCTAGCCTCAACCGGGATCTACATTTTAATAATGATCCTCTCTTTAAGTAAAAGTCGATTCCTAACACTAACCTAACCTCGACCGGTGAATCTACCTTTTGCCCTAATTTGGTCATAATAAAGTGCGTCGTTAAAAAGTCGAAGGAAGGTGCAATTTCTCGCGTTCAAACGTCCCTGCGTTTAAACGTCCTGCGTTCAAACGTCTCTGCGTTCAATCGTTTCTGCGTTCAAACGGCCGCGTTCAAATGTCCTGCTCCGATATTTTTATTCCATCAATTTATATCCCAACCATTATGTTTCGAAATTCTTTCCTACAATATTTTGATCACTAGCATATTCTATTACATTCTATTGAACATTTCTAAATTGGTGACCCCAATAGAATATTAATCACATTGTAACAATAATTGTCTCTAACTTCTCTCGAAAACTAAACTGTTTAAACTCTATTTGGTGTAAACTTTTGTCGCAACCACTAGCTAGACTGGAGACGTTTTTTAATAGTCATCAACGTAGTTGAAGAGAAATTCCTTCCAGGAATTTTTTCCCCCATTTCTGGAATTTGGCGACCCACAAAATTCCTTACTACGGTTTGCATACCCACTGGCTTATATTTTCCAAACTTGGAGAATATAGTGGGGGTTGATTCGTATTCACAATTGTAACCATGGTAAAATTATATTAAAAAAAGAAAATTTTGAAAATTTGAACCTTCTTTATTTGAAAATATTGTAATAATAAACATCAGCACGCAGTGACCAATTTATTGAAGTTTGTTGTGTATTCTGTTCGAGAAGCATTTCAAATTTTAACTAACTTTTTAGCGTTTAGAAGTTAATTAAGCTAGCCCAAGTTGTAACTGACAATAATTTGGAAAATAAGTTCCTAAAATTGTAATTGAAAATTTATAGAACTTGCAGGAATATTAAAAACAACCCAAATTTTTCTATTTCTCGTAAATCTATTATTTTTAAGTTTGATGTACTAGAAGAAGATCCAATTGCATTTTTACTGCAAAATCTGTGCATTAATGTAAATTAACTTATATATAATAGCAAAAGTTTGGTACTGTTTGCTAAAAGTTATTATTCAATACGTAAAACTTCCACGTATCTTCCATCTAAGCCAAAATAGGATAAAATTGTGCAAGTGTAACAAATTTTCTTTTCTTAGCATTTAAATAATAAATCTGTAATAATACAATAATTAACTTATCCGAAATACTGAATTAGCTAGTGAAGAACAAATATGGTTGGTTAAATGCATAATGCGCAACTGTTTACAGTAGAAATTCTATTTTCCAGTAGTTGATGTTAAGTTACGACGCAACAGTCATTTCAATTGTCAAAATCCAGGAAAGACGCCAAAACTCTCGCCAAAGGATCGGCTTATATCTTATTGAGAGCAAGTCAAAAAATTTCTCTCAGGTCACGTCGGCTACAGCACTTAAACTAAACTTGGGTTTATTATCTCCATTTCTTTTAATTTCCCAACTTCTTTAAGTCCTTCGATTTCGTCAAATATTTTTGTTGGTTACTTTACTTTACTTTTGACAAATTTAAATTTTAAAAAGGGCGCCGAAAGTTTTTAGTAATTTTAAAAACGTTAAGGTAATTGAATCCATATAGCTTTCATCGGATGTTTAAGGGGTTAGGCCCTTATTTAGGTTAGGTTAGGGTTAAGTGTATGAATATCTTTGTACAACAGTTTAAGTATTTAAAAGAGCTCAGTAATTTTTTTTCTTTTCCACATAAAAATTGCAAAAACTTCCCATTTTTTTATGTCCTAGGTGGGTCTAACCCCTTAATTAATAAGAAGATAATTGGAAACAGATACATCGCCAATGTCATCAGTTTTCCTGTTTCCAGCATAGATAAGGTCAGGCTCTTGTTTACTAATGTTATTATTATTAATTTCACAAGATGAAAAACTACATCAAGGTTTACTACGAAATTAGGAAAGTTTAATTAACATAATTTCCGGTATAACCGGAAGTTTCCAAACAATCTGTTGGTGCTGTTTTATTTGCACAGTGAATCAACATGCATATTAAACAAAAATTGTAAGCTTTCGTTAATATTTTTATTTACATTATAATGGCAACAAACCAATAATGTAAATGCACCGTAATTGAAAATCTCCGACATACATTAAACTGGAAAATCCTTTAAATTGGAATTTTATTTCCTAATTTAGCCTGCTAAACGCTTGTAAACATTTTCATTAAGTAATCGCGTATTATTTTTCCGGATTTATTAAAAAATTCAAACTGAGAATGTAAAATTTACTTTTTTGTCATTAATCCACTTGATAAATCTTGGAATTAATGTTTGTGTGTTTAGTTGGTCAACCGACAATTAGAGGACTTAGCAATGTTCTCCTATTTGTGTTGGAAAATTATAACGTCATTTCTAAACGTTATCAAATATATAAAATTTTACGATTATCGATCCATAAGTGTTTACACATTATCTGGTTTGGTTAACTGGATTGGAGCTTCGAGCTGAGTAAACTCGAATAGATTTCATCACACGCATTCGTTTCGGTCACGGAACACCAAGTGTCATCCTTTTATTAAAAAAGCGATTATTAGAAAAAAAATTGTCATTACATTAATTTTTATTATTTCTGTTAAGAAAAAATGAAACCACGCGAAAGCATCACCCGATGGATGTCTCATATCCAGAGTTTGAATAGCAGGTCATTTTTTCTTTTTTGGAAAAAGAGTTCACCTTTCCGAAGACGTCGTAGTTATGGTATTATTGAAATGTATACGGTCTGCACCAGTAAAAGTTCCACTTCAAAAACAGCAATACTATTTTAATAACATCAAATCAAATGCGAGGGGGTAACAGCGAAGATATAAGGGTGTATGGCTGAGACAGCGGCGTGCTCTGACGTCGAATTGCTTTGATTCATGGTTTGCCAGTGAATGATATAGGTTTTGTTTTTTACATGCCATAAATATAAAATATACTCTTTATATTAAAATTGTTTTATGCTGAAACTATTTGAACAAGTGAAATATTGTATAGCGCGTAATCGTTTTAGATTACTGTCTATACCATCTACTGTTATATTTTGCTATAAATTATTTAAGAAACGTAGCTTAAAAATTAGGGACGCTGGAGGATTCTTTATCTCACAAGTTCAAATTTGAAATAATAGACATAATAAATAATGATACTGTTGGTTTGTGTCGTTATCAGTTTTCTTGGAAGTATTTTCAAAATTTTATAAGAAATATAGTGAAAATTATTAAAGTTTAAGTTTTGAAAATTATCCACTTCAAATTCGCAAATCCTGGATGGAAATCGTCTTTCTGGTGCTTCTAGCATAAATAATATTAAATAGTTTGTTGATTAAAAAATCAAATAAAAAGATACATAGTACATGTTGTATTGAAGCCTTTATGTATGGGTTGGGGGCAGCTGCGCGGCGGTGCAAGAGTAGCTAGGGCCCGTAAGCAAATAAGCTGTGGTGGTATTTTGACCATTAGAGGGTATAAGCAGGCAAATAAAGGGAGTGATTCAATTTTATTTTATTTTTAATTCAATAATCAGTTAATTTGACTGATAAAATAGACTTTTGCATCAAATTAATAACAAACCACCGCATGTAACAATTTACACAAAAAACCATACAAATTTGAAATGATTTATGTAATACAAATATTTTGCAACACCCTGTGAATGTTATTAAACTTTTAAAGTGACGACAGTTTCTTGTAAAATAAAAATTTAGTGAACAAACAATTATAAACACCAGGTTACCTATAAATAAGTGCGACATTAGTAAACAGAAATAACAAACCCCACCTATAAAAATCCAATTTCGAAAACTGGGAGAGGGACAGAAAGGCCAGCAAGCCGGAATGAAGCCAGTTCCCCGGTGAAACTCAAGCGGAGAGGAGTCTCTTGGTGAAACTCAAAGAGGGAACACGCGAGTTCCTAAGTGACCTCCAAGCGGAGAGGAGTTCTTTCGTGATCCTGAAAGAAGGAAGAACTCGCGAGACTTCTTGTTGATCTAAAGATCAGGGAAGTGCAATTTTGTGAATTCACTAAAAAGGTGAATAATTAGCGGAAATCGAATCTTCGTGTAATTGCTAATTACGATTTATAAAAAGTGTGCGATTGTGTATTTCTGACGAATTAAGTTGTTGGAGAATTGACTGGTTTTTGGAATATTGGCTGCTGCGTGGAACGTTTGGTGGATTGGAATAGATTGGAACAGCTGGTGACTGCTGACGGGAGTTTGGCCACATGGATCCGGCAACGCACTAACTTCAGTAAAAGTTTACCATTTATAAGTGAGTTTATTAATGAAAATTGTATTTGCTGTTTTATAAAATTACACCTATTACATGAATGGACAGATTTACACGTACAGTGTTAAAATTTAAAACGTTAAATGTTACGTGCATGTCTGAGCCATTACACCAGAATATTTGTGGTTTGAGACAAACTTATTGTCCTCATAAAATTTGATGCAAATTGTTTATAAAAATTTTTACGTTCAAATAATAAATTATGCTTGTCACGAATTTACACCCTTTTATTTCGTTTATCGAACTCATCGACTCTGAACAAGAGAAAAACCCATCTTCGGCGAAAAACTAGTTTTGAGGGCCTTAGTTATAGTTCGTTTGACGAGAAGATCATAACAATACATAACGGGACTCTAAAAAAAAGCTCGTAAGTTTTCTACTTTTAACCTAGTAAAGCCAGGAAAAATAATGAAAAAATTCTAAACCAAAAGTTGTCGTTAATTTCCGATGATTTGTTTTCGGAGCGATTTTTGATTTTTGGATAAAAAATAAAGTTTGTTCAAATATTCTGCAACTGCATAAAACTATTGATTACCACCTAGTAAAGCCAGGAAAAATAATGAAAAAATTCTAAACCAAAAGTTGTCGTTAATTTCCGATGATTTCGTTTCGGAGCGATTTTTGATTTTTGGATAAAAAATAAAGTTTGTACAAATATTCTGCAACTGCATAAAACTATTGATTACCACCTAGTAAAGCCAGGAAAAATAATGAAAAAATTCTAAACCAAAAGTTGTCGTTAATTTCCGATGATTTGGTTTCGGAGCGATTTTTGATTTAAATTTTTGGATAAAAATTAAATTTTATTCAAATATTCTGCAACTGCATAAAACTATTGATTACAACCTAGTAAAGCCAGGAAAAATAATGAAAAAATTCTAAACCAAAAGTTGTCTTTAATTTCCGATGATTTGTTTTCGGAGCGATTTTTGATTTTTGAATAAAAAATAAAGTTTGTTCAAATATTCTGCAACTGCATAAAACTATTGATTACAACCTAGTAAAGCCAGGAAAAATAATGAAAAAATTCTAAACCAAAAGTTGTCGTTAATTTCCGATGATTTGTTTTCGGAGCGATTTTTGATTTTTGGATAAAAAATAAAGTTTGTTCAAATATTCTGCAACTGCATAAAACTATTGATTACAACCTAGTAAAGCCAGGAAAAATAATGAAAAAATTCTAAACTAAAAGTTGCCTTTAATTTCCGATGATTTGGTTTCGGGACGATTTTTGATTTTTGGATAAAAAATAAAGTTTGTTGAAATATTCTGCAACTGCATAAAACTATTGATTACAACCTAGTAAAGCCAGGAAAAATAATGAAAAAATTCTAAACCAAAAGTTGTCGTGAATTACCGATGATTTGTTTTCGGAGCGATTTTTGATTTTTGGATAAAAAATAAAGTTTGTACAAATATTCTGCAACTGCATAAAACTATTGATTACAACCTAGTAAAGCCAGGAAAAATAATGAAAAAATTCTAAACCAAAAGTTGTCGTGAATTACCGATGATTTGTTTTCGGAGCGATTTTTGATTTTTGGATAAAAAATAAAGTTTGTACAAATATTCTGCAACTGCATAA
This sequence comes from Rhagonycha lutea, assembly GCA_958510855.1. Classification (NCBI taxonomy): domain Eukaryota; kingdom Metazoa; phylum Arthropoda; class Insecta; order Coleoptera; family Cantharidae; genus Rhagonycha; species Rhagonycha lutea. The sequence continues at coordinate 98,983,523 of OY294036.1, forward strand.
AACTATTGATTACAACCTAGTAAAGCCAGGAAAAATAATGAAAAAATTCTAAACCAAAAGTTGTCGTGAATTACCGATGATTTGTTTTCGGAGCGATTTTTGATTTTTGGATAAAAAATAAAGTTTGTACAAATATTTTGCAACTGCATAAAACTATTGATTACAACCTAGTAAAGCCAGGAAAAATAATGAAAAAATTCTAAACCAAAAGTTGTCGTTAATTTCCGATGATTTGTTTTCGGAGCGATTTTTGATTTTTGGATAAAAAATAAAGTTTGTTCAAATATTCTGCAACTGCATAAAACTATTGATTACAACCTAGTAAAGCCAGGAAAAATAATGAAAAAATTCTAAACTAAAAGTTGCCTTTAATTTCCGATGATTTGGTTTCGGGACGATTTTTGATTTTTGGATAAAAAATAAAGTTTGTTGAAATATTCTGCAACTGCATAAAACTATTGATTACAACCTAGTAAAGCCAGGAAAAATAATGAAAAAATTCTAAACCAAAAGTTGTCGTGAATTACCGATGATTTGTTTTCGGAGCGATTTTTGATTTTTGGATAAAAAATAAAGTTTGTACAAATATTCTGCAACTGCATAAAACTATTGATTACAACCTAGTAAAGCCAGGAAAAATAATGAAAAAATTCTAAACCAAAAGTTGTCATTAATTTCCGATGATTTGTTTTCGGAGCGATTTTTGATTTTTGGATAAAAAATAAAGTTTGTTCAAATATTCTGCAACTGCATAAAACTATTGATTACAACCTAGTAAAGCCAGGAAAAATAATGAAAAAATTCTAAACCAAAAGTTGTCGTGAATTACCGATGATTTGTTTTCGGAGCGATTTTTGATTTTTGGATAAAAAATAAAGTTTGTTCAAATATTCTGCAACTGCATAAAACTATTGATTACAACCTAGTAAAGCCAGGAAAAATAATGAAAAAATTCTAAACCAAAAGTTGTCATTAATTTCCGATGATTTGTTTTCGGAGCGATTTTTGATTTTTGGATAAAAAATAAAGTTTGTTCAAATATTCTGCAACTGCATAAAACTATTGATTACAACCTAGTAAAGCTAGGAAAAATAACGAAAAAATTCTAAACCAAAAGTTGTCGTTAATTTCCGATGATTTGTTTTCGGAGCGATTTTTGATTTTTGGATAAAAAATAAAGTTTGTTCCAATATTCTGCAACTGCATAAAACTATTGATTACAACCTAGTAAAGCCAGGAAAAATAATGAAAAAATTCTAAACCAAAAGTTGTCGTTAATTTCCGATGATTTGTTTTCGGAGCGATTTTTGATTTTTGGATAAAAAATAAAGTTTGTTCAAATATTCTGCAACTGCATAAAACTATTGATTACAACCTAGTAAAGCCAGGAAAAATAATGAAAAAATTCTAAACCAAAAGTTGTCGTGAATTACCGATGATTTGTTTTCGGAGCGATTTTTGATTTTTGGATAAAAAATAAAGTTTGTTCAAATATTCTGCAACTGCATAAAACTATTGATTACAACCTAGTAAAGCCAGGAAAAATAATGAAAAAATTCTAAACCAAAAGTTGTCATTAATTTCCGATGATTTGTTTTCGGAGCGATTTTTGATTTTTGGATAAAAAATAAAGTTTGTTCAAATATTCTGCAACTGCATAAAACTATTGATTACAACCTAGTAAAGCTAGGAAAAATAACGAAAAAATTCTAAACCAAAAGTTGTCGTTAATTTCCGATGATTTGTTTTCGGAGCGATTTTTGATTTTTGGATAAAAAATAAAGTTTGTTCAAATATTCTGCAACTGCATAAAACTATTGATTACAACCTAGTAAAGCCAGGAAAAATAATGAAAAAATTCTAAACCAAAAGTTGTCGTTAATTACCGATGATTTGTTTTCGGAGCGATTTTTGATTTTTGGATAAAAATAAAGTTTGTTCAAATATTCTGCAACTGCATAAAACTATTGATTACAACCTAGTAAAGCCAGGAAAAATAATGAAAAAATTCTAAACCAAAAGTTGTCGTTAATTTCCGATGTTTTTTGATTTAAATTTTTGGATAGAAATTAAAGTTTATTCAAATATTCTGCAACTGCGTAAAACTATTGATTGCAACCTAGTAAAGCCAGGAAAAATAATGAAAAAATTCTAAACCAAAAGTTGTCCTTAATTTCCGATGATTTGGTTTAGGAGCGATTTTTGATTTAAATTTTTTGATTTTTGTTACTTGGTATTGTCTATTTCTTTTGGGTGGTTGGTGGTTGGTATGATGTTGTCTTTACATGAGCTGGTGAGATGAGCTCATGTAAGCTGCCACGCCCAAACGAGATGTGTTGTTGGATTGGATTGATGAATAAAAATGCGGGCGTAAATCGCATAATTATTTGGATTTCTTGGCTTTTGTGATGTTTCCAATTTGTGGGTTGATTCTTTTCTGGTATTTCAGTTTTCTTGTAAATTTTTTCTATGTCTGCTTCTTCTTGCTTCGTTGTATGATTTGATGTAATTTGATTGTTTCCATTTTTTGAATTTGCTTGCAATTTGTTCCATGTTTGTGCTAACTTCATACTTGATTGTTGCTTTTCACGATTTTTTGTTAATTTTGGTATTTCGATTAAATTGATGCTTGTGTGAATCTTCTTGCTTTTCTTTTTGCTTGTATTTTGGTTTTTGTTACTTGTGACCTGCCATCTCCGTCGCTTAATTGTGCTGCTTCTTCACTTGACGTTTTCGTTTCTTTCTGTGTTATCACTTCTTCCAGTTCCCAAAATTTCTCTTCCTCCTGCTCTTTTGTTTCGAATGTTGATTCTTCATCTTCAAACTCTTCTACTACTTCCCAAAATTTTTCTTCTTCCTGCTCTTTTGTTTCTTCCCATTTTGATTCTTTAATTTCTCCAAATGTTGGTTGCTTATCTCAAATTCTTCCCAATATTTCTGCTCTTCATCACGATTGAACAAGCCGAGTATATCTGCTGGTTTTTGTGTTTCTGGTAAAATGCTATCTGATCCTTTTCTTTCCTTTTTATGCATATTTCTGAATATGCTGCACTTGTTAATTTCGTGGTCTTCATTGCAACAGATGCATCTTATCTGATTGATAAATTTTGTTACATAATTTTGATCTACTTTTGGTGGTGTAATTTTAAATTTGTACGTTGAATCTTCCTCTATTTTTTGTTCCAATTTTACCATTATTTCTTCGTATATTTTTTCGGTTTTCCAAAATTTGTCATCATATTCGTCTTCATTTGCCCATATTTCGTCACGAAGTTCTTGTATTGCGTTCCATTTTTCTTGTAAGTTTCCTAAAATTCTCTCGTACGTGATTTGTGGTCTGTCTTCTAAAAGTTCGATTGCTGCATGTTTGATTTCTCTAAATAAGGAATTTATCTTTGAGTATTGTTTCTTGATTCGAATTATTTGACTTCGATTTGCTTTTTGATGCGTTTTCTTTGATTTGTGTTGTTACGCCACTGTGCTATTCTTTGCTTGTTTGACTCGTTAATTTTTTTTGCTTGATTCGTAGATTTCTTTGCTTGATTCGTTGATTTTCTTTGCTTGATGATTTTCTTTGCTTGATTCGCTTGATGATTTTCTTTGCTTGATTTGTTTGATTGATTGTTCAGGTGTCGTTGCTAGACTCTGTGTGCGTTTGAATTGCTTGAATTTCTTCGGTTTGATTGTCCGGCGTCGCTGCTGTGGACCCGGTGGTTGTTTGTTGTCGCTGTTGGACCTGTTGCTTGATTGTTGTCGCTGGTAGACCTGGTGATTGATTGTTGTCGCTGGTGGGCCTGGTGATTGATTGTTGTCGCTGGTGGACCTGGTGCTTGATTGATTGCCTGGTGTGGCTGTGTGTGGACCCAGTAGTTGATTGATGTCGCTGCTGGACGTCTTGAATATTGTTGAAATCTTGAATCTTGTCGCTGCTTCTTCTAGGCTCGAAGGACCATGATCAGTAATCTGGTTGTAAGTCAAATATTAGTAAATATTAAAATTGTCAAAATTTTAAGATTAAACACTAACACTGCCAAGGAAACGACGCAGATGTTGGGAGATAACAGCCCTTAAGGCCTACTCGAAGAGAATTCTCTAGAGAGAGGAAGAAGAATCTTAAATTGTTTTACAAATTGATCTGGTAATGCTTTTTAAATCGGAATTAATTTCTATTGGTATAGTTAACATTCTTTTGGAAAAATTTGTTGAACAAGAACTAGACCATGTTAGCTAGTCGAGCTAGTCAAATTAGAATTAACTAAATTAGTTTTTAGAACTTTTTTGTAGAACATTTAATTACCTACAAAATTTCTGTCATATTCATGAGGAATCCAATTATTACGTATCCTACAGGAGAATTGAAGTTGCTGTTGGATAGGAAAACTTTGTGATTGTAATAATTTCATTTTATTGACAATCTAAAAGAGGCAACAAAAAGAGTAATTTTCTGATTCCACTGACAAGAAAATTAACCACTAAAGTCTCTTTTAATATAATAAAATATTTTTCCAAATTTCAAATTAAATTTACAAAGAGTCTTAAAGAGAGATATAATTAATTAATTGAATGGGATTAATTTTAATTTTTGGAAAAAATAAAATCAAGGATCCTTGTGAAAGCACCAGCCAAGAGAGTGTTTTATTTAATTTAATTTAGCGTTTTCAATTACCTACATTTTAAAGATAAATGGAATGGAGATAATTAATTATATAATTAAATCATGCAACATGTAGAAACCCAAGCTTTGAAAAAATTTCAATTGTTTACAAAAATTTAATTAAATTTGTTGTTAGAATAAATAGTGAGCAAATGGTTTTTATAAGTAAATCGATGTTTTAAATGATTATTATTAATATATAAAGAGGGAAAGCGCGACTTTTTATTTAATTTTTGTGTAATAGGTACATAAAATTATTCGGAATGGAATTGAATCGATTGACAATGACATCAGAACTTGTAACATCCGCAAGTTTTGGAAGGTAAATAATATAAGATTATATTTAAATTAATTTGAATGCAGTCGCGTGTGCTTTCTCATTTACGTTATTTTTGAAATTACACTTAAAAAACTGAATTTGCTAATCTAGCAACCACTGTCGTGTAATATGAAAATATTATACATATATTTTACTCATTACTGCTTTCCATTTTAATATTCTTCTTGTTCGTATGCTTTCGACCGTCTCTCTAATATTATTTACGCTCTCCCTTCTTTACTATTTTTTTTAGTTCTTTCTTTATTCTATTTAATCATACCATGTTCTTCCAATCGTTATTGATATCTTCATCTTCATGCACATGTTCCATTTCTCTCCATTTTCACCTGTATGGGAGGTTTAATTATTCAATTAAGTGAACCAAATGCATTCAATTAATTTTCCATATTTCTGATTTAGTTATATCATCAGTTTAGCTTATGAGGCTTTACGAACGATTACGTCAAATTGTGCCCACTTTTAAAAGTTTATGTACATTAGAAACGTAATTTACTTTTAACTACTTTTCATAACAGTGAAAGAAATTTTAATTAAAATATAGATACTTATCTTAATTGCAACATAGCAGCGCAAAGAAGCTCGGGGCTTAAGTGTTAGAATTAAATTCAATCGGCCTTTGTTTAATCATTTAAAATAAAATTAATTATTTCGACTTATTAAAATGACAACATAATTTTGTAACATTTGTGTTTGATAATTTTTATGCTTTGTCCGAAATATCTTCGTTTCATCCAAGTTTTTGCTGCCTTAAAATTACCGAACCAAAATCCAGTGCAGTTGAACGTCGTCGTTGAAAAATCGGAAGTACCAGTGCAACGCAGTTTTGGTTCCATCTCATTTTAGATTATTAGTTTATTGAATTTTTAAAAAGATAGAAGATGGAAGGCGAAGATGTATTCTGTGGAAGTGAACTTTTAGCTGAATATATGCGCGCCTTGTTAAATTATTCCAACGTATTGAATTGTACTACAGAAAATTTCCGGATGGTTCGCTTCATACAAAAGATTCTTTCCCAAGATTGATCTCTTATGTGGAAACCATTTTCCGTATTTCGATAAGGAAAGTGGAAGTATTTGCAAATAAAAACGTTGCTTTGATATACTTTACAATAAATTAAATGTTACTCTCCTGAAAATTTTCTACCATTACAAAACGAAGCCGAAAATCATAATCTTTCCTCACCTACACAAAATATTGACTTACATTTCCCGTATTTTATTATATTGCTTCGGTAGCGCAGCGCTTTTAGTGTAATTTGATAAAACGGCAATGAGTTTTTATGACGTCAACTTTTTCAAACTATTCCAACTTTTATACTTCCGAAATAAAGAGTTAATACAAAATTCTTCGATCGTATTTTTAAATAAAAATGTTTGGAAATCAACGACTCAAATCTAACCCCAATAAGATTCCCTCAATTACTACTACAATAAATTATTAATGACAATTATTTAACTGTAGAATATATTTTATAGCATAATAAATTGTTAAGAAACTGCTCCTTCGTATCATTGATGAAACTCTGATTTGTTCGTTTCTTTCTTCCTTCTTCTTCTTTTCTTACCAATCAATAATGGTGTACCAATCTAAACAATAACTGCATGTAGCAAGTTAGATTGGGTGGTATTCCGTACCACCCAACCCCCCCCCCCCCCGATCAGGAAGATCAATATAATGATCATCAGGTTGGCTTTTCCAAGTCAATTTGGGCCGTAATATTGAAGAACTGTAAACTGTACCACTTATTCCAATTTCTAACCATGGAGAAAAATCAGTACGTCCAGTTGGTCCATACTTATCCTGACGGATTCAATGAGCCAAATGAAGAGTGTTTTACAACTGGAAAAGATTAGGTTCCTGCTGGGTGATTACTTGCAACTCGAACCATATCCCTCACAGTATCAGGACTATTAATAATTTATCAGAGGTCACTGTTGATCGGCCTAAATTGGTTTGTTTAACCATTCCAATTTAAAATTAAACTGTGGGGAAGAAAGGAAAGTGAACGTTTCGGAACAAGAAATGTTATACTTTTTGCATCGAAATCCGCTTACTTTAATTTTTTAAAGTATGCATAAACTTGATTAAAATTTAGATTTAAAAATAAGGAATAGTAAATGAACAAAAAGTATAATATAATAAAACGGAAGCTTTAAATTTTATCAGTAATACCCTGGAAGCTATAGTGTATTATTTTGTTAATTTAATTTTAAGTAAATTTACTGAAATTTCTTGTTTGTAATGTTGTACTTCTGTATCATGTCTTTCCAGTAGTTGCAAACTTACTGTAAGTTCTATTGTTATAGTAGGGTGGAAATTCAATTTACAATTCATAAGTAGAGCTGAGAACCGAGGCAGTTGACGGAATAATTTTATGGTCATTTAAATGTCATTTCACTATTCTATTGACGCATTCGTGGGCTGCATTGATTTTCTGTTTTATTTTCGAAAATACAGTTTTTTACTGTATTTTTAGACACAAAATGAAATAGTTTTAATTAAAATCATTTTTGCAAAGAAGAGATTTGAGCTAAAGGAGTGCAAAGTTAATTGAATTCAATCAAAAGTTACAAAACTCCAAATTACAATTTTAGAAAAAAAGTTTGATGTTTACATCAACTTAAATTCAAACACATTCGTTTACATAAAATTTCAGCAGACATGTAAATGCTGAACTACATTAAATGCAGGCGCTACATTTCAGGTACAAAATACAAAACCATTCTTTGGAAATTGCGCTTGTAAATAACACACTCTAGTGCCGTTCAAATATTTCTGTTAATCCAATTTAATTGCATATGCTTTAAACTACTTTTGTGTTATTTTAAATTATGACTCCATACTGGAGAGCATATCAAAAATTGTGAAGTTTCATATCATAATAACTATGTAGAAATCAGGGATTTATTTTTCAACTGTGTGTAGTAGGAAAGGTAAACTTACTAAAGTGGTTACTACAGTTTTAAATCCAAAATTCCCGAATTCCTTGTTATTTTAAGTAATCCTTGCTGATTGATTGCGTCACTCGCGCATTACCCGTATGTAAATCTTCTACAAAAATGATCCTATTTTTATTTTATAAGGCTATTTAGAACGACAATTGCATCAGATAGAGAAACCTTTTTCCTTCACACGCTTAGTTTCGGAGTTACCGCTTGCCAAAATAAGAAATCAAAAACAAATTTTATAACCTCTTATTTTACATTTCAACTTTTATTCCTTTTCTTATCCTTAAAATTTTAAATATAAAAGTTTTCTACTTTAAACCCTAAACAAGAGTATCTCTCTTTTAACTATTTCATTGGGTTTATTCTGCCTTTAATTTAGTTTTGTTTTATTGAATCATCTGCCATCCAGCAACATTAACATTTTTATTTTAGTGCAAGACATACATTTCTTGAGCAAAAGAAGTCACATCTTTTCGAATCTCAAAATATCAAATTGACGATTTACTCAGTTTGAAAGACAATAATTACAGTCTTATTTACTACAGAGAAAACATTTAAGGCCGTGTTCTGGTTTGGAATGAAAAAAAAATCAAGTTTTTGTTTTTTTGTATATTCTGAAAGTTTAGACCTTTAAGAATATATTCTCAAGAGAAAATGTTAAAATTCAAATAGTTTACCACGTTTTAGCTATTTTACTGACGCAGCAACTGAACCTATAGCAGTGAGTAACTTACCGAAGGTCGTAGTAATTATGTATTGTTGTGATATTTGGCTATTAAAACTTTATGAAAGGCCGCTGTACCAGTTTCACGCCGGTAGCAGAGTTTTTCTCTTCCTCAAGGGTCAGTGGATACAAACAGACGAAATAACAAAGCAGCAATTCGAAGTTAACATTATTTATTAAATAAAAATATTCAATTGCGGAAATCTGCATCAGTTTATAATTGGCAATAAATCTGCCTCGAACCAAATGTGTAAATGGTGTAACAATTAAGAATCCAAGCGACATTTAATTTCCTCATAAACAGAAGCTGGACTTGGATATTTAATTATTTGTGTAAAATAGTGTGTCAATTAAAATCAATTATACAAAAATTCTCTAATAAATTCATTCAAGATACAATTTGTCGTTTAGTTTTGAATTTATTAAAATAAACAAATTTTTACCTTACAAATTCTCAAATTGGTAAATTTTCACTTCTGTGACTACGCCACTGGAGTTCGCATTGTGGTTCGCATCTGTTGTAACTGCCATCGATGTTCTGCTACTAATAATCGCGTAGAAGTGCCGATCCAGTTTGTTTTCTTCTCCAAATCAATTCTTTAATTGCTAATTAAACAATCGTTGTCTGAGACAACACCCAGGTAAGCAATTTTTTGATTATCGATTTATCCTCGATCATCAAATGTTTAAAGCACACGTGTAAATTATAATAACCAACTTTTTGTTGCAGATATTTTATCTACAAATATCTCGCTTCATTCGCGATACACAATTTTCACTAAGTACACGTTCGTACGTAATTAATTACCACGTAATTACAAGACTCTAGCTAAATTTTCACTTCTGTGAATTCGCAAATTTTTCTCTTTGAGTTTTTGGATCAAGAACCCTTGCACGAGTTCCCAGTTTGATATCCACCAAAGAACTTCCCGTATTCCCAGTTTGATCTCCACTCAAGAACTAACTTCCCTCCTTTTTCTTTTGCTTGCTGTTCCCCCGTATTCAAATTTGGTTTTTTGAAGTGGGAATTTTTATTCTTATGGGCGAAATTGACTCTTCCTTCCAGGTAACATAAAGCCTTCACTCGCACACGCATCGAAATAATATTAACACTTTGTTTTTTAGGAATCTGGCGTTACCAATTCATTACAAAATTATACACAGGACGCGGCACAAATTTTGTATTTTACAATTAAACTTAAATGTGTTCGTTTTATGTGTAAATCGGTTACAAATTGATGGTTTTTGTTAAACTGATGCAAATATCGCTTTTTTATACCAGTTGAATTAACTGGCTACTGACTTTAATGCAAATGAAGTCAAATTACCACCTTATTAGTCTGGTTGGACCCCTAAATTAAGAAATATCACAACAGTATTTTATGACATTTTAACATTTTTCAACATGGTTGACATAATATCTCAAGTTCCATTTGACCGATTTACTTCAAATTTTGTACAAACCTTCAATATATAACTGTCTATCGCCCCTACCACTTTTATATCAAAATTATTTGTTTTACTGGTTGAAACTTTTGCTCAAAACTTTAATAGAATATTTCTCACAACTACATTTTTCAACATGGTTGACATGATATCTCAAGTTCAACTTAACCGACTTGCTTCAAATTTTGTACCAACTTTCACTTTATAACTGTCTATCGCCCCTACCACTTTTGTATTAAATTATTTGTTTTACTGGTTGAAACTTTTGCTTAAAACTTTAAACGTGTTTTCCTCAAAACAACATTTTTCAACCTGGTTGACATGATATCTCAAGTTTTATGTAACCGATTTCCTTCAAATTTTGTACCAACCTTCACTATATAACTGTCTATCGTCCCTACCACTTTTGTATAAAAATTATTTGGTTTAGGGCCGATTTCATAATACTTTTAACAACTTTTAATGAGCCATTAAAAATAAAAGTGGATTTCTATTGGCTTGTTACAGTGAACGGACGTTTTCTATTGGTTAACAAGGATCTTTTAGTTAAGTGTCAATTAACGTTTTGATTATGAAATCGGCCCTAACTATTTTTAAAAATTAAGAATTGTGAAAAAAACAGTCAAAAAGTGAATTTTTTTCTTCAGACAGCCGCGAAAAATTTTTTTTCCGTTTTCTATTTGGTAGGGACGATAACGATATTCTTACTAATTGCAATCGTGTCAACCAGCACACCCTCTATTTTTTTTACCCCCAACTTTACCAGCTTATAGCTTGTTTAATTTTCATTATTTTTTTTCTGTATGTTCTCAAAATATCAGCAAATATGTTGTAAAAATCTGAATGGTAAAAATATTTTTTGTTTCATTTTTATTGAGCTCGAAAAATCGCTCATAATTTATGCTTTTAAACCAGAACACGGCCTTAAAGAAATATTGTAAAGTTGTTGATTCAAGTTTATACCTCAACAAATTTGAATCTTTAAATCGCCCCCTAATATTTGTTTAAAAAAAATGTATTGTACTTATCACTTTCCCCAACTCTCAATGATATGTCTGACGCGATACATAAACCAACAATTTAATTTCAATTTAATTATTGGTTTTGGAAATTCTTAATCTATTTAAAAATAACTATCAACGGATGGCACGATTATATTTGAATGCTTAAAAATCGTTTTATTATTGTAATTCTTGGTTCTTATTGGTGCTAAGGCAATTTATTAAGCGATCAAATTTAATAGCGTCATCTGTTGACAATGTTTTGAAGTATATTAGGTGTTTCCAAAGCCAACAATTGGATTGCCAATCTGATACTATGCAGAGTGTTTCAAGTCCATTACGTCAAACTGTCCCACATAATAAATTACAGCAAAGCTAACAAGTTTTGTTTTTTTTACCTTCCAAGCACTCATATAATCTGAATTTTCATCCCCACTCACAAGGAGATAAAAAATATAGATTTTGTATTCATTTTATTATTTTTTGATAAACAATTATTCATTTGAATATTTTTCTTATACAACTGACCATCTAATAAACTCAGAAAAAATGAAATTTTTCACCTTTTGTAGAAGACATTGCCACTTAAGTAATTCAAACTGAAAACAAATTGCAAAAGAAAATTAAGTGGATAAGGGCTCATTAACACGCAAATGTTTATATGAACTTTAGCAATTAAAAGTGAGGCGGTTATTCCCCCGAGAGTTCTAACAACTGTACTAATTACTTCAATCTGTGTATATCACCAACTTATTCCATTCAAATAAAAATTAAAGAGAGTCCCAAATTCAATAAATTCATATTGAAACGGGCTATTTACTGGTATACTAAATAATAATCAAATGAAAAATCTAATACACTTAACTCACATAAACTAATAATTTATATTAAAACTTTTATCAGAAAAATTGATCAAAAACTAAAATCCATAAATACACATCATTGGAAAATGCACCGAACAATAGTTTTTGGAACAAACGATTTCTTCCTGACTGTAAAGACTCTCTAAAGTAAACGACGTTTTATTTTACTCATAAATATTGAATATACGATAATGTCCAATTAAATTTCAAAATTGGATCATTTAATTTGTTGAACTAATAAAGGAATTTCAAGAATGTATTCTTTGATAAAAATACACCCCAAATTTTTAAAAATTTTTAAATCAAATTTATTAAATATCCCTTCGGAAATATTTTCTTATAATCAATGATTTACTGGGTATTAGTCAACCTGTAACAGCCGGGTGGGATCTCTTTGTATAAATGTATGAAAACTGTCAGAACATTTTAATGAAGTCTTAATTAACAAAATAATGAAGTAAAGATTTATTTCGGGTATAATTCGTCACCTCGCCAATTCAAAAGAATTTAATTAAATAAAACAAAATTTGTGGTATTAATTGGAGTAAACACGTTACAAACGCGGATTTATATTCTACAATGCGTTTGCACAGCAATTAAAAATTTTAAAGCCAGCAAAGGATGATGAAAATGGAGAATTAACAAAAGTTTCTGTTGTAGTTCTATTTAACTTTTAATGAGGTAATAAAATTACATACACAAAACTTGTAAATTTTAAATTAATTGTTCTTCATTAGAATAGATTTTTTGATCGTTATTTTGATCATCTTGTTAAATTTTGTTAAGCAGGATTTATAGTTTATTTGTTACGCTGACGCTGGTGGCGGTACTTACGTAGTATTCACGCTTTTTGTACGTGGTATTGAAATAATATAAGTATAGGATTAAATTTCATTGTAATGTTCTTATAAAAATAAGTTCATAAAGGACTTATTAAAAACAAATTTATACAGTATATTAATAGTCTAAAAATATCATTAACCTTTAGTTAGTGACGTGGGTAAAGTCTCCGAGGCAAAGTTCCCATTTGAAATGTATGTAGGAAAGATTCACGTCACTAATTAAAGGTTAAAAGACAATTTTTATACATTTATTTGATTTCGTGCAATCAATTTTTGGACATTTATTATCTTCACAAACAGTTCCCCATTCTGCCAGACACCAACAACGATTACACCCTTTAGTCAAACTACATCCCACTTCGCAGTTTCTGAGTTGTAATTATCAGGGTACACATCACTAAAAATTGCAATTTGTATAAGGAAGTTAGACTTGAAAATTATACAGGCTTACCAATACGATGATAATAATGGACAAGATACAGCATAATGACCCCAGGCCCGCCATGCAAATTACATTATGCGCACTCGTTTGTCATATATTTTATCATACATAGCACTCTCAAAAGAAAAATACGATTATTTTACAAAAATATATTACCGATTGAGTTTGTACTAAATTTTTCACTGTATGTAGCAATAACACATGAAAGTACTCGTAATTCCAAAATAATGACGAATTTCATGATTTAACAATTCTCATGAGAAGATTCCTTGTCTTCTTCTTCTTCAACAGCCTTTTTTGCGCCCACTGCTGCACATAAGCCTCTCCATATTATGGAGGATCTGGCCATAACTCACCACGCTGGCCAGACGGGTTGGTGAGTAGTCCGCAGATCGATTTTGGACTATAGTTGTTTTACATCCGGTAGCAGCTTACTAGGCCAGCATTCAGATGTGCCTGTAGCCCTGTTTTTTGTTAAATGTGACAATTCGTCAACTCAGGGGGACCGCCGGCTTAACGTGTCCTCCGAAGCACGGAGACTTGGTCATAAGAAAGTTTGACTCTCCCCGGATTTGAACCCCGTACCCCACATTCGCAGACAACTGCGTTATCTGCAAGGCAATGACCATCTCTTTTCGATTTAAGATTCCTTGTAGGAATCCTAAATTTGTTTCTATTAACGTCGGCAATTTGAAATGTATTGCAGTGACCACCTGTGAATAAGAATGCTTAACACCGGTCAAAGTCACGGTCTTGCAGACTGTGCGCGACGAAGAGAAGATTGCTCAGTTCAGGACAATTTTGAATAAAATTTATAATAATATGACGAAGTTAAGTTGACCTGGGCTGAGGAAAAGTAACTTTGAGAAGAGTGGTAATTGGACATACAATTATTTCAAAGATTGTATGTTTCCAGACAAATAAAAGATAATAAAACGGATCGAGTGAACTGTGTAAATTAAATTGTTATGGAAATTATTATTGTAAGGTGATGAGATGTTAATTATTATTTGTTGTCATGAAATTAGATAGGTGTTCTTTATTTACGGTAGTCCACGTAAAATAATAAACTAACAAAAGATGATAAGAAGAATTCAAACAGAAAAACAAGAGAGAAGCAGATTCGATATGGCAACGAGCTGAGATAAACAAATTAGTTATTATAAATTGCTCAAAGCGAGCAGTCGCTTTTTGGGAAGAGAGTTACTAAAGATCATCGAAAGCGAGCAGTCGCCTTTTGGGAAGAAGAAATTTTAAATCAAGTCAAGTTACTAAACACTGCCAAAAGCGAGCAGTCGTTTTTTTTTGGGAGAGAATTAATAAAAATTGCCGAAGGCGACAAGTCGCGTTTTGGGAGACAAAAATTATTATTTCAATTACAAAAGGCGATCCAAGCCGGGAAGTGGTACGTTTGGAAAAGAATATTAAATGGATTCGTGGTTGAATAGAACTAATTGAACACATATTTGGACGGAATATAATTAATTGGATACATATTTGTAAATGAGTTGGTGGTTTGTAAATTTAACAATTATTTGGATCCTTACTTGGATTGGATGTGGTGGTGTATAAATTCAACATAACGAAGTGGATCCATATTTGGACAAGGACTGGGTCCAAGTTGGTGCGAGTGTGGCATTATAGAGGAGAAAAGGGGAGAACCATTGGCGGTGTGTGATGTGAAGAATCTTTGTTCCAGAGTGGAATTGCAAGTGTGGGAAGACTACCGTAGATGAAGGATACCTAGGTAGATAGTTCTTGTACATTATAAATTGGGGATAATTTTAAGTGTTGTATATACGGGTTGGATATTTGGGGGTCAATAAATCGAGTCGAAATTAACATTGTGTAAACGTATTGTTATTTATCATAAAAAGATCTCAACTCAAGGTTGCTGGTCGGTAACAACGTTCTCGGCAACTGAGACGAGCTGCAGGATACGGGCTAATGAGTGTTAAGCATTCTAATTTCATATTAGTTGAGGTAAAGGAGGTAAGTGTGTGGTCGTTCTTCGGTGACAAGAGCAAATCCCGGAGGACACTACAGTATATAGCTAAAATTCAATTTAACAGTAGTAGATAAATCATAGATCAGGAACAATTTGAAAATTACAAACCAATTATAAATAAATTAAAAATTAGAGACGGTCATTTTCCTTGTAGTATTCCTTGGCAATAAACTTCTTATGCCAGGGTACAGAGTTTAAATCTGGAGAGTCTTCTTGGGTTGGTGAGGTAGGCCTTGGCTTTTCCTTAGTTTAGATTAGGTTCTGATTAGGTGAGAACCTAATGTTCAGAAACGAATATTCGTCATTTCGGATCTCTGTTGGTGTCAATTGGTGGAATTGGGCTCGGAATTTGGTGACGTTCAGTACTAACAACAATTTTGGCACTCAACGCCCTTAAAATCATAATTAGTAATCATAAAATGTTAACAAAATTTAAAAAAATTTTTATTTTAATTTTTAGGTAATTTTGATAGAATTTGACTGACTTGGGGAAGTTTGTACTAGCCCCAGACGCGGTGGTTGCATTCCACATCAATAAATACGTCATCAAGAATGATAAAAATTGGATTAAAATGTTTTGCAATTTTTCACTTCCATTTTTGAGTGGGGTCGAGTGACTGAAGGCTTTCGCGCTAGTCCTAGCTGAGATTTTGGCAAAATGCTCTCCCAAGAATGTAATTTATAATACAAGGGCACCAAAATTTCTCAAACTTCTCTATTTCTATTTTTGGACAATCGTAATGGTTTCTGACTGATTTGGGGACGATGTGCCAGATCCGATTGATTTCATTTTTGATCGGTTTAGATTTCGGTTTCGGTAGTCGATATTAGGAACGACTGGTCGATCCAGGGAAGAAGTGGGAGAAAGATTGGCTTGAAAATACATAGTTTGGGTCCAGAAAAGTAATCGGTTATAGTAATCGGGCAGATATCGCTCTTGAAACTTTGTCTTGATTGGGAATGTTGGGGGGGGGGCAGCAGCCCTTGTAGTTTCCGCGGTGTGTTTGGGATTTTCAATACTTGAAAATCTTGAAAAAAAAAATACTTAAAAAAAAGAGGCGGTCGGAGCTTAGCGGTCACGCGAGTTGACTATGAACGCTAAATACCCGGTTCGAATCCGAGTAAAGTATGAACTTTATTCTGACCGTCTCCCCTCGGAAGGCAATGGCAAACCACCGAGAGTAATTTGCCAAGAAAAATCCTTATAATGTTAATGATCTAAATAAGTCCAAAATTGATATGTGGACTAAGGGGAAGGCAAACCACCACCCCATTAACATTAACATTTCCCTGGTACAGCCTTCTTGGCTAAATCGGGGGGATCGCCGTACATCCGAAATCGGATAGGCACCTGAAGAAGAAGAAGAAGAATACTTGAATATTTTTTAATGAACATAATAGTTTAAATAATGTAAGTAAATTGTAATAGTTTAATTGAAACTTAACAATCGTATGTAATCGTAGATTAAAAACAAATTAAAATAATAAGTTAAGGCCACTTGACACGAGCACAAATTTGTTAACAAATATTTTCACAAGTAAAGCAAATAAAATTTGGCTAAATGGCCTTTATAAATTAATTAATGGAAAATTGTTCATATTAAACTCGATATTAAATAAATTTCATTAGTAATTGTCATAAGATTTCTTAATTAACTCTATAATTTAGTGGAAAAATTCATATTAATTATATTTTACTGTTAGTAGCATAATTTTATAACGTTTGCTTTTAATATAAATATCTAAAAGAAGAAAATAAAAATATTAGTGCTTTATTATCTTTTGAATTAACAGAAATTCATTTAAGTATAAAATATTTATAATTTAATTACTTAGTTGTTACATGAGAGAGTGTTAAATAAATGTTATTGCTTTTAAAATAAATACATTTTTAATTCGTAAAATTAATAAAAATAAATAAATTTAAGGATTATAGAATCGAATCTAATAAAAGAGATCTTTCATTTCATCGTCATCAAATATTTAGCTCTCGTATTATAATAACTTTTTAGTCTATATGAATCATTTTAAAAAAATCGACTTTTCATCGAATTTTCTATTCGCTGGGTGCGAAGTGCATAGTGGGGGTATTAAAAAACGATGCTGGCGTCCGCTGCGGACAAATTGTGCAAAAAACGTGGTCAGATGGCACGCACCCATTGGCTGGGTGCGTAAACGACGCCAGCGTCCTCTGCGGATAAATTGTGCAAAAAACGTGGCCAGATGTCACGCACCCAGCGAATACAAATACTTCCATGTGCGGCTACCGGCCGCCCTTATCTTATTCTTGAAACTTGATTGGTGTACGTACTATCAATCAGAACCGCTTAAACTTGTATTAGGTTGGTAATAAACGAAAGATCAATCAGAAGTTATAAATATCATTCCGGACAAACAGAGATAGATAGAATTTTTGTACCTTATCTGTTCAACAGATGCACCCAAGCCCCTCCTAATAAAATAAAACGTTTAGTAATAATCAGGTAATCACAAGAACATAGGCAGATTGATATTGCAGGGGGGGGGGGTCACTTTTATAAGGGAAAGCATCAGTTGCTTAATTAGAAGATTATATGAGGTGAGTTAAAATGTTATAATAGAGAGACATAGTAAACAAAGCGGTCACAACGCCGTAGGCGATTTTATTTAGTTGGTGTGTAAAAAAATTTTATTTTATTTTTACAGAAGTTTTTATTTACACTTCTATCATATCCTCTTGACGAGTCACTCTTGAGACCTTTTGTAAAAAAAATGTATGTTTTATAAAGATATTTGTTTACAATTTAGTTCTATCTTGAATAGTTTTCCATTTGGAGGCATCAAAAATGCAAATTGTTTTAGTTTTCAGTTGTTTATTCTTAGCTTAGGGGAACAGTCTTCAGATCTCATAAAATTGACATTTCCATCACCTGACTGACCCAAATTTGAACCATTTCTGAATTTTATAATTACATTATAGTATAAGGGAAATCTTAAACGTTCCTGAACTGCATTGCCTTACTTCACCATCAGCTCCGCAATTTCCGAGACACCAACAACATTAACAGCTTTCAATCCAGATTTGTCCCACTTAGCGAATTTATCGGTCCCTAATAATCCAAGTTTAATTTGTGTAAGAATACAGTAGAGTAAAGTTAGAGCAGTACCGATAGTTAGTAAAAAATTTGATAAAATTACTTACTATATGGAATCAACTTCAAAATTATGAGTTTAATTTTCAGTCAAAAAACAGAAAGAGTGAGAGCTACTAAAGTTTTCTTTTTCAGTACTTAGTAAAATGTTTTTAGAAATTTTTTTACCATCTTTTGTTAAACAGAAATTTGTTCAAGTGATAAAATATTTAATTTCATTGCTTTACATGAGAGCTTGTTAAATAAATGTTATTACTTTTAAAATATTATATCAGTTTTTAGCTCGTGAAATTATTGATAGTAAAGACATAAAAAAACTATCAAATTGCATCGATTAAAAAATATCGAAGGTAAAAATATCAATTATAATATTTTTAAGCTTTTAGCTACGTTTGCAGCTTTCATCATAAAATGTATTTAAAAAAACATTTATTTAATACAGCATAGATAGAAATATTTAAAGGCGTCTCTGTGTATCTGTTCGTAACGTACCTCTGATTGGTTGGGATTAAAAGCATTACCAATATGAAAATTTATATACAATGTTATGATAATTTACTTCGCTAATCAATACTTTTTGAAGTTTTTAACGAAATTCCACAAATAAATTCAACGTAATTTAATAAGAAATTGTTAATATAAAATGAAAATAAATTTACATAATAATGATAAGATTTTACTAAAACAATAATGCAAATTTTAATTTAAATTATAAAGGCCGGAAAAAGTTAATTATGTAAAATATTTTAAGACGTGTACGTAGGTTAAAAAATAAATTTTAAATCCGCAAGGTTTTGTGTAAATATTTGTGCTTTATTAACCAAATGGAAATTAAAAAATCAATCACAAAAACAAATTACACATTTTCATGAGTAAATAAGTTTCTACATTAACCCCCTCGAATTTATAAATTAAAAGTAGATTACAGAATGCGATTTACACCATACAGCGGCGATTCCACAAAGACGCGGATATTGGAATACAGAAATATTATTTTAACGTATTTTATTGCAATTTTCTTCTGAAAATAAGCAATTGGAAAAAAGTAATTTCAAAGTGTTGCCAACTACGAAAATAAGAAACTTTAATTAAGTTTTCATCGTTAATCCGGTACCTACTCTTAAATTTTGAAATTCTAAACTCGAAAAATTCTAAACTCTTTTAATGGAGAATTAAAGTTATTTTACGGGCACTATGTAAGTTGTCAAGTAACTTTTATTATTACCATTTTATGATCCTACACAAAATATCATATTTAAAATGCAGTTAAGTATTAATAAAACTGTATCTTTATTAGGCTATGCGACCTCTTAAAAGTTTGCAGTGGCTATAAAAATTGGAATAGAAGTTTCCTTTTCAAAAAAGTCAACGAAAATGGTGGCTTTCCTTATGCCTTTATGAGATTAATTAGAAATTTGCTGGGTATCCAAATCCCCTGTAGGATGTATGTATTTTGGAACAGATTTCAACGCCAGCCAATTTTGGTCGGATTGATTGGTCGATTTCAAGATTTTGTCACTCAAACGGACAGTATTTGTTTTTTTCCAATTCCAATTCAATATTCATTGTGTATTTCCAACTTGTATTGTAATGTAAGCCAACCCTGTTGGGATTTCGAAGTAAGCTCTTGCAGAATAATTACAAACTTTTCTTTTATTTACACAAAACCGTAAAACTTATCTTGTATATTTTATTTTGCGCTCATTTTTTTCTAGTTTTAGCGCCCTGTACAAAAGGAACTTATCAGCTGCGCCAATTCAACCCTTTCCTATTGCAGGTGCATAAAAAAATTACACGTGAATTTTACAAAGCTCTAAAGAAGAGTTTTCTTTGTTCTTATTGTTTAAAAAAAATTAATTTGAAGTACAAAAGTAATGGGGAAGTCCTTTGGAATGGTTTGCATATGTGCCTTGAAAAATAATGGCTACGATGTTGTTCTAGCTGGACTATAAAAGCTGTAATAAAATTAACTGCATTGCGGAGCTTTTATTGTGTATCTTTTTTTTAATTTTTCATTTGTCATCTTTTATATTCAGTATTTTTTACCTTACATAAACTTTCAAACGAATGAGTAAAAACTACACAATAATTATGCAGATGCGATATTAAGTAATTAGTTATTATAATTTTTGGGTTAATTAAATTCCCCTGTGACTACAGTTAAATAAAATTTAAAAAGTAGATACATATCGGTACTCCATGGATTTGTGGAAAAAAAAATATACTAAAAAATTACCTACGATTCTACAAAATTCAGATCTGACTTGGGTTTGACACCATAAATAAAGATTTTTACATTTCTCTTACTTAGTTCATTTTTAGAGCAGTCTTTTTGCTGCTTTGACCTTACAATAAGTAATTAGTTTGGAATCACTAAATATCTAGATTAGTGTGCTACCAATTAGAGGTGCGTAAATGTTTTTTGGGTTGATAATAATGAAAGAACCAATCAGTAGTTCGAAAGAACGTCCCAAACATGTACCTCTTCACAACGAGGAAAAACGCTGCGAAGATGTGCTGCATCCAAGTGGGTTCGCAGCCTAAACAGGATGACACTTCAAAGTTTATGGAACACAATTGAAAATGCTCAATATATTGTCGTGTTCCAATTGGTCTTGACTTCCCAATTCCCTTATTGGAAGCTTGGGGTAGTCGGCATCCACCGGAACAAGTGACAGAACTGAGATCCGTAGTCTACATAAGTGCTTCCGGCATATAGCTTCCGGGAACCCAATTGGAACACGACAGCAATTTCTTTTGCGCCCAACGTGGGGCGCCAAAATTTCTTGTTGTCGTGATATACAGCTCAATTCGACTTCCTAGATAAAACAGGGAGCAAAACCTCGCCTAATGTAAATACTCGAACAAAATAGCCCCGGTTAGTCTTAAGTCAGGTTTACACTTACGGAGGCTATAAAATCTGCAGTTTGCGGATTTAATGAAAAAATCAATCAAAAGACCCAAAAAATCAGAAGGCAATTTATTAAAGCAACTCAAAATCAAAATTGGAGCAATTCTGGACGTTATCGACACAAATGTCGAGCGATATTCAATATTGTGTTGTAATGTTGTCAGCATTAAATAAAGAGTATTATTTAATAGAGGCGGTCGGAGCATAGTGGTCACGCGAGTTGACTATGCACGCTAAATACCCGGTTCGAATCCGGGTGAAGTAAGAACTTTATTCTGGGCGCTTCTCTGGTCCTCCAGGTTGGGGGTTCTATGTCGGGCTTGCTCCTCGTCGTAGGTAAAAAATGTAAAATGCTAACAAAATCCAAAAGCCAATTTGGCGTTTGAGAACCGGGAAGCTGCGTATTGCAGTATAAACCGAATATATTGAAGTGTGAAAAGGTCGATCAAATGAGCAAATTGTAATTTTGATTAAATTTAAAGTTTTGTCATTTATAAGACAGCTGATGTGGAAGCAATTTTGTATAACTAGCAATAAAATTGTAGCTTTAAACACATAAAACTAAAACAGATTTGATTTTCTTATAAGTGTGATGTGCTTCTTGCGAATTTGTGATGTGTGACACAGGTACATCAATTGTTTACCTGAAATTGGAAAATTTCTGTAATTTGAATAAAAGGCGGCAGGAAGTGAACACTTACGGTTTTACGTTGAAAAGTAAAATTTTTGTAGTGGTATTGGGACTGCATGTGCGTTTTCGGAAATGAAGTTTGTCTGGTGCCGACCGGCGCGCGGCGATGGGAAATGTGTGTGGTCATATTGCGATATTGCAAATTTTCTTCAAGAAAAGTTGTTTTGAAGATTCATTTGGGCACCAAAGCAATTATATCGACGAGATAAATAAATTGTGAGTACTTGGAGCGTTATTATTCCGTGAAAATTAAGTTTTCACACATTTTGGTTGGTCGCAAGCGAAATTCGACCATAATATTAAATTTGCACATTTTGGGTTTGTTAAACCTTAAATAACGTCAGAAAGAATAAATTCATGGTTAATTTGATGTACGAACGAGTTTCACATCACTTGTTGTATTGGATGACTGGAAATTTCTTCGATTTGGAATAGTCATATTTTAATTTTGAGGTTAATGAGAAAATTACACGTTTTAACTACTGTAATTTTACGAAGATTAGAGACACTTTTTTAAATCAATCCTCTAGATTGGGATGCACCACGGAAGAAATTTCACACGTCACGTCACTTATTTCTGGATAACTGCACAGTTTTGAAGCCAACGGAAGCCGAGCTACCGTTTGTTAATACGCTAGAATACATTTGACATATGGGTTGCATTCTGCAGAATTGGATTGTTGCCGATGTACGGAGTGCTACACAAATTGCGTTCAACACCAATTTATCATTTCAAGTAAGAAATCTGAACTCTTTGTATCAAAACACTATTGTACAAAATTATTTTTATTCCTGTTACACATTTTACATTAACGTAACGCTAAATAAAAGTATAGCTGAGTTTTTGATAGTAAATGATACTTTTTATTTATCGTTTGTACATTTTACACACCATTTTGCATATTGCTTGACTTTTGTGTCAGAGATTATCAAAATTGCTCCATTTTTGAATTTGTGTTATTCGAATAAATTATCCCTTGATTTATTGCGTCATTTGATTTACTTAGTTACGTTGAATTTACGACCCTGTAGATATTTGTGGCCTCAAATTTTGTGAACCTGACGTAAAGCTAGCCGGCACTATATTGTTGAAGTGGACCACATTAAGCGAGGTTTCATCCCTGACTATAATTAGGGGTGTAACTAAGCCGTGAAACACGACAATATACATACAGTATTATTTAATCTCAAAATGTTAACTATACCTTTATGTAACGCTGAGTAAATGTAAATAGTGTACAGATAATAAAATGTTTACAAAATGGTGTTTGTATAATAAAGTTCAAATTCTTACTCATTACAATTATTCAATGGTTGGCGTAAATCATGAAGCACCCTGTACATCGACGAAACTTGTTTGTAATTGGCAATCTCAGTGTCAAGATGGCTTCCAGTGTTAAAATCCGGTAGCGCAAGCTTCCGTAATTCTCCAAATCTGCCTTTTTATCCAAGAAACCAGTGAAGTGAAAGTGGGAAATTTTTCCAGTGGTGTATTTAAACCTCGAGTGCCGGTTTAAACAAATTTTTCCAGTTTATTAACCAAATAGGAAACAAAAACATGTGGCAACCAAATTAACCTCAAAGTTCAATATGTGGTATTTTTAAACCACCAAAAATATCGAACATCCAACTTGATGCGTAATGTAAATTTGATTTGTGTACCTCACAAACCATCAAATTAATTTTCTTAACGTTATTTTAGATATTACGATATCCAAAAAGTAAAATTATTGCAATAGGGTCGAGAATTGCTCGTGACCCGGAAAATACACGTAAAATCCTTGTTTTACGAATAAAACGTTTCAAAAACACTCACGTTTACTTCCTATCGCCGGTATATTTGCTTTTGTGGCTACAAAAGCTCGCAAAATGGTCTTCTTTGGGAAAACTGCGAAAAACGTTCGCAATTTACAAGCGCACCCAAAGACAATCGGCACAAGACAACTTTCTCATCGGAAAACGGCTTAAGCAGTCCTGCTATTCTTTCAACCTACCAAAATTATAAATCAAAAATTTCAACAAATACGTAAGTAACCATTTCCTGGCGCCACTCATTTAAATAACACTATTTTTACCTTGCAGGTAAAAGTTCACTTTTCATGGGCAAACACACCATAAATTCGCACCAAGTACATCACATTCTTAAGAAAATCAAATTTGTTTTGTTTTTTGTGTTTGAAGTGACAAAACAATCGCCTTCGTCCTACAAAATTGCTTCCAAATTTAATGTCTTACAAATCGACAAACTTTAATTTTAATCAAAAACATAATTAGTTCACTTGATTGACTTTATCACACTTCAATATTTAAAGCATTAAAATATTGAGCAATAGAATAGGACCGTAAAGAAAGCATCAGTACCACAGTCAAATGTGGAAAGTCCAAAGAGATTAAAATTGGCATTTCAAGGCTGTGGAAACACAGGTTTTACATTTTAAGAAAGTGAAGCATCGAAGAAACAAATGGAAGCACCACCGATCTCCTTAACAGCACAAACACTTTTTAAACTATTTAAGCAGCGTTCACAATGAAGTGGGGTTTTGCCTTGCCTCGGTAGGAAGCTTGCAAGAACCAATTAGATTAAAGTATTTTCTTCTATCCTTTTCTATGATTAAAAATTGTTTATTTTAATTGGCTCTTGCAAGCTTGCTACCGAAGTAAGACAAGACCCCACTTCAATTTCACTTTTGATTATAACGAAAGAAGCACAAAGCAGGCATAAACTGCAGAAAAATTACTTCCACATTACATGTCCAATGCAACTTCTTTATAGGATAACTGATCTAGGTCGGTGCATGGGCATTGGTAAACACGCATAATCCTATAACTAACAAGATAAGCCCACTCGCACATTGTACAGGATCTTGATGACGTCACTCCGTGACCCAAGCTTACGATTGGTAGTACGGTTGGTAGAAATAGTGGACATTTAGATTATATATTAGGCCATTAGCTATTATGCTATGTTGGGTCACCGAATGACGTCATGCGCTGCAGATTCTCAAATATTAAAATTATAGTATCATGGTAAACACTCCAGCAGTATCTTTAAGTTCGGGGAGATGGCTGTGTTCTCTTGCTTTGTGAATCACAATGACGTCAGGTTTCTTATTAAGTTAATATTCGTATTCGTATTGTTTCAACGGGTGTTGCTCATTTAATCCACCTGCACTGAAGCAAATTAGCTTATTGTACCCCGCTTGGAGGTACCCCGCTCCATACTGAGATCTTAGATGGATTGTGAGGTGGAGACCTATCAGATAGATCTCGATGACTACCTCGGTCACCAACAGTGTGGATGTCCTCTGGAAGGCCGAGCTATAAGAAATTCTGTTCCGTTCGGTTCGCGTTGCTTCCCGTTCAATGTCGCCCATCCCTCGGTTCGGACACGAACCCGAAGGTGTAGGTCCACCTACGTTCCCCGCCACCCGAAGGTGTAGGTCTACCCAGATCCCCCGCCGCCCCGGTCGCATCGACCCTGCAAGGTGGTACGACACGATGACCGGGACCGCCTGCCGCGATTCGAACCCAGAATTTCCGCTCTGAATTCAACCAGCGATCACATCAAGCCACCACTGCAGCTCTATTAAGTTAATAACGCAATAGTTTTGCGTAGGATAAGAGCCAGTTGCATAAAAGAGGGTCAACTCGGGGATCGGCTGATCCTGTTGCAAGAGCTGACCCAGGATCATCGCATATGCGGTTGTATAAAACAACTTGCAGGTAGAATCAATTGATTCAATTGAAATCAAATCAATTGATTTGATCTATTGAACTAATCAATAGAGACAGTTTAATAACACTAATAAATGTTTTAATTGGTAATAAACTTTCTCTATTGGTGAGTTATGATAGTCCCCCTAAGTCCGATCTGTTTTTGCCTAACTATCCTGTCTTTCAGGCCCGTAGCTAGGATTTCATTTGGGGGGGGGGCACTTGTAAAAAACCTTTTGTAAAATGTAAAATTTTCGGTTGTTCCCCTTCCATTTTCTTTGTCTTTTCAACATTTCGGGGAGGGGGTACCCCCAAGTGCCCCCCCCTGGCTACGGGCCTGCTGTCTCTAATAATTACTATCAGATTGACATTTAACAGATCAGTTGTTGTTTTTTGACACCGCTGATCTACTTAAAAAGATTGACAATAGATAGCGCTATTATTTCGGCGCTAATTATTATTCCAGTTTAATAGCGCTATCTGTTGACAGTTTTTTGAACTGTTGGCAGCATTTGAGGGGTTGGTAAAACTAACAATCAAATTGTCAATTAACACAGAATAACCGAAGTTTTTATTAAAATTATATAATTTTTAAAAAATAATGTTTTTGTCTTTGTCTAATAATAAAATCTTTGAAGACAACAAAATATTACTTTGTTGGTATTACTACTTTGGGATTAGAAATCAGCAACTTTAGCAAGAAATATTCAGTAGTACCAATTTTCTCTAATTGTTTATATAAGGGCTACTAACCAACTTTTGTTAAAAGTTTTGAATAATTATAATTTGTGGAGATTTTACAAAATAAAAAATAAAATAGAAAGCATAGCAATGAGCGATAGCGATAATAGCGAATACACTCAAAGACATCGTCGCGATAAATTTCATGGAGAGCGTTCGGAACCACTTGAATATCATCGTCCCGAAAGAGGTCATTCTCGACCCGATTATTCCAGATCTAGACCTCATGACCGCAGAAGCCAAGTTCGCGAGCGAAGCTATTCTCCAAATTCTGAACAATCTGTGAAACGATATAAATACAATAATTATCAAAAAAGTGGATTCCATAATTATCGATACCAGACTTATCAACAACCAAGTTACAATCCAAGACCCGATGTAAGACCGCGCCAAATATCGATGATGCCTTTCAAACATTTCATATTAACACAACATGATAAAATTTCGGAAACCGATGCAATTGCAAATTACGACAAATACAAATTAGAATTTCAAACTCAACAACTAGAGGGCTTCTTTAAAGCTCACCAAAATGAAGACTGGTTTCGAATTAAATATCATCCAGAAGAATCCATCAAGTACAAAGAAGAGCAAGCCAATAACGTGAAGCGTCGAGTTGATGTGTTTTTGGAATTATTAAATGCAAACAAAATCGATCGCGTAAATGTAGATAGCGACAATACAAACAATTTACTCAAAATTTTGGACACAGTTGCACTTAAATTGGAAGGAGGCACAGAAGAAGATATTGCAGTTTTGGAAAAAGAATATTCAAAATTAGAAAACAAAACGCAAAATATCGGTTCGTCCGAACAACTTTTAGAGTCTAATGGTGGCAACAAAGAAGAGAGTACCGAAATAATTAAGATTGACGAATCTTCAGTTCAATCAGGAATTTATCAAGAGGATAAAGTGGAAGAAAATAATGAATCTAAAATGGAGAAACACAAAACTACTTCCATTTGTCTGCGTGACCTACCCTCTGCTATAACACGCAAAGAAATTGAATCGATTTGTTCTAAATATGACGGATTTTTAAGGGCTTCATTAAGCGATCCACAACCCGAAAATAACTGGATATGTCAAGGGTGGGTAACTTTTAAAAGAGACTCAAATATAAAAGAAATTTGTTGCAACCTTAATCAGTTGCATCTCAAGGATTTTGTACTGGATGCTATAGTTAACGAAGACCTCAGCCATCGTATTACTTTGGTGAATGGAATTTCTGCAGATAAGGAGGTTGTGAAATCTGACATTCGAATATCTGTTAAAATTGTCCTTCATCTTGATAAACAAGCTGGGTTGTGGTTGGGTAACGATGAAGAAAATGACAGAAAAGACGAAACGTTTGGAGCTTTGTCAAGCAATCCGATTTTGCGCAATGTGAGTGACTACCTTGTCGAAGAAGGGAGTTTGGAAGAACAGTGGTTAGGTTTAAAGCCCAATTCTGAGAACACAGATGAAACCATAGTAGATCGAGATGATACTATAATTTCAATTTTAGATAAAATAATTTTGTATTTGCGTATTGTCCACTCAGTCGATTATTACAATTACTGCAGCAAATATCTAAGGGAAGATGAAATGCCTAATAGGTGTGAAATTTTGCACGTAAGAGGACCTCCACCAACCAAGAAACCCGAAATGTCAGAATTTCTTGGACAAGAAGCAGAAGCAGCAAAACTAGAACATTTTTTTGCTGAAAAAGAGGAAGAAAGCGAAAGCGAAAACGAAAATAAGATTAAACTAATTAATTTAGCTGTTAAAGAGTTTGATAAGGAAGTTGATAAGTTTATACAGAAAAATACAATCGAGTTAGGTCCAGGAAAATGGCAATGCCCTCTTTCAGGAAAAAAATTTAAAGGTCCCGAATTTGTACGCAAACATATTTTCCTTAAATATTGTGATTTAATTAAAGATGTGAAAAGGGATGTTGATTATTTCAATAACTACGTGCGTGATCCTAAACGTTTGGTTTTGGACACAATACAACCCAAGGAACAAAGTTACGTTTCAACGCGTTACAACCATCATCAAGGATTCTCGAGATTTCATCGCCCTCATTTTGCACCACAAGTAATGGTTGGAAAACAAAACTCACGTGAGGGAAGAGATTATAAAGATTTGGATGCTCCTGCTGAGGAAATTGAAGAAATGTTTTAATTGTTTGGAAAGTTCTGATTTTTGTGATTATTAAATAAATTTTATTACAAATTAGATTAAAAAGTTTTGGGTAACAAAAATTGTTGATTGGCTCATCACTAGAGCACGGATTTTAGACACCAACAGATCGGACTAAGGAGCAAACATAACACCAATAGAAAAAGTTTATTACCAATATAAAACGTTAATTAGCGTTTCTATAGGTGAGTTATGTTATGTTTTCTCCTAAGTGCGATCTGTTAGTACCTAAAATCCGTGCTCTACTCATGACAAACCAATTTTCAAACTTCGCCGAGTGAGTACAAAACTCTGTCTCCTTGATCTTTAATTTTTTATCTAATTCGTATTGCGCTGTGCGAGGCCGGTACCCTGTGGCCACTATATTTGACTCGGCCTTCGGCTTCACATTTTTTTGTATTATAATGCCTGAACTGAAGCTCGTTGATTGATCCTTTGTAAAAAGGAACCGTGATGTCACAAAATTATATTGCAGTTTATCTTAAAAGAAACTTTTCCAATAGTTCTGATATAGTGAATAGCATTTTTGCAGCCGAGTTTTTCAGGCAATTTAAAACAATGCAACTTGAAAAGAAATTGCAATACATAACGCAAGAGCAATACCCATCGATAATAAAAGTACTACTGAAATATTCTTAAAGTTTGACATTTTATTATTTATAACTGCAATCTCTTGAATTATAAACTTTTAAAACATATAAATTTGTGTTGCTGCATCCAGTGTTTTACAAAAACAAGACGACGGATCTATCGTAATCTTATTGATAAAAATGTAAAAAAGTGCAGATATTTGTAGTTTGCAATAGGCAATAAATATAGTGAAACAATTCAATTTGCATCGTGACCAATACATTTTAAGTTCTCCAAGTTTAAGACCAAAATTGAGGACAAACACTGAAATATTGTCTTATACAGTCGTATATCTTGTAAACTTATCTTGTAAATTGGTATACAATACTGCGGTCACCCTACATAATTCAGTGGCAGTCAACAATCTCGTGATTGAATTTTAAGGAAAGTTTTGTATTAAATTAACATAAAAATTTTTCTTATACGTCACTTTATGAAAAGTGGAACTGAACATTTTCCTTTTTTACTACTTTCTTCATCATTTTAATAAAGTGGATGAAATTACATCAGGAACCTATATATATTAAAAATATGTTCAATATTTACGTGATTTGGTGGAAAATTAATTTAAATTTAAAATAATGTTTCTTTCATGTTTTTTAAGAACGTAGAATTGGCGCTGTGATCGTCCAATGTAATTGACATAAATCTAATTTTAGCCAATCAGTTGCTAGCGTAAGTTTTAGTTCGAATTTCGACTACATTCTTTAAAATACTTAAATAATTCTAATATTAAGGGGGCAGATCAATAGGCGCTGAGCTTGTGTCAAGTTCAATTCAAAAACGAATAATCGTAGAAAGCTGAAATTTTCAGAATATACGTAAAATATGATTTTACTTAACATAAGCTATATTTTATTTAAAAAAAATCAATATACAAAAAATTTGCTATCAGTTTTCAATAAAATACACTTTAGTTATAAATATAAAATAGCTTATGTTAAGTAAAATCATATTTTAAGTATATTCTGAAAATTTCAGCTTTCTACGATTATTCGTTTTTGAGTTGAACTTGACACAAGAAATGAAGCAATATACATGAAATTTCAAATTTTAACCAATCAGAAGTAAATATCAATATATCTCAATAAAATATACCAATGAAATATCATAAAACAACTAGTGACATCTGTTGAATTTTATTATTTTTTCCAATTGATCTAGGACCTTAATAAATTCTTAATTAATTAATTAATTAAATTTAATTACATTATACTTTACCTACCTATATAAACCAAATTAAAGAGAATATTTTAGTGAGTACCACTGAAACCTAATTTACCGAGTACAATCATCCACTAAATCCATTTATATAGTTCAAATAGGTGATATTCCTGAGTTGGCAATAGTTTCTTGTAATTAATTGTTTTTGGAAATATATACAATGTATTCAGGGTAGACTCTAAGGTTACACAGAAATTAACTAACTACAGGGTGCAACGAAGTCATTTAACTTGACTACTTTTTTATTTTCTGAGTTCACGACAATTAAGTAAATCAACTCAACAACAACTAAAGTAAATTACCGTAAATTGGTCTTTATTGCCGACTGTCTTCAGGTCAATTTTAATTTTGAATATCATTCTTAAATTTGGAGGTAAATTCGTAAAGATCTTCCGAAAATTATAAGTGTGCTGCCAATTAGAGGCGCGTAGCTTTTCTTAGTAGGTCAGTGGCGTAACTACCAGTGTGCGCGGTGTGTGAATGAACACGACCCGTAAAATCTTAGGGGCCCGAGACAATGTAAAGGAAAAAATTCTTAAACAAGGTTAAAAAGCGCCTGTGCAAGCCGGAAACGGACAACTCGGCAACGCGAATCCACCGGTCGAGCTTAGGTTAGTGTTAGGAAACGATTTTTTAAATGAAGGTACCGTTAAAAGAGAGATCCGCCGCTTCCGAGTCGGGCGGAGTCGAGTAGGGCGATGCCAAATTGATGTGTACCCTTCCTTGTTCTGGGGGGTATTCCATACCCCCCAGACCCCCCGGTTTCACGCCCATTTCAGAGGAATAAGTCTAATTTGGTTTAACAATGTTCTAATTGATTTTTTATAAAAAAAAAACCTTTGCTTGAACGGGCCGGGGGGTGGTGTAGTGCAAATTAAACCGCTTACCACGGGTACGTTTAATTTAAATATTTATTTATACAATTAAAAACATTATTAAACTAAAATAAATGTATTCCCCTGAAATGGACATGAAACCGGGGGGTCTGGGGGGTATGGAATGCCCCCCAGCACAAGGAAGTAGCGATATAATTTTTCAAAATTGATAAAGACGCAAATTTAATTCTTAAGAAAACATATTTTACTTATTACGACTGGGGGGTGTTATATAGCACCCGGTTTGTCAATTATTTTACTAATAATATTATCAAGGTACCGTTCAAGTCAGGGAAAGATTTTCTTAGGAGGAGCCCGCTAAACTTCCTAAAATGTGAAGAAATTAATGTGCAACCTAGGGTCTGGGGAGATACGGACTGTGACGTAAATAGAGTGGGGGGTGGGAATGGTCCCAGACCCAATGTTTTGGACCCCCATAAACTACATTATTTTGAGACTAAATTTTGTTTTTAAATCGCACACCTCTCAATCAAGGGCCCAGTCAAAGCTCTTGCTCCCGGGTATAAAATTTGAAGTTACGCCACTGTAGTAGGTAATTAACTAACGACTAACGAGGAGTACGATAGAGCATTACAAACAGACAGAGTTCTATTCAGTAACCATCTACACAATTTTTAGCTGTAATTCATAAAGCGTTATCTTATCTGTAATTTAGTTTAGACAGTAATACCCGGTTCGAATCCGGGTCAAGGAAGAACTTCATTCTAGCCGTCTGCTCTCGGAAGGCAATGGCAAACCACCGAGAGCCAAGTAGAATCTTTAAAATGTTAATAATCTAAAAAAGTCCAAAAGTGATCTGTGAACTATGGGGAAGGCAAACCACCACCGGTATTGACATTAACATTTCCCTGGTGCAGCCTTCTTGGGTAAGCCGGGGGGATCGCCGAACATCCGGAATCGGGTAGGCAAATAAAGAAGACGAAGAAGATTTGCCAGTAGTTCCGACCTTACAGTGGGCTAATTGCATGAGACTGAATACCGATCAGTAGAGAGCGGATAAAAAGGCATAAAAAATCTCAAAAATGGCGCCTATAAAGGCACTAAAAATGGCCTAAAAAGGCATTAAAAAATGGCAATCAGATAAAAAGGGCATGAAAAAAAGTACAAAAAAACATAGAATTATGATCTTAAAAAGAAATTTTTCAAGAATAGTCTTCATTAATTTTACTATATTTTTCAACTTTTATAAAAAACACCACGTTTTTTTAAACCCCCCCCCCCCCGTAGTTACAATTTTCTCATTTTTTCAAATATTCTCTGTTTAT
Organism: Rhagonycha lutea; assembly: GCA_958510855.1. Lineage (NCBI taxonomy): Eukaryota > Metazoa > Arthropoda > Insecta > Coleoptera > Cantharidae > Rhagonycha > Rhagonycha lutea. The sequence continues at coordinate 99,016,175 of OY294036.1, forward strand.
ACCTTGTAACAAAACGGTTAAAATGTTTTTTAAAGTGTTTCTAATAAAATTTTCTAAATAATATTTTAACGTTTAGTTAAGTTTTTGTTAAATTTATACAAAAAAACATTTAATACACCTTACTTTAAGAACATTTAAAACAACAACCAACGTTTAAAATAACTATTAGGATAAAAAATCTCGTTTTTTTGTGGACAAAATAATACAAAATTATTAAATCTGTCGACTGTTTCGGCCTATTTACTAGATACCATTATCAAGACTATAAACACAGAAAATAAATAAACTATGATAATTGTGTTAATGAATATTTAACCTAATATTTATTAATTTGGACGATAACATTTTTACTAGTTTAAAATAACATTTATACTAATATCTACCTTGCATCATGATATCTACCTAACTAAACTTAACTAAAAATTATTCGTGAAATGTTTTTAAAAGCACAGAAGTTTCTTTCCACATCCACACTTGTTATAGGCGCTTTTTTAAATTTGGCTATAATAGCTGGATCCATTTGAAAATCGGGAACATTGGCTCCACTCAAAATAATACTGATTTTATTTAATATTGCAAATCCCTCCTTTTTGGAAAAAAACTTCTTCCGATTTGAATTTTACTGATAAAGTAATAAATAAAATCAGCAAAATGCTAAAGTTTCACATCGCGATTTCATGGTATGATTCAAGTTAATGTAATAAATTCTTTACTTTATCGGTTAACAATTCTTTGAAAGTAAAATTTTAATTTCTGAGTTTGTTAAAAAGAAGTTTTTCAAGGTACGCTGAAAATTAGACAAAAAAGGCTTCAAATAGGCACAACAATTGAAAATAGGCACAAAAATGCAAAAAAGGCAAAAAAGGCATAAAAAAACTTGGTGCCAAATGGTCACATTTTTCATAAATCGTGCACATTTTAAGAAAATTTCACATTCCCTTCAATATTAAGGATAGTCATAATGGACTAAAATCCGCTCTCTGCCGATCAGTATCGCAGGGCTAGCTATAGGGTCGCTATAGGGGTTAACTCCGAATGCTGTATAGCTTCGCAAAGAGCTAATCAAAATGACTTTAGTGAGGCTGGAAATACTAGCTAATCTAAATTTATTGCAACTGACATTTTCTGAATTACAGTTGGAAATGTTGTAGTCTGTAGTGCATGATTGAAATAAATGTTTAACTTTGGGTTTAAAAGTATAAGTGTTAAAAGTGTCTACGATACCTAGGATCTGTTGGCAAAATGTTGCCAACGTTGCGTTGTAAAGATGGACATTATGACTAACGTGACCAGACGTCCCGTTTTGAACCCTTTTTTTTTATTACTTATCCCGGTGTCCCGACAATGAACTCCGGGACGCAAAATTGTCCCATCTAGAGCAGTGGACTTGCTTTCTTACCAAAGAAATATGGAATAAAATATTTCAAAAGGAAATATTTTATTGGGCAGATTTAAAAAAAGTACCCGCATGGGAAGACGTTCAAAAATCTCTGGATGTATTAATTGAAAAGAAATATATTGACTGTAATAAAGATACAGAAGTTTTTGCCGAATTTTCATTACTTTCTAACTACATCACATCGCAAAAAGTAACCGAATGGAATAATCTAAATGTTTCCACAGAAACTCGTTGGGTTGAAGTATTCAAACACTTTTACACCAACAATCTTCAGCATGAAAGCTTTTGTATTTTAATTAAACATATAAAAGACCAGCACGCTCCGCCTCCAGCGTGTCATTTTTTTAGGAATACAACGTATTCTGATTGGTCGTTGGTAGTACTAATTTAAAATCACCTCCAAATCGAGTTTTCAACCTTGGCGAACTGCCCGTCTGTGGATGGGCCTTCCATCTAGTTGAATATATTTTATAATTTAAAAAAAAGTGTTTTTTTGCCAATTTACTGATGAGTGGGAACTGAGGGGGGGTCCCGTTTTGAGCCAAAAAATAAATGATAAATGACGCTTGTGTGTACAAAATGAGGCCGTTTTGTACGAAGAGCAGTTTTTGAGGACATTGGATTGGCATATGGTGTTACTGCTCCTGAAGCATCCAACCAGATAGTATTATTCGAAAGGATTAAGACACTATTCCCTTTTGTCAATAAATCAAAGAATAACAAAGTCCCGAAAGCGTCAAAAAGGCGAAGGCCAATAAGTCGAAATCCAACTGGTACAAAGAACAATTATTATTAAGTTATTACCTTGATATCAGTTGCCAATTGTAATACAGCGGCAAATATCTAAGTATAGGAGCGGGGTTTAGGTTGATGACGTACCTGGGAGCTTTCCATATGTCATGCAGAAGTTTGCTCTGGATTGCTTCCAGTTTCATTATAGGTGGGTTGTGTCACCGTTAGTTAAACCTCGTTTAACTTTGAACTCAGTTCAACAACGATTCAACCAATCAGCATGGTTAAATACGGGGTTTTAACCATGTTGATTGGTTGAACTAAGTTCAAAGTTGAATGAAGTTTAACCGACGTTGGTACAACCCACCCTGTGTGACAATATGCAGAAGGGCGAATAATCACTTGGTAATATTTATTCAGAGGTTATTGTCGAGTGGCATTTTGGTCTTTTGGCTAATGTTTGCATATAGCTTGACAAGCAGGTATTTGGCTTTGTTTGTAACGAGTGTGAGATACTTGATGAAGGATTTCCTTGGAATCTCCTCTTCGAACATCCAGATGTTGGCTTTGACTCTCTTCCGTCGTTTAACAAAACATGATTGCGGAGCTTTTAATTGAATTGACTCTATTGCGTCAGGTGCTGAACTAGTTTTCCATTTTAGTTTGTTCGTGACATTTTGTAGACGAGCAGTAGCGATACCGAAGCATCAAATGATCAAAGCATGAAAAAATTAGACAGTAAAATAGTCAGACACAGCTGAAATATAATTAGAGCCCTGTTGAGTGCTAACTTAATCGACTAATCCTAGATCAACTGTTCAATATCACATAAATTTCTCACGCCTCCTCTATAACCTGCACTGTCGAAATTCAAGTAGAGGAAATGAACAAAAGTGTTATTCGACTATAAAACTGACGGCACTTCGGAGAATGATAATAATAAAACCTAGTATTGGAAAATCGTTTCGCCAATAAATTCATCCGTTATCGTTTTCTCTCAGCATGTCTTGATCATAAATCTAGATATTCTATATCTATGAACCTCGCACTAATTCCGATAATACTTACCGTATGTTGGTAATTAATTGGAATAAGTTAAACCTCCAAAATTAAAATTATAATACACCTACTTGAAATTATATTAAATTGATATTTACTAGATTAATTTATTTACCTATAGTTAAACAGAAATTCCCTGGACCCATTTATATTATTACCGATAAACAATAATTTAGCTAAGAAATTCCTTGTTAAGATAAAATACAAATGTTGCAAGTGTATCTACCAATAAATTACAATAACTAAATGGTGTTCGATAATGAAAATTAATTGAAACGTATAAACTAATTAAAAATTTAACGTTCGCTTTTTTTCCGTTTTATTAAATAAACTTTTTTTTACAATTTTATTGGGCTAATTTGAAAAATAATAATTGCCGTCGCTTACTTGGATAAAGTTGGAAAGCGTGCGTTTAAAGCAATCGTTAGGATTTGTCAAAAATTCAATAACTCGAAACTTTTTGGAGTGTCTTTTATCAAAGACTGTTTTATTTTAAAAAGTTTTTTAGGCCTGAAGGCATCGAGGAATTTTAAATACAAAGTCAAACAAAATCTGCATTTTATTTATTTCTTTTAGAATCGATAAATTTGTTCGACATATTTGGGCGCTACTGCAAGTACCATTTGTTAGTTGAATAGTTAGCTCTTAATTGCGGTTTAAAAAGAAACACACACATGAAGGTAATAATGTTTTTACTAATCGTAAAACATCAGGAAACATAAATACCCGGGAGGTTGTTAGCCTCAACGATTAGTATAAAAATTATTCAGGAATTTTAAAAGTTTGGAAAGTTTTTAGAATAACTGAATGGTAATTTAATTAGGAATAACCTACCTACCCGTTTGTATGAAAATCGCTATAGCTACGACTTCATTTACCCCCGTAGTAATTTTTCATTACATTGTTGTATACACTACAGATTGGAAGGAAAAGCTTCCCCACGTTAAGAGGAAAATAGCATTATCAGTATAAGTTGGCATTACTAAGGGTTTTATTAAGTTCCTTATTAAAATTTCTTGCTTAAACATAAGTAAAAGCTTTAAAATTTTGCATTTCATTTTGAACCACAACATGAGATAACTTTCTCCCTACTTGAGAAAATTTTAATAAATTTTTTGCCGTACGAACTTATTTGATACTTTTTTATCCAGGGTAGAACGAATTTATACGACTGGAGATGATGAGCGGTGGAGGTGTTATGGCTCTTTTATATAATCTATAACCCTGGCTTATATTTTCTATGCTAGATGAAGTTGGGTTTTCCTATTGTATAGTAACATAATATCACAAAAACTTTTGTACCTATTCTGAATATGCAATTCTTAATTAAAAGACTAATTAGGTTGGTTTCATTTTGAAAAGGAAATAAAAGGGTTATTTTCACTACAACTAGTAAAAGGCAAAATTGAATGATTTGACTTGTAAATTTTTCTCGAAATATTTACGTAGGACGAATATTAATGATTTACATTTTTTTTTATTTCTCATTCGAAATTTTCGCTCCAGGAAAATAGCTGTTTGATACAAAGTTGTAAATAATTTACAAAATTACTTTATACATAAATATCCACGACACTATTCGCTTGATACTCACTCGACACGACAGTTTGAAGTATTGCACCAACGCGTGAGAATAACTTTAACATAAACACTCTGTTGATGCTAATTAGTATTACTCTAATTAGTAATTATATCGTCTCGCGGTAGGTGTACTTTCAACCTAAAGGTAAGACAAACTTATTTGAGTCGTAAAGACAATTGTTGGCATTTTAATTAGTGGAAACAGTTGCTACATTGTGAAAACTGCTAATTAACTCAAACTCTTAATTTACGGGTTTTAAAACTATTCAGTAGTTTGCACTAGCATGCCCTCGTGCCAATTAAAATTCATTTAATAATAATATTAAATTTTAAAATTATCAATGCGATTAAATGTTATAAAAATTAATTATATACTTATTTTATAAACTTTTTTCATATCTTTAAGTGAAAAGCAAATCGTAAATTAAATTGGAATGCCTTAATTAATTAATACATTAATCAACGTACAATAGGTGCAATCTAACATTTATAATGTCACAAGTTTAATAATTCTCTTAAACCGTGCAGAAAATTGTAATAAAAGAACCAGAAAACTCTTGTTTAGAAAACTCCTTGCATCCTAAGAAATTGGAGAAGATTTCTAAGAACCTAGATCTTCACTTAGATTATTATTATTCGAAGTAGCTAGAAGTTCTTGTGTTGCTGGTCTCTAGGTATCTATCAATTCTTCATCATGTGAGTGTGTGTGAGTGGGTCACCACATGAAGTTATCGTTTTAGCTCGTTATAGGTTATTTCCTCTAGTTCTTCGACCCTTGTTTTTATTGACAACGTGGTTGACATAAAAAGTTCCAGATTAAGATATCAAGGGGCTTCGTCATCGCGTTATCCTCAGTGGCGGGTTTAGAACTTAGGAGGTCCCAGGCGCAATTCAATTTTGAGGCCCCCCTCTAAGTATTTTCACTAATCCTACACTCCCTAAAGCAATTGATTTGAACCCCTGGTTCTCACCAGAACCAGCATCGCAGGCGATTTCTTTTTTTAATACCTTTTTTTTTTACTAAAAATTACACTAAAATTAAAATAACTGCTGTAACACCCCGGAAATTAATAGTAATTTCGGCATGTTTAGTTAAGCCCTCATGATTGTTGTAATGTTATAAAATTTAACGAAACGTAAAATAAATGTCGCACGCCTATGGAATATAATGCTAATAATGATTTTGCTAAAAGTTTTGAATATAATATCAAATAAACGATCGAAAATTCACGGTGATTCCAAAAATGGTTAGAAGGTCGGATCAATTTTAATTTAGTATACATATTTGATTTTGGGCCTGTATAAAGAAAACGATAGAACGCAATTAAACGACCTGAGCTAGGACAGGAAATGGAAGATTAGATAATAATAGGAATGCAATGGGGCTACAGTTCCATGATGAGATTTTTGAAACCAACTTTGTTAATAGGGGCACTAGCGTGAAATAGATTAAAGTTTTGAGGCCTTTGAAAAACGCAGGTTACCACGGCTTAAAAATATTTTGGAAAAGTACAGGATTGCTCAAACTAGAAATAAAATGTTGAAGTTATCAAAAAGATAACGAAATATCCAGACTAAACAATTATAAATTTGAAACTGTAATCAACAGAAAGGAATGCTAATAAATTATGGTTTTAAGAAACAAAATTTTGGAACTAACTTTGTCAATAGTGGCCTTAGAGTGAAATGGATTAGAGTTTTGGGACCTTTGGAAAACACAGGTTAAAAGTGTATAAAAATATTTTGGAAAAGTGAAAAACCAAAAAAGTTAGGAAAAACATTTGAAGTCACCAGTTAGAAAACATATTAGGCAAATGGGGGAATCGATTAAGACAATGTTCTTTGTTTAATCGACGGACAATGCTGTCACACCCATGGAAAAAATTCAAATCAAGGAATTGACAAATGCCATTAGAAATGAGTGGAGGCACTGATATAAAAAGGGTCACCCGCAAAAAATCGAGGAAGTTCCTCATCGCCCCAGGCAAAATCGCGTTCCGTTGATGAAGCGAATTTTTGACCGGGCCAATTGCAAATTTCAAGTTCGGCTTGATCTGCAATACGGTAGTGATTGCTTCAATAGAGTTTTGTGTTGAAACTTATTTAATTCCTAAGAGGTTAATTAAATAAGTTAGTGAAATCGATGATTAAATTAATTTAATTCAGAATGATTTCGAGATAAAATTTGTGTGTGCAAATTTTTACTGTTGCAGCTATAAGGTAAAAGATTTTGTACTTATCCGTTGTATGTTTGTTAATTGCGTCGATGATTGTAGAAAAACGCGATAAATTTTTAATTGTTAATTTGTTTAATTAGCAAATAATTCGTTAATAAGGTGTAACTGTGAATTTGATAAACTTAAATTAAATTATTGGGGTTGTACTTGGAACCAATGAATTTTAATTTGAGTTTATATTATGTATAAGTATAAGTACTTGAACCAATTTTGTGTGTGAATAAATTTGTCATTTTGTCAAAAAAGCAAATAAGTTTTTCATTTTGAATTGAAAGTGTTCAATAAATAGGGAAAGTTTCTTCTCGTTTTTCAAAAGTTAACGCTCCTAAGTGTTCCCAACTGTACCCGCACGGAGGCACCTCCAAATTTTAGCCGGGCGCAACCGACGTCGTTCGTTAAGATTGGTAAATCGAACCAGAGCTACCAGGAAGTATCGAGGGGACGTCCAAGGATAATTACAAATAAATGACGAGTTCGGGTGGCAGCATAAACAAATAAAATAACAGACCGTCCTTTATTAGTTTGGACCAATCGTCGATACACCCCAAAATTTGAGTATCTCAAAACTCTAAGAAATTTTGGGGCAGAATTGGAACGAAGGCAAATTAATTAATTAATTACGAAAGAACAAATACGGGGTGACTTTTATTTAAGGCCAAATAAAAGGTTCTGGTGTTTTTGAAAATAAAATTTGAAGATTTATAATTTTAAAAACGCACCCCCGGTTGTTACACTGCAAATCCAAGGCATCTAAGGGCTTAGAATTTTTTCGTTATTTTTCCTGTGTTTATTAGGTATAACAAAGTTAATATTTTCATAAAGTTTCAAAATATTTGAACAAAATTTAATTTTTATCAAAAAATGTAAATCAAAAATTGCATTGAAATCAAAATAACTGCAAATCCAAGGCATTTGAGGGATTACAATTTTTTCGTTTTTTTCCTGTATTTAATACACCAAATTAATATTTTTACAAAGTTTCAGAATATTTCAATAAAATTAAATTTTTTCAATAAATTTAAATCAAAAATCGCATTATTGGAACCAAAATAACTGGAAATCCAAGGCATCTTAGGGCTTAGAATTTTTTAGTTATTTTTCCTGTGTTTATTACAACAGAGTTAATATTTTCATAAAGTTTTAGAATATTTAAACAAAATTATATTTTTACTAAAAAATTTAAATCAAAAATTGCACTGAAATCAAAATAACATCAAATCTAAGGCATCCGAGGGCTTAGAATTTTTTCGTTATTTTTCCTTTGTTTATTACAACAGAGTTAATATTTTCATAAAGTTTCAGAATATTTGAACAAAATTAAATTTTTACCAAAAAATTTAAATCAAAAATTGCACTGAAATTAAAATAACTGTAAATGTAAGGCATCCGAAGGCTTAGAATTTTTTCGCTATTTTTCCTTTGTTTATTACAACAGAGTTAATATTTTCATTAAATTTCAGAATATTTGAGCAAAATTAAATTTTTATCAAAGAATTTAAATCAAAAATTGCACAAAATCAAAATAATTGCAAATCTAATGCATCTTAGGGCTTAGAATTTTTTTGTTACTTTTCCTGTGTTTATTACAACGGAATTAATATTTTTATAAAGTTTCAGAATATGTGAACAAAATTAAAATTTTATCAAAAATTGTAAATCAAAAATTGCATTGATATCAAAATAACTGCAAATCCAAGGCATTTGAGGGATTACAATTTTGTCGTTATTTTTCCTGTGTTTAATACACCAGATTAATATTTTTACAAAGTTTCAGAATATTTCAATAAAATTAAATTTTTTCAAAAATTTTTAAATCAAAAATCGCATTGGAACCAAAATAACTGGAAATCCAAGGCATCTTAGGGCTTAGAATTTTTTATTTATTTTTCCTGTGTTTATTACAACAGAGTTAATATTTTCATAAAGTTTCAGAATATTTAAACAAAATTATATTTTTACCAAAAAATTTAAATCAAAAATTGCACTGAAATTAAAATAACTCTAAATGTAAGGCATCCGAAGGCTTAGAATTTTTTCGCTATTTTTCCTTTGTTTATTACAACAGAGTTAATATTTTCATTAAATTTCAGAATATTTGAGCAAAATTAAATTTGTATCAAAAAATTTAAATCAAAAATTGCACCAAAATCAAAATAATTGCAAATCTAATGCATCTTAGGGCTTAGAATTTTGTTGTTACTTTTCCTGTGTTTATTACAACGGAATTAATATTTTTATAAAGTTTCAGAATATGTGAACAAAATTAAAATTTTATCAAAAATTGTAAATCAAAAATTGCATTGATATCAAAATAACTGCAAATCCAAGGCATTTGAGGGATTACAATTTTGTCGTTATTTTTCCTGTGTTTAATACACCAGATTAATATTTTTACAAAGTTTCAGAATATTTCAATAAAATTAAATTTTTTCAAAAATTTTTAAATCAAAAATCGCATTGGAACCAAAATAACTGGAAATCCAAGGCATCTTAGGGCTTAGAATTTTTTAGTTATTTTTCCTGTGTTTATTACAACAGAGTTAATATTTTCATAAAGTTTCAGAATATTTAAACAAAATTATATTTTTACCAAAAAATTTAAATCAAAAATTGCACTGAAATCAAAATAACTGCAAATCTAAGGCATCCGAGGACTTAGAATTTTTTCGTTACTTTTCCTGTGTTTATTACAACAGTAATTTAATTAATATTAATAAATTTTTTTCTTATTTTGAGGCCCCTTGATTTACGAGGCCCTAGGCGCGCGCCTCTTGAGCCTGTTCGGAAATCCGCCACTGGTTATCCTTCTTGAATTACTACAATTCCAGATTGCACATCAGTAGTTAAAACAAGGTTCTGGAATCCAAACATATGTAAATATTAATGAACCTTAATGAGTGACCTGTTCTGATTTAATTTATAGATTTATAGGTATGGTGTATTTCGTAAGCGATGAAGTATTGAAGATTGTGAGAGCATCCTCTCAGGGTATAATGTCACCCCGGGAGGACGACACTGCTTATAAAGTAATTAAATAATGTTAAATTTCCTTATCTGCTTCCATTTAGTTACTATTATATATTTATTGCTTTTTATTGCAATTAATTGAGTTAATAATTTTAAGTTATTATTACAATGAATGTAGGGCACGCAAGGGTTGATAATAACATTAGAAGGAATGTATGCAGAGCATATCAAAACAAGCAATTTGAAATCTTCTCGAATTTCGAGATATGTACGTGTATTTTTATTTGGCAAATTTGTCCAAAAATTTGATAGGAATTTGAAACGATCAAAGTGCGTAGGGAAAGTTTAACGACGCTGTGCTGCGAATATTACTAATGAGGATTAACCTGAGAGTCCTATCTTATAATGACGCTTATTATACCGATATCAACGATATCAATAATGTTATAGCACCCAAGAGAGAATTTGAAAATATACCTCGTATGGCACGTTTGTATGACACAACTTACATCAAATTCCTCCGTTTTATTACCAGTGCTAAAGGCGATTTATAAATGAAGTGGACGCTCATAATTGCGAACAGTTGGCGTATCGCTTCTTTTATTATTTTTAATAATAATACTTTCGTTTTATTTAAACTATCAATGGAAACTGTTCAAACTTTAGTAATTTATGGTGTATGGGCGTGCAAGGTGTGGGTATCGTTAAACATATGGAATGTTTCTGTTAAGAGCGATTCCCAAGTGTGTTTTTAAATCTCAGCAGCAGCAAAAATTTTATTTCGATCGTGATATAGTTTACTTTCAACTTTAGCAAAGCTTTAGTGATGTTAAGACCTGGAGGTTCTCAAGTCCGATACTCTCGTGAGATCGGACCGAGCTGGACCGCTTTAGGCTCTTTGAGCTCTCAAGAGGATTTGCGGTTTGTTAGGTTGGTTGTTATGGTAATTAATGTTATATTCCATATACTACAAAATCTGCTTCGTCTTTAATAGAAGTATAAATTACTTATCCTATATTTAATGAATTTTTAATTTCTTTACCCAAACTTTATTTAAACTATCTCGTTATAATTTAATTAAAACTTTTAGACGTACTCTGGTTCATGTTGCTAGAGCATACGTGGGATGCTTAAAATTATTACGCTAAACGAATTAACTGATACTTTTAGTCTACAACATAAATTTTGTTCAAAACTAAATACCAAAAACCAATTACATACACGAAATTTTAAGCGACTAAATTAAAGGACATCTTTTTAGGGGATCCACACTTCGGGGATTTACCTAAAAGTACAAACTATTTATTGCTTTCCATAATTTGGGAAAGAGAATTTGATACTTTTCATAATCTATTTTAATTTTTCAAATTTCGTAATATGGAAATTATAAAATTACTTGCCCCGCTTTCGAAGTCGGAACTTTCGAAATTTCGAACCAACCAAGGAACTGAATAATAATTTTCAAAACAGAAAACAAGAACCAACAAATTTAAATTAAATACCAAACTAATTAGGCATGGAAAATTAATTTCTGAATTTTTAAATAATCTCGAATTAGTAATTAACAAATCGACCAAGTGATGATCGGATCAAACGATTACAAGATCACAGGAACAGAATTAAATATTTCGAGGTGTTAAGTCGTTAATTGTGACTGACTGAATAAACTCTAGCACTTTCAGACTATAATTTTAATTTATGTTGTAGGAATTCCAAAAGCCTTTTATTTTTTATCTAATCCAATTTAATATTGTGTAATGGTTAAAATGTGATATAAAATTTTTATTTTGTTATTATAATAATTGAAAACACATCTCAACAGCTTTATTTCTCATAAGATTATCAGACGTCTATATTTTCACTGGACGGTCATGTTATTTGATTTTCCACTTCAATGCATCTCTTACCACCACGTAATGAAAATAAAAGCAAAAGTTCAAATTTTCTTGATATAAAATCTGAAGGAAATGTCCTTTCAGCATCGAGGTACAATAAAATTAGAAATCATAAAATTGTATTTTGATATGTAAAGAATATATTAGATTTTATTCCATCTGAGCTTTACCCAGTCCTCTGTAGGAGGAAAGTGTTCCATAATGAGAAAAAAATTAGTTTTTAATTTATTTTAACCTATGTTGAATGTTTCTCATTTTTTTTTAAATATATAAATTAGCCAATCTCTGAACTGGACCGTTTTTAATTGCACTAATTTTAACTCAAATTTTTAATGTCATCCATTCCCAACTTACGATGTACTAAAAAATTTATTTTACAAAATTTTCACTAGAAGAAAAAACTTATTATTCATCTTAACTTGGTTAATTCGTAAGTAAATAAAACGTTGAATTATTGTAAATTTGATAAATATCAAGACAATTTTTAAATTAATTTAAAATCAATTTATATGAAAAAATGTATCGTAAATAGCTTGTAAGTATGAAGAGGATAACTGATTTCATATTATGTGAATTTGATTAGGTACCTAATCAATTGTCGGATTTTCGAGAAGAAAATGTCAAAATTTTTTATCAACCTTCAGAAGGGCAATTATTTTTATAATTTCCTGTAAATATTAGAAACGTCAAAAATTTATTGGATCTAAAATAATACAAATCTTTTGTACATCACAATGTGTATGTTTGTACCTTTTTTATTTTAGTTCATTGGTCATACTTTTTTTAATTTTTGCAAAATATCTCAGAATTAATCAAATATATTATAAAATTTCAAATAAATTTAATTTCTCTTCAATTCAAATAATAATTTTCAGATTTATTAGAATAATTATTAGAATTTATTCGTGACACGTTTGATGTGAAGCATATTGAATACAATTTAAACAAAATATTCAGCATATTTATATTTCGATTATCTTTCGTAGTTATATTTTAGACTGGAAAAACAAAACCAAAGTGCGGAGAACTGATCCACCACAGAACCTGGTGAAAATAATAAGGGCCAGTTGTATAAAGGAGGGTTAACTCTAGGATCAGCTGAACCTGGTTCAAGAGTTAACCCAGGATCAACGTCGATGCGGTTGTATAAAGGAACTCGAGAGTTAAATTTAAAATTACTGTTGGTATTCCTGAATACTGCAGAATTCCCTAGTATATATAGTAATTTCTCTAGATCGTGGTAATTTCATAATATTTGTTTACTTTTTTATACAAGTTAACCGGTCAAATCACGATAATCCATGGTAATAATTTGTTAGCTTTTCATTAAAATTACAATTTAAAAAAAAAAAATGTTTTCTTTGAAGACAAAGACAACAAAATACTACTTTGAGGTTAACCCTGGGTTAATCTGCCGATTTCTCGGATCAGAAAATCAGTGAGTTAACCCAGGATCAACGCCTGACTCTTGCTTATACAACAGACATTTGCGTTGATCCCTGGTTTAACTCTGATACGAGGATGATAACTGCCCCTTATAGGTACAAAGGAAGAAGATCAGCGCAAAATTTTTCATATCAAGTGGAATCCCTAATGAATCCCGATTTTCTCGGATTGACAGTGACAGAAAATCATTTACTTTTTCATCATTTACTAACATTATCACAAGGGCAATGGGGTTTTACTTGGTAAGCATCCCACATTATCAGCTCGAACTGGTGTCTTTCTGAAGATTTTCCCTTTCTGGCGTAAAAAATACCGGAAAGCAAAAAAAAACTGACAATTGAAACTTAATTCGGACATAATAAAAGACTTTTATCAGAGATTTTACTGTGTAAATTTGAAGAACATTGATAACTGCCCTCAGTGTCAATTTAACACTTTTGGTAATCGGTGGCCATTTTGGGTTATTTTAAACCAGTGATCAAAACTTATCAAAAAGGAAATACTAATCATAATAATTTCCTTTAACATTTATTATTATTATGCAATAATAATATTAGTTTAATATTGGCTTCGTCCACCCAAAAATATTGTCGTGAAACGAAATGCAATTCAGCTTTGTGTTAATGATTTGTCATAGATTAAGGGATGTTTTATCCATAACAACATGGTCGAGCACGGTTTTGTAATTAAAGGTCGATTTATGTTACCACTGACACAAGCACACGATTATTGTTGAATGTTAGTGAAATCCAGTGATTTATAAAGTTGTTTGTGGCGATTTAAACCTAAAAAGGAACAAATTTAATTATTTACATTTAAATTTTAAGCGCGAAAGTTTACCTTGGTTGACGTGCAAAGTGGCTCAAAATTTCGATTTGTGTGTTGGTAATTTGAAGTTTTTCAACATAGAAGGTAGAGAATGTTTGCGAGAAAAGAGGTTGGCGTGCGACTGTAGAGCCAGCAAGGCGTATTTTGGTGAGGTCCACCATAAGTGCCCAATTTTCGAGTTTTCTTGGAAAACCAAGTGTTTTTCAAGTTGATAATTAGTGCGAAGTGTCGTCTAAAGTGGGCGATTGATTTTGGTTGATTTGAAGGTAGGATCCTCAAATTACAGCGAATTTTGTAAAAGCGAGATTGCAACATTTGGTATCTCACATATGTGGATAAAAATTGTCATTCCGCCATTGACGAATAATCGAATGATTTTTGTAATCACGACGATTACGTGCCTACAATTAAATGTTTAGAAGAAAAAATACAAATTCGTTAAAATTTGAATCGAATAATTTTACATACCAAAAATTTGAGGTTAGTTGCACGATTTATTTAAAATGGTTCAAATCGATTGAGTTTTGCCAAAAAACTTTATTATACGATTGCCGATCGTCCTTATCTGGATATTTTGAGAAAAATTGCGAAGATTTGATGCTCCAATTCGATATTTCCACAACACAGAAGTTAACAGGTTACCGAATAACAGGTGTCAAGGTGATGATTTCACGAAGCAAGAAAACAGTGGTTCTAAAACGTTGACAACAAGTGCCGCATAAGTGGTAAATAAATAAACTTTGAATATTATCACACCATTTATTATTGTAAATTTAGTTGTCACACGATTACACATAATAATAGCAACCTGGAGTATTTTGAGTTCGATTTGCAAGTAAATGCAAATACGAAGAGTTTCTATAACACAATTTCACACGTTAACGACCAAAACGAATCTGTTCGTAAACAGCTCATGCCCGACCTGTTTATGCTTATTTAAATTAAATTTATTTTGTCAAAATTAAATTAGTCATTTTTCACGAAGCTGAGTTTGATTTTGTTTTCATGCAGCGAGCCGTACCAAAATTTAGTTTTCTAGCGTTGTCGATAACGACAATAAATTTGATTAAGGCAATTTATGCAATTTTGTTCCCGATAGAGGAATTTCGTTTGAGCAATATTAGTGCGGTAGCAAGGCCGTACATTTTGTTTTATTTGGCGACCCGAAAAGGAGAGAAGAGCGAACCCAGCCCTGTGATTTGTCTCCGTACAGAAATTATATGTGAACCGATACATATAGCTGCCGACGGTACTCTAGTGTTCAGATATTGTCGTAAAGAAAATTAATTTTAAAATCTCAGGGTCGTAGGAAATATCTCTACAATATAATAAAAACCGAGTTTATTGTTGGGTTGGTTGTAAATTTTGATCACGTTATAATTTTCCAGAAACGTTGAATATTTACAGGTAAATTATTTGTATTTTAGTTTGATTGATTATATTCGAATTGCATTATCCTTTCATAGATGAAACTTTTTATATCCGCAATTTTCTTTAATTTGTTAATTTTTTGGATTCTCCAGTCTCTGGGTTTGAAACACATTTCTAAATTTTCTTTTCTTTCAAGTTTTTTGTACTTTTTTTAATTCTAATTTTTGTTTGTCGCTCGCCTACCGAAATTAAACAGCTGACTGGCAAATTGACCTTGCGTTAAAATTAAACAAAATTGATGGATTCTACGTTCGATTTTTGGAGTTTATAAATTGGTGGTACTCGAAAACGGAATTGGATTGTAGGTTACTAGCAAAAAAAAATCAATTTAACAATTTAATAATATTAAAGTTTATGTGCAATAAAAGTTAATTTTAAAGTTAAAACTTTAGGTGTAATCAAACTTTACAGGAGTAATAAAACTTATTAACAATTATTTAGATTATAAAATGTGATAATGGTGATAATAAAAGAAAGAGTAATCCGGACAATAAACCGATCACAGCGTGGAATTATGAAAAAATGTAAAACGAAATTAATTAACAAGAGGAGGCGGATAGCAAATTTTAGTTGATGTTATGAATGTTGCAAGTTGGTGTGCTAAACGAGATAAATTATTGTTGAACGAACCCAAACTATGGGAGCATTGCAATATTTATTATATAAATTTGTAGAATGTACCAAAAAGTAGTAAAAGTCAAAATATTTAATTCAATCAAGAAAACAAAACTAAAAAGATTTAGCAATGGAAAGGCACTGGAAACAAATTGCTATCGATAAACGAAGAAATTCATTTTTCAAAAAATATATCGCGACGTATCAATTACTGCTACGTTTTACAAAATAAAACTACCAGCTCCAAATTGCCCCAATTCTAGTGATTGATAAAGTAAAACTGTGCAAGACATCGTGCTTTATAGTAAGTTAACAAATTTAATAGCCGCCTTTGTTTTGTTCCAAAATTAGATGAGCAGAAGAGGATGTGTGTCATAATTTATGTATGTGAGACGATAAGACCACATCGTCACTATCTGGTACATCTACTTTCATAGTCGAATGTTTGTAACAAAAAAGAAAGAAAATATTAGATAATTCGATGAAAGAAGCACGGAATTGAGAGAGAGCATGCGGAAAGGACCTCTTGATACGATTCTCTGATCCGGTGCCCGAAATGCAACTTCAGTTTCGCGTTCGCTCCGAATCCGGGAGGTTGCTCTTCCAACGTGGACTCATAATTTCGTGGTACAACATCGGTTGCTGCTGTAGCGTTCAAAAAATTCCTCGATTATCTTATCTCTTTAAATAAAAGGACTAAAGTTACTTTTGCCAAAAATTTATTAATTTAATTTTTCCAAATAAACTAAACGTTAAATGTGGTAGATAATAAAGCAAAACTAATGCTCCGCGAACTGCAAGCAATAAGAAATAAAATTTTATTACTCCATTTAACCCCCATTAAAAGTGTTTACAATTCTATGTAATGCCCGATTAAATTTTGGATTAAACATTGCAAGTAGTTTAATGTTGTCTTACGCACATTAATTATTGGGTGGTAATAAATAAAATGTCGAAACTAATTAAATTTTCGATTTAAAAATAAAATCCGCGTCGTATACACACTTTTCGCACAACTTTTGGATATTAATTACTTAAACCATGTTCTTTCCAAGTTACAAAGTTAATTGTTGCATACTTCAGGTGATTTTGCTGATAGTAGAAGGTAAGTTACATTTTTCGAATTTTCTACCATAGCTAATAAATAAAAATGACGAAAAATAAATTTGATGTCTTGTAGCGGTAATCAACTCATTTCCAGATTTCCCAAAGGGCTTTTGTTGCTTGAAAATAGGAAATTTGCGTTATTTTTTAAAATAAAAAATTCCCTAATCTCTTTAATACATCCCAACAACAAAACTGTTAAAAAAGTTAAATTCATAAAGCATTGTGTAATAAAAAGGGACATTTTGTAATATTATTGGTTGTTCGTTAGTATTAGAATTGAGTCGACAAACAATAAGCTTTTCAATTTTATATTGAAAGACACTCTTCAAATTTAATCTAAATTTCCGACGTTTCATTTTTCAACTCATGAAAATTAATTATGTTACAATAATAATAATAATTATTAGTCGCAAACTTACCATAAAATTATAAGGATTCGATTTTTTGATTGCTTAATTATTTTTGTCAAGAGATCTGAAGTTGTGAAAAACCTGAAATTTCTTTCTTTAGGCACAGTGGAACTTTGTGTACGAAGATGGTAAATTGAGCTTATTTGAAATAATAAAGTAAAAACTTTCTAGACTTTCTTTTTATTCTCAAGTATAAAAACTTTTTTGTGGTGAGTTACGCTACAATAAAAATATATTAAATTTTCAAAAATAAATTATATTTTTTCAAGATTTCTGGAGGATAAATGTCGTCAGTGAACCTTCACTAATTTCCATTTTAATCACGGGTCTAACATGCCAAACACATAAGTTCCGAGTTCAGACTTTTAAATAAATTTTTCAATCCAATAATTTTTACGAAAAAGAAAAACAAAAACTTATCATAAAATTTGTTTTCATTTTAAATTTATTTTAGTACATCCATTTGTGTCTCGTGCACAAATTATATGGCTTTACCTTAATCTTGTAAATGTTACGAGATAAACATTTAGTTTTCTAAAATTTCCATAGAAAACCAAAATTTTTATTTCGATTTGGTTTTCTCTTAAATGCATCTCACAACCGCGACGTACAGTTTTCTTAAAGAACTTCGCGTGCCTAACGTTCAAAATACTTACACTATAAAAAATTATTTTTAATTATAAAATGTTTTTGTTACAGAAAACGCAAATTAAATTTATAAACGGTTTTTTATTTATTTAAAATTTAATCGTTTAAACAACAAAAAGTGATAAATGTTTGGTTAAATAGAAAAATTCTGAATTTTTCCTCAGGTTTCAATACACACGGAAAACCACATTTTCAGTTTTTGCTTTCAGCGTATAATTTGTGACGTTCTCTGATAAAAAGGGGTTAGTGTGCGAAAATATGGATCTTGACTTTTTTATATTTTTTCATTTCATGATTTCACAATTTACAATTAAATTCATATTCTACACAGTTACCCATAATAAACTAAGCATTTTGATATTCAAATAAAATCTTTATAATTTAACAATTAAACAACCGGCTAAAAGGTGGTTTGGTCTTCGATCTTATACCTAGAGGGGAGAGTTGACAAATTAGATGCACGCGTCTAACTTTTAGTTAGACTTTTTAACTTTTTTTTTAATAAATAAACGAATATATTAGAGGCGCCCTTATAAATAATACAGACTCTCAAATTTGGAAGGGGTGGTAATTAGAGACGACCATATAAATGATTAAAATAAAAAATTGCTAGCAAATTATTTTATTGAATTTTCTTCTCATACTTATCTAAACCTCTAACAACTTAAACCTCTGGACTTAAAAACAAGTTTACGACTTATAAAGTGCACGAGGGGGTATTCCATACCCTGGGGGTATATTGGGGGTATTAAGACACATGAAATAGTTCCATGCTTCCCAGAAGGCCAAACAACCACATAAATAACCCATTAGATCGGCAAAGACGGTCAGAAGCTGGCCTGCCCCCCCCCCCCAGTATCCGCATATAGGTATCCCACTCCCCTACCTACCACTTTTGGGTATTTCTCTCATTTTGAACTTTGCAAAATTTAGTGCAAGGATCACCAAAGTCAGTTAGTTTATCCTCCTGCTAAATAGTTGGATATAATTGTTATCGTGTAAGTGTGGCTTTGAATAAATTTGACGTTTAATTTCCAAACGCCATCTGTCATCTGAAGAAGTGAAAGTTAGCGTAGAATCTCGTGTAAATTAGAAAATAATTTACTTTGAGCTTAATGTTTTTAACAGTAACCTTAGGTTTTAACTGTTTCTACTGTTAAAGTAATTTGTATTAAATTCGAATTCGAAACAGATGACAGATGGCGTTTGGAAATTAAACGTCAAATTTATTCAAAGTCCCACTTACACGATAACAATTATATCCAACTATTTAGCAGGAGGATAAACTAACTGACTTTGGTGCTCCTCGCCCTAAATCGCAGTCATCAACGTTTAACTTTTAGTATCAAAATTGTGCATCACATGTGGTGGGCGTCGTCTTCCTAATAAGGGTATTAAATTAAGTCTACGATTAAAATGATCAAACATTACAATAAATGGTTGCAAATATTCAAAATTATCAAATTTTGGTTTAATCCCCACTTCTCTGGTTAAATTGGGACCCAATAATAATAATAATAATAATGTATTCCTGTGATTTTTGTAATGTTTGGAATGTAAGATCGCTCGATACCGTTTTTATCCAGATTTTATATTAGTTTGAAAAGAAAATTTAATGTACTATTAGAATGGCACACCAGTGGAAACTGTGTACCAAAGTTCAACTTTCTAATATGTGGTGAAGTTGGTTAAAAAACTAAATAAAATGAAAAACTTTGAACTAGTTTATCTTGATAATTTATTTTCACACGTTAACCTCTTTCTACTTAGGACGTTTATTTATTATTTTTATTACCACAAAACAGTTTTAACATTCTTAAGACAGAATATTTTGAATTTGTAATGTAAACCTTTCAAATTTTTAGCTTTAAAAATGTGAGTCATTCAGCTTAGTATTTTTTTGCGTCTGCAGGCTGATAGACCTTCATGAAGTTGCATGTTCAGCTTTAAAATTTTACAAGAATCATCGAGTGTTGAATATATAGGTCATATGATCCATATTCGAGCTATGTCATAGTTCTTGCATGTTATGTCTAAATGACATGCAGTACAATCTACCTTTCTTCTCTTACTTTTACTAATTTTTTTGTCTAAACTGTTAAGAGCGAACCAAAACTTCTCAGTACTGCTTATCACCCCTTAACTATTTGACATGAGGTGAGAGTTGAAGTAATTAATATTGAGTGTCATGTCAAATCGGAACTTGACATAAGAAATGCGCTATATGAACGCAGTTGCATGGACTTATTGGCATCTGTCTTATGTCAAAAAGATATGACATACTGTACTATGTACCCCATGTTTTTATTTTATAAAAACTGTAGTCACTTTCAATCGAATTGACCCAAGAATTAAGGTGGGCGACCACCATCTCTAAAGGAACGGTTTGCATCGGATGGCATAATAAGTTCAGGTAATAGTTTGGTCAGATTGCACGTTAAACCGGAGGCCGTCCTTCTCATTATATAAAATCAATAAATTCAATGATTCTTTTTATATAACAGCGACCGGTGTTTCCCATTGAGAAGAGTCGTTAGGCCGAGCAACCAAATTCGACTAGTAATGTTAAACATTTAAAAATGCAAGGTTATTAAAATACCATCAGAAATTTAGAAACACCATTGCTCCTCTGACAGTTTAACTATAATAACTTTTTATCAAAAATATTTTGAGCACAAAATTTAACTAGAACTTTTTTTTATATTGTCTATGTATTTATATAGATTTCCATTAAAACCCTGCGTACAAAACAACACGTGAAAGATTGATAATGTGTCGGCGCCTTTGAATTTTTTACTGATAATAATAATTAGAAATTCATTTTACTAACCTAAGGATAATTACTATACTACGCTCATATTACTAATGATAATAGTGAGAGGTCGGATTTACATGCACTTAAATAATTCGTTTTAATTTTAGTTTGTACAGTTTTTACAACCTTTACTAATTATTATTTTAGTACTCAAAAAATATATTTTATTAGAAAAAAACTTACTTAGTTTTTCGACACCCCAATTATTATTATAACGAATTTGTTAAGGCTTTGTTACGAATTTGAAAAATATCACATCATCACTGTTTTACTTATTGTACAAAACAGAAAATGTAAATAACAGTGATTATCGCAGTTTTGTATTTTCACAGCATTCATCAGAGTAATTGCTATTGTCTTTCTAGAAAGTTTTCCGAACTGGATGAAATAAAATTGACAGTTTTTTAAAATAATGTAATCTAAGGAAATTTTATATCGAGTATTTTGTAACACGAAAATGTTCGTGTTAATGTAGGTGTTTGTGCTAAAAGCTATGTTTACCTTGGAAAATGTGTAACTTGAGCTAAATACGTATTTTCAATTTAAAAAGTACAATCAGGAATTCCAACGACATGCACGTTTCGATATAATTAGATCTCAACAGAGACATATAAAAGAAAATGGAAAGGAAAAAGGCGTTTGTATTGAAGTTTTTTGTGTAAACGTAGCTTTCTTCGCTTTCATAATTCGTAAAACTGCATTATTCAAAGCTTTGCTTTGATTAAACCCCGTATACAAACTTTCACTTTCAGTTAGATAATTGAACTAACATTTGATTACAAAATTTACGACAAACAAAAGAGGAAAGAAACTCTTGACTTAATTAGTGCTCCATCATTAAATTTGCCAATTAAAAACAAAGTCACTTTGCTCTATGATACGTTAGAAGATGGTAAACTTAGGAAAGCAGGGAAATTCTATTGTGTGTAAAATATATATAAGTATTTCCAAAATTTTGACAACATAAAATATGCAATAATAGAAAACAAATCAAGTCAAATCTGATTGCGTAGACGCAAATTTTCAGAATTTTGTCGAATAGTTAAAGATATAATAAATCAGCAATTTCCTGGCTTTTCAAAAGTGTAAATATCGACTCGACAATTTGTGTGATGCACTGCAATCAAATGCCGATCAAAAAGACAATTTGTGCTTTGCAGAAGGAAAGAAGAGGCAGAAAAGAAATTAAGAAAAATATACACCGGCGAATATTGAAACAAAATAAAATTATTAAAAATTTATTTGACTAAATCTGGTTTTATTTTTTTATTTATTCAGGAAAAAGAAGCGAAACCTTTTTGAAAAAGTTTCCCCCTTTTTGAACTGAAGACTAGGATTCTGAGAGGGTTAATTATCATTAATCAAGCTTGTCAGTTCCATTGCCATGGTCATTGACTTGTTGATATTGGAGCATCTCTCTCCAATTTTTATTGTAATCTATTTGACCCATCTTTTGTGCACTTTTCGTATCTTACTTATTAATTGTTAAAATTTGAAACAAAATATTTATATGAAATATTTTCATACAGACCTTTTAATATAAGGTGACAAATTTTATAGAAAACACAAAAATGCACTATTAATCAAACCACGTTAAAAGAAAAAAGTAAGAGTTTGATTTATCGCCATCACTCAGCTTAAAGTTACACTTTTTTGAAAAACAGCACATGAATTTTCTTGTCATCGAGACAAAGTATGTAGAAAGGGTCAAAACATAATATTTTATGAACTAAAAAATTTGATACACTAAAATTTAAAAAACAGTTTTATTTTATTCGAATTTTTGAAACTTATCCAATTTGTTACTTCTTTCTTTTTCATTTATCCAAAGAAGAAAATCGTTTCGTTTTGGCGTTTCTTCAACTTCGAAATAGAATTTTGTATTGCTTCCTCCATTGTAAATCGTATGCAGCCCTAAAATTTTAAATGATTTCCAATTTGATTAAAGGACATACTCGATTTTGAATTTTATGGCTGCTGCAACTTGAAAAATAAAACTGCAAGAAAATTCAATCTGGAGAAAACAAGACTGCGCTTTCTTTTTGCTGATGGAGCGTGATTACCACTATACATTTAGTATCAAAGAAAGTACTGGCAAGTTGGAGATTTATTTCAAAAATATAAATTTTCTAGCATAGAATGAATATTAATTATCGCACTTAAAATCTACGTTAAATGAAAAACCACGTTCGGAGACGCTTCTTGCATTTACGAACGTTTGCATTATTTGAGGAAAACGAGTAAGAAAATTGCAGTAAAATTGAATCGAAGCAGTGCCGGTGGTTTGATTTAAATAGAGGGCAGATTAAAGTTTGCATATGAGAAATACACGGTGGATCAACAATTTAAAAAAAATGTTTTTTCTTTGTAAAACTTTCCTTTTAAGTTAGTGAAATCAGCTAAACGCAGGATACCAAAAAGCTTAGTTGTATTGATTTACTACCAACTATACTTGATTAAAGTACCTCGCACAACATTTGCAGAATTTAATTAATTTTTTTCTTAAAGTGCATTCTATTATTTGCACTATTTTAAGAACTTTTTTTGTAAACGAATTGCAATACTAAAAATTTTTGTACAACATGAAAGTCAACATTTACTTACGTCGTATTGTAAAGTACTGAATTAAACTTAACACTTCCAAATGCTAACCACCATGCATTAATCTTATTTTAATTGCTGCGCTGCGACTTTTGTAAAAATACAATTTTTCACAGTTAAAAGAAATTTTTAATCGTTCTCGTTAAAATTTTAATACCGTGCGAGATAATGAGAAACATTGTTTGACTGAATTTTTTGCTTGCGGACGTTTAAACAAATTAAATCGCAAATTCCAGAGCCGCACCGACCCTGAGTGCAAATCGTTAAAAATATAGGGCACCAAATTAACTGGTCAACATTTTTTATATTAAAAATCTGCGTAAAGAATAATAAATTATTATTCTCTTCAACTGAACAGAAAAACCTCCTCAACTTTTAGTTTAATCCTCCATAAAATATTAAATATCATTCTTACGATAACTATGTAACTGCGCCAGTTAAACTTTCTTTTCGAAATACGTTGGAAAATAGCGATTATTTCCAATATTAAATTTTAGGACTCAAAATCACCCAAGTTAACCTTCTATTTTTTTGTTTCGAAAATGGAACAAAATTTCTATGACCTTTTTATTTTATTATCTGACAAATTTGGGAACCTAGCGTCAATAAAAAGCAAAATAGATAGATCCGTATGACTGGCGTAAACGTTGACAAATCGTTCAAAAATAATATTCAAAAAGTTGACTTCAATATGAAGACTTGAATCTTTGACATAGTTTTCATGTTTGGGTAACAGTTAAAATTAGTCTTAGGAAATTACACTTATTTATACTCAAAAATGTTTTCCAGATGGTTTTCGTAATTTCATCCAATTACAGTTATAAATTTTCTTTTGTAAAATCATTTTCTCCGAGTCAAAAATTATATTTTCTTATAACCTTAATTAGATGCTTTAACCAGGTTAAGGTGCAGTTGGAAATCGGAAGAGGGGGAAAATTTAAGACAGTCACAATCATGAAAGTTAGTCCCTCAATATTTAAAAATGTTGTTCGTGGCGCATTTTAATATTTCTTTTTCTTTATTCATAATCGTAAGTTTCTTTACAGAAGTTTTTTGAAACCAGGCTTTATAATCAGGTTATTCACTGTCCTAATAATTACATCCATTAAAAATCTCTCAGAGGGCCGGAGGGGCGAGTTACCTCAGGCCTCACGATTGTAGTGGCCTGAATTTTCAACTTCTTGTCGCCCATGTGAAATAAATAAAATAGTTCATGAATAAAACCTAACATATTCTTCCCTATAATTTTTAATTCTCGAAGGAGGATGAGGGGTCCTTAAAAATATCACTTTTTTACCCTTTTTTTGAAAGGTCTTGTTTCCATCCAATCATTCAGTGAGCGATTCATTGGAATTCAATTGGTGTTCTACCAATCAAAGGTACTTGCATTTTTATGGGCCTATGTTAAGTGAGCAACCAATCAGAAGTACCAGACAGCGTTACGAACAGACAGAGATATTTACTAGATTGCAAATATTCTATATTCTAAACCGAAAAGCTGTCTAAAAAGTAAAATTTTCCTCGTGACTAGACAATAATTGACCCTGTGAAAGTTGGCCCTTTGCCTATTCGTCCTTGTCGTTTGGCTTCAGCTACAACTACTGGAAAGTCATCTTTGTGATGGATAATTATTATTAGTCAAGGCAATATGAAATTTTGATGTCAAAGTAAGGTTGATGATATTTTATTACCGATCAGTATCATATGACGCCTCCTGCGTCTTGGCAGGCGTGCCGCCGTTGGACATAGAGCTTAGGAAAAGAACTGCACTTCAACAACTGAAAAAAGGTTTTGATGCGGAATTTCTGGGAGAGATTATCACAAACGGTACTTTCGACTCTAAAGCCCATTTGACTGAATACATGGATCTGAAGATACTAGATGTATGGCAGGATAGATGGGACACATCAATAAAGGGCAAAGTAACACACGACTTTTTTCCAGAAGTCAGCAATACTCCTATTAATTTTTGAAATTAGTTACAAAATAAAGTTTTTATGCGATAATTCGTTTTCTGTTCACTCAATGCCCAAAATGATGGTATATAATATTGAAGAAAATTTAATGTTCTATAAAAAAGTTCCTTACATATTTTTTCTCACACCGATAACTTTCGAGCAATCTTTCTTCTTCTTCAGCCCATCCTAGTCCACTTCTGGACCATAGGCCTCTCCAGTAATGGAGGTTTTTGCCATAACTCACCACGCTGGCTAGACGGGTTGGTGAGTAGTCCGCATATCGATTTTTGGACTATAGTAGCAGTTTGCTAGGCTAATCTTCAGATGTGTCTATAGCCCTGTTTTTTGTTAACGGTGGCAATTCGTCAACTTAGGGGGACCGCCGCGCCGGCTTAACGTGCCCTCCGAAGCACGGAGACTTGGTCATAAGAAAGTTTGACTCTCCCCAGGTTTGAACCCGGTACCCTGCATTTGCATCCAACTGCGTTGGCTGCAAGGCAATGACCATCTCGTCGTCCGTCCGTCGTTCGAGCAATGGATGCGTGAAATTCACTAATAATCATAAAAATAAAAGGCCAGCACGCTGCTCCTGCTTCTCCTTCTCTAACATGTCATTTTTTGACATGATTACGTCTATAAAATCGGTAGCATATGTTCAAAAATTTAATAAAAATACATGTAGATCTCAATTCACCTATTATAGCCATAATTTATCATAATTTATTGATACGATTATCCATTACCACAAACATGGAAGCGACTTTGACTGGTCGTTGTCCTTGGTCGTACCAACTTAAAATCACGTCCTGGGAGGTTGCACATCAAAGTTAAAACCTTGGCGAGCTGTCCTTCCGTGGATGGGCATCCTTGCAAGTAATATTTAAGATTTAATCAATGATCAATTTGAAAACTTGGAAATTAGCACAGCTACTTTAAGGAACACTAATTATTAAGGACCCTTTTATAGAGAATTTAATTTTCTTCAGTATTGTATACCAACACTTTGGGTATACGATGAACATAAAGCAAATTATCGCTCAAAAGCACTATAATTCTACATAATTTTCAAAATTAAGGGTAGTTGGCGACCTCGAAGACTAATAATATTTTTGATATGTTTTTCCTGACTTGGTTTTTTTGAAATAAGCCAACTAATTTTTGACTTCATTTAAGTTCAAATATTTGCTTAGAAAAATTCTAAGTAGGTACTAGGGAGATATTTTTACGGATGAATACTACATTATTTTGTTTAAATTGTTTTTGTAATATTACACCTACAAATCCATTAACAATAATGAAAAAATTCTACACACCCCTGGCTGCTCGTTCTAGAGGGTAATTGTTGACGGTAAGGGATGAAATAGTATATTATGCTACCAGGAAGCAAAGTGACACTTTTCAGAGCGAGAAAGAAAAGTTTATTTTCTACTGTTTACACGAGGCGGAGGGAATTGATAAGCTGTTTCGGATGATACGTAGGCGGTCCCTTAAAATAGCTTTTTCAAAACCATGAATGTCCTTTTATTTTATAATATTAATAGAAATTTACATATTTTATACTGAATGAAAAAGTATAAAGGTATTTGTAAGATATTATCATAATATAGGGTGTTTTTTTTAGCTGCATGAGAACTTTCAATAGGGATAACAATTGAATCAAGATTGCTATGGAAACAGTTTTTTGACATTTGTGTTTAGCAAGGTTTGGCATTTGATAATGCATAGATTGACCATTGAACAACGCTACCAAATTATAGAAATATATTTTAAAAATCAAAGCTCTGTTCGCCAAACATATAGAGCCCTTCGCCCATTTTATGTTAGACATTTTCGACCTTATGAGCAAGCTATTCGTGCGGTGGTAGACAAATTTCGTACCACTTCTTCGTTGCGTGATATAACAACACCAGCAAGAGGAAATTATGTGCGTACCGAAGAAGCTATCAGTTCTGTGAGTGAAAGTGTGCAACAGGACCCAAACATTTAAATTCGCCATCGTGCTCAACAACTTGGGCTTTGTCCATCCACTACATGGAAAATTTTACGGAAAGATATTCATTTACTACCTTATAAAATCCAGTTGGTTCAAGAACTGAAGCCTGATGATCATCGATTGCGTCGTGAGTTCGCAGATTGGGCTCACAACCAATTGGAAGTGGATCCATTTTTTTACCGTAAAATTTTGTTCAGTGACGAGGCACATTTCTGGTTAAATGGGTATGTGAACAAACAAAATTGCCGTATATGGAGTGAGACCAATCCGGGACATTATCTTGAGACTCCATTGCATCCATTAAAATTGACTGTTTGGTGTGGAATACACGCCAACGGCATCATTGGTCCATATGTCTTTCGAAATGAGGAAGGAGCTACCGTTACGGTGAATGGTGTGAGATATCGACACATGCTCAATACATTTTTGTTTCCAAAACTTCAAGAGCTAAACATTGGCAACTGATGGTTCCAACAGGATGGTGCTACGTGCCACACAGCCAACGAAACCATCAATTTATTGAAAGGACAATTTGGTGACAACATTATTTCAAATCGTGGTCCTATCAATTGGCCTCCAATATCGTGTGATTTGACACCTCCAGATTATTTTCTGTGGGGGTATGTTAAATCCATGGTTTATGCTAACAAACCAACAACTCTAGAAGCATTGGAGGCTAATATTCAGCAAGCCATTTATGAAATAAAGCCAGAAATATTGGAAAAAGTGGTCAAAAATTGGACTGAACGGATGCGCTTCGTAACCATTAGTCGTGGTGGTCACATGCCGGAAGTCATGTTCAAATCATAAATGCCTTTAACTGTACTTTCATAAAAAAATTATAACCAAAATATTCCGTCAGGTTTTTAATGTTTTATTTCATTTTGAAGTTCTCATGCAGCTAAAAAATCACCCTATAGTTACACCTTTAATTTATAACGTTGCGTTGGTATTTTTTCATTAAACAAATGATCAGAATTTTTAATTACAGTCATTCAAAACCAAGTGTCCGTTTCATAGCGAATCTCCTCGAGTGGGATGGTATTTTCCAGAATGTCTTACTAATAGACCACAGCTACAGTGCCAATTTTGTTGGTAATATAACATTTTGAATACTTAAGAGCGCGCTGCAAATTTTGATGCAAAAACATGTTTCGACAGATGGGCGTGCCCTAAAATATAAATCTTTTATAGTTATCTTTTCACCAAAATAGAATTCTAATAATTTATAAAAGTCATATGAATAAACGATAACTAAGCTAGGCAATAAGGAAGTTTGAGCTTTCAAAGATAAATATTTTTAAATATATTCAATATTTTCACATGTGCATATCTTTTTGGAATATACTTGTAAATATTCAACATTGGAAGCTCAAACTTCCTTATTGCCTAGCTTAGTTATCGTTTATTCATATGACTTTTATAAATTATTATAGTTATGTTTTGGTGAAAAGATAACTATAAAAGATTAATATTTTAGGGTGCGCCATCTGTTGAAACATGTTTTTGCATCAAAATTTGCAGCGCGCTCTTAAACAAATAAAAATATATTATAAAAGATAATGTCTCACAAATGCTAATTTAAGGTAAAGCCCAGAAGTGCTTATAATAATCGAAAACAGTTTTAAACTGGATTTGTCTATGCACCATAACTGTCAGAAAGTTACTTAAATCAAAGTCTTTAAAGCAGGAGGATATAAACGATAACACTAAACTTGTTAGATGTAGAAGTGTTTTTATTGGGAAAGCTACCACAGAGCTAAACTATAATATCAGAATTTCATAATGGTGATATAGCTAATGATTGCGTCATTAACAGGAGATAGTACAAACAATAGCTTCATAAATATAAATTTAAGTGTTACTACGTAGTATATTAATTATAAATTTAGAAAGATACACAACCTTATTTTATCGAATTGTAAAGCTCCATTTAGAAGCTTTTTGCCATAAGATTGCACATCTTTCCGAAATTTATAATCAATCTGCGGATAAAGATTTCTAATGAAAAGCGTCTTTAAATAAATTAAAAACAATTTTAAAGAGAATCATGTAAAATAAGTTTTTATTTTTTACAAGTTACGATTTTTCCGACAGCAAAATTATTATAACAAATAAAATTCATCATTTATAATTCACGCTGCTGTCAATTATCATAAAAAGTAGAAATTACTTTTCAATTAGATAAATGAAAAATATTTTAGCATGAAAAATGAAAATTTAAAATTTATAAAGTATGTTTTCATAATTTGTTTGCTAAAATAACGTTTACATATTTCTGGAATTGCAAAATGTGAAATTAATATTGGAGTAAAGCCAATTACACCAATTAGCTAACGGGGTTTACTAGTTTGATTAATAAAGTAGTTCTATTAGCATAATGACTAATTAGGATATAATAGATACTACAAAATCATAATTGCGTGTTTTCATTATTATTCAAATACGTGGTACGAATATGAAGACAAAGTAATTTCAATTATACCTTCGATAACGATTTCTTTGTTGGTTACTGGGTTCGTACAAAATTTATTTAGGAAGACCTAATTAGTTGCTTCGGTGAACTTGTAGAAAAATTCGTTCACGTAGACTAGCCATCTAAATTTTGTAACGAAGTAAATGAAAACATATTCAAATGTTTAATAAATATTGAAAATTCGTATTACTGAAACTAAATAATCACATCAGAATATGTGGAAGAAAAATACCAAGCGCTACGTCGCCGTCGGACTATTGACCGTTCAATTGTGCCAAATGAACAAGTGACTATTGTAGGTTGAAAATTATGTTTATTTTAACCAATATTAAACATTTCAAGTAAAAAGAAACCACTCAAAATCCAATTTGATCAATCCAAAGACTATAATCTCAACAGAAACAAACAAAAGTTTTAGAATCGTTACTTCCACTCAGGAATTACGACAAAATTTAATTTTGTCATAAGTACCCAGTTAAGAGTAGAATTGATTAATTTAACAGATTTGAATTTTGTTAAGATTATTATCAAAATACAAGTACACTCAACGCAAGCCCAAACTTTTCACGAAGAGGTCGGGTTTGTATCGGAAGAAATTATTAAAGAAAAGTGCGCATGTTATGTGTCCCAATAGTCCTATGTTTCCCATATTACAAAAACGCCTACGATTTGGTGGAGTGGACTAAATTGGGGAGCATAGTTCAAGAGATGGCAATAATAATTTCCCAGCATTCACACATCCATGGAGTTTGAAGTAGTACACAAGAACAACGACAACCAGACTCGTCAACATATGGAAGGTGCGACAGTTACCAAGACAACAAAGAGAAGACTTCTGACTGCACTAATATTTCAATGACCACATAATAATGTAGTTGAGACATGGACAATGAAAATGAAGGTCAAAAGAAGAGTGGAGGTCTTCAAAATGTGGACATGCAGAAGAATGCTAAAAATCCTTTCGACGGCGCAGCGCACGAAAGTGATGGTTCTAACGAGCTGAAGATCAAAACTAAGATCAGCCAGTCACACTTGTGATATTACGACCACATTGCACAAATATTGCACGAAAAATCGATGAAAATCGTAAAAACTTTCCGGCCCATAAGACCATACTAGTAATTTTTTGTTATTGATTTTATTAAATTGTAAACGTTTGAAATAGATACGTAAATAAATCAATGTAGTATTAGGACAGTGGGGTCTGGGGTCCTAAGGATAAAATTTATACCATTTTCAAATATACGCAATAAACTTTTTCAATTAAATCTTAATGAATATTAACTAAAAGCTAGAATGAATCTCATAATAGAGGAAATGCAACTATACGTAAAGGCCATAGTTGTTTGGTCTGCAAATTTACCGTTGGGATTATGACAAATCAGATATAGCATGCAAAAATTTGAAATAGAAATGAAAATATGAATTCTTCATACTTACAAATTCTCAAAATTTATAATTTTTAAACCAATTTAATCAAGTAGTTAATTCAAAAACCTCTCGAGGATCACGCACATTCTTCCATTACTATTTAAAAGTTTGTTCAAAATTTGATCCTTGATAGATGATTATAACTTTGTCTCATCCTATTCACATTTTTATTTGAGAAATTGGTTTATACTGCTTTATAGAAAACTTATCAGTTTTAATTAATTCCTAAAAGTTTCTTAGAAGAAAGTTTCATTTTCATTCAACGACCCTGTTTTATAACCAGGGTGGTGTTTTGGGCGCTACGTCGCTCGTCATGGTGGTTTCTTAAAATCCGTTCCTTAAAGGAATATGAAGATGATCGGAATAAGGAATATTTGATTAGCTTGCTCAAGTACGTACATTATATTGAAAAGCAATAAGTCAGAAAATTAATTTATTATTTATTTTATATAGGAATATTGCGCCCGAGACCTGGTTTCAATACCCAATCTATAGTATATAATTTTTTATAAAATTGGATCCATCAAATTTTCACCAAATGTTATTTAACTAGAAATTCCTCATGGACTTTTGAAGGTCGGTTTTTTCTCATGTTTTTGTTTTTAACTCTTTTACCTTAATGAACCTTGATGATTCTTGTACCAATGAGTTTCAATTTTTATAATTAAGACAACCTGAATATCAGCAAACCTTTAAATATAACCAAACAGTTGCTATTTTATATTGGTTTATTTTTATTTTTATTTCGTTATGTCTCACTTTTTTTATAATTTATTAAATAAAATGTTCGGAAATTCGCCACTGCATTCATGGTCTTTTGTTGCTAGCTACATTATTTTGGAAGTGATCCAATTAGAACAGATCCTACGGAGTGGGTACCTTACATCCTAATCAGAACAAGTAAAATCTTTAATATGCATTATAAAATAAAACTTACAAATCCTTGGATAAGAGTGTTAAACTGCTAACTCCTAATAGTGAAATTTTACATGAGGCAAAAGAAACCGTGTAAATTTCTCAAAAATGATTTTAAATGAAAATTGAAATTATACTGTATGAATTGGTAATTTAATGGTGATTTAATCATTTAAAATAATTTTTGAGCAATTTACACGGTTTTCCATGCCTCTAATGGAAATGGAAAGCTTAGAAAAAAACACTTTAATTGATTAAATTATTACAATATATTGAAAAATAATAAGCACTTAGTTTTCATTCTTATCAAACGAAAATAAAAATTTTGCAATAAAACATAATCGAAAAATTAATTAATCCACAGATTCCGTTATACCAGGTGCATCTAACACTAAAAATCAAATCGAAGTGATATGTTATATTCGCCAAATTGAATAGGATTTTATGGGGTCGGAACTTGGAAGCAACATTTTAATCCATCATTACATGTTAGTCCCGGTATAGGAGAAGAACATTCACTCTTACATATTAACGCATTTCCAGAAGAAATTTTATCAAGCGGTGGTGGAAATTGGCAGGGTTCTCCCTCTGAAAATAAATAAACAATAATTTAGAATATAAAATATAAAATACCCGTTCAAAATTTTATTCTTATATTATAGACAGAATATAATTTATAAAAAGTAAGTACTAAAATTTAATTTAGTAATATTCAATACAATTTTGTATTAGGAAATATTTCTAGTGATATTAGTAATTTTCAATATTTAATAGATTAATTACTATTTTTTGCAGTATATATTTCAATAATTATAGTATTTAATAAATACTAATAATCATATTTCTACAAATTTTTATAAAATATTACTTCAATATAATTTGTAGATACCTAACTGTTAAATTTGTGCGACCATTTTTACAAGAATTTTTTCAAGTACCTACCCCAATTTTATTTTTACGGTTAAAAGAGGCATAAAGAAAATATGCATTTTCAGCTGTTAGAATAATAAATTTTATTCTAAATTATTTAAATTGGTTAATTATTAATTCCTAAAAATAAAGTAGTATTTATATTTTAATAATTTATGAATTAAGGTAATAAAATTAATATTGTATTTGAGCTTTCAAATGCTCATTTACAATTAGAAATGTAATTTCTGATGATGAATGCATCCACATTTGAAAGCTCAAATACAATATTAATTGTATTACCTTAATTCGTAAATTAAATTTAATACATAATATAAAAATATTCTATGCTTATTATTGTATTTACAATAAGAATTTTATTGTAAGTTTTAAAAAAATCATGAAATGGATTAAATTATGACGTAAAATATAATATTAACAAATAATTTATTTTCTAAACTTCAAATCAATGATATAAAGAAAATTTAACTTTCCAAACAAACAATATAAACTTTTAAAAATAATAGTTTATACATACCTCCTTGCATAAATACGACATCAAATAAGCTTAAAGTAATTATAGAAATAATTAAAAAAAATTTCATAATGAAATTAAAATGTTTGATTGAACCGAATTAAGAAATTAGTTTTTGTGCTACTAATGAAAGTATTGCAATTTTTCATTAATTGTTCTTTTTATACCCAGTGGTTATCAATAATATTAAATTTATTTAAAATCCTTTTTTAATCGGTTAACAGTGGCCGAATGTTAAACTTTTTGATAACTATAACTACTTTCCATACTTTCTCGAGTTTTTATCAAAGGAGTCATGTCGAAAATGCACAACGATAAAAAACTGCGAAGAATCAAAATGAATAATTCATAATCTATATCAATGCAAGTGCAAAATAAAGTAAAACAGCATTTTTTTGTAAAATTGTTCACCGACTTCAAAATTTGCATAACATTAAAATTTAAAATTGCTTTAAAATTGATAAATAATTTAATTTTTACATAAGTTAATCAACAGTGTCTCCGTAAGCCAGAACCTACTATAAACGGAACATTTATTTTCAGTCGCACGCGGTTCCGGTTTATACAGGTTCCACACTCTATAATACGTTATGAACGATAAGTGAGTTACATATTTAACCTAAACTAAATTTCATATTTATTACTTTTGCATTTGGATATAGAACTGATTAGATTTTGGTTGAAATCGGTTCACGAAAAATTGAAAGTGGAACTCATGCGTATATATGGATTAACGAGTTTCTGAGTTTTTGAAAAATTATTGTAATGTTCAAATATATTTAGACATAATCAGAAATTCTATAGTTTCCACTCTAGAAAGTTTTTATTTATTTTTTTTTTAATAATTTATTGACTGCATTTGCAACATAATTCCTTGTCCAACCTTCTTGGTGAATCTTCTATCCACAATTCGAAATCCAAAAACAGATCCTAAAGGAAAGTAAGGAAAATCGGTGTAAGAAAAAGTAATAACAAATTTTTCTTTGAATTTTATTGCAAAAATTTATTGAAAAATGATAATAGGCATTATCTTCTTCATTCCAAACAAGTGCAAATAATATTATAAATTATATAATATGGTGCAAAATAGTATTAAAAGAAAGCATCAATATTAAAATCATGCAGTATTCGACAAAGTTATTTGGATTAAGAGAAATTCACATCTAAAATTTTCAACTAGCTGGTACTATGTTGAGGCAACAATTGACGCCCGTATCGCAAAGCGGCACTCTTGGTACTTTCGTTACAGTTAGACTAGTACCAGTACATGGCTTAGTGCTACACTTTAATGTAGACTCAGTGGTAATACTAAAACCAGCTACTCCTACATTGCAGTCCTCTCCATCTGAAAATAATTATGCGATAATTTAAGATACAAAATCTATTATTATTAATTTAATGGGCAACAGATTCAGAGAAATTTTATCTAATCCCTTAACCCTCCAGTAGGCGCGTGATTTACGCTTGTAGACAAGCCCTGTTTCAGAACTAATAAAACCAATAATTTACCACTTTAAAAGTTCAAAAACTACTGGATCCGAAAGATTTACTAATTTTTGTCAGCTACTCAAAGATGCAACCGATATAATTCGAACTGTTACGAGCTATGGCGGTTTAAAGAAGGCTAAAAAAACATGGTCTACGGTGGTAGACCACGCGACCACTGGAGGGTTAATAGGTACTACATAAACGTCTGGTAATTGTTTTTTCTGGTGGAAAAGATCAGTCATGGCATTATTGAGGGTTATTTATAATTGTACCTAACTAATTTAGGTTCGTTTACTATTTAGTTAAGAAAATAGTACAAGTGTCATACGGGATTTAAGCTTTTAATCAATGAAAAAATTAAAGTTTTGCAATCAAAAGTTATTCTAAAACCTTTATATATTGAAAAATAGTTTATAGTACATACCTTTTTGCATAAATACCACAGTAAACAAACTTAAAGTAACAAGAGAAATTAGTAAAAATTTCATTTTAAAATTAAAATTTTTGGTTGAAAGTATGGAATCAACTATGCTATACTAAAAGCAGTGAATTCGTTTCATAAATTTTTCGTTTTTATACTCATGGGTTATTAATCAGCAATATCATAATTTATTTAGAAACTGTTTTCAATAGCGTCGAATTTTAAAATAATTAAAATATTAATGTTAGAGGTTTTAAAAGTAAAGGAAGTAATAAAATAATCTTAAAAAATGATTGCCAAATATGAATTAATTTGAATTTAGACCTAGTTTAAAGCTTTTTGAATAATTGTGGCATAACTTTTCATACCTTTTCAAATTTTTATCAGGGTAGCCTTACAAAAAATAAATAATTATGAAAATTGTATGATAATATGAAAATGAGTAATTCACAATCTATATTATGGAAAGTACTAAAATATTCTAGGTTTAATGATAACACACAAAACATTTTGCCAAAAACTAGTTCATTGGCTTCAAAATTTGCATAACATTAAAATTAAAGTTTTTTTTTTTAATTAACATTAAATTAAATTTGATTGGAGCCAATAAATGAGTATTAAGAAATAGCAAGTTTAATAGAGCCTATTGAGCATTCTTCATTAATAGAACAGCTCTTGTAACCGTTTTACTTAAAAAAAAAATTGAAAGAAAATTTAATTATTTAGTTAATAATATACGGATAAACCAATTAACATATCCTGATTAAGTCGGATATGTGCTGTGATCTAAAAAGTCCAAAATCGATCTGTGGACTATGGGGAAGGCAAAGGGAAACCACCCCATTAACATTTCCTACGCCTACGTCTAAAGAAGATATTATGGCACTAAGAAGAAGAATAATAATTTAAACAAAATAACCTGGTGTTAAAACTTAACCACCAATCATAAAATCTATTGTTATGATTATTCTTACTTTAAGAATAACCACCCCAAAAAAAAAGAAAGACCCTCAAAGCTAACGTTTTATCGGAGTAGAGTTTTTCTCTTCCTCAGAGTCAGTGGATTCAGTAGACGAAATAAGAGGGCAATTTGTTGTAGACATAATTTATTAAGTGGCATAAAGAATCAATAATAATTTGCATCAAATTAACTTGGACAACAATTTTGTCTAAAACCAATGTGTTATTTTTGTGCAATAATTAAAGCATCCAAATTACATTTAAATCCTTGTATTTAGGAGCTAAATTTGGATATTTCATTATTTGGTGTAATCATGTGAACAAATTATAATCATTAAAATCAATAAAGTCCTTTAATTAATCTAAAATCAACACAAATCATTGATTTACAATTTAGATTAATTAAAAATAAAAAACAAATTTTGTACCTTATCGCAAACTTATTACATTCCATTAAACTTCGTGTGTTGCTGGATGCATGCGTCGAAACTCGTGCCAGTAGTCGCCAGCTGTTTCAACCTGTCCAAAGCTGTGAATGTTCCACACGTCAGCCAGTATTCCAAATGCAAATACGTCACCAAATGTGAATTCAATTTCTAATTCGCCACGTTCACAATACACAACCTTTATCAAATACTCGAAGTCCGTAAATTTATTTACTTCCGTTTAATTAAGTAAATTAATGCTTTGGTCTTTTTATACCAAAGAACCGCAATTGAGTTCCTTAATTGGGATTTTATCGAGAAATTTACACACTTTCTCAATCGACGTCTCCCCAAGAACTTCACGTGGACTCAGCTTGAGTTTCACCAAGGAACTGCTCTCGGCTTGGAGGCCACTAAGAAACTCCTCTCTACTTGAGCTTCACTCGGGAACTGCTGTGTTTCTCGTTCCTTTTCCAGTTGTCGAAAATTTTATTTTGTGGTGGGGATCTTGTTGCTGGTAACTAAAATGGTCTTTCTAGCAGGTAACACAACGTTGTTAATTGCTTGTGCACTGAATTATCACTTTCACCTTTTGTTTTACAGAAAACCGCGGCTGTTATCAAATTTAAAAAGTACACACAGGGTGTTACAAAATTTTTGTATCTCACAAATAAACTCAAATTGTGTCTCATGTGTAATTAATCGTTACATATGGGATGGTTTTTGTTTTTGATGCAAATCTTATTTTTTTTTGTTAGTCGTATAGACTGACTACTGAATTCAAAATTAAATTAAAAACAAATTACTCTCTTATCTGCTCGCTGTCACTTTTAATTGGTCAAAATACCACCACACTATGTTCCACATAATGATCGTCTTGAATCCTCGAAATGACTGATGGGACAGATTAAACTCCTCGACACCATGCAAAAAACGTTTTAGTTGACCGTTCCTATATTTACCGGATCTATATTTAGATCATTAATGACCGCATTCTCAACTATAATTTTTCTAATTATTTTAATGGAACGGTCAACTAAAACGTTTTTGTAGATTTTTGTATTTTTTATTTTTAAATTCAAATTTTTTCAAACATTATTTTTTTCAATTTCTTCCGGAGGTTGGCAAAACTGCAAGATTAATTGCCGTAACTATAATAGGCACTTGCATACTTACTTCTTACATATTATTATCACAGAGATGGGTGTACAGTCAGGACCTTTGGGATCGAGTTTTTTGAAGGATTTGGTAAGTTAAGTTGTATTTTCATTAAACCAGTACGGATCTGATGATATCAGTGGCACGTGTAAAAACGTCCTAAGATTGAAACATATGTAATCCGTTAAGGTGTCTTTTGATTTTATAATTTTTTCTTGCTAGTTTTTTCAATTAACTTCGTATCCCTTAGACGGACCTGTTTGTTCCTATTTTTGTGTGATGATATGTAAGAAGTAAACTCGGATCTATAGTTAGATCATTAATGACCGCATTCTCAACTATAATTTTTCTAATTATTTAAAACTTTTATTTGAAACTATGAGGACAAAGCGATTTTATTTTGTAAAGGCTTCTACAAACAACTTTATCTAATTTTTGGCTTTTATTTTTCTTGTGTAATTTAAACGCCACTTGTTTTGTTTTCATATTGTTGACCACGGGGTAAGCAAATTTAAAAGTTTGGACTTTGATCTATAAATAAAAACTTGAAAGTACATTGTAATATTACGTTTTTTACGTATTTAGGAAAAGAGCCGCCCGAAATCCCAGCATTGTTTTTTTATGCTTGGGATAAAATGAAGCGACGGAGCTTGACTTCTATAAGTTTGAAAATGTTTAGGAATTCAGAGATTTCGTGTAAAGAACATGAACCGGCTTATGGATCGAAGCCAAGCAGACACACCATTAGGACTGATGATGCAGATTCCATCAAACAACATATGGCATAAAATAAGTCACCCAAAAAGGTCAAAAAATCCACGTTGAAATCGATAAGCAAATTGCGAAATTAAAATTATAGTGCAGTACTCGTTTGTTTTGTTAAATATTACTAAAGTTGCAACCAATTACAGTTGTTAAGGTTTATTAGATGTAGCTTACTATCTCACCATTATATTTTACAGTGCTAAGCTGCATTCGCGTCTGAAGCCAAGTTTTTGGTCGAACGTTATTAAAGTTTTTGTTTTACGACATTGTACGTGTTTTAGTAAGTAAACAACATTAAAAAGTTATAAGTACAAGTTTCCTTGATAAGTCTGTTTATAACAATTTAAATTTATTTACCTCAACGTCGTCGACCAAAATGGCTTGGTCCAAATTGCTATATTTGTGATGCGGTAATGCAATAAATTTTTTTTGCAAAACTAAATTGGGTTAATTTATTTAAAAACATTTCTAGAACGATTTAAATAAACAACAGCTTAAAAACAAGAAATAAATTTTAGGTGCTTGTCGTAATCTGCGATGCTTGTTGCGATAACCCAGATAATACATTTTTAGATAAAATAATTTTTTGAACAAATTCTCTAGAGAAATTACGTAAAATTTGATTTTGAAGTAGGTGCGCATACAGTGTTTAGCAATTTGTAACACCAAAAAGTAATTTTATTACTAATTATACTCAAAAGTTACACTATAGCGTCACATTTTTATTAAATTTATCGTACAGCAATTTCAAACTTTATTTCAAATTGTATTTTACTGTACGCGGTGCTTTGTAAATAGCTTTATGAAATTGTTGACCGCATAGAATTTTTGTTGTGTAAACATAAAACGAAACGTTTTAAAGGGGCACAGGAACGGACTGGCAGTATGTGAAAATTCTCACTTAAGCTATGTCTCATTTTCTCAAAATTCGCTTTTAGATTTGAGATTTTAAATTCTTTTTAATTTCCGAATGTCGTTTAACATTTTAAAATAGTATAATCTCTCCCAAGTTTGAGTTTGGAAAAATTAGGGGGGAATGGGGTACACAACTCAAGACCTGCCTTTATCTTATCTTTCTAAAATGTATTGAATTTTTATTTGAAAGTTAAAAATAAAGCTGATAACTTATCATTTTCAATTACATCAAATTATTTAATGTGATCTCATTACATAAAATCACACTTTTTAAGCCTAAATTGCTGTCGATTTTAACGATTTAAACGTTTAAAAGTGGTATAATGATTAATTTACTCATTCTAGATAATAAAAAACCAAATAGTGTCCATAACTGAACACCTTAAATTTTTAGACCTGTTGAAGAAGAAGATATTGCCGTATTAGGCCAACTTAGCTCATCAGGAACCTTCGTCCCTGATCTAAAGAATTCCACACTTCTGCAAAACGCAATATATCACACATCAATTGAGTCCGTTAGTGTGACGTCACAACGCCTAGAAATTGGCAAACCGTCTAACGCGAATTGACTAAGTGGTTTGCGCCCATTTGAAAAAGAACATAACACGAACATTTGCAAACACGACGATCGCATCAAGGAAAGTGTCAACTGTTTCAACATAACCCTATTTAATTCATTTAATTGTTATAAACTTATATTAATTATGTAAATAATTCACTATTCTACTAATTATAGTCTACTATTTTATGGTAGAAAGTTCCTTAAGTATTTAAAGCAAACCATTTTTTAAATTTAATTGGTTGCTCTCATTCTGGTGAAAAACCATTAGAATGCATGACATTATAATTAATAGTTTAAATAATATAAAGACCTTTTAAAACCTTTTTAACGTATAGATTTAAATTTTAGGAAACATACTGCGATTTTCACCTCTACGGTGTCTTTTTCTTTGAATTATATTTTATTTAAAAAGTGTAAAAATAATTGTCAAACGTAGAAGGTTTCTCGCTACTGTGAATTCAATCACAATTGTACAATATTGTGCACTTCACTCAATTTTTCTCATTAACTAAACTTTCACATACCGTAAAATGAGGTGAATCACAACAGGCAGGTGAATCACAACAAAAGTTTGGGAAGGCACAAATAATTTTTCTGTACTGCAACATTGAATAAAAT
This sequence comes from Rhagonycha lutea, assembly GCA_958510855.1. Lineage (NCBI taxonomy): Eukaryota > Metazoa > Arthropoda > Insecta > Coleoptera > Cantharidae > Rhagonycha > Rhagonycha lutea. Next base: position 99,057,475 of record OY294036.1, read on the forward strand.
TATTTGATTAATCCTTGATGCACAGAAAAATTATTTGTGCCTTCCCAAACTTTTGTTGTGATTCACCTGCCTGTTGTGATTCACCCCATTTTACGGTATGTGAAAGTTTAGTTAATGAGAAAAATTGAGTGAAGTGCACAATATTGTACAATTGTGATTGAATTCACAGTAGCGAGAAACCTTCTACGTTTGACAATTACTTTTACACTTTTTAAATAAAATATAATTCAAAGAAAAAGACACCGTAGAGGTGAAAATCGCAGTATGTTTCCTAAAATTTAAATCTATACGTTAAAAAGGTTTTAAAAGGTCTTTATATTATTTAAACTATTAATTATAATGTCATGCATTCTAATGGTTTTTCACCAGAATGAGAGCAACCAATTAAATTTAAAAAATGGTTTGCTTTAAATACTTAAGGAACTTTCTACCATAAAATAGTAGACTATAATTAGTAGAATAGTGAATTATTTACATAATTAATATAAGTTTATAACAATTAAATGAATTAAATAGGGTTATGTTGAAACAGTTGACACTTTCCTTGATGCGATCGTCGTGTTTGCAAATGTTCGTGTTATGTTCTTTTTCAAATGGGCGCAAACCACTTAGTCAATTCGCGTTAGACGGTTTGCCAATTTCTAGGCGTTGTGACGTAGCCACTAACGGACTCAATTAAAATTACCTAAACAATCAAAAAAAAATTTATTAAAATCTAATTTTTTTAATGCATTTTTACCTACGACGGGTATAGCCAGTCCAACGAAGAATCCCCAATCTGGAGGACCAGAGAGACGGCCAGAATAAAGTTCTTACAACTTCCAAAGTCGAACCGGGTATTTAGCGTTCATAGTCAACTGGCTTGACCACTATAGTCTGACTGTCTTTCTATTTATGATAATAGTCAATCAAAATTTCATGAGACCACCTAACGTTGCTTATCCACCAAGAATTATTTGGTTCTACATGTTATAATGGTGTAACATTGCGATTGGATGGAATAAATGCAAAATCCAATCAGGGGAGTGTGGTAATACATGCGATTTCCACATCCACATCAGGTGGAAGTGATCTATATTAAAAATAAACAACGGATATTTGTGATCTAACTGGGAAATAATATTTTAATCAAACCACAGCATTTTTGCGGAAAAATAATTTGATATTTAAATTGCGCTTGAAGCGGCTTAACCCCTCTACTGGTGTAAGATTTTTATATCATGTTTAATCGCCGCGGAGAAAGTTTCCACATAAGTTAAATTTATTTGTTCCTGCTCTAGATGAATTGGGTTATACATTAAAAACAGCGTATAAATTCAATTTATTTTGATGAAAGAAAAAGTTTTATTTTTGGTCACAGCCTAAGTAATTTTGAAATTAAGTTAAATTAGTAGAAATTGTATGAATGTATAAATTTTTATTTTAAAGTTGAAAATATTTAGTCGAGTTAAGATAACGCACGTAGAGAACTGTGTAGAGACAAATTAAGTTCAACCCTATGTTATCAGTCAGATATTCCCTTTGGTTTTAAAGGTGAAGAGCCCTTATACTCAGCGTTGAGAGCGGTGGGTTGCCTATAGCTATTGAATATTACAAAAATATTAATGAGCAAAGAAAACGACAGAAAATTTAGAGAAAGAACATACAGCGACAGTCGAATAACATCTTAATTTGGTCTGAAAAGGCAAGCGAGCAAGGAAGAGGAAACTCATTTGAGCAAGAAAACAGCGAGATCACCAACCGCAAGAAGGGAAGAGACTGATACCACAGAAATGGGAACACATGAAATAATGAGAGCCATCCAAGGCATGAGAAGTGAGATGAGAGCAGGTTTTAAAGAAAACAAAGAAGAGATACTGAAGATGAAAGAGGAAATGAGAGGAATTCAGGAAGAGATAAGGATCAAACAGGTAACTTGGGAGAAGGAGAAAAAGGAATTAACACAAAGAATAGAAGCAATGGAAAATACTATTGAAAACCAAGAAAAGGTAAGAAGAAAGAACAATATAGTGATAAAAGGAATGGGAACGAAAAGAGAGGGTAATCTAATGGAAGGTGTATGTAAATTGCTAATGGATAAAATGGGAGTAAACGTGAAAATAATAGAGGCATTCGAGATAGGAAAAGTTGAAGGGAGAATGGCAGTAGTAGCAAAGGTACAAAATTGGGAAGAAAAAAAGAAAGTTATGAGGAGCAAGAATAAACTGAGAAGAAGTGAAATTTACATAGACAAAGAAATGACAGTGAAGGAAAGGCAGATCCAGGGTAACATTAGGCAACTGGCAAAGAAGGAAAATGAGAAATTAAATAAGGCCAGAACAGGATACCAGAAACTAACGGTTAATGGTAAAACTATACAATGGAAGGAATTGGAGAAATCATTGGAACCTCAGGAGAGTAGTAGAGATATATTGGAATCAAAAAACTAGCGAAGAAAGAACCGGACTGTCATATTACGACAACACATGCAACGAGAACAGATATTGAGAAGGGTCAAGACGAATTGGTTATACATATGGATATTGAACATGCAAAGAAAACAAGGAAAAGAGGAGAAAAGAAAAAAACTATGAATATTGCCACATGGAATGTGAGAACGCTGCTGAAGCCGGGAAAGATGAGCGAAGTGGCAAAAGAATTGAAAAGGTATACAGTGGAAGTGGCTGCAGTGCAGGAGGTCAGATGGAAAGGAGAGGGGGAAGTGGCGAAAAAGGAATATACGCTTTTTTACTCGGGAGAAAAGATGCAGGGTAGGAATGGAACAGGGTTTTTTGTGGCGAGAAATATACTGGATAATGTTATGACTTTTAAACCAATTAATGGAAGAATTGCATATTTAAGGCTGAGAGCAAAAACAAATTTGTCCATTGTGAATGCATATGCACCAACAGAAGAAAGCGAGAAGGCCGACAAAGACAAATTCTATAAAGAACTAGAGGCGGTGTGTGATTGGATACCCAAGCAAGATATAGTGATCATGATGGGGGACTATAATGCACAGATCGGGAGGGAAAGTTATGTGAGCTCAGTTGCAGGAAAACATACCGTGTATGAGAAATCAAATGATAATGGTAATAGACTGTGCGACCTGGCAGAGGCGACAAATATGGTAATAAGTAGCACTAAATTTGAACATCCGAAGATACATAAAATAACATGGGTATGGCCGGGAGGAAGTAACAATGTAGGAAACCAAATAGACCACGTACTGATCTCACAAAGAAAGCAGGAAGTGATACTGGACGTGACACATTACACATCACATTACTTGGTGATTGCAAAAATCAAGTAGAATGTACCAAAATGCAAGAGGTGCAACACAGGTTCAAAGAGAAAAGCACTGGAAGAACTAAAAAAGAACGAAACAAGGAGAAAATATGAGGACAGAGTATAGAGAGAGATGACAAGGAAAGAAAAATGCGATAATATGGAGCATGAATGGAAAAATATAGCAGAAGGAATCATGAACGTTGCAAGAGAGGAACTGGGGTATAGGAAAAGGAAAAGAAGGGGCGAAGGGCTTAGCCCAAGATTGAAACAGTGATCTAATTTATCTTAAAAAGTTTTCTTCCTGTAACTTCCTGGCTTGAAGGTTATTCCGTGTCCCCGAACTTTATGCTTTCCCACCCATTTAATTATAATATTTTATACGAAGCCCTACACTAAAGTATGGAACAGCTTCTCCTATGACTCGAAGCTAGCAAATCGAATACCATGATGTAAACATACACATGAGACAACTAACAATTTAAATTCAGAAAATTTCACCATATTCCAAAATTACAGATGAAAATCCAACACAATTTCACCAACCGTGAAATTACAAGCAATTATTGACTACAAATAAGAATTTGACATGGCAGTTCTGTTCTGCAAAGTACATTGCAATAGTATATCCATTCTGTCTGTCTGTTCGAAACGTATGAATATGGTTGCAGACAATTTTGTTGACATGAGCACATTTTCAAGATAATAATGATATTTTCTATATTTATGCCAATTTCACTACTTTTTACTTTGAAAATATTGTTTGTGTGAACTGACCTGTTGGACGTTGAAAAAGTGAAATAGGTTGGGGTAATTAAAATTGATCAATTATTTATAATAAAGTTGATTTAAATTTCGAGAGATTTTATAAAAATGTTAACAAATATTTAAGCAATTTTATTTCTGTAGAACTACCTAATAATCTTTAATTAAATACTTTAAATTTTGAAATGCTAAACATTTCGCATTCTTGTGTATAATTAAATTGATTTGCGTATCTTCTCTACAATTTCGATTTAAATTAAATTAGGAGAGTATTAGGCACGAGAGAAAAGTAGGAAATAATACAAAATAAAAATAAGTTTTTTCTTAGTTAACGTATGGAAATTTAAAATTACATTGCGATTATTCTGTGAATTTCGTAGGATGTTCGGAGTTTTTTGGATTTTACGAGTAGACATTCTCGAGGGTCCAATTCTTAAAAAATCGCCTTATTCTGTATTCTTCAAAAGTAGTTGAAAATAAATGTAGGTAAAGGGATTTGCACGTCTAACGATATTACCTTTAATTTACAGTTACTGTGTTCTGTGCTTTCACTTTTGTTTGTTTTTCAGCATTCACAGAGTCTCAAACACTTGTGTTTAAAAAAATATTAATTAACTCGAAGATTTTGTTAAAAATAACTTTGAACAAAATAACTTTGAAAGAGCACACAAAAGAATTTAAATTGGAAATTTGATTAATCTTTTATTACTTATATAAATTTTATCTTAAGGAATTTTAAGAGGGAATAAAGAAGAAGAAGTGAATATAATGGAATAATTAGTACAAGTAAAATGCACTAGGGTAAGTGTCGAATGAACAATTTTGAATCTTAAAAAATTCTCTTTTTTCCACCACTGCAGTGGTGGTGCTTAAATAACTTTATCGTAGCTTAGCGCGAGAAGCTCAACCCCTAGGGTGTATTAAGACCTCGAGCTTTTTTATACACACAGAGTCCACCATTAAAGGTTTTTAAATTTTTGGATAATGTAGTCTTCAATTTAATTTAATTTTTTTATTTAGATACCGCAAACCGGGCTATCGTATAATAAATAAACGGGGGAGTAGGTATAATAATAATAAAGTGGGTTAAAATTTGTTATTGAAATGCAACCGTCGGTCGTATTTATGTAGCTAATTTAATGTAAAATTGTAATGAGTTAATTTGTAATGAAAAACGGAAGACGTTTTTAGAGGAAATAAATCAGTTGAGTTGGCAAATGACTAGAAATGTTAAGTGGAACGAACGTATCTATTTGGTTCTTATGCAGAACTTGAGAACGCAGAATTGTACAAAAACTAATCATGTAATATGCGGCAGAACTGTTGAATAAAAGATATTTTATAGCTCGTAACAAAACAGCTATATTGAAGTCAGACTCTAATAAGTCTGCTGTATGTGTTATGTGCTTAGAAATGGCTTATTTAGGCTACCTCTCTACAATATAACCAGAAATATTGCATTTTTTGAGTGCTGTCTCCTTTCGGAACAAGCATAGAAAATAATACATTATTAATTTTCATGCCTCAATTCTAAAGAAAAGTGACATACTTCTACTTGATAAATATTAACTTTTTTATTTTTCCGACAGTTTAAATTTAGGATATGCGCTCAGCCGAACTTTTTCAAAAATTTTTACAAAACTCTCCGCTTCCTTCAAGTTATCTCACATCCTATTAAACCGAATAGCAGTTTACAGATTTAATGAGGGTGAGGTTAATTACACACTTAGCATGGAATAACTAATGCAGCAATATATCATGAGTTAAGACTTACTATATAGCTGAATGATGTTTACTATACGAAATATCTAATTGCTTAAGTAATCTATAAGATTTGTTTGTTAAAACAATCCAGCACATCTTCCAGCAGACTCTAACTTAACGAGCTTCAGTCGCTTTAGCAGATACGAGGTTTTCAAAACGAAAAAAGGCAAATCACTCCATAAAATACAAAAATCAACGGAGCAGAAATAGAAATGCTAAAGACTTTTAAACAAAAGAAACAATGGCAATAAAAAGCTCAATGAGATGGTGGCGAAGTATAATCATCAAACATAGAAAGCGCAATATAAACGAATACCGAAGTGGGTTAGAATAGAATAACAGGTAAGGTACTAAATACTATGTAGGGTAAATAGGAAACTCAAATGGAATAATGGAGAAAGCACTAAACGAAACACGATCCTAAAAAAACTAAAATAGAAAAGAAAATTTCAAAAAGAAAAGTACACAGAAGAAGACATGGGACCCCACATCTTTCCTTGCATCTGGTACGGCTTTTATTATCAGAATGCGAATCATGTGCTTTCAATTCTTTATATAAAAAGAAAACATAAAATTTTCTGTCACTAAACATGACATTATCCCCCTTAAACATCATAAACTTGGTCGGTAAGTCCTCGCAGTCTTTGCCCTATTCTAAGATTTTTTTGATAAATGCTTAACGCTGAAATATTTCCAATTTAATTCTCAGTGAAGAACCGTAAAAAGACTTCGAACTGAATTTTTACATTTACCATTATCTAAACATTTATAATTTTCAATCAACTTTGTTAATTAAATTTTACTAAAAATTGTTTAAATAGAATGGATCTCCCATATGAGATTATTAGGATCTCCGCCACACTATGGATAATGTGACTATACCTGAAGGTCGTAGTTGTTCGGTCTACATCATAATTCGGGAGGACTCTGTGACTCACCCGAGTAGATTACCCCACCAAGGGTAATCTATTATGGAAGCCATTTATGGTTATAAGGTTATAACACTTCAGTTAAGAAGCATATTTTTTTTCTAATTTATTTATTTATTTATTTACAAAAAAAAACAACAATACATACAAAAGTAAAACATAGTTAGTTTGTTTTTATATAAAAAGGATATAGATTCAGCAAAGCTGTTTTCCAGCTATACCCTGTCAATTTCTCTTTTGAGAGTAGGGCTTGCAATCGCTCTGTACTCAAATGAACCTTTGAATTTTGAGGTTTTATGAACCGGAATACATAACTCCTCGATGTTTCTTAGATTCAATTGATGGCGTTGCGATCTTGTTTCCATCAAACTCGTCAGATAATCAGGACGACCATTTTTATATATTGAGATGTGGTAAAGTCAATCAAATGGATCCGATGATGATCTTGGTTGATTTAATTAAAAAGTAAAGTTTGTCAATTTGTGTGACACGAATCTTGAGAGCAATTTTAAAGACAAATGCGATAAATTTGTCACTATAAACACATAAAACAAAACAATTTTATTATTACGTAAAAGTTTGGTGTATTTGATGCGTACTTGTGAAGTTTCGTCCATCTGAAAAATGAAAACATTGTGATTTCGAATGGATGGCGGTATTTAAACCGGAAACTTACGATTTTTGTTGCTAAAAATTGTTTATTATGGTGGTAGGTTGAACTGTACAGCAAGAAAGGCATAAGCCGTTCGACGAGCAAGAGTCTTTGGTCGACCTTCTTTGAGTCCGTTTCGAGAATTACAAAAGCTTTTGTAATTTTTCTCAAAAAGACCATTTTTGAAAGCTTTTGGAGCCACAAAAGCAATTCTACGAGTCATAGAAAGTGTACACGAGTGTTTTTGGTTCGTAATTTTGGTAAAATAGTCATTTTACTTGCATTTTTGTGGTCACGAACGATTTTCGACCTTTCGACGAGAATATTAAATTCATGATTTGTGAGACCCACAAATCAACTTTACATTGCGTTACGGATTGGATGACCAATATTTTCGACGATTACAAATCCCACATTGTAAAATTTGAGGTTAAATTGGATACCAGGTGTGATCGTTTCCGTTTGGTAAGGAAATTTGAAAATTCTATTTCAACTGGCACTCGTGGTTTAAAACACAACACTGGAAAAGTTTCACACGTAATTTCACTCGATTTTGGTTGGAAAATCAGATGTTTGGTATCAACAGGTGTTAGTAGCTGCTACTTATCAACTCAGGAAGCCATTTTGACACATGTGTGGATCAGCGACATACGTTTAATCTCGAGTACAGGATGTTTCTGTATTTTTCGCCAACCACCGAAATTTTGTAATGAGTAAGTGGATAAACTTTGTTATTAAATACACCATTTTTGTAAAATTTTATATTGTTCACACACAAATTACATATAAGCAGCGTCACATAAAAGTATAGCTTATATGTTAAACTTAAATGATACTATTTATCAGATGCTGTCCATTTTACACAATCTAACATATCGCTCGACAATTGTGTCGATTACGTCTAAAATTGCTATAAGACTATTTTTGATTCAAGTTAATAAATTGCCTTCTGATTTATCTGATCTTTTGATTGACTCCGTTGAATCCACAAACTGCAGATTAGTAGTTTCCGTAAGTGTGAATCGACTTAAGGCTATTCGGGGCTTATTTTGTTCGAGTGGTCTACATTGGGCGAGATTTTGTTACCGAATCATTTAGGAAGCAGATTTGAGCTTTAGATCACGACAATATATTAAATATAAGAACGGCAAACAATAGCTGAAAGCGGAATTTGATTTTCAGTATACCCAAATCGTTATAAATCGGCGTAGTATGGCTTCTGAACTCAATATCGTAGGCAAATCTGAGGCAGGAATTTTGTAGCACTTGGAGTTTATCTTGTAGTTTCACAGTAAGGCAAGGATCTTTACAAAAAGGATTCCTTTTTGAAAAGGATATGTAAAGGATGAACTTATTATTCTGTAACTATAAAGAATCCTTTAATGAAAGGCTGCCCTTTAAATATCGATCTTTATGGAGCGGATTTATACAGGAATGCCTTTATGTTAAAGGATTGGTAAAGGACACATTTATGTAAAGAATTTGCTTATTCTGTAAATCTAACAGATTCTTTAAGAGCGCCTTTATGTTGTGTTTTATGTCTTTATGTAAAGGATGGGTACCAAGGTGCCTTTAAGTAAAGGATGGAAAAAAGTTGAACAAAAATAAAAACAAAAGGTAAAAAAAATTTAAAAATTATAAATAATTAAAAAGAGATAAAAAAATTTGATTGCAATTCGATGATTATTATCCAATGATATATTAAAACTTCAAATATTTATTATATACTTATAAATATTTATTATATATTATAGATTTATTATTTTTTTTACCTCCTGCCTCCTCCAAAGTTGTCTCAAAATGTGAAAACTTTCGGAATTTTTCATTACCTTTTTTGCTACAATGACTGGCCTATACATACATTTCAAACTGTTGTATTGTTGCTTTTGCATTACGTTTACGTTTCTTCACTGGCGATTCAATCATTGCATTGTTAATTCGTCCATTCTACTAATGTAGATCAATTTTTAAATACGTACATTAATTGCTTTTTTATTATTATATAGAAAATTATAAAATATTTGATCGCATTATCCGGTATCTTTTTTTTACCTTTCATGAAAATAGTTCAAAATCATTTCAAAATGAAATTTTTCCGACAATTTTCGACAAAACTTTACGTAAAGTTAAACTTTTATGTAAAGGAAACCCGAAAGTAAACCTTTAAAAAGCTATTCTGTAACTCGTCCTTTGAGCGACTTTTGTGTGTAAAAGTTTAACTTTAAGTAAAGGATCCTTTCATAAAGGACGAGTTACAGAATAATCCAAATTACTTAAGTTATAGAATAGGCTTTATTTTCAGTTATCCCTTAAGAGCTTGTCTTTAAGTAAAGGACCTTTCCATAAGGGACGAGTTACAGAATAGCCCCCTTAAGTAAGTTATTTTAATTTCTGGTTTGTAGGGTAAATTTTTTTACTTGCATTTTTATTAATAATATTTTTTTAACATTTACTTATAGGATTTTTTTCTTATATTTTCTATTTAAAGATCACAAAATGAATACAAAATTATTAGGTAGAAAAAATTACTTCTAGAAACTTCATACACTACACGAGAATAGGCTTATCTCATTTGTCTTGCTTATAAATAAGAAATTACTTGAACAAAAAGTTAAAATTCTGCAGAAAAAATAGCACAAAATTATAAATATTTCAAATTTGTATTTGAAGTTCCACCTCCACGGACCCGCAACCGATGTTAAATAAATTATATCCTGGAGGGACATACATAGAGACAAGCATACGAATCGACACCCGCCTCGTTAGAAAAGTTTTTTTTGCATAAAATCGTAACTTTTAAAGCGTAAAAAGGAAAACAAAAATATTTAAAATTGAAAATAATAAACTGCAATAAAGAGAAACAATAAAATAAAAATGTAGTTAGTGGTATTATAAAATGAAGTGAATGTGATACTTTATTGTAATCGAAAATTTTATGTCAGTTGCAAGTAGACGTTCAAATGCAGATTCAAAGGAATGTAAACAGTCAGAGAATTTGATTGTGCTTTTGTATAACACAAAAAGAAGATATGTAAATAGGTTTCTATGAAAGCGTTTGTGTTTTGTGAAAACCAATGAAATAGCTAATATTTCCAAGCTAATGATGTGTCAAAAACATATTCTATAGTTTTACGTTCGTGTAACTTGCAAGTAGGTACTATTTAATTATTACAACTCAATATGTGCAATTACATTTTCAACAATTATATTAACTCATTAGGATGTAAAGTGAAACTTTTTCGCATATTCGATTTCTTTGCTTAATTGAACGTTGTGGTCAGTTTTAAAAAGGACCTCACAAAATTTAATAGCAATTTTCTAAAATAAATTTTTGAATTAAAATTTAAAACGCTTATATTTCATTAAATCGGGTATTCGTTAAAACTGAAAACCAATATGATGGAGTAATCAAGTGTTTTGGGTCAATATGTTATAAAGGGTCATTTTTACATAAATAAATTATTTTCAATATCTATTTGATCGATAGAATTGATCAGGTGTAAATATTTGTTTAACATTTCAATTACTATGCTCGCTAGTAAAATTTTAAAATTAATGAAAAGAGATTCAGATTTTCCGAAATAAAATTAAATGGAATAAAATGAAAATGTTTGAAAATATTCTCTAATTTTGAATGAAAGTTGAGTAGTACCTAATATTTGAAACTTCTCTCCTCTTTTTCCATGTCATTTTGTTACCAATCTTAGAAAATTTAAAACAAAGGGTACGTACGATTTGTTACAATCTTTCCTGAGTGGGACCGAACAACTATGGCCTTAAAAATAAATATATTTAGTAAAGCGTAAAACATTATTTTCAAAATTACATTACTAATTTGTAGCACGAAAAGTATAAAAAATTATAGGGGTTAGATTACATAGATGTTTCGGTTTAAGTAGCAGTTTCCAGAAAACAGGACGAAGATCGTATCAACCGCATAATAGTGAAAAAGGTTATACATAAATAATTTTGTTTTCCTCATTTCGCACAGAATACAGACAAAAATTTTCAATTACAATTAATTTTTTAATTTCTCGTTTTTCGAGTTACTTACTGAAGTGTAAACGAAATTTTTCATATATTAAACCATTAAAACGTCGGGTTACTATGTTGAATTAGAATTGTAAATAATTCAAATGATTTATATTCCATAATAATTCATTCTATTTTTATTACGTGTAAGAAGGCAGCATTGCAGCATGAATATCTGCAATTTTGTAAACAAAATGTAAGAATTTTATAAAGCTGATATCAACTTTCAAATAAAATATTAACCATACTACTGGAACAATTTCATGAGTTTATCACCAAAGTATGTATATCTCTATCGAGGGAATAACTGTTTTAATGTCAATATTAAAGGAGTAAATATTATTATTAAGTTAATTTTGATTTTAACTTTGTTAAGGGTAAATTTGACCCAACATATTCACGTACGAGAAGTACGTAAATTATATTTGAAGTTAACTGAAATCTCAGGATTACGAATGAGCCCAACGTTGGTCGTCATTTAAGTGCAATGCTATCTTCTTTATTATGACTTCCACTAAAGTAACTAAAATATAACATGGAACGGGAGAACGCCGAGTTTTTTTTATAATGACCTTAATAAACGTATCTCGCACCGATAACGAGATAATCGCGATAATGCGATTTCCCCCTCTATAATTTAACATGACAAGTTGCTCAAAAACTAGAACAATTTAATAACTCATCTAACATTTTTTGGTTCTATTGACTGGGCTACCAGTTTTTTTTACAATTTTTCAAGGGTTAATCCGCAAGAGGGTTTCATTTACTCGGATATTAAGATCGTTTTTGGACGAATTATATCTTATAAATTTCAAAAACAAAGCTAGAACAATTTTTGTACATCCCTTAATTCAACAGTTATTAGGTTATTATTATTAAAAGATTAGATATATGAATATTTTCCACAAGATCAACGTATGATATACCACGGAAAGAGATAAGAATGAATTTGTTTGTGGAATTCATTTACGTTGAATATACTCGTAATGCATTTTGAGAAGAAATGGCAAAATGTTTAGCAAATAAAACAATTTTTTATAAAAAAAATACTCTATTGTTTATAGATAACTAATAACAAATTATTGCATTCGTTTCCGCACCACCTAAGAGGTAGAATGCAAGGCGCGTCTTTTTTTACATGGTTTCCCCTGTAGGCCTAATCCATGTTGATTGTTTTTTTGCAGAAACAAAACGAAAACTGAGGCTTGTTTTTTCGGAGGGGGTCATAATCAGCTTTAATTACCACCCACAGCACTAAAAATTACCACCTAATTAAATACTTGAAAATTGTTTCTTTTTTCAGATTTCCACTAAAAATTAAATTTGTAGTTAGTACCACATGGGCATCTAAATCCTGGGCTCGATTATGATTTTCACAAATTTTGAAAAGGAGAAATTACAGCTTGGTTGAAATGAATCAGTTAATAATAGAGGTTAAACCAGCAAAGCAAAAATATCAAATTGACCATAGTAATGGTTCGCTGTTCTGGTTGGTTGAGTGTAGAAAGAAAATCTCAGCTTACCAAAGTTCAGGGAGTTTGTTATCTTATCGATTCTGGTAGACAGGAATATTATGTGGTTGCAGTAATTTGTATCAATATTTACCTAAGTAAATAAAAGCAGCAAGTTAAGTGAATTATGTAAAGTAATGATATTTCGGTAAGAGTATAAACAATTTAGGGGTTTTACTAGCCCTAAGTAATTTCAATGAATTTATTTAGGGTCTGTTTATGCTCACTGGTAGTAAAAAAGAAATGCGTGGACGTTATTATTTTTATTATGAAAAATAAAACCCAACTTCAGAAAATTGTTATAAAAATGGCCAATTTTATTGAATTATTTCTTATTATTTTTTAATGTTTTTGAAGGTTTTTATGAAATAGTATTTGGTGGATTGGATTTATGTGCGCTATATTAGTTAATTAGAGAGAACGGTATAATTGTGGTGTATTTTAACAAAAGTCTAATTTACTTGAGGGCTAGAAAGGAAGTCGGCGAAGAATAATAATTGTGCAATAATCCTAAAACGTCAACAGCACTAAACATGTAAATCATCATAGTATGTAAATCTCAGCTTTTATGGTCGCTCCCTTATACTATATCATTGTGACAAGGATGCGTATCTAAAGCAGCAGATTAACGATATTTACACTGAGATTTTAAGTTATACCATGTATTTACGTTGTCGCAAAATTTATGAGGTAACATTATTTTAGTATATTATCTGTCGTTAAACTTCATGTTGCTTATATTTCTAAATTTTTGCTTTTATCAACACCTACAAAATTGCTCAAACTTATATCAGAAGCATCTCATTTATAATAAATTTTTCTTAAGCACCACTAAAAATGCAATATTAAAATTTTTTTATTATTTATTTGCCATATTTCAAAAACTTATAATAAAACATAATTTTGATTAAGTCGTTCGTTTATTAATAAAAACCGCATAACAGTTCTAAGAATTTTAGTGAAAAACTTTTTATCGTCTATATAAAACGGTTGATGGAAAAACTGTATTGGGAGAAACGTTTCTTCATATTCAAGTCATTAATATGTTTTGACTTATTAATTTTATATCAAAATTGAGAAATTTTCATAAAAGTAATGGAGGAAACACAATATTTGAGGTTGTTTTACTCAGTTTTAATGCGGAAAATTTTGGGAAACTCTTTTATTTTCAAATCGAAATTTAAACTTTCTTTTAGAAATCATTTTCGCAAGTTCGAAAATTTACCATTGAGGAAGGTTTTAAATAAATTATTCAAGTACCGGCTTGACGGAAGTTTGGATAATCGAAATTTTCCAATAAGAAGTTTTCCTAATATAAAGAATAATATAGTTAAAAAATTGCTGTGCTTGGCCATTTTTATGTTAAGTTAAAGAAACAGGGTTAGGATTACCTAGAATCTCGTTAGCCGCGCCAGGCGCGTCATTTAGAATATTATTTGAGACGACATCATAATATCTAACGATGAAACCATAGAATAGATGAAAATTTTAAAACTAGGTGATTAAAATCAATTTCAATTGCCCGGTTTGACTAAATCAAAGATTTACAATATTTTTTAACTTGCACTATTAATAGAATGAAAATTATCTTTTAAAAGAAAACTTTTGTTACCAAAATATTTGAGCTTTACCAATTAATTTAATATTATATCTGGAAGGTTCAAGTAAAAGGTTCGTAAAAACTAAAATCGTTTAACTTTTGTAAAAGTTATTGTTTTTATATAGTAATATGTTTAGAAAAGTTTATTATCGACGTCGAAAGGCCAATAATGTTTCTTCAATGTAATCCAATTGAAATGGTTCAATAGCAACTAATAATAAAGAAGGAGGTGGTGGTCTTTGATTAATTCTCGCTTGGGTTTGCTTCTTATCACTTAAGGGTGGGGGATTCCAGAAAGTTTTCCTCATAAGATTGATAATATTCAGGCAATTTTAAAAATAATTTAAGACAGTTAATTTTATCTAAAATCTTTATCCAATAAAATAATTTGCTAGAAAGCTTCTCCTCCCCCGTACATTGTAGAGAGCAGCAGTAGAATCCTATTTGGGTGAACATCCCCCCTGCTAACTTGAATGATCTATTCTGTTACACCCCAGAAGACCTTCTTCACCCTTTCCCCCAGAACCTAAAATGGTTCATTTATCTCCAGATTAGTTCCGGCCCCTGATATTTTCTTTGATTACTTTCCTTCGGATGATAACTCCAAAATCTTTTGTTTTTCTTAATTTTCAATCTTCTTCGTATCAGCTTTATTGTTTTTAAGAGATGGACAGTCCCTTCAATACCCTCCAAACAAACCCCCGGTCACGGAAACCAACACAAACTATGAACTGTCTTCGATTACAATTCGCAAGCATTTTAAAAAGCAGTGGCGTAACTTCAAATTTTAGACCTGGGAGCAAAAGCTTTGACGGGCCCCTCGATTTAGAGGTGTGCTATTTAAAAACAAAATTTTGTCCCAAAATAATACAGTTTAAGGGGACCTTCTGCCCCCCCCTCCCTCAGTTATTTAGACCCTAGATTGCACACTCATTTGTTCACATTTTAGGGTGTTTAGTGGGCTTATCCACTCTAAAAATTTGAAAAAACACATCAAAATGAGATAAAATTATATATTATCAATTTATTAAAAAATCAATTAAAACATTGTTAAACTAAAACTAATCTATTCCCCAGAAATGGGTGTGAAACCGGGGGGTCTGGGGGGTATGGAATACCCCCCAGGTATACGTAAGCAACAAACCGACTTTTTAAAATTAATAACCAAGTAAGTTTGATTCTTGAATTGTCTTCGTGCTGCTTACATAACAAACGGAATATTTTAAACCCCCAAGCCCAGCTGGAGGGGCTTGAGGAGTGACAAGATCGGGGTGAAGCTGAAAACCGGAGGTAGTATAATGGGCCCGAATTAGTGCGTGTGAGTTTATCTTACTTTCTACAATAAATCGAGACCCGGAATCAAGTCAAGTTTGAAGAGAATCATCGGTAACCATGGCAACGATATTGCTTTTAATAATAAGGTACGAGAATAATTGATCAAAGCTAAAATATACAAAAGAAAAAAACTGTTTATTTGGTTTTGAAAAGATTGTTGCTTACTTACGGAAATACTGACAGACCCTCCAGTTCTTAAGTTCAAAACGCAGACCAGAAGGTCCAGGAGAAAATTTGTTTGGAATACCCCCCACCACAGGGAAGGGTACATAACAACTCGGCACCGGCGGATCTCTCTTTTAACAGTCCTTTCATGTAAAAAAAATCATTTCCTAACAGTAACCTAAGCTCGACCGGTGGATTCCCGTTGCCAAATTGTTCGTTTCCGGCTTGCACAGGCGCTTTTTACCCTTGTTTAACTGGTAGTTACGCCACTGTTAAAAAGAATTATCAACATTTAATAGTATTTTGATCGGGGGGTCTAGGGGGTATGGAATACCCGCCAGGATAGCAAGTTAAAACTTGCATTAGTTTTAAATATCAATAGCACTAGAGTCCTAGCAGGCTCATGACTTGTTTAATCACGTGGTTCCATTGCTTCCTATTTCTCGCCTTCCGTTCCCAATCTCTCACATCCATACTTTTAAGATTTTCTTGCGCCTCTCTCCACCATCTACTCCTTGGTCTCACCCTTCTCCTCGTACCTCCAAAATCCATTTCACATATTATCTTCGGCACTCTTGTCTCACTCATTCTTATCAAATGACCCAACCACCTTAATCTTTTAATTTTGACGTAACCCACTATACTTTGTACTATATTCTTCTGATCCACCATCTTTGATTTTGAAAATTACTGAATCTTTTTATAACTTCAATAACTTTACACTCCAAAAAAGCTAATAATAGTTTTAAGTTTAACGTATTTCCAGAAATAAAATAAAAAAGCAATCGGATGTGGCCAAATCTAGGATCTTGTGAAAATGCAATTTAAATAAAATAAAAATATAATAAACTATTTAAGGGCCAAGACTATAACGGTGGGAATAAAATTAGTCTTGCCGATAAATTTATCTAGGAGATTAATTTATATTCGTGCAACTTCGGATTTACATTTATTTTTGACACATGAGGTGAATTAAATGCCATATTTTTAATTTTAAACACATTTTCGTATTTGTTATTAATTATAATATCGATTTTTGCTGTAAGATAACGTACATTTTACTATTATCAATATTTTTTATAGTAATCATATTATTATTAGTTAATACTTTATATGAGAAATTAAAATATATTTATTAATGACTCCGTTGGCCTTGTGGTTAACAAGTCGGCTTTCATTTTGTCATTCCGGGTTCGATTCTCACCAGAATCATAGTTTTTTATTTAAATTTTTATTTAAGTATTAAATTATTATAATAAGGGCCGACCTAAATGTATCTACTAGACTAATAATTACTTTTTTTTAATTTATGAATCTCCTAATTAAATTTTTAGTTTGTGAATGGTGCTTTACCTACGTACAAATTTAACTAGGAGATTCATAAATTAAAAAAACTAATTATTAGTCTAGTAGATACATTTAGGTCGGCCCTTATTATAATAATATAATACTTAAATAAAAATTTAAATAAAAAAAATATGATTCTGGTGAGAATCGAACCCGGAATGACAAAATGAAAGCCGACTTGTTAACCACAAGGCCAACGGAGTCATTAATAAATATATTTTAATTTGTCATATAAAGTATTAACTAATAATAATATGATTACTATAAATATTGATAATAGTAAAATGTACGTTATCTTACAGCAAAAATTGATATTATAATTAATAACAAATACGAAAATGTGTTTAAAATTAAAAATATGGCATTTAATTCACCTCATGTGTCAAAAATAAATGTAAATCCGAAGTTGCACGAATATAAATTTATCTCCTAGATAAATTTATCCCTAAGACTAATTTTATTCCCACCGTTATAGTCTTGGCCCTAAATGTTGTACCTAAAGTTTCTTAGTTAAACCAAAAATTAGTAGTTTTTGGTAACAGTTAAAATTCAATACTTCGGTAAAGCTACGTTTAGATCTGACACTTATTTCATGAACTTTTAGGGCCAGTTCTACAAAGCAAGTATAAACTAAGAATAAGCTATAACTGAGAATAAGTCTCTATTTTTTCTCTCTAAATTGCGTTCTACGCTTGCGTTGAACAAAATCTGTGTCACTTATTCTCCGTATAGCTTATTCCTAGTTTATACTTGCTTTGTAGAACTGGCCCTAAGTCTGGCAGAAATTCTGTCTCTCTTACTATCTCTTATTCTCCGAGTGTTACTCTTACTATCTTTTGCTGTCCGACATAAAATTCGTGCAAAAAGTGACAGATGTAACTGCACCTTAACATTTTCCTTTAGGACAAGGCAAATATTATCAGTTTTCCACTGACAGTTTTCCAAAGACACTCAGACATAGAAACGGCACTTTTTTTTAAATAAATTTTATACCGTAAACTAAAAAAATTATTCAAGGGGCCTCGAAAGAAATAACTATAGCCCATCCAAAATTATTGTGCTTTTGACTTACCATCGTGGAAATTTTCAACAAAGAATATGTTGAAAGGAAATAAGAAGAACATTAAAATTACTAAAAGTGCTGAATTGTGTTCCTTTAAAAAATATTTCCTATTTCTCAGTAAAATATGTCTAAACAATAAAATATTTTTTACAGAATGCCATTCCCTCAAGTCGGTGATAATTTATGTTCCTGAAGTTGTTAAGTCTGGAGACACAGTCACTCTCTCCTGCGATTATGATTTGGAACAAGCGGCACTTTACACAATAAAATGGTATCGAGAAGAGGTAGAATTTTATAGGTTCGTTCCTAAAGAATCTCCACCATCGAAGGCGTTTTCAGTGCCTTTCATAAATGTCGATGTAAGTATACAATTAATGATTTTTATTTTTATATTTCCTTCTTGATCGACTCTCGTCACTTTATCCTTGTCTGAAAAATTATGGTGAAATAATGTTTAACGGGTTCCGATTCGTTGGTTACTTGACAAAAATGTAATTAATAACATGGAGTATAGTTTCATTTAATTTTCTTCTAAATAACGAATAACTGGCAAAATTTTATCATCGACATTTATTATTAACGGTTACTTTCAATGCAATTTATTTAAGAGCACTCGGTATTAGCGGTTTATTTTAACTTTAATTAAAAATGTATTGTTATAAATTTTACAAATTCTACTGGAAAACGGATTATTTAATAAATTGTAATCTATAAATTATTAGCATGTGCTTAATACTTGGATTTAATTTAACCTGGGACTTGAAATTTAATTATCATACATACATTCAAATTAGTCCGGACGTACATGCAGACTTACAGAGCTACAGACAGTTGCTATATTTTAACCTGAGAGATTAAAAAATTTTATTCGTCTTGAATTAATTTTGCTGTTGCAATTCCACTTACAAATCATGACAATTTATGTTTACGGTTTTCCCGAGATAACTTAAAAACTTTTCAAGCACTTCCAGCAAGATGAGTAGTTCCCAAGTCCCAACACGTACGAGATATTAGATCTTCAGAACACAAAATTGTATAATTGCGTGTTGCGGTCAAAGAATAAAAATCTACTTCGGTACGTGCTATATTGACTATATTTCAGCATCTCGTAGAAATAATAACGACACATTTTTGTTACAAATTTTATTGTAAGAAAATGTTCAAAATATTTTTTATTTACTTTTTAATACTTGTCCCACTTTAGTGCTCTTGGACAGTCTTGTTACATAAAATTTATAAGTTTTAAACATTTTTGCTTTTGTATTTTACAATTTATATTACAAGTTCAGCAGTTTTAAAATAAAAAAAATATGCTTACTTTAAAATCTTCAAGTAACAAGTTTATATTATGAAAAACAAAAAATTGCAGAAAGAATTTAGAACCGCTGTTGGTTACGATGAAAATTTCACCTTGTGATACAATTTAATAATAGTTATAAATTTTACTATTTAATCCTTAATCAATTTAGTAGGAAACTAGTTAATCCAATCATGCACGTCATTTTCACTGTCTCAGCTGTCCACAAGGACTCATCCGAGTTTAAAACTGGCAGCACTTCCCTGAGGGACCCTGTATAGAGAATTTTTTTAGAAAAGCTGAGTTTCCTGTAGTTCAAAATAAAAAAATTACTACGATGAAAAATCTAAATGGGTTACCAAATTTCCCTACAAAAATAGATTAGGAAAACTGTCCCGTGGTATATGCATGATTAACTATTATAAACAACATTCGTCTCCAAATATTTGTTTACTGAAGCTACACAAATCTGTTTACTGATGTTCCAGGAATCTTTGGGTAATTTGATGTATTTTGCTTTATCAGGTTGAAACTTTGTTGAAAAATTTTATTTTCAAAATTCGGCATTGTAAAATTTATATTAAAACGAATCAATTACAAATTTAAAGTAGTACTGCTTTACAAAGTTTATTTCTTTATGAAACGTTTATAAGATAACAGAAAATTACTTAACGGGTATAAGACACAATTTTATCTGCCGTATAATCAGAGATATTATAGACTGTAACGAATTAATATAAATGAGCAGACGCATGAAAAGCAATCAGTGAATTCTAATAAATTATATGGTACTTTCGACAATATCATAGCTGAATCAATTTTTTTACATGAATAAATTTTATATAGAGGGACCATCTAGTTTTAAAACTTCATTCGATTATTAGCTTTTGGGTTTCTGCTCCATCTGGTGACTGGATTATTGTTACTTTACAATAACACGCTTCTGATTGGTTCTTGTACTTTTTATAATGTATTGTCGTGATTTAAGATGAAATCCAGCTTCGTATTGGTAATTTATTTCAATTTAGGGGATGATTTTTACCCATAGAGACAAGGTCGAGCACAGTGTTATAAGTGAGGGTCGATTTATGTTACCGTTGACACAAAAACACTATTATTGTTGAATGTTGGTGAAATCCAGTGATTTATAAAAGTTTTGTGGCAATTTAATCTGAAAAGAAACGAATTTAATTATTTGAATTTGGTGCGCAAAATCTTACCTATTTTGAGCTGCAAAAATGGTTTAAGTTTTCGTTTATCTGTTGTAATCTGAAGTTTTTCAACATGCAAGGTAGACAAAGTTGGAGTAGATGACTTGCCTGCGAGCTGTAGAGCCAGCAAGGCGTATTTTTGGTGAGGTCCACCTTTTAAGTGACCAATTTTCGAGTTTTCTTGGAAAACCAAGTGTTTTTTCAAGCATAATAGTAGTGCGAAGTGTCGTGTAAAGTGGACGAGTGTTTTTAGATTGATTTGGAAGTAGAATCTTCGAATTGCGGCGTTTTTGTAAAAACGCACATTGAAAATTTAATTGACCACATGTAGATGAAAATTTTGTCAGTTCCGCCATTGATGAATGATTTTTGTAATCACGATAATTACGTGCCTACAACTTAAATGCTTGGAAGAAGGAATTCAAATTTGTTGAAATTGAGATTAAATAAGTTTACTTTCCTGGATTTTGAGGTTAGTTATGCAATTTTCTGAGATTGATTCAGATTGGAAGAAATTTGTAAATAAACTTTATTGTGCGATTGCCGATCGTCCTTATTTGGATGTTTATGGAATAATTGTGGAAATTTGGAGTCACAATTCGAATTTTATGAAAATCACAGCTGCTCGAGGATGCAACAGGTTGGCGAGTGACAGATGTTCGAATGCAAGAAATTAGCGGTCCCAAAACGTCAACAACAAGTGCCACCGTATTGGTAAATAAAAACTTTATAATTTGTACACCATTTATTACTGTAATTTTATTTGTGTCACACAATTACATTTATAGAAACCTGGAGTATTTTGAGTTAGATTTGCGAGTAAATGCAAATGCGAAGGGTTTATATGCTCACAATTTACACTCCGACGACCAAAACGAATTTGTTCGTAGATAGCCTATGCTCGATCTGTTTAAGCTTGTTTTAAAGTTGAATTTATTTGATGAAAATTAAATTAGTCTTTTTCTACGAAGCTGGTTTTAATTTATTTTTTATACAACGATCCACACCCGAATTTAGTTTTTTGGTATTGTCGGTAAAGACAATAAATTTGATTAAGGCAATTCAAGCAACTTTGTCCTTAAGAGGAAATTTTCGACTGAGCAATATTTGTGCGGTATCTAAGCCGTATAATTTTATTTCATTTAGCGACCCGAAAGAGAGAGAAGTCGAACCCAGCTCTGAGATTTGTCTCGAAATAAAAGTGCGAACCGACGCATAGCTGCCGATAGCACTTTAGGGTGGAGATATTGTCCTAATTAATAATTCAAGTAAGGGTCGTAGGAAATATCTCTACAGTATATTTATATTGAGAATGAAATTTAAAAACAAATTTTTAATAATAGTATTATTATTTTACATAATCAAATTTACATTTAAAAAAATAATTAAAAAACAACAATTTTAAATCAGTATAAATAAAATAATTAAAAAACATATATTACATACTATGTATTTGCTCAAAATTTAAAACAAACTTAAACGAACTATTACCTAGTAAATATTCTAAAGGAAAATTAGTTTGTTCCTTGGAACAAAACATTGAGATTGTTCCACTGTGTACCATCTGAGACATTTCACATTAAATAACTATCCTCATAAAATAACTAAAAGCTATTTTATGTTTTATGACGAAATTTTGCATTAAACTATAATAATTCCCATAGCACAATAAGATTTTACAATAAAATGCAACTAATACAAGAACAAACTAAACCAATTATAATAAAATTTTACTTCTTCCCATCCAAAATCAAAACTCTGTTTTAACACCTTGGCTTAAACAAATATTTTGAATATTTCACTGTGGACAGTATTCCAGATTTTTTTTTCGATTAATTTCTTCTTTTAGGTTGTGTAAAATTTGAGCAAAAATCTTCTTTTCTTTTATGATATTTTTGACATTAGAAGCTGATTTCCGATATGATTACCTGGAAGACGATTTTTAAAAACATTTGTAATGAAAATCAATTTTTGCACTAAAATTCACGAAAATCTAATTTTATAAAAGTCAGTAAAGCAATTTGATACTTCAGTAAACAATTTTTATTAAATTATAACATTTCCAAAAGTCACGATAAAAATTTGTTTTATTTTTTATTTATATTTATTTGTCGCATTGTCGTAAGCTTAATTTTTTTGGGTCTTATTGCGTGCCTGTGGTATATGGACGTGCTGCAAATTTAGGACGTTACATCTTTCTTCCAAAAATATTTTATTAAAATTATTAGCA
This sequence comes from Rhagonycha lutea, assembly GCA_958510855.1. NCBI lineage: Eukaryota > Metazoa > Arthropoda > Insecta > Coleoptera > Cantharidae > Rhagonycha > Rhagonycha lutea. The sequence goes on from OY294036.1 coordinate 99,080,643, forward strand.
GGTCTTCGAATCTTGGTTCATTGCCTCGATGTCCCACCCAATGTTCATGGGTAACTAGCTAGAAACTTCTGTGAGTTGTGCAGTGTGACTCGGGTGATTCTTGACTACCTAACTGTGGAAAAAATGAGAGATAGTATATGCCAATCGCTAGATACAGCAATAAATAATACAAAGACAGGTGAAATGAAAGTACTTCAAGATATAAGAGTAGAATACGGTAGTATAACAAGAACTCCTCTAACAGAATACCAATAAAACTAAATTAGTCTGATTGACTAATTCCTGGGAACTTCTTTCGAGTTTCGTTATCTAAAATTCGTACAATACACAGAAAATCCAATTGCTGGAAACCAAACATCAGGTTCCTCTGTCATTTCGTAAACCCCAATTTTGATAAGACAATATTATAAAAATTATAATAATATAAACACAATATAAATTAGAAATTAGGTATAACTTAAACGTTGAAATAATTTCAGTTAGTCATTTGCTGACATGCCATGCTTTCTAACTCTTTTATAATAATATTATTCGTTAAATCCATTTTTACTTCAAGCGTAATTCTCTTCCAATCGTTGCATAAAATTGGGTAGAGCATTGTTTAATTGTGCTCTTTTTAATTTACATTATTTATTGTTACTATAAAACTAGATAATTTCAAAAACCACTACAATAGAAATATATAAGCGGTTTATATTTGCACTGAATGACGGACGTTGAGAAGTTTCTATGACGGTTTTCAACTTGACTGCATTGTACAAAAGCTCATACATTGCTTTAGTTCTGATACTGTTATCGTTTTAGAGTGAAAAGTTGTGCATTACTTTAATATGAATTACTCCTATATAATATCAATTGATAACAAGTGACATTTATGTGAACTAATAACAATACAAAAATTTAAATACAATAGAAGTCGTATATTATTATATGGGCGTGCGTTCACTTTACATTGTGTAGATCTCTTATAACTAGAGACAGGATAGTTAGGTAAAATAAAACCATAAAAAAGGCATTAAAAACAAGCAAAAAATAACAGAAAAGGCAAAAACGATGTCAGAAAAAAAGTGTTTCTTCCATCCAAAATCATACAAATTCAAGTTAAGTATTTAATTCAACCAAGCTTCTACATAGTTGACGAATAGAATGTTTCAATCTTATTATAATCCGGCAAGGCGTACCACAGAAAATTTTAAATAAAATATTTAAATTTGTTTAATTATTAATAAATTATAATAAACCAATTTTAAAATATTTAAATTTTAAAATTCAGAAATTAATTTAAAATAAGCAAAAACATAAAATTTTGGTTCAAAAGGCACTAAATAGGCAAAAACAACGCAAAATAGGCAAAAAACGTTGATTTTGCATAACAATCCTGTCTGTACTTATAACATAATTATTATATTTGGATTTTCTAAACTGATTACAACAATGAAATATACATAAAATTCGAGGACAATGACAACTTGTTTGTCAAAACCAACGAAATTTAAATTAAAAAAGTAATTACTATGGAAATTAATGCGTGAAATTATGCAAAAGTATTTATGTAGCTACAAAGAAAATAATACTTTTTAAGGTAATTTTGTTAAGATTAAATATATGCTTATTTACCTACACTGATAAGATAATAGTAAAGCAAAAACTCACTGTTTGGTTAGTATGAAATGAATAAAAGCATAGCGAATATGTTAATATTAACTCGGTGCAAATTTTGCAATATAAAGTTAATTATTCTTACCAGTTTGGTTTTATTGCTGTTGTTGTTTCACCTAATTAACGTAAACAACTCTTTTAATAATATAAAGAAAGAACAATTAAACTCATACGTTGTTCTTGACCAAAATGATTTCAATTCGACTGGCGACTTCGGAGCAAACACCAAATATATCTTGTATTGGATTCCGTTTTGGGACATTAAAGATTACGCAATGGGCATCGGATACGAACCTTTCAAAAATTGTGAGTATAAAAATTGTTATGCTACCGCTGATAAGCAATTTATGCCGTTGGAAAATTTTGATGCTTTACTTTTTCATGGTATTCACGAAAAAAATAATATGAAGCAACCTAGGGTAAGGAAACCAAACCAGATATATGTATACATGAATGTGGAAGCCCCAATATACATCACCCCAAATTTGAAACCATTTGCATCTTATTTCAATTGGACCATGTCATATAGATTTGATTCGGATATTGTTCGACGTCATGGTACGATCGTACCAAATGAGACTGATTATGTGCATCGTCTGGAAGACCTTGCTGGTAAAACCAAACTAGCGGCTTGGTTCGTAAGTCACTGCAAAACGACTAGCAAGAGAGAAGTTTTAGCTCAAGGAATTCAAAAATACATGCCTGTAGATATTTACGGATATTGTGGGACCTTAAAATGTCCCCATGATAAAATTCGACGGAAACTGTCATCTGAGGCATGTTACGACTTGGTGGAAAAAAATTACAAGTTTTATTTTTCGTTTGAAAATTCCTACTGTAAAGACTACTCAACTGAAAAACTCTATAACATTTTAAAAAGGAATATAATTCCTGTAGTGTACGGTGCAGGTGATTACGGTTTAAGTGCTCCTCCGTATTCTGTGATCAACGTGGAAAATTACGATAACGTTTCGCACTTGGTGAATTATTTGAAGTATCTAGATGAAAACGATGACAAATATTTAGAATATTTTGAATGGAAAAAACATTTTTATATCAGCAGTTCTCTTGAACATTCTTCATGTCAAATTTGTGAAAAATTAAACGACCCTCCAAGCCAGAAAGTTTATGATGACCTAGATACTTGGTGGTGGGGTGAAAATAAAGCTTTCTGTAAGAAAGGAAAACGTTTACCAAAAATTGTGACGCAGTTGCTTTAAAAATAAGGAATAAAGTGTGTGTTTTGTGAAGTGAATTTTTAAGTTTTATTAATTTTATTGGAACGAATATTTAATGTTGCTAATTATTATATTTTTTTAAATAATTATTTTCTAAAAGAAAATTTAAAAAAAATTTTTAAGCAACGTTGCTCATCCTCAAGTCGAATTTGTTAGAGCATTATCCAATGAGGTTCAAAAAATCCAATTTACAAAATTTTTTTGGAAGGAGCTGGAATTAGGAGATTTTACGTAATTTAAAAAGAGACATAGTAGGTATATCCAAAGCTAGGTCCTAGGGAGAATTGGTACCTTAATTAGAATTTTATTTTCAGATGCTCGTTGCTGTCCTCAAATTGAATTTGTAGTGAAATTGGTGTCAAACAACCACCAAGTTCCATTTGGGCTTCCATTTTTTTTGTATGAACCTCAAGGGTGACGGAATTGTTCCCTTATCACTCGGGATGGAGATGCTGCAAACATATATTTCTGTTTTCTTTCCTATTTCAAATTTGTGTGTGAAACTGATATCAATCGATAAAGATTCGATTTTTATGGATACCCTCAATAAATTTTTTTAAATTTGGTATAATAGCACAAGACCTTTCTTTTCAGTTAACTTAATAACCCAACTATACCAAAATCTCGTAACAAAAATATAAAGATTCAAAAAAGGATTCATCCTAGGGCCAGTTAAAATTTTACTTTTTTTTATAAACTATGCTAGATGAAATAAAAAGACCTTCAATTACAAAACCATGCTCACCATGTTATTTAGGATAAAACATCCCTTAATCTATGGCAAATTATTTATACAAAGCTGGATTTCATTTCGTTTCACGACAACTAAAAAACCCCCTTATGAGTAATCCCATCAGCAAACGTTTTTTCAAAATTAGTGCGACCTGGTGGTAGTTCTCATATAAAATCAAAGTGGTTAAATGAAATCTTTTCCACCATATAGCAAACTTTAGCCTTAATCATTATCAAATTTACAATAATCAATCAAAAATAAACTCTCCTTTCAATGTTTCACGTAAGTGAACCACCCCCCAAAATTTAAATGAATGCAATTTCCTTTCTGTATTGCAACTGGAGCATATCCCTTCGTATACTAAAAAACGTGGGCTTCTTAAGTCTAATGTTTTGCCCATGGTTTGCGTCCCAAAATTGTAAAAATCTCACACCCATTCAAATTCTCTCTAAGTATCAAATTTACAACTTTTTAATTCAAATAACTAATCTCATATCAAATCTCTAAAATAAAATCATCCCTTCAAATCAAAATTTCGCTATCGTCACCAACCCTATCATTTTAATCAAAATCTCATAATTTTTCAAAATTATGCGCGCAAAATTTTATCTACCCCCTATACTACTAAATTTTTGGTGACTCGACCAAACTTTATTCAAAACTTCAGCAAATTTTCTTTCTTAAATTTTCCTCAAACACTTTTCCATTCATTTCAAATCTTCCTTTGATGAACTACTATCAACAATTTCAATCTTGCGTACCTGCATAAACTTTATTTATAAACTTCCAATTTTACTAATCATTGTACTTAAATCCTTCGCTATAACTTTTATTTTTAATAATTATTTAAAATTTTCATTTTCTCATTTCAACAAATTTTCTCATATCCAAAAACGAGTGACATTCTACTGAAGTGGTCCTCTAGAAATAATTCAAATTTATCTCATAATACTCTATTCAATTCTCAATACAATCCCAAACATTCTCGTTATAGTAACAAATCCTTTCAAAACTAATTAATTCCATTTTCCATTTTATCAAATCATTGCATAATACGCTTTCAAAAATCTCTATCGTCGACTGTTGTCACTTGTTCATCTATAATTTTCTTTAATTACCTTAGATGGAAAACCTGTTTCCTGTCTAAATTTTCTTCAAAAACCTTCAAAAATTTCTAACTTGCTTCTATTTTAAAATTTGTTTTCATAATTTGCTATTAATTTCGCCTTATTTAAATTTTGTGATTATTTTTTTATTAATTGTTTATGATTTCAATTTCTTCAAAAATTCTTCTCCTTGGTGACGATTCTGCGTTTATTGGTTATCAAATTTACAAGTCCTTAGTTACTATTATTTACACTTTCATTTATTTACACTTTTCCATTTTCATAGCAGTCATCATAAAATTTTTCTTTCCCATTTTACTTAATTTATTGAGGTGGGTTGTCTTCATCGGTGGCTTTCCAACAAACCCTTCGATACGCCCACTTCTCCAAAATAACCTTCTGCATCCTAACCACTTCCATCTTCTTTACTCGTTTCCAAAAATTTTCAAATTTTCAATTTTTTTCTTTTCTCAAACATTTTTCCAATTTGGAAAAACCTCTTCGCTTTATTTGCCGGCATGACATCTTCATCCGCAATAACCTCTTCCAACTTATCATCCCCTCTTGAATTGGGAGCACTTTCCACTTCTTCATTTAATTTGTTAGAAATAATTTTTATTTCCATTTCACTTTTAATTTTCTTGGGGTAACTTTGTTTTCGCAACCAATTAAATTTTCTTTTGGCCTTCAGCTTTTTCCCTTTCTTCTCCTTAATTGTCTTCTCGAAAAAATCAGGACTTTTATATTACAATGTCGCCTGTGACATCTTTTTCTACCTCCAGTGTCTCTTGTACCTTTCTTCTGGAATCGTCCACTTTAGTGCCCAAATCTTGGGGCTTATTTTCCAAAACATCCCTTTTTTCTTTATTTGCCTCATGCAATTCCTTTATCAAATCCTCCCTTAAATCCGCCATTTTCCCAGTTATTTCTACGGACATACCGCTCATATTCCCGTTCACTTGATTTATTTCCCCCTTTAATTCATCTAGAACCTTATTTAAAGCCTCCCTTTCCTTTTGTGCCTTTTCGTTCCCTTCTAAAATAGTCATTAACATGTTTTGATTCATGACATTTATCATGGCCATTATTTTGTCCATGCCTGCCATTTCTGATTTGAACCCTTACCAATCCTGAATTTATTACAAAAATTTCAAATTGCGTCCAACACTCCGCACTAATTTCTAAACTGACTTTAATGAGCCCTAATTGACCTTCTCAAGTCGTACTACCCCTAATTGACCTTCTCGAGCTCCACGTTCAAATTATGGAAATTTTTGTATGTTTTTCAATGGCCTATTTTTAAGGAGTAATATTTTCCCAATAACGTTGTGAATATAGAAATTATTAAATTTATGCGCGAGCTATCTCACCAATAAGTGGGGAATCTTGAAAGACTAACTTCTAGGATCAGCAATTTTATAGATTTGCAATGGTGCCTAGTTCAAAATTCCAAGGAATGAGGGATCTTTTATAAAAGACGCCCACAAGTTTTTCCGATTTCCTTCAATTTGGAGATGGACAATGATTAATCCTTGGAGATGGATCCTTTAGGCATCCTAAAGGATTTCAAAACTTCCCTTTAAAAAGTAGTATTTAAAAAATTATAATAATTCGTTTATTTATAGATAATTTATTAAAACTTAAAAATTCAATAAATAATAAAGTTACTTTAGTCCTTGCTTTTAAAGCAACTGCGACACAATTTTCGGTAAAAGCTTGCCATTCTTGCATAGCGTTTTATTTTCGCCCCACCACCAAGTAAAGAGGTCGTCATAAACTTTCTCTTCTGGAAGATCGTTTAATTTTTTGCAAATTTGGCAAGAGGAAAATTCGACGGAATTATTGATATACAAATATTTTTTCCAATTAAAATATTCTAAATATTTGTCATCGTTTTCATCTAGATACTTCAAATAGTTCACCAAGTGGGAAACATTATCGTAACTTTCCACGTTGATCACAGAATACGGAGGAGCACTAACACCATAATCACCTGCACCGTACACTACAGGAATTATGTTCCTTTTCAAAATGTTGTAGAGCTTTTCAGTGGAATAGTCTTTGCAGTAGGAATTTTCAAATGAAAAATAAAACTTGTAATTTTTTTCCACCATGTCGTAGCAAGTTTCAGAAGACAACGATATTCGTACTTTATCATGGGAACATTTTAAGGTCCCGCAGGCTCCGTAAATATCTACGGGCATATATTTTAGAATTTCTTCCACCAGAACTTCCCTTTTGCTGCTCGTCTTGCAGTGACTTACGAACCAAGCCGCTAGTTTAGTTTTACCAGCAAGGTCTTCAAGCCGATCTATATATCCAGTCTCATTGGGTACGATCGTACCATGACGTCGAACCACATCCGAATCAAATCTATATGACATGGTCCAGTTGAAGTAAGACGCAAATGGTTTCAAATTTGGGGTGATGTATAATGGGGCTTCCACATTCATGTATACGTATATCTGATTTGGTTTTCTCACCCTAGGTTGCTTCATTTTACTTTTCTCATGAATTCCATGAAAGAGTAACAAATCAAAATTTTCCACCGGCATAAATTGTTTATCCGCGGTAGCATAACAATTTTTATACTCACAATTTTGAAAAGGTTCGTATCCGATGCCCATTGCGTAATCTGGAATATCCCAAAACGGAATCCAATACAAAATATATTTGGTGTTTGCTCTCATATCGACAAGTGAATGAAAATCATTGTTATCGTTAGTATTGAATGATTTTAGTTTTTCCTTTATACTACTAGAAAAGTTATTTACGTTATTTAGGTTAAATAACAACAGCAACACCAAACTGGTAAAGAGAATTAACTTTACTATATTCCAAAAACTGCACCTACTAAATATTAACATATTCACTATCCTTTTATTAATGGGATACTAACTAAAAAATAAGTTTTATTACTATTATCTTATCAATGCAGGTAAATATCCATAAAAGCAAACAGTCTAAAATAAAAAAAAATTAATCTAAATTAAAAGCTAAATCCTGCAATTCTATAATTGAATTTTAGAATTATTTAAAATTTAATATTGTAATAACTAGAGTACGGACTTTTAAGCATAAAAAATCGTGAAAATATCGCTTAAAATAGCACAAAAAATTGCCTATGCATAAAAATATGCATTAAACTTAAATATAATAACTAATAAGCATTAAAATAATTTTTTGAAATAAAATTTATTTGAAAAGTAACACAGTAAAATATGTACATAATTACTGTATATCGTTTTTACCACAATATGTTTCTAAAAAGTCTCTAAATGAACCGTTTTCTAATTTTGATAATTAGGCCAGTCATTGTAGGCCACCCTTTTCTGCCCCCCCCCCGAACATTGTTAAATTAAAAAAAACGAAATTCCGAAATTTATGCAAACCTTGGAGAACATTTTAATAATTAAAACACATCTTCAATAAAGTTTGCACCCTTCTACAATGACCGAAACATTGCAAACAGTAGCTTATTAATTTTTTTTAGTGTATCTTGTCGAAAAAAATTGCAAAAGTCATGCAAATAATTCCTTAATACAACCCTGTATGCAAATTAATAATCACAACTATTTGCAATGTTCCGGTCATCGTAGCAGGGTGCAAACTTTACAGAAGATGTCTAATAATTTATTAAACTGTTCTCCAAAATTTGCATAAATTTCGGAATTTTTTTCATAGAGTTTTTGCAAATTGACACTCTTCTTTTAACAATTTAACAATGTTCCGGGGAACAAAAAAGGGTGCAAAAACCGGATTAATAATTTTTTGACCTGTCACAATGTTGTCCCAAAATATAAAAACTTTTGCAATTTTTATCTAACTTTTCACTTTTTAAGTCCCCAATGACTGGCCTAAATGGTATTCGCGTTTTACATTAACAAAACGCCACCACACGGAATAATTTCAAACTCTATTCCGGACGTATACTATCTCCAGTGTGTTTATGGGTGTTAATTTGATGTTTTAATTTGTGTAAATATAGTTTTTTAAAAAACACTATGTGAAGTTAAGTAAAATCTTCTAATTTATTGTATTTTAATTGTAATTGCATTAACGCCACCACATGGAATTATTTCAAAGTCCATTCTGGACGTAATATAGTGGCGCCACCAACGGGAATGTAAAACGCGCTTTTTAAATCTAACGAAAACGTTTTCTGGTTTTGTGATAAACTGGAACCAGCGATTGACTCAAATAAAGTTTGTTGTTTGCTTGCATCATTTTTAAGATGTTGCATTATGTTAAATTTCTTTTCGCTTTTTATTTCCTATTACAACAAATATCAAGTCTTGCAGTTAGTTGTCGACTTTAAGATTTCTGTTATACATACAGGGTGTCCCAGAACTCAACGATATCCCTTGGAGGGCTGATAGGCCAGTTCATGACTGACTAGAATATCAATATATGACCTTAGTAAAAAATCGTTAGTTTTCGAGATATTGGCACTTTTATGAATTTCTTGAAAATCGACACTTTAAATCAGTTATCGTGTGCCACAGGTATGAAATTTCATGTTATAAGATTCTAATTTTGGTTAAGTAACCTTGAATAGCCCTGCTATTGAACACATATTCCAGTAAAACTAATAGGGCGTTACTTTTAAAGAAAAAAAGGTTTTTGCCAGACTCAGAAATTTTCTTTTTTATATTTGATAACTTCGACCCTTGATACTGCAAAAAAATGTACCACACTAACCTGGCAAGTTATTTTAAAAAATTGCTCATTTAGTGTAGTTTTCAAAATGGTGTAGAATTTCCTACAATTTTTCATTAGAAAAAAAGATATAGCTATTTTACTGCAAAAAGTGCTCGTAGTGAAATTATTACAATAATCAGGAATTCAAATAAAACCACTATTATTAAATTAAAGTGACAGGTATTTATTTAAAACTAAACAAAACACTATCAAAACGATACACTAACATAGCAAAATATCAATAAAAATCAAACAATGAACTTTTTAATTTTTTTTTTTTTTCGAAAAAACGGTTTCTGCTTTGTTTTATTGACTTATGTATTGCCTATTGACTTGGACTTATTGCATTGGAGATAATAACGAAAAATGTTCATAAATGTAATGCATATTAGCGTATTCCTGGGCATTTTATTGATGAGGCATAATGAGTCGTAATACAAATACATAGTCTACACGAAGACCAAGTTAGTTCGTTATTATCTCCAATACAATAAGTCCAAATCACTAGGCAATACATAAGTCCGTAAAACAAAGTAGAAATCGTTAGTATGAGCAGAAGAACAATACGAAAGCGAATCGATGCACAGCAAACACAAAATCACATTCTTTGATTTTTATTGATGTTTTGTTTTGTTAGTGTATCGTTTTGTTAGTGTTCTGTTTAGTTTTAAGTAAATACCTGGCACTTTAAGGTGGCCGAGAAATTGTTTTTTTTTGTTCGACACAAATCTTAAAAACGAATAAATTTAAAAAAATTCTGAAAACAGATTCAAAAAGCCTAAGTTTGAAACTACAAGGTGAGTAATTTAAAAAAAAAAATATCGCAAAAATATTTTTTTTTAGAATTTTTACCTATATTTTTTTCATCCTAAATTTTTAAAGCCCAAATTTGGATTCTAGTTGTAGCGTAAACTTTGAAGAACATTATTTCACAAAGTCGGTATGCTAAAGTTTTCTATTTTTTGAATTTTGTGTCGAATGGAAAATGTCTTTTTAAATCCTTATAGTAACACATGTATGTATGTTTTTTTTAAAATAACCTGCTGGATCCCTAAAGAAAGGCATTGTTTTAAACTATGGGTAATTTCAACCCCTCAGCTGCTATGGGGAATTCGCGCTACAGTCGCGGCACCTAGCGGATTTAGTGTTTTTATGTGAATTTCTCGGCCACCTTAATCTAAAAATATTATTTTTATTTGAATTCCTGATTATTGTCATAATTTCACAATGAGCTCATTTTTCAGTAAAATAGCTATATCTTTTTTTCTAAAGGAAAATTGTAGCAAATTCTACACCATTTTGAAAACTACACTAAATGAGCAATTTTTTAAAATAACTTGCCAGGTTAGTGTGGTACAGTTATTTTTACAGAATGAAGGGTCAAAGCTATCAAATAAAAAAAAAAAAAATTTTTGAGTCTGACAAAAACTTTTTTTTCTAAAAGTAAGGCCTTATTGGTTCTATTGTAATATGTGACCAATAGCACAGCTATTCAAGGTTACTGAAGCAAAATTATAATCATATAAGATGAAATTTCGTACTTGTGGCACACGATTACTGATTTAAAGTGTCGATTTTCTCGAAATTCATAAAAGTGCGTCAATATTAAGGTTACTTTGTTGCTCAAACAATTGAATATTCTTCTTCTTCAGGTGCCTATCCGATTTCGGATGTACGGCAATCCCCCCGACTTAGCCAAGAAGGCTGCCCAAGTAACATTTTTCCCTGGTGAAATTTAAATGTCTCTGCTAGGGCCCTAGCAAATATCTGCCAGGGGGTTATAACAGGGTTTTTTTGACAGAGCTCTTACAGATACCTGGCAGGAATTTGTAACGGATTATTTGCAGAGCCCTGAAAATTAACTCTGGTAGAGCCCTGTTAGGGCTCTGTTAAAAATAATTCGCAGGGCCCTGCAAGAAATCTGTGGCAGAGCTCTGGCAGAGTCCCTGTTACAGGTAATTTGCAAGGCCCTGCAAAAATTCTGCGGCAGAGCCCTGACAGAGTCCCTGTTATAGGAAATTTGCAAAGCTCGTATATACCACGTGGTCTTCATAAAAATTGTCTTTTTTACCATTTTTCAATTACTTTTAATTTTAACAATTCATTAAATTTAAATACTATATTGTACTTTTAATAGTAGATACCTACTACAGGTAGATATAAACACAATGCTTATTAAAATTTTAGCAAATCAGAATCAAGAATTTTGTTAACGATGTAAGCTTTCTTCATTCATATTGGTTAAGATTGTTAAAATGAATATCTTCAGAGATTTATTGAAAATTAATTAATCGATTTTTTCAAGCAACCAACGATATGACAGAAACTTTGTCAGGGTTACAGAGACAAACAGAGACAGCTACATTGACAGTTATCTTTTATGAGTTACAGGTATAAAAAAATTCGTAAGCGCCTCGTAATTTTGAGCCAAAAATGTAGGTCTAGTTACTATGTAACGAAGTAGGATAGCGCTATAATAAATATTGTTATGAGAGAGAGAGATAAAATATTTTTAGTTCAGGTCATTTAGAATATTCTAGAATATTAGAAATACAAAATACAAAGGCTAATCCGCTTCGATTTTAAACGTCATTTATGTGCAATTTATAAATTTTAACAGTTTATTTATCCAATTTAAAGAAATCATAATTAAACCACGATCTAGAATTAAACAACAAAACTTTTTATCATTTTGTTAAAAAGTGATTACATTTTTACAGTCCCAACAATTTAAATTAATATCCTATTGCTGAACTTAACTATTACTGATTCGTTTTGATCAATATTAGTTATCAAAAATTAAATTTCTCATATATACAGCACTCACAATTATTCTAGAAATTTTAAGTTAAAATCTGATTTTTATAACTTATTTGCCGATGGTAACCCATATTTACAAGACAAAATATATCGGCCCTAAATATTAATAAAATAAATTTTTGTCGCATTCTTTAAAAAAGTTAATTTTTATTTTTAACTTCTTGCAATCCATACTGATTGTGTAATTATGTAATTGAACTAATTTAACTCTGGGGCTTTCAATTTTATTACTACATCTATATTTGCAGTTACAATTACGAATTATTGTATCATATTTTAAATTGCGATGTTTTACATCGATATAATTTCCATTTTATTAAAAAAGGTAAGTAAAATACGTTGATTTCTCAGCGGTTCACTCATTATTATACACAAAAGTGTGACCATCATATTACCAGTAATTTCAAAATAATTTATAAGTAGGGTCCGTAGGTAAGTGGTAAGAACGAGAGGCTACGGAGCAGTCATGGATGTAGGTACAGGTTCGAATCTGGATTGTAACAAAAAATTTTAAATTTAAATATTATTTTCAGGATAGGTAACAACATCGACAGAATGGAATTCAACCAATAATACAGAATACCAAGCATTAGAATATATTAATAGATATAATTAATAATGTAACCATGTAAATAAAATTGAAACCCCCAGAGTTAAATTAAATTAGTTCGATGCGATGTGTAATAACACAATCAATGGATTGCAAGAATCTAAAAATAAAAATTGATTTTTCTAAAAAATGTGACATAAATTTATTTTATTAAAATTTAATATTTTTTTTATACCTGTCTCTGTCTGTCTCTGTAACAGGGACAGACAGAGCCCTGCCAGAGTCTCTGTCACAGAGACTCTGGCAGAGTGCCTGACAGAGCTCTTGCAGAGTCTCTGGCAGGGTACCTAACAGATACCCTGTTAGGATTTGCGACAAATTTTCTGCAGAGGGTTTGCAGGGTCCATTTTCTCTGTCTCATGTTATGTGACAGAGCCCTGTTACAATCCGATTACAGAGACAGGGCCCTGCGAAATTTCTCTGCCAGAGCCCTAGCAGATATCTAGCAGGGGGAAAATGTTACTTGGGTGCACCAGGGAAATGTTAATGTTAATGGGGTGGTGGTTTGCCTTCCCCTTAGTCCACAGATCAATTTTGGACTTATTTAGATCATTAACATTTTAAGGATTTTTCTTGGCATATTACTCTCGGTGGTTTGCCATTGCCTTCCGAGGGGAGACAGTCAGAATAAAATTCTTACTTTACTCGGATTCGAACCGGGTATTTAGCGTTCATAGTCAACTCGCGTGACCGCTAAGCTCCCACCGCTTCATTTATTTATTCATAATTGAATATAGGATTGATAAACTCGTATCAAAATAGCAAGATCAAGGAAGTCATTAATAAGTAAAAACAGTACAAGTTGAGTATTTGCGTGTTTTTTTTAGATATATGTGTATCTTTTTTTAATATAAATTTTAAACAAATTAATTTATGACAATTTTTGATTACTGACATAGACGAAACTGGGGGGATAAGCCCACCAAAATTCAAGTTATCCCCCCCAAAATATCCCAAAAAGTATTAGTTTTTAATGGCGATATTATGAAGAATCGATTAACTTAATATTCGCAACCCTTACCCTCTTAGTAAACACTGAATTTCCACAGAAATTTCATTTTTGAGTTGGCAATCCAACCACTTAGTTGATTTCTTAAGAAATGTTAAGAACTGTCCCTTTATTTTTCTATGCTTAAAACTGATTTTTGAAGTAATAGTGTGGTAATTTTTGAAATAAATAAATATTAACAAATTTTAATTACTGAATATTATGCTATTATGTGTAAAAACTATTTTTGTTATTATGATATTTCAGTTTAGTGGGGAAAGAAACTTGAATTGATTAGCAAACAATGAGGTTAGCGTCGAAGGCCAGGCTTTCGAGAAGCTTATTATTTTTCAAAAATTAGTTTTTTGCCCCTGAAATCCTAAAAATTAGTAGAAAAACATCTTTTTATAATTTCTAAATTCAAATCTAAGCTCTCTTGACCTTAAAAATCAAAATTTTTTGCCTGCGGCGCACTTTCAAGTTGTTTTTATCCCCCCCTTAAAAAAATTGTTTGAAAACATTTTTTTAACCCCCCAAACTTTTGACCCTAGTTGCGCCTATGATTACTGACATTGTTGGGGTCGCAGAAAATAAGCAAGAAAATTTGGAGGTCGCGTCGTAAAAAGGCTGAGAACCGCTGAACTAGCCGATCAGCTCTCCAAGGGATATCGTTGAGTTCTGGGACACCCATAAACAAAACCTGTTGTCAACTAAATTTTAAATTCAAAGTAAGCAAATTATAAATTTTAGGTATTTTTTATGGATCTACTGCAATTTTTTTTTAATTTATCGAAAATGTGCCAAAATAAGCACTAAAAATGCTTAAAAATAAATCTAAGCATAAAAATGTTAAAATAAACATATAAGCATAAAAAAATAGCGCCAAGTGACTTATTATTTTCAAATTCGTGGACATTTATAACAATTACGCTTCTGCTATCAATATTTATGTTTAGCAAATTTGCTAGAAATCCGTACTCTAGTAATAACTAATAACTATTCTGTTAGTATTTTTTCGTTAAAATCTGTTAATTGTTTTTGTTAGAAAGGCTACATATTTAAATGGTTGTATTTTTGAAAATATTCGACATTGGAAGCTCAAATCAACAACAATCCGAACCGTTCTTAGGGTCGATGTCGGAAAAACTAATGAGAAAAGTTATAAAATCAAAGACATAATTACATATGGACAAGACCATAAAGGTTAAGGTTAACCAAACAGGTATAAAAATTTTGCATACCAATTAAGTTCCAACTAATGACTTTCTTACTAGTTTCTGATAATCCCGTTATTCTGCCAATTAAACTGCTAAGAAAATTGTATGCAAAGTTTTAATAGAAATAACCTACCAAAAAATGAAAACTATGATTTCTCATAGAGTAAAATTTCCTTGTAGTTAAATTAAGTTCAAGCAGGTGTACCTACCAAGATTTCAGCTATTGCAAAAAATAAAAAAACACTTTATTTGAACCTACCGCAGGGAAGTAATTATTCAAGCTGTGGTTTACAATTACTTTACAACTAAAGCAGAAATTCACAAATGAATATTTACAAGCAACGATCTTTAACCAAGTTCCCCAACAAATTAGAAATTAATATTAAACGCATAAATAATAAGATCGATGCTAATTTATTTACCACATAACACACTAAACTTGCTAAAACAACATTTGTAGGGCTTCCAGTTGATTTACTAAATAAGTAGATCGTGGATGAGTTTTACATGAGCTAAGTATGCTTATTTTGATAAAGTAGAGGATGTAGATAATAGGCAGCGATCTGCTTTGCCGTGCGTTTCTCAATTTGGATGTAACGGTTTTAGGTGCTAATTTTTCAATTTCAACGTAGCTGCACACATTTAAGCATCAAGCTAAATGCACGCAAAAATTAGATTTAAGAGGATGTAGAACAAATTTGTAAAGTGTAAGGAACAATTAATTTAAATTAAATTTTATAACGAGCTACTAATCATAATTTTATGATTAAATTTGATAAATAACAAAGATTTATTTACTAGCCTACCCTGCCATGATAAATACTAAAATAATATTTTACTTTATTCAAGACTTACGCTGAATATATATTCAGCACTTGGGAATTATCTTTCCAGAAGATTAACACCAATTTATATTTTTATATTCATATATTTTGAAATACCTAAAAGTACCTTATAGTTCGCCAAGGTAAAAGAATTATTTGTAAAATTTTCAAACGATAATCGATTTTCTGTGAAGATTGTATAAATATCCTGAATTTTATTCTTTTACCTTTATTCTTTCTTTATTTTTCCTCTTAGTACTTGTTTTAGTATTTATCAAGACACGTCAACGATTACAATAAATTGCTGTAGGTACTACACGGTCGTTTCATAATACAATTTATTTGTACGTTTACCGGATAGACCTTTAAAGCAAACTTTCAAAAGGTTTCGGTTTTATCTTGCAATAAGGTACACATTTTGTTTGCAAATTGCTTTCTTTGATGAATAGTTGATAATTCTTTTCTAAATTCAAATTGAACTCTTGGAAATACGAAATCTACGTGACAAAAGCAAAATACTCTTTATTTTATTATTGCTCTCCATTAAAGCGA
The DNA here is from genome assembly GCA_958510855.1 of Rhagonycha lutea. Lineage (NCBI taxonomy): Eukaryota > Metazoa > Arthropoda > Insecta > Coleoptera > Cantharidae > Rhagonycha > Rhagonycha lutea. Next base: position 99,097,091 of record OY294036.1, read on the forward strand.
ACCGATAAACTAATCGGAACGTTAAGTCGTAGACTCAAAGAAAAGCGATCCTGAAAACCGTGGTGGCAATTTGCAAGCAATGTATGAAGCAACAAAACGTGAAATCGATTTAATGAAGCGGTTATGCAGAAATGCACAATTTTCAGGCACCAAAGTACGTAATTTTATTTATGCATGTTTCATATTTCTAAACCCAGTTGCTTCTACCATAAAACAAAATTTAAAATATTTTTATTAGCCACTCACTTCGCCTAGTAGTGCTAAACTAAATTTTATTATGGACGACCATAAAATTCAACTAATGAAACTTTTGATGACATGAAAAGTATCTTGTATGATGAATGTTCTTTTGTAACCTTTCTTTATATCAAATGTCAGTTCACTTTTTATCATCTTTCAACAATTTTTTATACTGATATACACGTTTCAGTGAAGGTCTTCAGTCACTTGAGAAATATTTTAATTAAATTAATGAGAAACTAATGCAAAATTTAATTATAAAAATGTCTTTTGTTACTTTGTACAGCCATACTTGACTATTCATAGCTATAATGAAACTGAACTACATTAGTTTAATTAATTTCTACAGCAATGCCTCACCATAAAAAATGTCATTCAAAAGAAACAAAACCCGGAAAAGCAGCTATGTTCGTTTTATTGCTTTGATTGAAAAGGCTCACAATTATTTGCTTGGGGTACGGTGCCCTCTTAATTTAATAAATCCTTTAAAACTTTCAATTCTTTCGCAAAACAGAAAGCAAAATTTTGTAATTAATTTGCTGTTACTTACAGGTTAATTCATGTTCATATCTATGATCTATAGAAAAGCTTTGCTGATCAATAAGTAGGAAACTATGAAAATCCCAAAGGATTAGTTATGCGGTAAATTTTGAAGCTTTCTGAGCAGTCGACTTAGTTTCAAATGGACATTAAATATTGGTTTTTAAGCTATATAGAATCAATATGAACTGCACTCAAAAAAAAACAAGTAAGCCTTGTCATTGACGTCAGATCTACTTATTATTAGTAAGCCTGGTTTGCGATCAAGCTACGATCAGAAAGATTAAAGCAATCCTCATTTCTCTCACCAGAATATGCCAGCCAAATAATATTTTTAGCTAAATAGCTGCTGCGAATTTCAGTAGCTGCTTATAGCTCACTGGCAGATTGTTTGATTGCGAAAGAAAGTGTTTCATGCACAGTAGAACAAATGCATGAAACAACTGGCCAAAATAGAATAGAAAAGCTAGGAAAATTGGTACACACAGGATAGTATTGGACTCTACAAGAAAAACTATGTATCTAAAATTAATAGAAATCCTGATAAACCATAATTTTAATTATTTTTAATGATTCGTTTAGTATATTAAAAAAACCTTAATTTCCACTATTCCGAATCTGAACCTTCGGGGTTGGAAAGCTTTACTGCATATTTTTATTTTATTGTAAATATTATGTTTTTGCATATTATGTACTATATACAGGGTGTCCCCGCACTCACTTTACATAACTTAGGTGGTGATAGAGCAGCGGTCGGCAACCTTTTGGGTATTGCGGACCAATAAATTGGCAATTTAAATTTCGCGGACCACTAACTTTTTAATTGTTCACTTTGATCGCTAAATTTTTTTGAAAAACCTTTTTTTAACTCTATGTCATAATTAACTAAACTTATTGAATCCCACGCTTACATTTGCTCTGAGCAACATGCGAGGAACATATTTTTACGTATAACCAGTGGCTGTTTTAGAACTTTTGAGGCCCCCATCTAAATATTTTCATTACCCCTACAACTTACAGCAATAATTTTCAACCTCCGACACACGGGGGGTGAAACCCCGTCCATTAGCGCCGCAGGCGACTTTTTTTTTAAATACTGTCTATTTTATGTAGGAATATTGCACATTAAAACCTGGTTTTAATACCTAATCCCAACCCAGAAATTAGGTCCATCAAATTTTCACCAAATGTTGCTATTTAACTAGATTTCTCGTGGACTTTGGATTTTAACTCTTTTACCTAATGAATCTTGACAATTCTTGTACCACTGAGTTTCAATTTTCGTAATTAATACAACTTGAACATCAGCAAACCTTTAAATGTAGCCAAGCAGTTGTAATTTTATATTGGTTAATTTTCAATGTTTGAGGCCTCTTCGAAAATCCGTCACTGGAGGCAGCTAAACACAATTTATTTTTTAATTAAAAATTTCATTAAATGAGCTCATCACATTTCATTAATGTCAGAATTTTTTCGCGGACCACTAAAATTACGCCACATACCACCGGTTGCCGACCGCTGTGATAGAGGACACTTTTCTAAGAACAATATTTAACAAAAAATTTTTTCTAAATTCAAACCGTCGAGAGTTAGGCCTCTTTAAAGCATTTTTTTTAATTTCCACCTTCACGTGGCCATAACGCCGAAAATATTGATTTTCAGTAAAAATGCTTTAGTGAATTTTTAAAGAGCGTAAAATAATCTACAAACTAGATTTAATCCTTTTATTGTCTAAAATCAACGGCTTTCGAGTTATGAATTAAAGTAAGTTAAAAAATTTGAGCTTTCTTTTTTTTTGTTTTCTTTAAAACCCTGTATCTTTCAAACGAAAAATTTTACAAAAAATCCGACGCCCCATTCCGGATAGGAAATTTAATGGACTACAACTTTTGTCTAATAAAAATTTTTGAAAAACCAATCCCTTTCACAGAAAATCAGAAAATAATAAACAAGGCAGCTACAAAACAAAAAATTAAATTCACTAATTTTTTTATTTTTTTGAAAAATTAATTTATTGATTAATTTTAAACTATTACATTATGTATAGGTAAATGTTGAAAATGGCCACCCTCATTTTCAATACACATTCGTGATCGTTTTAAAAGATGTTTTATAGTATTATTTATAAAATTTCCTCTTTTGTTAAGAGCCATTAAGCAGTGGTGGTCAACAAGGTCGAGGGATCGACCGCTCGATCACGAGGCCAATTTTGGTCAATCTGTGAGTGTGAAAAAGTGTCAAAAAAACGAATTTCTGCGATTAAAAGTTTCGAAAAATCAACTTTTTTCGATTTTTTCTAAACAAACATCTTTTAAAACAATCACGACTGTGTATTGAAATGAGGGTGGTCATTTTCAACATTTACTTAAATAATGTAATAGTTTAAAATTAAAATAAAATAATTTTTCAAAAAAAAAATAAAATTTAGTGAATTTAATTTTTTGTTTTGTAGCTGCCTTGTTTATTATTTTCTGATTTTCTGTGTAATGGATTGGTTTTTCAAAAATTTTTAATAGACAAAAGTTGTAGTCCGTTAAATTTCCTATCCGGAATGGGGCGCCAGATTTTTTGTATAATTTTTCCTTTAAAAGATACAGGGTTTTGAAAAATACCAAAAAACAGAAAGCTCAAATTTTTCGACATTTTTGAAGTTACTTTAATTCATAACTCGAAAGCCATTGATTTTAGACAATAAACGATGTGAATCTAGTTTGTAGATTATTTCACGCTCTTTGAAAAAGTACTAAGCCATTTTTACCGAAAAATCAATATTTTCGGGGCTATGGCCACGTGAAGGTGGAAATTAAAAAAAATGCTTTAAACAGGCCTAACTCTCGAGGGTTTGAATTTAGAAAAAAATTTTTGTTAAATATTGTTCTTACAAAAGTGTCCTCAATCACCACCTAAGTTATGTAAAGTGAGTGCGGGGACACCCTATATATGCAACCAAAATGAAGAGAATATGGGAGAGATGTTTATAATACTTTTGAATATCATAATAGCTAACGGGCTAAATTATAAGACAGAAAAACTGAAATCCGATCCTTAATGATCATTAACTTGGTAGTACGACGAAGGCATAATCCTTAATCGGTAACACCAACAGGCATTGGTTTGTAACTGTCCCAAAATAATTTTGAATTCACTCAATTGTGAAATTATTAATTAACCAAGGTAACCTGCATATTAAAGCATTGGTAAGCAAATGGTAGAAGTTTTATTAGCGACACCTGTTGAAGATGAATTGAACTTGATTATAATGTGAGGACTGGAATAAAAAAAATTATTCAAATATTATTTTGAAATACTGAATAGATTTCAATGTTAACATATTGTCGTGTTGCACGGCTCAATGACGCCCTAATTATGGTCAGGGATGAAACCTCGCCTAATGTGTACACTCGAACAATAGAGTGCCGGCTAGCTTTAAGTTAGGTTCACAAATTTGAGGCCACAAATATCTACAGGGTCGTAAATTCAACGTAATTAAGTCAATCAAAGATCTCAATAAGTCAGAGGGCAATTTATTTAGACTTAGCAAATTCAAAAATGGAGCAATTTTGATAATCTCTGACACAAATGTCAAGCAATGTGCAATATGGTGTGTAAAGTGTACAAACGATAAATAAAAAGTATCATTTACTGTCAAAAACTCAGCTATACCTTCATTTAGCGTTATGTTAATGTAAAATGTGTAACAGGAATAAAAATAATTTTGTACAATAGTGTTTTGATACAAAGAGTTCAGATTTCTTACTTGAAATGATAAATTGGTGTCGAACGCAATTTGTGTAACACTCCGTACATCAGCAACGATCCAATTCTGCAGAACGCAACCCATATGTCAAATGGCTTCCCGCTTCTATACGCACGGTAGTACGACTTCTGTAATTTTCCAAGTCCTGTGATTTTGTCCAGAAATTAGTGACGTGACGTGTGAAATTTCTCCTGTGGTGCTTCCAAATCTCAAGGATTGATTTGAATAACTTTCTTCAACTTTTAAACCCAAACGGTCTTGAAAACGTGCGACTTTTTCATTAACCTCAAAATTTTTATGTGATATTCTATAATCGACAAATTTACTGGTCATCGATGATAATAAGTGATGTAAAACTCGTTCATATACCAAATCACTCATTAATTTTATCTTCCTCACTTTATTTCAGGTTTAACAAACCCAAAATGTGCAAATTTTAATATCGTGGTCGAAATTTACTTGCGACCAACAAAAAACGTGTGAAAACTCCGTTTCACAGAAATAAAATCGTTTTTTATACTCACGATTTATTAGCTCGTCGATATAATCGCTTTTGTGACCCAAAAGCTCACTAAAATTGTCTTTTTGGGAATAATTGCGAATCAAGATCCGCAAGTATCAAACGTGTCCCAAGACGGTTTGTGCAAGACCCCCTGACGGAAACGGACTTATCAAACTTATCCATACCACCATAAACATCCAAAATTCAACACAAAAATCGTGAGTGGTCACTTCCTAGCGCCGTTTATTCAAATTACAGAAATTTTCCAATTTCAGGTACACAATTGATACACCCGTGTAAACACATCACAAATCGCAAGAAGCACATCACACTTATAAGAAAATCAAATCTGTTTTAGTTTTATGCGTTTAAAGCTACAATTTTATTGCTAGTTATGCAAAATTATCTCCATATTAGGTCTTACAAATGACAAATTTTAAACTTTAAAGAAATTCCCTAACCGGCTTCTTTGATTGACTTTATGACATTTCAATATAAATAATATAGTTAAGAATTTTTTCAATAAAAAAGATTAGTAACAATAAATGCGATATAATTAAATGAGACGGTCATTGCCTTGCAGCTAACGCAGTTGGATGCAAATGCGGGGCACCGGGTTCAAACCTGGGGAGAGTCAAACTTTCTTATGACTAGTCTCCGTGCTTCGGAAGGCACGTTAAGCCGGTGGTCCCCTGGGTTAGTGAATTGCCACCATTAACATAAAAAAACCAGGATACATGGCACATCTGATGACAAGTCTAGCAAGCTACCTGATGGATGTAAAATATTTATATGCTCATAGAACCAACACTACCAAGGAAACGACGCAGATGTTGGTAATAACAAGCCATAAGGCTTAAACTAAGAAGAAGAAGAAGAATTAAATGAGTGAGTGAATGACATTTCTCGTATGGTCTTTGAAATCAAGCCCTGTAGTACAAAGTCATAATACATTAGGGCCTCAATATGCGTCGTTTCGATTTACTTTCATCATTTCAGATTTGCACATAATCACAAAAAAATTTATTATAATTAATATTTCGAATTTATTTGGAAAATTAGTATTGGCATTTTAATTTGTTTTTGCAATGCTGTGATTATTTTGACACGGGTATAAAAAAATCCTGTCATCATCAGGCTACCGACAAAAAAAATGTCATACATATTGAAGTGTAATTTTCAACCCTCAAATATGAATTATCGAACTTTCAAATTTTCTCTGTAAAATTTACACTCGGGCGGAGAAATCACCTTCTTATCCGGCTGGCTCAATCGGTTATCTCTTCAACGCCGGCCCTTATCAGCCGACCTTCAATGCCTTTTCCGAAATAATTCCACTTGCAAATTGTATACTTCACAAATTTTCTCTTCAAAATTGTGACTCTAAAAGAAATAGCACTCTTTCAAATTTTACTTATCTTTTATTTTCAAATAAATCAACTTTTATAATTATTCAAAATCAAAATCAAAAATGTCGACCGTCCACGACTTGGACGGCGTACGCAAGTCTTCCTCATTTTCATCCGTTTCGTAATTAGCAAAGCTTATTCTTTTGCTCAGTTCTTCACAATATTTTACCCATTCTTGTTTTTCCTCGATCCTATTCTTTTTCCTCTCTCTTTTATCTTCTATTCTTTTCCCTCTCTCTTTTATCTTTTATTCTATTCTTTCTCCTCTCTCTCCTGTCTTCCGCCATTTGTTTTAATATTAGATCAAGTTTATCCATCTCTGTAGCCATGTTGAAATGTACTGATAGATAACTAACTTTTCAAAATTTTAAATCATCTCAGGGTCAAAATGTAGGTCATTGGATAAAACTTTCTCCGTTTTTATCTAGTCAAGCCCCACGTTGGGCGCCAAGTTGACATGTAATAATCCAGCCCCGAATTTAAATCTTCCTGAAGAAAACTCCGTTTCCAGGATATAATTGAGACTCTTGAAAAAAATCTTCTTCGGTCCTCGATAATTAAAATTATAAGTTAAACCGCTTGGTTTTAACTTTCCAAACGGGCGGATTATCGCAGTCTTCCTTTATAGCTCAGCGGTTCCTTCTAATCTTGCAATTAGTTGCCCTTATCTGCGACCTTGCAAATTTTTCCTTTTAAAACCAAATTTTCCAATTTTAAATTTTCGAATATTATACGTTCAATTACTCCAACTCTTGAATGCTAAAAGATCACTGAAAACCACTATTTCTCAATTTTACTCTTATTTATTCAAAAAACTCAATACAAAATTTCCGCTTTGCGGGCACCGAAATCAAAAACCAACCCGCGCCTCCGTAGGTAAGCGGCGAGTGCTCACGTATCCTCTCCTTATCATTGCGACCTCGACGAGCTCACGTCGTCGCAGAAACTTCAAAATTTATACAAATTTCAATTTTAAATATTGAGCTTCCATTATCATATCGACCGGCTACTTTATTACATAAAAAAACATGACATCAAATTATTTAGAAAATGATTATACTTTAAATTAAGGAAGCGTAGGAGTGACGGTCGTTAGCATAGCGATTAAGCGCATAGACTGCTAATATAGAGAACCCGGTTCGATTCCGAGCAAAGTAAGAATCATATTATGGTCGCCTCCGCTCGGCAGGCAATGGCAAACCACCGGGGTGTAATCTGCCATGAAAAGCCTTTGGTGAAAGGGTCACCACACCCTGCAGAAGGGTAATGGACTGATAAGAAGGAGTGGATTAACGAGATCCCCGCTCTCCACCCAAGAAAATATTGATTTTTATTAAACAAATGCAGTTATTGAAGGCAACGGAGTTGAAGCATTATAATAATAAATAATTTCAATAAAATTAAAAATGTTAGCATCCATAATAAAGACGATTGATTACATATATTTATATACCATGGACACAATAAAGCACCGAGGATCCTGCAGCTTCATCGTTCTAAACATCGTATCTGATTTATTATGTAGATCTGTGTCTTCATCCTTTGCTCTATATAGATGTGTTTCGCTAAGATATTTGATGGCTTCCCAATTGTCTTCTCATTTGTTTAGACTTTAGATAATGAAACAACTAACTTAATATGGAAGCCATACAACGCTGAGTGTGGTGAAGTGAGAGACTCGGTAAGCTATGAATGCTGATTAGGAAGTTGAATTTTGAAGCGATAAAAAATCGAATGTTGCTGTTTTGCTGCTAATAGAAACGCCTAAACCTATTTTGAGACCATCAAGTTTTGTAAGTCCTTAAGAACACAACCTCTCATACGCTTCCGACTTCTTGAATGTAGGTATTGAATAACATATAAGACGCCTCTTTGAGTTTTCACGAGCGTTGTTCAATGTTTTAGAAGTATTCGTATCACTATCTGGAACGTTCCATTAGGAGTGCTATCTATTTTAAGTGTCTCTCCAACAATTTACATATTGAACATTGAACAGCATACTTAAATAATTATTAAGTATTAAAAAGTCAAATTAAATTTAAAAAATTAGTTTCATATCCGATAAGAAAATTTAATTTAGCTGCTCTTGGTGTGCAATTAATTTCATAAGATTTAACTTGCACGATTGAATGAAATATTATTTTTGTAAAGCATTAGAGAGAAGTTAATACCGTAGAAGTGTAATATTATCAAAAATTTAATTTGATCGGATTTTCGTCGAGTCGTTTTGTATATGGCTGTGCGATATATCAATGGAATTGATTTAGATTTCAAAGTTTTTATTTTTAAGTATGAAATTTATTATTGTCATGAGTGCAATAAATGTAGCGTCTATTATGTGGAAGTTCCTGTGGGCATTGTCGAATTTTTAGTCTGTCGAACAATTTTTATTGAAAATTTTGATAAATTTTTGGCTTTAAAACTCACATTTACATAATTTATCAAGTGTGTACATTGTTTTACATTTTGTTGTTGTCGCTGAGCCCTACAGATGTTACGCAAACGATCTTTTAAGTAGGTTGGTGTATTTTAGGGTGGAATGTGTGTAGAATTAAATTACACTCAAGAATGGAAGAGTTTGTTCTTTTTAGGTTTTATTGTTTGCACCGAAGCCTCATTCCCTCCATTGTTCATTAATAAGGCGAATGTTAAACAAAAAACCTTAAGAAACGTGACGAAAAAATAACAAAATAATCTTTTACAACTCAAATCACGTACTTGAACGTGTTATACTACTGAGGACTTGGAAAAAGTTTTATTCGTGTGTCTTCCCAGTTCCATTAGTGTCGTATTAGAAATTAGTAATCGAAAGCACGTTGACATTATTCACCTTGACAAGGTGAAATCCCACACAACCATTTTCTTTTTAAACAAAATTCAAAACTAAAATCAAAAACAATTTAATTATACCGGTGGTATTGAAAAATGTTGAAACGTGATTCTCAGAAAATTGCTTCTTTGATGGACTTACTTAGCAATCGACGCCCTCCTGAATGTTAAACGCAGGGTGTCCCACAATGTAATGCCAGAACTTTTGTCAATAAATTCTTAAAGAAACTTTTTACTTTAAACGAATTTTCATTCCATGCATTCTTCTAAGTGGAATTTTGGATTCTGATTTAATACAAAAGGATTGCATTTAGGGTATCGGCATTGCACTGGTTTATTTTCTTGGACGAGTGTCATCCGAATTTTCATAAAGTAACCCATTCAGTTTATTGAAAACAATTGAGGATTTACGGAAGTTCATTTAGCCATTCTAATTCAAATGCTTATAGCATGGATTATTTTATCCTGCAGGCAAATTTACAACAGGAAGCCTTAAAACTTACCAACCGAGCGAACTCCATACTGCGACTCCTTTTAATCCTTGAAATCTCAAAAAAATTCCATTACCTAGTAAAATCTTGAGTTTACTCGATATTTTAAGAATAATCCATTTTATAAACGTAAAGTTAACGTTATTTTGAATTACTTTTAAATTAAGTTATTTCGGTGCAGATGTACTTTACATTTAATTAAAATTTAAATAACTTTACCTAAGCTTATTTTGCTATACTAGGGGCATGCAAAGTTTCTTATTATCGTTTACATAAGTAACTTTTTACTTACCTTACATCGTTATGGTGGATTTAAAAATTTATTAAACACGTTTTGTGTACCCACATAACCGTTTATTTAAAATTTTATAGAGTAAAAAAACTTGAAAGTTTTACGTGATATCTGCAGCTAAAAATATAATACTCCGAATAACATGTAACGAAAACTGCTTCAACTTGTTATTTCACGATTTGAAAATTTTATGTTGGAATTTCAAAACAATTTTCTTAAATGAAGCAGAAGTTGTAAACGATTTCCTCACATAATTAGATGATCGGACACACTAACAAAATAAAATACACAACAATGTAATCAAATAGATTACCAAAAGTTTATTTGTAAGAGACAATTTTAGTAATAATAAAACTTTTTTTAAATTACTTTAACGAAAAAAACTTTTTTATTAACACAGCATGTTTTTATAACAGCATTTTTACGTGCTAAAGTTATTCATATAAGAACTTCCAAAACTGAAAACTTATGCTTTTCAAGTTTTTCTAATTAAATAAAACTTTTCGTTATTGAAAATTTTTAATTTCTTATTAACTAAATTACACTATACGTGTTTGAATTTTTAAATTTAATTTCGTTCAAATTAAATTGGTATGTTAGGTGTTTACCTGAATTATGCAAATAATTTGTTTCCAATCATCGATATTTGTCAATGTGAACAATTTAATACAGAAATATTTGAATTACAAAAAAACCAATGTCAACTCAATTTCATTTTTTTACATAAAAAATGACAACAAAATTCTCCTAATAATTTTTTACATTCGAAATTCTATTTGCATTAAATTTGAACAGATGGATTTAGCACGTCTTTGTAAATCGTAATAATTTTACAAAAATTATTTAAGAAGTTAATGAAAATTTGAAAAAAAATTTAAGTTTCCATCTTACTAGAATTTGGAAATTATAATAATAAAAATTTAGTTAGCGAGGCTAAGGGTCGAACAACCACGTCAATCACACAATAGTTGGGTGAAAAATGCGTTTTTCGTTTGAAGGTAGATCTACTTTTATGTTGCAGATGTTGCTCGGAGTATACCTGAACCAAAAGGGGTTTTGTAAACTGCGCTAATTTCGACCCACCTTAAGATGGGGCTTATTTTTTTTATAATCCTGGTTGTAAACTCCCCTAACGTCGAGGGATTACTAGGCAATAAGATTATAAAGCTTATAGATAGGCTTTAGGGATAATAATATATTGCTACCAACTTTGATGAATGAATAATATAAGTAATCAAATAAATGGAATAGAAAAAATAAGTCAATTAATTAAAATGTTAATAATTGGTGTAGTTGTGGTTCGTTTTTCTACAATAAATTGTTACATTATGTAAGTTTTAGTTTTTGAGTTCATTATTGGCTATAAATGCAAAATAATGCTACACAACATTATTTTGCATTTATCACGTTAACTTCTTGTCAATGTGAAATCCATAGCTAGAAAATCATAGCACACCAGAGCTTAGGTTATTTTTTGAAATTCGCTCTAGTTTTTATACATTTGTGGCTTGTTATGTTTGCTATATAAAAATTGTTTTTATAATTATTACTTCAGGGAAGTTATTATTTCAAGTTATTCTTAAGCGGCGTTCACAATAAAGTGGGGTCTTGCCTTGCTTCGGCAGAAAGTTAGCAAGAGCCAATCAGAATGAACAATTTTTTAATCATAGAAAAGGATAGACGAAAATACTCTAATCTAATTGGCGCTTGCCAGCTCTCTACAATGCAAGACCCTACTCTTCATTGTGAACGCCGCTTTATTTTTTGCGTACTTTCAAATATATTGGTCTGAAATAATTATTGGACTACTGGTCAATGTGATAACAAATTGTTAATTTATGAGGATTATAAATTTTATTTTAATCGTGCATTAAAAAGTGGAGATGCTGTGATCAAACTTCCAACAGTGAACAATAACCATTGAGAGATAGAAACTCAATTATTTGACGAGAAACATCATTAATTATTATTATCAAATATGCAAAAAACTATACTGAAACGTTTGACACCTATTTCAACCAAAAAGTTTAAAAAGAACTTGCTCGGAGTACTCGAAATTTGAAATACTATTAACTTTGCAGAAAAAGAAAACACAATTATGGGAATGGAAGCTCATTCAAGCTCAAACGAAGCTCTATTGATAGACATCGATTTCGCAGAAAAATTCGTAATAATAATGAAAATAGGAAAACATGTCTCCAGCCCCACCCCCCAAATATTTCGCGAATAACTCCGCGACGGTTGAGACTCAAACAAAAAATTTGGAAGCTCATTGATACTCAAACGTTTGACACCAATTTCACCCCAAAATTTCACTTGAAGGGCATGTCGGCATCACAGTTTTATAGGTGATTGGTTTTCATTAAGAATTTTGTGTATATTTTAAACTTTAAAGTTTAAATAAATTCAAAATTTTCTGTTAGTTATTATGTATAATTTAGTTAAGTCCTTCTTAATTATCCTACTTAAAATGTATTACATTCGGGGAGTTTACAACTAGGATTATTGGTGAAATCTTCAAAATTAGGGGAGTTCACCACTTTTTTTAAATTCTACCTGCTGGATTAGGGGAGATTACATATGCCCAACCAAAAAGTGACTACTTCCTAAAATGGGGAGCTAAAGTGTCACACTATTTTTTTATAGTTAGCATAATTAATTATTAATCAAGAATTAAATTCATTAATTTTTGTATATTCGTAGGATTAATATTAATATAAAACTATTTTTCAAAAATTTAAACTGGCTCAAAATATTTATTAAAATCCCAATGAAATATAAAGATTAAAGGGTAATGAATTTTCAGTAGAAATTAAAATAAATGTTGTCACAAAAGTCTTTAAATATGCAATTAATATAAACCTTAATTTTTTTAATTTACCAAAAATAATGAAAAAATTATCTCTCTCTCTCTAAGGCAGCGGTTCCCAATTAGTTTTGGCCGCGGAACCCTTGGGCAATGTAAAAAATTTGGCGAAACCCCAAGTCGATTTGGTTGCTATTACAAAAAAAAAGGGCATCAAGTGGCTGGTGAGCATAGGCGCAACTAGGGTCAAAAGTTTGGGGTGGGGTTAAAAATAGTCTTCAAACTATTTTTTAATGGGGGGGTTAAAAATTGCGCCGCAGGCAAAATTTTTAGATTTTCAAGATCAACAGAGCTTAGATTTGAAGTTAGAAATTATAAAAAGATGTTTTTGTACTAATTTTTGTGATTCCAGGGGCAGAAAACTATTTTTTTAAAAATAATAAGCTTCTCGAAAGCCTGGCTTTCGACGCTAACCTCATCGTTTGCTAATCAATTAAGTTTCTATCCCCACTAAACTGAAGTATCATAATTACAACAACCATTTTTTTAAATATAACATATTCGGTAATTAAACTTTGTTAACATTTATTTATTGTCAAAAAGTACCATTCAAAAACCAGTTTTAAGCATAGAAAAATAAAGGGGCAGTTCCAGAAATCAACTAATAAGTAGGTGACAGATTGTCAATCCAAAATAAAATTTCTGTAGAAATTCAGTATTTACTAAGAATGTAAGGGTTGCGAATATTAAGTTAATCAAAATATCGACATTAAAAATTAATAATTTTTGGGATATTTTGGGGGGGCTTAATAATACCTATTAGAGTAGATATAAGCTTATAAGCATACAGGGTACTCAAAAAATAAAAAAAGGTTCAAAAATATTTTTTAAGCGGCAAAATTTATTGTTACGCCATTTTGAAATTCTTTTTGGCGGAACCCTTGGATTTTTTCGCGGAACCCCATTTGGGAACCGCTGCTCTAAGGTATAATTTTTGAGGGGGGTAAAACTGTAATACATATTTTTCTTACGAATATAGAAAATTTGTATAAATACTTACTAATAAATAATGTGCAAATTTACGAAAAATAATTTTAACGCTAAAGGGGCCCTTTACAAGGGATTAAAAATAACTTTATTTTTAAAGCGCTTAGAATTTTTTTTGTATTCACAGAATAAATTAAATTAGTATAATATTGATAAAAATTTGAATTTAAAATATAAGAAATATACAAAAAATATAAAAATCTTTAAACGTTTTAGTTGATCATCCATTAAGGCCGTCTTCTGGTTTAAAAGCATAAATTATGAGCGATTTTTCGAGCTCAATAAAAATGAAACAAAAAATATTTTTACCATTCAGATTTTTACAACATATTTGCTGATATTTTGAGAACATACAGAAAAAAAATAATGAAAATTAAACAAGCTATAAGCTGGTAAAGTTGGGGGTAAAAAAAATAGAGCGTGTGCTGGTTGACACGATTGCAACCCTTCTGGTAATCGGAAACAAGATTTCAAAAAAGATTCTTAATTAGTAAGAATGTCGTTATCGTCCCTACCAAAGAGAAAACGGAAAAAAACTTTTTCGCAAAATGGCGGCTGTCTGAAGAAAAAAATTCATTTTTTGACTGTTTTTTTCACAATTCTTAATTTTTTAAAATAGTAAACCAAATAATTTATATACAAAAGTGGTAGGGACGATAGACAGTTATATAGTGAAGGTTGGTACAAAATTTGAAGCAAATCGGTTACATAGAACTTGAGATATCATGTCAACCAGGTTGAAAAATGTTGTTTTGAGAAAAACACGTTTAAAGTTTTAAGCAAAAGTTTCAACCCGTAAAACAAATAATTTTGATACAAAAGTGGTAGGGTGAAACACAACTTTCCACCCTCTGATCTCCAGCCCCTAATGGGAGAGCTGACCAAAAACCAGAGAATAGTTGGATGGAAACAATCCAGAAAAATCCTGGTTAAGAAGTAGTGTTGTCCCTTTTTGATATAGGCTAAGCTTTCTTTTTTTACAAGTTGGGAGAGCCGGAATCGTAGGAACTGTAAAATAATCTTAGTAGCTTTCGAAATAAAACAGGTTATCCAACAATAACAAAGTTTATTGATAAAGTAAATGCAAATGTGAATATACGACGTGTTATCAACAAGCAAATACAAATTATTATAATGCTGGACTAAAATGGTCCAGCTAATTTTAAAACGATAGCAAAGTGCCTCACACATATGAAGAATTACACCAGTGCAAGAATATATTATAATACATCAAAATTTGATAACAAAGGCAATTATTATGGTCTAAGTCAATAAAGAAAAAGCAAAAAATATGTTACCTTAAGATATCTGTCGGTACTCACACAATCAAATATGACAATCGATGTTTTTCTCTCGCAACAGACCGTGCCTAATAATGGAATCAACACTGCACTGGTATCAAAACAAACGACTGGAGCACTGTCACTTTTAACGCGATCTTTGGTTTCAACTATCGAGCACAAGCATTTGTTAACTATTCGTGGTTGGGTTGAAAACGATGGTCCTACTTGCATTTGAAAGATGGACTTGAATATTCCAACAAGGAACATCAACGAAGCAAATAAACTATTTACTCAGATCTTCGGTCATTGACAAATTGAAGTTCGCAATCAACAACAACACTGCGCATGGATGGTAATAAAAAACAGCTGTTCATCCCAAAGACGAAATAAATTCCAGATAATCGGAATACTCGAGTCATAGAAACTGGTATCAAAGTAAAACCGTATGAATTAAACACCCATCTCGTAGTACACAAAATGTAGTTACTCGTACGAAGCCATGAACTTTTTAACTAAAAGTTGACCACGGATCGATACGGCTTACCCTGAAGATCGAGGTAGACTCCATAGAATCGTCTAAAAATGCAGTACCTCCACTGCAACGCCACACGCTAATATTCTATTGGCTGAGGTAGGTCAGGTGGACAGAGATAAGACTGCGTATAAATTGGCCTTGAGAAATAATGCCGTTCCAAATAAATGGTGCATCATAAAAAAATGCAAAAATGCAGATGGTAGAAAATAAGGAGGAAAGCAATCGAAAACTGATGTTAATTAATATTAACAAATTTTCGTTACAAGGGGCGATAGACAGTTATATAGTGAAAGTTGGTACAAAATTTGAAGCAAATCGGTTAAATAGAACTTGAGATACCATGTCAACCATGTTGAAAAATGTAGTGTGAGAAATATTCTATTAAAGTTTTGAGCAAAAGTTTCAACCAGTAAAACAAATAATTTTGATACAAAAGTGGTAGGGGCGATAGACAGTTATATATTGAAGGTTTGTACAAAATTTGAAGTAAATCGGTCAAATGGAACTTAAGATATTATGTCAACCATGTTGCAAAATGTTAAAATGTCATAAAATACATAATTACTACGACCTTCGGTAAGTTACTCACTGCTAGGTTCAGTTGCTGCGTCACTAAAGTAACTAAAACGTGGTAAACTATTGGAATTTTTAAATTTTCTCTTGAGAATATATTCTTAAAGGTCTAAACTTAAAGGTCTAAACTTTAAGAATATGGAAAAAAACAAAACCTTGATTTTTTTTCATTCCAAACCAGAACACGGCCTTAAAATAATAAGAAAAATTATAGTTGAGATTGCGGTCATTAATGATCTAAATATAGATCCGAGTTTTACTTCTTACTCTTACTTACTATAATTTTTCTTATTATTAGTATAATATCTACATGTTTTAAAAAGGTTTGAACAAATTTTAATTTTTTAATAGCCCCCTCCCCTCTCGCCAACTTCACCCCCTTTACAATTAAATTTTTGTAACAAATTTTTGGAATATTAATTTAACAAGTTTAATATTAGTTTATTTAAAAAACTTCAGAATTATTTTTAAATCTGGTTTTACTTCCCCTAAAAGTCACCCCTTATAATTATCATCTTACATAAGGAGACCGAATTAAGTGACGGAAGATACGACCGTTCTTTGGGGAAGCTTTACCTATAAAGAAAATTTAAAAAATTGAGAGCAAAGGAGAGAAGGAAAGCACAAGTTAGTATCCTAGATTACTAATTAAGAATTTCAATATTTTATAAATATGTACTACCAATTAGTCCATTTATTTAACCATCCGTTTTCAATTTGTGATCATTCATGGGGGTAACTACTATCCTTTTTACTTTCCCCTTGTATTCGCCCTTGTATAGATACGAAATAAGGGTATAATTTTGACTGAAACTGTGAGAAAATTGTTATGTTGTAGCAATGGGCCATTAAGATCACAAAGATTTGCTAATTTAAATAAAACTGTAATTTTCTGATTATAAGGAAATATCATCGTGTCAATGTGATATTCTTATTATCACTTAACATTTTTCCATCGATATTCAAAGTGCATTCGAGTGTAGGTACTGCTTGTCATTTTTAAAGCACTTAAAACGAACAAGTAATCTATTGATGGATCATAAATTTTGAATCCAGTGCAATTTTGATACTTTTTCGTTTTATGGGTTTTAGTTCCATCATTATTAATTAATATTTGTTACATTGTTATGTTGGATTGAAAAGAGAATTTTAGGGGAAATTAATTAAATAGACAGGAAATTGCACAGAAGCGGATTAGTAACCTGAAGAATGAACTGCTTTAAAGTTATTGTAATTTTAAACATTAAATTTAACCATTAAAAAATATTTGTTTTGTTGTAAAATTACAATATTGGTATTCTTGTGCCGGTCATTCGTTAAGGTTAATTCGATTTTTTATTATTTTAAAATTATATCTACTTTAAAAGTAGATTAAAGGATACAAAATTCATTATTTGATCGGGTAATACAGACCTAATTTCGTTTGAATTTTAACTTTAGATCAATTTGTTGACTGGATAATAATAAGCGGAGTCAAGGGATTGATACGAAATATTCAAGATTAACTACCGGAGTATTCGATGTTTCCATAAAATATTTAACAATGAATATAACAATGGAAAAATAAACAATGAAAATCGAACTTTTCAAGCCTCAATGCAATTAGTTCGTATTCAGGTGATAGCCGATCACATGTCCACATATTTGCATGTTTCGGGTTATAAATTCGTAACGAAATAAAATAAAAAATTCATTAGTTTAGTTTTTTCTATTTTATTACACATTAAAATGTAAGTTGATACTCACTTTCTTGTCAACTTTTATTTTTCGAAATTATTTTATACCAGGGTGTGATAAAACATTGTAATATAATTGAAATTTACTTACCATCTCTTTGCACCTTGTTAACAAAATTTTGTAATAATTTAAGCACTGATATCTGGAATATCACAATATCACACATTTTCTTTCTGTCCTGGTTCAAAAAGTGTGCATTTCATGAATCTTGCAGAATTCAAGTGCATTTCATTTCTTAGTACGAAGAATTGGAATCTTTGAGAATAAAAAAAAATTTGTATACCGACAAAATTTTAGCAGCATGCAATACAAGTTAAAATGCATCTATTAACATTTAATGCCACCTAATAAGCTATTTATACAACTTATGACAAGACCCTACAGAAAGTTTTCCCGAAAATCCAAACTTCTACCTTTGAAAATTTAAGCTTTCAAGAATTGAAACTGGAAGCTGCAATGTAAGCCATAGCTTTAGAGAACGGTTAATGATTTAGTTAACGTCAAAACTTATTTACTTGTTTTCTAAAAGAAAATTATAATGTACTTTCATTTACTGGTGACACTCTTGACATTTCAGATCTCTAAAACAATGAAAGAGTTCTAAGAAGACTTAAGTCTAACCTAAGCTTAAAATTATAAATAAGAAGATTAAAAGTTACTAAAAAAACTAGCAATCATAAAACAGCTACCGAACAGGAGTTTCTCGATTTGTGCCTTGCAAGCGTACGCTCCAATCCTTACTGCTCGACAGCAAATTTTACAAAAATGTATAAAAGCCTTAAATTTTCTATGCAATTATATAAATAAAAGTCGGACAAAAATTTGGTACTTTAGCACACATTTTACATTGTAATTTTATTTTTTCTTTCTTTTCATGTAAAATGAAAATAAACACAGGAGTGAAAAGTTTACAACTTGACCTGTAGCCACCATGGCGACTACATTTCGGTTTATTGCTACTAGACTTGTTTAAAATTTATTTACAGTATTCGTAAAACTGTGGTTATTGTTCTTTCATGTTCATGCAAATTTGCATGTTAATTAATGAATATAAAATAATTCAAATTTCAAGTGATAAACAATTAAAACACCCGACTAACTTCAGGACAACAGTTGAACTAGAGTTGATTGTTCTGAAATTCGGGGATTTACCATTCCAAAGAACTTATATACTTACCCTTAAAACAAAAGAGCTGAAAAGGTTCAAATAAACTTGAGCAAATTTTATTCATTTTTGTGCTCAAAATGATGAAAATTTCACTTTTAACTTTAAAATTAGATTTACATATTTTCTTTAAATGTTTCATTACAGACCCATGTTTTTAAGAAGATCACTTGGTTTATGTGTAACCATAACAATATATTTAAAAGAATTCACTTTCACAAGAATTACTTTCCGAATATGCGGAGGCAAGGGCGAAGGGTCGATGGTAAAATTACAATTAACAAAACTTCCAAATGGATAAGAAACACGAAAATAGCCTATAAAAATTATACACCAATTACCAAGGAATACAAAAAATACAAAAGACCAATTTGAATTTTCTGTTTTCAGAAAACTAAATTAATAATATAACTTTCGGATAATTTAATTAGTGTTGTGTAAACTTATACATTTTTTACATCCAAGTTTCGAGTTGATGTAAATTTCATACTTAAACAAATTATTTAATTTTAATTTCATAAATGGTAGGTACTTTAGAGTGTTTGTGAATAATTAAAGCTTGAAATCAAACTTTTCAATTACAACGAGTTTAACATTACAGCTTCCAAATAAAACCAAAGCTTAGTCGCTTTATAAACTATAAAATCTTAAAGCTGCGCTTTATGAAACTGGTTTATTTAGTAATAATTAATTAAGGTTCGTAGTTTTCGTTTTATCCTTTGCACTGTTGCAGCTAATTAGGTAACTAAATAAGCACGTTTAAGATTGCAAAAGCTTTGAACTTTTTTAAACAGAAATAAGCTTATTTTCAACCGTTAAAAACGCGAAGGCCGTAATTGTTAAGTTGAGGTGGATTCGGGATCAGTTTGAGAATTAAAGTCATACTAATTGGGCCGTAGGTCTCAGTTACAGAAATTATGGATACTTCGATTGACAGATTGAAGCATCAGTATTTCAAGCCAGTGTGTATCTTTTTCGGTTAAAGCCAAAATCACGATCTTACTTTTGAATGCTTATGCTTCATGTTGAAGCTTGAATTATGTACTGTAAATAGGATTGAAGAAAATACTTCAATCTGATTGGTTCACCGCCAGCTTTTACTTAAGGTAGTGTATCTAATAATATAATTACAAACAAATGTATGTTAGAAACAATGGAGATCATACAAAAGCCGACCCTGATGAGTATCTGGAAATACTGAACTTAGATACAAACTATACGTAAGCCGGTCCTGACCAATATCAGGACGCTAAAAGATTAATTATTGAATGTGTAAAACATACTTTATATTAGTTTTTGTGAAGTTGGTAACAAGTAAGAAATAGTATATTAACATTCAATGTTAGAAGAACGAAAATTAAGTTTGGATAGATAGTAAAAAGAATTGTAATAAAGGATTTTAATTAAATTTTGGAACATGTATAAATATTTTACACATAATCTGCTTTAAAATTTTGATGAAAATCAATTCAGATGTCTTGCAGTGGTCACCCTGTACATATTATACCATAGATCTTTTATTACATTAGATAAGATGATAAGACATAGCCATATATTATGTACCTGAGGAATTTGTTTTGAAGCACATAAAAATGTTTGCTTTCCTTTTGCTAAACCCAATCCCTGTGGTTGAAAGGTCTCGTTAATCCTTGAGGGTAGTATCCTATTGGGCACCATAAAAGGAAAACAAACATTGTTGTATAATTGTTTGCTTTACAACAAAGGGGTTTCTGTCATATCTAATGTATAGAGAGACAGGTTAGTTAGGCAAAAACAGATGGGACTTAGAAGGAGCCCTAACATAACTCACCAATAGAGAAAGTTTATTAACGCTAATAAACGTTTTGATTGGTTTTAACGTTATAACTTCTCCTAAGTCAGATCTGTTTTTGCCTAACCATCCTGCCTCTACTAATGTGTAATAATCTAATAATATAATATCTATTGATATTATACTGATAGATAGAGCAGGGAATTATATATACAGGGTGGGCCTTTGAAAACGAAACAGACGTGATTGTGGCCAGCAGAATTTTTTTTTTCAAGAAATGCAAACACACGTCAATTTTATCATCCAGGGGGAAAACTATTGCGACTAATGTCACTCCCGTATTGTTTCATCCCTTCGCGCTGTGATGACAACCCCTGAAATGTTAATAGGGATCATATGGCAAGTGACACCTCATTTGAAAAGTTGTGCTTCCCTGAATTCAGCGCAATAATTTTGTTGAAGTTTTATCAATTATTCAACAAAAAAATTGAAACTGCAAAAATGCGAAATAAATCCGATATTTCAAAACATTTAAGAAAAATGCTTTAAAATATCAGGGCATGTTTTGAACAAAACTTTATTCAAAATTCCAAGGGTGGTTTGCCCTTTACCTTAAGGGTTGAACTGTCAATGTTTATGAATAGCAGTAAAAGTAGCCCCCTTGAAATTAAAATTAACCTGTCCAAGCGTTTTTCACTTTTTTATTTTTAAATGTCTTCAAATATCGGATTTATTTCGCATTTTTTTCTGCTTCAATTTTTTTGTTGAATAATTGATAAAATTTCAAAAAAATTATTGCGCTGAATTCAGGGAAGCAAGAGCTTTCAAATGAGGTGTTACTTACCATATCATCCCTATTAACATTTCAGAGGTTGTCATCACAGAGCGAAGGGATGAAACAATACGGGAGTGACATTGGTATCAAAAGTTGTCCCCCACGATGATAAAATTGACGTGTTTTTGCATTTCTTGAAAAAAATATTCTGCTGACCACAATCCAGTCTGTTTCGTTTTCAAAGGGCCACCCTGTATAACCCTAACAAACTAACCAATAGAAAATGTAAATTACATTAAACGTTTTAAAACGTTTATTAGAGCTAATAAACATTTTAAATTGGTTAGTTTGTTAGGGTTACCTTAAGACCGGTCTGTTGTTATAATTCCCTGCTCTAATTACGCTTATGTTGGTAATTTTTTTTTAATTTATTAGTTAGTTGGTAAATCAATTATTCACTTTATGTGCATCAAATCTTAAATTTGGATTACTTCCAAATTATTCGATAAATCTGATTAGCTGGTAAATTTTTGATTCTGCATACTATATAAAGGACCCCAAAGGACCCAAACCAAGATTTACAATCAAAACTTATTTTGTAATCAACAATATGGAAAAATCTTCAACAATTCAAGCAAAAGATTTCATATTTTCAAAAAAAATCGGTGAAGGTAGTTTTGCTTCCGTTTATTTGGTCCAAGAAATTGATGCTCGTGAAAACTATGCGATGAAAGTATTGCGGAAACGTCAGCTATTGCAAGGGGACAACACTAAGTATGCTATGGTCGAGAAAGATGCACTTGCGATTTTGTTAGATTGTCCCAATTACTTTGTGAAGTTATACCGAGCTTTCCAGGATGCTCATTTTTTATATTTTCAATTATCATATGCTAAAAATGGAGACCTCTTAACCTACATTAAAAGAAACAAATTGTTTAATTTAGTTTGTGTTAAATATTACGCAGCAGAACTTGTTTTGGCTTTGGAAGTTTTGCATTCGAAAGGAATCATTCACAGAGATTTTAAGCCCGAAAATATACTTTTGGACGATGATTGGCACATCCAAATCACAGATTTTGGAACTGCTAAAATTATAGGTAGGAAGGAACCGGAAGGAACCGTTGTTAAACGTAGTTTTGTTGGTACTCCCGAATATATGAGCCCAGAATTACTCGATGGAAAGGAAGCCGTTTTAGCTTCGGATTTATGGGCACTCGGGAATGTAATTTACTTTATGGTGTGTGGAGAGCGACCATTTAAGGGAGGAAACGAAGCTATTGTTTGGATGAAAATTTCAAGACTCGAGTATAATTTTCCAGAAGGTTTTGATGAGGACGCGAAAGATTTAGTGGAAAAGTTGTTGGTTCGAGAACCTAATCAACGATTAGGTGCTTTAGACGCACAGATGTACCAAAGCATTCGAAGGCATAAATTTTTCAGTGATATCGACTGGAGTAATATCGGTGAACCCCCTAAAATTACATCTAACCCGGATAGTTCGGAAGAACTGCAATTTAATGGAGAACCGGGATTCAACGATCGAATAAGTGCAAAATTGTCAATGGAAAGTGTAGGTTTTAGGTTTTAGAATTTTTTTTTTATTTAAAAGCAATAAAAATATATTAAAAGTCACTTGAAAATTCTGTCTATGCAATGCGAATAGGAGAGCTTAACTTGCAGCATTTGGAAGAAAAGTTAGCACCGCAAAAAGTATTTGTGAAGCTTAGTATTTTATTGTGTTCTTTTTTGCAATAGTAAAGGATTATAAAAATAAAAGACATATAAAGTTTAGTAGATTTGTAATAAGAAAAAGTGAAAGATAAAATGCTGCTATTTCCTAAACACGAATTAGTTGAATTTGTTTCTATAAAGTTGATTAAGTGCATTTACTGTTCAGTGGTAGTTTGCCAGAAAATCGATTCGGTTGCTTTAGTTTTCAAACTTAGTTATTTAAAGATTTGTTTAAAAAGATTAGACAACTACATAATTGCTATAAGGGAGAGGAATGTTACAACAAAATCGATTTCTGAGACCGAACCCTTTATTTCTCAATTAACATACAAGTGTTCTACAAATTAGTCAACTAATAGAATTTTCATTCTTACAATTCCATTAAATTTTCCTTATCGTGCGGTCTCTACAGACACTGATATGGTAATAACTCGAAAACTGTGCGTCTTCCACGTTATCGCCCTGTGATGGTGGTGGTTACACAATAGAAGCAGCATACTTTAATTGTGTTTTAAGAAACAAATAGTTAACTGAAGCAATTGAGCTTTGGAAAGCGCCAAATTACAATTTAGTTTCCTCTTATTACAGTTTTGCTCTTATTTCATCTATTAAAATATTCGCTCGTATTTACACTTTACAAAAGGTTATTGTTTTAAATAAAATTTTAGCTTAAGAAATTTACAGTTATTATGGAAATTCTCAACATTCTGAAAATTATGCAGTCAAATGCGATTCTTTCTTTTTGTAATAAAAAATGGTTAACATAAAAAGAATCATCACTTTATTCAAGCTGAAAATAAATGTCTGATAACAACGTTCGAATTGTAATAAATTTATATGTATAGAGGTAAAAGAACCGGTAAAAAGTATAAAAATTTTACTCTTAAATGTGCAACTACTGAATTTTTTTGCCCTTGGAAAATTTTCTGTATTCATAAGTTACTCCATTTTCTCTTCTTACTTATTTATATTTTAATATAACCTAATTAAAATTACAATTATTTCCTTATTGATTGATTATATTGAAGCAATAGACAACAGTTGGGTTGTTGGCGCTAATAGACGCTTTCTATTGGTTGGTTATAGTTAATCGGTGATTAAATAACGCCTGCTACTGGGATTTGTTGGATCCACAACTCTGTTTACGTATTTATTTTATATTAATACTTGTTTTTGTTGTAAGTATGCTACTTCTCAATTTCCACTTTACAAAAGTACTTAAAAATTCTCAAGGGAGAAGCGTCATTGAAGGAACTCGTTGAAAAATTTAAAATTCTTTTAAGGAAAACCGTTTAAAATAATTTTTAAGTGAGATTCTTTATATTAAATGACGACCGAAAATTTTAATTATTTTAGTACTCGTACAATTTAAATTAAATGTAGCACATAAAAGGGGGCAAGTACCAATAAATTAGTTTTGTCCGTTTGAAAAAGATTGAAGCTTTCATGTATGATGTTGGATTTATTGGAGATGTTTTCATCTTTTAAGTGCATTTCAAACTTCAATCTATATCGAAGTACATCAGTTTAAATAAACTTTGGGTTGCACTTTAGTTTCAGGTTTTTCTGTATAGCCATCCCTTTGAATTTGTAAAGCATTGCTTTTCATTTATCTGACTGGGAACATTTTAGGATTATAGCAACTATTGATCAAGTTGAAGACAAATTTGAAAATTATTTTTGAAATTAACGCAGGTCCTGGATTACTAGGACAGTTTCGGGACCGCTTGCAGGAGGTATTTCCCACAGGAATTTTCTTGCAACTTTAAACGTATGGGAGCTGCTTACAACCGTAATTCGAGGGACCGCTCATCTTAAATTTGTGCGACAAAGGGGACATGATAAATTTTCCAATAAAAGATCAAGACGCTTGCTTTATTTAACCATCCAGAAAGTTAAAACAACCTGCGCTGCATTCCGTGCGAAATTTATATTTATAATGTGTAAATACGTACGAAATAATAAAGCAAATAAGTTTTCACAAAACTTTCACGGTTCAATCATCAAAAAAATAAAATATTCAACAAATCTATGGCCCTTCAAAGCTTTTAATAACAGCGTATCTCTATTTTATTTTCATCCCCTAAAAATAGCATCTTTTCGCCTCTTTTTGCACTTCGAAGGTTAATTAAACTTCTTGGTGCTGCGGTGATTATTCATACACACAAGAAAAACACAGTTACTGTCGTCAAGTAAACAATGAACCATGAAATATTGTGTCAAATTAATTCAGAAAAAAATCAAAATGGTTAAAAAAATCATCTTGATTCACTAATATTGAAAAAATTAGAACTGTGACCGTTCGGTTTTTAATATTTAAAATTTTAAATTGTGTAGCAAATAAAAAGAATTATATAAAAAAAAAGGAAACTTAAATATTAAGCCATTATTATTCTGTATGAGTTTTACGCCTAACAACCACTTTTGAATGGATACCAAAAATAAAATTTTAGAGGAAATTGCATCAAGCTTAACAAAATTGCTCCCTTTATGTTTTATGATAAATGAAAAAATAATGACTGAATTATATTTAAAAATATTTTCCAGGATTCGTAATATTTCTGTTTATACGTGGATTTCAAAAACGAGAAACGAATCTGGTTTAAAACAGTCAGCTCCACAAAATATCTTTTCAGTATTCTTTAATATAAAGAAGCAATAAATATAGGAGTGATTTACAAAGACAAAAAACTTTTCTAAGTAATATAATATAATTTGTATTGTAATTCATTATGATAAATTTTAACCAAATTAAATAAGGAATTTTTATTGTTATAAAAAGTTTGAAAAACGTATTCAAATTTTAATTTATTTCCTCTGTTTTTTACATTTGTAATGTAGTAAAATGTGGCGGTTGTATGTTAAATTTCTTATGCAATAATTCATTCACAACAAAAAAAGTGTTACAAACAGACGTCTGAAGTTTTATAAAATTATACTCCAAAAGAGGCATATCTTTTGTGTCTGAAAATCAATGTTGATGCTTACCTTTCACAAGCGACTAAAAATCTGAATAAAGAATTGCGTTCGCTATATAAAAAAGATAAGGAAAATCGTTTAAGGTGCCATTTAAAAGCGTTTTTTTATTAAACTGTTTTGGTCTTTTATCTAACTTTGACAATTTAATTGTTATAAGTTGTAATAAAATGTAATAATAATTGTGTTATTTAAGTTTTTGAATGACTTATATTACACAACTTTCGATCTAACTGGGATATAAAAGTTGTAAAGAAATGTAAAAGAGGATAAAGTTTCTCGAGTTGTCGTTTCGGTTTTTGAATTGCTTTTTATATTACAAGATTTTAGTTTTTTCGTATATTAAAAATATATTTTTTAGCTTTCCAGATCAGGCCCGAAAGAAGTTACTCTTCGAGGAGTAAGAAGAGAGCTATCAGGAGACTACAAATGTGAAGTGTCTGCAGACGCGCCATTATTTCACACCGAAATAAAATCTGCTCATATGAATGTAGCAGGTAAAGAAAATTTATTTAAAAATAAAAAAGTTTAATATTATAAAATTGTAGAACTTCCCACCGAAGATCCTTTAATAAGTTTAGACCATCAAAAAGTAGAAATTGGTAAAAAAATTAAAGCTGATTGCATAGCTTCGGGTTCTGAACCACCGGCTAATTTAACTTGGTCTATAAACGACGAAGAAGTAAGTTTGTTATAAAAAATGCTAAAAAATGTTGTTTAATCGTTTTTGTGCAGGTAACTGATAGTTCAGATTATGTTAAGTTATTTCCGTCTACCGTGTATTCTGACAGCGCTTTGGGGTTGCATTCCTCTAGGTCCCACATTGAAATAGTTGCTAATAAATCCCATTTTAATGATGGCTACATGATGCTTAGATGCGAAGGAAGTATTTACTCCTTGTGGAGAGGGACCGTGGATCGTTTCATCCGTGATGAGACGCCACAATTGGCACCAGTTTTAGGGTCTACATCATCTCAGAGTCATTCTGAAGACAATCTAAGTGAGTGATTAAATTATTCAGTTAAATTGAATGTGTAATTAAATACAGAGTGTTGACTTATAATCCAATATTTTCGATATTTTTCACAAATGAAACTTTTAATTTGGATTTATTCAAAAAGTACACAATACATGCTATTATGATGGTGTAAATTAATAAAACGTTCAAGAAACAAAGAGACAGTTTTCCAAATTTTATTAATTTTTCTTAGTTTTCAATTTTCATTTCTGAAATGTCTAATCATATTCTATGCATTGAAACAAATGTTATTACCTTGCATTTATCATTAGCAGAAACACTGAAACTTCTAGAAGACGCCAATACTAATTTTCTTTTTTTCGTCTAAAATATCAACAAGGGCATATACAAGATATTTATGATCAAAACTAAAAACCAAGATTTTGTCGATTACTCATGAAAAAATGGGATTTGAGAGCTGAAATTTTGACGTGTTTTCATAATCGGGATTTTTATTGTCAAAAATGATAAAAGTTAACAAAGATGCAAGAACAATTGGAAAAAACATATTTTCATACCTAAATTCTTTTGAAAAATTAATTGCAATTTTTTATTAAAAATTATTATTTATATATTATTCAATTACAATTTGTTTGTTAAAAATAATCATAATTGAAAGAATTGCAAAATAATTATTTATCGGTAATTTCTAATAAAATAATTGAAAAAGTTTTCCAGAATGTTTCTCTTTTAATTTCAACTACTGCAAATTTGTCATTAAAACGATAATTTGTTAATCAAATTAAATAATCGTGAATCCATCAGGGAAAACCGAATTTTTAGTTAAATATGATCAAAATTGTCTGTATTACAAAAAAGATTATTTATAGATCGCTTGTGACTAACGAAATTAAACAATTAATTTAAAAAAATTTCAAAACAGGAAATGTTTCATCAGAAATGATTACCTATCGATCATTTCTAACATAAGAAATAGAACAGTAATTTTTTTTAAATATTTTGTAAAATTTCCAATACTGAATTTTTTATGAAAATACATTTTGCATCAAAATAAATGATCATTTATTTATTTTTAAGAGTAGAAAGACATTCACGGAAATGTCGAATTCATATTTACTGGAAGCGCGAGAGAAAATGCACAAATAAATAGGAAGAGAAACGTTGATATCCGAGAGGAAATGTATTATAATAATAAATAAGTAAGAAAACCGACAAATCTGAAATACAAGAATGAGGAAGTAGAGAATAATTACGAAATGGAAAAGGTCCTGAGAGAAATGGTTTTGAGACTATGAACGCTAAATACGCGGTTCGAATCCAAGTGAAGTGAGAATTTTATTGATAACCGTCTCTATCGGAAGACAATGGCAAACCACAGGGGTATAATCTGCCATGAAAGGCGTTGTTAAAAAGGTCACGACACTTATGTCAAGAAGCATACGACTATTAAATTACAAATTTAAAAAACCCCCAACCCAAAAAAACTCTAAAAAGTAAAATAATAATTAAATCGATCTAACCGTCGCGTCGTCGTGTCGGGGGCCGTTAAGCAAATATTAACAATATCAAATCGTTCTGTGTAAATCCCGTCGGTCCCCCGACACGACGACGCGACGGTTAGATCGATTTAATTATTATTTTACTTTTTAGAGTTTTTTTGGGTTGGGGGTTTTTTAATGAACTTTAAATTTTAAATGTAAATGTCAAATAATGAATGTAGTGCATGCGCACTAGATGCGGCTTACTGGGAATTCCTCGTTTATGTGGGCTATAAAAAATTATATTCTTTCTTTTCTAATTTTCCGGCCAACTTTTTTAATTTTTCTCTCCGTAAGAACCATCATTGGACTATGGAGAACATTTTAAAAAAAAAATTAGCCAAATTGGTGAATCCGTTTGGGAGATACGTGTCCTCAAACAAAGAGCGCACACACACACACACACACACACACACGTTAAACTTATAACTCCCCTCTTTTTGGGTCGGGGGTTAAAAATGAAGAAGAAGGAAGCTAAAAGAAAAGATGAGGGGTATGCAGGAGGAAATTGAAAAAGGGGAAGAAAACTGGAAAAGTGAAAAGCTTTCCCTTCCAAAAGAATAAAAGAAACTGAAATAGCAATTGAAAACCAGGAAAAGGCAAGAAAGAAAAATTATATAATATTCAAGGGACTTCAGTTAAAAAACATTACTAAACTAAAAGGAAAAATTCAGTCCTTTATGAAAGAAGAAATGGGAATAGAAGTGGATCCTAGTGAAGTTTTTGAGATATTCAAAGGAGCGGAAATAAAATCGATAATAGTGAAGTTTTGGAACTGGGATGACAAGCTTCAGGAAATGAGAAATAAAAATCAACTTAAAGGCACGAAAATATACTGCGATCTTATGGTCTTTCGGCCTCAACACCTCATACTTACATTCATTTATCTCTACTCATAAGGTCATAATCGAATTTAACTTATAACTTCATTATCTCCGACCACAATCAAAAAGTATGACTCCACGTTCTGCAACGATCTCGAGAAAACACCAAGATTGTGTCCTCCTGGTCCAGTGCAAACATAATTTCAAATTGGTAGATAACGAAACGTGATTGAATAACAATTGTAAATTTTTTAACTCAATAATTTATTTTCTAAATTTCAATTAACCAACATACAAAAGTTAAATTTAATCACAAAATTTCAACTCAAAAATAAAAAATGTATGATCTGTGATAATAATCGGTTAGATGTTCTTTCCGCACAGCTCATCTAATAATTTTTTATTCCAGCTTCTTTCGCCCCTACTTTGGTCCATTCATTTCCAATTTCGACCTCTTACCCAAACTTATATTCCAATCCATCGACTGCTTCACAAATTGCTATTTAATTGTTATTTTCGCTCTCGTTCTGTTTTTGGTGAATTTTCCTAGACCCCTGCGACCTCCTGATCTTTACATTTTTTATCTTCTCAAAGTTTCTTCGTTATCGCCTAACCATCGGAAACCATCGCTTGAAATAAAACCATCGGGGATCGAAATAGAAGTAAATCGTAGCTATAGGTTAAAATGTGACGTATGAATTACTAAGATCAATCAAGATAAATTTAATAATTTTTGGAATACCAAAACTATATATTTTTAAGATTAAAAGTTTTAACCTTTATCGGGTGAAAGGGGGAACTTGAATAGATACGTATTCTAATTTTCATTTCAATTGCTTCGATTACAGCCCCCAGCCTGTCCAGTTATGTCTTTCTTTGGACATATACTCAGGAACCAGAGCACTTAGAACAATCATTATGATACCCTGTAACGCAAATTGGTTTAATTGGGGCACTTTCCCCACTGATCTACGAATAGAATGGTAGACAGGCCTGCTAAGGGATTACACCCCCGTCCAGTGCCAGAGCACTACTGAGTGATCAGGCGATCTATTGGCAACTAATTAAGAAAACAAAACCTTTCGGGCACCAGTCCTCCAAATAAAATGCAGAAGTAAACAAGAGTTGATTTTATTTAAAAAACAAAGTTGAGATAAAAATGGAGTTGACAATATTTGATTCCAAAACTCCAATAGGAGACACAAAACATACAACAAATCAAGTAAAATCCAGGATAACCTGAAGGGATACCCTGGGACAATCAAATAAAAAAATAAAATACAGAGGAGTTGCCATGTGAAGACAACTCACAAAAATAATCCGCGCATCCAGGAGATTGCCCAACGCAGACATCAAACGTTGGTAAAATTGACTGCAAATAACACATTCGGAAGAAATATCATCAAGTAAAATCAAATACAGCAATTGCTTTCTAACTTACCCTTCCACCTCAATCCGTCCGATTCAACATCTCAATTCTTTTGGAACCTCTTGAATATTAATGGTTCATCGTTTAAACAAGTGTTTCCCAAAGTGGTCTATATCGACCCCCAGTGGTCGATGACGACTTGCAAGGGGTCGACGTCAGCGAAAAAAGAAATTGGGGGTCCATGAGATGTAAATGGGGGTCCACGACTTTAATTTTTAATTTTTTGTAAAATTGCTATAATGTTACAAAACAAATTGGCGGTTGCCAATTTTTTAACAAAAAGAAAAACAGACTGGACGTCACTAACAGAGGAGATTTGAGAGTAAACCTAACTAAATTGATACCAAATATTGAAAATTTATTATTAAAGCACCAAGCTCATCCCTCTGACTAAAATGAAAAAAAAATATTTTTCCAAATTTTAATTTAAATAAATAGTTTGATTATTATAGATTTGTTACTTTTACCATAATATCGGCAGATTTATTGTTTTATTTTAATAAAATACGAATAAAGGAAACATTATTTAATTGTGTATTTAAGCTTTCAATCGCGCTTTGCGATCAATTAAATAATGTTTCCTTAATTCGTATTTTATTAAAATAAAACAATAATTAACTCTCACGAATTAATAATTAACCAATTTTAATATCGGCAATTGCCAATGCCTTAAAAAAAAAAAGGTGAGCAGCAGAGGGGGTCTACGCAAAACCGAAAATCATAGCAAGTGGTCTACGAGACAAAAAAGTTTGGGGAACACTGGTTTAAACTGAGTTTCAGGTTGGTGTAAAGCTAAAAATAACAAAAACTGCACAATTAAACAAGAATCAATTCACCTGCGAACGGTATAGCATCTCAATCTCAATGTCGATGTAAATAATTGAGATAAGCAAATCTCCTAAATGCGCTTCCACAAAAAAACTAATTAATGGTTTTCCAGCCATCCTACGCCGTTGGTGCTGTCCTAACCATTAGAGATGGAATAGTGGTATAGGCTCACGCTACCGCTGCGACAGAAAATCTCCAGATATTGGAATGGAGCTCGCACGTCTTCCCAAAAAGTACGGATAAATCGTAAAGGGAGACGGCCAAAGTGAAAAACTTATCACACCACTTCTTAATCAAGGACGCAAAACTGCGGTGAATCTGGGGATATATGAATGTTGATCAGTCCTGCCCTCTCCATTGATCTCATACAGGAATGGTGAACCTAAAAACGAAATTCCAGCATCGTTAAAAATGGCTGTCACAGATGGTGCGACGCAGGAATGAAGGTTATCACCGGTGGAAACAAGATAACCAAACTGCTGGCCCATATCCATACAAATAACCACATGGTTGGTGGATAAAACAGCCAGATGGACGATCGGTTACCGCACACCATGATGTGCACCGCTTCGAAAACCATAATTAAAATTGGAAAGCAAAAATTGACGTCACAGAAAAATTTGACGTGGTAATACGTAAAAAAAAACTAAAAATTTATCAAAGTCAAACTTCCGCTCAAGATGTAAAATAATGTAATCTTACCCACAAATGAAACGCAGAAGGTAAAATAAAAAAAGATTACTTCAATAAACGAACAATTTGTGGCTTTTAAAACATAAAATTGCACAAACGAAAATGAAACTTGCACCTTTCATTAAGATAAGCGAAAGAATGACATTTTTGAAATATTTTGGAAATTCAAGCTTGCGCGTATTTGAAATACACACAGGGTGATGCATAGATTTCCGCCAAAATATAATAATAGCATTTGAATTGCTATATATTTTGAAATGAATGATAATGAAATATATTTCAAGCATCGCTAAGTTAAAGAACAATTTTCATTTCTATTGTTTTAATTATGATGTAGCATAGCCTTAACTAGCATAAATGCCTTTACGGAGTATATTGGGAGCCAAACTCTCTTCACCTCCTTCATCGCATTAAGACTTCGTAATTCAGATATTTAAGTTAAGCCAAAAGCTTCCATCAGTTAATTAGATGGACGGTTCGAGTATTGGACGAGTAAAATCAGTCCATTTCTGTTTAGATTCAAACGCCGGTTCCGACTGAGAACGCAGATTGGTAACGAGCAAGATGCACGAATAAATCAAGTGACAAAATATGAACCACGAAATAGATTTGAAGAAAGCTTGTATTTAGCCCGATTTCGATTAGGGTAAGGGTGGGGAATGGCGGCCCCCTAAGCCATTTTGTCAATATTATCTTTATTGTTTTTATGATATTAATGGAAATCGGGTAAATCATAGTTTGAAGTTTAAGGAACGAAATAAAAATTATAAAAATAAAAAACATTAAAAACTCAAAGAAATACAATTTTTTTTATTAAAGTATGTCATTGGCCGCTATTACCCACCACATAGGGTAATGCCGTCAGTGGCCGCCATTACCCGCCAAGAAATTAAAATATGGTTTTACTTACAAAAATCGCATATGAATTGCCACGTTCAAATTCTGAACAGGCCTCATGGACCCACTGTCCACATCTGCAGCATCGGAGCCACATCTCCCTGTTCTTTCCTTTATCGCCGCATATGTCTTCCTTTACTTCATCACTTGAGTCCTCATAATCTTCATTTTCTGAAGCATTCTCATATGTCACAGCTACTGGCCTTTTGCAGCTTCTTTTAATGTTTTCTCTTTTCTCTATTAATGTATCTTGACGTGCAAAGTTTTCCCCAAAAACTTTGCGTTTTGTGCATTTACTTTTTGCATCTTCTCTCAACTTCTTCTTTTGCAGCTGAAGTTGTTTCTTCTCTTCTTTTTCGTCTAAAACTTCTTTCATAGGTGTCGATGTAAAAATGTCTGAATGCTGTTTCTTATCGGGTTTTTTGTTTGCTGTTTGTAGTCCTGAAGGTCCAGGTAATGGCAACAGTTGGGAAAATGAAACTTCCTGTAGTTGTTCATCTTTATCCTCGTTATTTGGAGTCAGCTCACGAAGACTTTCTTCGCGATCAACTGCCTGTGCAGGAACAAAACCAAAAGCGGCAGCTGGAGCAAAATAAAAAAATTATAAGCAGCGGGTAATGGCGGCCGGCCGGTATTACCGCACGGCTGCTGGCCGCCATTACCCGAAAAGAGGTTATAAATTCTTTTCCACATGCATCCCCTAAAATTTAAAATTATGACCCCAACCGATTGCAGTGACGTATAGTGCATGAAATATAAATACATTTACAAAGACTATAAAGTTAAAAACAAGCGTTGTACGTACCTTTAAATATATCACGAAATAACATCAGGAACAACGAAATGACGTTTAGCCAAGTAACAAACCACTCTAGAAGTTTACAGCCACGAAAGTTTCTGCGCACACTCAAAACTACTGTACCAAATGGGCTAGCGTGTTTTAACGACAAAAGACCGATTTACAACAGAAAAATCAAGTGGCCGAATTACCTTCACGGCCGCCATTCCCCACCCTTACCCTATGAAATAAGACCCTCTTTTGATGTTACTTAGATGACTGGGTTATTTAAAGAATGTCAAATAAAATAAATTTTAGTTCACACTGTAACAAAAACTGCCCTCTGGATTGCAACCCCTAATGAGAGGGTTAGTCACACCAAAGGCCAGAGTCTGCAACAATCCGAAGAGAAACTCTCCAGTTTGTTTTGCCACGATGGTAATTAGACCAGCTCTTTATTTGGGCGGCGGCTGGATCAAGGTTCTGTAAATAACAGGTAGCTAAGGGTGAAAAAAATAAAACACCTATGATGGTAAATGTGCTTTAATTCAACGACAATAGAATCTGAGATGCTCTTACAGTTCCAAACAATTGCAATGTATAAATTACTGTGGTAACACTGCACAGTAGCAAATGAAAAATGAGCGGTTCAATCAAAAAGCGCTCCGTCGTAAATATAAACAAGCACCAAAACAAGATAACAACACCAAGGTTGTTCAATTTGAAATACAAAGCACACACACGTTGATGCTTACGATATGGAAAAATAAAAATGCTTACCTCGATATCTCGTTAAGCTTACAATATAAAAGATGACAGGCACTTCCAATCGAGACCAACGGGGTGCGATACAGGTGAACCTGGAACTTGTTGAACTATCTAAAACAGTAGCACTTGACAGAACTACGCGCACAGATAAACACGGCTTGGAGTTGATGGCGGTGAATTGAGAGCAGGTGGAATTGCTGATCGTTACAGTTGGAGAATCCAGGATGAAACTTCGAACGGTTTGATTCTTGTAAGGTGACCAAAACAAACATCAAAACACAACTCGATACTTGTCGAAAGATAAACGCAAACTGGCTTGCGCAAAACTTTGCGTACGGGGAGAAATCGTGCAATATGCTGATAATGGTGAATTTTTTAAAAATCCACATGTGGTATACTTCCACAGTAGAAAAACTGGTGAAACTGTGACACGCAACAGCGAATGGCTTAAAGTAACGCTCACTAAAAACGGAAGCTGGCCGATCAAAAATAATGGATAAAGCACCAGTAATTCGGCACTAAAAGGCACTTTGAAAACTCAGCGCACAAAAATCGAACGTAATTATTCGATATCTCAACCCAACTGGTACGACTCAACCGCGTTCGCCAGCAAGGCACATGACGTTCCAAAAAATTGCAAGGTCAATGCAAAATGCATTTGAATATGCATAAAGGAATGGGGCGTACTCAGGGATATTGTGAAACGATTTTAAAAGGAGAGCCATAATAACAAAGCAAAAATTTATTACAACACCTGATGCAAGCAAAGCACATGATGAAGTTACATTGGTGTATCTAGGATAATGGGGGAGGGGGGATAGAGCAACCTAAAAAAAGAGAAAGCATTTAAAAATAGCATTTTCCTGGAGGGTACTTCGTAACCCCTTAATTTTCATTTCTTGACATTGGACTACAATCATGGGTTCTAGCCCCCTAAAGCACATACCAGGAGCAGCAAACACAAGGATAAACAACCAGGGACGATTATCACACAATCTCTTTGTGACATATTCCCAAGCCTACCTCGTCGAAAGAGTTAAATAATTCAGCACTTCTAAAAAATCACCTGAATTCAAAATTAATGCCTGTTCGCTCTGTCTTCATTTTTAAATTCCAGAGAGATGCGCATACAGAAACCTGAAATCATTCTCAAAATATTTATCGTCTCTTGCCTAACGTTCACCTGATGATATTCTAATAAGACAGCAGTTGGCATAACCATATTTGTGGAATGTATCTAATTGTATTCTAGCTTCCAAAACAAAATATTGTAGTTGTAAGCATTTAGATTTCCAATTAAAATTGAATTAATTTAACATTTCAATTAAGTTATTCTTGTAAATTTTTTAAACCATTTAAATCGTCATTAATCATTCGCAAAACTTGATCGGTTCGAAATCCCTCGCACCAATTTCTTTCCTTCAAATCTATCGATTAAGGTAAAGTAAAGTATTTAATATGGTTCAGTACATTTCAGTTTTCGGATAATTGCACAAAACAATCACTTTACGTTTAGTAATTTAGTTGATCATTTAGGGTCTAAATAACCGACGAGGAAGGCTTTCAGAAAAAGCTTATGGAATTGGTTTTTAATTTTAGGGAAACTTTGTGGAATAATAATTGAGAAAAATAAAAAAATTTAAGTCGGCACTCTGTATGAAAACATGAGCTCTTTATTTTTCATAATTTTCCTTTCAGGTTTGCATGGAAGTAGCTCAAATTTGCCTTCTTTCTCAACTGGCCTTGTAATGTGTTTTTTAATTCCGCTCTTTAGCAGGTAATAAATTAATTTTGTAAAGTGTACCGTGAAAATGGATTTTATAAATGAAAAAGTATTAAACATAATTTTAAAAAAAGTTGAAGTGCATTGCGGTTGTGAAAAATTGGTTTGTATGAAGAGAATAAATTTGTTGGTTGGTTCGATGTTTTACTCGAAGTTATTATGTTTGTACTTTTATTTTATTCTCTCCTACTTTAATAGATTAAGAAGTTGTGATCTATGTGGAGACAAATGGCAATAATAATATTATTGTAGATGTATAAATATTATAGATGTAATTAAAAATCAATATGTCAAAATATAGCTCCGCTTAATTAGTTAATAAGTTTAGATAATTGCAAAATCGACTGATAAGAATATTAATTACGTTATTAATGTAAATTAAGTTTGTATATACCATCACTTAAATAAATTAATTTTAAAATATTAACGCATTTTATATGTTATTGAATGGGTAATGATCCAGCAAAATGTATTCTTTTGGGACCTCCTCCGGTGAGAGCTGAAGAAAAAGCAAATAATTTCAATCTACCAAGTCCCTAGTGAGTTTTTATATCTAAAATAAATAAATAAATTTAAAAATTACTTTACTTCAATTTGTGCAAGGCGTTAAGAATATACGCCCTCGAAGGAGGTTTCTGATTGTTATAAATTAATGTGCTTTCGCCTTTTCATTCCTTTTTATTTTAATATAAATTAGTTGCTTTTTAAGATAGTACAAGCAATTTTTTTTGTACATTTTTTCGAAATGAAAATGTACGTTACAATAAGATGTGCTACTCTATTACTGTACTTACAATAGCACAACAATATAATATACCTTATACTACGTCTCTCTATTCTCGAGTAAGTACTCCAACACAGCTGCTAGTTTTAAAATAAAAATAAGTAAGTAAACAACATAACGAAAGTTATAGAATTTGAAAAAAGTGCAGACTACGTACTTAGTGCTCTTCAGAATCTGGAGCAGCATTTGATCAACTTTTACAAGTTAGTAATGATCAACCCTTTATTAATAACGTTGAATCCTAAGATAAACTTGGTTAAAATTACAAACTGAGGGTCGATTTCATCAACGCCAATTAAAACTGTTGCAATTTAAGGTAATCTAATCTGATATTGAATATTTTATTTTAAAAGGTTGGCAACATTAAACAAGATTATCAAATTTTATTGAACAATACCTACTTCTACAATATATTGTCGTGAAACGAAATATAAAACAGCTTTGTTTTAATAATTTGTCACAAATTAAGGGATGTTTTATTCATAACAACATGATCGAGCACGGTTTTGTTGAATGAATGTCGATTTATGTTACCGCTGACACAAGCACACAATTATTGTTGAATGTTAGTGAAATCCAGTGATTTATCAAGTTTACGGCGATTTAAACCTAAAAAAGAACGAATTTAATTATTTTCATTTGAATTTTAACCGCGAAAGATTTACCTATTTTGAACTGCAAAGTGGCTCAAAATTTCGTTTTGTGTAGTGGCAGGTTGAAGTTTCTAAACATAGAAGGTAGATGAGCTCGGCGTGTGACCTGGAAGCCAGCAAGGCGTATTTTTGGTGAGGTCCACCAAAAGTGACCAATTTGCGATTTTTCTTGGAAAATCAAGTGTTTTTCAAGCTGAGAAGTAGTGCGAAGTGTCGTCTAAAGTAGACGAGTGTTTTTAGATTAATTTGGAAGTGGAATCTTCAAGTTGCAGCGTTTTGAAAACACACATTTGGAAAATTTGGTATCACACATGTGTGTGAAAATTGTCATTCCGCCATTGACGAATGATCGAATAATTTTTGTAATCACGACGATTACGAGCCTACAATTAAACGTTTAGAAGAATAAATTCAAATTCGTTAAATTTTGGATGAAATAATTTTACTTACAAATTTTGAGGTTAAGTACACGATTAAATTTATACAATTGCCGATCGTCCTTATCTGGATATTTTGAGAAGAATTGTGAAGATTTGATGCTCCAATTCGATATTTTATGGAACACAGATGCTCGAAAACGCAACAGGTTGCCAAATGACAGGTGTCGAATGCAAGAAAACAGCGGTTCCAAAACGTCGACAAGAAGTGCCACATCACTGGTAAATAAATGAACTTTGAATTTTATTACACCATTTATTTTTATTGTAAATTTATTTGTGTCACACGATTACACATAAATAGAAACCTGGAGTATTTTGAATTCGATTTGCAAGTAAATTCAAATACGAAGGGTTTTCTATACCACAATTTTACACTTTGCGACCAAAACGAATTTGTTCGTAAACAGCTCATACTCGACCTGTTTTACTTATTTAAAATTGAATTTATTTATGAGAATTAAATTAGTCTTTTTTCACGAAGCTGAGTTAAATTTTATTTTCATGCAACGAATCTTACCCAGATTTAATTTTTTAGTATTGTCAATAACGACAATAATTTTGATTAAGGCAATTGATGCAATTTTGTTCCTAACAAGGAAAATTCGATTGAGCAATTTTAGTGCGGCAGCAAAGCCGTACAATTTATTTTATTTGGCGACCCGAAAA
Source organism: Rhagonycha lutea (assembly GCA_958510855.1). Taxonomy (NCBI): domain Eukaryota; kingdom Metazoa; phylum Arthropoda; class Insecta; order Coleoptera; family Cantharidae; genus Rhagonycha; species Rhagonycha lutea. The sequence continues at coordinate 99,136,610 of OY294036.1, forward strand.
GGAGAGAAGGCGAACCCAGCCCTGTTATTTGTCTCCGTACAGAAATCATATGTGAACCGACGCATTGCTGCCACGGTACTCTAGTGTTGAGGTATTGTCCTGAGTTTAGAAAATAAATTTCAAAGTTAAGGGTCGTAGGAAATATCTCTACAATATTTTGGGTTTAATCTATAAAGGTTGTCTTATGAAACTTGCGCGTACATAAACTCATTTATTTAATTTTTTAATTTAATTTTCTGTTAAATTTTATAGGTTCGAATTTGATAAGTGAGTAGCTAAAAATAGTAGAATAGTTAAGGATATTACAGCAGTTAGTTTTCAAAACCAAAGGCTGCTGTAAATTTGCACTCGCGAGATTTTCCAAACAGGCGGACGAGGCGGGCGCCTGGGGCCTCATAAATCAAGGAGCCTCAAAATTCAGTTTTTCTTGGACCACCTGCACAGCGTAGGTATACTAGAGTAAATAACGTGCCCGTGGAATGCATACTTTAGGGTGCAGGGGTAGTGAAAATATTGTCGTGATTTAAAATGAAGTCCAGCTTTGTATTGGTGGTTTATTTCAAATTAGGGGATGATTTGCCCATAGAGACAAGGTCGAGCACAGTGTTGTAAATAAGGGTCGATTTATGTTACCGTTGACACAAAAACACACTATTATTGTTGAATGTTGGTGAAATCCAGTGATTTATAAAAATTTTGTGGCAATTAAACCTAAAAAGGAACAAATTTAATTATTTGAATTTGGTGCGCAAAATCTTACCTATTTTGAGCTGCAAAAATGGCTTAAGTTTTCGTTTATCTGTTGGTAATTTGAGGTTTTTCAACATGCAAGATAGACAAAGTTGGCGTAGGATTGATTTGGCGAATGATTTTTGTAATCGAGACGATTACGTGCCTACAATTAAATGCATAGAAGAAAGAATTCAAATTAGTTTAAAATTTGAAAAAAATAATTTACGTACCAATTTGGAGGTTAATTGCAAGTTTTAATGTAGTTAGTTCAAATTGACAGAAGTTTGCCAAAAATTTCTTTATACGGTTGCCGATCGATTTAATCTGGATATTTTTGGAATAATAGCAAAGGTTTGATGCTCCAATTCGATAATTTATGAATCACAGATGTTAGAAAATGTAACTGGTTACTGGACAACAGGTTGTCAAATGACAGATGTCGAATATAAGAAAACAGCGGTTCCAAAACGTCGACAACGAGTGCCACTGTATTGGTAAATAAAAACTTTATAATTTGTACACCATTACTTTATTGTAATTTATTTGTGTCACACAATTACATTTATAGAAACCTGGAGTATTTTGAGTTAGATTTGCGAGTAAATGCAAATGCGAAGGGTTTCTATAACACAATTTTACACTCCGACGACAAAAACGAATTTGTTCGTAAATAACCTATGCTCGATCTGTTAAAGCTTATTTTAAAATTAAATTTATTTGATGAAAATTAAATTAGTCTTTTTCTACGAAGCTGATTTTAATTTATTTTTTATGAAACGAACCACACCCCGATTCATTTTGTTGGCATTGTCGATAGCGACAGTGAATTCGATTAAGGCATTTCATGCAAATTTGATCCTGATAGAGGAATTTCATTTGAGCTATTGTAGTGCGGCACTAAGGCCCCACAATTTATTTTATTTAGCGACCCAAAAGAGAGAGAAGTCGAATCCAGCCCTGTTATTTGTCTCCGTACACAAATGTGAACCGATGCATAGCTGCCGATAGCACTTTAGGGTGGAGATATTGTCCCAAAATAATATTCAAGTTAGGGTCGAGGGAAATATCTCTACAATATTTAGAGGGAGGACCTCAAAATTGAAGTGCGCCTGGGGCCTCTAAGTGCTACATCCGCCACTGGGTGAGGGAGTCTCATTCTCAGTCGCCCACCTCCTTCTGTATCTACCCATAAAGTTGTTTTTCCTAAAAATAAAAATTACAGCCGAAATACATCGTTCGTTCACGGTATTCGTTGTGACGCTTAACAACCTACGGTTTATTACCAAAATTTATTGTTTTTAAACGACTCCGATAAATTCTTGGGTTACCTACAACTAAGTTTTGAATGGAAACGAAATAATTTATCCACTCTTAACAAAACCACTTGACCTTTTAGAAATACCGTACTTACGAAATCAAAAAGAAATGTTTGTTATATATGGAAATTCTAACAATGTTTCAAGTTACCCATTATAATAGATACCTAATTGGACAACCAAAAACCCAAAAATTAAATTCTCAAATTTTTTTTTCGTATATTCACTCATTTTCTCTTACATTTTAAAAGTTAAAAATAATTATTATGCATGTTTGGGTTGCCTATCGGCAGCCCTTCTGGTTCTGACGGCCTAAGGCCGCATAATATTTAACATTAAAATTAAATTTAAAGCGCCTCCTTCGTTCCCACCGCAAAGCAAAGTAGAGCTAGGAAATTAATGTTTCCTTTCGAAAAAAATTTTTTCAAACGCGCCGTTTGAAACCAATGAAATTTTTACCTTCGTTCTTTCCAAGCAATGAAAAACATCAATTTATTCTAAGTCTAGGTAACTGCGCCACCTATTGAAAAAATTGTTGTTCAAATGATAGATCGGGCCCTTAAGATGAAATTACTCTTATTTAACATAATAATAAAATGTTAATTAAAAATATTAAAATAATAAAAGTGTAATTATGTGCAAAATAAATGAAATTTTGGATGGAATCCGATGCATGCAGCATGCGATATTTGGTATAGCAAACATTGATTATAGTGAAAATGTGCTTAATAATTTTGAATCCATCATATTTATCTTCCTTAAAATACAATTTGGCTACTTCTACCGAAAGAAGTACCTAACATTGCAATACTTTTTGAAAATTGCAAATTTGTGTAAATTATTACATCTGCGCTGAGTAAAACCAAAATTTATGTGCGCAATAAAATTTTTAAAATTGCGTGATATTAAACCTTTTATTATTACGAATCAAGTTGTATCACAAGGTTAATAAACATTTATGACGTGATTCTCATAAAAATTACAAGCTTAAATTTAAAAATGCATTCCTTTCAATTTTATTAAATTTTTACCATTTTGAGGTTTAAACAAACCACATTGTAAAAATTCTTTGCAGGAAAAAATATGGATTTTTAAAGATTTTAAGGTGGATCCAGACCTACGTACTTTTGTTCGTAATATGCAACACATAAATCTGTTTCTGAAAATTTCAATAAATCAATTTAAATTCGAGCATATAAAGGTAATATTAGGAGAGTATCGTCCGAGTTAGAAACCAATTAAAAGATTTAAATCGCGAAGGCTATAAACTTCTACTGCCAAGCCCACGAAGAGGATCCTAGTTGCAAGAAAGAAAATTCTTCATGATCTCTCTCCATTAATTCAGCCATCAAGTTCCATTACACAATCAACCCATTCAGGATGATTTAACGATAAATTAGCAAACACCGAGGTGGAGCAGTGGTTCGGCATCTCCGTATAAGAATTTTCTTGAAAATTAATAAATTATTCTTAAAAAAAAATTTTAATTGCTAATTAATAAACAATTACTTAATATCTTAAGCGTTATTAGTTAATATTTAAAAATTTATTGATGGCTTTAGAAGTAATTTGATTTAAAACCTTAATTAAATGTAAAAGTTGAAAAACTCAATATCAATTTATCTTTACTTCGAAGAGAATTAATTAGATTTTTCTTTGCTGTACGTAAATATTTCAGGAGGAAAGTTACTGGAAAATTTGTAATTAAATAATAAGTCCTTTTTATGCTGTTTATTATTTATTTACCGATGGAAAAACTCCCGAATTAAATTATTTAAATTGAGATAACGAAAACGTATCGCTTAGCATTATTGAATGGAAGTTTGCATTTTGCTGTTGTTAATTTTGAATACACAATTTTGCGTTAGCGATAAATTAAATGCAATTTAAACGTGTGGATGGAAATTCAGTGACGTCGCAAAAAATTTAAATTATAAAGTTGTACTTGTCACTTGCAATTTATGACTAAAAGCTTACATTTACACAATTTATTGATAATGAAAACGATTTTTTGCTTTATCGCCTCGATAGGTAGATAAAAATTTCAAGAATTTATTTTCTAAAATTTAATTGATGTTTCATTTTACATTAAATCCGCTGCCGAAAGTTACCGAATAATATTTTTAAACTGATTTTACATAACAAAATTCATTCAAATTTATAATTAACTCAATTATTTTTTATATTATAATATAGTCTGCAAACTTATAGAATAATTTAAATCTGGAAATTGTATCTCCAGTGTATTTCCAGTTTGTTAGTTTTAGTTTGGCTCGCTAACTTTTAAATAGCAATAGAAATTCCTCAGAAAGTTTAAAATTGTATTACTACAATCCATCCAATTCAAGAAATAAACTTCAATTTGATGTCCTAATTAATTATGTTATTGGCTCTTCGTACTAGGGAGAGATCAAGAATATGGGATGGAATTCTTAACTGTTATTTTTCCTTCAATGCGGTTTTAAAAAACTTTCAGTAAAATTATGTATTGAAATTAAAGCTATACATAATAATTGTCATGTTTTTTGTATCATCCTGGAGGAGGGGTGGAGTTAATTTTAAATGTTTCAACAAAAATGTTCTGTTGGTTAAAGACAACCATGGTGGAGGTAAATACTTATAAAAACAATAACAATTAAACAATGAAGCATAAGGATAAATCAAAACAATAATTGAATATTTCTTTAGTAGCTACTTCCTACTTTTGTGTAAAAAGAATCCTGTTTTAATGCAATATATTCAGACAATTTTTCCTTCAATTTCATCTCTTGTAAAAAGGGCTTCCTTGTTTTTTTATTCCTTATTTCCTTAATTTTTCATAGAAAAATAAAATTTTCTCATCAGAAATCTATAGGTTCTTATGAAATAGTAAAATATTAGCAATAATAAGTTTGTCAATGCATCTCACATATCTTTTAATTAAAATGTATCGTATAATATCGAATAGTTTAAAATGTTATGTTCTGAAAATACGAAATTTAATAGTTTTAGTTGGTCGAATTTTAATCAAAATATTTATAGTTTTGTTGAGAATTCGAAAATACAGAACACCACCACAAAGCTAATAAATAGACAGGACCGTATTTAGATCACAAATGAATTTTATATCATTTTCTTATTAATTTTTCTGTTGATAATTTCTACAAGGTTTCTGATATGTCAACTATTTCCATAGTGTCAAAAAAATATATTAATGGTTCTATCTACTCGTAATATCAATTTTCTTAAATAACAATTTACATATTTGCTTAAATCTGTACTTTTTTGCATCTTTCGGTATAACCTATTTAGTTTGAAAGTAAAAGTTTAATTCTTCCTTTCTTTTTAGTCATAATCATAAAAACTCGGCGCTACGTGCCTCGCCAGGGGGCTCCGCCCCCTGGACCCCCGCTTTCCTTCTATATTAGTCTCTGACTAATGTATTAAATATGGAACATGTTTTTCAATACCGAACTACCTCTCCTGTTCATGATACCGAATATAATGATTTATTTTACATCTGTTTTTTTAAGTTGGTAATTACTGGTTATTACTGGTAATTAGATGATTTTAAGTTGGTACGATCAACGATAACAACTAATCAAAGTGAGTTTCTATTTGTTTTTGTCCTTGTTTTTGCTTTTGTCTTTGGTCTTTGATTTTGTCTTTGGTTTTGTCTTTGATTTGCTTTAGATTGTTTTGCTTTTTGGTTTTCTTCTGAATGTTGTTTGACAACGACCAATCAGAGTGCGTTACTTGTGAAAGTTGACTTGCCAAATCAAATGAAAGCTTGCGAAGATCTTTTCGTAAGATTACGTACTACCAGGTTTGTCCTAAAGAAATTACACGGTGGAAGAGGAGCTTCCTGGTCTTTTATATGTTTGACTAGGTTAAAAGCCCGTCCACGGACGGGTAGCTAGCCACTGGATCTCTTTTTTAGAGGCGTTAATTAAAAATATATCGTTTCCTACTATTATCACTATAACCTAAAGTTAACTATTAACAGGCTTCATTAAAAATATGACAATTTTAATTGTTCGCGTTGGTGTGTAACTTTTAAAATCATCGCGTTATGGTGTTGGATTATCGGATTAACGGAAATAAATTTGGATCAATTAATTTGTCGCACAGATTAATATAGGTGGATCAGCGTCTTGTCCTTTTATATATTAGCCAATCGAAATTTATTTAGTATGCAAATCGATCCCAGGGGCAGGTGATTTTAAGTTGGTAAAATGTTGGACCAATTAGATTGTCGGATACATTAATTCAGGTGGGTCAGCGTCCTGGCATTTGATATAGTATACATGCCAGATGAAACTTACTTGGTGTGCAACTCGATCGCAGGGGAGGTGATTTTAGTTTGTTAAAATTTGGAATCAATTAGGATATCGAACAGATTAAAACAGGTGGATCAGCCAGCATTCTGGTTTTATCTATATAGCTAGAAGGGGAGCTCGTCAAAGTTGGAAACCTGATTGAGGTGCGTCTCGTTCCCAGGGGGGGGGGGTGATTTTAAGTTGGTACGACCAACGACAATAACCAATCAAAGTATATGTTGAGTGTTCTAAAAATATGACACGCTGGCGCTGGAGAAGCTACAGCGGCAGTTTATTATTTTGGATATTATGTTATGTTTTTGTTTTGTATTGTTTAGGTTCGGTTTTGTTTCGCTCGCTCTGCTGTGCTTTGCTCTGCTCTGCCTTGATTTATTCGTTGATGCGATATGTTGATTTGGTGTCGGTTTTTGGTGTCGGTTTTTAGTGTTGTTTTTTGGTGTTGGTCGTTTTTTGGCAGATTACGAGCGCTAAAACATGTTCCATGTTAATAAATTATCTTATACCCGGCTTTCTTCATAGTTAGTTGCCAATGCAACCATCTGAATAAAAAGTTCACGAAATCCCGCACTTTCAACACTGGAAAACGACAATTGCCCACTCATGACAAGTCTGTGGGGCAAGTAAAGGTTTTAACACTTATAGACTGAGAGCTAGCAACGGATTTCATCTTCGTGTGGACCTGAATTTTTCAACGGGAATTCCGTAAAAGAGATCTGCTGCCTCTTTGTTCTCAAAAAAATTACCCGGTGTTTCTTAATGATATAAGAGGGTTTGAACGAATTAGTTGATCCTAATGGAATAAAATGGTTGAAAAATTCTGTTTAGGATAAAAAAAAATCAACATATTTATAACTCAAAGCGCATGATCCCAAATAAGTCCACGCACATCACGTAACGATATCTAGGTGAAGTATGAGGTGAAATAAAAAAGATTTTCTATAAGGTGCCACAATATTCGAAGGATCGATATAAGCTATCTATCATGTGATTGATCACCAAAACTGATCAGCAAAAAATTACAAAAGCACTATCAATCGAAGTTGTTTCAGATTCGAACTTAATTGTAAGGTAGTTAAAACATAAATTGAAATCTGGATATAGATTTTATCATCTGTAGTTATAGATGCATCATATTGCACACAAATTATACATGGAATGTGAATAATTAACCCCATAACAAGATCGCTTTACAGAACATCCTATATAAGGGTGGAAAAATTAAACTGGCGACAACTACCCCTGGCGTGTCTCTGGTAGTTTCTATTTTCAGATGATAATTTAACTAACAAATTTGTTTACATCAACTTAATACAGAAATTCTAATTTACATACACCCAAGATATCATAAACTGGACAGGATAAGAAATTTTGTAATATTTGGTTATGTTTATAATTGTTCTATCAAAGCAATTTCAAACTTGCAAGAAGTGGTAGGTTATGTTGGAACACAATTACGGTAAAACCACAAATGTGAAGCACTTTAATAACTATAGAAACTTGATACGAGAAAATAAGAAAATCTAATGTGTTTAATTCATTTAAGGAAAACCAGGATCGCATAGTTCTCCGACGGTTACGGTTGTAAAAAATTTGTAACTTCGTTTTTTTTTTACTAATTTTTTGTTTAATTAAAAAATTAATAAATTCGAAAATAATATTACAAAGCTGTTGAAAATTCGAAAGCAGTATTTCGTTTTTTGCGAACACGAAAAGCAAATTAAAGATAAATATTTTTTAAGACACTCAGTACTTTGAAAGTCTAAAGTTTGAAGTTAAGAAGTTTATTTATAGAAAAAAAATGTAAAGGTATTGATTTGGCAGGAATCATTTTTCTCGAAAAGGTCTTGTTGAGACATAATGGAGAAACTTATGTGATGGTCACATGAGTTTTTTATGCTTTTATTTTGAGCGACTCCTGATAAAGCTATATTACAGAAATCGATAGGTTTAATTAACTTGTAGATGGAATTATTATTCAGGTGTACTTTAGCGTGATAGAAAATGTTATTACTGATAGAAAATTGGATTTATGTACGCTACAAAACGTCGGGGAATCACAGAGTTCTTTTTTATTAAAATAATTTGAAGGTTGATACGCTCGTATATTTAGCAGGATGAAGACAAATTTATGTTGTGTACTTCAGAATGATCTGGTGGAATTAAATGCCAGATTGGAGTTATTTAACTTTCCTGCCAAGCTGCGCTAGTATTAGGATTTGAAATCGCATTAGCTCTACTTTAGTTGTATTGTTCCGAAAATGAAGTAATAATTTAAAAACGACAGTTTCATATTAATATTGTGGTTTTGGAATTTTACAGGTCGCATGTGTTTCTATTAAGAATTTAAATTTTGACTTAAAGGGTTAAGTATTATTACACTCCATAAATTCGAAAGAGCCATAAAATTTTATCTTCGTTTATAACAAAGCATAAAAATTTTACATACTAAAATGTTTAATATATTTTGAAGCCGTCCCGCCCGCCCTAAAGCGAATTAATAAAAGTTTACTTATTTAAACAAAACGTAAAAGAGATGTAGGTACATTTGGAGGGTTATTCTTGTAATAGCGAAGGCAAGCAAAAATCGGATGGAAAAGTATTTTAAAACTTTTTGTTAGGCCATAAATTAAACTTAAAATTCAACACTTATAAACAGCACCTTTGTTAACACCCTCGAGATTAAATTTTATTTTACTGTTAAAGAGGACAGATTAAATGATCCACCCGCAAATGCGCTTAAATTAAGTTACAACTTTTTGAACTTCACAGATATGCATCTTTTACATTAAAATACTGATAAATTTCTTGTTCAAAACTCCCCGAAAAGTTTAAATGACGCAAAAATTGCTTTTGAATATAAAATTTTAGTTATTACGCGGTTTAAGTTTTATAAAAATATTAAATTTTCTTATCTTAAATTAAAACGTTTTTGTAATTTAAAATAAAATTTGTAAACAGAATAGCAATCAATTTGTGATTGAAGGTCTAATAACCAGCAGGTCGTGAAAGGTATAAAGTCTACATCGATTTTCTTCTTTTTACAAATAGGGAAACCGAAATCAACTGGCTTTATAGGTTTGTTGATTGTTAGTTCTTTTCTTTTGTCGTCATTTTTAGTGCCATATATTATGTAAGTTGTACTACCCTTAGATGTAAAATTCAATTTATTTTTTGTTTTTGTAACAATTCTTCTCTCGATTTCTTAGTTTTCATTTTCACACTTGAAATTATTGATTCGACTGTTCATCACCTAACTTTCCAATTTTGAAGTTTCACCCTGTTTTCTTTTCTTTAAATTAATTTTAGGTTGAAAAGTTATGCAGACAGTTGGCGTGGTACTACGCAATGCCTGCCTGAGTAGTCGATTTAAATTTGTTTACTTTTTCAGGCATTAAATCGAATAGCCAACTGTCCGTTATCGAGAATAATTTAATGGAAAAATCTGATAACTTTTACCGTTTTTATGCTCCACTTTATTACAAGTTTGATGAATGATCCGAAATTTTCCTGACAGGACTATGAGTAAGGATCTGTATTAATGACCGAGATGTTAGGCTTCAATCCTTATCCTTACATCCTTCCTATACCACCGCGTGAAACCTTAATTTCAATATTATCAGTTTGTTCCAGCTAATATTCGATATGTTAAATGTTATTACTTGGTTCAAATTTCATATATGCTGTTTAATCTAAAGTTATAAACAAGGAAGTAAGATTAATCCTACATTTCCTACAATTACCTAACATTACTCTAATCCAACTAAATTTTAATTACCTAATAAAAAAATTATTCCTTTTCATTTACTCCCATCATACCCAATTCTTTCTCTAATTTGTTTCCAACCTCCCCTATTTGATCTTAGTTTTAATATGTGATATTTCACTGCAACTTGAAAATCATCCCACTAATGGCTACAGTTATTGTATTAGGGAGATAAATAATGGAATAGTCGTTTTCTTGCCTTCCACCTCCTTCATCGCAAACGCTTCAGTCTAATTGCTGTTTTAAAAAAGAAAATTATATATTATTCAAAATCCAACAGTTAAGGTGGTCAACGTCAGTCGTACCACTCCATTGGATTAATTTCAAAAAATTGTTCCAGCAACATTAATTCAGTATATCCGTCCAATCAGGATAAACCATCTTGCTCGAACAGAATTTCCAAAAATGTCATAAAACTAAGTTTTACCAAGTTCCCTAAAGAGGGAAAGGCGTTTTGGGTTAAAATAAGGGAAACTGTTACTTATTATTTGGAAATACTTTACTAATTAAAGTTTTAATTTATTTTGTTATAACAAAATCGTTAAAATTACTGTAAGTAGAAATGCATAAGTAAGTACAAATTTTAATTAAAAGACAATTTGAAACACTTTTATTTTACCTTTTGTTTCAATTATTTTTCCGTATTTCTTTGCTGTCTCTTTAATTAATTACGTTTCGATTTTATTTTCTTTTTAGTAAACGTTTAGTAAATAAATAAAATTTTCCAATATCTTTTCCAAATACCCTTTCCAATTTGTCAAACAAAAGCTATTAAAAAAATTTAAATTATGCCGATTTGTTTTTGATTTTCTTGGAAAAGGAATTTTCTTTTTTCGAAAATTTTCTGTAAATATGTTAAACGAAAGCTATTAAATGACCCTATCATTTGATGGAAAGAAAATCAAAATCGTTCAATTGGTTCTCGCGTTATTTCAAAATTTATTTTATATGTTTCTTCTCAAAAAAATAAATCAAATGATTTTAATTTTGCATAGCTTTTATTTTAAAATAAACAATTACCTACGGAACTTATTATTTTGTTGGTGAAGTCTGGTTTATCTTGACTAATTACACTTTGTCAATCGTGTGTGTTGGTCTATTGTGATGATGGTTGTGTCTCTAAAGAGATCTTCTTCCTGAATAACTTATTATATTCTTCTTGGCTTCCTTCTCTTTCTCGTCAGATAATAATCGAATAAGGAAGGCTCGGTGGCGGATTTCCGAACAGGCGCAAGAGGCGCGCGCCTAGGGCCTCGTAAATCAAGGGGCCTCAAAATAAGAAAAATTTAATTAATATTAATTAAATTCCTGTTGTAATAAACACAGCAAAAGTAACGAAAAAATTCTAAGCCCTAAGATGCATTAGACTTATTTTGATTTTAGTGCAAATTATGATTTAAATTTTTTGATAAAAATTCCATTTTGTTCAAATATTCTGAAACTTTATGAAAATATTAATTCCGTTGTAATAAACACAGGAAAAATAACGAAAAAATTTTAAGCCCTAAAATGCCTTAGCTTTGCAGTTATTTTGATTTCAGTGCTATTTTTGAATTAAATTTTTTGATAAAAATTTAATTTTGTTCAAATATTCTGAAATTTAATAAAAAATATTAATTCCGTTGTAATAAACACAGCAAAAATAACGAAAAAATTCTAAGCCCTAAGATGCATTCGATTTGCAATCATTTTGATTTCAGTGCAATTTTTGATTTAAATTTTTTGATAAAAATTTAATTTTGTTCAAATATTTTGAAACTTTATGAAAATATTAACTATGTTATATTAAACACAGGAAAAATAACTAAAAAATTCTAAGCCCTATTATGCCTTAGATTTGCAATTATTTTGATTTCAGTGCAATATATTTTTGATTTAAATTTTTTGATAAAAATTAAATTTTGTTCAAATATTTTGAAACTTGATGAAAATATTAACTATGTTATAATAAACACGGGAAAAATAACTAAAAATTTCTAATACCTAAAGATGACTTGGATTTGCACTTATTTTGATTTCAGCGCAATTTTTGATTTAGTAAATTTTGTGATAAAAATTAAATTTTGTTCAAATATTTTGAAACTTTATGAAAATATTAACTATGTTATATTAAACACAGGAAAAATAACTAAAAAATTCTAAGCCCTATTATGCCTTAGATTTGCAATTATTTTGATTTCAGTGCTATATATTTTTGATTTAAATTTTTTGATAAAAATTAAATTTTGTTCAAATATTTTGAAACTTGATGAAAATATTAACTATGTTATAATAAACACGGGAAAAATAACTAAAAATTTCTAATACCTAAAGATGACTTGGATTTGCAGTTATTTTGATTTCAGCGCAATTTTTTATTTAGTAAATTTTGTGATAAAAATTAAAGTTTGTTCAAATATTTTGAAACTTGATGAAAATATTAACTATGTTATAATAAACACGGGAAAAATAACTAAAAAATTCTAATACGTAAAGATGACTTGGATTTGCACTTATTTTGATTTCAGCGCAATTTTTGATTTAGTAAATTTTGTGATAAAAATTAAATTTTGTTCAAATATTTTGAAACTTGATGAAAATATTAACTATGTTATAATAAACACAGGAAAAATAACTAAAAAATTCTAAGCCATAAAGATGACTTGGATTTGCAGTTATTTTGATTTCAGCGCAATTTTTGATTTAGTAAATTTTGTGATAAAAATTAAATTTTGTTCAAATATTTTGAAACTAGATGAAAATATTAACTATGTTATAATAAACACAGGAAAAATAACTAAAAAATTCTAAGCCCTAAAGATGACTTGGATTTGCAGTTATTTTGATTTCAGCGCAATTTTTTATTTAGTAAATTTTGTGATAAAAATTAAATTTTGTTCAAATATTTTGAAACTTGATGAAAATATTAACTATGTTATAATAAACACAGGAAAAATAACTAAAAAATTCTAAGCCCTATTATGCCTAAGATTTGCAGTTATTTTGATTTCAGCGCAATTTTTGTGATAAAAATTAAATTTTGTTCAAATATTTTGATACTTGATGAATATATTAACTATGTTATAATAAACACAGGAAAAATAACTAAAAAATTCTAAGCCCTATTATGCCTAAGATTTGGAGTTATTTTGATTTCAGTGCAATTTTTTATTTAAATTTTTTGATAAAAATTAAATTTTCTTTAAATATTTTGAAACTTGATGAAAATATTAACTATGTTATAATAAACACAGGAAAAATAACTAAAAATTCTAAGCCCTAAAGATGACTTGGATTTGCAGTTATTTTGATTTCAACGCAATTTTTGATTTAGTAAATTTTGTGATAAAAATTAAATTTTGTTCAAATATTTTGAAACTTTATGAAAATATTAACTATGTTATAATAAACACAGGAAAAATAACGAAAAAATTCTAAACCCTTAGATGCCTTGGATTTGCAGTTATTTTGATTTTAGTGTAATTTTTAGTAAAAAAAAAAAGTATTAAAAAAAGAAATCGTCTACGGTGCTGGTTCTGGTGAGAACCAGGGGTTCAAATCAATTGCTATATGGAGTGTAGGATTAATGAAAATACTTAGAGGGGGGCTTGAATTGCGCCTGAGGCCTCATAAGTTCTAAAACCGCCACGAAGGCTAATAGATGGTCTGATAAGCACTTTAATGATGTCGATGATCAATCAGTTATTCGGCAAGATAGTCCGAATGGCAACATAGAAAAGCACTAAATTTCAAGAAACTAAAATTCAATAACAAGCTAAAATTTGAAAAGATTCAAAATGTATTTATTTCGGCATAGCAAGAACCAAATAATCAATCCTTTCATACAATCGATTGTTTACGCAGCCATTTTTTTTGACGATATTATACAGTAAGAAACTATACCCCCACCATCAGTGGCGTAACTACAAATTTTAGACCTGGGAGCAAAAGCTTGAGAGGTATGCGATTTAAAAACAAAATTTGGTCCTAAAATAATACAGTTTAAGGGGACCATTCCCCCCCCCCCGCCGTTATTTACGCCATTGTCCATACCTCCCCAGACCCTAGATTGCACATTCAATTCTTCACATTTTAGGGTGATTAGTGGACTTATCCACCCTAGAAAATTGAAACACTCAAAATGAGATAAAATTAAGTAATATCAATTTACTAAAAAATTAATTAAAACATTGTTAAACCAAAACAAATTTATTCCCCTGAAATGGGCGTCAAACCGGGGGGTCTGGGGGGTATGGAATACCCCCCAGGTATACGTAAGCAACAAGCTGACTTATTAAAATTGATAACCAAGCAAGTTTGATTCTTGAATTGTCTTCTCGTTGCTTTACATACCAAACGGAATATTTTATACCCCTAAGAACAGCTGGAGTGGCTTGGGGAGTGACAGGATCGGAGTGAAGCTGAAAACCGGAGGTATACAATGTGTCCGAATTAGAAGCTTAGGTGAGTGTGAGTTTATCTTACTCTTTACAATAAATCCAGACCCCAAACCCACTTGGCCCTACAATGGTTCCATATTATCTCAAGTTTGAAGAGAATCATCGGTAACCATGGAAACGATATTTGCTTTTACTAAATAAAATAGCTATTAAGGCAACTAGTGTTTTATAGACTGTTTAAAAATCGATATCGTAGTTTAAATCCGAACGACCGTAGGGAGTGAGGATTTAATAGGAAAAGATTTTTAATCTATAAAACACGCGTTGTCTTCAATATTTTTTCTAACACTAACAGAAAAATTAGAATTTTAACTTATTTTATATCCTATAAAGTACGTTGCCATTGACAACATTAGAAAAATAAAATAAAAGCCAATTAACTATTTATTTGGCTTTCCTATCTTCCGCAAAACGCAGACCAGAAGGTCTAAGAGAAAATTTATTGGGAATACCCCCCAGCACAGGGAGAGGTACACAAGAACTCTGCACCGGCGGATCTCCGTTTTAAAAGTTCCCTCATTTAAAAAAATTGTTTCTTAACACTAATCTAAGCTCGAGCGGTGGATTCCCGTTGCCGAATTGTCCTTTTCCGGCTTGCACAGGCGCTTTTTACCCTTGTTTAAGAATTTTTTACTTTACATTGCCTCGGGCCCCTAAGATTTTACGGGCCGTGTTCATTCGCACACGGCGCACACTGGTAGTTACGCCACTGCCCACCATGGCACTTGAGGTTAATCACATCAGCACTTAAGTTCAATAAATTATATCTTTAGTTTTATTGTTGCAAATTGTTTATTAGTCCTTTTTCTTTTCTTCCTTTTTTTTCAAATCACATAACACAGAAAGAAGACCTCTGCATGTGAATTCTGGATCTCCAATAATGTGAGGTCCTCAGGGGAAGGATACCGGCAGTGATAATGACGGGCGTGAATGGATTAACGAGATTCTAACTGGTTTAGTAATGCGTTTTTTCGACAATTCATATAAATATAACGTTATTTTACACCCTAAAATAAAATTTTTGTACCCAACTGTTGGAGAAGCATAAACGATAATGGCTTAAATCCCAATCAATAAATCTGCAGTAATCAAAAGCTAGAAAATATTATAAAATACACTACATTTGTTTAAAACTTCATTATATTTTTAGTAACAACAGTGAAATTGGTTTACAAACAAAGTTTTAAAAATAGTGCTGATGCTGTTGGAATTCAGACAAAGTACAGGTAGGTTTTCCCTTTCCTTCCGATTAACTTCTCATCAGTTGCTTAAACCTACATAAACAAAAATTATTGCTAGGTTCCGTATCCACCAAAAGGACAAACTTAAAATGTTCACAATATTTAAGATTTAAACCTGGACTTCCTGCTCTGTAACTCATTCAAGTGTAACATAAGTCACAGTACAATTTCGCACATAAATATATTGTGGTAGTTTGTTTACAAAATTGTGATATAGTGCAAAACAAAAGAAGTGGGGTACATTGGATCATGTAAATTTGGGAACATTGGAACACAGAAACTTATTTCAAAAAATGAGAGATCTGAAAATAATCAAATTTATCATTGGAATTCTTTTAAAACAAAAGTATCAGGTGTTCAAATGTGCCCCCACTTTTCAACTTCTTCTAAGTGACAACTTGAAAAACCAGCATAAGTTTTAATGTGTAAGTAGTTTTTACTTCATGTGTACTTGAAATAAGATATGATATACTGTGGAGATAAAAAGCTCACTCTTTCTACCTCTTAGACGACTGAACACTCAAATGCTTCAAGTGCCAAGAAATCTCAAATTCCAAAACAAAGAATTTGTACAAATTTATTAATATTTTAGTTGTGAAACTATTTCTGATTTTTAAGAAATTTCAGATTTGTGCATGCCGGTTCAAGCCGCTCCGAAAATATTTACACTTGGGTTACATTTGTAATACTTAACGATTCGTTACCAGTACTGTTTGTACTGTTTCTATTAGCATTTGATTTGTTAGCGCTAGCACTGTAGAACTGAATTAATATTACTAAATAAGTAGTAACCCCAGCAACAATCTGAAAAAAAGTATGAAATTAATAAAGCAGGTTACTAAATTGCAGGATCGGTGCAGTTTCAACTCTTGATTGGATAAGATAACTTATGTAAATATTTTTATTTTCACAAAAAGAAAATTAAGAAAGGAAGGTGATTTGGAAAAGAAAATTTAAATTTTAATACAAACCGTATGTAAAAGAGTGTAGTCTAAAGGAAATAATCCACAGATGTAAAATTTGAGTCGGTTGTGGTACAATTGCAAAGAGTACATCTCGATCTATAATAAATATTTAACATTTATCAGCAAGCAAATACGATAAAATGAAAAGCCATACCACTTCCTGAAGTTTCAAATTTTTAGTAGCATTCCGAATTTTATGCATCAATCGAGGACACTTATTTGCCTAAAAGGATAAAATGAATTACTAAAAATGCTTATTGAGTCAGCAAATTTTTAAATTCTTTTTCTATCTTGTAATATGATTCCTTTAAATTGCAGGAACTTATAATCAAAATGGTTATAGTAATAAAATATTTAATAATATTAACTCGCCGACGATTTTAATCGAATGTCGTTTAATATTAAATTTTCTGGAAATTTCATTTACTTATAATATATTGTTAGTACTACATCTAATTTGTAACGAAATGATTCTTCATATTTAATGAAATAATCAGGGTATAATTTTGTTTTAGCCGAATTCAAATTCTTTCTGCTCAATTGGTCTGCTGATTTTGTAAGAGAGCCAACGCTCACGTGACGAATTTCTTCCAGATTTTATCAGACAAATTTTTAAATTTGTATAGAAAGTAAATTTTGAATTAAATATAATATGAAAGCAACGAAACATTAAACAACCCCATTCTTAACTTAGGAAAACTTTGGCATTTATTTATATATTGCTATTGGTAAACTTAAATAAGTTTTACCGTTTCATCAGTCTCAACTTGAACTCTTCGACATTAATTTGTTGTATGTACATTCATATTGTAAGGAACTTGCAATCAATCTTACTGTAAATCTTCTTTATCTATGATATTCGAAAAGTTGCTATAGGTAGTAATATCAAATTTTTGATTTGAAATTAAGAAGTATTGGTGTCTGTAAATTGTATAGAAAAGGAATTATGGCGATACAAGTGGATTAGATTCAAGCATGGACTGATTCCATGTACATAATGAATTCTACAAAAATTCTACAGCTCCAAATATTTGGTAGAAAAACTGAAAAATAATTAAAAATTTAAAGCATTATAGGATTTGTTTACAGAGGGATGAAATGCACTGTCCGTTTGAAAATTCTGAAACTTTCTCCTGTAAATACGAAAAACAAAAAAAGAAAGAACAAAAAATTTTAGTTAGGAAAAATTAGGTTTTTCATGGCGGTTGGGGAGTAGAAAGTAGATTTTGTGTAAAATATCAAACAAATCAGCAAATAATTTTAGTTTTCTTCAAGGTTTGAAAATGAGAGAGAATTTTTGTTTAATATTTTTCAAAGGAAAATTCAGGTTTTGTCGTTTTGTAAACATTCATTTCAAAGTTTTAATTTGCCTAAAATATAGAATAAATTGGATTTATCCGTGATTTTTATATAACTTTTTAATGACCAGATTATACGAGTATTTCGTTTATATTTTTTGCAAAAATAAGGAAATAATTATTGTAAATCTCAAAGGAGTGGCATAAACAGTTAATTTTAAATTCTTAATTGGCCGATTTTTATATAAATAATCTAATAAACAAATATATTTTGTTAACATTATTCTGAACATTTTTAAAAATACTAACTTTATACCTTTGAGGACAGGAAAAATTAACAAAAAATCTTGGTTATCTTGGGAGTGGTTTTTAAAGGGGTTCAAAGTTCATCTGAAGAAATTAACGAACAAATCAACAAATTGTTAGTTATTTTTCTGAGACATTTGATAGAAAAATGTTAATTTTTTTTAAGCATTGATTAAAGACATTCCAGGTTTTCTAGCAAGTTAATTTTTAAACATGAATGTACCTAAAATTTATATTAATCTATTATTAATTATGTTTATGATTCAATTTAATGATGAATTTTAATGTAAATTTTCTAATAAAAAAATATATTTTGTTCAGTAATTTTTTTTTTAGGCCGATTTTTATATAAATAATCTAATAAACAAATATATTTTGTTAAAATTATTCTGAACATTTTTAAAAATACTAACTTTATACCTTTGAGGACAGGAAAAATTAACAAAAAATCCTGGTTATCTTAGGGAGTTTTTTTTAAAGGGGTTCAAAGTTCATCTGAAGAAATTAACGAACAAATCAACAAATTGTTAGTTATTTTTATGAGAAATTTGATAGAAAAATGTTAATTTTTTTTAAGCATTGATTAAAGACATTCCAGGTTTTCTAGCAAGTTAATTTTTAAACATGAATTTACCTAAAATTTATGTTAATCTATTATTAATTATGTTAATGATTCGATTTAATCATGAATTTTAATGTAAATTTTCCAATAAAAAAATATATTTTGTTCAGTTATTTTTTTTTATGCCGATTTTTATATAAATAATCTAATAAACAAATATATTTTGTTATAATTATTCTGAACATTTTTAAAAATACTAACTTTATACCTGTGAGGACAAAAAAAATTAACAATAAATCCTGGTTATCTTGGGTGTGGTTTTTAAAGGGGTTCAAAGTTCATCTGAAGAAATTAACGAACAAATCAACTAATTGTTAGTTATTTTTCTGAGAAATTTCATAGAAAAATGTTAATTTTTTTTAAGCATTGATTAAAGACATTCCAGGTTTTCTAGCAAGTTAATTTTTAAACATGAATGTACCTAAAATTTATGTTAATCTATTATTAATTATGTTTATGATTCGATTTAATGATGAATTTTAATGTAAATTTTCCAATAAAAAAATATATTTTGTTCAGTTATTTTTTTTTTAGGCCGATTTTTATATAAATAATCTAATAAACAAATATATTTTGTTAAAATTATTCTGAACATTTTTAAAAATACTAACTTTATACCTTTGAGGACAGGAAAAATTAACAAAAAATCCTGGTTATCTTAGGGAGTTTTTTTTAAAGGGGTTCAAAGTTCATCTGAAGAAATTAACGAACAAATCAACAAATTGTTAGTTATTTTTCTAAGAAATTTGATAGAAAAATGTTAATTTTTTTTAAGCATTGATTAAAGATATTCCAGGTTTTCTAGCAAGTTAATTTTTAAACATGAATTTACCTAAAATTTATGTTAATCTATTATTAATTATGTTTATGATTCAATTTAATGATGAATTTTAATGTAAATTTTTCAATAAAAAAATATATTTTGTTCAGTTATTCTAAAGGATTCTAAAATACTCATATTTCATCAGTAAAGACAGCAAGAATAAGGAAAAAAATCTAGATTCTAAGGGGTTGTTTTTAAGGGTTTAACGTTATCGCAGGCTTATCACTGAAATATTTCAACATCCATTTTACTCAGATCGCACCTATAATTATTTTGTACTCAAGCTGTATCTGTTATATGGATCTGGAAGATTTTCACCGACAAGTAATTTACAGGTATTTCCCTTGAAAACAAATTATGTAAATAAAACAATTTTTTTATTTAGTAAATAAATCATCTTGCATTATCCTTGTGTTTTATTTTTATGACTGGTATTCTGGAAAACTGACTATAGAAAAAACTTCAGATAAGCATACCAACGACTCAGTTGCTGATTGGGGTTAAATCTCCAGCTAGTCACTCACATCCATCATGTGTGGAACATCGAGGCAGTGATACGAATAAATGGGCAATTTATGTACTACATGAGCTACCAATTCCTACAGTAGAGTGGCAACGTGACTCAATTTATGAATAGCATTGATTCTGAACAAGAACAGGTTGTTAGGTAAGTGTGAAAAGGAGTTGCTGAGTAGTTGGAGATATTTCCAAAAAGAAAGAAGTATACAAAGTTAGTTAAGAAGGTGAAACCTGAATTTTTAATTTTTGTAAGTTAAGTTTTAAATTTAAATTCCATTTAAAGCTACCTCTGCAGGCAAAACTTCAGAAGACGACATATTCCTCTCAGAAATCGAAAGACCTGTCCAGTTCACGTCATTTGCAAACTATACATAAAAATTTTGAAATAAACATAAATTACCAATTTTAAAATTCAAACTTTCAATGGTTATTAAACCATTGAACCATTGATTGGTCATTAAACCATCAAACCAGAACCTTAGATGACTTTAAGAAGCTAAGGAAAAATATTTAAATTAAATTTTCAAAAATGGTAATAAAATATTTTGTTTAATAATTACCACATTAACAAGAACAAAGAGGATCAATTACCTTTATATTTTTATAACCGCTGGCGTAATATAAATTTCCTTTGACTAAGGTAAAACACCCACTAGTTGAACAGTTTTGAAAGTAAAACCTATTTCACTCTAATTTAAGCAAATAAAATTCGATTAATTTGATTAAAATATGTTATTTATGAAAATATAGATAGTTTTGCATATAATAGCAAAGAAAAAAGGAATAATTAATAAAATTATCATATTTTTACAAGGTTTTTAAAATATACTTCAAATGCATCAGTAATTGAACAATCTCTTTGAATCGCAGTCGTAATTGAACACTCCGGTGGTGGTTGTACTTGAACACGTGTGAAAATAGTCAAAATCAGTCAAAATCAAACAAAAATCCAATCGATATTCTAAAGATACATTTGGCAACATTGATTTATTTATGTATGACAAACGTAATGGACAAACGTGATCATTTTATGTTAGTTTTTTCGAGTTCAAGTTCATAACCTAAAAACTGTGTTTGCGCGGTTTACGGTGTAGTAACTTTCAATGGCAAAAGTAGCATGCTTATCGGCTATTCCACATTGCAACTTTCAAGTTAACAAAAATATAATTATTTCGATTTATAATTTAAAAAAACTTATAGAAATCAATTGCTAAATCATCTAGTAATTATAAAATACGGATATTACTTATTATGAATATTCCGTTTTTGCATTAATACAATTTCAAAAATCTGTTCAAGTGCTAGTTCCATTTCTTGCGGTGTTCAAGTGCTGGGTGTTTTACCTTAGTAAAAACGCGAACAGAAATTACGCAAACGATTTATTAAAAAAAGTTTTATCATACCAAACAAGGAGAAAATCGGGATTTTTAAACCAAACTTTGCCGAAGCAATGATTTTACAATTTCCCCAAATTACTGATGAAAAATTTTCATTGGGCTATGAATATGTCTCGTTTTATACTGTACAAAGCCTTCGATTGGACGAATTGTATCTTCCTAAGAAGGTTTGGCTTTTCATAAGCTTTTACCCTTTTAAAGCCTGATAGTTTTATATTGAAAAGATTTTCCTATAAAATTTAATGGTTATTTAACAATTACATCGTAAATTTTTCATTACATGAAAAACTCGAAAAAGCTTATTCGTTATGAAACGTAATTGTTTGTTAAGTGCGCAATTAAAATAAAGAAAACTGACCTCTTCGCATGTGGTGTTTGTAATCCAAACCACTCCTAATAATTCCAGAGCACTGGAACCAGCCCAAGCGGTAAAAAGAATATTTACATTCATATTATCTTCATCTGCAATTGAACTTGAAAAATTGACTCCAATTATGTAAAGCGCCGTGACAATGCTAATAAAAGCTACAGTGATTCTCATTAAAAGTTGTACTGCAAAAATTGTGTTAATCAACAACGCCGCATCGGATAATTTGATATGTAAAGAGGCCACTTTTTCAATTACTAAAACAGGATTTGCGATAATTTCGATGCTTTTCAGGATGCTTTTCGAAATTTTTTCTTCGTCCTCGTTTTCTTCTTTCATTTCCGTAATCCATCCTAGATATTATAGCGTTAGAGAAAGTTAGTACCTAACAATAATAATTATCATTACTAATTGTTTAATATTTACCATCGGAACATTTGTTTTCACGCGCAAGTGCCTCCAAATATTCATTTAAAATGGAATATCGGTGTCTCAATAAATTTAAATAGTTAATGTATTGGGATTCCATTATGTATACCAGTATTAGCAAGGGTAACATAATTACTAATTTAATAATGGTCACTAATGGCATAGTTTGTGGTGGTACTTCGATAAAAACCCATATTAAAATCGAAGCGAACAGTAACAACATACCAATTATGTTCAAAATTACTGCTACGTAGTTTCGCCTAAAAAATATTTTTAAGTTAACAACTAATTTTCAAAAAAATTCATTATATCAAACAGTGTAGCGCATTGAAAAGCGAAAGACAGATCTTGTAAGGCGCGTGCGTATTACACAAAATTTTAGTTTAGTAATACAGTGCGATCACGATAATCTGAATCCATGAAATCCAAACTTCGTTTTAAATTTCTTGCTTTAAACTGAATTTGAGAGATAAGCAAATAAATATTTCCGAATATGGATAGTGCATAAAGTGTACTATTTATAGTTCTCTCCAATGAAGTTGGATGTTATGTCATGTTAACCTAACCAATCACATAGTTGATTTTACAATTTTTTCAATTTCTATCTTTATATGATCATAGCACCGAAGTTATTGATTTTTTATGATAAATGATTAAAGATTTTTTAAAGACCAGAAAATTATCTGCAAATTATATTCTAACCCTTTTTGTCTAATTTCAACGACTTTTGAGTTATGAATTAAATTAAATAAAAAATGTCGAGAATTTCGAAATTTTATTTTTTAAATGTGTTTTGAAAATCTTGTATCTATTAAACGAACCATTTTAAAAAAAAATTGATGCTTTTTTCCGAATACCAAATTTAACAAGTTACAACTTCAGTTTAGTAAAAAATTTTGAAAAACCAATCCACTTTATAGCAAAGATGAAGTTAGTATGTGTTTTCGTCGTTACAATTTGATCACCTAAATCCGACCTAATTCAAAACTCCCACGCAACAAAATCTGTATTGTGACTCTTTTCCTCCCTAAACCTGTATTTTGGCGTCCCCTCGTGCAGTACAATAACAAAAGGTTTTATTTAAAAAGAATATCATTTTTTTATTAATAAAATTTTCAAATTCCTTTATACCTAATTCAAACATGTAAAAAAATCAATTTTGCTGAAAAAAGTGGTGCTAGATCAAAGAAATTATGTGATATTAAATTTTTATGCAAAGTTTTTATTTGTGACTTTTAGGAAGTATGTAATACACAAAAAAGCAAAGTAAAAGCTCAAAGTAATCAAATAAAATTTAGAGGAGTAGTAAATCCAAAATATTTAGTCAGATTGTCGGAGTTGTCAAGTTTGGTGAAATTTAATTAAAAATCGTGGTTCGGAACTCGACGGTGAACAGTAAATTTATGCATCTAGAACATCAAAATTTTTTGTAGTAATAGGGAATAGTTATTTGCGTAATAAGACCAGAAACTGGTAATTTACTGTGTGGATTCGCCAAGTTCCTGGAAGTCAACAACTCGAATAAGGTACTTTCGGATGTGTTACGTACAATATTTTTTTTATAGCTCAATGATACTTAAATGGCATAATATAAAACTTTCTCATTTATATTGTTATTATATTATTATTAAACGTCAAATTCTTGCAGAAAAACACACTTTACTGTAGTAGAAAGAATTTTAGTGTCGCCGGCATTAAAAGTAATATTTCGTCCATGTAACGTCACAACCCCAAGAATGTGAACTCGCCTTCGGCTCTTTCCTAAACTACCTGATTTATCAAGTAAAATTTCCTTTTCTCATTTTTGTTCTCATTTCTGCATATCGTGGGCTTACTGCAAAAACTGACCAAGTCCATATTAGGACCTTAAAGGACCACACTGCCTGGTCAGTTTTTAATTCTCTTTTTGGGCTTAAATTTTAGTTAAAAAATAAAAATAAGAATGGGATTAAGTTGTTCGGCTTTCAGAATCTCTAGCGAGATTCTTTTTTATTTTTTAATTTTAACTAAAATTTTAGCCTACAAATGAGAATTAAAAGCTGACCATGCAGTGCAGTCCTTTAAGGTCCTAATATTTACTTGGTCAGTTTTTGCAGTAAGCCCACGATATTTTTATTACTGACCTTTAATAAGCTGGTCTGGGTCTGCTTGGTCATTCTGGGGTAACTTGGTCAATATTGCAACTTTTTTTATTACATTATTATGATTTTTACTTTATTTTGTTGTAATTTTACCTTTCTTGATAGATAACATAATTAAAAATGGTCGGCAGATACAAGAGAATCTTTGAATCTAGATCTCATCAGAACTACAAGTCAGAAGTTATGGAAAATGCTATGGGAGCCGTTCGACCTGGTATGTATAAAAAATAGCAAGCACAATGTACAAAGTACCTCGAACAATATTGACTTAGAAGTTTCTTAGATGAAAATTTGTGTATTTTTTGCCCCTGCGTTCGGTACGACAATAAGTAGACTGGTTTTGAAAAAGAAAAAGTAATAATGTTTGAATTAATAAGTTGGGAAAATTTTACATTAATAAACTAAAACACATTATTCAGGATAAAGAGGCTTATATCCCATCATTTATGGCACAGCACTTTGAATTTGAATGTTAAATAAATGCAATGCACTCAGTTGCCGGCGCATTTCCTGAATACATTTGCGACGCAGGCGATTCAATTCGACTACTAATCAACACCACTGATTAAGCCTGTATTAATACACGAAAGCAGTTTTTACGATAATTACCATCAATTTTCATACTTTCAAATTGACGGTCAGTGAATGGTTTACTAATTCCGAGCCCTATATTTGCGGAAATTAAATTACTAAAACTGGATCAAAAATATTGTTTTGCAAGTAATTTTAATTTTGCCAAAGTGGAATAGTAAATTTGTAAGAATACAAAATTGGGAATTAAATATTTCAAAGCGTATAACTACGAAGCCTGGATAGAATTTACAATTACCAATTACCATTGGTAATTTTAGAAACATATTACAGAATAACAACCCATTTATCATTATAGATCATTCATCCTTAGTGCGCACCACTTATTACAAAACCGTAAATTAAAATGATTGCGCTAATTAAATAATTTTAATTATAGTGAAAGAGTAACTGCGAATTCATGCAAAACTAATTTTAGTAACACATACGAGGGAACATTAGGAAATTTAGGGTTAAATGCAAATTCTCAATGACCTACCTGTAAGGCATCCAAACAGCCAACCCATGAAACTCCTTATCAATTTCGACGACACTTTGAAACACTTCTATAATTTTGTTAGAAAAAATGGTAGCAAATAGAAGCGACACCAGTGAAATCAGTGCAGTAAAATAATCTTGCATTTGCGGCAAACGCTTATCGATACTTCCAATGAATACAGATTCTTGCAACGTCATTAAATATACAAATGCAGCAGTAAATAATATCAGCATAACCATGCATCTTAATATAGTCCATATTGAGCGTTCGTAAGTCTTCAAACCATCTTCCTTTTGCACAAGTTTATAAGGAGATAATCCCGTAATTTGACCAATTACATGCAACGGATTTAATGCATCGTAAACGTCCTTCAAATCCGGAATTAATTTCTCCGTTTTATTCAAAATTTTGTTGAAAACCATTTTCGGCATGGATATTGCGACTTTCGGTGAACAAGTAAATGGATATCGATTATTATAATTTTTAAATAAATTATTTTTGTTTTCGCTTCCCTACTTAAGCTCTCCTATTAAGTAATAGCTGTTTATTTTATAATCAATTGCTTGATTAAACTTCATCGAACAATTTTATATTCCTCAATTATTAAATTTTTCATTAGCTAAGTAACCGTATAATATTATGAATTGTTACTGAATTATTGATCACTATTAATAATTACCATACTTTGTCCAATTAATCATTATTGCTTTTTTAATTCTAATAGATTTTGTGTGGTAAATTTAAATTTTTTTTATTTCAAAATTTTAATTATGGGTATAAATAAGATAAAAACGGAAAGACTAGGATTATTAGGTACTAAAGATGGCGTTCAATTGAGTCCATTTCCATTGCTAATTCAGCATCGCTTTAAACCGAGTATACGAGAAAATAGAGATAATTTTCGTTAAGCGTCGGAAAGCTACAGAAAAATTAGTCCGTTATTTTTAATGGCGTTAAAAATTTAATTTTCTCAATATTGAATTGTTTTTACCTAACTTGTTTCTTAAATAACAAATTACTTTTTAATTTATTATTAAACAAGAGGTTTTCTTTTTATGGCCCTAATTTATTTTTCCAAATTCCATTACAATTTAATCTCTACCCAAGTACGAGCACGGAGACCCATATACACTCAACCAGACCCGTAGCAATTTTTTTTAAATATTTTCTTTTCCTAAATTATCTATTACGGGCTCAAATCTCCGATATTAATCTAGAGAAAGGTGGAAATACGCCGTTTGTGAACTAAGGTGGGGGTCGTGTGAGACATGATAACGGTAACGATAGGTTGAATCTCGTTAAGCCCATATCATGCGCATCAATTTAATTTTCGTTTTCAGAATACTAAAAAACTTTCGAAAACTTTTCTGTTATTGTGGTATCAAAACTGCGAAACTATAAAAAAAAGTGTGTAATATTTTCTTGTAACTACTTGTTCCGGTATAAAAAAAGTTCACCGTATTAATCAATACATATTAATGCGCTGTTCATGTAGAGGAACCGCTCCCCAAGGTAAAATTTTGAAATAAACCACACGTTGTATTTTCTAGTCAATTATTCCAAAACAAGCAAGGGAAACTTCCTCAGACGTATTCCGATCTATTTAATTATTGAAAGATTTTTTTGTTTTTTGTTTAATAGTAGGGGATTTACAACTATTTTGTGAAAACAGATTTATTATGCTCGTAAAATACAATTAGCGAAAAGTTTATCGATTTGAAATTTAAAAGCAATAAATTGGATTACGTTGTATAAAATACACAAAAATTATTCTCATTTGGTGATTATTTATTTAAACCTTTTTTTAACAAACAAACAACGTTTTGACGAATTTATCTGTTGTGTAAATAAAACAAACAAAGTTTTGAGAGATATTCAATAATTCTGCTCTATAATTCATATCATCAAATTTCTACTTACAAACTAACAGAATAAACCAAACTTGTAATCCTCGGTGCAGTTTAACGCGTTAACTTTATCTAAATATGTACAAACACAGCTTTGAGCTATCTACGATCTTAAAGCTGGCACGTATATTGATGATATGGAGAAACCACCGGTGTTCTGTGTGTTCCATAGAACACGATCTTCTGGTTTTGAACTGAAACTAAAATTTCTTTTGGAAGTTTGCATAACTAAAAGAATAAACAATGTTTTTATTTAAATTTATTAAAATATTTAACACATTTTGCATTTTCGTCACCCATAGAAAATGTTACTTAGCTATGGACGCACCACAATAAGGTTTTAATAGATATAATTACATCAAATTACTTATTTATACTAGACATACCATTGCAGAGGTAGTTTCATTAGAAAATTCAATAGAAAATACAAGATTTTTCAACATCATTTAAATTCAATTTTATATATCTAACAAATTGATATACTCGTACTAAAGTAGATGCTACCTCGACTTATGTTTATAATAATAAACTTCTTATATAATATATTTAGGACTGCTATTTTTTTAATGTATTGCAAGGTAAGTAAATACATCACAACACACCAATCTACAGTTTAACAACTGGTTTTCCGTTCCCATTCGCAAAGTCTCTTCAGAGGTTTGGTCATGGTTCACGATGTTTTTTGAAAAACCTAAACCATTTAAAATCTGTTAATTTAGCCATTTTCTACAAAACAATAAATTTTGTTATGCGACAGTATTTATTTTCTTTTCGGAATTTAGGTGTTAACGATTATGAAGCATCATTTTATTAAAGAATACAAATGTATTTTAGATCACTCTGAGGCTTAGAAATTTTTTATATATTATATTATTTAAGAAAATGTTTTTAACTTTTTAGTAATCAGATTTAGTAGTTTGAACTTTGTGTATTTTTTGCCCCTGCGTTCGGTACGACAATAAGTAGGCTGATTTTGATAAAAACAAAAAAAGTAATAATGTTTGAATTAATAAGTTGGGCTGAAAAGAAATCGAAGATTTTACATTAATAAACTAAAGTACATTCACGAAAATTATTAGGAAGTAAAAAATTTGGAATTGATAAAGAAGAAAGAATTGAGTAAATTATTGTTAATATAAGAATAAACAAGGTTATAAATTAACGTTATAGATAATAGTTAGGATGCGCGTGATTTCAATTTTTTAATAAATAAATTATTATTAATTGAAAAATATTAAAATAATTTTATAATTACGTATTAGAGATGCAAAAATGATTTTTAAAGAAATTGCAGGTTTCAGTATTAAAAAGTTAAGGCTTTTTATTAAAAGAGAAAGAAGCAGATGTGAAAAAAGGGGTTAACATTGTATGAATAAAGATTAATGGAGAAAATTTGAGTTAATTAAAATTGTAATTCGTTGAAGTGAGAGAGACAAATTAGGATTAAAATTGAAAGAAAATAATTACAAAGAAATAATACAATTAAAATTGAAATTGCTACTTCAAAATATATAAGTGAAATATGAGGTCAAAAAATTACCCAAATTCAAAGTTTCTAAATAAGAATTTTTAAAAGTAAATGAATAAATGCAAACAGATGCGAAGTTTTAAGAAATAAAATTGGTAGAAAAATAATTGAATGATTGTAAAGAAGTTGAATATAGAAGAAACGAAAGAAAGAAAATAAATAGGAAATTTAAAAAATTGAATTCGCTACCATAAAAGGTAAAACTACAAAACATGAAGAACTATAACGGTTGAAATAATAATACAATAATATAAATAAAACATAGAGAACAATAAGAAAGTATAACATATAAATACAAATACAAAATGGTTTGAAAAATAATTGACGAAATGTCTATCAACAGCTACACAGTAGATAGAAATATGAAATGTTAAATTTAGATGAAAATAATATTTTTGGAAGAAACTAAGGGTGAAACAAAATTTGGAAATAAATAAAGAATTAGAGAAAATCGAAAGAAAACAAGTAGGTACAAATTACAAAAGAAATAGTTAATGATTAATAAGGGGGGAAAGGCAACAAGTGATTTCAAGCAAGAAATACAAATACGATTTTAAATCAGAAAAATTGACAATGCAGAAATTTGGTTACAAGAAATTGAAATTTGTACCTATAGGTTAAATCAGTTATATTATGTATGTTACATTTTTATGGAGAAAACCAGAAAAATTTAATGCTAAAACCTCTAAAACTGATAAATATAATCTGTTTGATGTGGATGATCGGCCTTCGGCCTCACAGTGAATTGTCACCGTATATGAAGGTCATAGTTGTTCGGTCTCAAAAATATGGAGGTATTTCTATAAATAGTAAATTAGTTATTAATTTATTAATAGTATATTATACAGGGTGGCCCTTTGAAAACAAAACAGACGGGATTGTGGCCAGCAAAATTTTTTTTTCAAGAAATGCAAAAACATGTTAATTTTATCATCGAGGGGGACAACTTTTGCGACCAATATAACTCCCATATTGTTTCAGCCCTTCGCGCTGTGATGACAACCCATGAAATGTTAATAGGGATGATATGTCAAGTGACACTTCATTTGAAAGGTCTTGCTTCCCTGAATTCAGCAAAATAATTTTATTGAAGTTTTATCAATTATTCAACAACAAAATTGAAGCTGCAAAAATGCGAAATAAATCCGATATTTCAAGACATTTAAGAATAAAAAAGTGAAAAACATTTGGACAGGTTGATTTTAATTTCAAGGGGGCTACTTTTACTGCTATTCATAAACATTGACAGTTCAACCCTTAAGGTAAAGGGCAAACCACTCTTACAGTCTTGAATGCAATGAGGAATTGAAACAATTTTTCCATGGAAGAAGCTGGTGGTGAACAATTTGAAAACATTCTGCTGGCCACAATCCCGTCTGTTTCGTTTTCAAAGGGCCACCCTGTATAATAAGGCACTAAAGTAGAATTTTAATTCCGAGTGTGGAGAAGAATTACAACATTTTATTTCCGTGTTATATGCGCTATTTTATGCACTCCTGAGACAAACTGTCAAATTGTCAGTTTGATGTTTACTTTTTCATTATAAAATACCTTGTTGTCATGGAAGCAATTTGTTATATTTTATTTAAAGTCTCACAAGTAGTGCACATTAGCATTTATTCCCTTTTCTCGAACACTTCAGTGTATTTTAATATCTCAGAAAATTTGAAATGATTTTTAACCCGGAGGGACATGAGTAAAAATATAACTAGTAGTTTCTAAAGCAACATGTCCTTTGATAATAAAAATATGTCAAAGTAAATTGTAACTTTTATTATTGTTTATAATTATTATTCGAAACTGTTATCTTTGACTTACTGAAAATTAATGATCATTAGTTTACTTTTAAATCGAAGATTTGTCAATAATTAAATTTAGGATTTTTCATGTGTGTCCGATTCGTGAAAATAAGTCTGAAACGATCCTTAATGATCATTAACCAGTATGTCGAAAGTCACTACCCTCCATCTCGCCCTCACTCTCTTTCACTCTGCATAGTAGTTAATTTTATTTTTAACCGTGTGGCTTTATAATGTAACGTGGAATCCCAAGTACGACACAAATTAATTTGGAATCGGGAGGACTTCGATCCAAAGTCTCTAAGTTGATCCAAGATCAAACTCAAAGTATAGAGTATCTATTGGAATTTCCTAGTTAAGGTTAAATTTTACAATCATAAATATTTTAAATACTAAAAAATTACCATAAAAGTACGTGAAACATTCAAAATGTTTCAAAACCAAAGAGAGACTGTAATATCCAAAATACATTTCTAATATTCAAAATATAGCGTCGTAATACACAAAAGTGAAAGTTAATTGTTAATAAAAAAATAAACTACAAAATCAAAGTTGCTTACAGACGAAGTAAAGAAAATATTTTGTGAAACTCGTAGGAAAAGTTTCCTTTTCTTCACTAGTTGCACAAATTGTATTATAATTGTCACTTAACAATATTATTGGAATTGTTTTAATTGGATTTACCCCTAGCGAATATTGAAAAATGGATATGAATAACTTTTGATTAAATTAAGTGAAAAATGTTATTTATTAACGTTAAAACCGTACAAAAAGTTAACTCAAGAAGCAAATTAACAGATTTCTTAATATACCTAGTAAATTTTATAAAAATATTACGGTTTTAAGACTACAATGTTGCATTATCAAGTTCCTAGAAAATTGTATTACACTTGGTAAATTAGGTTACTATAACAAAATTTATAACAAAATTATTTCATCATTAAGTTAGAATTTTCCACCAAGCCTTTTTGCCCTTAGTCATAAGCACAACCGAATTTTGATGTATACCCGTACTAATTCTAACCACAGTTATAAAATAATTATGATCATTAACTGTTTTTAAATTGAAGATTCGTAAATAATTTAATGTTTTAACAGTTTAGTAAATAACTTTAAATATTTTTCATATTATGTGTATTCGATTCGTGAAATTCAATCTGAATGGAACCTTAATGATCATTAACTTGGCAGTGTGTAGAAGGTATAAGCAAATTACTTTCTTTTGAATCAAGTTTAATCGTAAATATTTTATAATTCTACTTAATCATGGTATGAAAAAGGCTAATTTAAAAAATTTTAATGAAAACAACTTTTTTTGTAAGAAGAAAATTTGTTATTTTAAAAGCATTTTTCGATTATATCAAAATCTTTAAAAATCTATTTACATTTTAATATTCATAAAATCGACGTATTTTGATATAAAAATACTTTATTGGAAGCTTCATGATTATGGCAGTATAATATTTCGATTTATGTAAAAGCCTTTCTGTTTAATTATTTGAATTATATGAATTCGGAAAAGTAATTAATTCTATTTTGAAAATTTATACCTCACATGAGAATTTAAGGTGCCTCTCTCATAGCTCATATGCAAAAAAAAATAGCATAAAATATTAGCACAGTCATTTAAGCAACGACGGAGGCGCCTTAATTTAATTTTCTTTGTGACAAAAATACTAGTAAGTATTAAATTATTGATTTCAACTGTTGGATAGTTCATTAAAATGAGGAGAAAAAATAAAATTTATACTTTAAATGTTCGCTACACGCTTAATATTATATTACTTGGATAGTAACCATTGTCTGCTAAATTATCTCAAGCTTGAAGGAAAAGCGCATAAATTAGAACTGATTATTATTCTAATAGCACTCCATAATATTTTTGTGATGCAAATTTAAATTAATATGGAATACCTAAACGTTATGGATACAAAAAAACGTTGTAGATCTACCTATAGAATCGTAAGTACTAAGCAACTTGATCCAATATCCCTAAAATTCCAAATCTAGCCCAGTGGTGACCCTACTGCTTTTACTAAGCAAGCAGGAATTAATTATATTAATTAAAAATAATAACAGATTAACACATTAAAATTTTAATTTTTCCGAAGGAACTTTCAACAACATTACATTCTTATTAAAACATTAAAATATATTTTTACAACAACATCCACGGTGTTCGAACATTTTTTTTAAAGTAACACATCCAAAATACAACATTTCTATATTTTTTGTAGTGCTTGCCCACTACATCTTTGTATGAAAATATTATTTATAAAAGCCTAATTTTAAAAAATTTTATGTAGGCAATAACAAGTTCAAAAATATTTTCATTTTTTTTTATTGGTTTAGGGTGATGGGGGAAATGGAGCGTTTTCTTCGTAAATCATGGTTAAGGAACTAGGAGAATGTCGTCTTCTTTTCAACTGCAACATTGATAAAAGAATAATTTTAATAATAATGTGAGCGCTCTGTAAAGGTGACTTCATAATTGAGGGGTGTAGAAAACGGCCCCCAATGGATCAACTTCAAATTTTGCAATATTAAGCTTAACTTATTAGGTAAGAACATATTATCATATTTTCTAATAATTTATTTGTCTTAGGGCGAGGATCACCAAAGTCAGTTAGTTTATCCTCCTGCTAAATAGTTGGATATAATTGTTATCGTGTAAGTGGGACTTTGAATACACTTGACGTTTATTTTCCAAACGCCATCTGTCATCTGTTCCGAATTCGAATTTAATATAAATCACTCGCAAAACAGTAAAAACAGTAAGCTCAAAGTAAATTATTTTCTAATTTACACGAGATTCTACGCTTACTCTCAGTTCTACAGATGGCAGATGGCATTTGGAAATTGAACGTCAAATTTATTCAAAGTCCCACTTACACGATAACAATTATATCCAACTATTTAGCAGGAGGATAAACTAACTGACTTTGGTGATCCTCGCCCTTGATTGTACTTAATTTTTTTTTCTAAAATGACATGTTTTCATCACGTCATGTGACTACGTGTAACGTCACTGTTATTAGTTTCAAGTGACATCAATAATTATGTCACCTGCATTAGGACTATGATATTATACTAAACTGATATCCAAAAAGCATGATAAAACTTCAATTTTCCTCTCACAGATAAGCCAAAATTTTAGGAAAACTTGAAAATGATCAGAGTAGCCTACCTTTTTAGAAATGCCTGGTCCACTTTCATCCCCACTGCTATTACTACTCGATGTTATTCCTTCTTCCAGTGTTAATTTTGTTGATAATCCAGCTAACTCCATTTCCAAATACAGCTGCTCGAGTTGGTCATTGACCATCAACGGCTAAAAATAATTTTTAAAAAACATTCGTTTATATTTCTCTTTTTGATGTCAATACCACAACGGTTAACAATTTCGAATAAGTAAATAAAATTAAATTTCTTTTAAATTTTCAAATAGATAGGGGTGATTTACAGCGTCACATAACCGAGAGAGTTACTATTATTGCCCCATATGCTGTGAATATCCTTAAGAAGTAGCAGATTATTGATTGAGCTCATATCAAGTGTTTGTAACGTGCAAAATTTAGTGTGACAGTTATTTCTTCAGTTTTTGTGTAGTCATCGCCATACATTTAAAACAATCGCCTTGTAAGCCCAATTTTTTAAATTTAAATTTATTTATTGTTAAACATGCAGGCAGTTAATGAGAAGAGACACCGTAATATGTATTTGCTACAATTTTAATCCAAAGTTGAAATTTACAAAACATGCAACAGAATTTCATAACAGCAGCATAGAAGCAATAAAATTCTTGTAAACTATTTTTAGTAGAGACAACAAAAGAAAACTCATTGGCTTAGCTTTTCACTTTAAATTTTATTTTGTGTTTATTTTCAAAATTTTAGAATATGTTGCAACGGTTTTACTTTTATATTACAAGTTTTATAGTAAAAATTAAGTTACATCTTTTAATAATTCCTTCCACGATCAACAGCATTATTACAATAAATACCAAAAAGAAAATTTTCATTTACCTGTTCTGTGCTTTTCAAAACTTTTAAATCGGACTCCAGGATGTTTTCGAGATTTTTAACGGTCATTTGATAACGATAAACTAAATCGGGTGTTATTGACACAGCTTCCAACCAGGGTGGATCAAATTTTTTAATGGAATACGTTGGAGGCTTCTCATATTTTCCCTAAAGCATTAATTTTAATAAATAAATTTTTAAGTCGATTTTTAACGTATTTACTTTATCTTTGTATGCGTTAGTACATCCAATGGCAGTGGAATCGTCGTTTGATCCTGAACCGGTATCTGTTTTCAAAAACGACGAGTAAAAGGAAGAATAACTACTTTCTTCATCTTGACGTCTCATGTTAAAGGCAGACGTCTGTTCAACTTTATCTGTGTTCTACAATAAAGAAAAAAATTCACGTGATATATTGCCTACATTTAAAGTTTCAAATTTTGGATGCTTAAACATCAAAATAGTTTTTTGTAAAATGCAAAAGAATTCTTAATTCTAAAAATAGATCAAGCAATTTAATTATTACAGATTATTCAGTTTTGGACACTCAAGGTTCTAGTTTTGAACAATTTTTAACGTTATTACCATTAGCCCCAGTTAGATCATTTAGGAGGAGGTTTAGCAACCTAGATAG
Organism: Rhagonycha lutea; assembly: GCA_958510855.1. Taxonomy (NCBI): domain Eukaryota; kingdom Metazoa; phylum Arthropoda; class Insecta; order Coleoptera; family Cantharidae; genus Rhagonycha; species Rhagonycha lutea. The sequence goes on from OY294036.1 coordinate 99,172,246, forward strand.
ACTGGAATATCGCAGAAAATAACAGAGAAGTACCGAATAACTTTGTCTTGTCAAATTATCCTTCCACCTCGTTCCCTAAATTGGAAAAGCAAAACTGGAATGCCGCAAAATAAAACTTCGTCCAAGTTACAAAAGATCGAATAGTTGCACACAATTTGCATTTCAAAAAAAAACTAAATACATACGTACCTTCTCAGGTAAGTTACCACAATTTATGTAACCTTCACCATCGGGTAAAGAAACTAATGAGAAATCCGCTGAACAAACAGAAAAAAGGCAACAATCCTTACGAGGACAATCAGACATGGCCTAAAACGTGGACTTAAAAATTGGTTATTACAGAAAAACAACTTACTTGATTAAAGTTACATGGTGATGCAACAGAACCAATAGCACTTCCAGGTTCAGCTTTAATTGACGTTGGCGTTGTTTGGGATCTGGACCGTTGCAATTCCGACACGGATTCGCCAACGCGAGGACTAAGTTTTAGTTCGTTAATATTTGTAACGCAAACTTGTTGTTGATTAGGTTGCCCCATAAGTGGAGAAAAGGTTGGATATGGTAGCATTGCCACCTGAGGGCAAAACATAGCCGATGGTGGTGAAAAAACTTGATTGTAATTGTACATCATACTTGGTAAGTATTGCACTAAAATTTAAAAAATAAGTTGATACCGCTCTTGGATCGTGTCAGACATATTACCCTGAAAGTGTGAAGTGTGGTTGCTTAAATTGAAATCTGTGATTGTGTTTCCTTGTTGTGCTTGGAAGCAGTAAATGGGAAATACTCCAGGTGAATAAGTTCCAATCGGATTAGCGCTGGTGTTTACACTATGTGATTGATTGTTTCCAAACGAAGCCATTGATACAGAAAATGGAGGCCACAAGTTTATATTTTTTGCCTAATTTTTTTCAAGAAATGAAATTAGAAAGGGTACACAGATGTAGGATCACGGTACCTTTGGCATGTGGCAGTTATCGTTGTAATTATTTCCAATATCGGAAGTCACATCCTTTTCCACTTTAAATTCTTTATTCTTTGCTGATGCTTCTTCCATTCCATTTACGGAGTTTACGTGGTGTTGGTATTTCGATATCTTGTGGTTATCTCCGTCCCAAGAACCAGAAACACTCCGTTTGATTCCATGTTGATGATTTGCACGTTCATCTCCTGTTTCTTTTTCAACTTTTTTATGAGTATATTTACTATTTCCTTTGTCGCATTTAAAATTGCATCGTTTTTCTCGGTGACGTTGCTGCATTATATTTTCCATATCGACGTTATGCCTGAAATGTTTTAATAAAGAAATTTTATTTGAAGAAAATTGGTTTCTTACTTAAGAAGTAACTCTTGGGTCAAGTGCGGACGTTGGTAGGAATCGTTAGATGTGTTTGTTGAGCTCGGGATGTCCATGTTTGGACTACTTTCAGCACTTCCGCTTCCCGAATCACCACTATTTTGAATGGAAGAAAGACACTTTCTAAAAAAACAAATAGTAAACTGATTTTTCAAATCTGAAACGGACCACCTTACTGGTTGCGCTCATCGTGTGATGGTAAATCCTTTACGAAAAGATCGGTTGGTTTTTCAGCACTTTCGTCCGTCGTCATTGGTTTGCTTTTAAAGAATCTTTGTAGATTTTCGTTATAATTTAGCTGATTATAACTGGGTGGTGTTTCGGAAGATGATCGTCGATCGTGGTAATCGTGGTGAGGAGATACTCCTCCAAGCATCACCGATGCTCTTTCCTAAAACCTTACTATTCAAAGTTTTTCTTAAATCAGAATTGAAAGCTTACAGACACTGAGGTATTATGATTGGGTGATTCCACTTTTAAATCGGTTTGAATAACTTCCGACATTATCGTATCCATAAACGTGGATAAATTTTTGCATCGGCTCGAAACTTCAAATCGGGCCGATTCGACAGGCTTCACTAATTCCTGAAATTAACTTTTTAGTTTAATAAAAAAAGACCACATTAAAACGTTTTACCTTTGTTAGAATAAACATAATTTCGTCTTGAATTACCTTGGCCTCTCGTAGGACATTAGGATAAAACGGTTTTGTTTTTTCCTGGCCGAAAAATTCAAAAGTGTTAGGATTTATAGGACCCTGCAATTGTATCATTTATATTACAAAATCTTACAGTTTTGTAATCTTACTTGTATAATTTGATGTAAGCCGGTAATAAATTCAAGTCGTCTAGACCAGGGATTTAAGAAACTTGACCATTCGGATTCCACCATCACGAAATCTCCGTTAGAAGCAGCAAACCGATACGGTTTACTTTTGTACACGGATCCGGGTGTTTGGCAGTTTGTCATAACTAAAATTTTAATGCAAAGTAAAATTTTATTTCGTGCAAAGTTTTAAAACCGACCTGATTCGTACACGTCTTTCATAAATGGCATATCCTCAGGATGATAGAAATCAAAAACAGACTTTCCCAACATATCTTGTGGGAAATATCCAAAATTCATAACTACGTCAGCATCTACGTGACTAAAAATGCATGCTGATGTATGTCGCATAATAAATTTTTTAGATCTTGTTATCTCATCTGGCACTGGAAAAATTTTATGATGTTTTTTAATCTTTCATGCATGTAGTTCATTTTAAGAATTAAATTCAGTAAAATGTTACTATTGTGGATCTCGCAAGTTTTAAGAAATAAAAATTTCGATTTAACATCAAAATATTTACCAATTATTTAATTGCTGCACAATATGGTCGATCTAAGTTACCATAAATTATAAAATTACCTTTGTATGGAGAATAAATTGGAATAGCAACTAGAACTAAAAATATACCGCCATTATTACCCAAATCTTTCGAATTTGCATATTCGGTGGAATTCTTAAATGTTACAGTTAAATGAAAAGCCTGATACCTAACATTTTTCTCAAAAACTCCATAACCAGACTGCCTTAAACCTTTATACTTTCGTAAATTCACGTACAACGAACTTTTCGTATCTAAAGCAATTAAATTTATAAGTATTTTTGATTGTTTTTAATTTGAATCCTTACCTCTGTTCTTGCCCATTGAATCAATTAATTGAACTGCTACCCCAGTGGTAACATGATTAAAAAAGGTCTCTCGATCTTTAGGATGAACAAAATCAGTAAACGATCGCCCCAACAACATATCTGCCGAAAACCCTAATATATTGGTAATATTTGGAGTTGTAAACAAGACAAGCCCATCGGACATGGATATTACGCAACAAAAGCCATCCTACAATAATTCGTGTAAAACAGGGTTATCTTTGGGTTTGTTTTGCATTGTACTTCTACTTGAGGCGAACTTATTTTGTTGAACGGTTCCAATTGGTCGATAATCGGTGTTGAAACTAAGCCGCTTACATCGCTCTGCATGTTGATCTCGTTACAAGTGTTTTTCAAGTTGTCTCCCTTAAGAGGCGTATTAACCCCATCGTCTACTCGTAATGGTAAAATAACAAAAAAAAGATTACATTTTATTTATTTAGTTTAAGTTTATATTTACCGTTAGTTAGTTCGTTAGGGTTGCAAGCAGGCACACTTTGTTTGGTAGAGCTTTTGGTGTTATAATTTAAACTTTCCACACCTAAATGTTATTATATTAGTAAAATAATAAACTAAATGTTAGAATCCAAGTTACCCATTGATACATCATTTCGAAATGTGAAATATTCGTTCTGCTTCAAACAGGCAGTAACGAGGGTATTAGAGTTACCGTTGCAATTAACAGCAGACTTCGACTTTTTCTTCTTGTGTTCTTTATCTTTATTATGTTTAATTAATGCCTGCTCTTCGGCGTCTAAACTATAACGCAAAATAAAAATTAAACTTTTCGTTAATTAAAATGTAGTGCTTCAATTACTTGACGACTACGATTTAAAAGGTAAAAATAAATCTAAAATGTAATTTGTTTAAATCCTCTAATCACCAAAAAACTAAGCGTGTTCTTTATTTTTTGCTAGCTCATTCCGATGAAAGCTGCGGGTGGCTACACGAAAATTTATAATAAAGATTTTTCAAAATAATAATCAAGTAGAGAAACAAAAACAGTAGGGGAGACTTGGACTGCTTACCTACAGGGGTAAATTGACACAGTTCAGCTATTTTGAATATCCAATAACACCAAGTGTTAAAATTAAGCTAAAATTTCATTTAATTTTACATAATATCACGACCGAACAATTATTAATTTTCTTCTTCTTCTTAGTTTAAGAGGGGCATTTAAATTTTGATGCGAAAACATGTTTCAAAAGATGGCGCGCCCTAAAATATTCTAAGAATCTAAGAATCTTTTCACCAATACAGAATTCTAATAATTTATAAAAGTCATATGAATTAACGATAATTAATTTAGGGAATGAGGAAGTTTGAGCTTTCAAAGTTAAATATTTTTAAAAATATTCAATATTTTCAAATATGAATATCTTTTTGAAATATACTTGTAAATAATTAGAAAAATTATAGTTGAGAATGCGGTCATTAATGATCTAAATATAGATCCGAGTTTACTTCTTATATATCATCACACAAAAATAGGAACAAACAGTTCCGTCTAAGGGATACGAAGTTAATTGAAAAAACTAGCAAGAAAAAATTATAAAATCAAAAGACACCTTAACGGATTACATATGTTTCAATCTTAGGACGTTTTTACACGTACATGTTTTTACATGACCGCATTCTCAACTATAATTTTTCTAATTATTTTAATGGAACGGTCAACTAAAACGTTTTTGTAGATTTTTGTATTTTTTATTTTTAAATTCAAATTTTTTCAAACATTATTTTTTTCAATACTTGTAAATATTCAACATTGGAAGCTCAAACTTCCTCATTCCCTAAATTAGTTATCGTTTATTCATATGACTTTTATAAATTATTAGAATTCTGTATTGGTGAAAAGATTCTTATATTCTTAGAATATTTTAGGGCGCGCCATCTTTTGAAATATGTTTTCGCATCAAAATTTAAATGCCCCTCTTAACGTGCCTTCCGAAGCACGGAGACTAGTCATAAGAAAGTTTGACTCTCCCCAGGTTTGAACCCGGTGCCCCGCATTTGCATCCAACTGCGTTAGCTGCAAGGCAATGACCGTCTAATTTTCATTTAAAAAAAGTAAAAAAAGTTATTAATTTTGTACTATTGAATTATATGTATAAAAGAAATCGACGATGATTCTCAGTTTTGTAACCATACCTTAGCATGTGCGTGAAGTTAGCACTGCCATTTTCGAAAATCGTAAATTTTTTTATTGTGCTGAGTTGTGCCCGGTGTGTGCCGCGTTGTGCAATATTTTTTTTTTTTTTTTTAATTTTTTATTCTTCGGATTTTATGGACATAGCCGATTTTTAGGGTAGAAGTTAGCACTGCCATTTTCGATAATCCTAAAAATTTTTAGTGTGCTAGATTGTGCTCGTGGTGTGCCGCAGTGTGCCGTAAATCATAAAATTTTATTTTAATAAATAAAAATTTTATGGACCAAAATCAAAAATCGAAAACGAAGTTAGCACTGCCATTTTTGATAATTCCAAAATTTGTTGTTGTGCCGGATTGTGCTCGTGGTGTGCTACAGTGTGCCGTAAATAATAAAATTTTATTTTGATAAATAAAACTTTTCTGGCCCAAAAGCGAAAATCGAAAACGAAGTTAGCACTGCCATTTTCGACAATTCCAAAATTTGTTGTTGTGCCGGATTGTGCTCGTGGTGTGCTACCTTGTGCCGTAAATTTAAAAAAAATTTTTTGATAAATAAAATTTTTATGGGCCAGAAACTATTTTTTTGACGCGCATGAATGGATTAACGAGATTCTTATGGTACCAACCTACTTTCTAACGAGCCAAGGGAATGGGCTTGGAAAAATATGGGGGGAAATCAGACCCTTTTGAGCTTGACTCTAGTGTGGCATTATAAGGAGACGAGAGGTGTAGCATAAGTATGCCGTAAATCATAAAATTTTGTATGATTTTATTACAATTTTATTTTATTTTTACAAAATAAATTTTTTTGGACCAAAAACTATATCGACGGAAGTTAAATCGATAAGTTTAAAAATTTTAATTTGGGTTTTGGGACACCCTGCATAGGAAAACATTATTCGATCCGATGCGATGGTCAGTATTATATTAACCCGGTATCGGCACCGGGAAAACTCTGTACTAAGATATCACATTTTTAGACCATTTCCGTCGCATTTTTTAAATCGCTCTATATCGTATACCAACTTTCCTTTTTTGCCGCCTTATCGACACCAAGTTTTATCCACCAGGTGGTGGAATATGCCACCAGATTTTATGTCAATCTGTATTATATATAGGGTGCTTTTTACAGATAGTAAATGTAAATTTCCCCATTACACTCCAATCGCGATACGGGTTACGTACCGACTTTCCAGGAAAGGCTTTTTTCAGGAAAGACATAAATTGTAAAAGTTTTTATATTTTGGGACAACATTGTAACAGGTCAAAAAATTATTAATCCTACTTTTGCACCCTTAATTGTTTGGTCCCCGGAACAACATTGTTAAATTGTTAACAGAAGAGTGTAAATTTGCAATAACTCTATGAAAAAAATTCCGAAATTTATGCAAATCTTTGAGAACATTTTAATAATTATTAGACATCTTCTATAAAGTTTGCACCCTGCTACGATGACCGGAACATTGCAAATAGTTGTGATTATTAATTTGCATACAGGGTTGTATTAAGGAATTATTTGCATAACATTTGCAATTTTTTTCGACAGGATACACCCAAAAAAAATTAATAAGCTACTGTTTGCAATGTTCCGGTCATTGTAGCAGGGTGCAATAGTATATTGTTTAGCAAGGGATGAAACCAGATGATTTCAGACGAGAGTGGATTGCCTTCCCGAGCGAAAGCGAGGGCTGGCATCACCTCGAGTCTGAAATCGTGTTTCATCCCGTGCCCAAACATACTATTTTTCATATTACCTGTAATGAATCTGAGAGTTTTCATGAAATATAAGAATTGTCAGCTGTCACATTAATTGTTTACAATTAATAAATTCAATTCTGACAGGTTTAAAATGAAATCAAAAACTGAGTAAGCGGGCAGAAACTTGACGCTTTCTTTCCTAGGGCAGAAACCAATTTAGTTTCTGACCAACAGTCGCGTTGATCTGCAATTGTCGTGTTTCGACTGTCTCAACATGCAATGAAACTCGTAGTTTCATGACAGGTAATATGAAAACTTTATTGAAGATGTATTTTAATTATTAAAATGTTCTCCAAGGTTTGCATAAATTTCGGAATTTCGGTTTTTTTAATTTAACAATGTTCCAGGGGGGGGGGCAGAAAAGGGTGCAAATTCGGATTTATTATTTTTTTACCTCATTCAATGAATTGTCTTAAAATTTGAAAACTTTTGCAATTTTTCATACCTTTTTTGCTACAATGACTGGCCTATATTATAACATACAAGATTAGGGTCAATTATTTAGGATATCGATATAAATCATAAAAATTGGCGGACTGGCATCCCTCCTTAAGGTTTGTTTCTCTTTTTCTCGCCTGGTAAAAAAAACTATCACTTGTGGGTTTTCAAAATTTGCAATCCTTTTGAAAATAAAAACTAGTGTTTTTAAAAAATAACTACTTGTTTTTAGAGAGAAACAAGGAAACAACCACCTTAAGGAGGGAATTACGGCACACTTATGCTACACCTCTCATGTATCCTTATAATGCCATACTAGAGTCAAGCTCAACAGGGTTCCCCTTCCCCTCATATTTTTCCAAGCCCATTCCCTTGGCTGTAGTTTCGTCAGAAAGTAGGTTGGTAATCTCGTTAATCTATTCATGCGAGTCAAAAAAATAGTTTTTGACCCATAAAAATTTTATTTATCAAAAAAAAATTTTTAATTAACGGCACAAGGCAGCACACCACGAGCACAATCCGGCACAATAAAAAGTTTTGGAATTGTCGAAAATGGCAGTGCTAACTTCGTTTTACGATTTTCGTTTTTTGGCCAGAAAAGTTTTATTTATCAAAATAAAATTTTATTATTTACGGCAGATTGCAGCACACCACGAACACAATCCGGCACAACAACAAATTTTGGAATTATCGAAAATGGCAGTGTTAACTTCGTTTTCGATTTTCGATTTTGTCCCATAAAATTTTTATTTATTAAAATAAAATTTTATGATTTACGGCACACTGCGGCACACCACGAGCACAATCCAGCACACTAAAAATTTTTAGGATTATCGAAAATGGCAGTGCTAACTTCTACCCTAAAAATCGGCTATGTCCATAAAATCCGAAAAATAAAAAATTAAAAAAAAAAAATACAACTCAGCACAATAAAAAAATTTACGATTTTCGAAAATGGCAGTGCTAACTTCACGAACATCACCTTAACAGAATTATTTTCAGTATTTGTCAATTCCATCCAGGCAAATGGAATGCAACCATTCGCAAATGATTGCATTTTGCCCGAATTTTTGCATTTTAGCTTGATTCTAAACACAATTTAACGATGAAAAAATAATTTAGGATAGTACAACCAACTGCTTATATAATATCTTCTCCGTCGTATTGCTTCTTGACAGAAGCGTCGTGACCTTTAACAATGTTTGTTAAAGGCTTTCATGGCAGATTACACCCCGGTGGTTTGCCATTGCCTTCCGAGGGGAGAGGCGGTCAGAATAAAGTTCTTACTTCACTCGGATTCGAACCGGGTGATTAGCGTTCATAGTCAACTCGCGTGAACGCTATACTCCGACCGCCTCTTTTTTTATATAATATATAAAACTATAAAAAGTAAAACCTGAAAAGTGTGCCAACTTGCCCCGATCTCGACTAGGTCAAAACTATTATTTGTTTCTAGAGAATGATCCCCATCAATTTAGTTTTAAAAAAATCACGGTGTCTCCACATTCAAAGCAAATACCAATTTCGCCTGTTTCAACGAGAAACTTGAAGTAAAAACTGAATTCTATGGAAAAATACTAATTTTCTCATTTACCGTGAATTTTAACAATGAACGCTAATTTCTGCAACTTACCATTCGTTAGCTCCATTTGTCGTTCCATCGTAACCGCTAGTTTTACTTGAATTGCTTCTACTTGGATGTGATTTTGAACTCGCACTAAAAGCAATTTTTATACATCTGCAATTACTTTCATCCGTTATTAAAATTACCTTCTTTGAGAATTGCTGTTTGTACTTTTCGAGTAAGCTGAATCGAATATATTGATATTTAAGGTACCAGACTGTGAATCCATAGTAACGCAGCGATTTGGCTAATTTTCTGTAAGTAAACAAAACTTTTACAATTTTTTATCAAAAGCAAATGAGATAAACTTGTGATCGGAATATTTAAATAAAGCCCTAGGTTTCATTTTAATAAGATTTACACTACTTTCGGGAAGCTTATTACTGTAATTTATGTTCTACTACGTGAACTATTTCTAAAAATTATTAAATTACACAAGAATAAATCAGAGAATATAATTACCATAATATCAGTGTAACATTCAAATTTTATAATTAGTTGGGGAGCTGCAGTTTTTTTAACCCTGCAGTTGGACTAAGTTTTATTATTTTTATACGTTTAGAATTTTACGCTTAGTAATTTATTTTGTTAATTGGAAGCTCTCTTTGTATTCGGAACATACTAAATTACATTTTCAGATCCTCTATTTACTTGTTACAAATTTACATAACTTTTTGAATAATCGAATATTACTTTTCATGGAAAATTTGTTGTAAAAATAATTAGTGTTACCTATTGTATGTCGATATTTTAAAATTGAGCTATAAAATATGCGAAAATACTACTACTGATATAATATGTTAAAGCATATTGGCAAATAAAATTTAAAAATACTTTTTAGATTACATCTTTGATGTTTTTAATATATCAAAGTCAATATAATTTTCAGTGTAGGAAAATTGATGTTTTAAAACCGTTAAATCGAACTTTTGGTATTCTCGAATAATTCTGCATTTCCAATATATTTTGCAATATGTAACTTGCGACAAAAAATTAAATTAAAAATAAATGGAAAACTAATTTTAAAATTTTTCTATGATCAGAGACTGTCGAGTTGATCGACTAAGTGGCCATCCTGTATTGATTTATTGATTTCATAGGAAGGGAAACTTTTCAAGTTACAACCCCTACAAATCGGCTCAGAAGACCACCCTAAGTAATCAAAACATTGTCTAATTGAGAATTTCCTACAAACACCCTGTATTCTTTGGAAAATTACCACATATGGATAGAAAAAATTCCGATTATGTTATTCCTGTGTTTCAAACAATATATATTTACGTGTCACTCAGTTTAGTCTTAGGATCTACATAACCGATGCACTTAGTAATTCGAAGCAAATCGGTAAACCGTAAAATAAGTATTCACGTTTATTTATGATTACTTGGCAGGTGAAAACGTGACATTTGGTAGATTTCACATTTAAGCGCATTTAGCTATTTATAAGGAACAAGGATGTACATGACAACTGACACTGAAAATCTGAGTTGGACAAAATAAAACAAAAAGTTATTGTATAAATGTTGGAAGTGAATTTTTATGTAAAAGCTTTAGTTTTCTCCACTTCCCTGAGGTAATTTAAAATTATTTAATGTACATCTATAAAGAAAGAACCATAAAACGTGATACAATCATTTAAAAGGAGTAAAATTACCTACGCAATAGAGTGGTTGTCACGTGGAGAAGTTAATTTTCAACCAGGACTGAATCGAGTCAAAAACTTTTTTCTGCAGTAATATAATAAAAAAAAACCATTATGCAAGGAATGTGTGGACAAATAATATAAAAATGAAGATAGTATTTTGATAATAATGAAATAACTTCGTTAATAAATTGAGTTTTTGTTCTTTAAACCATTTTCTGAACTTGAAGCCAATCTATAATATTTGTGATTGGGTGTTTTTGAATTTTTTTACATTTAAGGTTGCAAATCCTCACGTCTGATGTCCTAAGTTATAGCAATTTGATTTATCAAATAACATCGTTGGAAGAACTCGAAAGGAAATCTCAAATGCTACCAGGTAAGAAGTCTAATGATTTATTACAACTAAATATAATAATTATGGAAACCTAAAATCGAATTGTTTAAAAATAATTCTAATTAAAACAAATAATAATAACAATATTGTTTTTAGAACTATTGCCAGTTGTTTAGTGTCCACCACGGAGTGATTTTTATTTTTTCTGCTCACTGCATGACGTAGCAGACGGTAACATTCCTGAAAATTTCAGAATGCATGAAATGAGCACGTGTTTTTAATTAATTTTTACAGTTTACTTATGAATTTTTTTCCATTTAATTTTATTATTTGTTGTAAGCAAAAATGTAATTATTGTTCTCCTGTTTATAAAATAAAGGAATATTGCGCTTACTGTGTTTGTGTTATCAAATGTTCTCAAATTAATATTGAATGAAAGTCGAAAAATCGTTCGAAATTGCACGTTTTTAATATGTTACGTTATAGCGACGTTAAATAGACGTAATACATAATTACAAAAGTCTTATCTTACACGTGCATATTTCAAAGAAACCACATTAATTCAACGTGAATTATGAAAATCACGTTGATGAGCCGCATATTTCCTTGGGGGATATTTAGTAAAGTATCTCCTTCTTTTTCCAGATTATTTAAGGCTGAGCAATCCTTTGTCCAAAATAAAAACCGTTTGGCTACACTGTGCGCTGCGGATAAACTAAAACCGTTTATATTTCCCTAAAAAGTCAAACTTTTTCTAAAATATCATTATTTAAACATAAAATGAATATTGTTCACTTTTTTTTAAATCGGCTTCTGGCGTTATTAGTGTTGTTTGACTTTCGGATTCACTCACGGGGGTGTAGGCCATGGTTGCTCGGCTTCGGCCTCATTCATCGGAGGAAAAAATTGTAACAAACTACATGCAGTGGCGGTTTTACAACTTATGAGGCCCCAGGCGCAATTCAATTTTGAGGCCCCCCTCTAAAGTATTTTCACTAATCCTAATACACTCCCTAAAGCAATTGATTTGAACCCCCGGTGCCCGAAGGCGCATCCACCAACACCGCAGACGATTTATTTTTTTAATACTTTTTTTTACTAAAAATTGTACCGAAATCAAAATTACTGCAAATCCAAGGCATCTTAAGGCTTAGAATTTTTTTGTTATTTTTCCTGCGTTTACTACTACAGAATTGATATTTTCATAAAATTTCAGAATATTTGAGCACAAAATTAAATTTTTATCAAAAAATGTTAAATCAAAAATTGCACTGAAATCAAAATATCTGCAAATCTAATGCATTTTAGGGCTTAGAATTTTTTCGTTATTTTTTATGTGTTTATTACTACAGAATTAATATTTTCATAAAATTTCAGAATATTTGAACAAATAAATTAAATTTTTATCAAAAAATTTAAATCAGAAATTGCACTGAAATCAAATTAGCTGCAAATACAAGACATCTGAGGGCTTAGAATTTTTTTGTTATTTTTCCTGTGTTTATTATAATAGCGTTAATATTTTCATAAAATTTCAGAATATTTGAACAAAATTAAATTTTTATCAAAAAAATTAAATCAAAAATTGCAAAGAAATTAAAATAACTGCAAATCTAAGGCATTTTAAGGCTTCGAATTTTTTCGTTATTTTTCCTGTATTTATTACAACGGAATTAATATTTTCATAAAGTTTCAGAATAGTATTTTGAACAAAATTAAATTTTAATCAATTTCAAATCAAAAATTGCACTGAAATCAAAATAACTGAAAAACTAAGGCATGTTAGGGCTTAGAATTTTTTCGTTATTTTTCCTGCGTTTATTACAACAAAGTTAATATTTTCATAAAGTTTCAGAATATTTGAACAAAATTAAATTTTTATCAAAAAAATTTAAATAAAAAATTGCACTGAAATTAAAATAACTGCAAATCTAGCATCTTAGGGATTATAATTTTTTAGTTATTTTTTCTACATTTATTACAACGTTCTCGTGATTAATATTTTCATAAAGTTTCAAAATATTTGAACAAAATTACATTTTTATCAAAAATTTCAAATCAAAAGCACTGAAATCAAAATAAGTGAAAAACTGGGGCATCTTAGGGCTTAGAATTTTTTAGTTATTTTTTCTGTGTTTATTACAACAATGTTAATATTTTCATAATGTTTCAGAATATTTGAACAAAATTAAATTTGTATCATAAAATTTAAATCAAAAATTGTACTGAAATATAAATAACTGCAAATCTAAGGTATCTAGGGCTTAGAATTTTTTCGGTATTTTTCCTGTGCATTTTCCTTATTTTGAAGCCCCTTAATTTACGATGCCCTAAGCGCGCGCCTTTTGCGCCTGTTGGGAAATCCGCCACTGACCACATGCATGGTAATTGGTAATAAACCAATGAACCAATTATTACAGGTGCATCTATTAAGGATTTGAAGGAAGATGTGCTTCATAATTTGAATTTTGCAGACAGCATTATTATCAAATTTTGAGATTGCTAATTTATAAATTCAAACGACTCCGGCTATTCAAACTTCACGAGTGGGGGGCACTAATTCATATTTTACGTGTGATTAACAAACTCAAATCACATAGCTTCGTGTATACATGGAAGCTATTCCATACCCCCAAACCCCCCGGTCACAAGTACAAACACCGTATTATGATCTGTCCTCGATTATATTTAATCGTAACCGTTTAAAATTTTAAGATATACCTAGATTTCATGGTATTAAAACCGGGGGGGGGGGTATGGAATACCCTCCATGACAGGAAGCTAGAACTTGTAAAAGTTTTAAAATATACACAATAAATCTTTGTTAATTAACTTGTATTTGTAACTCCGAATTGGAGAGTATTATAAAAGAAAGGATACAATTTTCAATTTTTCATTTTATTTTCTTTTTTTCAATTTTGATTTATTCATCAAATCTTTATAGTGCTTATTTATTGTATTCTAATATGATCGAAAGAATTGCAGGAAGTCAGTGATTTTATTGTAGTACCCACTGAAAGAAGGACAAATTTTTATCTTTATTAATTGCAATTTAGTGAAAAAATTTACCTTTTCACACACGCCAAATTGGCTTTTGGATTTTGTTAGCATTTTACCTACGACGAAGAGCAAGCCCGACATAGAACCCCCAACCTGGAGGATCAGTGAAGCGGCCAGAATAAAGTTCTTACTTCACCCGGATTCGAACCGGGTATTTAGCGTTCATAGTCAACTCGCGTGACCACTATGCTCCAACCGCCTCTACATAACTTCGAGAATAAAAAATTATATTGCACAAATGAAGCGTTTAAAAACAATTTAGACTTGGCCGAAAAATGTTTTCCAATTTAAATTTTTCATTTTCAAAAATGTCGCAGCATTAGTTTATTTTTGTAAAATTTCCGTTTCAGTTTACTTCTGTTTACCTTTGAATTGTTCCTCTTTTACATTTTAACCTTTGAAATAATATACAATAAAGTATTGTGTTGCTAATAATAATTAGCATTATTTAGATTATTTTAGATGAATTAAATTATTGCTAGTAATAACTTTATTGTTACGGAGAAAGGAAATCACATCGGTAGGAAAACAATAATTCCTATGGTTAATCAATAATGACATAAATTTGAATATTTAATTAAGTGCTAATTACTCAATTAAAACATAAATCAAAATGTGAATTATTCAATTCTGTTATTACTACTTGGAATATTTCAAGTCTGGAATAAATTTTCCTTTATTGATATTCGCGAGTCAATGTTTTCAAATGGAACTATCAATCTTCGATCGTTTTAACAAATTCTTTTATTTCCTGTTGTTGATAGCTATAAAAATATTTTCGTCAAAACATTTATTGACAGCAGATAACCTTTTCTTCTTACTTTTTTAAAATTACTTTGTCAAATAAATAAATTTATATCGTACATAGAATTTTTAAACCTACATACCTAATGAGGTTCCCTCGAAATTTGAAGCGTATTGCAATGTTATCACAGCTCACGGAATCGTAATTAGGGGCTGCTTAGCGAAATCAGTGAGTTGTGGAAAACCCCATTACGTGACTTACGAGAACTCATTTTTTGTGATCCTTCTGTATACATAAATTAAAGTTTCATGTTATGAAGAACAATATTTTCTGGTTATAATAAACACCAGGTTCTTCAACGTGACTACATTTTGTTAAATGATGTAAGAAGAATTTATAAAACGTTGGTTTGATTATTAAACAAGACAGGTAAATTATATACAAACCCTTTTACGTAACTACATTTTAAATTTCTAATATGCAAAATTTCCATATTATTACTTAGGTAATAAAGTTTTCATATTTAAAGTAAATTTGTTCTTGATCCTTTACATTTTGTGGTTTTCATTTATTATGTAATCTTCCACTACAGTGCTTAGCGAAAATTCTATTAATTTTATTTAGTTGTATGGCAATAAATTTATATTACAGGCATAAATGTTATTTTCCTTTTATTAATATCAAAAAACTAATTTTCTTAAAATCCAGTGCGCATTTAAGTTTCGTGGACATTAAATTCAAACATTCAAGATTACCCATACATAAATTTGCTCAAATTTTATTTTTGTTTAAACAATTCAATACTTTAGTAATACTAAAACATTTAAGGGTGGTATATCCACCCTGTGCTTAGCTTTATCATGATTAAGGGGGTACGTGCAGTCAGAGGTGTGAAAAAATAGATGTTTTCAAGAATATTTTTTGAACTGTTGTATAGATTTTTTTTATTTAATAAATACGCGGGTTGCCTTTTATATTTCGGGATTCAGCTACCCTAGTGCTGCCATCTGGCAACTAACATTTTTATCGTAAAGTTTGACATTTTTGAAGGTCTATGTATTCAGAACTTTTTGCCGTATGAACGCCATTTGTGTTGTTTAAAAATTCTTGAAAAATAAATTCGTCCAAAATATTGAATTACATTAGGTTTGTTCGTTTGTATGAACTAACTTGCTCGGTTCAAGTTAGTGCAAATGAACTCTATTCGTTTGGCTGCTCAGTTCATGACCGAACATGAACTTCTTGCTCGGCCTCCATAGCAGGAGTAGGCAGTGCAAGTTAGAACACTATCTAACTTTTGTGGTGGGAGTATATTGATCTCGAAAGATAACCCAGTTCAAGTTAGTTCATACAAACGAACAAACCTATTATGAACATATTCATGTGATTATTTTTTACAACTTTCGACGTAGATTGACTCAACAGCAGTGCATCAATGAACTTAATTCGAATATTGGCGATGAAGTACCATCAAGAACCAGTATTTATCGCTGGTTAACCGAATTCAATCGTGGTCGTAGTTTGCTCAACGAAGAAATTCGTGAAGGTTGGCCAAAATCGGTTGTTGGTCCCGAAGACATTGATACTATGGGTGAACTGAGACTGCAAGATCGTCATATGACTTATCGTGAGATTGAGGCATCCTTGGGCATTAGTGGGACCAGCTCACATTCAATATTGAATAAACATTTGATTGTCAAAAAGATTTCTTTGCGTTGGATCCCGCATAATTTGACAATCGCTTAAAAAAGGTTCTTGTCAATTGGTCGAAAGAATTACTCAAAATATACGATTTTGGTGCTTCAAAATGAGTGTATCATATCGTTACAGGTGACGAATCATGGATCTACGCGTATGAGCCCAAAAATAAAAAGCAGTCAACTGTGTGCATTTTTCAAAATGAGCCATCCAACAGAAGCTGTTCGCGCACGAAACACTTCGAAGCAAGTGGTCACCTGTTTTTTTCGGAAAAACTGGACATGGTGCATTCGTACCATTGGTACAACTTAGAACGGTAAATTTTGAATGATACACAACAACAAGACGGATCATTCTCAATTATCACAATGTGAGCTCTCACACATCGGCTCGAACAAGTGACTTTTTGAACACTCAAAACGTCGATTTGATGGACCATCCGCCGTATAGTCCTAATTTAGCACCCAATGACTTCATTTTATTTCAGCACGTCAAAATAAATAGCGAGGTCAACGTTTTTCGACAACTGAAGGAGCGGGCGGTGCGTTCAAAATGCAAGTTTTGGAGGTACCTCAATCGGAGTGGAAAAAAGGCTGCAAGAATTGGTTTTAACGCATGTAAAAGTGTATTGATCTTCATGAAAAGTATTTTGAAAAACAATAAAGTCATTTTTGATGAAAAATATTTGTTGTTGTTCTCAAATCCCGAAATATAAAAGGCAACCTACGTAATACCAAGTTCTTACCCTATATTTTAACCTTAATTGGGCCATACCTAGTACCCGGGTCCTATTGTGACTTTAAAATACAACTTTTTTCTACCAGGCCGATTTTTTTATTGGATATAAAAATGACGTCTTCTATCGTCATTACTGGATGATCAATAATGAATTAAGTACGCAAGTTTTAAATTTTCTAAAACATTTATATAAAAACTTTATCACTCACTCAAAGTGACATAAAATATAATTTCTTCTCCAAAAGAAAAGAGAATATGAGAATTATTCTTTAGATGATGGTTGTGTCTCTAAAGAGATCTTCTTCCTGAACATGAGAATTCCTCTTCCGAAATCTGTAGCTAAATCGAAAATGACTTACCGTCTAATCTAATTTACTAATTTTCTTCTTGATAATTATTAAACAACTGACGCTAAACCGTAAACTGGTATTTGGAACGTCCCACATTAACTCCTTGCAATTTTGCGTTTTATTATCTTGAAATTTTGTGTTTTGGGGACTTTGATCTCTATAACATCTTATAACTGGACAAACACTATATTTCAAATGCATTTTAGATTCTAAAAGTGTATAAAAGGGTTCAAAACAACCATAAACGTTTTATCTGCATACATTTCCAGAAAGGTACACCTGTACCTTTTTACATTTATATGGAATTTATTTTTTATGTGCTATAAGACACAATATAAATTTTTACATTTTATTACAAAAACTGCGTTAGCTGCAAGGCAATGACCGTCTCTAGAAAAAAGAATTACAAAAACCCGACTAATTTTCTATGTTTTTCTGGGGCATGTCGTTATTTGCGATTTATATGATTATATCCATTCGTACCTGTCCTTAGATTACCTTATGATTTTTATGGATACTAAAAATGATGGTTATTATGGATGCTCAGAAATGCATTTTTCCCATTTTAAACATGAAAGATCCATAAACGCCCAGCATTGTTTTGATAAAACCCATATAAAATGTACAAAGTACAAGTGTACCTTTCCAGTACTTTAAAGATGTTATCAGTGGCGGATTTCCCAACAGGCGCAAGAGGCGCGAGCTTAGGGCCCCGTAAATCAAGGGGCCTCAAAAAAAGCAAAATTTAATTATTATTAATTAAATTCCTCTAGTAATTTACACAGGAAAGATAACGAATAAATTCTAAGCCCTAAGATGCTTTGGATTTTCAGTTATTTTGATTTCAGTGCAATTTTTTATTTAATTTTGTTGTTAAAAATTAAATTTTGTTCAAATATTCTGAAACTTTGTGAAAATATTAACTCTGTTGTAATAAATACAGGAAAAAATATCGAAAAAATTCTAAGCCTTGCTAAGATGCCTTAGATTTGCAGTTATTTTGATTTTAATTCCATGCAATTTTTGATTTTTTTTTTTGTTAAAAATTAAATTTTGTTCAAATATTCTGAAACTTTATGAAAATATTAACTCTGTTGTAATAAACACAGGAAAAATAACGAAAAAATTAGAAGCCTTAAGATGCCTTAGATTTGCAGTTATATTGATATCAGAGCAATTTTTTATTTAAATTTTTTGATAAAAATTTAATTTTGTTCAAATATTCTGAACCTTTATGAAAATATTAACCATTTTGTAATTAACAGAAGAAAAAAAGTGAAAAAATTCAAAGGCCTAAGATGCCTTAGATTTGCAGTTATTTTGATTTTAATGCAATCTTTTATTTCAATATATTTGTTAAAATTTTGATTTTGTTCAAATATTCTGAAACTTTATGAAAATATTAACTCTGTTCTAATAAACACAGGAAAAATATCGAAAAAATTCTAAGCCTTAAGATGCCTTAGATTTGCAGTTATTTTGATATCAGTGCAATTTTTGATTAAAATTTTTTGATCAAAATTTAATTTTCTTCAAATACTCTGAAACTTTATGAAACTATTAACTCTGTTGTAATAAACACAGAAAAAATAAAGAAAAAATTCTGAGCCCTAAGATGCCTTAGATTTGTAAATATTTTGATTTCAGTGCAATATTTTTTATTTAAATTTTTTGATAAAAATTTAATTTTGTTCAAATATTCTGAAACTTTATAAAAGTATTAACTCTTTTGTAATTAACACAGGAAAAATAGTGAAAAAATTCTAAGGCCTAAGATGCCTTAGATTTACGGCTATTTTGATTTCAATGCAATTTTTGATTTAAATTTTTTGATAAAATTTTAAGTTGGTCAAATATTCTGAAACTTTATGAAAATATTAACTCTGTTGTAATAAACACAGGAAAAATATCCAAAAAATTCTAAGCCTTAAAATGCCTTAGATTTGCAGTTATTTTGATTGCAATGCAAAATTTTGATTTTTTGTTGATAAAAATTTAATTTTGTTCAAATATTTTGAAATTTTATGAAAATATCAATTCTGTAGTAGTAAATTCAGGAAAAATAACAAAAAAATTCTAAGCCCTAAGATGTCTTGGATTTGCAGTTATTTTGATTTCAGTGCACATTTTAATAAAAAACAGTATTAAAAAAATAAAGTCTGCGGTGCTGGTGAATGCCCCCCCCCCCGGGCGCCAGGGGTTCAAATCAATAGGTTTGTTCGTTTGTATGAACTAATTTGAACTGGGTTATCTTTCGAGACAAAATACTCCCATCACAAAAGTTAGAGTGTTCTAACTTGCACTACTGCCTACTCCTCCTATGGAGGTCGAGCAAGAAGTTCATGTTCGGTTATGAACTGAGCAGCCAAACGAACACAGTACATTGCACTAACTTGAACCGAGCAAGTTAGTTCATACAAACGAACAAACCTAATTGCTTTAGGGAGTGTAGGATTAGTGAAAATACTTAGAGGAGGACCTCAAAATTGAATTGCGCCTGGGGCCTCATAAGTTCTAAAACTGTCACTGGATGTTATACATTCTACATTGTAGTGTAATTTTTGGAATAAGGAAGTGGTTTATTTGACTTTTTGTTAAAAAATTTGAATTTTGGACGTTTCGCGGTTTCGGGGAAACCGAGAGAGCGCGAGCAGTGAAGAAGAAGACTTGCGTACGCCGTCCAAGTCGTGAACGGTCGACATTTTGATATCTGACGATTTTTAGTTGTAAAAATTTCATTTATTTGAGAATAAAAGACAAGTAAAGTTTGAAGGAGTGTTATTTCTTTTAGATTGAGAAAATTTTGTGAATTATACTAAATGCAAGTGGAATTATTTCGGAAAAGGTATACAAAGTCGCTTGATAGTGGGCGATACTGAAAGATAACCGATTGAGCCAGCCGGGTAAGAAGGTGATTTCTCCGCCCGAATTGGAATTTTACGAAGAAGATTTGAAAATTCGATATTTAATATTTAAGGGTGGAAAATAACATTTCAACATAATTTCCAAATTTCATTATATTATAATGAAATTTGGAAATTAGCTACAATATTAACGTTATAGCATTGAATTGATGCTTCACTGGTGTGTGTAGGATGGAGTTTAGTATCCTTAATGGCATAAAACAAATAATCTTTTTTTATTGATACCACAGGTTAAGATTTAAAGCAGAAATCTTTAAAAAAAACTGATTTTTCATATTATATCCTTATGTTCGGGTGTGAAAATAACCACACCTGTACTTATTAAAAAAAATTATATTTATTAACAAAAAGGAAAAGTTATATTGAAATTTAAAACATATTTGTAGTCAATGAAATAAAAGTAATTAGTTGACAATCAATTTCGAGGTAATTACAAAATGATTGATTTCATAAACCTTTTTCTTGCTTTTAATTATCCGAAGCTTATTTCATAAACTTTACATCAGTCGATTTAATCAATTTATTAATTTTTAATTGAAAAGTTTTAAATTAATTGATGAACGTTTTAGAAAATTTTAATTTACTTGCAGCTTTTTGAGAACGTTAATATTTATCAAATGGGTTTATTTGAAAAATATTTGTGTTGATACATTAAAAATATTTATTGCCGTGGTAGGTATATCAATAACGCTCATGTAGGACGTGCTTTCTATTTCAACTTCAATTTTTATGATTGAAGCTTGCTGAAATATTTATTTAGCAATTCAGAAATATCTGAAGTGTTTCTACATCCAAAAATTATTTTAAATTTCAAACTAGAGAAGTAAATGTTGAGTTATCTCTAAATCTAAAAATAAATTACTTATTGATTCTGTCTCCACCAAAATTTAATAAATTAATTACTTGAAGCTACATTTACAACCTCAAAATTAAAAAAAAAACAGCTCTTTTCAAACTGCATTTTTGATCAAATCTGTGTGTAGATTAACGTGAACTTTTTATTAAAGAAAAAATCGAACAAATTTTTGATTGATTTTTCAAATGAAAAGCTATATTATTATCAAATTGAGCAATTGAAATATTTTTCGTTATACACACAAGTTATGCAAATACAGATGGTGCACTTTAAATGTTGAATCCAGCTATGGACATCGAAGTATTTTTCAACTCGTTTTCTACAACGTGATTTAATTATTACATAAGTAGATTATAAATATGCAGTATGCACCTATAAATAGAAAATAAAAATTTTTTGAAATAAATATAGTAACAAATAAGAAAGTTGTATAATTGTCTACTGTTTATTTATAAACTTAAAGAAATACGAAGGACTAATTTTTCAAAGTTTAAGGTTACTAGTTTATGTAATTAAATCGTCACTTAAAGGAAAATCGATAAATCGTTAAAAATGCTTTTGAAAAATACAAAATTTTATAAAAAAAGAAAAAAAAAAGAAAGTAAAACAATATTTGAAATTTTTTAAAATTTAACTTTTGTATTTTGAGTCATCACATCACCATCGCTTTAATAATTTCGTTTAAGACAAATCATTAATCAGGAAGTAGTTTCACAACTTGGAATGAATGTAATATTTTACTTGAATAATATAGAACACAATGAGAGCATTGTAAATTATAATGGGGTAAAATATTAAATTGGTTTAATTTGTTAGCAACAATTTAAGAGCGCTGCTCGAGCACACGTTAAGAATCTTTAGAATATCCGAAAGTTGTTCACCATTTCATAAAAAATCCATACCAGACTAAAATATTCCTTCGAACTTTATTTGGTACTTCCTAAATTAACTCGATCTTTCATGTCGTTTTTGTCAAACGACAAAGTTAATTGATTCGCTTAGGTAACAGCAACTTTTAATTTGTTTTATGGTATCTCATTATTATCGAGTACAAGTTAAGTTGATGAAAATTTCTGGTGAGATAAACGTGATTGTATTCAATAATATATAGTACACGTGTACTATTACAAAAGGGAAATTTCCGACTTTTCACACGTTTGTCAGAAGATGGTAAAACTTTTCCCTTTTCAAAAATTGATCTCGCAAATCTTCACACATAATCGATTACAATTAAACAAATAAAATACAAAAAACAAATCCATATTATAGCAAGAAATTTTAAAAGTCAAACCATACTGAAAAGCGTCCTGTGCAAAACAATTTCCTCTTCAAATTTTAATTTCAGCGTATCACCTTTATAGCAAACTAATTGTTCCGTTTCCTTTTAAGTCGACAAGTTTGAGGTTTTTCGTTGAAATTTTTATGTAGCATTAAAGCAAATTATAAATTTTAATTTCTCAACAATTTAATTAAAACGCCTGCAATATTTAAAAATTATTTTTAAGCCCTCTTAGTCGACTTCCCTTTTGAAAAATAATTCCTTAAGTTTTTAATTTTTTTAAGTAACACACTTATTTAGATATTAATTTTATCAACGTCAGTGCGGAAATTAATTGACATTGACTAACTTTATTTAAGATTTCAGATTTTCAAAGTAATTAAGTTAAATATTTTGTGTGTAAATAATTAAAAATATTTGAATAAGTTAAATTCAATTTGATAAAAAAAAATCCATTATATTTTCACAAACTTTTAGCCATAGTAACAGCTACCGTAAAATATTTTTACATTTTATAATATTTATTATAATTTCAAAAAATTTAAAAGGTTATTATATTATTTTTATTCATAAATTTCCTAAACATTATAATAAAATAACCAATTATTTCTAATAAAAAAAACTTTGTTCGGAAATAAAGTTTCCCATTACTCTCTTGGTAACTATATTGAAAGTAATACTAAAACGTTAGGAAGAAAGGAGAAAGGTTCAAAAATACGTCATTTATTAGTAGAAGCTTAGTGTTAAACCCTTTTATTGAGCTTGAATTCGAGGATTTAGATAAAGAAAAAATTATTTGGTACCAATTAACCTCCGTAAAAGTTACATTACTCTGAGTTAATTTTTTAGCAGTAAGATAATTTAAGTGAAGTTTTAAATAATAGTGATTTTTTTTCTTATAATTTATAAAGCATTCGCTTATGAATTTTTTTAGCAGTTCATCGGTTATGTAAAAAGTCATGGCATAGAATCCTTTTCTAACGAACCTGAACGTTGGTAATCTAGAACCTATAATTTTTGCATAACATTTTTAGTAATTGCAACAATATTATCATTTTCCGCTTTGCAGAAAACAGAAGAAATGTTATAAGAGCATAAAACACCTGGAAAGTAGAAAAGAAGTAAAAAGTTGAAAAAAACAGCAACTTGACTCTCTTTTTTCGAAGACTACAATGCAATTTTGTATCTCAAGGGTTTTTAATCATTTTAAATTCTGACGAACTTAAATGAAAATATAACAAGTACTTCCTATGCAGTACCGTGGAATGGGGTAACATTGGCCCAATTTTATACAAATTATTTGAAAGATTTAGTAATAAATTATATAGCATCAACTCAGCGGCGGCTCTAGCAAGATTTTTAAGTGGTGCGAGATCTCATTTTGGCCCCCCCTTCCGTGGAGTAAAACGTAAAAAAAAACAATAGTTGTTTGAAAAGGTGTATTTAAACAAATTCAGAAAGAAAAATTAACTACAAATCTACTTTCCTCGCTTTTGCGCTTGCAAATTTCAAAAAAATATATTTTTTTTTCCAAAAAAACCAAACAAATTATTCATTTTTTTGAAATATTTTGTCATTTTGGCGCCCCCCTTAGGATGGCGCCCGGTGCGACCGCACCGGTCGCACCGCCCTAGAACCGCCGCTGCATCAACTGTACAAAGCATCTAATATTTTTTAATTTATTGGTAGGGGTATATCTATATGTTTTGAAGTTCAATTAATTTTTTTCATGTCACAATTGCGAAAAAAAAATTGTTTTTGAAGTGGGCCAAAGTTACCTTGACATGGGGTAACTTTAGCCCAAACATGTTTTTCGGGGCTTGTGTTAAAGATAGTCTAAAATAAAAGCTAAAAGTTGATTTTATAAACAAACTAGACCCTGTAGGTAATTAAAAAAAACAGTTTTATGTGATTAGTAAGAAAAACATAGAGAAAAAGGTCAAGCAAACTGCATTTTAAAGAAAAATAGGTACCTAGTTTTTTAAAACAATAGTAAAAAACAAATATTTTTAATTTAAACGCAAGCTCTTCTTCCTATATAATTTTTCTATTTCTTTCCCAAAAAATAACTAAAGCTCAAACATAATTATCGAGCTCCGGGACTTTATATTGATTTCTCTTGGAAACCATTATGGGTTCTGGTTCTGGTATTTTGTCAATAACATCATCCCAGCTGTAACTGATAGCATCTTTTTTTTAGGCCACCTTCAAAATTTCAGGCTCTTCAGTTGTAATTCAGAAAAGATCAACTGATATTCAGAAATCGTCAATTGTAATTCAGATTTGTCAAATGATATTCAAAAAACGTCAAATGGAAATCAGAAAACGTTAAATGAAAATCGGATAACTTAATCAGTGACTTATGTTTTATATCTCTTATAATCCGTTCAGATATACCTTATATAAAAAAACTATTAAGTTGGTTGTACATAATAAAAAAGACACTATCTTAACCAACGACATATAATTCGAAAAAAGTAAATAAATAAATTTTAAAACCATTAAAATATTCTTTTTTTAGTTTTTATGGAGCCCTTTCATTTAAAAAATTAAAGTTCATTTAACGGCTTCTGAATTTCATTTGACAATTTCTAAATATCAACTGGCGGTTTCTGAATTACAATTGACGATTTCTGAATTACAATTAACGATTTCTGAATATCATTTGACAAATCCGAATTACAATTGACGATTTCTGAATATCATTTGACAAATATGAATTACAATTAACGATTTCTGAATTACTGGTGGAAAAGGTGTAGACAGTTATTATTCTGAAATAGCAATAACTTTGCCAGGGTATTTATTTTCGTTAAACAAAACCACAACAAAGTCGCCAATGATTAATTCATTGGGATTTATCCTCAATTTCGGGTTTTCTTGGACCACTTCTATCACTTCATCCAAATCAGAATATGTCTCACTTTCTTTATCAGAATTTAAATTGATTTTAGCTTGGGCCAATGTTGCCTTATCTTGGTTATTCATTCGTCACAGACCACCGGATTATAATTAAATTGAACAATCTTGATAAATCACTTAATTACTAACTTAAAATAAGATATTAATGCTTACTGAGTTGTTCCTAATTTTAAAAATTGCGTTTGAGGAAGAAGTTGCCACGTGTCGATTACCGATGATTACTCGATTGATGATTTCACAACCTGCACAAAAAAGCAGACAGCAAGTACTGTTCCAATTTGTGGTTCCCCGCATTTTTGTGGTCTTCTCCTATCTGCTGACGCAAAACTTAAAAAATTATCGTTGCATTTACGATCTCTATACTACAAACAAACATTTTTTGTCAGGTGGGTCAATGTTGTCCTTAAAGGGCCAATGTTGCCCCATCATACGGTATGTCACTTTATAATAAGAATTATATTGCCTAGGCTATGCGGCCTCAAGGCCGCACTAGATATATTTTTAAATTAATAATAAATGAACGTACCATTCCAAACTAAACATTATGAACAGATCTATATGTTTTTTTATAAACATAATAAAAACAGAGGCGTTAGTGGGTGCAAAGTGTGCCCCACATACGAAAGCAGGCGACCAAATCATAAGAGATATGGAAAATGGATTAAAGCAACACAATAAAAGGAACTTCTCTTTTTCTTTAATTAGGCACTACCTGTCTTTCCAATTGCGACCTCATCTTGGTGGTGATTCAATCGACGATGACACCCAACTTTCCGCCCATCGTTTTGGCGGTCTACCGGGGGTCCTTATGAATTTTACGACACCTTGTACATCGCATTTTTGTCGGATCTCACGACTCGAAACCTTGTCCAGATTTCGGTTGTTCTCGTCTTTTGCTTTGTTTTAGATGTTTCCGCTCTTGTCTCATCAGCTGCATATTATGTTATCACAGTTAATCTTGCTCTTGATTGACATTGTATTTATTTCGCCAGACACGTCATGAAGGCACCCCGACATCACTGGCCTTGTTGCACCTCACGAAGTATGTCTCTCATGCTCGATATTTCTATTCCGAAATACTTGAATATTATCACCTGCTCTATTATTTTTTCTTCTATTTCCAATATACATCTTATTGGCTCCTTCGATATTGTTAGGGCATTATTTGGTCTTTTTATGGATATATCCATATTATATGTTTTCGATGTGATGACAAATTGGTGTAATAGTCTCTGAAGGTCGTCCTCGTTATCCGCGATCAAGACCGCATCATCAGCGTAGCAGATGATGTTGATTTCTCTTTGGCCGATTTCATATCCTTTCTTAGTTTTGACGCTGTTAATTATCTCGTCCATAATGATGTTGAACAGCATCAATGCAACGTGATGCATGAGCATCAATGCTCAGCTGAGTGAGTCACCCCGTCTTATTCCGCCAGGAGTTTAGTATTGGGCTGGTCGTTCCAGTTTCCATCTTGATCCGAGTTTCTGTATTTTTGTATAATATGTTTTTTATCATATTGATGAGAGTCCGAGGTATTTTCTTTAATATCCTTATATATCCACCAGTCTCACTCTGTCAAAAGTAAAGTTATCCCTCTATAGTTTTCCGGGTTTCTCTTGTCACACTTCTTGAATATTGCGATCGTAACGGATTTGTGTTCTTTAAGGATTTCTTGAGTTGAATACACAATTTTTATGAGTTGAGTTAATTCATTTTCTAGCGCTTCACCACCATACTTGAACAGAGCTCGTTATTATTTCCATCCATTCCAGCCGCCTTTCTTCCTTTTAAATTTCGAAAAGAAGGGAAATAAAAGGTACTAATCCATACGAAAATGTAACTTTCCTAACTAGAGGTGGATAAATTGGCCTGAATTGGCCCTTATACTCGACTAAGATAAGTGAGTGAGTATAAATCGGCCATTTAGGATGATAATAAACGGTCCAGAAAGCAAGTCTTCTTCTTCTTCCACTTTCTAGAAGCAATCCTAAGAGAATCCTCTTCTAGTACGCTAAAGCCTATTATTTTTCCAACAACTGCGTCATTTCCTCGGCAGTGTTAGAAACCTTAACCATAAAAATATTTTTACATCATCAAGTAGCTTGCTAGATTTGCCTTCAGATGTGCCTTATTTCCTAGTTTTTATGTTAATGGTGGCAGACTAACCCAGAAGACCACCGGCTTAACAAGCATTCCGAAGCACTGAGACTAGTCATAAGAAAGTATATGCCTCTCTCCTGGTTTGAATCGGTACCCCGCATTTGCAGTTGATCGCGTTAGCTGCAAGGCAAAGACCGTCTCTCCGTCGAAAGCAAGTATTAAACAAAAATTGTATGGGTCATTGAAACTAAGCCCTAAATTTTGCTAAAAATATGAAAAATTACTTGCTAGTAAATTATCTCTCCCCACCCCCAGTTTAGTACACCATTTTTGTGTTTTGACATTTTGACTTGATGTAAACTCTTGCAAATGCTTACTCTTTATTTTGACAACTTTTGATATTATTATTATACAGTCACCTAAATGCTCGAGATTTATTTTTAAAATCGTCCTCAAGAAGGAGCAGTTGTTCATTTCTTTAGTTTGATTTGTATTGTTTCAGAATTTTTATGTTTATGTGAGTCTTGTATCTGATTTTTGGATTAAAAATATATCAACCCCCATCTTTCATTATTTCATTTTCTTCTTGAATAAAGAAAATTTAAATAATCTGGTACTCAGGTTTGTTTTTAGCCTTAGGCAGCTGCCAGATATTTGCCTGAGTCATTTTGATATGAACCCAGGAATGCTTAAGAGTCATCTACGCCCTCATAGCTAGAGATAGCCTCCTATCAACATTTATTTAAAAAATGCGTTGTCTACGAATTTTGATCAAGTATTTTGCTTATTAATTTATTTGTAATTTTTGTCGTGTAAAAAAAGAGTTCGAGATACGGTCGTTGTATTAAGTAATAATGTATTATGATTGATTATTATGAACCATATTACATTTTACCCCCCCCCCCCACCCCCCAGAGTTTATACTAACACTATTAACTACTTTCTTTTTTTCTTCAAATTTTGTTCGAGAAATGTCGAAATATCATTGATAGACTTATTATACTTATTACTGCATACAATTATAATATCTATTATTTTAAAATCAAAAAACTGATCACCATAAAGGAATCCAATTTTAACTTTTAATAAAAAATTCTTAAAAATAATTTATAAATTATGCTATATTAGAGTAAAAATTGTATAAAGTAAATTTCGAAACAGAATACACTTCCATGTAATTTTAAGGGACATAAAGTTCACCTTTGCAAACTAAGCCCAAAATTTAACAAGTTGACTTTCGTTAATTTTTACATAAAATTTAATAATATCAACTCTTTCTTGCTGAATCCAAAAATTTTGTTGAAATTTACAAGGCAAACACAAATTAATAAAAAATAAAATTAACTCACCTAAAAAAATATTTTCCGAAATAAACTAAAGTTTTAGTATGAACAACATATTTGTACAATGATCGTGGAACTTATGAGGATGTAGAGATCCAAAGAAAATTATATTCGTAAAATTATAATTTGAATTAACGTAACGATGCTAGGAGACAGATGTATAGTAAACGGTGGATGAGGAAAAGAGAAATATTAAGAATACTGAATGTTTTAAAATAACATAGTAAAACTCACGCTGACAGCAACGTGAGCTACCCTACCACTGCCATTGAGTGGGTATTTAATAATATAATATCAAAGATAACAATAAATTGGTTCATGAATAACGTGACTCATTAGCAGATATCAAGTTCATTACGAATTTGAGAAAAAAATTCATTGAGGATATATTTTGTTAGGTTTTGAATTGGTTTTTTTTAGGTAATGAACGGAAGTCCGTGCTTCTGGGAACTTCAATTTTCAACTTCCTATCGCTTATCGAATTAAAAATGTATTAAATTAATGAAAAAGATTTATATTTTCTTCCACATAATTTTTAATTCGGAAGGGGAGAGAGGATCTCAAAAATATCTGTTGCTTCTGGCGTCGCATTTTCTCTGAAGGATTCTGTTCTATATATTATTTAATTGTTATATACTGTAAAGCAGGCCTTATACATATCTACATACTCGAACTCCTAAAATTTGAGAATACAATTTTTTTAAATTCGCTTTTATTTTTGCATTATGATTTATTGTGTAATTTATAGGTTCGGTTAGGATATAATTAGTTATGTAAGGTGTTTATTTATACAAATTTTAGTTGTTTATAGAATTCATCAAACTACACAAAAGATTTTTATCTCCATAAAATAGAAAAACAAAAGAAAAAAAAAATTCAAGCTCCAGACCATTGCCTACAAGCTACTAGTTTCGTATACCTAAAAACTGTATAATGAATTATTTATGAGCATAATAGTTTGTCAATTTTTTGCATAGTTATCTGATAAAAATCGACAAATTGTCAAGTTATTCCGCACTTATTCAAAAAGTTTCAAATTAAGTTTTTATGCAAATTATTGTGCATTTTGCATCCAAAATAGGATGCAATGATATTTAAATGTTAATTTCAATATTACAGCTATTTTTAGATCCGCCGCTAATAAATGAACTAAAAAAATTCAAATATTATCGATATCCCCTGTGAATAAAAACGAGAAATTACAATTAAACAAATTCATAATTGTAAATGAGATTTTTATTAGTAAATTTTATTACTTCGAACTTATTTTGGTGTTCATGCAGTAAGAAAGTATTTCATATTTCATGCTAGGTATGTTTTATTGGTCTAAAAAAATTATAATCTTTAAATAAATTATTTATTTAATATTTACATAATTTTTACACAATTAAACCAATACATAGTTCTATGTCTATAATTGAATTTTTCAGATAACAATATTTATTCAACTATAAATTTGACTAAAAACTTTTTAAGTTCTTTTTATTTCAATGATTTCTTAAAATTCACAGCTGTTATTTTAGAAATATTGAATGAAATAAATATCGTAAAAATTACTGACAAATATTACAATCGTAAATGTATTGTGCCGAATGTAAAATTTAATTAAAAACAAATTGATCTATTTCATATAGTTTGTACATTTAAAAATATTTTGGAAGAAACTACTTGCAACAACAAAAATTGTTTTAATTGTCCAGTAGCAGAAATGACAAAAACGGTTCGGCGAGGTACCAGGTTGCTTCTCAAAGTCTCCCTTAAAATTTTTAACATTTCAAGGTTACAAATCACAATTTAAAAATAACTAATTTCTTTGAGTAAGCCATTACAGTTCTTTTGCAGTTTTATTAGCACTAGCTATTTCGACCACTATTCCTAGGAAGGAATTTGTTATTGCATTTTTAAGGCTTACTAAACGAACCCTCCTAGAAATGTAGGTATCTTCTTGTCCTTACAGGCAAATAATATTAACATGTTAAAAAAATAATCTACAAACAATAATTATTGCAAAGAGAAATAAAATTAAACTGGCAATGAGTATTTTAAAGCTAACTTAATGTAAGTCAAAATATTACTGTATTATGAACTATAAAAGACTCCACTTTACGTTCGACCATCACGGTAAACTATTCACAAACGTATGAATCATGGGAACAAAATTTCTCGATCTTTCGATTTCCAAAATCGAGGAACGATCTATGTGAGTTTTTTTATGCGTTTTTAAAGCCGAACTTTGCCGGAAGGCTTGTCCACAAATGTCACAAATGTATGGCTTCTCACCGGTGTGAATACGTAGATGTGAACTCAGGTCATTCGACTGAGAGAAGGCTTTTGAGCAATATTGGCACACGTAGGGTTTCTCCCCCGTGTGGGTACGTTTATGGCGGGCTAAAATACCGGATCTAGAAAACCGCATTTTACACACTTCACATTCGTAGGGCTTTTCTCCCGAGTGGATACGTTTGTGCTTCGTCAGAGAACTTGATGTGGTGAAACCGTGATTGCAAATTGAACATACAAAGGGTCGCGCCCCTGAAACAGAACAAGTCAGAATTTTTTTTTAAATTAAATTTTGTTTTTACCTGTATGTTTACGTAAATGAGCACCCAGTTCTCCTTTGCTGGCAAATCCATTTCCACAAATACTGCATAAATGAGCTTTGACTCCTGTGTGTCTGATGGTGTGCTGTCGTAAATTGCCCAGTTGATTGAAGCCTTTCCCACAGACAGAACAAAGGTATGGCTTTTCACCATTGTGGGTTCTCATGTGATCTTTCAAATTGGATATTTGATTGAAACCTGCAGGTTGAATAATTAATAAAAGTGGTCAATTGATGAAAGGTTTTTATGGATAAACTTAATAATAACTAGAGACCGGATTTTAAGCATTTTTCATTTTGTTCAATTTTATAAGCAGCTCTTTGAAATTTGAAATCTACACGAATTACATAAAAAGAAGTAATTTGACATATACTTTTTTATGCTCTTTTTGCTTTTTTCTTGAAATTTTGCTTATTTGCTTTTTTTATGCTTATTTCCTATTTTAGTGCTTGTTTAGGACTTATTTTAATAATTTCATGATATTATATGTCAATTAAATTGCCGTTAAACTGTTAAATGTAAAATATACTATTTTTTAAACATATTTTAAATGTTAGGAGACACCAGGACCGTAGCCAGGATTTCATTTTTTTGGGGGGGGGCACTTGTAAAAATCCATTTTCGTTATTCCGGCCGTAAAGTGAGCGGTTTACGGCCTCATTTGAGGTACGAAAAGTGCCTTTTTACGTCCTAGGGAGAAAAAAGACGAGGTAACCAATAAAAATGACCTAGTCCCGACACAACAAAAAGCGGTTTACACCAACTCGGCCGTAAAGTGATTTTACACCCTCGGGTGCCTCGGCTTCGCCTAGTCTACGAAAACCTGCCCCTCGGTTGTAAAATCTCCTTTTACGGCTTTGTGATGTAAACTAATATTTTAAAATGTAAAATTTCCGGTTGTTCCCCTTCTCTTTTTCTTTTCAACATTTCTGGGGCCCAAGTGCCCCCCCTGGCTACGGGCCTGGGAGACACAATTTGACAATGCAACATTTGGAACAATATTTATAAGCTCTTTTTCAGCTATAAATTAACTAATTTTTTTTTGAAAACTTCCAAATGCTTTTGAATAATTTGAAAAACAAAAAGTGCTATTGTGATGCTTTTTTTAAATAAAAGTTTATGCTTTTTTTGATCAAGTTGGTGCTTTTTTAAGCACTTTTTTTTTTTCAAAATTACGTGCTTATTTATCCGGTCTCTAATAATAACCATATCTAATCTATATTTTAGATTTATCAAAAAAGTCAAGGGGTTAAGCCACTGTGGAATTTTGGGCATTTCTGTGAATTTTTTTAACACTTTTTTTTTTAACACCATTTTCCAGTGACACGCCCCTTGAAAAAAGTACTACTAAGCATTTTTCAGACAAATACATTCTACAATAAAATTCAATTTTCCATTTCACAGTAACAGTCACAGTGTTGACAGATCGATCATTCACACACCGCTCACATTGGTAATTTCGCCACTGGATCATACCTTATACTTGGTTGTACCATGGCCCACAAGGGTGTCGCGAAATTTTAGGTTGAAGTCATTTCAGAACAGAAATACTGTTCTTGTGTCAAAATTAGTCACCAGTCACCAACAAAAAAAAACAGATCATTTGTAAAAGAAAGTAAGGTATGATGAGGAAATATACTAAAACAATCCCGGGGGCTTAAAACAGTGGTAATTCGTTTTTCAGCATCAGGGTGCCGTGAATTTTTTTAAATGGCTTTAGTGTGCCGCCAGCAGTCAAATAAGTTTGAAAATCATTGGAATAGAGAATTGAAATGTTTAGTAAATCGTCGCGTGAGGATCGAACTATTCTATGTCCATTTTTTTTTCAAAATAACATTTTTGCACCAATCTTATGTGTGTTCCGATCTTTATTATACATTTTATTCCATATTCACATGTCTCACTTAGTTTCGTAGATACAGAGAGACAATTTTATTCTTTGTCCATTCAACAGGACAGAAAACGTTAAGTCCCATGCTTTCAAATGAGCGCCACCTCACCCTTCTCGGAATAACTATCGCTTCAGGGCGCACATTTCAAATAAAAAAGTTTTCTTGCCGCACCCTGTATGTTTTCTTGTTTATATATTTCAAATAAAAATTTTGAAAAAATTAAAATTATCATCTTTATTTTTCTAATAAAAAAATTTATTTATTTGTCCAAGCACAAAATTATAAATAATTTTTTATGCTAAGAAAGGAGTTTTAAAAAATAAATATGATGTTGCTTTCCAATAGTGAATTAACACCAACACTCAACAAAAATATTAAAACACAAAAAGTTTATTAGTTGTAGACTCTACAAACTTCCAAACTTTAAAAACGCTCTCCTGTAAAATTTTTAAAAATGGACATAGAATAGTTCGATCCTCACGCGACGAAATATCGAAAAAATCATAAAAAATATTTTGACCCCATAAATTAAATTTTACAAATTTCCTAAACTCCCAAATTAGTCTGGTAAAATAATTAAACGGGCATGGTTTGACATCCCTGCCTTAGACTAAATTAAATAGGTACATTTGTAAATGTATTATAAATTCGGTTAAAAAGAACTCCCGCTTATAAAGCTTGAATTACTTATACTTTTTTCGACTTTTTTCGTCTAGATTCTCGTTCGATTTTGTTTCGAGTTTTTATTTCATTTGCTTTAGTATAGATGGCGCCAAAAGGGACTACCTATCACGGACCTGTTACCTATACTACGCCAATAGGGATGTTGGCACTCCCTAACTTGGACCGACCTCAAACGAAAACTCGGACGGGCTGCATATTTCTATTCGAGAAATCTAGACGAAAAAAGTATAATGTAATTCAAGCTTAATAGACTAATTTTGTATAATTTATTTTATTGGGAACAAAATAAAAGCTCTGGATTCGTTTTTACAAACATCAGAATGAGTTCTGAGGGAAACTGCCAACCAGGTAAGGGGCTAAAGGGACAACGTTTAGTCCTGTCGCGTAAACATTATTTACAGACTGCACCTCTTAAAATGGTTTAAAATGGCGCCATCTGTTGAGCTACTAAAACGTTTGCAAATATAATTAGATTATAATCATAATTTGATGCAGTTTAATTTTCAAAAGTATTCTAAAACAGAGATATGGTTATCAAAACAGTAAACTATTTACCTTTGCCACAGCTCCCACAAACGTGAGGTTTTATTCCAGTATGTGCATTCAAGTGATTGCTTAATTGTTCGCTACGGGCAAATCCCTTATGGCACAACTTGCACAAGAAAGGTTTAACTGCTGCATGAATTTTTACGTGTCGAGTCAAGTGGGAAGGTTTACTAAACTTTTTGTTACAATTTGGACACTTATAATTTCCTGGTGTCCCTTTCATCTTAATTTCGTGGAGTTGCATATGAGAATTGAAATCATTCTTATTTTGAAAGGCTCTGTAACATTCTGAACAACTGTAATCGTCACCTTCTTCCTCTGCTTTGATTTCAATTAAATCCTCCACCATGACCTGCTCGTCCAAGATACTTTCAAACGAATTAACCTGATCTTCGTTCTTAATTTCCTTTAAAATTTCATAAGCCGAGTTTGAATCTTTATCCTCGTGGGTGCTCAAGTGACGAATCAAAATATCGTTTCTTGTGAAAGCTTTGTTACAAACGTCACAGTGGTACATTTTCCGTGGAAGGTGAATTTTTTTGTGACGATTTAAATGACTTACACGATTAAACCCTTTATTACAAATTTCACAAAATGTTACGTGTTTCGTCCCCTCACTTTTTACTTCCGGTTCATCGGATTCCAACTGAGTACAATCCTCCAGCGACGTATCCAAATCATCGGCACCCACAATCTCGATGTTGGTATAATCGTTATCGGATTCATCTTTAATTTCTTCAATACCAACTTCCGGTTTAATCAATCTACTTATAAAGGCTTCCCTTTCAAGCTTCTCGGCCGCCAGCATCTCTTCGGTTATGCTATACATCTTATTCAAAGGCGATTTACCCAAACGTTGTCGCAACGAAGTATCGGATTCCTCACAACACAATTTAAACAAATACAAATTTACAGCTTTCTCGGCACAAGATGTACAAATTTGTTCAGGCAGTCCGTCTCCGAATGTGATCTGAACACAAGCAAACGTTAAAAAAGTGTTTTAAAATTTGCTAGGTTACTTACTTGAACAGACGCATACGCCATAATCATTTCAGCTAAATGAATCGTCAAGCCACTGTTTTCGTCGCTCATGAAAACTGACTGAAATTCACCTTGCTCTGTCATACAAGCCCGACACATATTCGGTAATGAACTTTCTTCCATATTTTTTTATTTTACACAACACAAACTTTTGAGCAGCAATGGAAATTGTTACCTAACCCACCTATTGAGAAGAAGCGATTCGTGCGAATTTTGAGGTTTTTACTTCAATTTAAATGAGCCACTTGTTTGAAATTTTTATTTAAAGACAAAACTTGTCCGTTTTTGATCAATTTCGGATGAAATTAATCAAAAGAAAGACAATTTATCGATTACTGCATGTAACTAATGTACCATAAACGGTAGCTCTACAGTTGGCAACATTTAGTAACAAACGCGATTTTGTCGATAAGGAATTTAAAATAGCATGAAAAACAAGAAAATTGGCATACAAAATATAAAAATCTTAACCGAAAAGCAATAAAATTTCAAAAGATATATCCTGAGGTCCTTAAAATGTTTTAAAAATACCGATGTAGTAAAACTGACAGTTGTTTATTTTTTTGAAGTTGGTCGAGGTTCTTTTTGTTTCATTTTGTAAATAAACAGGACCGGATTTTCATAGTATAGTATATTAAAGGCCACTTGTATAGTGCGAGTTTAACCATTAAGGTGGCCGATTTCTATGGGGATTATCTACTTAACTAAAATTTATGTAACCCCCACTGCATTTCAATAATACTATCGCCAAAGCTACAAAAATTTTACAGGTTGTTGCTCAAGGCTTCCTGTGTAGCATATTGAAATATGAGGCGTATAAGATAATTATTACATTGATAATTCAATAAATAAGGCGATGACGCGTATTGCGCATGCGTATGCGAAATCTCATGATTACGCGAAAACTAATACACATAATTGTCTCATATTTCAATATGTTACACGGGAAGCTTTGAGGAACAACCTGTAAAATTTTCGTAGGTTTGGCGATAGTATTATTGAAATGCAGTGGGGGTTACATAAATTTTAGTTAAGTAGATAATCCCCATAGAAATCGGCCACCTTAAGGTAGTTATTTCCGTACATTCCAGTCAGAAAGTTATGGCTTATTACCCATGTTATACGAAGCGGCTGCACTAACGTAATAGGCGTAGTTTTTTTAACGTGAGTGTACCCCCCACAATACTTACGTCTACTTGACTCGGTCTAACATATCATATCTCTCGGTCACTCATATCTAAGCTCATATCCCTCCACTAAAAATAATAATCTAAACATGAAATTACTTTTAAATTTTTATTAAAACTACACGGTAAATAATTTTCATTTTTTTTTTAATTGTTCAAATTATATGTTTCTTCAATTTTACTAGTTTTTCGTCAGAATGCCAATACTCCTTCGAGGAAAAAAATTAAAAAACCTGTCATTTTCACTCGCTTCTTCCATGCTACATGTACAAATAATGTCATTTTTAATTGCAATTATTTCTTATTAGACACGGTAAATCGCCTTGAAATTTTAACAGCGTGTATATGCTACATTTAATTACTTATATTCAAAGTTTAAAAGATTTCTCAATATTTTGTTTGCGCGACCCTACTACCTTAACTGTAGTTCGGTGGCGTAATACCCGGGAGCAGGGTGGACAATCACCTCCGGGCCAGGAAGTCTTGGGAGCCCTGAAGCTGGCACTAATGATTTTCATCATAATATTTATGAACCTGTTCATCATAATTATTAATATAATAGGTTAGACGGTTAGAGGGCTTATCTATCTTAGAAAATGGAAACAAAATTCAAAAATGAGATCAAATTAAGCATTATGTAATTTGGGCTGTGCCAACGTCGGTTAAACCTCGTTCAACTTTGAATTCAGTTCAACCAATCTACATGGTTAAAAAAAACCGTATTTAGCAATGTTGATTGATTGAACCGTTGTTGAACTGTGAGTTCAAAGTTGAACGAGGTTTAACCGACGCGACGGTGGTACACCCAGCAAGAATAGCTAGGGCCCGTAAGGAAATATACAAAACTGGCCCCTAAAAACAAAGGTCGTAAGTTTTTTACTAGGGTGGTAGGGCCCCTTACGGTCCCGGGCCCCTAAGCATTGCTTACATTCGCTTACTCATATCACCGCCACTGAACCCACCCTAATAAAGCTTTCCTTAGATATAATTAATTTTCATAATTTTTTTATTGCAGTTTTCTCGCTTTTGCTTTAAACAACAATAATTAATTTATAATTATGAAAAATTATAAAATAGTATATAATTTTATATCTTCTAAACAAATTTGAACCTTCAAGTACATTCGATAGCGATCGTATTGTATCGCTCAGTTTCGTTTGTTGTACGATCGACTTAAGAAGTGCAGTTTGTAGATGCGCGGATCGTGGATGCGCGTAGAGGTGGTTTTCTTCATGTTCTAAATTAATAAATCATGAAAATTTTAATTATGAGTTAATTATGTGTATTTAGTGTATAGTAAAGTGTCGTCGGATCATCTAAGCTTCTAAGCGGACCCCAGAAAGACGGCCAAAGAACAATTATTTTTCAAGGTATTTATCAATTTGCGGTTTTCTTATTTTCAAAAATTCAAAAGACAGTTCCGAACGAACTACAATACTTTTATATTGAACGACTTTATTGTAATGGTTTTCCCGTTGAAATTTTCAAAAAATGTTTATTCGTTTTCGCGATGTTTGAAGAATAAATTTTTATTTTTTATAGCTGCCATTTTATAGAACGGATGACGTCACTTGCAATAAAAGCTAAATAAAATTTAACATAGCAAAACTAACGAATCAAAACTTTAAATAATCAAGTTAATTACATTAATTTTATACCTAGTGATCTCTTTCAAAATTTTAAAATTGTACTACTTGGACGTTCGCTTGCGTTATGGAACCAGGGGTTCCCAGATATAATATGATCACTGATCAGTCATCGCAATTTATTGTTTTTAATATTCTTTCGATTTTAATAACATTTTTGTTATATGCATGCGAAAAGGAGGTCGTGTATTAGGAATTTACATGAAAGTTTCTACACTAATTTTTATTGTCAATTTTAAGTTGTGTGTGCAATCCAAAAACTTTTCTAGTTTTGTATATAAATTATACTAAAATTTAAGAGAATGTTGGTTTTGAAAATAATTTTTTTTAGTTATAAAAAAGATAGAATATTTTTTGTATTGCAAAACTTTAAAATAAATGCACTTACAGGGTGCTTACAAAATTTTGTTGTACTACTGGATCAGTTGCAGATTTTATTCAAGTTTTAAACTTTTGAATATGCCATAATATAATTATTTCTTTCAATAGCTTCTAGTTTGGGATTATGTAAACTGCCCTCCAAATTTGACCATAAACTCTAAACTGCCCTCCAAGCAAAAAGGTTGCCACTAGTTTTTCGATAATTCGCAAATTTTAATACCTACAGGGTGCTTTCAAAAACTTTTTCACATCAATAGCATATGATGGGTCCACTGGAAGAACGATGAGGGTCACATTTTTAAAAAGTCGAGTAAAACGAGGTTTAATGTTTCACAACTGTTCAAAACGCATAACGTTACATTGTGCTGCCTATTTTCAACCGCAGTTTTTAGTGGAATTTCATTGTTTGTTTCCTGTGAGGATTCGTATGTTCATAGCTTATGTTACAAGCTAAGAGATTCCGATAAAATATCGATTTTGAAAAAAATGGAGCCTCATCGTTTTTCCAGTGGACCCTTCATATATTATTCCAATTGTTAACTTTAGCTTATCTGCTACCAAATTTGATTATCCTGTTAGCTATGCCATAATTAGCATCCTTAAAAATTTTATGGCAACACTAGCAAGGACAGCAAAGAACACAAGTGCGGCGCCCTTCTTATTGTAGTTTGTTTATATTGATAGCAACTTTTGTTGTTTTCTTTGTTGTTGGAAATCAAATAAAAAGTTTCTGTGGCTCACGAATTATTATTTTCTTACAAATCTTAATGATATTTTTATGCAGACTTATTACTTACTAGGCGGTTCTGCGGCCTTCGGCCGCCTTCACCCCCTATAAGTGTCGGATGTGGTTGTTCGGCCTCACAGGGTGGAGGGACAGTGGGAATCTCGTTAATGCATTCGGTTTTTTTTTAAAAGACACCATGTTTCGGTCATTTACAACATTTTCAGACTATTTAATAATTTTCTTAAATTCATCCTAATATGTTGACCAATAATTAAAACAAAAATTTCACATACAAAAAATAGTTCCAGGTTTGGATTTTGGAAACAGTAATAATTTCGAATTTTTTGTTTTATCATCCACCCTGTATCGCTTCCCTTTTGCCCGCAGTTATTGCTATTGGGAAGGGGGTATCCCCGGGTATACCAGAGTGGATCTACCTAACACCAAATACTTTACTTTACAATACGGGAAACTCTTCGATCATCTATTACTAGATAGGACATGCCGTATACCTGAGACGGTTTGTTGTGATGCACAAAATATTGTGGTGGGGTTTGTTTTCCTTTTGGTTAGCCCCTACAACGGCTGCAACTAAATATACACGTTCACTGTAAAAAAAATCCATGTAAAATTACTATGATAATAGTAGGCTAATTTGACTACTACTATTATCATAGTAATTTTACATATTAATTTAAGGTGTATAAAATTCCTTATTCATTATGTAAAGTTACTTATACATGTGTAAAATTGATAGTGCATTGTGTAAAGTTACATAAGACATCATCCATCAACAAAATATGTTACCATTATTAAATGTAAATTTCCGCCACCGATATGTAAAATTACCAATCAAAGGAGGAAGTTTACAAACTTATTTAGTAATATTACCAACGTTAAATGTAAATTTTCGCACAGCATTATGTAATATTACTTATCAATGGAGAAACTTTCCAAAAGTTTTCAGTAATATTACAATCATTAAATGTAAATTTTCGAATTGCATGTGTAAAGTCACTAATCAAAACAGTAATTTTCCATGCGGGTTCTGTAATTTTACAATCCATTTATGTATTAAATATTTTACACTTTAAATGTAAGATTACACAATTGTAATGTAATTATTCTCTGAAATTGTGATTACACACGTTCTCTGTATTTTTACAGTTCATATATGAGTGATATTACATAAGCATGAAGTAAATTATCATAATACGTGTAAGATTACATAATTGAAATTTAATTTTTTGTGAAACTGAGATTACATACATTCTCTGAATTTTTACAGTTCAGATGAGTGATTTTACATAAGCATCAAGTAAATTATAATAATACGTGTAAGATTACATAATTTTCTATTTTTTTACAGTTTATATGAGTGATAATTACATAAGAATCAAGTAAATTTTACATTATATAAATACGTGTAAAATTACACAAATTGAAATTAATTATAATTTTTTATTCAATTTTAATTTTATACAATCAATTTTTATAACAAAATTAAATATTACATTATTCTTCTTAATATGATTATTTTCTTCTTTATAGTCACAGGTCAATAATACGAACTAGCCGCATACAAATCTTTTTATTTCTATTAGGAAATCGAGTTAGGGTTCTTTCGCCACCCTGTATAGGACTGGCTACCAACCTAAAAAAACATACAAAGTCCCTACAAAAAAAATATTATTAATATTTCTGTTAAATTAATAATTACCACATAATTATTTATCATTTCTCTATTTTCTATGGCCACACCACTGTATATCTATAATATTTGTTAATTCCCTTGTTAAAAATCTGTTTTCGTTTACTAAAATTATGTTTTGGTTTGTTCCAAATTTGTTTTTCTTTGTTATAGCTAAATTTGTTTCGTTGTTCCGAAGTGAGTGGTTCACGGCCTCATTTGCGGTACGAAAAGTGCCATTTTACGGCTTAGAGAGGTTCAATATTTGTCCGGCTTCTTTCGACGTAAACGCACTTTGCATGGAAGAATGCGCCTGTGGCGCATTAACAATCTTCGGGGGGGGGGGATCTGCAAATCCTAGAATTTTGTCGGAAATCTGTGTGAAATCAAAAAAATGTGTTAAAATGTGTACTTAAAACGGGATAGTATTACTTACTTTAGGACCACAATGTGGTGGAGTTATACAATGTGGGCAACTGTAAAAAGTAGGCCAACAACGTGTTCTCGTTGAGATTATGTACCTCCACATTGTGGTCTTTCAAAAAGCCCATTCATTTCTCGTGTACTCTTTCCTATAAATCACTTTAGACTTCGTAGGTAACGACACTTTTTTCGCATCACTGGCCGCTTCTGCAATACTTTTACTAGCCATAGTACACACACAACCTCACACCACGACGTCACAAATAAAAATGACCTAGTCTCGGCTCTCGGCACAACGCAGGGTATTGCACAACTAAAAGTGGTTTACACCAACGCGGTTCGATTGGTCCCGGCACAACGAAAACGGTTTACACCAACTCGGCCGTAAAATGAGATTTTACAACCGAGGGGCGGAGTTCCGTAGCCGAGGCGAATTTTACGTTGTGATGTAAACTACTATTTCAGTTGTTGCAAATTGAAACACGCTCCTCCTCCTGCGTGTCATTTTTTTTTGGACACCCGTAGAACAAAAAAAAACA
Organism: Rhagonycha lutea; assembly: GCA_958510855.1. NCBI lineage: Eukaryota > Metazoa > Arthropoda > Insecta > Coleoptera > Cantharidae > Rhagonycha > Rhagonycha lutea. Next base: position 99,214,619 of record OY294036.1, read on the forward strand.
GTAGAACAATTTTAAAAAGCGGTTCGGCTTTTCAAAAATCACCAAAGGACAAAAAATTCATAAAATATAGTCTAGGAAATAACCACTTCAAATTTAACCGTAGATTTAATAAACACATCACTGTATAATGAAAACTACAGGAAAATCGTAATTTCACACTGTTATTCGTGTAATATTACAGAACACGGAATGTAAGGTGATTTCTTATGCAAAAGTTACACGTTTGTTAATGTATATTTACATGCACTTGTTTCGGTGGTGTGAATGTACCACCACCAAAAGTAGTTTTACATTCGCTATGCCAAAACCTGGTATATTTACATTCTTAAGTGTACTTTAACTCTTTCTTTTAGTAAAAATCCTTAAATTTCAAGGTAAACTCACATATGTAATGAAAATTACAGAGAAACCGTAATTACACACAGTTATTCGTGTAACATTACAGAATGTGTAATGTACATTTACATACATTAGTTTAGATGGTGTAAAACTACCACCACCAAAAGTAGTTTTACATTCGCGAAGCCAAAACCTGGTATATTTACATTCTTAAGTGTACTTTAACTCTTTCTTTTAGTAAAATTCCTTAAATTTCAAGGTAAACTCACATACACTGAAAAAAAAAAGGTACGCCATATTGATGAACACCATTCATCAAGTGAAATTCATCGTAATGATGACGAAATTATCAATATGATGTACAAAATCTTTGATTAAATTTGATGAATGATGAAGGATTTATCAATATAATGAATTTGATTTCATCAATGTATTTTTATCATGGAGATGAAATAATCATCAATATGATGTACCAAGTCATCGATCAAGTTTAAAGAATAATGAATTATTCATCAATATAATGAATTTGATTTAATAAATTTATTTTCATCATCGTGATGAAATATTCATCAATATGGCGTACCAAGACATCAATAAAGTTTAAAGAATGATGAATGTTTCATCAATAGTGAATATTGTTTCATCAATTTCAATAATTTATCTATATGCAGGGTCCACTGGAAAAACGATGAGGCTCCAAATTTTTCAAAATCGATATTTTATCGGCATCTCTTAGCTTGTAACATAAGCTATGAACATACCAATCCTCACAGGAAACAAACAATGAAATTCCACTAAAAGCTGCGGTTGAAAATAGGCAGCACAATGTAACGTTATGCGTTGTGAACAGTTGTGAAACTTTAAACCTCGTTTTACTCGACTTTTTAAAAATGTGACCCTCATCGTATTTTCAAATGTATAATGCTGATGAAACAATCATCAATATGACGTACCAAGTTATCGATAAAATTTGAAGAATGATGAATGTTTCATCAATTGTGAATATTCTTTCATCAATTTCAATAATTTATCTATATATAATGCCGATGAAACAATCATCATAATTATGAATGCTATCATCAATTTGATGAATGAAATCTTCAATTTGATGAAGTAGTACATCATGTTAATGTAATTTTTCATCATATTTGTGAACAAGTTCATCACATTTATGTATACAATCATCAATATGATAATGCAGTACATCATATTAATTCAACTGTTCATCTTATTTAATAATGCAATCATCAAGTTGATGGAGGAGTACTTCATATTAATGCAATTTTTCATCATATTTGTGAACAGGTTCATCACATTTATATATCCAATCATCAATTTGATGAATGCAATCATCAAGTTGGTGAAAGAGTACTTCATATTAATGCAATTTTTCATCATATTTGTGAACAGGTTCATCACATTTATATATCCAATCATCAATTTGATGAATGCAATCATCAAGTTGGTGAAAGAGTACTTCATATTAATGCAATATTTCATCATATTTGTGAACAAGTTCATCACATTTATGTATACAATCATCAATATTATAATGCAGTACATCATATTAATTCAACTGTTCATCTTATTTAATAATGCAATCATCAAGTTGATGGAGGAGTACTTCATATTAATGCAATTTTTCATCATATTTGTGAACAGGTTCATCACATTTATATATCCAATCATCAATTTGATGAATGCAATCATCAAGTTGGTGAAAGAGTACTTCATATTAATGCAATTTTTCATCATATTTGTGAACAAGTTCATCACATTTATGTATACAATCATCAATATGATAATGCAGTACATCATATTAATTCAACTGTTCATCTTATTTAATAATGCAATCAACAAGTTGATGAAGGAGTACTTCATATTAATGCAATAACCAAAGCACGTTCAACGGTACAAGTAGATAATATAATCCCCATTGAAATCGGCCTAAGTTGGTTAGGAAATAACTATATAAGGAGTGGAATTTAAATTATTAATCTGTAAAAAAAAAATTTTCTTTTAGTTAAAATGAATTTAATTTGTTTTGTGTGCCAAAAGACAATGGGCTCTAACTTTGACTTATTACGTCATCACTTCATCACCAATGGAAATATAAATACGGATTATCCAATAAGAAACTTTGTTTAGGCAAAACATGACAAAAATTTGACGGTTGGTAGTAAACATTAGCATTGTTTATATAAGGATTGTGTAGTTTGTGGTATTTTCCTATGGAAGTTTTGTGATACTTGAAAAAGAAGTGGTGTATCCCTTCGAAACATGTCGTAGAATAGGTAAATTACTATATTTTAATTAGTGTAAGCAATTATTTTGCCGAATCGTTTTATTTTTATTTAAATTGTACATGACTTTTCACAAATTTAAGAGACAGATTAGAACAGTGCTTGCATCGAGATGGTTCACATCTCGCAACTGATCCCCACCACCCGAACCCCGCTTCAACATAACCGTTCGATCGCAAAGATGGTTTGAAAAAGGAAATTATTTATGGCCCACTCTGTATTATTTAATTGTAATCGTAGTTAAATAAATTTTTGTTAAGTAGATAATCCCCATTGAAATCGGCCTAAGTTGGTAAGGAAATAACTATTATATATTTAATTTATTATCGTTTAATCCTCAAAAATTTTAATAGTTCTTATTATACCAATTTAAAAATTTTACTATATAAGTGAACAGTATGTTTGAATTTGGACAAACCAATATTTTAAATATTTTATAATTGAACAATACGATTTACGATTATTACGAAAAATGAGTCAAGATATAAACCAAACAAACGATGTCACTGAAATATGTGCAGAGGAAAACCCCGATATAAGAGCGTTATTGAAAAGTTGGGGACAGGAGGATGTATATAATCGCCTAATTAGCGAAAATGTTTCAATAGAAACACTGAAGATTATGAAGCCTCATCACATAAAGGATTTATTACAAGATCATAAGGTAGGTGATAAAATTTTATTTGAGCATAATTTGGACCAATGGAGAAACTCCATAGGCATTTCTTTCGATGAAAACGTTGTGCAAAAGAACCAAAAATCTATAATGGAAACTTCTTGTAATAGCACTTCATGTGCGGCCATCAATAATGTTCAAACTTATTCGAGAAGAAAGACACCAGAACCAAGTGAAAGCCAAGATATCACATTAGCAGATGTTCTTGACAATTTTCGTGGAAAACTGCTTATAGAGCGATACGACAGTCGTGGCAGCTTTGACGATGATGAAAGAGAGATGTTGGTAAAATTAGTGTCCAAATATTATGAAGAGAACAATATTCATTTGTCTTTGGCCACTAGTTATAGAATGGAAGACGAAATAGAAGAACGATTTCCTACAGAAAAGAAGGAATACTACCGAGCTGGCAAGAAGGGCAAAATTTACATTAGATTTTGTAACTCTAAAAGAGCCTTCAAAGGCCTACAAAGTAAAAAAAGAAAATTACATTTAGAAGTGCCATCAGCAAACCAATTTTGTCCAGAGGCTGATGCAGAGATGACAATAAACAGTCTTAAGTGCGACAATTTATCAGTTGAAGATTTCGATAGCTTATGGCAAGGTTGTTCGCAATATCGTTTGAAATCGATAATATATCGACGGATATAAACTAAAATGTTCTCGAATTTTACGAGCCGTGGATATTTGCATGAAAACTTCTTTCTCTTCAACATCAAATATCCCGTCGAATGCGAGCAATTCTGGGAGTTCTTAGCCCTATTCTTTTATTTTAGAGAAGATTCAAATAAGAAGAAAAAAAGTTCGACAAAACTATCGGTAATGTTAGATAAACTTAAATGTATTGTAATATATTTTTAATAAAGAAACAATATTATTGATAACTGTATGTTTTTGTATGTTTAAAATAAATTTAATTTATATTTATTAGTTCATCATAATTATTAATGAGTAATGCAACTGTTCATCATATTTATGAACAAGTTCATCACATTTATGTATCCAATCATCAATTTGATGAATATTAATGCAATTTTTCATCATATTTATGAACAAGTTTATTACATTTATGTATCCAATCACCAATTTGATGAATGCAATCTTCAATTTGATGAAGGAATACTTCATATTAATGCATTTTTTCATCATATTTATGAACAAGTTCATAACCTTTATGTATCGAATCATCAATTTGATGAATACAATCTTCAATTTGATGAAGGAGAACTTCATATTAATTGAATTTTGGAAAAGGAGTACTTCATATTAATGCAATTTTTCATCATATTTATGAACAAGTTTATCACATTTATGTATTCAATCACCAATTTGATGAATGCAATCTTCAATTTAATGAAGGAGTACTTCATATTAATGCATTTTTTCATCATATTTATGAACAAGTTCATAACCTTTATGTATCGAATCATCAATTTGATGAATACAAACTTCAATTTGATGAAGGAGAACTTCATATTAATTGAATTTTGGAAAAGGAGTACTTCATATTAATGCAATTTTTCATCATATTTATGAACAAGTTTATCACATTTATGTATCCAATCACCAATTTGATGAATGCAATCTTCAATTTGATGAAGGAGAACTTCATATTAATTGAATTTTTCATCATAATTGTGAACAAGTTCATCACATATATGTATGCAATAATCAATATGATGAAGCAGTTATTCATATTTATGCAAATGTTCGTCTTATTTAGGAATGCAATCTTCAAGTTGATGAAAAAGTACTTCATATTAATGGAATTTTTCATCATATTTGTGAACAAGTTCATTACACTTATGTATACAATCACCAATATGATGAAGCAGTACATCATATTAATGCAAATGTTCATCTTATTTAGAAATGCAATCATCAAGTTGATGTAAAAGTACTTCATATTAAAGAAATTTTTCATTATATTTGTGAACAAGTTCATCACACTTATGTATACAATCACCAATATGATGAAGCAGTACATCATATTAATGCAAATGTTCATCTTATTTAGAAATGCAATCATCAAGTTGATGAAAAAGTACTTCATATTAATGAAATTTTTCATCATATTTGTGAAGAAGTTCATCACACTTATGTATACAATCACCAATATGATGAAGCAGTACATCATATTAATGCAAATATTCATCTTATTTAGGAATGCAATCATCAAGTTGATGAAAGAGTACTTCATATTAATGCAGTTGTTCATCACATTTATAAACATTTTCAACCGTACGATGAACAATTGATGAACACTTGTTCATCATATTGATGAAAAACCCATCAATATCCAGCTGATGAAGAGGTTCATCGTAATGAAGAACAAGTGTTCATCAATGTGATGAAAAACCCAGCAATATCCAGCTATGAACAATTGATGAACACTTGTTCTTCATTACGATGAACTTCTTCATCGGCTGGATATTGATGGATTTTTCATCAATATGATGAACATTTTCATCACTATGACACCACTTTTTTTCTCAGTGTATGTAATGAAAGTACAGGGAAACCGTAATTACACACAGTTATTCGTGTAATATTACAGAATGTGTAATGTATATTTACATACACTATAGTTTCGATAGTGTAAAATTACCACTACCATAAGTAGTTTTACATTCGCGATGCCAAAAACCAGTAACTTTACATTCTTAAGTGTACACTGAGAAAAAAAGTGGTGTCATAGTGATGAAAATGTTCATCATATTGATGAAAAATCCATCAATATCCAGCCGATGAAGAAGTTCATCGTAATGAAGAACAAGTGTTCATCAATTGTTCATAGCTGGATATTGCTGGGTTTTTCATCATATTGATGAACACTTGTTCTTCATTACGATGAACCTCTTCATCGGCTGGATATTGATGGGTTTTTCATCAATATGATGAACAAGTGTTCATCAATTGTTCATCGTACGGTTGAAAATGTTTATAAATGTGATGAACAACTGCATTAATATGAAGTACTCTTTCATCAACTTGATGATTGCATTTCTAAATAAGATGAACATTTGCATTAATATGATGTACTGCTTCATCATAGTGGTGATTGTATACATAAGTGTAATGAACTTGTTCACAAATATGATGAAAAATTCCATTAATATGAAGTACTTTTTCATCAACTTGAAGATTGCATTCCTAAATAAGACGAACATTTGCATTAATATGAATAACTGCTTCATCATATTGATTATTGCATACATATATGTGATGAACTTGTTCACAATTATGATGAAAAATTCAATTAATATGAAGTTCTCCTTCATCAAATTGAAGATTGCATTCATCAAATTGGTGATTGGATACATAAATGTGATAAACTTGTTCATAAATATGATGAAAAATTGCATTAACATGAAGTACTCCTTTTCCAAAATTCAATTAATATGAAGTTCTCCTTCATCAAATTGAAGATTGTATTCATCAAATTGATGATTCGATACATAAAGGTGATGAACTTGTTCATAAATATGATGAAAAAATGCATTAATATGAAGTACTCATTTATCAAATTGAAGATTGCATTCATCAAATTGGTGATTGGATACATAAATGTAATAAACTTGTTCATAAATATGATGAAAAATTGCATTAATATGATGTACTATTCCAAAATTCAATTCATATGAAGTTGTCCTTCATCAAATTGAAGATTGTATTCATCAAATTGATGACTCGATACATAAAGGTGATGAACTTGTTCATAAATATGATGAAAAAATGCATTAATATGACGTATTCCTTCATCAAATTGAAGATTGCATTCATCAAATTGGTGATTGGATACATAAATGTAATAAACTTGTTCATAAATATGATGAAAAATTGCATTAATATTCATCAAATTGATGATTGGATACATAAATGTGATGAACTTGTTCATAAATATGATGAACAGTAAACATACAAAAACATACAGTTATCAATAATATTTGTTTCTTTATTAAAAATATATTACAATACATTTATTTAAGTTTATCTAACATTATCGATAGTTTTGTCGAACTTTTTTTCTTCTTATTTGAATCTTCTCTAAAATAAAAGAATAGGGCTAAGAACTCCCAAAATTGCTCGCATTCGACGGGATATTTGATGTTGAAGAGAAAGAACGTTTTCATGCAAATATCCACGGCTCGTAAAATTCGAGAACATTTTAGTTTATATTCGTCGATATATTATCGATTTCAAACGATATTGCGAACAACCTTGCCATAAGCTATCGAAATCTTCAACTGATAAATTGTCGCACTTAAGACTGTTTATTGTCATCTCTGCATCAGCCTCTGGACAAAATTGGTTTGCTGATGGCACTTCTAAATGTAATTTTCTTTTTTTACTTTGTAGGCCTTTGAAGGCTCTTTTAGAGTTACAAAATCTAATGTAAATTTTGCCCTTCTTGCCAGCTCGGTAGTATTCCTTCTTTTCTGTAGGAAATCGTTCTTCTATTTCGTCTTCCATTCTATAACTAGTGGCCAAAGACAAATGAATATTGTTCTCTTCATAATATTTGGACACTAATTTTACCAACATCTCTCTTTCATCATCGTCAAAGCTGCCACGACTGTCGTATCGCTCTATAAGCAGTTTTCCACGAAAATTGTCAAGAACATCTGCTAGTGTGATATCTTGGCTTTCACTTGGTTCTGGTGTCTTTCTTCTCGAATAAGTTTGAACATTATTGATGGCCGCACATGAAGTGCTACAAGAAGTTTCCATTTTAGATTTTTGGTTCTTTTGCACAACGTTTTCATCGAAAGAAATGCCTATGGAGTTTCTCCATTGGTCCAAATTATGCTCAAATAAAATTTTATCACCTACCTTATGATCTTGTAATAAATCCCTTATGTGATGAGGCTTCATAATCTTCAGTGTTTCTATTGAAACATTTTCGCTAATTAGGCGATTATATACATCCTCCTGTCCCCAACTTTTCAATAACGCTCTTATATCGGGGTTTTCCTCTGCACATATTTCAGTGACATCGTTTGTTTGGTTTATATCTTGACTCATTTTTCGTAATAATCGTAAATCGTATTGTTCAATTATAAAATATTTAAAATATTTAAAATATTGGTTTGTCCAAATTCAAACATACTGTTCACTTATATAGTAAAATTTTTAAATTGGTAATAAGAACTATTAAAATTTTTGAGGATTAAACGATAATAAATTAAATATATAATAGTTATTTCCTTACCAACTTAGGCCGATTTCAATGGGGATTATCTACTTTACAAAAATTTATTTAACTACGATTACAATTAAATAATACAGAGTGGGCCATAAATAATTTCCCTTTTCAAACCATCTTTGCGATCGAACGGTTATGTTGAAGCGGGGTTCGGGTGGTGGGGATCAGTTGCGAGATGTGAACCATCTCGATGCAAGCACTGTTCTAATCTGTCTCTTAAATTTGTGAAAAGTCATGTACATTAAATAAAAATAAAACGATTCGGCAAAATAATTGCTTACACTAATTAAAATATAGTAATTTACCTATTCTACGACATGTTTCGAAGGGATACACCACTTCTTTTTCAAGTATCACAAAACTTCCATAGGAAAATACGAAAATACCACAAACTACACAATCCTTATATAAACAATGCTAATGTTTACTACCAACCGTCAAATTTTTGTCATGTTTTGCCTAAACAAAGTTTCTTATTGGATAATCCGTATTTATATTTCCATTGGTGATGAAGTGATGACGTAATAAGTCAAAGTTAGAGCCCATTGTCTTTTTGCACACAAAACAAATTAAATTCATTTTAACTAAAAGAAAATTTTTTTTTACACATTAATAATTTAAATTCCACTCCTTATATAGTTATTTCCTAACCAACTTAGGCCGATTTCAATGGGGATTATATTATCTACTTGAACCGTTGAACGTGCTTGTACGTTATTGCATTAATATGAAGTACTCCTTCATCAACTTGTTGATTGCATTATTAAATAAGATGAACAGTTGAATTAATATGATGTACTGCATTATCATATTGATGATTGTATACATAAATGTGATGAACTTGTTCACAAATATGATGAAAAATTGCATTAATATGAAGTACTCTTTCACCAACTTGATGATTGCATTCATCAAATTGATGATTGGATATATAAATGTGATGAACCTGTTCACAAATATGATGAAAAATTACATTAATATGAAGTACTCCTCCATCAACTTGATGATTGCATTATTAAATAAGATGAACAGTTGAATTAATATGATGTACTGCATTATCATATTGATGATTGTATACATAAATGTGATGAACTTGTTCACAAATATGATGAAAAATTGCATTAATATGAAGTACTCTTTCACCAACTTGATGATTGCATTCATCAAATTGATGATTGGATATATAAATGTGATGAACCTGTTCACAAATATGATGAAAAATTACATTAATATGAAGTACTCCTCCATCAACTTGATGATTGCATTATTAAATAAGATGAACAGTTGAATTAATATGATGTACTGCATTATCATATTGATGATTGTATACATAAATGTGATGAACTTGTTCACAAATATGATGAAAAATTACATTAACATGATGTACTACTTCATCAAATTGAAGATTTCATTCATCAAATTGATGATAGCATTCATAATTATGATGATTGTTTCATCGGCATTATATATAGATAAATTATTGAAATTGATGAAAGAATTTTCACTATTGATGAAACATTCATCATTCTTCAAATTTTATCGATAACTTGGTACGTCATATTGATGATTGTTTCATCAGCATTATACATATGAAAAAACGATGAGGGCACATTTTTAAAAAGTCGAGTAAAACGAGGTTTAAAGTTTCACAACTGTTCACAACGCATAACGTTACATTGTGCTGCCTATTTTCAACCGCAGCTTTTAGTGGAATTTCATTGTTTGTTTCCTGTGAGGATTGGTATGTTCATAGCTTATGTTACAAGCTAAGAGATGCCGATAAAATATCGATTTTGAAAAATTTGGAGCCTCATCGTTTTTCCAGTGGACCCTGCATATAGATAAATTATTGAAATTGATGAAACAATATTCACTATTGATGAAACATTCATCATTCTTTAAACTTTATTGATGTCTTGGTACGCCATATTGATGAATATTTCATCACGATGATGAAAATAAATTTATTAAATCAAATTCATTATATTGATGAATAATTCATTATTCTTTAAACTTGATCGATGACTTGGTACATCATATTGATGATTATTTCATCTCCATGATAAAAATACATTGATGAAATCAAATTCATTATATTGATAAATCCTTCATCATTCATCAAATTTAATCGAAGATTTTGTACATCATATTGATAATTTCGTCATCATTACGATGAATTTCACTTGATGAATGGTGTTCATCAATATGGCGTACCTTTTTTTTTTCAGTGTACTTTTACTTTTTCTTTCAGTAAAATTCCTTAAATTTCAAGGTAACCTCATGTATATAATGAAAAGTACAGGGAAAACGTAATTTCACACTGTTATTCGTGTAATATTACAGAATGTGTAAGGTAACGTGATTTCTTTTGAATAAGTTACACGTTTTTTAATGTACATTTACATGCACTTGTTTCGGTGCTATAAAAGTACCACCGCCAAAAGTAATTTTACATTCGCGATGTCAAAAACTGGTAAATTTACATATTTTTTTGTAATTTTTACTTATTTTATGTAACGTTCCTCAACTTTCAAGGTAAAATCCCACAAATAAGTAAAATTACCAAGAATCAGTAACGTCACACTATTATTACTGTAATATCACACAATATGTACATTTACATGAATTTTACTGTAAAAATTACTCGTTTTTTACTGTAATTTTACGTGCTTTTTTTACAGTGTTGATGATATTTCTATTGTAAATTGTAAATTTTTACTCAAAACAAAGTCACAAACATGACTGCCATCACAGATAAATAATAAATAATAATAGTACTACTCTTTAATGGAACAACCTATAAAATTTTCGTATCTGTAGCAATAGAATTATTTAATTGTAATCGTTGTTACATAAATTTTAGTTAAGTAGATAATCCCTAAAGATATCGGCCACCTTAATAAATATCTATAAAGTTTGTAATTTATTAATTTTTATTTAAATATTAATAAAATCTTTAATTTTTTTGTTAAATTACTTGTTTGCTAAGCTGGTTGAAAAGGATTGAAATGTCATGTTGCACTGGAGGGTATGCAACCTGCGATACACTATAAAAGGAAAACAAACTTTGTCGCATTTTCTTTGCATAATTTTTCAAAAAAAATAAAAATTTTGTGAATTTAATTTTTTATTTTGTGGCTGCCTTGTTTATTATTTTCTGATTTTCTGTGAAATGGATTGGTTTCTCAAAAATTTTTACTAGACAAAAGTTGTAGTCCGTTAAATTTCCTATCCGGAATGGGGCGTCAGATTTTTTGTAAAATGTTTCGTTTAAAAGATACAGGGTTTTGAAAAAAACCAAAAAAAAAGAAAGCTCAAATTTTTCGACATTTTTTAACTTACTTTAATTCATAACTCGAAAGCCGTTGATTTTAGACAATCAATGGTGTAAACCTAGTTTGTAGATTATTTTACGCTCTTTAAAAAAGCACTAAACCATTTGTACTGAAAAATCAATATTTTCGGGTTTATGGCCACGTGAAGGTGGAAATTAAAAAAAATGCTTTAAAGAGGCCTAGCTCTCGAGGGTTTGAATTTAGAAAAAAAATTTTGTTAAATATTGTTCTTAGAAAAGTGTCCTCTAGCACCACCTAAGTTATGTAAAGTGAGTGCGGGGACACCCTGTATATATATATGATCTAAGGGGAAACTCATGCACATTTTCAGCCTCTAGCCTCAACCGGGATCTACCTTTTAATAATGACCCTCTCTTTAAATAAAAGTCGATTCCTAACACTAACCTAGCCTCAATTGGGATCTACCTTTTAATAATGATCCTCTCTTTACATAAAAGTCGATTCCTAACGTTAACCTATAGCCTCGACCGGTAGATCTAACTTTTAATGACCTTCTCTTTAAAAGTCGCGGGGCGGCGCCCTGGTCCCACTGCACCCTTGGATTCTTTGAATATGAATTTCGGGGTGCGATTAGAGCCGCATCCCTCATCAAGCCTCAACAGACCTCCTCACCCTTTAGGTCAGCTGCCGTGGGTTCGAAGTCTTTCCGACATTTTGAGACCGCTTACAAACCTTATTTTGAGAGTGATCGCAGTTATGGAACAAAAAGGTCTCCCGATTGGACCGTGGAGTGGTTCAGCCCTTTCCCCCTTTCTTCGCACCTGGCGTTTTTCGGTGGTACTCGTGACTGAAATCGCGACTGAAATTTTGTTTATCAATTAACTTAATAATAACTTGAAGGAGTTTCTAACAGTAACGCCATCTATTGGGAGAAAGTAACCGACCTTCACCGGTAAGCGTTCCTGTTTTTTTTTTAAATAAATCTATCTATGTAACAACTAAAACTCTTTTTGGATAAAACCTCTTCTTAGTAGTCACCTACGTTATATACGTAGGCGAGCAAAATTCCATGCTTCCGGAATCTAACCGGCTTAGTCTGTGCGTTAGGAATCTCGTTAGTCAATTCATGCGCATCAGCATATCGTTAATCCATTCATGCGCGTCACCACTAATTAGGTAGTGCGTGATAAATCCCGTTTGAATAGGATTTCCGTAAAATCCGTTCTTAGTGTTCATATAAGGAACTCGTGTGCCAAATTTCATGCTTCTAGACCCACCGGTTTAGGCTACTGTGCGTTGTCTATCAGTTTTGGTTTTTATTAAGTGGGATTAGTCACGTTTTGTAACCCCCCTCCCCCCCTCGACATGGACGAACCCTAATTACAAAGTTTCTTTTAAGTTAAATGTGCAAATCTGACATGATGATCATTAGAATAACATTATAATTTCACCTTTTGATAGATTGTCGATTTGAAAAAATTACAGACATCTTTCTTGTTACACCCACCGCTCCTTGACGACGGGCGGTGACCTTTTTCTCGATTTCTGTGCAAAAAATTAATAATCACAGCATCGTAAAAACAAAATGGAACTCCACCGACAGATTATTACCCCCCCCCCATTCTTTCAGCTTATAAACAAAATGTCCTTGCGACTTTCCTTGTTTGCAAAAAATGTTCTTTTTACAAAACAAAGCACAGATTTACTATTACTATCAACGCAAGTTGAAAATTATATATTTTTACATTTTATTTCCATTGGCGCCCTCAATAGTTTAGACGCTCCTGTCCTATTTTCACATTATAAAAAATTGGCGCCCAACGAGAGGACATTCATATAGATTTAAAAACACGAGATTTTGTCTGATAATTTATTTTACTGCACATAAGTTTTTCATACCATGTTGAAACTTAACAGTTAAGTTAGTTCATCTATAAATGGGGTAGGTACTTGTAAGAAAATATTTTTGTTTAAAATTAGTCAAGATTAGAATCTTTAAGATGTATTTTATCAAGCGACATGGTAAAATTTTCTTACAAAATAACTCACCAATTTGCACTATTAATATACATTTTGGTCATAATTAGTTATACATAAGGTGAAAATTTAAAATTCCATAACTAAACCAATTTGGAGAATATCGATTTTGAAGAACGAATTCGTATGATTACTGTATAAATTGCATTTTGCCCAGGCTAACAATATAAATCTTATGAGAACATCTTGGGTTGCCTAATCGTAATGCATTTATGTGACGTTATAAAATATTACCCGCAATTCTCGTTCGCTCAATTGTGGAATTTAAATTTTTCACCTGATGTATAACTAATTATGACCAAACGGTATAATTAATACGTTGACCTCCACGTGCATTAAATTTAACTTACACTAACATTAAAAACAAAAGGCTATTTTTAAGCGTAGTGGTCTAATTTATTGTAAGTGTTAAACATGATGCACATTGGTGAGTGCCAATGTTGGCTCTCCCCTTGTTAGTGCAGCTCATTTACGAATAATTAATTAAAATCACATTTTATGACATTTTCGAAACATGGATTGATGTAACATGTATGCCGGCTTCTTGATACATTTACTAACGCAAAAAAATCTGACCATATCGCATGACAAAGAGCTTCTAATTTCACACACAAAAATTATTTTGTTCAAGTGCCCTATTATATAGTTATTTAACTACAGATTTAAAAAGTTATACAAAATTGCTATTGGAACAAAATATTTATTCAAAACAACCAACAAAAACAATTCCTGAAAGCTACATTACCTCTCTTTTACGGAGGGGGGGGGGATCTATTTAATTCAACCTAAAATTTGAACTAAATTCAAATCTTTCATAATAAAAATCAAATAAATGCTTTCTTTGATGTTGAAAATAATAAATCCATTGTAACAACTTTTAAAAGCGTACTTGACAGTTCTTCTAGCAATCAGCAGTAAACTGAGTATCTCTCTATTGTAGCGTACATCGGGTAATCACATGTGTTTTATGGACTAACTTTTCCAGAATTTCCAAAAAGTAGGAACCCAGGTGTGCTGCCAGGTATCCTAGATGAACCCAATGGTGTAATCTGCAATTGGGAAGCAAAGCTTCTCTGCCCTTCACCTAAACCAAAATGTGAATTCTACATTTGATTTCATTTTCATGTCAGGGTGCGCACACAAAGTCTATTTTAAAAGGTTTGCACCACAGTAAATCAGACGTAAAATTACTAATAATTTATGTAAACCTCTTCAACCGTTAACGGCATAGACAAATGATCAGCAAATTGGGGCCCATGTTTGTTACTCTTGTGTTTGTTTAGTAAAATTTCCGAACTAAAAGTTCTAGTACACTCATTACAAGGATAAGGTCTTTCGTGTGTTTTCATATGTTTGGTCAATCTGCAAGGATGTAAAAACCTCATATCGCACGAATTGCATGCATAAGGTTTGTCCGAATCCGAAATTCCACCCGTGTGACCACGCTCGTGATTTTTGCGATCATTTGAGTTAGAATATGCTTTGGTGCAGTAGCGGCACATGTACGGCTTGTACCCGGTGTGCACCCACATGTGTCTTTTCAATCGTGTCGAGCTGACAAACCGTTTACCGCATTCGTTACACAAATAAGGCCTGTCGTTGGTGTGATATGTTCGCACGTGAAGTTGCAAATTGTCTGATTGACTGAAAGTTTTACCACAATAACTGCAACAGTACGGTAAAATTCCGGAGTGTAAAATTTTGTGACGCTCCAAATTCGAAGTTATTTTGAAACCTTTTCCGCACGTCTCACACTTGTAAGGTTTGTTAGAATTGTGAGTTTTCATGTGCCCCACTACGCCTGCCCAACGCACAAACCCCTTGTTGCAGACCTGACATTTGTAAGGTCTCTCACCGGTGTGAGTTCGCATGTGCACTCGAAACGTACTCGGATTTGGGTAACGTTTTCCGCAGATCTTGCACCCATAGTCCTTCGACACCATGTGACCTTTCAGGTGCCCAATCAGGCGCGTCCTATCGTTAAACTCTTTCTTACAAATATTGCACTGCATATTAGAAGCTTGACAATAATTCAAGCGATGATTTTTTAAAGCAAACACAGAATTAAATTCTTCGTTGCAAACATTGCACTGCAATTTTAATTCCATAGAATTTTCAATGTTGTCACCTAAAGTGTTCACAATAACTGCCGGATTTAAAGACGTAAGCGATTTAATTGGTACTAAAGGAGGAGCATTTTCCGGTAGATTTTTCGGAATGCTGTCGACAGTATTTGTCGATTTTGTGGGCACTAGAGGTATCAACGGGGGTGGCTCATCGTTATAAAATACCGATTCAAAGTTAGAACACTTCAAGACAGGTTTAAACTCCTCGTGAAACGATCCACTCTCAACATCACTAAAACTCTCCGAAACGTCAGAATCTTCTTCCGATCTAATTATATCGTCAATAATTTTATTAGCTTTCTGCTTACTTTTACGTAACAACCGAGACGAACTCTGTGCTGCTCTATTTTTTAACCTTTCGCTTAAGGGCACATCCTCATCGTCAGTCGAATCGCTTTCGTCACATTCAGTCTTAGCACTTTTATTATCATGCAATATAATTTCTGCGTCATTAACCGCTTTATGTAAAATATCGGAGAACTCTTTCGATTTGTTTGACTTTTGTAACTTCAGGTTGTTTCTCAAAATCTTATCGTTTCGTTCCAGTTTCTTCTTGAAGGTATACAATTTGGCAATCTGATGGAAACATGACACGCATATTTTGCTTGGCAGTTTATCGTTTTCGACAACCTAAAAGAATCATTTGAATTACTAATAGTACTGATGGAAATGTGTAGTTGAATTCACCTCGATTCCAGCACAATTTTGAATCATTAGTGGTAAACGGGTAGAAAATATGTCACGTAAGTGGCCTCGTTCGGTTAAACAAGACCGGCAAATTTTGTTGAAGTGGAGAATCCTGTTCTTAATACCCGATTTTGATTTTAAATTATTTAATTTAGACATATCTGAAAAATGTTGACTTCAATCTGACATTTGAACAATAACAAGAGTCGGTACTGCAGATCGCTGTTTTAACGAAATGTAAATTTTACAGTGCCGGCTCTAGGATGACATTTAGAACAAAATTTTTTTAATTCTTTTCTGTTCTGTGAAACCGGGAAAATATCAGGGGCGTAGATAGGAAAATTTAGCTGACTCTAGAAAATGAAAAAATAACATTTAAAAAATGTAGTAAGTACAGTTCCCCATAAGAAACATCGAAATTGAGCAAAAAAGTTTTCCTCGCCCAATGGGTACGTTTCCTCAAGAGACACGTAGTCGGATCTGGGTTCCTCAATTGTCAAGTACAATAATTTATTGTTATGAATAGATTTTTGAACCCCCCCCCCCCCAAGTATGAATCTCCCACTGCAGTAATAATAATACTTTATTTAACGGAATATTCCTTATAGCTACAAAAAAAAAATACAAACAAGTATATATTTACAAACATTACATTAATAATAATAATATAATAATATCGTTTATTTAGTCTGAAGACTATACAATAATTACAACAATTAACACAACATAAAAACAAAATAAAAATCCTATACAACACATCAAACATTCCTTCTTCCCAAATACACCCTTAGATCTCTCCCAAACCGACGGACACCACAATTCCTCAACATCCTAGGCAATCCATTATATAATACAGCACCTTTTACAAATACCGAATTGTGAGCACTAGCTGTGCTTTCCATCCAATTTATTTCTCAACTGCCTTTTAAACTCAAACCCCGATACATTGATGAATTCAACATTAAGCAGGTTGGCAAGGTTGCAGACTCTACATATAGGTGAATTCCTTCTAAGGCTGGGAATTTTTAATATTTTTGTATTCGAATATTCGTTCAAGAAATCACAAGAATATTCAAATTATTCGAATATTCGATTGATTATTTGAATATTCGAATGATTATTTGAATATTCAAATTCCTCGAATATTCGAATAATTTGAATAGTGCATTTGAGAAAATATTCATATTCGAATACTCGATTAGTTGATTATATTCCATTTTTTGCACAAAATAATTTTTAGACCCTTTTTTTTAACCTCTTGCTCTCCCATGGGGGGGGTTGAACCCCCAAAACCACCCCCGTATAGAGTAAGGCTGGAATTTTTAACATTTTTGTATTCCTATCATTCAAATTACTCGAATATTCGAATAGTCGTTCGAATAATTTGAATATTCGAATATAATTTGAATATTCGAATATAATTTGAATATTCGAATATAATTTGAATATTCGAATATAATTTAAATATTCGAATATAATTTGAATATTCGAATAATTTGAATAGTGCCGTTGAGAAAATATTTATATTCGAATACTCGATTAGTTGATTATATTCGATTTTGATTCCCAGCCTTAATTCCTTCCATATTCAGTCCTGTGGAAGTCGATCGAAAACAGAGGTGGACCTCTTACATCATATGGGCTGACCGAAAAGCTAATTAAACCCAGGATAGACGAACATTTGATTTGGCCCTTCAATAACTTATAAAGAAAAACCAATTCCAAATACGATCTTCTCTTTTCCAAGGTTGATAGATTAAGGTAGCACAAAATGTTGTCATAGTTGGAGCCGGTAATACTTTTTACCTTATACATTTACAATATTGACGGAATCGCAACTCAAAAACATTTTTTTAAAGGGAGGGAAGGTAAATAAATCATAGAAAATAAACAAAAACAAAATCAATGTATTCATATAATTTAAAAATATGAATAATTTAAGTATACATGCAAGTGCAGAAACGTAAGTATAATAACAATAACTGATTTTTTTATTTTTCATTTCATTTTTCAATAAAATTTATTATCTACCATTTAACAAGTAATACGTCTGAATAAACTACCCCCGACCTGGAGATAATTTATGGTGGAAGATCTTCTGATTAGTGCAACCCAGTCTCAGGTTGCAGGGTGTGGAAGACTTGGAACTAATCAGAAGTCGTCGTGATGGAATCAGAATGAGTACTACTAGAGCGTTCAAAGCTGACTGAATTTTATTATGAAAATATTGGTTTATATACAAATTTCTAACAAAGATTATTTACAGGTTTCAATTACATATTGCTTATCTTGCAGAAATAATATAATACTTTGATATCATGTTACATTCATTAAATGATGAGTTCTTGTAATTAGTTTCGCAATTTACCTATTCCTAGTTATTTGCAATTGCATTATTAAGAATTATTTGATGAGTAATATGATACTTTGTTACATACATTTGTCTTACAGAAGTAATATGATACTTTGATTTTATGTGACATACATTAGATTATAAACAATTATTAAAATGTGTTGCAATTGCATTATTAAGAATTATTTGATGAATAATGAGAATATGATACATACATTAGGTTATAAACAATTATTAAAGTGTGTTGAATATGTTGCAATTGCATTATAAAATTACTAAGAAATCTTAATTAAAATTATTTTAAGCAAATATAAGAAAACATAATTCTGTAATGGAATTATGTTGCATGGTTAAAATTTTAATTTTAAACATACTGCCGTCTCGAATGCTGATTGGTGCGTTATAGGGGCTGGATCTGGTACCTTTCTATGCTTGGGTTGTCCATCTCCATCAGCGGTGTTAGGATGTTTGTATGTAGTTTGTTGATACCTGGTCGAATTGACGAAAATGTGTGCAGCTCATGATAGTTGGACCATTTCCATTTGAGTTGCCGATTTGTTGGTGCGCTTTGCATGAGTTGAATGTGGTTGGTTTCTGAAACTGTTTTTGAAATACAAATTTTCTTACTTCTTTTGGTGCTGATTGTTGTTGGTGTTGCACGTTGTGTGGTGTTGTGTTTACATGAGCTGGTGAAACGAGCTCATGTAAGCTGCCACGCCCAAACGAGATGTGTAGTTGGGTTGTATTGATGAATAAAAATGCGGTCGTAAATCGCATAATTATTTGGAATGGTTGGCTTTGCTGTTTTTTCCAATTTGTAGGTTGATTTTTGTTTCTTGATTCTTGTTTCGTTGTAGGATTTGGTGTAATTTGATTGTTTCCATTTTTTGAATTTGTTTGTATTTTGTTCCATGTGTGTGCTAACTTCATACTTGATTGTTGGTTTTGACGATTTCTTGTTAATTTCGGTGTTGCGCTTAAATTGATGTTTGGTGTAAATTTGCTTGGAAATATTGGTTTCCTTGTTGCTTGTATTTTGGTTTTTGAGTTTTGAGAGCTGTCGTCGTCGCTTAATTGTTCTGCTTCTTCACTTGCCGTTTTCGTTTCTTTATGTGTTATCACTTCTTCCAGTTCCCAAAATTTCTCTTTTTCCTGCTCTTCTCCTTCTTCTTCCCTTGGCGTTTTTGTTTCTTTCTCTATTATTACTTCTTCCAGTTCCCAAAATTTCTCTTCTTCCTGCTCTTTTGTTTCGAATGTTGATTTTTCATCTTGAAACTCTTCTATTACTTCCCAAAATTTTTCTTCTCCCTGCTCTTTTGTTTCTTCCCATTTTGATTCTTTAATTTCTCCGAATGTTGGTTGCTTATTCTCAAATTCTTCCCAAAATTTTTCCTCTTCCTCACGATTGAACACGCCGATTATTTCTGTTGGTTTTTGTGTTTCTTGTAAAATGCTATCTGATCTTTTTCTTTCTTTTTTATGCATATTTCTAAATTTGCTGCACTTGTCAATTTCGTGATCTTCATCGCAACAGATACATCTTAGCTGATTGAGAAATTTTGTTAATTCATTTTCAACTATGTTTGGTAATGTAATTTTGAATTTGTATGTTGATTTTTCCTCTATTTTTTGTTCTAATTTGTTCATTATTTCTTCGTATATTTTTTCGGTTTTCCAAATTTTGTCATCATATTCGTCTTCGTTTGCCCATATTTCATCGTGAAGTTCGTGTATTGTGTTCCATTGTATTTCTATGTTGTTTAAAAATATCTCGTACGTGATTTGTGTATGGTCTTCTAAAATTTTGATTGCTGCATTTTTTATATCTCCAAATAAGGAATCTATCCTCTCATATTGTATCTTGATTAGAATTATTTGACTTCTTTCCATTTCTGTTCTTTTCTTTAAGTTTTGTAATTTGATTTGAATTGTCACGCCACTGAATATGACTGTTAGTTGGTTTGTATTCGATTTGATGCTTGATTTGAATGTTTAGACACCGCTGTGGGTTGCTTGCTTGTTTGACTCGTTAATTTTCTTTGCTTGATTTGCAGTATACTAGCTGCTCGTGAGTTTGATTTGCTTGTTGAATTCGTTGCTTGATTTGTTCAGACGTCGTTGCTTGACCCCGTGTGTGTTTGGATTTGTTTGTTGTCGCTGGTGGACCTGGTGCATTTATTGCTTTGGCCGGCGTCTCTGCGTGGACCCGGTGGTTTGTTGTTGTGGCTGGTGGCCTGTTGATTTGTTTGATTGCCTGGCGTCGCTTTGTGTGGACCCAATGGTTGCTGTGTGGCTAGTGGCCTGTTGATTTGTTTGATTGTCTGGCGTCGCTCTGTGTGGACCCAGTGGTTGTTTGTTGTCGCTGGTGGACGTGGTGGTTTGATTGCTTTGGCCGGAGTCGCTGCGTGGACCCGGTGGTTGCTATGTGGCTAGTGGCCTCTTGATTTGTTTGATTGTCTGGCGTTGCTCTGTGTGGACCCAGTGGTTGTTTGTTGTCGCTGGTGGACGTGGTGGTTTTGATTGCTTTGGCCGGCGTCGCTGCGTGGACCCGGTGGGTTTGTTGTGGCTGGTGGCCTGTTGAATGTTGTTTGATTGTCTGGCGTCGCTCTGTGTGGACCCAGTGGTTGTTTGTTGTCGCTGGTGGACCTGGTGGATTGATTGCTTTGGCCGGCGTCGCTGCGTGGACCCGGTGGTTGTGCTGTTGTCGCTGGTGGACCTGGTGTAAAGTTGCTGGTGTCGTTGCTGAATAATTAAGCGAGCGTAAAGCGCATAATTATCCGTCGACGTTCAATCCGGCTCGAAGGACCATGAATAAACTACCCCCGACCTGGAGATAATTTATGGTGGAAGATCTTCTGATTAGTGCAACCCAGTCTCAGGTTGCAGGGTGTGGAAGACTTGGAACTAATCAGAAGTCGTCGTGATGGAATCAGAATGAGTACTACTAGAGCGTTCAAAGCTGACTGAATTTTATTATGAAAATATTGGTTTATATACAAATTTCTAACAAAGATTATTTACAGGTTTCAATTACATATTGCTTATCTTGCAGAAATAATATAATACTTTGATATCATGTTACATTCATTAAATGATGAGTTCTTGTAATTAGTTTCGCAATTTACCTATTCCTAGTTATTTGCAATTGCATTATTAAGAATTATTTGATGAGTAATATGATACTTTGTTACATACATTTGTCTTACAGAAGTAATATGATACTTTGATTTTATGTGACATACATTAGATTATAAACAATTATTAAAATGTGTTGCAATTGCATTATTAAGAATTATTTGATGAATAATGAGAATATGATACATACATTAGGTTATAAACAATTATTAAAGTGTGTTGAATATGTTGCAATTGCATTATAAAATTACTAAGAAATCTTAATTAAAATTATTTTAAGCAAATATAAGAAAACATAATTCTGTAATGGAATTATGTTGCATGGTTAAAATTTTAATTTTAAACAACGTCCTTTTTTTTACAAAATATCACATTTATGGAATTTGATGTCTTTCCAAAAAGGCATATAGAATAGGTATTCTAAAAATTTACAATTTCAACTAAATGCGACATGACTGTACAGGGTCCAGAGTGAAAATGCACAATTTACATTAATATTAAATTTTATAAATTCTAAACAATCAAATAATAATTTATTCTATAATAGAATTTTTAAAATATTTTTAACGGTTTTGCTCAACAAAATAATTATTTAAAATATCCAACACCAAATTATTTAATTTTATCTAAAACTAACAATACTGACAACAGCTAAAATAAGAATAGATATATTATTTACAAAACATGAAAGAAATTATAGAAAAAATTCTACCAAAACAATTTACATAATCTGTTTTTAAAATCACGAAATTTTACAAATAAAATACATTATATTCGCTCACGTTTCGTCATACAATGACATCAACATGCGATTAAATAAACAAAAATGTTGGGAGATTTTAGTTTAGAAATGATCAGTGTATCTTTTAAACATTTAAAATATGGTAATAATTAATTTGTTTTTGAAAATGATATTATACCAAAGAATATTTGTATTATATTTCATTATAATAATAAATATTCTTAAGTGATCATTGCAATCTCAATCATTTTTTCAAGGTATAAAACTATTGAAAAACAGTCAAATCCGCCTATAATGGACTGACTTACAATAGGAACTCGCCTATAATGGACGAAGTATTATACAAAACGTTTAGGTAAACTTATTAATTTATTAATTATGCTTAAAATAAACTTCCGCCTCAGTCGTGTCAAAAATAGTATATTTCGCTTATAATGAATTTAAATTAGTCCATTATAAGTGGGCACAAATTCGTACCTTATAAACAAGTCCATTATAGATTATACTGTACATATTATTGTTATGATCAACCTTATTTCAAACAAATTCCTGAAGGAAATCTGTTTAGTTTTAAATAAACATTTGAAGTAATTAGAACTTCAACAAACGTTTATTTTAAATTTCTAAAGTATATCAATATTTTGATCAATATATTGCCTGTCGTGGAGCTACCTAAGGTAAATTCTTAAAATAAGGTAATAATTTAAGATATTTATCTGAAAGAAGTAAACACTTAAAATTGGTAAACTTTAATTTTATGCCATATAATCAATGTTACAACTTAGAACTATAAAAAAAGGATAATCTTAATACCAAGATTTGTAAAAGGTGGACTAGTTGGTAATATAATCAGCCTTAATAATGGAATGTATATGATTTTATGAACGAAAGTTAATGAAAAATGTAATTAATAAAATATAGTGCTAATATTATGTGATTTGCTACAGAAAAATACATAGCAGGTCCTGATCTCCACTGAAATACTAGTAATATGTCTAAATATTCCGTAGTTCAACTTTACTGGCACTCTAGCCTACACTTACACACACACAAATTAAATATAAATACGTATAGTCACGATATAATAATTAATTACATGGAACTACAAAAAGAATTACATGTAATTTTACATCGCTAATCATTAGTCACAAAAGTTAGCTATGATTTTCTGAGTAATTTTACATAAAATTTGTATTTCAGTGTAAGATTTGTTCCTTTTAGGCCCAGTTTATCGATCTCTAGTTATCCTAATGTTTCAAGTAGTTGGTTAGCATTGCCAGGCCCGGACTGGCTAGGTCGGCGATCGCAGAGGGCCCCTGACCCAAGGGGTCCCGAAGGGGCCTCAAAAAGAGGTTTATACTTGGGGGAAAAGTGGTTTGTATTTTTTTATATACTTTTCAAGTGTCAAAATAGCGGAAAATGTGATTTTCAAAAATCTCCCCTCTTGGTAAGGGGGCCCCTCCTCAGTCTCTAGCCGAAGGTCTTCAAAAGAACCAGTTCGGGCTTGAGCATTGCCATTACAGAAAATAGATTACCAAGTAGAATTTTAAAGTTATGTAAAAAATAATTATTATATTAATCAAAATGGGGGCTATATATTTTTTACGTACAAAAGTGGTTCAATTAATATTTTTAATCAGCCTTGTAATAATATGAATCTATTCAAATCTACTTTTTCGTATTACTTTTTAATCTTTTTTCTTTCTTAATCTTTGTTGTATGGTTTTCACCATTTCAATATTCAAATAAGCTACCTTTTGTGATGTAAATTGGTTAGTAAAAGAGAAAAATGAGATCAGTACTTAAATAAATCCGAAGCAATATGAAAAATACGGCACATTACCATAAAAGCTATCAAAATGTGATATTAATTAGTAAGAGATCAAAATTATGAAACATTGATTGCGTTTCAAGGTCATTCAAAATTGAAAAATTTAATTCTGAATTTTTTTTATCACAGAGAAGATTTCTTGTTGATTAAGTATCTTATGGAATGTAAAATTAGCTTCTACAACCTTTTGGTGTCTTATAATTTATAAAGCTACTGAAAAATTAAAACAATATTATTGTTGAAAGGAAAAAAAAATAAGTTAATTCTTTAAAAAAATCTTCAACTTGTCAGCGAATTTAACTACATTCATATAGGATCACCTCTTCTTGAATAGCGTTGAGAAAATTATCACTTACTTCTTCCTTCATCTTCTTCTGATGGGTAACTTCGTGGGTCTTCAGTGTACTCGACTGATTGAACGCCCTTGAGCAAATTTTACAAACATATGGGCGCTCTCCGGTGTGAATTCTAATATGTTTCACCAACATCGTGCGAGTACTAAACGCTTTTTGGCAAATGTCACATTTATAAGGTTTTTCTCCAGTGTGAGTCCTCAAATGGACCGTTAACTGACCTGATTCAAATTTAGAATTTATTAAAAAAATAAAACAGTATTTTTTAAAAAACCAACCTTTGCTTGACATGTATTTTCCACATATAGTACATAAAAATTCTTTACGTCCAGTATGTAACATATGATGACTCTTCAAATCGGAAGATCTGGCAAAAGCCTTCCCACAAATATCACAAACGTAGGGCCTCTCATTGGTGTAACGTCGCATGTGAATTTTTAAAACGCCTAAACAAAAATTTTCGTTTTAGGGTTGATTAAAACAATTTTTATTTGAAAATCTGGAGCCATATCAATGGAAGTTGATAATAGTTAACTGAATGATTTTATGGAAGTATAAGATAAATTTTCCCTCACTTTTCACGATAACAGTTAAAACTAGAAACCTACTAATATTTTAGTATTTAAATGCCTTTTGCAGTAAATGAATTATTATTATTGAAACCTTGTCAACGCCTGATTTGTTAGCTAATGCGAAGCTAATACTCACACTGAAAAATACAATCGTCATACATTAATTCAATATGAAGGGTACAGTGCAATAACGATGAGGGTCCATTTTTTTCGAAATCGATATTTGATCAGCATCTCTTAGCTTGTAACATAAGCTATGAACATACCAATCGTCACAGGAAACAAACAATGAAATTCCACTAAAAACTGCGGTTGAAAATAGGCAGCGCAATGTAACCTTACGCGTTGTGAAACTTTATATCTCGTTTTACTCGACTTTTTAAAAATGTAACCCTCATCGTTATTGCACTGTACCCTTCATATGTTGGTTGAAAATTACTGATTATTATAATTTTTATAAACAATATGAACAATTTCCAATCATTAGAAGTCGTACATAAAGTACATTTCTTTCCACCTTTTAATCCCCTCTCCCCCCCTTTGTCAAAGTTCATCACAATCTTCACCCCCTCTCAGGAACGTCCGATGGTCACAAATCAAAAACCTCCCCATTACTTCTCTAAAACTAAATTTGACAAAAACTATTCATTAATTTATTATGATATTCAAGCACAATTTTCTTATAAATCCAAAAAATGAGGTTTTTATGCGGACGTCACATTTGGCTAAACCTCTTATGGTCACACTTATTGTTAGTCACGTTTTTTCATCTCCCCTCCAGGCATGAACGTCTTTATGGACGACCCCTTCTGTGTATGTATAACATTTTTGTTTCAGTGCATAATATGAAAAATAAGCTAAAAGTTTAAATTCAGAGAAAATGTTTTGCAGTTTTGCTTCAAACAGTCCTGATTTTCATAGAAATCTTATTTCAACAAGGTTTAGGTATCCTGTGCTTAATAAATACCACAGTAATCAGGATCTTTCAGATAAAATACGAAGACCGAGCAACCTATCATTTTGAGGCCCCCTCCTCCTTTAAAATTAAAAATTATTATGGAGAACATATTATTATTATAAAATGTAATTTTTATTTATATCTTTTTCATATTATACATTTTTAGTATGTTAAGAAGTTGAAAAATGAGGATCGGTACTAGAGCCCCCCTCCAGATGAGAGGACCTGGCAGTAATTATTGAATTATTTTAATGTGAATAATTTTTCTTGTGGTCTGGAATTTTGGTCATATTTACTTTAATGAATAAATAATAATGCATTTAATTTACTCGCTTTCCCCGTTGACAGACAATACCCCCCCCCCCATTCCATTCGTCACCTTTGAGTGAGTAGTACCCCAGGTGTTGACTTTATTTCAAATTTGCAAGTTTACAATTTCAAAATGCACGTCGCATTTGTATGTTGTGTGTGAATGTGAATTTAAAGTGAAAATAGGGATCCACATTTTGCAAAATTTAATTTTCTAATCACGGGGTAATCTAACAGTGATCAGACGAAATTTGGACAAACGAAGATTTGCAAAACAGTATTATGTTATAGGACAGGTTAGTGGTGTAATAATATTTAGAAGGGCATTTCAAGTTAAAATTTTTCAAGTTGAACTCAACGTTTTTTCGCTATTCTATTTGTATTTTCTGCATTTCAAAAATGGACCAAAGGAAAAATATAAAAACGTCATAGCTGGTTGCTTCACATATTATGCATATAAAATTTCGGAGCCGGGCGTTTTGACGCCGTCGTTTTGACGCCGCCGTTTTGACGCCATCGTTTTGACGCCGCACGTTTTGACGCCGGCACGTTTCGACGCCGCATGTTTCGACGCGAGCACGTTTCGACGCCGGCACGTTTTGACGCCGCACGTTTCGACGCCGCACGATTTGACGCCGCACGTTTCGACGGCGCATGGACAAAAAGTACGTAAAATTAACTTCGAACAAATTTCACTGTTTAGGGGTATCTTTAGCTTACATTTGCCGAAAAAAAGAAAACCAACCACTTTAAGATTGGTGTTAGGAATCGACTTGTATTTAAGAAAGGATTCCCGATTAAAAGGTGGATACCGGTTGAGGCTAGGTTAGTGTTAGTTTTCGACTTTTTTTTAAAGAGAACATCATTAAAATGTAGATACAACGGTAGAGCCTAGATTGGTGTTGGGAATCGACTTCTATTTAAGAAGAGATTCCCGATTAAAAGGTGGATCCCGGTTGAGGCTAGGTTAGTGTTAGTTTTCTACTTTTTTTTTTAAAGAGAACCACATTAAAAGGTAGATACACCGGTAGAGCCTAGATTGGTGTTGGGAATCGACTTGTATTTAAGAAGAGATTCCCGATTAAAAGGTGGATCCCGGTTGAGGCTTGGTTAGTGTTAGTTTTCGACTTTTTTTTAAAGAGAACGTCATTAAAAGGTAGATACACCGGTAGAGCCTAGATTAGTGTTGGGAATCGACTTCTATTTAAATGGAATCTTAAGAAGGGATTCCCGATTAAAAGGTGGATCCCGGTTGAGGCTAGGTTAGTGTTAGTTTTCGACTTTTTTTTTAAAGAGAACCACATTAAAAGGTAGATACACCGGTAGAGCCTAGATTGGTGTTGGGAATCGACTTGTATTTAAGAAGGGAATCCCCATTGAAAGGTGGATCCCGGTTGAGGCTAGGTTAGTGTTAGTTTTCGACTTTTCTTTAAAGAGAACGTCATTAAAATGTAGATACACCGGTAGAGCCTACATTGTTGTTCGTAATCGACTTGTAGAGATTCCCGATTAAAAGGTGGATCCCGATTGAGGCTAGGTTAGTGTTAATTTTCGACTTTTTTTTAAGAGAACGTCATTAAAAGGTAGATACACCGGTAGAGCCTAGATTGGTGTTAGGAATCGACTTGTATTTAAGGAGAGATTCTCGATTAAAAGGTTGATCCCGGTTGAGGCTAGGTTAGTGTTAGTTTTCGACATTTTTTCTGTCTGTATCTGGGATTTCAAATGCACTATAATAATCAAGCAAAAGTCTTCTTTCAATCCTCATGTGGTTTCTAATAATTTTAATAATTAATAATTCAAATATAAATAATAATTTCAATTCTCGCGTCGAAACGTGCGGCGTCGAAACGTGCTCGCGTCGAAATGTGTGGCGTCGAAACATGCCTGCGTCAAACTGATCCCGCGTCGAAACGCTCGGCGTCGAAACGTGCGGCGTCGAAACGTGCTCGCGTCAAAACGTGCGGCGTCAAAACGTGCCCGCGTCGAAACGTGCTCGCGTCAAAACGACGGCGTCAAACTGCACTAGTCCCATAAAATTTAGGGGTGTTTATAGAAACGTAATCTTCTCTGAGAGTATTGTTAAAATTATTTTAATGGAAATTGTCCGATTTCAATAGTTTTGTTTAATTTCAATAGCATTTGAGGTGGCCATAGTTCCTTTTTAAATTTTGTTCATTATTATTTTTTACATTCACTTAAATTTTTTAAATTTCGTACTTTTGGAAGATTTTTATTTAAAAAGCCATGAAAAAGAACTTCAATAAAATAGTTTAACTTCCGGTAAATTGCACACGGCCCTATGTGTAATTTTTTGTTTCTACAAATTCGAACAATAATGAGTCACTTCTGGTGACGACTCGCTCTTTTTATTTTACAAAATAATGAAATTTTGTGCACATCAATTGAAAATTATATTATATTTTCAAAACAATATCTTAATATCCATGAGATTAAACTTATATTTGACTACTATCTTGCTTTATATTTACGTTGTAAAATTAATTTTAAAAAAATTGTGGATTCTATAAAATACAAAAAATACATTTTGCTTTATGTTTCCAAATTGATTAAAAAAATCAAATTGAAAAACCATTAGGTACTTGAGTAGTACTACGTTTTTATTAATTATTTGCAATGTATAGTTTTTGAGTTCATCTTGATATTTACAAATAATAAAAACTTTAGGTATTGGTAATTTAATTAGGTAAATGTAAATAATGTGGAGGTTTTTCTTTGCCTTCAGTATAATTCGATTATGGACTTCAGAAGACTTTTTTCAAATACATTTAAAATTTATTGGTTAAATTTCTTTTTCAGAACCCTGACCATCAATTACGTTACAGACGACGTTTGCCAAAATCGGGAGTTTCGTTGTCGTGAGTGAAAAGAAAAGCTTAGATAAGCTGTAATTATCGTGTTTCAATTTTGTTTTAATTCTTTAGTGGAAAAGTAGTGTTAAGTGTTCAGTTTAAAATTTTTGTTATTCGAATCGTTTAACTACTCTTTGTGAGTGATTATTGGAATCGACGTGGTGCACGACGAAGGAAGTACCCCAGAGAAGAGGATATAACGCAAAAGGACTTCAGGAATAAAGGTAAAATTAATTTCTTTTAAAATTCCAAGTTTTATACTTTGTTGTCCTGCAAAATATGGTATACTAACGAATTACTTTTATTACAGGTAGGTTCCACGGCTAGGGTCAATCATCAAAGAAAGGTTAGTGAAGATTAACAAAAAGCTTTTCCAGTGATGTAGGTCTCTGTGAATTAGTGTTCCAAGTTGAGTGGAAAATAAATTTTTCTTTACATGTATTTTCGTAATAATTTATAGTGTACCTACTGGTAGGAAAAGAAGCTTTATTTATTCAATTCGTTTTGAAATTGCAACTTTCATAACACATAAAATACAAATAACTCATTTTGATTTACGTTTAACAGTTTGGAAGAAGAATAACTTCGTATCCGTTTAAGAATTAGGAAAAAAACAGTAAAAGAAAACTTAATTTTTTCGATATTTCAAGACGTTTTTATGAAATCTCAGGTTTTATGCTCTCAAAAAATATTGAAAAGTTCGTGCAAGGAAGTTTAAACATTTTAGGTACTTTACATTCTTTAAATTTTATTTTTGTGTTCAGATTATAAAATCTGATTTTCGATTGCAGTTTTTGTGTATCTTATTAGATATTGTTTTCAAAAAATCACACAACGAAATTAAAACATATTAGAGCTCTTATTGCTCGATATTTTATATCTGAGTTACGGATTTTTTCATCCGTTCGCAGTTTTCGTGAAATCTCAAGTTTTGTGTTATCAAAAAATACTGCAAAAATCGAACAATACATTTTTGCTGCCTTATTCTTTAAATTTTATATCTAGATTGCCGACTTATAAAATCTGAAAGGATACTAACAAATGGGAGTATTTTTTCGAATTGGTTTTTCGGTATTTAAGTAGTTTGATATTCAATATTTTAAATTTTGTCAATTTAGATTAGCTTTTTTTCAAGAAGGGCATAGTACCATAAAGTTTGGAAACCATTGATCTAGACTGTTTTGAATCAAAAATTTCAAATTACCATGTCTCCAGCGCCCCCCCCCCCGCACAGCTAATTTTTGAAATATCTACAAAAAAATACACAAGCAGGCACAAAAAAGATTTAGATTAGACTATTTTTTTAGATTAAAATTCAAAATAGGGGGGGAGCTGTGGTTATACACCTAATAAAGTACCATTAGGTATATATCATATATAAGTTTTGCCTATTTAAATACTATTATTAATGTATTGCGATAACACATTTTTGGAAAATTTTAAAAAATTCATAGCAAATACACAATAAAAGTCTAGTGATTCAAATTAATATACAATTAATAGTTTACCAAATGAACTTTGTTTTCTGAAAGTTTGATATTTTTTGGAGGTGAGATCCCCACTAGAGCTTCGAACTTCGGTTATTTTAAAAAATTCATGATATTCATGCTTAGGTCAGAAGAGAAGGGTAAATATGTGGGGGGGGGGGTGAATTTTACTGTGTAAACTCCCTTGCAGTAGAGTAGCATCTGGTATAAATTGCAGCTTTTAGAAATCACTCCATTGCAAAATAAAATTGTGATGAAGTTAAATAAAAGCTTGTAAAAATGGGGTTCTTTACCAATTTTTTAAATTTACCTTTAGAAGAAAATTGACCATTACAATTTGGGCAGCTGTACGGCTTATATCCGGTATGACTTCGAATGTGATAATCTAATGCACCGCGTTGCCGGAAACCCCTTCCACATAGAGAACAAAGAAATGGTTTCTCTCCAGTGTGATTTTTCATGTGCTCGGCTAAAAAACTTGGATATGAAAATTCCTTGAAACATACAGTGCAGGTATGCTTCTTTTTTTCATAATTCTCTTCGTGGGTTTTCATGTGTCGACGTAAACTTTCAGCCGTTACACAACCTAAAAGTCGAGAAAAAGTAATATTTACCAACTTTTTCAAAATATTTTTACCTCGATTACATTCCGAACAAGGAAATGGTTTATCAGTTGAATGTTTAAATTTGTGTTGGTTAAGTAAATAAGAGTACATAAATTTTTGACCACAAACGTCGCAAACATATTGCTTATCTTCCAACTTAACGTGAGATCTCATGTGAACGCTCAATTGCTTCTTGAGTGGAAACGACCTCGAGCACTCGACACACTTGAACTGGTTACTCATATCGTGTACTTTCATATGTTTTTCAAGTTTCTGTTTAATCGAAAACGATTTGTGACAATCCTCACACTTAAATTCTTGATTGTAAGACTTCTGAACTTTAGAGTATTCGTTGGGTACGCTTTCAATTTTTATATCGATTTTGTCTTCTTGTTCGTGAACAATTTCTAACACGTCACTATGTAACAGTTCCACCAATTGGTCTTTTTCCGAGAAATTACTAACGTTTTCGGTTTCATTATTTTCATACAAGACTTCGTTCTTTATCGATTCAGATTGCTTCTTTTCCATTAACTGCAGTCTCAAATGAGAATCTGAACTTATACACACCTGGGTGAAATTAAAAGCCTTGCGAAGGGTTTCGATGCATCCTAAACATAAATGCTCTGGAAGACCATCCCCTTTGACCATCTAAAAGGGAGTGTTTTCTTGTAGAAAGAAAATTTGAGAGTAGGTTGAGGAAAACTAACCTTAATAGAAGTCATTCGTCGTATAAAATCTACCATACGAACAGACATAGTGTCTGAAATGTGAATATTAAAAATTGGTTTCACATTTTCGTTGCTTCTTAAGCATGTCCTACAAGTGCTTTGCCAAATATTTTCATCATTTGCCATAATTTTTTAAACCTAGGTTAAAATAACATAAACACACAACTTAACAGGTGGTTGATGTCGTCTTGGAGAGATGGCAGGAACAACAATACAGAAACGAGAAACCAAGGTTGACCAGAGAAGGCTGCACTACACGGAAATATAGGGGCACTCAAAAACGAGTCTACCTCCTCACCACATAGTTTAGAAAAAATAATTGATTTAATTTTGACTTAATTTTGGGGGTTAAAAACACAAAATTCAATGAAATTTTCGATGCCTACTTTATTATTCTGTATGTGAACAATAAATCCTTCTGGGAGTGGCGCAAATGTTGCTAAGTCCGTCTACAACATTCGGCGCGAAGACTTTTCGACACAAGTTAATTAATTTAACCTAACCCAACCTTTAAGGGAAGAGAAAAGAACAGAAAGAGACAGACTATTGGAGAAGTGCAAGAAAAATGGAAAACTAGTGAGAACAGAGCCTGGACGAGAACACTAATGCCGACCATCAGACCCTGGGTCGATGGACACATGGTGAACTTACCATTTTTGTTTTTTTACTTTGGTTTGCTGAGAAATGGGGAAAATCTTCTAAAAGACTTCAGGAGCCAGGCGCTGCACTAAAAAAACACTCTTACTCAGAAGGTAGCCTCCAATCACTACCGGGACTACCGGCACATGCTATCATGTGCTATATGGATAATTACTTATCCAAGGGTAAGCACTGTCTCGCATTCCTCCGTCCCCCCATCTTTCACTCTGTTCTTCGCCCTCAAAGTCGTCCATGCATTCCAGATATCATTTCTAATGTTAAATTTTTGAATATGTCCAACTCATGATATGTCCAACTCGTCCTTCAGAATGAAGTGTTCTTTCTGGATAGATACCGCGTCCTCTTTAATTAATGGATATGGCAAAAAAGAATATAATATAAATGAGTAAATAGTAGTATACATCATAGGCGCAACAAAACTAGGGTCAAAAGTTTGGGGGAGCTAAAAAAATGTTTTCAACAATTTTTTTAAGGTGGGGGTAAAAATAACGAAAAATTAAGATATTTTGGGGGGGCTTAGCCCCCCCTAGTTGCGCCTATGTACTAATATTTCAAATTTTAATGGTAAAATGTGTAGAAAGGTATTTCAATAAATCTGTAGAAAATAAATATGTTAACATACAATTTTTTTCTTTATATTTTATTTTATACAATTCCATCTCATAATAAAACAACATTATGACTAACATTTTGTACGTTTTCAAACTCAAGTATACTTTAAGTGTTTTTCATATGCTAATTTTAAAATTTCAAAGTAATATGGACTTGTTATTACACTTACTTCATCTGCAAAAAAAATTATTTTACTTTTTACACATTTTTTTAATTTTAAGTTAAAAGTCCATACGAAATTAAGTTGTCCAATTTACATAATAAAATAATTTAAACATTTACGAATGCGTAGCTTTGGCCATTTCGCATAAAAGTCTATCTATAGCAACATCGCCAACCGTTTGCCTAAAAAGCAGCTCTTCTAATCCTCTTCTGGTAACGGCCTGGACAGCAGGCAACGCCAATAAAAGTTTTCCAAACCTCCCTTTATAAGAACTTTGTTTTTGGGTGCAATACTCGTGCAACATAACATGGGTTTGATCTTGTAGCAACTCAACGTGACTGGGTTCGCACAACCCTCTGCACTCTGAAAAGGTTTCAATTAATTACATTATTCAAAAATAACTTCTCCAATTTGACCTACCAGATTTGAACAGCACGAGTGCTTTGAGGCAAGCGTGTTCTGTATGGTCAACCCTCAGTAACGTTAATCGCGTTACAATTTCCCGAAGTCTTCGGGCATCCTCTTCGAGAGCTGTATGCCTCGATGTCGGCGCTATTGCGTTGGCCACAAGAAGATCTGTAATCAAGCACAACGTGAATTTCTAAAAACAGAGAAGATTAGAAAATTACTTTCATCCACAGGTAACGCCCACTGAGCAGCTGTCAAAACAAAGAGTTCGCTCCAACACTCTTCCAAAAGAATCGATTGATCTCTGTAGGACAACTAATACATACAAAATAAATTTGATATTCGAGAAGGATTTTGATTTAACAGTCTACCTGTAAAAATGATGGAATGGTTCGGGCCCACTTAACTGCCAAAAATAATAGTTTTGCTGCTGATTCGTATATGTTCTCGGCGGGAAATAAGGATAAACAGGATATATCTACAGGTTTCACGCTCGCCCGACAAGAATCTGTTAAAATTGGTAGTTCTAGACGGCTTTTGACATGATTATAGTGTGGACCATCTTCATTTAAGTTTTCTAATAAAAATAAAAGCATTAAAATTGAATTTGATGGATTTGAAAAAACCAACCCTTTTTTGTACTCGCGGAAGCTTCTTCGGAACTGGTAACTTCGTCGTCTTTTATACTTATTCCAGCGTGTTTTAGAGAGACATTGTCGTTTAGAAATGGAGGGTCTTGTTTGTGCGAGTAATGAAGCGATCCTGTGGATTTTATGATCAGGAACTTTCCGTATTTAGATTCTTTTACTTACCCATATTGTTTGTAAATAAGTTGTGTTTTGGGTATCCTCCAATCATTCCAGGAAAAAGCAAACTGTGTTGGAAGTAATGATTATGTAGTGTGGAGGTGTTGGCCAAGTTGTGGTCAACCATGGAATGTGCTTGCAAATGTAATGGTATTCCAGAAAAAAAGGATGTTCCATGTACCGCGCGTAATCTGGGACTTAAATTGATGTAATGTGGTGGTAACGTTGTCTGAGTGCTTCGAGGGGCTCTCTCGTGTTGGACTGCTGAAATGTAAATAGTTTTTTAACTTTTCATATTGCTGCTGTCATATTTATGGATATGAAATTATAGTTAAAGCACTTGGAAACCAAATAGCTAGGGGAAGTATTTCAAGTGTTTGAACAATTGGTAGCGTTACAGAATAAAATGCATTTGTTTGTTTCACCCTGTCCTTTCTCGCAAATAGGGATGATTTGCTATCATTAATTGATGGGTTTTAATGTTTATGTGGTTACTATAACTTTGCCCTTTCAAACGACGATGATGGTTCGTTTTTATTTTAGAATTTCAAATAATAAATATTTAAAGATAGGTTTATCAAGAAATCAGCACGAGCCATTTAAACAATAATTACGGCAGGGAAACATAAGTCAAATTATTAATTATTCATCGA
The DNA here is from genome assembly GCA_958510855.1 of Rhagonycha lutea. Classification (NCBI taxonomy): domain Eukaryota; kingdom Metazoa; phylum Arthropoda; class Insecta; order Coleoptera; family Cantharidae; genus Rhagonycha; species Rhagonycha lutea. Next base: position 99,250,540 of record OY294036.1, read on the forward strand.
CTAGTAATGATCATTACGTTGCGGGGGCGAACCTGATATAATGACAGGTCAGATGTAGTAACTTATAAGGGGTTGTAGGGTGCTTGTACAAAGAAGCAGGTGCTTCTGTTCACATCGTTTTATTCCAAGAGATATTTTGGAAAAGCCAAATTGTTAAAATCAAAATATTAGGGATGACTAAATTAATTAAACATGTCCCGTAATAATCTACCCCTGGTTTAGCTAAAATGTCACTAGAATTAAAATTGCATTGTTAATAAGATAATAAGTCGATAATTAAAAGGTTTCATCAATTTCAAGAAAACTGTAATCAATTTTAACCTTAATTACCTCATTAACAATTAATACTTCAATCGGTAAACATTTATTATTAGAAGTATATTTTTGAATATCTATAAACAATAAAACGGAAAATTGGATGCTTTATTAGCTGTTATCATGCTATTTTATGTTTAGTGAAATAGACTTTAATTATATTCACTCAGAGTTGGGCAAACAATTTTTAAAAACTGCATGTTTTATTTTGATGAGGTTTTGTCTCTTTTTTAGTTGCATGTATTGTATCTCGCGTCTGATTTTAGAATTCAAAAACAAGTTACCCCCCCCCCTTTCAGTAATTTATTTTCGTGAACCAATAGCCAAGTTTCTTTCTTCCATTTTTGGTTTTATTAAATTACCTGGCGCCCTTTTAAAATACATATTCTTATATTAGTTAAAAACAGAGTGTTTTGGTTTTATTCCAATATATGAAGTCCAATGTAAAAATTTGTCCTTTGGCCTAATTTCCAACCTAAAGCTGGGTTGACATGGGATATGAGCCACGGCCGTTGGCCACGTTATAGTAAAATACTTTCCGCGTAAACTTAAACTTGAAAACCGTGTAAACTGTTTTTAAACACGTTTGATCTCACCACGAACGCAGTTTTATCAGTTTGTGGTAAGAAATTACGATTCGTATTTCATGAGACAGCAGTTTACAAGGTGCGTATTTTATGAAAACGTGGCTCACGGCCGTGGCTCACATCCCATGTCAACCCAGCTTTACGCTTACGAATCACCAAATTTTATATTTTCTTTTTATTATGAAAAAGATGTTCTTTTTTGAACAAAAAAATTGCATTTAAAGTACATTTTATTGCAGGATTATTTAGATAAATAGTGGAAATTTTCATTAGCTGCAGTTACGAGATTTTGTCGCTCTCACTATTTTCTTCATAATATGAAAACATTGCAATAAAATTAACTTTAGATGTAATTTCTTTTCAGAATTTAAAAGAAGTTGGGAATTCCTCAACTGCATCCAGCCCTTGTCAGATAAGCTATTGCCCAACTCTGTGTTACTATGTTCTCATCAAGCAATCTTTCATATTATTTATACCTAACAGTAATGACAAAATAACAAATTGAAATAAGCAAATGATAACAATTTTCCATAATCGAACTTACCATCTCGTTTCATATTAACTTGAAGACACTTTTTGAATCTGCAGGCTTGACATTGGTTTCGCCTGGTGACATCAACGACGCAACGGCCGTTCTCTTTGCAAACGTATTCCAAATTTCTAAAACTCAAGTTTTAAGTTTTCTTATACGAAAAGAGATCGTCGGCTTTACCTCCGAATGCTTCTCTTGAAGAAGCCTCTACATCCGTCGCAACTGGCTACTCCATAGTGCTTTCCAGAAGCTTTATCACCGCAGACTTTGCAAAACGATTCATTTTTAGAAGCAGTCAAATTTGATTCATCCATCTAAAAAATTCAAATTTAGTTTTAAAGGGGCTATCATTTTGCAATTTAATCGAAAATGAAGTGTCAAAGTTATTTCAAAAGTTGAGGGTTTTAAAAATAAATCTAAATATTTTAGCTGCGATATCGATACTACAAAGTCGTCACGTGCGGCGTGCATAGGTCACATATGGCGGTTCAACCCCTAAAAACCAAAGTTAGGAAATTAACTTATAATTTTCAGCAATTATTTAGACACGCTTGGAGAGAGACAAGCAGGAAAGTAGAACAACTTACAATTTGTTCCAATATTTTGATCGACTTTTTGAAACTGTCTTTTTCATTGCACAATAAAATAATCGCGATTGATTATGAATTACTGGAATAATCAAAAACTTCACCTGCCGTACTTCCCACAATTGATGGGTGTGAAATGACATAACATTGTCAATATAATGCACACCTATTAAATCCACCCTCTAGTACATGATTGATTATCATACAACTTAATTGATTTTCTTGAACAATTTTGCTTGACTTTGCTCATATGACGGCAGTTTTGCACAAAGGCTTCCAAAAAATTTTGTTGTTTTTGAAATACAAGGTTTGAAGAACGGCGCTTAAATTATTATATACCAGAAACATGTCATTGTATTATTTAACACCTGTGCAGAAGTTAAAATGTAAAATAAAGGGTTCCTAATTATAGGTTCCATTATAAGGTACTTATTACACAATCTGTTATGCTTTGTAGGTAATTTACCCAGTGAGTGTGTAATAGATGGTTATATAAAATAAAAAAAATCATTTTTTTTTATTGAAAAAATTAACAACATTAAAAAAGAATTTCCATTTGATTTTTTCTCATCAGTATCGAAAAAACTTTGCTTTCGTTTTGCTTCCTGATCATAATTTTTATTTTACAAAAATAAATTGTTTGATAAATTAATAGAAGTTACTACTTCTTTATATTTTAGATCTCTTCCCTTTTTGAAACAAAAACTTTAAAAAAAATTATTAATTTGATCCCCCGCCAAAGATGGAAAGTTGGAAAGTGCCGTTTTCTTAAATTTCAAAATTTTTTAAAGAGAAATTGGGTTATCTCACGGTTAATAGTTGGTGTACAATACAAATTAATGGTTTGTACCTCTTTGTAAAAAAATTGACTTGCAAAATATATTCATTCCTGCAAAACTTCTTGAAAATGAGATATTTTGAAAAAGAGAACTAAGAATTAAGATTAAAATTTCATCTTTTAGAATTGCATTTATGTGATAATATCTGAAGAACTATTTTTAGGCCGCTTTTTTGTCAACAAATTTCTTTTTTTTCTCATGGTGATAGGATAAATTCTTAAACCCCATAAATAGTAACAAAAACGTCAACCAAAAAATTAAGGAATTACACAAAAGTGATTCGGTACACGATATTTGGACGCCAGGCAATTGGCCGAATTTTTTAATTCCTATTAATTATAACAAATATCTCACAAAGTTAATTCAATTTCAATAAATCCATCGCATATTAACCATAAACTTATTTTAAAGAAATAACCAAGTTTAAAAAATAACCTAATCTTTACCGGTCCAAATTAATCCATATCCACCGCATAGTGACAAATTTATTTAAAAGACGAGCAAAGTTCTACAAATAACCTAAGCTCTAATATGCCATACCTATCATCATCATCATACAGTCGTTTTGCTTCTTGACAGAGACGTCGTGAGCCTCAAATGTTGCTAGGGTGGTTACCCTTCCCCATAGTCCACAGATCAATTTTGGACTTTTTTTTCTCTCGGTGGGTTGCCATTGCTTTCCAAGGGGAGAACAGTCAGAATAAAGTTCTTACTTCACTCGGATTCGAACCGGGTATTTAGCGTTCATTGTCAATTCGCATGACCACTATGCTCCGACCGCCTCTTTACATATGTAATAATTGTATCTGCGTAGATCGCGGCATCCAATTATCCTGATACCCAAACGGCGGCGCCCAAGAGTATTGGTGCCCAAATGCCGACGCCCAAATATCCTGATCCGACTTTGGCGCCAGATTGTTAACAAACAAAACTGGGACATGATGATGATGATACACGGGGGGGTCTGGTGATTCGGCGGGCTAATGATCTTCTTTTATTAGCATAATTATAATCATCATAATAAGAAACGTTCAGATCTTCCCGTAACGAAATTTTCAATTAAAAATATACACCGATCTAAAAATACATAGTTCCAGTGCGACCTTCAGGCCGCACAACCTTGACAATACAAATTAATGATTATATTAGTTAATCAGTTAATTACATTGATTTGTACGAAGGCGTCCTGAGGACATAAGGTAAAAAAAATTTTTTAATTGTCAATTGACACTTCGATCTCGCAATTGCGACTTTTATCTCGCAATTGACACTTCGATCTCGCAATTGCGACTCGCAATTGGCAATTGCGACTTTTATCTCGCAATTGACACTTCGATCTCGCAATTGCGACTTGCAATTGGCAATTGCGACTTTTATCTCGCAATTGACACTTCGATCTCGCAATTGCGACTCGCAATTGGTAATTGCGACTTTTATCTCGCAATTGACACTTCGATCTCGCAATTGCGACTTGCAATTGGCAATTGCGACTTTTAACTCGTCACATTATATGACTTAACTAAAATTTTATATAATGGTTTATATAGTGGACATTTTATATAATTTATATAATGGTTGGTTATATGAAAAATATTGGCCAATAAAAATTTCAAAAACATTTTTCCATTACATCATAGAAAAAACTAATGAAATGAAAACTATCGAATTACACAATGATTTTCTAAATTTTATTTCGATATCTGATAAAAAGCTGGTGGAAGATGCAATTATTGATTTTGATAAAGTCGATATTGATGACATCATTGAGTTTGTCGATAGTTTTGATTCCAAATGTAAAATAATTAAAAATTTTTTTTTACCTTATGTCCTCGGACGCCTTCGTAGATTTGTATTCAAATCTTATTAGATTTTCTTTATTTCACAAAAATTATATCCACACTTTTCAAATATTATTATTTATTTCACAACCAGCACTTTTTTCTAATAAGCTAAAATAATACTAATTCTTTAAATTACAATCATAAATAATCATTTTACAAAGTTTTATATTCACTTCAATTTTAATGCGACGCAACGGCGACGCTTCGTTTTTTAAATTTTTTTTGTAAATAATGGTAAAACTAATATAATTAATTTTTTTCTTTCGCGATTTTTCTATTGTTTATATTTCACCTTGACGTTTAAATTCAAATTAAACCCCGTTTACAACAATTTCGATTCTCAAAATCTAAATAAGCAAAATTGTACAATTTAACACGCTGATATTGTTTATCTGCTTGGAGCCTCCATCCAATACACAAAATTCCTTTTCAAACTACCAAAATTTGCGAAACAAATTTCGTACAATTTGATATTATTCGACTTCTGAAATTTTCGTATAAGATATCGAAAAAGCGGAACTGTATGGGAAGAGAACCCATGGTTTGTGATAAAAAATGAAAATGGTATCAATCGAAAGAGATTTATTTTGTTTGCGTAACTGACGACACCCAATGTAATTGATATTTGCTCTTTAATTATTGTTAAAAGTGTAGAATTAAAATAAATGATTTTTAAAAATTCAGACCTTTGAATATTTGAACTGTCAACATTTTCCAAAATAAATTTGATTTTTAAAAGTGTTTATTTTATTTCCAAAGCATGTTTGATTTATTGACAACAAAAGAGTGAGCAAATATCAAGTATCGGCTATCTTGAGACGCGGAAAAAAATCTCTTTAGATAATACCAGGTTAGTTATTATTTAAGGGTCTAGGTGGGCCACCCGGTATAATAAATAAATAATTGTATAAAATGTATAAAATATGATTGGAATCGTTGCTTATAATAAATTACACAATAATTACATATGAGGTTCTGTAATTTTTCTTTTGTGCCAGTGGCTTAATTTATTTATTTAAGTGTTATGTAATGTTGATGTTGTCAAGAAACATGAAAATATAAACACATCAGTGTCGCGTTTATGTAATAAGTACATATCATGAAGTCGTTTTTATAAATAAATAATTTTGAACTGGTCACATCGAATAGTCGGGTCGCCATTTTACTGGTCTCTAGTCATAAATAATATGAATATTTGATGATGAGAAAGTGTGCACCTGTAATAGCCTAATGAGCATGTAACCAATGTACATAACTTTGTTCAAAAGTTCTATCAGTAATGTGGATACCTACCTATTCACAAAATGATGGCTTTGTTTGTAAATTGTTGAAAACTTTTGAATTTATTAGAATTATTTATCATTATCATAATGACTTTTTCAATTAGTTTTATTCAAATTATATAAATCACAACTGAAATATTAGACATTATTATTTTTTTATTCGTCTCGAAAATTAGTTTACCATATGAGAAATTGGAAATTTTAAAAAAATTATAAATATTACTAGTTTTTGAACTTAGGCAATGAAATGCAAAATTGATTATATCACATCACATCGGCTGTGAAAAGGGAATATGTTAACATTTAATCGTTAGTAATCATTTTTAAATTTATTTTCAGCCCCCTGGTCCATTATTATAATTTTAAATTTAGTTACTTGTATGAGTTCCTCAATATTAAATCAATCGCTCACGTGAAGGGACAACTTGAAAAAATAATCATCGCCGAATGACTTTCAAATTTCATAAAAAATGTCATCGTTTGAACACCTTGTGTCTTGTATTGGGTAGCTTAATAATATGCAAATTATATTAATGATTTAAATTTTAACGATGCCAGTAGTAATTATTGTCAATGGTGTATTCATGAATTATTCACAGGTTCATATTCTTAATCGACATTTAGAAGGAAGATATTATAATAAAAATATATTCTATTTTCAGGGGCGGAACCTAAGTCAAAGTTTTGCTGCGAAAAATTAAACAATTTAATAAAAAAAATAATTTATGGAGAAAATAGTATCAAACTTCCTAGCGTCGCGTCGGCGTCGTCACCGTCGCCGTCGATCTTACTTAGATTGTCAGATGTTGATATTAAAATACTAATTACATATCAGAGTGAATTTTTCAAAAAAAAAGTATTCATTTTAGTATAATAACTCTAAAATTGTGCACATTTTGATGTAAATCAATTTTGACCATGTTCACAAACTTTTTGAACAGTAACTGATAATAACATAAAAAAATTAAGCATTTTAACGAAGAATTTATACAATAAAAATGTTTTGTTTTTGTAAAAGTTATTGTTGTAAGCAGCTCCGTTGAAAATTTTTGAAAATTTGAAGTTAAGGGCGGGGTAACGTTAATTCGTGCAAAAAAGGCACATTTTTGTGAATTTTTTTTGACGACACAGTTAAAATCTATTTATTAAAACCAATGGTATACATTAAAGTATAACATTTTTACTGTTTTATACAGTAGTTATAAATTTTGAAGATTCTAAGTAAATTTTAGAACCTGTAAAATATAAATAAAAAATAATAAATAATGATACTACTTCATATTAAAATTATTTTATGCCACTCAAGCAAAAGTCATAAAAGAAGCAGCAACTATTCGCAACCGTCCAATCACAGAAAATTATCCTGCGAGTATAGTAAATTTCTTTTATTTATTATTATTTTGTTTCAATAAATTTTGTCAATTATTGGTTGTAGATTGCGGTGCTAAAGCTTACAGTTTGATGCGCGTCCTAAATTATTATTTAAAATTTCAGTATAATTTAGGGGTTGTCCATATAAGACTTCCGTAATTTTTTCCGATTTTTTAATCCCCCCTGCCCCTTTGAAACAGTTGGTTTCAAAAAAATTATATTTGAATTTTAAATTTAATACAAAAAAATATTTTAAGAAACTTACGTAAGGAATACATCGGATCCCGCCCCACATAAGGGTCCGTAAGATTTCCAATACCTCCCCTCCCCACCCTCCAAACCCTTACGTAATTAATGGACATCCCCATACGAAAGTCACATTTGGTCACACTTACACAAAGACCACCAGACCTTCAAATGACCGATTTGTTCATTTTTAGTGTGCTTTGGCAGGTTATGACATGAAATGAAACGGATGAAAATTTTACGACACATTTTTCAGTTCTTCCGAGAAAACGCTTAATTAATATTTGTAAATATTCGCCCTGATTCGGATTATCTACTTTTAACTTTATCTAACCTTCTTCGTCTTATTCTAGAAGTAATTCTCTTCTAGTTTAGACCTTAAGGCCTGGTTATTTCCCAACATCTGCGTCGTTTCCTTGGCGTTGTTAGTACTATGAGCATATAAATATTTTACATCCATTAGGTAGCTTGCTGGGCTGGCCTTCAGGTGTGCCTGTAACCTGGTTTTTATGTTAATGATGGTAATTCATTAACCCAGGTATCTAACCAATCAAAGAATATTTACGAAAATGTAATATGGGTTTTCCCATGTAATCCCCCCTAGGTATGGACTCCTTTATGGACGGCCCCGTAGTCGGATCGGCATTTTAATTTTATGGTAAAATTGTACATATCCAGCTAGTAATTGTTAATGTACAGGGTGGCTCAAATTCGCTTCTTCTTATGGGGAAATCGGTAACTATAGGAGATATCGAAAAATGGATGGCGCATCCTCGATCTCTTTTTTTGAGAAAAGCTCAATGGCGAAAACCGGAATTCGCTATCTTTTTTTGTTTTGAAGTTATAGCCAAAAGTTCGATTATTGGATTTTTCGATAAATGTCGATATCTCGGTTGTTTTTGAAGTTGCCAAAAAAGTGTTGACACTTTTTTAAATGCAACAAGATAGACTGAATAGATTTTAAATATTTAAGTAAGTTTCCGAGTTATAATACAAAGTTTTTATTTTTAAATGGAAACCACAGTTGAATATGACATTTTTAAATAGAATTTTTTATCCTCTTTTCAATGATATATAACATGTGGGGTCCATCATTTCAAATAATTCCCATTTTATTAAAAATTGCAATAAAAATAAGAAAAAAACAAAAAATTAGTAACATTTTTAGTAAATAGCAATAACAATTTTAAACACGACAGCAACTAAAATAAGTCAAAATTATAATATTGAAAATAAGGGACTTCAGTTTGAATACTTACTTTAAATTTTGGATTTATTGTTTTATTTGCAAATTGTTATTGTTATTTACTAAAAATGTTATTAATTTTTTGTTTTTTTCTTATTTTTATTGCACTTTTTAATAAAATGGGAATTATTTGAAATGATGGACCCCCAAATGTTATATATCATTGAAAAGAGGATAAAAAATGCTATTTAAAAATGTCATATTCAACTATGGTTTCCGTTTAAAAATAAAAACTTTGTATTATAACTCGGAAACTTACTTAAATATTTAAAATCTATTCAGCCTATCTTGTTGCCCTTAAAAAAGTGTCTGAAGAAAGTGTCAACACTCTTTTGGCAACTTCAAAAACAACCGAGATATCGACATTTATCGAAAAGTCCAATAATCGAACTTTTGGCTATAACTCCAAAACAAGAAAAGATAGCGAATTCCGGTTTTCGCCATTGAGCTTTTCTCAAAAAAAGAGATCGAGGATGCGCCATCCATTTTTCGATATCTCATATAGTTACCGATTTCCCCATAAGAAGAAGCGAATTTGAGCCACCCTGTACCTAGGTAGTCGTACGATAGCTATTGTGACATTTTTCTGTAAATAATATTTTGTTATCTGCACGAAATGCTTCATGGGTGTCAAAATTATAATGTCCTGGTCAGAAAGTAAATAATTCCTATATTATAGATTTTTAAAATAATTGGATACTCAACAAGAATTAAAAAATAAACATTGAACGGCCTTTAAGAAGACCACCAAAACAATTTTTTTATGAAATCTTCATAAAAACAATTTGTTCTCAACAAATTCTCTTTATGAATGAAAATATTCAACAGATTATACTATTCATTTTTAATATAAATTTTTACGTGCTTAGGAAAAATGAAATAAAATGACTATTTTGCAGAATAATCAATATATTATTCGACAAGAGCTTGAATATGATTAAGATTATACTCATTTTTTCTCTAATACTCGTAATTCGGATATAGTGAAAAATATTAAAAAATTTTGGTTAAAATTAATGGAAAAAGATAAATATTTTTGATTATGTTTATAGCGCTTTTGAGTTATTGGAGAAAACTATAGTGAATATTACTCGATCTCACGTGGCTATAACTATAATAATGCGTTGGAACTTGGGTAAAACATCGAAGCAAGTAAGATCTAGCAGATTTCTCACTGCTCCTAATTTCGCAGCAATCTTTAGAATTAGTTTTTTTATAGAATTTATTTATTTTTTAAGATCTTAAACAGTGGTATAATAAAAGTATGATCTAAGGTTTTTGGTGTTTAAAATTAACACAACGATAAATAAATTCTGAGGAAATGCTGCGAAATTAGGCAAGTCTAGCATATTTGTATAAAATGATACCTATAATATAGTCTCAATAGCATATTATTATATTATGGAATATAGCAAATTTCAATCTTTAATGACATTTTTGTAAAATTTTTAGAAAGAAAATTTTGAGTTTTACATAATAATATAATTTAACGAAATTTCCTGAGGACAAATTTTAATTTTCACTTAAAATTGTGTAAGAAGCACAAAGCGATTATTGTTATTCCTTTTTATTTGTTTATAAAGCTCTTGTATACCTATAGATTATTATAGGTCAAACTTGCATCGCGACGGCAACGTTACTCAAAAAATTTTGTAATTTTTTCAATATTGAAAAACGTATATCAGTAGTATGATACACACTAATTTTTTAAATTATTTAAATTAAAAACCATTTTGGCAATTTAACTCGAGTCAGCTATAAAAATTATTTCTCAAAAATTAAACTTCACCAAATTTTTAAAATATCATACTAAAATGTAAAACAAAAATTTAAAAAGTGGAAATGATTCAAAAAAATAAGTTTTTTAATGTCGATTTAATTATTTTTTCGATTATATTTTATTTTCATCTTTCATTTTTTACCTTTTAAGATTTTTAACTTAATTTTGATTTTCAATGTTTCGAAATTCTTCAGAGTTTGTTATTTTTTCAATTTATTTAATTTCCCCGAATCAAGGTCTAAAAAATTTGCAAAAGAAATCGAAGAAGTTGAATTTTTCTTTCCCGAACTTTTATGTAGGTACGTCATTTAATTCCCTAATATATCCAAAATTTTTGGCAATTCTTATGATCATTGAAACGTTTCGATTAAAAGACCATGGTGCATAATATTTTTTAATAGTTTTCTTGTTGTTTTCTAAATGAAATAAAACTTTATTATTTGCTAATAATAATAATTAAGGGTAAGATTTTTAAATAAGGCGCAGATAAAATATTTTTGTATGAAATAGAGACTATAAAATATTTTTATCAAATTGTTAAATTGTCCAGTGCTACATAGAAATTTAACGCGTAAAATCACAAATATTTAATTAATTTTGAAAAAAAATTTACATTTTTTATCAATTAATTGGCATTTAATAATATTATTAATTTTACCTTTTAAATACGAGTACTATAAAATAAACCTTTCAATTAAAGTAAAAGAAATTTCAAAAATATCAGACAAAGTAATATTAGATTATAAAATGTTTTCCCAACAATTTATTGTGTCACTAACTTATTGAATAAAAAATTTAAATCATTCTTACCTGTTTGATTTTCTCCAGTTTTCTTTTTTTAAACGTAACACCACCTTATATTACAATTCAATTCCAAACCACAGCTTACAACTGCAAGTGAAAAATCGCTATCAAATACAAAAAGCATCAAGGAAATCCACGTGATCGTTGGAAAGCTCCGCCTACGCCAACACAGGGTTAAAAGGGCGATGATCAGACTACTGTTAGGGGTAGGTTACCTTATGATTGGTGATTCGTGTTCGTTTAAACGTACGCATTGGCCAGTATTCACCCTTTCTAGCTTGACAAATATTATTATTCGGTGGTAGCCACAAAAATTTTTTTAAAGGATAAATTGGTCTAATTTAAATTATTTATTCAAGTTTAAAATTAAATCCCGAAAAATAACTTTATATTAATTTTTTTTGTTTAATCGAAGATATAAAACTGATGAGAAAAATTTATTATTAGAAAAAAAGCTGTAAGTCGAAATTTTTAAAAAATTAAAATAAAAAAAAAAGTAAATATTATTTTACTATATTACTTGAAATCCTGAACTGGACGTTTTAGAACATTTTTATACGGAGTGGAGCAAATTGAAATATATACAAATTACAATCGGTTTTTATGTTGAAGTGCAGCACGAAAATGATTTTAAACGAGAACATCTTCTTTCTACGACGTTAAAGTGTCATGTAAATATAGGGCAAATCTCACTAAATGGGGCACAATGTCGATTGAAATCCATTTAGCCTCGGAATGAGAAAAGTGATCCATGAATTAAAATCCTTAATTGAAATATATCAAATTTTACGTTGCAGTTTCTGATGTCTCATTTGTTATTAATTAACTGGCAAAATAAAATATTATCTAAGAATAACTTTAAATCTGTAAGCTGAAAGGACGAGCTGAAGAGCTGGCTAGAGTAAACAAGGGCAGCTTATGTGTAAGGCGTCAAAACCACGAGCACTTATGTACTTGTGTTGGCCAAATTGAGATTTATAAAAATATTAACTTAGTGTCATGAACATGAAACATATTATCAAAATAGAATAGTAATAATTGATATTTTTTTTTGAATAATTAATGCCAAGTTCACAATTTAAGTTTGAACATTTTTCCGTGCGGTCATAATATGAAAGGATAACCATCATATCCTTTTTGTCACAGTGCAACATCAAAACTGCAATTTTTAAAAAATTTTGTCTTACCGCTTTTGTTCTTTTATCTGTTTTGATCTTGACAAGAAACCACGACCACGAATTGCTTTTAATTGATTTCCGATAAAAGGTTTCTCCGTTTAACATAATAGCGGTGAAGTGTTGACATCTTTTTGGTGTGAATTGTAACACATGGAGTGTTTCGCGATGCTTTTCTTTTATACTATAAGGAATTTCGAACAAGTTTTATGAAAGAAACCCACTTAAAAAAATTAGAGGAATTTCAGAAAACAAATCTTCCATTAAAGGAGTAATTTCTTAATTAACCATATTTTCTTTTTATTTAATAAATTTTTAATAAAGAATTAAGCTGACTTTCTGTTAAAAATTGACATTCTGTCAATTTGAATGCGGCTGGGCGTAGGTATTCGCTGGGTGCGTGACATCTGGCCACATTTTTTGCACAATTTGTCCGCAGCGAACGCTGGCGTCGTTTTTAATACCCCCATTATGCACTTCGCACCCAGCCAATGGGTGCGTGACATCTGGCCACGTTTTTTTCACAATTTGTCCGCAGCTGACGCTGGCGTCGTTTTCAATACCCCCACTATGCACTTCGCACCCAGCGAATAGCTACCATGACTGAATCAGGGAGTTTAAGTGTAACTTAATTGTATGGAGCAAACTTAGAAAAGTTATCAAAGAAGTCGCCAGCGCCAGAAGAGACACAAATTTCAGACTCTCTCGTTTACTTAGATCAACGATGTTGGATCACTCAATTTTGGGAACCTATGATGTCATCTATTCACGAGGCAACACGATCAGTAACTGGATTATTTTGCACCATCCTGTTGAAAGTAAATCGATCAGCTCTGTCTTCAATTTAGCTCGTCATAACATAACCAGAACCGTACATCATTTCATTTTTTTTTATTTCACATTTTGTAGATGACATTGGTCAAATTTTGAGAGAGGAACATTAGGGGAACAAGAGCAAGAAATTTAAAATAACATTTCTTATTTGTAGACACATTGGTCAGGCCCCTAACATTTATTAAAACTTTAATACCAATAAGATGGGGTGCAGTCGTCGTACATGCAGTTCTTGTCAGGAAAATTTGGTGTTACGTCATCCTAATTCAATCTATCAGGAAAGCTTTTTAGGCTGCATAACCAATAACTGTGTTTATGTACGATCACATACGAAGACTAACACCAAAGTTCACTGGCAACGACTATACTGGACATTATCTATATATATGTTACGGTCAATGATGACAATTCGGCCATTAACGTCAATGGCCGGACAATGACGTCAATGCCCGGCCAATAACGTCAATGCCCGTGTATTTTGGGCGATGTTGACATTTAAAATTTCATACGTGGTTTTTACATCATTGACCGGGCAATGACGTCATTGCCCAATACAAAGTGGCCAATGATGATATTGCTATTCTACGGTGAGGAATGTGGTATAGCAAAGCTGTTATTATTTTAGTTCTTCTTATTTTCTAAATTCTACCATATTTTTCAACTTTTTTTAAAAGCACTACGGTTTTTGAACCCCTTCCCCCGTATTTGCAATTTTTTTCATATTTTCAAATATCTTCTAGTTCTGTCTTGACACAAAAGGTTATAAATAGAGACAGGGTAGTTAGGCAAAAACAAATCGAACTTAGGAGAAGCCCTAACATAACTCACCAATAGAGAAAGTCTATTACCAATTAAAACGTTTATTAGCGTTAATAAACTTCTCTATTGGTGAGTTATGTTAGGGCTTCTCCTAAGTTCCATCTTTTTTTACACAACTATCCTGCCTCTAGTTATAACTGTTTTTTAAAGTGATCCTAAATAAAATTTCTTGTATGTTGTTCATTACTTACGGTTAAAACTCTAATGTTTTAACGTCTAGTTAACAGCAATGTCTATTGCTACCCCCCTATACAGTGTGAATATTTGTGTTTTCTGCCATTGGACGTTACAAAAATTTAAAAATTTAAATAATTGCTATTATTGCAAGATCTTTCAACTTTTTTTTATGTAAAGACGCTAAAAGAAATTGATTTACTTATTTGAACATCGCGTAATTCGAAAACTACGGTTGGAAGGGAGGGGGGGAGATTCCCATGTTCTAATTTTCGAATAACATGGTTTTCCAATAAATAAATCAACTTCCTTTAGCGTGTTTATATAAAAAAGTGTTGACAGATTTTGTAATGCTAGTAATTATTTAAATTTTTGTGACGTCCTGGAAATAAATGACAGAAAACACAAATATTCACACTGTATTAGGGAGGTAGCACTGGACATTGCTCTTAAGTTTTTGTTACATTTGGAAGATAACAAACCAGATGGAGAAATGGAAAATAACAAAGCAGATGGTGAAATGGATGATAATGTGGAATTAATATTTAAAAGAGACCAATAAAATTGGTTTGTAAATGCGTTGTAAATGCCATGGATCACTCTCATGCCAGAATAAAAATGATTAATTTAATAAATTTTATTTAATTATTTTTTAATGTTTATTATTGTTTAAAATTTTTGTTAATTAATAATCAATTAGTAATCACTACAATGAATACAACACACCTAAATGTCACTTGCCAATTGGCTGTCAAATTCAAATAATCGTTTTGCTGTTCCTTATAGTATTTATTCCATATCATCATTGCCCAATCCTTTTTGGCCAATAACGCCAATGACCGGCCAAAGACGTAAATATTACAATCAGATGAAAATATTTGCATCTTGCCCACCGTTATCGGGCGTTGACGTCATTGTCCGGCCATTGACGTCAACGCCCGATTTACATCATTGACCGTAACATATATAAAAGAATAAACTGACTGACTGACTGACTGATATATCAACGCACAGCCCAAACTACTGGGTCCTTAGAGATGAAATTTTGCACAGAGGTTCCTGTTATCACGTAGGCGAGCACTAAGAAAGGATTTTATGAAAATCCTATCAAAAATGGATTTATCACATATTATCTAATTAGTGGTGACGCGCGCGAATGGATTAACGAGATTCTCACTGTCGACGTCCCTCAATTTTCCATAGAACAGCCTAATAAACCGGTGGATCTACGTTTAGAAGCGTGGATTTTCTTTAGAAAAAAAGATATACATAAATATGGGATTTATCACCTATTACCTAATTAGTAGGGAACGGGCGAACGGATTAACGAGATTCCCACTGTCGACGTCCCTCAATTTTCCATAGAACAGCCTAAACCGATGAGTCTACGTTTAGAAGCATGTGATTTTCTTTAGAAAAAGAGATATACTACATAAATATGGGATTTATCACCTATTATCTAATTTTCTAATTAGTCGTTACGCGCGCGAATGGATTAACGAGATTCCAACTGTCGAAGTCCTAAACCAGAGTGGGTCTACTGTCTAAAGACATGGAAGTTTCTTTAGAAAAAAATATATACATAATCTTCTATTTTCTATACAGTCTGCAAAATATGATTATTATTTTTATAACTGAATTCCGCGCGGCGAAGTCGCGGGCATCAGCTAGTTATACATATTATTTGGATTAATCTTGTAACAAAAATACTACAATGCTAATGAAAAATAATATAAACGCATTAGTGTTAAGCAACATAGCACCATTAATTATTACTCCTGCAGGTTTATTATCATTGCTATACACCCGTCCATATATACCAAAAGTTAATAACGAATCCACTTTGCCAATCGTTGTCATATTTACAATCAATCTTCCCTTCTCAACTTGTTTGCAAAAGTTGTACTCGGCTAACGGTTTCATATCAAACCTCAAAGTTGCTGGTTGGTTGTTCGATTTGATTTCGCTGAAATTTCCAGTGATCGAAATCCTCTCAAAAATTATAGTACCTCCAGGAGCTGCTGACTGATGACGTCGTCCACACGATTCGTTTGTATTGTTCAGACAAGCAACAATGCCACAATTTTGTACACCAATCGTTTCGTTTCTAGCTACTGTACGACAACCGTGAAAAGCTACCAGCCTAAAAATCAAAAATTTGATTCCCTGGAAAACAAACAAACCAATTCCTTACTTGTACACATAATTTTGCTGTACAGTAGTACTCGCATTAACCACAATTTCGAATAAACAACAAAACTTGCCACTACAAACATTTTCTGTAATAATATTTTTGGAAAAGTTCAACGATTGGAAGGTGTAATTTTTCATATTTTTAGTTGATGTTTTAAAAGAAGTAATGTTTGGAAATTGGTTGCCCGATGATGAAATCGTCTTGTTGTAATTCTGAAATCAAAAATTATTTAAACCGTTTCAAAAATATTCGTCAGTTGTCATATCGTACTTGACAAGAACTTGTTTTCCGTTCTCCAATTTTTGGAACATCCTGAATTATCATTTTGGAAGATCTAAAACCTGATACGAACGTTTCCGCAATTTTTCCGTCGGCTAAAAATATTCCACTACCACCGGTTCCAAATTCGGGAATATTTAAACCGGAAGCTAATAGATTAACCCCATGGGCTTTTGCATATCCATGTTGAATGCTTAGTGCTGGAACGAAAATAATGTAAATATTCGTACGACCGCAGTTAACAGTTCACCTTCTAAAAATGGTAGTTGTGAAAACCAAGCTGTTGAGAAAATAATGTCGGTAACTGACTTATTGTTCAAAACTTCCAATGCAGGGTTTTGGAACATAATGTCGTAGCAAATAAACATTCCAAAAGTTACCCCAAAATCAGTCGTAAAAGTTGAGAGATAGGTTCCTGGTTGAAACTTATGTTCGTTAAACAAATGAATTTTGCGATACCTAAAAAAAATGCCATTCAAAAATTTAGAGTTTCAAACATTGTGTAGTACAATGTACTTTGCAATAACTCTTCCTTCCCGATCGAAAGCAACGTTGACGTTGTGATACTTTGCGATCTTACTTGTGTTATCTTTTTCTATTAAATTAACCACTACATAAATTTTGTATGTCCTAGCAGAGCACGAGAGGTCTACAAGAGCCTAAAAATTTAAACTCGATTATAATAATTATGCGGTAACTTTTACTGTCATACTTGGGAATAAACCGATTTCTTATTAGAGCACGGTGAAATCAATTGATTGGCATTCGGAATTTCGGTGCTAAAATCGTTCACATTTTCGACAATACCGGTCAAGCCATCTTCAGGAAAAACAATGATTGAGCAGTTCTGCAATCAATTTTTAGTTGATAAGATAAATTCGAAAATATGTTTGCAATAGGTACCTTTTGGGCGGCGAGCTTGATGAACTCAATATATTCTTGCACATTTTCAAGAATTTTATTTGCAGGTCTACTTCCTTCTCCTTTCGTGGCATATTCGACTACCGCTGCTGAGTAAAAATTCTAAAATTTAAAATGAAAAAATAAAATAATAGTTTATTTTGGAACTTTGCCCTTATAGGTCAAACCACCATGCTATTGTTTAGTTAATTATAGCATCGCAACAGTGAATAGCCCAAAATTTGAAATTGCACTTTCAAAAGATACAAAAAATTAAAAACGTATACCTGACCGAAAACTCCAAAAATCCATATCTGAAAAACTAACAAAATTTCACACTTCATCTTAATAACAATAATTTATTTTGATCGGTTAATCTTTTATTTATTTGTATGTTTCGAGGCGATAAAATACACGAAAATACTGAATGCGCCAGCTACGCACCATCGTTAATTTCTCCGAATCGGTACTTTTCGTAATAATAACATTATCTAAGCAATTTTTTTTATCAAGTTTATGCGCAAAAAAAACAATAATATTATAAGAATGCACCAACGGACACTTATGACTTGGAATCCAGTTATAATGGTATAAAATACCAAAAACTTTAGGGGACTTTGAAACAACTGTAAATATTGTTTATCCTTCTATTCATAAAAAAAGAAAATTAATAAATATCTGTTTGATTACTTCAACGTATGGAATTACCATCCAGGCTGTCGCATGACGCATTCCTGTACATGCAGTGAATATCAATAAATTAAATAAATGCTTGCTTGCCGTTGCTGAAGATAATTTGTTTCAAATAACTTTTTGCAAGGTGGAGATTTTGACTTGAAAGGTCGACAAATATGGACAAATATCCATATCAAGAAGATTACTGGAAGATGTGATTCATTATAAACTTCTTCTTCTTTAGGTACCTATCCGATTTCGGATGTACGGCGATCCCCCCCCCCCCCGACTTAGCTAAGAAGGCTGTACCAGGGAAATGTCAATGTTAATGGGGTGGTGGTTTGCCTTCCCCTTAGTCCACAGATCAATTTTGGACTTATTTAGATCATTAACATTTTAAGGATTCTTCTTGGCAAATTACTCTCGGTGGTTTGCCATTGCCTTCCGAGGGGAGACGGTCAGAATAAAGTTCTTACTTCACTAGGATTCACTCGGATTCACTCGGATTCGAACATTATGAACTGCTCCGAGTTAAATGGTAATAACAAAGTGCTACTGGACAACGACTTACCATGATGTGAACGATGCATTAGAGGTAAAGAAGTCAATTATTAGAAAAGATAACCACAAAATCAAGGATTTCAACTGCAAGGAATCCAAAAATTAATTCAATAAGCAGATTTCATTACCTGACGCCCAAAAATATCAGCGTTATGTTTCCATACTTACTCGGCTCTCAGAACTGGATGTATAAAAACTATGACTTAATATCAAGGGAATCAAAGGACCACATTTATATTTTTATTTATTCTTTACACCCATCAAATTCAACTGATCATTCATATTTTGACGCCATATTGATGGCGTCAATGTTAATTTAATTTTACTAAATTTACTTTAATAATAATTTTACTCTGAGGGAATTCAATAAAAGTAGAAGAAACCAGCGCCAGCGTTGGTTGATTTTGAATCCTCGACGGATTAATACCATGATATGGGCCCGATCATCCCACAGAACTTAAAATATTTTCTATTTATGTGTATTAACTCGTAAGAATATTTAATTATAGTTACTAAATTGTAACTTGTATTATTTTATATTCAAGTTAAGGATTTTATACTATACCACACGTTTTTCGACCTCATATGCATTTCTTTTGGTTTATTGATGGATTTTAATCGCCATCGGACTTCAATTAGGGTATCTCAATTCATTTGTAAGTATTTAGTTTTTTTAACATTTAGTTTTTTAAAAATTTTGTTTTACATCACTTTATAATAAATTTATCTTTGCTTTTATATTATTATCATTTGATAAGTCCAAAGAAGGACGAAACAAACGTTTGTCATGATATATATACATTCAATTTTAATTTTTATTTTCCTTAACTTGAATATAAAATAATACAAGTTACAATTTAATAACTATAATTAAAATATTTACTCGGACTTGTGCCATTTTTGAGTTGGGCACACGGAGGATGATTTTAATGCTACTGCTAAATTTTTGAAATATAGTAATTGTTATCCAAAATGGACAAAGAAAAATTTACTAGATAAATACAAATTCTTAAAGTAGATTTGAACCTTAAAATCAGATAGCAGTTTCTTCAATGTAGGTTGATTTTGAATTATTTAAAATTGGTTTATTATTAATTCGTGAAAATAAATATGTTTTATTATTAATAAATTACGAATTAAGGAATAATTATAATGTTATTTGTAATTTTCTGACGAAGGTCTTAATGCAAGACCGAAAGCTCAAATATAACATTATAATTATTCCTTAATTCGTAATTTATTAATAATAAAACATATTGATTTTGAATTATAGTATATTACGCAAACATAAAATTGTGTACTCCAAACAACCCCAAGGATCGCGCTAGCCTACCCTGAAGTGGGGCTTGGACACTCTGAATGTGACATAAGAAAATATTTTTTAAATTAATACAGGAAAAACTTTTCAAGAAACAAATTTGCGTCGTTATCAATTTTGAATATCAGTGTTGTTGGTCTCTTCGAGCTTTTCTCTAATTTTATGAAAATTTTCCTTTGGAACCGGAGGCTCTGGGCTAGGGGAATACCCTCTAGCTGTAAGGATGCAATAGAACCTTTAGAAATTAATTACGATACGATGCAAATTTGATTCTTGAAAGGTTATATCCAGTGGTCGAAGTGGAAAATAATTACTGGGGGTATGGGTATTCAGGGACGTGCCTACGGGGGGAGCCCCCCCCCCCAATAATTTAAGAAATTGGAAAAAAGTTGGCAAAAATCACTAAAAATTTGGTCAAAACACTCAAAATTTGGTCAAGTTGGCAAAAGCCGCTAAACCTATAATAGGAAAAAATAGACAATTACAAAGAGTTGGCAATTTTGAATTAATTAAGTTTCGCAAATCCCCCCCCCCAAAAAAAAAAGTTGGCTGGGCCCAGTATAATCAATAATTATTTTTTCTAATAGTGTTTGAAAAAGTCTTACTTTGTGATATCCAAAAGAGTGTGGAAAAGTATTACTTTTAAGTAATTACTTTTAAAGTAATACTGTGTGGGAAAGAGAAAAGAGAAGGGAAACTAGTGCGGAAAAGAGAAAGTTCGACAATGTCGATCGCAACATGGAATAACAGCTCCATAAAGTTAAGCTTTGCACCAAATTTAAAAAAACCTGCGATCACTAACCTATATTCTTTTGTAACTGATCACACTGATCATGATCATTAATATAGTGTACCAAAGTACGGTTGGTAGTCAATAATACCACGGCTACCAACCGTCAAATTTAAATATTATAATGAGATAACCATGGTTTATGGTTTTTTCTAATAGTGTTTGAAAAAGTCTTACTTTGTGATATCCAAAAGAGTGTGGAAAAGTATTACTTTTCCGCACTAGTGCGGAAAAGTAATACTGTGTGGGAAAAAGAAAAGAGAAGGGAAACTAGTGCGGAAAAGAGAAAGTTCGACAATGTCGATCGCAACATGGAATAACAGCTCCATAAAGTTGAGCTTTGCACCAAATTTAAAAAAACCTGCTATCACTAACGTATTTTCTTTTGTAGCTGATCACACCATAGATCACTGATCATGATCATTAATATAGTGTACCAAAGTACGGTTGGTAGTCAATAATACCACGGCTACCAACCGTAAAATTTAAATATTATATATATTTTCATAAAGTATATAAAATTATTTTAAATTAGGTATAAAAAGTATGTTGTTGGTTCTTTTTCAAAAACTATTAGAAAAAATATTGTTCGATACGCGTGGAAAAGTATCTTTTTCGCAGTAGTATCGAAAATATCTATTTTCTAACTTGTATCGAAAATATCTATACTATGCTACTTAACCCGTAACTACTACTAGTTCATTGAATAACATGATAATTTGGATCCTGAGGACCCGATAGTAGTAGTTACGGGTTAAATGTGTTTCCAAATCACTTCATATACCGAATTATGTTTTATTTATTGCCTTTTTAGACATCTGGTGTAATCCGTATCCCGTCTTCCTGAGGTAATGATGTAATAAACAGCATAATAATTAAATTAATCATTCCGTAGCATAAAAATAAGTTGAGATACGTAAAAGTACGCGTCTCGTGATGCTAAATAAGTTAGGGTGCGTTTCTGCAATTTGAAAAAAGTGGGGGTATGCCATACCCCCGCATACCCCCTCACTTCGACCACTGGTTATATCGTTACTTACTTAAAGCGTTGTTAAAGCTGGGAGGTTCATACCCCCTCCCCGAGACCCCGATTCATGACAAAAATTTCAAAACATTAGGACAAAAATTGACAACAATGCAAATGTAATCCATAAAAGTAAAGTTGTTATTTACTTACAGTTGGGAGAATACCCCCAAAACCTCCGAGTTTTAGGGGTCGTCACACTACAGTATGATCGGTGGCGGGGGTTAATCAAATGCGACTTTCGTATAAAAAATCCCTGTATTATTGGGATTTGGAAAAAAATTATGCTCCATTATGTTTTCACATTTTGTATAAAACTTTATTTTTACAATGACACAAATTTATTTAAAAAGAAGATCACATCGAGTAAGGTCTGTATTCGAATAACTCGAGTAGTTTTTTTTGTGCAACTCGAGTTGGCGAGTTTTAAATGCGCACGCAAACTGCACAAGCACAAATAATTTTATAAACGAGACGAATGCAAAGCAAAATTATTATTAGTTTTTTACTACATGATTTGCCTTTTCAAATACTCACAAGTCGCGACTCATAAAAAAGGTTAATGATTAAAAATTAATAATTTTTAATGTTATTTTAATTATTAATGATACAGAGTGCGCGCGCAGACGATTAAAATTACTCGAGTATTAACTCGAGTTGAAAATATTTCGAATTCGATTTACTCGAGTTTAAAAAGTATTCGACTCGTCACATCACTACAAATAATAAACTAAGCTCTGACAGGCTTGGAAACGTAAGAGCTTTAGTCCAGTCATTATAGCATCAAAATAGGGGTGTTTGTTGCAAAAGGTGGCGTAGAAGATTTTATTTTTTTAACTTGTATATATGGGTGCCAACATGTAAAAAACAAAAATGCTAACACGGGCGACCTCGGGAGAACTTTTGGCCTCCAAAAAACCTCCAAATTTTAGGACTTTTCTTCCTTTTTTGTCCATAACTCCTAAACGGTGCATCCTAGCAAAAAGGCAACAGTATAACAAATTAAAGATTATTTAATTCTGCGTCGAATGACTACCACAACTTAATAATTCGGTCTAGTGATATGGTCAAAAACCACGGTCAAAAAACGACTACTTTTTCCAACATTGTCGAAAACTTAGATAGAGTACTATATATGAGTCTGTAGTTTGGAGATGAGTACTCTATGAGAAAAACCCATGAAATAAAAATTATTGAGCGTCAAATTCTACCTCCAATGAGTATCAACATTTTTAAATTCGGTCAAGTACACCTCTCCAATTTGGCAATCTCCCAATTGGCAAATGAATGTGCCTATGAGTAATAACTAGAGAGAATAACTAGAGACATTATTTATTGCAAAAGGTGGCGTAGAAGATTTTATTTTTTTAACTTGTATATATGGGTGTCAACATGTAAAAAACAAAAATGCTAACACGGGCGACCTCGGGAGAACTTTTGGTCTCCAAAAAACCTCTAAATTTTTGGACTTTGCTTCCTTGCTTGTCCATAACTCCTAAACAGTGCATTCTAGCAAATAAGCAACAATATAATAAAAAAGATTATTTAATTCTGCGTCGAATGAGTACCACAACTTAATAATTCGGTCAAGTGATATGGTCGTAAACCACCGTCAAAAAACGACTACTTTTTCCAACATTGTCGAAAACTGAGATAGAGTATTATATATGAATCTGTAATTTGGAGATGAGTACTCTATGAGAAAAACTCATGAAATAAAAGTTATAGAACATCAATTTCTACGTCCAATGAGTACCAACATTTTTAAATTCGGACAAGTAGACCTCTCCAAATTGGCAATCTCCCAATGTCCGACAATTGGCATAAGGAACCCATGAAACTGAATCGGTCATTCCAAAATCTCTGATTGCCAATTTCGAGAGGTATAAGAGAGAGTAGGGGAATGGTGCGCACTTTAGCCAAAATAGCTCTTGTAGTAAGTAGATTACATCTAGCGTAAGTTTAAAAACGTTAAAGTTAGCGTTAGTGATTCTACTTTAAATATGTAGAATAATATTTAAAGAAAATCAAAGTATAAAACCATGATGTTGCGAAATATCCAAAACTGCATTTGCGCACGATTCCCCAATCTAGAGGGTAATCATGCGCATGCAGTTGGGTAATGGTGCGCGTTAAAACTAATGTAAAGAAAACAATTCTTAATTTCAAACAAATATTTAATAGTCTTCTTCAGCCTACCCTAGTCCACTCCTGGACCATGGGCCTCTCCACTCTCCAGTAATGGAGGTTTTGGCCATAACTCACCACGCTGGCCAGACGGGTTGGTGAGTAGTCCGCATATCGAGTATTGGACTATAGTTGTTTTACATCCAGTAGCAGCTTGCTAGGCTAACCTTCAGATGTGCCTATAGCCCTGTATTTTTGTTAACGGTGGCAATTCGTCAACTTAGGGGAAAATATAAAATGAGTTTGCATTTATTTGTATATGGGGTAATCATGCGCATAAATGCGTACCATTCCCCCTTAACCGTTGACAATTTAACCTTATCAATAGATAAAAAACTAATCAGGTAACTTGAAGAATAACGTGCATAACATATGCAAAACTCAATACGTTTTCAGAAAATAATTACTTCAAATCAATTAAATAAGAATTACGGACTCATCGTCTTGTTTTTGGTACGTAAAAAATTACAAAAATTAACCCAACTTTTTATAACGTACCACCATTACTTTTACATATAAACATTTTATATGAACGCTAGCTTAAACCGTTTAAATATACACGTACGAGATACCAGCATTCGTTATACTCGCGAAATCAACCGCGAAATATGAAATACGTTGATGCGCACGATTACCCACTGCGCACCATTCCCCCACTCTCCCTTACTTGTCCGAATTTAAAAATGTTGATACTAATTGGACGTAGAATTTGATCTTCTATAACTTTTATTCATGAGTTTTTCTCATAGAGTACTGATCTCCAAATTACAGACTCATATATAATACCATAGAATATAAGATTTACAATAGAAGGGAAACTTCCATGTTAAAAGTTTAGACAGTCTTAAACTGTCTTATCGTTGCGCCCCCTGGGTGTCATGGGTCAACTAATACGTATCTTTACATTTTATTCCACTATATTTAAATTTAAATTGCACAAATTAACTATTTTTCACTGTTTTAATTTGATAATCGTCTTAAAATTCCAATTTATAGGATATTCTATGATAATAGGTAATGTTATTCTGTACTTTTCTAAATAATTATTTAAACAGCGCCATCTTAAGAAAATCCGCCAACTAAAATACCATTAATATCAAGGTCTAATATTTTCCTATGAAGTTTCTACACCGTGTATAATACTCTATCTCACTTTTCGACAATGTTGGAAAAAGTAGTCGTTCTTTGACCGTCGTTCTTTGACCGTCGTTTTCGACCATATCACTTGACCGAATTATTAAGTTGTGGTACTCATTCGACGCAGAATTACAGAATCTTTAATTTATTATATTGTTGCTTTTTTGCTTAGGATGCACTGTTTAGGAGTTATGGACAAAAAAGGAATAAAAGTCCAAAAATGTTGAGGTTTTTTGGAGGCCAAAAGTTCTCCCGAGGTCGCCCGTGTTAGCATTTTTGTTTTTTACACGTTGGCACCCATATATACAAGTTAAAAAAATAAAATCTTCTACGCCACCTTTTGCAACAATGTCTCTAGTTATAATAACTCATGACCGTGGTTTTTGACCATATCACTAGACCGAATTATTAAGTTGTGGTACTCATTCGACGCAGAATTAAATAATCTTTAATTTATTATACTGTTGCCTTTTTTGCTAGGATGCACCGTTTAGGAGTTATGGACAAAAAAAGAAGAAAAGTCCTAAAATTTGGAGGTTTTTTGGAGGCCAAAAGTTCTCCCGAGGTCGCCCGTGCTAGCATTTTTGTTTTTTACATGTTGGCACCCATATATACAAGTTAAAAAAATAAAATCTTCTACGCCACCTTTTGCAACAAACAATGTCTATAATGACTGGACTACTTAGATTATGTGTAATTTTGTTTATTTTTATTTTTTTGGAATTTTGTTATTAATGTGCAATCTATGGAGACGGTCGGAGCATAATAGTCACGCGAGTTGACTATGAACGCTATATGCCCGGTTCCAATCCGGGTGAAGTAAGAACTTTATTCTGGCCGTCTCTCTGGTCCTCCAGGTTGGGGGTCGGGTTGATGGGCCAGCTCCTCATCACCTGTAAAGAAAACAAAAAAGCTCATGGAACCATGACCAAGTCTCGCAAGAGACCTGGCAAATGGGAACGGATACGCAGTTAAACTGTAGCTTGATGTGTTGTGAGGTGTTTACTTACCTTGCAATGCAAAAAAGCAGTCCTAATAGATATATTTGCAATCTATAAAATATATTTGTGGTCAGTGAATGAGCAGTCGGTAGCGGAAATCTCGTTAATCCATTCATGAGAGTTAGTAGTGGTCACAGGCCCGTAGCCAGGATTTCATTTGGGGGGGGGGGCACTTGTAAAAAACCTTTTGTAAAATGTAAAATTTTCTGTTGTTCCCCTTCCATTTTCTTTGTCTTTTCAACATTTCGGGGGGGGGGCACGCACCCCCCTGGCTACGGGCCTGAGTGGACATATTATAACGAATAAGATACGACACTTGTAGTGCCCCCTTTTATTAATTTAGATTAAATCAGAATCGTCTAATAAATTCTGAAAAAATTGTTATTTTCATTATTATTATTTTTATATAAAAAAAAGGTTCCACAAGGAATCTAAATTCTTGCTTGTTTAATTCCAATTTTATTATTATTTTATAGACATAAAAATTTTAAATTACTGAATTGTTTTCGTCAAGTTCGATATTAGAGAAATAAGGGGGTCTTTGATTTGTGACCATCGGAAGTTCGGGGAGGGGGGGGAGCGACGATAGTGGCCAACAAATGGGCAATGAGAATCAAAAAATCGGAAAAAATTTTAGATGTCCATTATGGACGACCTCTTGGGAAAACTTCTTATACGAAAATAACAGATCCACTTAATTTTATTTTTTATAAATTATAATGTAAGAAACTGGAAAGAACATTTAAAAAATGTAATAAAATGCAAGTGCTTGTAAAGTATTTTCCTCCAAAATTTATAAAAAGAAAATAAGTGCAAAACCGGGGTCTGGAGTACCCCTCCTCCCCGGCTAGAGGAAAATAACCTACATAATATTATACATTTTAGTTTTACATGTTAATTCTATCACATTTTTTAAACGTTTATTCCATTTTGTAAAGCTAAAGTAAAATAATCTCAATTTAACTAATAAAACACAAGCAATTACAATTTATTTCTTTATTTCGAATTGTAATATTTCGTAACTCTAAAGACAATTTCTGATGTTACTAATAAATTTCTCAAAATTCCAATATTTAACAAAACATTTTATAAAAAAACAGATGAAAAAAAAAGATGAAATAGAAAACAATGAAATAAAATTACAATTTCGTTCTAATATGTAAAATTCAACTAACAACCGCACTTTTCAAGAGCAATTAAGTGTGCATTTACAATGCTGATACTTTAAAGGTGCTTTATAAATTTGTTCTAATGTTAACGAGTGCTCGAGTAGCTTTCTTTTCTAAAATTCAGCACCTAAGAAAAGCATAAATTTGTACCTAATTTATAAGCAAAGTTGTGCTTCTTAAGGTTTCGAGTCAATTACCAACTTCTGATTACTGTTAAAATTGAAATAATGAAAGTTAAGATGGGTGTATTCTCCAGAGTCGTCATTAATTCGGGTAAATTTAAAACCTTTCATAAGGAATGCTATGTAAACAGTCTTGTAAATAAAAAGTCTTTTGGGAATGTGAAAATCTAAAGGCCGCCTAATTTTTTTATGACCTCACTAAATCCCACTTGTTTAAAGAGTCGTCGGTGCATAATTTCATTTTTATTTGAGCATTGGGTACTGCAAAATCAACTCCTAAACATGTCCCACGAGCAATATTGTATATTGGAGAGTTACTCTAAAAAAAAATATATTAATATCAAAAAATATCTAAATTCTAATAAACGTACTTGTCCCTTATGTTTCCATTCTTGGTTTCCACCCATTTCGTGACACTTGTACAAATATGGAGACGCTTGACCGGATTGCAAGCAAAGCAACTGTGACAGCACCAATTCACTTTTATCGGTTTCGTACCAAATCTACAACAAAATTTAATTTTTAAAAATTTCCCTCTTTTTATCAAAAACTAACCTGTGCTTTTGTTCGTAAGCAATTTCTCAGCAATAAACTGCTCCCCTTGGTTTTAATATCCTTTTTACTTTGAATACACAAACTGCTATTACTCAGTTTCAACTGATATTGATCCACATAATTCCTTTTCCTACTCTGCCAAGGTTGATACTTATCTTGCACAAGAGCCGACCACTTATTCTTTAATTTAGCATCATCATCCGTCGGTAAAGTTAACTCAGGATACACGTTCTTGACATACCAATCAAAATCGTAACACTTCAACTCTTTCCGTAAGTGAATTCTTGATGACACATCCCCGTAGTTAATATTTCTTGCAGCAGGTTGTTTCATGAAAAAGTAATCCTTATAATCGTCCAACCAAACCTGAGCAACTCTCAACGAGTTGCGGAGCATTGTATCCTTTCCATTGGGGTCCCCATATGGTCTTCTCTGCCTAAATACATGTCCGACCCTACTACATGGAATAATTTCAATTCTTCCACCACACATCCAAATTCTGAAAGAAATTTCCAAGTTTTCGCCACCCCATATTTCCATCCCAGCGTCATATTCGCCCATCTTCGTAAAATAATCTCTGTTTATTGCAAAAAGACCGCCTGCCATTGTAGGTGACTTTATTGGTTTCACAAAATCTCCTCCTGTTGCCAAGGATCCTATAGTTTACATTGTTAAAAATCAGTTATGTTTTATTTAATTAGCAATAAAGATTATTATTATTAAAATTGTCTAATAAGTGTTAAGTTACAAGTTGAGGTTGTTAGGCTGACTGCAGACGAAGTGCTTTTATGCAGATCCGTGTTTAACCGGATGTAAAGTTCAACTGATTATAATATAATTTCATTAAATTAAAATATGCAAATAAAAAATATATACAAAGTAGAGAGCAGCCATGATTAAATTTTTTTAAAGGGGTGTAGTAATACAAAGTTTGGAAACCACTGCCTTAGCTCTTAAAAGATAAAGAATTATCAAATAAAAAATATAATTATATTACCTACCAGTGGGTAAATTTTCCCATTTGAAGTGTAAACCCCAGTTAAATCCACCCCTGACTAGTGGGCTAGAAGTGTAACGAAACGTATCAGCATTAATGATGTCAATAACAGGAGTAACTACACTCGCATTGCTCTGCTTAATCCGAGACAACAAGGGTTGAATCCAATTCACATTTACTTCTATGTGACTATCCAAAAACACCAAAACCTGTCCCATAGCTCTTCGGGCACCAAACATTCTCGCCCTTATTAAACCCTCCCTCTGTTCAGTCTTAACCAACTTAACGTGACTCTTCAATTCATCATTATTTTTAATTAAATTGGTTAAATTTGAATGCAAACCTTCGAAATCGCTGTAATCATCGATAAGAATGATTTCTTTCAAAAGGTACGAAGGAGTCCTATCCACAATTGAGTACAACGTCCTTATTAGGGTTGTCAAGTGTTCATTATAAAAACAAATAATCACCGAGGCTGAAGGTAAATCGGCAGGATACACAACATTTTCGCAACTAAAATATTTCAACAATCATATTTCAGTTCCTTTATTTTAAGGATAACTTACAGTTTGTTTCTTGTGTCGGGCACCACACGCCTATAACCCAATTTATCGCTGATGAGGACATTAAACGAATACATTTTGTAACCATCTTTGTGTAACTGTTGTTCCTTGACGGTCTTAACCAAACCAATTTCGTTTAGCACTGTAAAATAAAATCAAGTCATTTAATAATTCGTTAACAGGTAGTTAAATTATACCGTCATGGTTCTCCTTATGTGACAACGATTGTAGAGATTTTAAAAGTTTGTTGCTATTTTTGTAATTTTCATTGGATGGATTTTTAAGCTCTGACTCAAAATCTAAGACGCTGTTGGATAATATTGCGTTTCTGTTACTATAGCGCTTGAAACTGCTAGGAGCCAGTGTCGTATTGAGATCATTAGCTGTAGTTACTTGCCAGTACAGGTACAAAGAAATCGACCAGGTGATCGAAGCAAAGAAAATTCCGTACAAAAACGATTTGTTGAGATTCATTTTTGATTTTTGTTAGAACGAAAAATTCAAGTCATTTTGGAACAACTTGACGTTTTAGGTTAGGTTATTTGTTTATGGTTATGTTATGTATATGGTTCAATGATATGGTTCATTGATATGGTTGACTGACAGTTTGCGACCAGTGCCGTCCAATTATAACTTGGTGGGTGAAGTCTTTTGAAAGGATTATTTTTTTAATAGGAATTTCACTGCTTAATAGACCTTTATTTGTGAGTAATATAGGCTATTATAACATTACGTTATCGTTACGTGATCTACTGTGACTAAAAGATTAATTAGTGTTACATAATAAAGATGGATTAACGAGATTCCCCACAAATACAGAACATAATATTTTGATAGAACATAGTTAGCATAGGACATAGGGTGTACAAAATTTCGATATCCACTAAATATGACTAATTAATTATTATAGTGATGTGTAATATTAGATTAACGAGATTCTAGTACTACAATCAGGAACCGGAAATTTCGACTTCCTTTCTTATTACTCTTTAACGCAAATTGCTCTTATTTGGGCCACTTGCCCCGCTGATCTACGAATGGAATGGTAGACAGACCAGCT
This sequence comes from Rhagonycha lutea, assembly GCA_958510855.1. Taxonomy (NCBI): domain Eukaryota; kingdom Metazoa; phylum Arthropoda; class Insecta; order Coleoptera; family Cantharidae; genus Rhagonycha; species Rhagonycha lutea. The sequence continues at coordinate 99,281,565 of OY294036.1, forward strand.
AAGGGAATACACCCCCGTCCAGTGCCAGAGCATGGGTCGCGCGGACGCGGTTCGTAGGTTCTTCCGTTGGCTCAGGCGATCAATTGGCAACTAACTAAGAAAAAAAAAACCTTTCGGGCGCCAGTCCTCTAAATAAAATACGGAAGTAAATAAGAGTTGATTTTATTTAAGAAAACAAAGTTTAGATAAAGATGGGGTTGACAATATTTGATTCCAAAACTCCAATAGGAGACACAAAACATACAACAAATCAAGTAAAATCCAGGATAACCTGAAGGGATACCCTGGGACAATCAAATAAAAAATAAAAAACAGATGAGTTGCTATCTGAAAACAACTCACAAAAATAATCCGCGCATCCAGGAGATTGCCCAACGCAGCCATAAAACGTTGGTAAAAATTGACTGCAAATAACACATTCGCAAGAGATATCATCAAGTAAAATTAAATACAGCAATTGCTTTCTAACTTACCCTTCCACCTCAATCCGTCCGATTCAACATCTCAATTCTTTTGGAACCTCTGGAATATTAATGGTTCATCGTTTAAACTGAGTTTCAGGTGTACAGCTAAAAATAACAAAAACTGCACAATTAAACAAGAATCAATTCACCTGCGAACAGTATAGCATCTCAATGTCGATGTAAATAATTAAGAAAAGCTAATCCCTTAAATGCGCTTCCAAAAAAACTAATTAAATGGTTTTCCAGCCATACGATGTATGGTATATGCGCCGACTTTAAAAAAATCTTTCGGGTGCTTGAGTAAATTGGAAAAATAATGCGAGCGAAGCGAGCAGCGCCAAGGGCGCGCGCCGCAGGCGAAAATTTTTCGGGGAAATGGGCGTGGTCACCTTTGTTTTGAGTATTTTTATTTCTATTTTAAATTTTAATTGTTGATAAGCAATTAATTTCACTAACTTGATTTCCGCTAAAAAAATTACAAACGGGATATTTTAAAAATATTAATTAAAAAAAATTTTATTAAAAATAGGAAACCGCATTCCTTAGGGTTAAGGGTGCCACCTATAAGCTTAAGACGTATACTAGCGAAACTATTGACATTTCGCGGGTGAAAATTGACAGATTTAAATTGAGAACAAGAAAATTAAGTTTTTAAAAATCTCATCTTTTAATAAATTTAACTAAAAAAAACTAAAAAAAAAATTCAAAACATTCAAATTTATTTGACTCTAATATTTCTACAGAATACAGAATTGACAAAATTCAATAAGCTCAAGACTTCCAAATAAAGTATGAGTATAGTGGTAAAGGGTGCAAAGTTCCGTCGGGTGCTCCGCACCCGACAAATCTCTCCGTCGGGTGCTCAGGCCCCGGAGCACCCATGGAGTCGGCGCCTATGTACGTCATTGGTGCTGTCCTAACCGCTAGAGATGGAATAGTGGTATAGGCTCACGCTACCGCTGCGACAAGAATCTCTCGATGTTGGAATGGAGCTCGCACGTCTTCCCAAAAAGTACGGATAAATAGTCAAAGGAGACGGCCAAAGTGACAAACTTATCACACCACTTCCTAATCAAAGGCGCAAAACTGCGGTGAAGCTGGGGATAAACGAATGTTGATCAGTCCTGCCCTCTCCATTGATCTCATACAGGAATGGTGAACCCAAAAACGAAATCCCAACATCAGTAAAAATGGCTGGCACAGATGGTTCGACGCAGGAATCAAGGTTATCACCAGTGGAAACAAGATAACCAAACTGCTGGCCCATATCCATACAAATAACCATATGGTTGGTGGATAAAAACAGCCAGATGGACAATCGGGCTATACTGATCACCATGTGCACCCGCTCAGAAAACCATAATTAAAATTGGAAACCAAAAATTGACGTCACAGAAAATTAACGTGGTAGTACGAAAAAGCTAAAATTTAGTAAAGTCAAACCTCCGCTCATGATAGAAAATAATGCAATCTTACCCACAAATGTAGCACAGAAGGTAAAATAAAAAAAGATCACTTCAATAAACTAACAATTTGTGGCTTTTAAAACATAAAATTGCACAAACGTAAAATGAAACTTGCACTTTTCATAAAGATAAGCGAAGAATGAAATTTTGATAAATTTTCGAAATTTAATACGATTGCGCGTGTTTGAAACGCACACAGGGTGATGCATAGATTTCCGCCAAAATATAATAATAGCATTTGAAATGCTACAACTCTATGTAGACGACATCCTGACTGCATCTGATGAGGTCGACAGATGGGTTCTAAATGGGTTAGAGGGCGTTGTAAGTTCCACCGATCACAATTTAAACTAAGGCTGGGAATTTTTAACATTTTTGTATTCGAATATTCGTTCAAGAAATCACAAGAATATTCAAATTATTCGAATATTCGAATATTCAAATTACTCGAATATTCGAATAATCATATGAATAATTTGAATATTCGAATAATTTGAATAGTGCCGTTGAGAAAATATTCATATTCGAATAGTTGATTATATTCGATTTTGATTCCCAGCCTTAAGGCGAAGCATCACCACGTGACTAAATATTGGTGTAAAACGTTCTTTAAAAAGATTTGTTAAACATGTTTTTCAAGAAATATTTAGATATTTTTGGAATTTTAAAAATTCAGCTTCGTAGCTCAATAGAATAATCGTTTCTGTAAACTAAAGTATTACAATAATTGTCTTTATTACTACATTTGAAAAGAAATTTGACATTCCTTTTTTTGAAAATTTTGAATATTGGAATTCGAGATTTCTTTAATATACGTATTACTAAATAGAATTACCAAAAGTTGACAGTATCAAGAAACAATTATTCTATTGAGCTACGAAGCTGAATTTATAAAATTCCAAAAATATATAAACATTTCTTGAAAAACATGTCTAACGAATCTTTTTAAAGAAGGTTTTACACCAACGTGGTGATGCTTCGCCTTAAGGGTCCTGTTCGCAATGCCCGTGTAAAATGGCCTTTAAAATGCTTTGTAAAGCATATTTTCCAATAAAAGTTGAAATATCTTGGTCGGTTTTAAAAAGCAGCTCTATAGCGGAATAGAATAATTTTTTCTTGATACTGTCAACTTTTGGTAATTTTATTTAGTAATAGGTATATTAAAGAAATCTTTAATTCCAATATTCAGAATTTTCAAAAAAAGGAATGTCAAATTTCTTTTCAAATGTAGTAATAAAGACAATTAAAAATACTTTATAGTTTCCAGAAACGATAATTCTATTGCGCTAAAGAGCTGAATTTTTAAAATTCCAAAAATATTTAAACATTTCTTGAAAAACATGTTTAACGAATCTTTTTAAAGAACGTTTTACACCAATATTTACTCACATTATGAACAGGACCCTTAATTTAAACTCGCCGGCGCCGCTTCACAAGTTATTTCTCCAGGACCGTAATTTACCTTATCTAATAAATAATAGATCGTTGGTATTATTATATCTACAGACTGATAAAGAGGGGGGGATATAAAATTAAACGGTTATACTGATTGGCGAGTTGAAAAGTTAACTGACTTTTAAGTTAGTTAAATAGTATTTGGTTAAATGGACATTAACCCATTTATTATGAAATCAACCTTTAAAATTTAGATCATGCATTTTAAGCTACGAGAGTAGCCAATTAACGATATTGTTAATTTAATCATGCCTCAATAGTTTTTTGTAGCGCGCATGAATGGATTAACGAGAATTTTGCTAAAATTTGAAAATTTAAATTTTTACAGCAAAAAGGAATTAAAAAGATAATTTAAAGTTAAAAAAAACCGAAACTACGAATTTTTTCTTGTTCCGCCACTGTGCTATAAATAATTTTACCACTTTTAAATTAAAAGTTTTAATTATTTATTGTCATGTAGGAATTTTGTCTATGACACATAAAGATTGAATTAATAGTCGTTAAATAATTATTATTAACCTGATTAACCAGTTTTTTAGCCCCAAGATTAAAAAATTAAAATCAGGCGAGCCCCCTCCACTTTGAACAAATACACCAGTGCTTCAAAAATTGCAAAATTTTGGAAGTAGTTTTTCATTGATTTTGATTTTTTATCGAGCGAATCGTTGAATAAACGCTTTAATTATGTTTTAGTTTCATAATTTTCACAAAGTAAAATCTCAGAACAAAGAAATTAATCGATATTAATTATTAGCAATTTTGAACGGTTTGACAACTTCCCTGGTGGAAATCGTATTTAATAGTTGGTATTGTAGTGACAACTAGTATTGTTCAAATTCATATTTGTCCGTTAAAATTCAACAGTTTCTTGTAGTTGTGGATTAATTTTAATTAATTAAAATATATTAAGTGTTGCAATAAAACATCGGAAATGTCAACAAAACGCGATAGGGAAAAATCTCAAGCTATACAAGTTTTTGTTAGATCGAGGTAAGAACTCAGACGAAGTATTTTCTTTTCTTTGTGTATAAATATGTACAATTTGAAATTTAACGAATGTGACAATTTGTTTAGACCCCTTAACACACAAGAAAAGGAAAACCGACAGATTTCTTGTATTGATATCTTAAGTTCAAAAGAACTTTCGGTAAGACAGCAACATGGACGCAAGTATGCTTTTGATCGAGTGTTTGCTTCTCACGTCAAACAAGTAGACGTTTATAATTCCGTAGTTCTTCCATTTATAAGCGAAGTTCTTGCTGGATACAATTGCACGGTATTTGCATATGGACAAACTGGTAGTGGTAAGACGCATACAATGGTCGGTGATCCGAGATCGAATTTTGAAGTACCGTGGCAAGATGTAAGTTATTGTTTTAATAAAAGGAAAGATTCTGACTTAGGTTCTTTACGGTAGGATGACTTGTCAGGTATTGTGCCACGTGCAATGGCAAATTTGTTTGAAGAACTGCACCTGACCCAACAGGAGCACACCGTACGGATTTCTTACATAGAATTGTATAACGAAGAGGTTTATGATTTGTTAAGTGAAACTGATGAAAATGCTCGAATTCGGTGAGGATATGATAAATTTATAAAAGAAAATTTTAACACAATTTGTTTATTTATCTAGATTATTTGAAGATCAAAATCAGAAAGGTTCTGTGATAATTCAGGGAATAGCACAAGCAACGGTTGTAAATAATAAGGATATAAAAAAGATTTTAGACAAAGGTCAAGAGAAAAGACGTACAGCGGCAACTCTAATGAACAGCCAGTCTAGTCGGTCACATACTGTTTTTACAATTACCGTTCACACTCGTGAAACTACAGTTGAAGGAGATGTGTTAGTGAAAACTGGTAAATTAAATCTGGTGGATTTAGCTGGAAGTGAAAATATCAGCAGGTCTGGCGCTGTTGAAAAGAGGGCTCGAGAAGCTGGAAGTATTAATCAGTCTTTGCTAACACTGGGACGTGTGATTAAATCGTTAGTCGAACGTTCTGGTCATGTTCCATACAGGTAAGAATTTTTTATACATTGGACCGCTTTTATAGCAATTTTTTCATAGCTTTTTTTAAACGTAATTTACTATGGTAATTTATAAATGGGTCATTCCACCAAATAATATGTTTTTTAAAGTGTGACCCTCTGCGGATTTTTTTCAAATTTTGTGGAGTTTATTCTCTGCATAAAAATAATTCTCTCTCACTGATGGCTGGTTTCAGCAACAATATGGGGCAGTGGTAAACTCAGCCGCTTAATGGGGGCTCGGATTAAAATTAAGTTAACCCAGATCAAATATGAACTAATAGAAATCGTTTTTATGACTTGTGTGTTTATTTTATTATATAAACGGGTCGTTTTATACCTATTAGCATTGCGCGAATTGTTGATGTCATTTTTTGGATTATCGGATAATTCAATTAATCTTGTCGACAAAATGCTATATAGGTAAAAACTTAAAGTCAATTATAACCAAATCCATAACTGTACGTCACTGATGAGATCTAACAAGATCGAAACATGTCTGTCGTTGTTGTGGTTTGGTTATAATTGACTTATTTTCGAATTTTTACTTCTAGTCGTTTTCCATTGGTTCATATTTGATCTGGGTTAACTTAATTTTAATCCGAGCCCCCATTAAGCGGCTGAGTTTACCACTGCCCACAATATGTTATAGTTAATCTCTGATTAAGTTAATCCAGATCAATATGTGAGAACTATTATGAATTTACTATGAAAATTTGCTATTCTAGTGGGTCACCTTGCATTTAAAAACACTTAAATCTAAAATGTAAATTTTTTTCTATTTAGAGAGTCAAAATTAACTAGAATACTTCAAGATAGTTTAGGTGGGCGTACGAAAACATCCATCATAGCTACAATATCGCCTGCCATCTGTAACTTAGAAGAAACTCTAAGTACATTAGATTATGCACATAGAGCACGGAACATAACAAATCGACCAGAAGTAAACCAACGCATGTCCCAAAAAGCTGTAATGGGTCAATATCTTGACGAAATAGAAAAATTACGTAAAGACTTACAAGCATCTCGTAGTGGCAGTGGTATTTACCTAGCCCAAGAAAATTACGAACAGTTGATTGCTGATAACGATAACGACAAACAAGAATTAAGTCTAAAAATTCAACATATTCGCGATTTAGAAAAATGCTTAAAGGAATTGGAAGCCGAGCGAGACGAAATCCGATTAGATTGGAGTAAAATAAATGAATCGTTTGAAAAAACAAGTGAAGAGCTAAACGTTTGTCGTGACAGGTTAGTCCAAACCGAAAATGAAAAAGATCAGCAAGAGTTCTTAGCAAATCGTTACGAAGAAAAAGCGGGCCAGTTGTATGACGAAGTTCAAAGTTTGGTCACAAAGATGAAGACTTCGAAAAATATCGATGCCGCCTTACGTGAGAAAATAGGAAAACTGTACACAACAGCAAAAGAAAACCGCAATAGTGCCAAGCAAATGAGTAACATAATTAATAGTAAATTTGAAGATATATGTGATGATTTAACAAACTTTAAAAAAGACTGCCAAGTACACAACGATCATGTGTGCGGTAGTCTCAACAATATTCAAAATAAGCACGATAGTTACTTTGATATGAACGAGGTGTTTATGGACAGCATTTTGCACCATTGGAAAAGTTATGCAACTTCACAGCAACGCTTTGCCGACAGTAACCAAACCAATTTTGAATCATGTTTGCAACAGTTTGTTATTTCTTGCAATAATCATGTAACGAAAATAAGGAAACACAGGGAAGAAGAACATTCACTTGTTAAAAATTTAAGGGTTGTTGTGGAAGAGAAAAATACTATGCAAATTCAAAATTTTAACAAGATGACCTCACAGGTAATGCTTTTGTATCATTTAAACATAAATAAACATGTTTTCCAGCTATTTAGTAATTAACAGCTAACAGTATATTTTTTGTCACAGTTAGAAAATTCTCATCAAACAATCACTAATGTGTGTCAACATTTTAAAGAAGATTTTGGTAATCACACAAATGATTTATTAACTGACGTATCCAAATTGAAGGTTTCCACAGAAAAGCAAATTGCTGAGAAAGAAATGGAAGAACAAATTGCCCTGGGTCAGGTCCGTACATACATTTTTTGTTTCCTTCCTTTTCCTAAAAGTAAATTTTAGGAAGCAATTAAAGGGATGCAAAAAACACTAGAAACTTTACACAGCAATTTTGCAATGTTGCAAAATTCTTGTAAAGCATCGAAGGAAGAAAATTGTACAAATTTAACCACTGTTAACCTGGTGGAGAGTGGAATTAAAAATTTATGTTCGATTAATGACACAGAGATACAGAAAATTATGGATACTGATGGGGAAAGCTTTTCCCTCTTGAAGAAATCGCTTGACTATGCACAGAGCAACGAGGTAAGAAATCCGAAACGTATTAATTAAAAATCTGATTTAAAATTGATGCTTTCCGAATTAAAGCTGGAAATGGTGTAGTTTTGTTTTTATAAATATAAAATAATTTTTGCTAGGTTTCGAATAAACACAAGCAAACAAAGCTCTTGGATGATTTCGAATATAATAGTGCCAGAATAGGTGAAACAGTGGAAGAAGCATTGGTTACAAATATTGACATGCAAAAGGACATATTGTTGGAAAAAAATAGGAACGTATTCAAATCAGATAATTTGGAATTAGTGGTAAGGAACTGATATTTTATGATTTTCTGTACCTACTCCAATGGTTCTTTTAGAAATACGGTAATGATTTATCCAATTATGTTGTACAACAAAATATCAAAGTTAAGAACACTGCATCAGAATTGAATTCGAACGTGACTGAAACACATACTTGTGTACAGAACTTTGCTGAACACACAAGTCAATTTGAAAATCAGTTGTCGAAAGATTTATCTGAATGCCAGGACACAGTTGCCACCTTTACAAACGTAAATTACAAAGAAATTGTACCGAGTGGGGATACTCCGGTGAAAATGAAATATTATTGTCCTAATTTTAATCCTCCTACCCCAAAGGAACGCATTTTAGGGCGATTTCAAGAGAGATTACGTGTAAGTGATAATAATATATTATTTGACTTTCTGTATCATCTTTTTTTAATTTCAGACGATGGAAACAATCAATGAGCCCAACGGTGATATCGAGACTATGAATTAGCAAAGAATTGATTGGGAAAAGTTAAAAATATTACAACTAAAAAATTTTAATAGCCTTTTTAATAAAAAATATAAGCTAATATTTTTGTTTGTACTATGTTTTAGTTAATATTTAAACTGTAAGGATTAATTTTTATGTATACAACTAAGATTTATAATTTCACAAATATAATATTAATTTTTATTGTAATTCTGTATACTTATTTGATACTCAAACATTTCACATTTGCTTTGTAGTTGGTGCAATCAGGTGCTAGTTTAATCTTCACTGTGCTCCGATGAGCACATTAAATGCCGTTCAACAGTCGATCCCTCTGGGTTGATGAATTGCCACTATTTAATAAGAAAACCACGCCGACCCAATTTTTTGTGCAGTAGATGTGGAGGGAAAACGTACCGGATTTTAAGCAATTCTGCTTTGATTAAATTTTAAATGCAACAAGATCTCCACAAATTACACATCAAGAAGCAATTTGATGCTTACTTTTTTTTGTGATTTCTTGCTTATTTAGGACTCATTTTTAGTTAATTTACTTTTTCGTCAAGAAAACGGTGCAACGAACAAAAAAGATATTTTCACTTTTTCTCATATAACAATAAATTACTTTGTAGTTTGCAAGTTATTTGAATTCCAAAACTATTTTCAATAATTTTAGTTTTTATTTAACTTGAAATTATTGGTTTGAATGAAGTATCTTTAACGATTTTCAGTTAAATTTTTTTAAATCTTATTTTTGTGATACTGTGTTCACATCGAAATAAAAATGTACTTATATTCGTCGTTAAACGAATGATAAAATGAACAAATTACTTTGGAAGTTATTGCAATCTAAAATTTAGGACGCGCTTGAATGGATTAACGGGATTCTCCCTGCAACCCACTTCCTATTTGTTTTTACAGAAACAATTATTATACAATGCAGTCAAATCTAGTAAGCAAGGGCGGATCCTGCCAGGGAAATAAATCTTTTTTTTTTTGAAAATCATAGATGTATTTTTTAAATTTGTAAAACAATTTCGTGACAAGGATTCGTTCAAATCCTTGATAGTACTTAAGTAACTAATTAATTGAATCGGTTATTGTTGAAAGGGGATAACTCACTTTTTGACTTTTTTTGGTAAAGGTGAATTTCTATATTTTCGAGATGGATGCGTTGCTTGGTGGTGAATGGGATCTTCTTATATCATTTTTTACAAAAAATTTACTATAAAACAAGTAACAACGAACGATATTCTAAATTTTATAGAATGATGGCCAAAAATACTATAAGAAAATGGTTAATTCTGAAGGAATTTTTATACAGTTTTCATTGCATTTTAAATATTTGTTTAATAAAATTTTCAAAAATAATGACTAATTTACTTCTAAAACAAACAAATAAAATTTTTATTGTTGAAAGGGGATAACTCAAAAAACTTTGACCTTCAAATTTATAGATATAACGATTTTCAAATGTTTTCAAAATACATCCAAAAATACCATGGGGTTCTATAGAACCATCAAGTATTGTTAAAAATGTAAAATTTGTTTCTATTTGTTCAAAAAACAGTTTTTAGCGATTATCTCAAAACATCAAAAAGTGAGTAGTCCCCTTTCAACAATAACCGATTCAATTAATTTAACTAATTGTTAAATCTTGTTCAATTTTTTCTTTCGTACAAAAGAAAATGTCTTGAAATTTTCTCATAAAATAATTAATTTGAAAGCTATTGCAATTTAAAAATTATTTTCAATATTTTTAGTTTTAATTTAACTTTATTTATAATAAATTTGTCTGTAAGAACTACGACGAGGGGACAACGGCCTCCTTCCTGATAAGATCAAAATATGTCAGGGATTTCGAGACAAAGATTTATTAAAATCCTTGGTTGTAAGTAATTAACTAATTAAATTTCAATTTTTAAATCTTATTCAATACTTTCTTTTTTTTATTTTATTTTATTACCAGTCTCATTTTTTTCTCAAAATTTATCCTAAAATAATTTTTAAAGATTTGTTAAAAAAGCTTTGTTTTTTTCACAGGATCTAAACTTTGAGATAGTAAATAATATTATAGAGCTTGACACTGTGTAAAAATACCTCCGTCTTGGGCAGAACCTAGTGGTTCGCTTTACAAGGAAAATTTTTTTACAAAAAAATTTAAATAATTGATCGTATATTTAAATAACCTTCAACTTTTGGTCTATCCTTCTCTCTTTAATGTTTGCTAAATCAGCCCTCTCCAAAAGTGTGAGGTGCGACCCCCCCCCCCGTACAAATTTTTAGACTATTTAATTTGTACCAAATTAAAATCATACTTTAAATATAAACTAATTTTAAAATTAGGCTAAACTAATTTTACCGCACAAGATTACCAAAGATTTGGTAATTTAATCTAAATGGAATTATTAAAAGAAAATGTCCTAACCATCATCAGTATTATGTCAATAATTTCTAGATAATGAAAATATAATGATTGTTTTAAATTAGTTTCTTAAGGTAGTTCTTTCCGTACATTCCAGTCAGAAAATTATGGCTTATTACCCATGTTATACGAAGCGGCTGCACTAACGTAATAGGCGAAGTTTTTTTAACGTGAGTGTACCCCCCACAATACTTACGTCTACTTGACTTTGTCTCTCACATCATATCTCTCGGTCACTCATATCTAAGCTCATATCCCTCCACTAAAAATAATAATCTAAACATGGAATTACTTTTAAATTTTTATTAAGGGGGCAGATCAATAGGGTCTGAGCTTGTGTCAAGTTCAATTCAAAAATGAATAATCGTAGAAAGCTGAAATTTTCAGAATATACGTAAAATATGATTTTACTTAACATAAGCTATTTTTTATTTAAAAAAAATTAATATAAAAAAAATTTTCTAGCCGTTTTCAATAAAATGCACTTTAGTTATAAATATAAAATAGCTTACGTTAAGTAAAATCATATTTTAAGTATATTCTGAAAATTTCAGCTTTCTACGATTATTCGTTTTTGAGTTGAACTTGACACAAGAAATGAAGCAATATACATGAAATTTCAAATTTTAACCAATCAGAAGTAAATATCAATAAATCTCAATAAAACATACCAATGAAATATCATAAAACAACTAGTGACATCTGTTGAATTTTATTATTTATTCCTATTGATCTAGGACCTTAAAACTACACGGTAAATAATTTTCATTTTTTTTTTAATTGTTCAAATTATATGTTTCTTCAATTTTACTAGTTTTTCGTCAGAATGCCAGTACTCCTTCGAGGAAAAAAATTAAAAAAACCTGTCATTTTCACTCGCTTCTTCCATGCTACATGTACAAATAATGTCATTTTTAATTGCAATTATTTCTTATTAGACACGGTAAATCGCCTTGAAATTTTAACAGCGTGTGTATGCTACATTTAATTACTTATATTCAAAGTTTAAAAGATTTCTCAATATTTTGTTTGCGCGACCTTACTACCTTAAGCCGGAATTCCACTGAGGCATGCTACTTTAATTAACTTAATTATTTAATTTCTCATTATTTATTCGATTATCTTTATAAATACCTACTTTTTCTATTGTTCCACAATACGGGTAAATTATGGTATTCTTCTATAAATGAAGCTGTTATTTCATTATTTCACGCCATTGACAACACCAGAAAACAAGTAGCATGCCTCATGTCGTTCAGTGTTGCCTCAGTGGAATTGCGCCTTTACATATTCAACATTTTATATTTTAATTGGATTGAATTGCACCAATTCAACCAGGGCAAAAAATCCGATGATCACGACAGCCTTCAGTACCTAAGAGCATATAAAAAAGGAGTCCTGGGTATGACGTAAAACTGCATCCCTTGTTCTTTGTAAACGAGCAAGCCTTTTCATCTAGTAGGGTTCCTTGACCTCACTCCTTGATTGGATTTCTCGTTCAAATTTAGTCTCCAAACGGGCGATTGTAACTTCCACCGATGGGTCAAATCTTCATTAATCCGACCTGTAAGTTCCACCAGTCGGTTTTAGGTCACTTTTATTTCACATGTAAGTTCCACTGATGGTGAATTAGGTCGAGGCGGTCAAATATATTATTAAGCTTTTAAGTATTTCTAATTTTTTAAGCTTTCATTGTGTTTGTGGTAGTTGATTTTCATTCAAGATATGCAAAATTCTCGTGATTCATGAATTATGCTACAATTTTAACTTAAGTTTTTAAAATTTAACAATTTTAATTTAATTTATTTCTCTAATAAGATTTTAGATGGCTGCCTTAACCAGGACCGTATCTACCTTTTAGGTTAGGACGGTTAGTTAATAGGGGACAGGTTTGCAGGTTGCCACCTACTGCAGGTTGCCACCTACATCAGTGGAACTTACATGTCTTGTTCGGTTACCTTTTCTGCCAGCAGTGGAACTTACCAGTGCACCTTCTGCAGCTTGGCAAAAAAGAGGATTAAAATCTGACCATCGGTGGAAGTTACCACCGTCCCTCCAAACTATTATGTACCAGTGCATTCATTCCAACTTGCATTGCCTACATCAGGCCCGTAGCCAGGATTTCATTTGGGGGGGGGGGACTTGTAAAGAACCTTTTGTAAAATGTAAAATTTTCGGTTGTTCCCCTTCCATTTTCTTTGTCTTTTCAACATTTCGAGGGGGGGGGCACGTGCCCCCTGGCTACGGGCCTGGCCTGCATCATAGTTCCAGGTAATAACTGGCCCAATAAAGGAGGTCTAGGGCTATTCTCTGGTACTCCACAGCATTCACAGTGCTATTAAGACATGCCCAAAAATTACAAGCTAGCCGATGGTCAACAGAGAGATCGGGAATTTACGAGCAAAGACAATAATATTGGTGGCAGTGCGGAATGTATGTTTTTTCAGTGCCTAAGTACGGTCAATATTTACAGATCTTTGCCCGCTAAGATTCACTAAGGAATTGATCCATTAGTTTTGACTTGGGACGGCTTCGAGACAATGAAGCTGAACCAGGGGCCGAAAAGGGACTACTCTGGAATCCGGAATAATTCATAATTATACAATAAGAAAAATCATATTGATTTGTCTTTGCTGTTGTGATCCATTATAATAAGCACAATTCAAACTGAAATTTTTAAAATCTAAGAATAGACTCGTTAGGAAGTCCACTTGCAGAAGTGGACTGTGACCATAACATCTAAAACAAAATTTTCAAATTACATTTCAATTTGAGCAAGGTAATTCTCAAGAACAGGTTGAAAAATTAACTTTTTATCTTCTATTGCAGTACCATAATCTATGAAATTTTTGAATTTTGTGAACAAGGTTTGAAACTTGGCTCGTGTAAGTCTCATCAGATATGTAAGCACGCTATAATATAATACTTCTTGCTTCTTGAATGTTTTGCCGATTATATTATTATGTAAAATTACAAACATTTTAATAAATCCTCATCAGACGCCATCGGAAAAAATTCTTTATGCAGATTCGCTATAGTATAATTATCTATAATAATTTTGGATTAAAACAACAAACGATACCTTTAACTAATAAACACGATATTTATTTTCTAAAAATATAATGTAAACTTGGAGGTGGTAAATATTTTTGACACGTATACTTTCATGTCATATGTAAGATTTATATAGATTTTTGTAAATTTCAAAGACCTGGCGGTGCTATCTTTAGTAATTTCTGACCTAGTCGTCGCGGCGCTTCTGCTTTGCAGTTAGTTAATCGAATGCGAAAACGAAACCAGGAACTCGAAGCTAATCTGAAATTTAAAAAAATTAATATAACTTAGTGCCTCGTGTAAATTCGTAATTAATAATAATTGGATGTGATTTCATACAAAGTTTTTTGATTGGTTTACATAAAAAGTGATAGTGATATTAGGTAGTGAATTAAATTAACGAATTGAATTAACTCTTTAATAATAATTTCTATTATTTTCTTTCAATATTTACTTGGCGGTTTTATGTTTACTTAATTTCGATAATTTTTCGTCAAGATTATAAATAATGTCATGTCGATTTTTATCAACAAGGATTTGTGTTTTTTTTTAATATTCAAAATTATTACTAATTTTTACTGACTATGTGTCACGAAACCTTTAAAATTAAAAACCTAAAATCCTTCAAACCTTTAAAAATTAACAATTTAATTTATTTATTTTAAATAATAAGTAGAACAAAATGAACAAAATCCATGATATTATTAATCATCACTCGTGGTTATAATGTTTTTTAATCTAAAAAAATTTTCCAAGGTTACTTGGGCTATCGATTTTCAAATGTTAAAATTACATATTAAAATTATTTTGTATGTACAGGGTGTTACATAATAATCGTTTTTTTGCAGATTTAAAACCATTAAGTAAACAGAGAAAGTTGTTCAAACTGAATGAACCTAACAATAGTAATGAAAGTGTTTAAATGCAATCCAAAAAATAAATTGTTTATTATCATTTTGAGATGATGGCTTAAAATATATCAAAACGTCGTCCCACAAGTCATCGTGGCGGAAACAGCCACGTTCTGGTAAGTCGTCTCTTTTACTTTTTAATCGAGGATTTGCCAATTTTTTATTTGAACAATGCTAATCCAAAACTTTAAAAAATATATTAAATCAATGATGTAATCAACAATTTGTTACAACACATTTATTTTTGTATTGGTCGATAGCTAAACACAACATAAACAAGGTTTTAAATTTAACTAACATAAGTAAGAATCGCGATAGGTATTCATGTATAAGTAGAAAATTCCATTTGTAATTCTAAATTTAGTTTTTGATTTATTAAAATTAATCGATTAATTAAAAAGTAATTCGGGCTCTTGAATAACTACCCCACACTTACTTCGTCCTTTAGTGGATTTCAACATTGAAATATCTTAATTAAAAGCAGGAGATGGTGCGATTAAAAAATTTACTAACAAATTTGCCTTAATATTCAATTTACTTCGTAATTTTCATTAAAAAGCGAGCTAAATTACATCCAATTAACCAAATTAAATACATCGATTTGTTCATCATTTTCTAGAGTGAAGTTACAAGATCATGTGAAAAGCAATTTAAAAAAATCTTTGTCTCGGTGCACCTGACATATTAAATTATTAAGTATTTTAGATGAAACTGTTCTTAGATGAGTGATGATCAAGTTAAAAATAACCCTGAAATTTTGAAATGCCATAAAATATGGGCGTATGGCGAAAAAAAGTCTAGTCAAATCACGAGAGCTTGAGTATGACTCAACCCAACTTTTCGCCAGTAATTCAAAAATTGTGAAAGATAAAACATTGAAGAAGCTAAAAATGGTTCGCTAGAAAAAGACGAATAAGTTTTGAGTTAAACATTTTTGATATTATCGATCTTGAGTAATTAGAGAAAGACTACTGGAGTGAATTTTATTTTCGATTTTTGCGCATCCCGAATTTTTAATCAAGGGCGAACAAACCTCCCAAACTGATCCAATTTCATTCCTTATTATTTAATAAACAAATTTTTTTCCACGTTTTCATGTTTGTTCAAAAATTCAAAATTTTTTATTCTAGATATTAGAATTTTTAATAATTCTCAAAACTGTACAAAAGTTATTTCCACTCTGATAATTCTCGTATAAAATTTCCTATGCGCATAATTTATCAATAAAATCCGCCAAATGCAATTAAATTAAAATTGCAAAATGTTAATCATCATAAAGCAATAGAAGCCAGAATTCAGACTTTAACATCGCAACCCACACAACTAATAGTTTTTGCAATGGCATGCTTTACAAAATATTGAACAATATAAATTTTAAGAGTTGGTTGCATCAGTCTCATTTTTCAAAAATTTATTGCTGATCTAACTTCAAAGTTTCAACTTGAATTAAATTAAATTATAGTTAAAAATAAATTAATAGTTAATATAACAAATATATTAAATAAAATTAATAAAAATGTAACTGGAGAAAATGCTTGCTCCTTCTAATTCTTTCTTTTTGTAATAAAATAAACTATGCTCAGTCGGATTTATGTAGACTTTTTAAGAATAATACATTCTTATTAATTATTAATTATTATAATTCAAAGTACAAATTTTATTTTTAGTTTTACTTGATCAGAACAAAATAATTATTATACTCATACTAATTATGACTTTACATAAAATTGACACATTGAAATGTTTTTTGGCCCATGGAATCACAGATCCAATAGAATAAATCCAGATTTATTTGCGAGATAAATCCTTCGCTCTAAACATTCTATAACGATTATTAACGATCTTAAAATTTGCATACAACATTTTCCTATATAAAAGGAAAATGTTTCAGAATTTCACGAAAAATGATAACCTGGATCAACTATTTATATAAATGTTTGGAGTACAAATTAGGGGATGATTTTGAAAGACGACAATATTATAGTATCATCACGTTTTACTATTATATTGACGTTAATAATATTAGTATTAGATACATATTAAAATTAGAATAGAAAATTCTATAGGGGTTCATGTGCGCTTTCCAGGGCCAAATGTGTAGTGTCATATTGTCAGCTATAATAAATTAGAAGTAATATCACAAGTTATGATTTATCATCAGAGTGGAATCCAGTTGCAGATTCGACAGCCCCCTATATTAAATATAGGAATCTCAGAACAACAGCGACATTTTAATTGTTGATCTGTGATTTCCTTGACCATGTATGTTTATTTATGAATTTTTTCGCGTATCACAATAGCATAATAAGCCTATAATGTTATTCACAGATAAGAAAACTGTTAACCAGGAGTGTAACTACCTGGGTTCCAATTACTTTTATTAATTTAAAATTAAAAAAATTAAAATTAAAAAATTTATTTTGCAGTAAATGCTAATTAAATACATAATCGTTCTCCTGGTACTATACGTTTTAGATATTCCACTTTTTTCATTGTTTTTTTTACAATTTTTCAGGGGTTAATCCCTAAGAGGTTTTCTTTTATTCGGATAAAATTGTTTTTGGACTAGTTATATCTGATATCCATGCAAATTAGTTGAGAATTAAGGCTTTTGAAAATTGCAATAACAAAGCTAAAGCAATTTTTGTAGATCTTATTACTTAGGTCCGGATTTGTAGGCACTAAAAACCTTAAAAATATGCAGGCACATATGCTCTAAAAACTTCAAAATAAGCACTCAAATATGCGCTAAAAAACAGGCACAAACGAAGTATTATAATAGATTGAGCCTATTTTGAATCCGAAATTCAAATTTCAAAAAACTGTAAATATTACCACATGCTAATACGTGTTACTGAAAATCTCGAATATTTCAAAAACTATTTGGGTACAAACGAAAATAATGGTTTAAATTAATGGGTAAAATAATAATGTTTGTTTTCACAAACAAGCA
Source organism: Rhagonycha lutea (assembly GCA_958510855.1). Lineage (NCBI taxonomy): Eukaryota > Metazoa > Arthropoda > Insecta > Coleoptera > Cantharidae > Rhagonycha > Rhagonycha lutea. Next base: position 99,299,442 of record OY294036.1, read on the forward strand.
CAAACGAAGTACAATCGATTGAGACTATTTTGAATCCGAAATTCGAATATCAAAAAGGACATGACTTTATACCCCCCCCCCCCCCCACTTTAAATTGAATTATCTCGAAAACTATTTGGGTACAAATGAAAATAATGATTGCACAAACAGGCACAAACGATTGAGACTATTTTGGAGTCAAAATTCGAAAGGGGGGGACATGCATCTTCTTGGTAACATGATCAGAGCAGTAATATTAATAGGATATGCAGTTATTGCACTGAATCACCTACAGTTGACAAAGTAGATACAAAGGCGGCAAAATCAGAAAGAGAATAATTAAAATTATTTAAAATTTTATTACTTGATTTGCTAAATATGTAAAATATATACCAATATAAGCAAATAGGCAACAAATCGCCAAATATGCACTTAAATTCAAAATATGCATTATAGGCAAAATAAAAACTATATAAAACGATTCAGAAAGGCGTAAAACATGCTCCCCTTTTAAAATTTTTAACGTGCCTGTACGCAAAAACACATGCAAATGCCTACAAATCCGGACCCTACTTATTACCTTATGGTAAGCGCGTACGTTACCGGGCAGTTTGGTGCGGACCCCGGGGGCACATGAGTTTGAGGAGCCAACCCGGGCTTTTAAATATACCAATTTCAATCAACTAGTTTATTTTGAAAAATGAGAGCGAAGAAAATTCCTTAAGGTGGCCGTTTAGCGAGTGGGCGTATCAATGTTAATTATATGAGACAGATCGCTCATTTGTATTTACTAGAAGTGCTTCAATTTTCACTTTTAGGGAATTATTTTGTTATCATTTTAAAGATAAAACTTGGCTCTTGGCTCTTGGACATGATGTAATTTTTATTAAAATCGGTTAATTAGAAATATTGAAAATTTTGCTGCAAAGTTACTCGATTTTTCAAGTAATTTTGCAGCAAAATTTTTAATATTTCTAATTATCCGATTTTAATAAAAATTAGATCACGTCCAAGAGCCAAGTTTTATCTTTAAAATTATAACAAAATAATTCCCTAAAAGTGAAAATTGAAGCACTTCTAGTAAATACAAATGAGGGATCTGTCTCATATAATTAACATTGATACGCCCACTCGCTAAACGGCCCATCTTAAGTCTCTAAAAATACTTGCAAATTAGGATCCATGACCATAAATGCTTTTTGAACCGAGGCCCACTCAGTACTAGATCCGCTACTGCCTTATGGTAGTCAGATTTCAAAAATAGTCAGTCGTCAACTGAAGACTTTGCGCCCATTTACATGCAGTGATATGTACAGATTTAATAATGTGAATATGGATCCGTTAACGTAAACATACGCGCTTTCATTCTACATGCAGTATACTTGGCGCATTGATCCGAATATTTTCAAGTGGCGAAATCGCCAGGTGGAGAAATTATGGTGTACATAATGGGTAAATCAGAAAATCATGGTGAAAAATGGCACGGGCACGTTACAGCTGTAACCGTATTGGCGGATTTTAGAAGATAGCAGCAAGCATAGCAGCAAGTTTGATGAACTTTTTGGAAGACGTTTCGGGAAAAAAAAAAGTATTACTCAAGTAATACTTGAGTACTTTTGGGGTAACCGAGATTTGAGTCAATCAAAAACAGTTTTATCCAAATAAAAAGTGTACCTCGAGTGGGTTATAGGTTATAGAAGACTAGACAAGGCACTATTTTCGATTGCATTCTGAATTTTGCTTTCATAAAAGAGACAGTTTGGAGACAAACTGCAAAACTTTAAAATAACATTTGATTGATCGAAATGAGACACATTGCAAATATTGATTGCTTGAATAGTTTTTGTTTTCTCTGATGAGTATTTTAGGTTGGATATTTTGATTAATTTGTTTATTGGCTCAACAGACGACTGGGGAATTCAAACCCATAACTACTTATTCTCTTGCATTTCATTCCAAGCCAATTTGCTGGGTCTGTTATACCCTAAAATAATTTAAAAACGAAATTAGCATTATTATTAAAATGTCCCTTATCGCGGACTATATGGGGGTTTGTTTTAGTCCCCTAGAATTAAAATATTTTTTAATCTTGAGTGAAACTTGCCCTGCGTTCAGTTAGAAAGCTACTTTTGCTACCAAATATTTCTTTTTTCCTTTTTTCGAGCTTCCAAACGCGTTGGCTCCGCGCCTTCAGTCGCTACAAATGCTACAAAAATTTAGGTAGGGAGCCAAAGCGTTTGGAAGTTCGAAAGAAGGATAAAAAAAATGTTTGGTAGCGTTTGGTAGCGAAAGTAGCTTCTAACCGAACGCAGGGTTGATAAGTTAGGATTGCGAAGGGGGGGGGCATAGACCGCACTATAAAGGCCTGTTTACATTATAAAATGTTGTTTAAAATTTTGCTTAAAATTTTCGTTAAAATTTCTTTAAAATTGCTTAAAATTTTTATTATATTTGCAGATTTGTGTTTACTTTAAAAATTTATTTGCGTTAAATTTTTTTTTATTTATTATGTAGAATTTATTGAAATATATTATGCTTGATTATCACGACCATAGTCTAGGCTAGGTAGTTTTATGTGCAATTAAGATTGCAGTATTGGTTTTTTATGATTCCGTTAAAAGCTTTATTTTGAGTTTGAAGATAAATATTTTAAACAACTAAAGCAAAAATTATTACGTTTGAAGCAATTAATTTGAAATGTAAAAATAAAAATGTAAAAATAAAAACATCAGTTTGTAATTTAAAAATTATTTATTAATCAGTAATCCAAAGCAGTGTTTTTCAAAATGGGGTGCGGGAAGAGTTTGGTGGGGGTATGTGCTGCGCCCTGCTTTGGTCAAATTTTAATTTTCGTTTGTCTAAAGTAGTGTTCCCCAAACTTTTTTGTCTCGTAGACCACTTGCCATGATTTTCGATTTTGCGTAGACCCCCTCTGCTGCTCACCTTTTTTGAGGACATTGGCAACTGCCGATATTATGGTAAAAATAACAAATCTATAATAATCTAACTATTTATTTAAATTAAAAGGAAAAATATTTTTTTAAATTTTAGTGGAAGGGATGAAATCCCCTCTGTTAGTAATATCCAGTCTGTTTCTTTTTTTTGTTAAAAGATTGGCAACCGCCAATATTTTTTTTGTAACATTATAGCAATTTTACAAAAAATTAAAGTCGTGGACCCCCATTTACACCTCATGGACCCCCAATTTCTTATTTCGCTGACGTCGACCCCTTGCAAGTCGTCCTCGACCCCTGGGGGACGATATAGACCACTTTGGGAAACACTGTTCTAAAGTTACCAAAGAAAAACATCTGATGGAAATAGGGTTAAAACAAAGGTCTTTCAAAGCATTTTTTCTTGACGAGGGGTACTCTTACAAGAATTACAGAAAGAATACCACATATGTCGAAAGTTTGAGAAACACTGATCTAAACAATATATTTTAGTTTTTATTATCCCTGATTAGTTTATTGGTATCCTTGAAAAATTTTTAACTATGTAGATATTTTTCAAAATATAAAATATGTTTTCTTTATAATATAAGCTCTTTTGGAAGTACCAGCAAATACTTTATAAATGGCATTTGGTACCAGCAAAGACGTCACGTTTTGCGGGGCTCTGGACAAAGGGCAACAATGTTATATCTTCGAAAGTCTAAATTGTAAATTGTAAAATAAAATACAAACACGAAAGATATAATATAAAAAAAATCAGCCTTGATCACCACAATTATAAAAGCGCCACAGGCAAAATTTTTCAAAAATTTTATCAGTTATCATCTCAAAAAATAACTTGTTTGCTTGGTATCGTACCATTTTAATTACAATCAATCTACTCTATTTTTGTTTCAAATAAAAGCAATATAACAAAAGTTTTCAGAACTATGTCATATTTCATCCCCCTTTATTTTTTGCTAAAACCCATAGTTTTTGAGATACTTATAGGGAAAGCTAAGACGACATTTCAACGCTCTGCCAAATTTCAAAATTACGCGATTTTTTTTTCTTTAATTTTTGTATTTTTTCAACTTGGAACGAAACCTTCTCTTTTCTATGGGTTTCTAACATCGATTTGCACGGTTTCCTGTTACACGGAACACAATTACTATTAATTTGCACTAATCCTGAGTCTTTATTTACATGGAACCAATTAACCGTGTAACCAATGGAGACGTAACTTAAATTTGTAATGTACGCAAAATAAATTGGCGAAGCCCCCTCCCCTATATTATATTGGTTGAAGGCTCGGACACGCAGTTGGTCGGAAGCAAACATGAGATCGACCGAAAACCTGGGGGGGGGGAGTAACTCCTAACTGTGGAAGAGTCCGGGAGTATATTTCTAGGGATATACTTCCGGACCAAATTTTCAAAAAATACTTCTAGGGGTATTTTTTGAAAATTTGGTGCCAAATGGTGATTTTTAGGGCTAAAAACTTTTCATTAAACAAAAACCTGCTGGGTTCCAGTTATCCTTGCTGCCTATCCCCTAGTACCGTCACTGTGTTATATAGGAATTAAATAAATGTCAAAATTTTGAGTTTTAAATTACGAGTACCCTTAGGTCCCATAAAACCGTAAAAAGTAGTACCTATATGTTATAAATATACCACAATGCCAAAGTAACTTTTAATACTTTTATCTGCCAGGGAAATAAACTTCACATTCGGGATTAAAACAAGCACTTTAGTCCCTTCCTATTGGAAACAAAAAATTGGCGTATTTTCTCCGTAATAATAATGTAGTTATCCAATTTTCTTGTTTCTTAATAATTTTTTGGTTTTAGCTTCGCATGGAACTACCTCTGCTGCCCTTCGTTTCAATGTAACCGTAGTGAGTGGACCCTTAGGTGAGGGTTCTGTACCCCCCACATCACCAGTACCTCGTAGTCGAGGGCAGTTTGCTAGCATACCAGAGGATCATGCGTTGGAAGGACCACCCCAACAGTTAGGCTTTGGTAGCAGATCCGCTTCACCTGCTCCGTCCTGGGATTTTAGCAATGACAGTGATTCGGTAAGCGCTTTTTAATATTTAGGACCACAAAATTGTCGGCCAGGATCTGAATTAATTCAATACAGTATTATCTTATCGCTGATTCGAGTAGGCATTGTTTTTGAATAAAAGTTCAATATCGTACAGTCACGTAAAGGTATCGAAATAATTATATATTAATTCGCTATAATAGCAGTTCACCCCGCTGCGGTCGATGTACTTCGAAAATTATTTATAACTTTGAATTTTGAAAATCATTATTGTAGTATGTTTGATTGCAATAGATGGCAGCACTAGTCTATATTACGTGTAAATAGTTGACCAGAAGTAGAGAAAAAACCTGGTAATTACAAAATTCATTAGCTTTGCGCAGAGGCGATATCGTAACCAATGAGGTAAATCCGAGGTGCGATTATTGCTAGTTGAAAACTTTAACCAATACCCCGCCAATCGCACGTGAAATACCGTGCGTTTAGGCAATTTTTGAAAACCCTCAAGGGGGTTATAATTTAAATTAAAACACTTTTGTATCCCACTTCTTTTTATTGTTTGGAGGTTTTTTAAACCATAAATTTAAAATCTGGAGTAATTTTTTTGTACTGTCATGATTTGATTTATATAAAATTACGCAACAACACGCACTTTTCGTTGCTAATTGAGGAATATTGCTGACGCTAAATAAAAATTGTACATCAGCACGAAAACAATCAACAAAGAGAAGTTAGCAACGTAAATCAGCTGATGGTCACCTGTACGCCTCTAGCGTCTATGTAGTGTACTCGACTGCCAATCCGAACAACAAAATTTCCAGTCATCTGTTTGCTATGGTAATGGTAGACAGAGTTACTTTAACGGATATATTCTGCATTGCACGTGGTTTACGCGAACATAATAAATTATGCAATTTGTGTTTTTTTACGCCGTTACGAAATTATATTAAAATTATGTGTTTATAAGTTGAGTGCGTTTTCTTGTATCGCAAATTGGTGTTATTTTCATTATTCCATCGTATGTGAATGAATGTACACATAGTACAAGTTCTTTGATGTTTTTAAATTTGTGCCGCTAAATTATTAAATTGTGATAAATGTGATCGTCTGTGAATGTTAACGTTACAGAAATACGCGATAGGAAAGGTAAATTTTCAAAAATTTCCACCTTGGTGTAATTTATGAGTCCTACAAAAAAAATAAGTCGTGTTTTTGTTCTCCATACATTCAAAATAATTAATGTTACGTTACGTCACAACATGGTATTTTTTTGAATGTGTGTTATTCTTTCGCCATTACCATTGGAGAGACGGTGAAAGCAATAACGCACTTTCAAAATTTTGTTTTGTTAAGTTCTGTTTACAAATAAAATTTTTTTCTTTGTTGTGACAAGCAAGTATGACCCTAAGCAAATCGTTAATTGCTGTAAATATAATCAAAGCTTATCGATAAATAAATTAATCATAAATTCCTGATAGTAACGGTAATTTACAGGAAACTGTAATTGTAGATTAGACCGCAACTTTGATATCAGATAAGAAATTATTTTCGATGCTGATTCGACATTTTAAAATGTTTGTAAAACACACAAGGGTCGCCATTATTGAGCCGTTTAAAAATCATTACTAATTAATGAACACGGAAGTAAGGCTGTCCTCACTAAAAATATCGACATGTGAAAAAACATCTAAAATAGAAAAAAATTGGCGTCGACGCTTTTTATTTAAATTTGCTTCGACACGGTGAAAAGGAGTAAATTTGTTTTTGAATGGAATCTTAGCCTATCGTTTGATGGAATCTACAGACAGAATAACGATATAGATCAGTGCATACCCTATAATACCATTTTGAAATCTTCCACTTGATGTTATTTTTTAACACAAGAGTTTCTGTTCTTTTTAAGGGCAGAGGACTTCTTAATAATATAATAATCCATACTTCCATCCAAACCAAATAATGAGTTAATATTTCAGAACGGTATACAGGGGCTTTGTCTACCCTAGAAAATGTAAAAGCACTGCAAATATGACTAGAATATTCACTTTTGCCTGGGGGGCATTCTGTGTCCTTCAGATCCCACCCCCCTCATTTCTCATGCACTTCTTCATATTATGCATGTATAGGGTGAGGGTGCTATACGCTTCTCGGGAAATAGTTATTCTACCTAATATGTTTTAAGGAGAACATTGTTAACCTGACATTACACAACATAATCCTCGGGTATTTTACATAATATCCTATGAATAATTCTTTCGAATTTATTAAATTGGCCACCGATTCTGCATATTCTTCGCTCCTCCACTCGTTTTATGTACTCGTTATTCTTTATCGTTGACCACCTACAATTAATGTGAGCATGAAGTGGTTAATGAAGGAATGTATTTAGTATGGATGAACCTGATTGAAATCTTTAGAAACGAATAAATATTATTTTGTGGATGGGTGACCTTTCAGGGAATATTGATGATGATTAAGGGCCAGTTCTACAAAGCAAGTATAAATTAGGAATAAGCTATACTGAGAATAAGTCACACAGTTTTCGTTGTACGCAAGCGTAGAACGCAATTTAGAGAGAGAAAATAGAGACTTATTCTCAGTATAGCTTAATCCTTAATTTATACTTGCTTTGTAGAACTGGCCCTAAGGCTGCTTACTCTAAGGGGTCATTCTACAACTGTTAAGAAATCCTTTAGAGCCGTAAAGTTAGGTTTACACTTTTAATTGAATTATGATAAAGTTACTTAAGGCGAAGCATCACCACGTTGGTGTAAAACCTTCTTTAAAAAGATTCGTTAAACATGTTTCAAGAAATGTTTATATATTTTTGGAATTTTATAAATTCAGCTTCGTAGCTCAATAGAATAATTGTTTCTTGATAATGTCAACTTTTGGTAATTCTATTTAGTAATACGATATTAAAGAAATCTCGAATTCCAATATTCAGAATTTTCAAAAAAAGGAATATCAAATTTCTTTTCAAATGTAGTAATAAAGACAATTATTGTAATACTTTAGTTTACAGAAACGATCATTCTATTGAGCTACGAAGCTGAATTTTTAAAATTCCAAAAATATCTAAATATTTCTGGAAAAACATGTTTAACAAATCTTTTTAAAGAACGTTTTACACCAATATTTAGTCACGTGGTGATGCTTCGCCTTAAATGTAACAATTTAATTTAATTAATGTATTTAATTGAATTAAATACCTCCGATAATCAGGCAATATTATGGGTGTAAACCAAACTTTACGGTTATCCCCTTAGAGATGATTAGATTTTGGTTGAAATAAAATAATATAATAATGATATGTTTTTAATATAATATGGATTAGCGGTTACCGCTTTATAGCGCATAAGGACATAAACATTGCGTTCCCTTCCGGCGCTTCTCTCCGCAAACTATTGATTCTGTTACACTTGAATATTTTGAAACTGTCATAACCCCCTTAACTGAGTGTAGGATTTAGTCTGGAGCCTACCCCTTACGAGCAATATCCAGGGCTATATTGCACAATTTGTATTCTATGCCATTTAGAGGCCAGATTTATTTTTGTTGCTATGACGGGCAAGAGGGGATGCTTCATAGCTGAGCAAACTAGGGATAATATCAGTAAAAAGCTAGTTTTCTAAGTTAAACTAAAATTTTGGTGGGTGTTCCGCTGGACTCGCGGGCCGTATGTTGGATACCCCTGCTTTAAGGGGTAATCAATTTATTCATGATTGGATGAATTATTAAACGTATACTACGTACGACAAAATTTTCGTCAAAATTTTGATAAAGCTGGTTTGATCAGAACCAAATATTTTTATTATTGACAATAAAGGGTCTGGCCGGTTAAGTATGTTCAAAATGACTTTTTTGAATTTCATGATGGCAATTTTTTTCAAAGTTTGTTATGTAAGAAGACAGTCATGTACAAAATTTCAGCTTTTCAATTTACTTCCTGTGGACTTTAGAAGGAAAAAAACTGCTTTTTCACATTTCTTCATTTTTCTTGTACTAAAAGATATCCGAAAAATCTCAAAAAATCACCTAAGAAATATGAAAATAATTTTTGGAATTCCTTCACAGTTAAATTCAACGAAATACGAATTAAATCCACTATAAAAAAATTATTTAACCATGGTAGAATTTTCCGACTAGAACAAGAAAATTTGTCAAAATTCTACTTTGGAATCCATATAAATTAAAAAGAAAAAATTCTCAAAATTCCACTTGCAACACTATCAAAAATGCAAAATTCTCTTCAAAGTTGTGACGTCACACTAGAGTCAATTACTTCACTAACTTCAACTATGGCTGCTTTTCACGGTGTTTTATGATTTGAAATGACAACCTGTATATTTCTAGATGATCGATGAAAAAAATGAAAATTACTTCATCTTTAATGCCAACATCAGAATTAAATCTCTTTCTGTTTATTGTGCAAAGTATGACGAAGGAGTTGATATTTCTCGCTAATAGTTCCATGAATAGTCTCAACTACCCAACGAACTTTCGTTACCCATCGAGAATCATTCGATTCTGCAGTTGTAAGCTGAGATCGTTGTCCTTTGAGCGCTGGCATGAAAACTCGATAACATATCCTTCAAATCCTTCACAACATTTCGAAATCCTCAATCTACCACACAAATATAACGTGGTTTCAGTATTTTCTATAGGCCATCAGGCTTATCCAATAGTATCTTCAGGATCTCAGCATCATTCTGATTTCCTTAAAGTGTATAAATTCGTATTTCGTTGAATCACGTCACAACTTTGAAGAGAATTTTGCATTTTTCATAGTGTTGCAAGTAGAATTTTGAGAATTTTTTTTTTAATTTGTAGGGATTCCAAAGTAGAATTTTGTCAAATTTTCTTGTTCTAGTCGGAAAATTCTACCATGGTTAAATAATTATTTTTAAAGTGTATAAATTCGTATTTCGTTGAATCACGTCACAACTTTGAAGAGAATTTTTCATAGTGTTGCAAGTGGAATTTTGAGAATTTTTTTTTTTTAATTTGTAGGGATTCCAAAGTAGAATTTTGTCAAATTTTCTTGTTCTAGTCGGAAAATTCTACCATGGTTAAATAATTACTATATTTTTTTAAAGTTGATAAATTCGTATTTCGTTGAATTTAACTGTGAAGGAATTCCAAAAATTATTTTCATATTTCTTAAGTGATTTTTGATTTTTCTGAATTTTTTGAGATTTTTCGGATATGTTTTAGTACAAGAAAAATGAAGAAATGTGAAAAAGCAGTTTTCTCCTTCTAAAGTCCACAGGAAGTAAATTGAAAAGCTGAAATTTTGTACATGACTGTCTTTTTACATAACAAACTTTGGCAAAAATTGCCATCATGAAATTCAAAAAAGGCATTTTTAACATACTTAACCGGCCAGACCCTTTAATATTAATCATCCGACAGTGGCGTAGCTAGAAATTTTGGGCCCCCTATCGCAAGATACTGTAAAGTGTAAAGCTATAATAATAATTATTGTGAAATTCGTGATGCCATTAATACTAAATTTTTAACATTAAAGTATTCTCTTGGCATATTATTACCTTCGGTGGTTTGCCATTGCCTTCCGAGGGGAGCCGGTTAGGATAAAGTTATTACTTCAGTCACGATGGAGCGTTTTACGAGTGAGCAGCGTGCATTTTATGTAAAGCATTTTTTACAAAAATAGCGATGCATTCATTGTTGTTCGGCGTTTATTTCGTTGTGAATATTTTTCAGAATTTAAAAGATCAAATTTGAGGCTAGATGAGAAATGAAATGCAAGATGGCAGCCAAATATAAATGCAAATTGACTTCAATGGATGACCGCGGTTGATGTTCTTTATATTATCGCAGAATTTAACGATGTAAATAATTTGAAATTTTATATTTTAGGAAATAAATTCTACGATAATATAAATAATATCGAAACCGCTATAATCTACTGAAGGCAATTTGAATTTATATTTGGCTGCTATCTTTCATATTATAATATCGGATATGAACTCCCCAAGGTTTTTTATACTTTGTATGAGGAATGTTGTTCGAGATTGCAGCTATCTTTTGATAGATCATGACCGATAGCCAAATTTTTATAGAAAATATGAAATTTATTTTCCACTCTTCAACTTCAGTTATGAGCATTTTTAACGAAGGGAGACAACAGCGCGTGATAGGAATTTTACGTTACGTGCTGGAATTTACCCTCCCCCCCCCACACTTCTAGTCTCTATACCGCTCGAACTATAACTTTTTCAAAAAATTGTACCCCAACTTTGTGTGTGTAGCTTGGTAACAAAAATGAATTTTTCATCCTTTGATTCCAAAAATTGAAAAAGATTAATGTAAATTTCGCATTATTTATGCGTCCAAATTCAAATACCTCAACTACCAAACTCTGCGAATATTTATGTAATTTTTATATTCATCATTAGTAGAGCACGGATTCTAGGCAATTTGCCTTTTTGTCCTTTATTTAGGCAATTCAAAATTATCAATACAGAAATTCCGTTCAAACGATTTTGAAAATTTTGAACCCTACTTTAATTTGCCTAAATGCCTGATTTTTAATGCCTAAAAAGCCTAAACCAATCATTTATCCCATTTATATTACTAAAAGTTAAAAAAAAATTGTTTTTATGTTTTTAAAAATTTGTATCTCAGTCAGTGGAGGATTTAGCACTTGGGAGGCCCCAAGCGCAATTCAATTTTGAGGCCTTCTAAATATTTTCACTACCCCTACACCCTAAAGCAGGGGTGTCAAACTGGCGGCCCGCCACGTATATTTTTGCGGCCCGAATAAACTTCAATGATTGCTTGTTTTATAATAAAAAATATATATTTCTGGGAATATTTTATATTTTACGATAAATATACCGTTCAAAAATGGAGGTGGGTAAACAAAAGTCATCGGTGCGGCCCGCGGAAATTTCGTTTGTCAGAAAATGGCCCGCGGCTAGAATGAGTTTGACACCCCTGCCCTACAGTGTGCATTTTATGCGCAGCGTTGATACCAGTGATCTAAAAAAGCTGAATTTTTAGAGGCCCCTTGATTTATGATGGCCTAGGCGTTTGGAAATCCGCCACTGCTCAAATTAATTTGAGTTGTTATGAGTTCTTGTATTTATTTACCTCAGAGAAGTCAGCATAGATAGCGAACTGGCAGTGGCCGTTGGGTCAGAGCTTCGTACCCACGCATATTAATAAAACTGTGGAAGTGACTTTAGCCACGGATTTAATATATTCTGAAATTTTATGGCTTAAAGTTAGATAGGCATCCTCTTAATACAAAACCGTAAATGGCAGAGGTTCTTCCGGTCAAATAAGAGGGGGGGGGGAGGTAAAGAAGTTGAATTTTCCAAAATCTCACGAGTTTTTTTCAAAAAAATCCTAAAATATGTTTATTGAAAAAAATAGTAACCCCCAAATCAATAGCGCCATTTGCAAATAGAGGAGAAAATTAATAACACCATCTATTTAGGAGGGAAAAAGGCATACATCAAAATTTGTATAGTATTTTCCATCCTTATAGCTCTTTAAAATTTTTCTAACTAATTTTTTTAAATATTTGTAAGTTTCTGTAATAAAAATTTATTTATATTGCCTAAAAACCCCTAAATTCTTAATTATTGTGCCTATTTCAATGATTTTTGTAGCCTAAAATTGTGCCTTTTTTAACATTTTTTACGTCCTAAAATCCGTGCTCTAATCATTAGGTACAAGCTAGTGAAATCTGTTTCTTCAACACTTGTATTTCAATAGAAATGTTGTAAATATTTACAGGCAATATAATTTTGCAAATATTTACAGGCAATATAATTTTGCAAATTCTTCTTGTACAAGAATTTAAATGGAAATATAAATAAATTATATTGTACTAGACCGCTTAAAAACTCGTATCATTAACTGTGTTAGAGCAATGTTGAGTGATTTAAATTATAAACGTATTACCGTAAAGTAGATAAATCAACATGATTGCAGTTGAAGAAATCCAGAAATAATTATTTGTGACCTGGTCTATGAAAAGGGAGCTTACGTGCGAAATCAAGTTATCGAGAAAACAACAGTTAAAGGAAACAATGTTGCATCAGTTTCGCGTTAGTTGTTCCCGTTTACTACGTTGTCTGATAATTCCACAAATTATGACCTTCTGGTTTTCATCATCTGAAAGAGCGTCTCATACTCTATCAAAATCGGCAAAAAAGTGGAAAATGATCAAATAAGTTATCGAGAAAACAGCACAACAGCAGTTAAAGGTAACAACTCGTTGCATCAATTTCGCATTAGGTGTTCCCGTTTATCTGCGTTGCCTGGTAATTCCACAAATTATGACTCTGGTTTTCACCATCTGAAAGAGCGTCTCATACTCTATCCGAATCGGCAAAAAAATGGAAAATAATTTTTTGACACCTAAACCCCCTTTTCATAGACCAGGTCACATTTATGTATCGAAAAAATTGATTTCCAAAATGTTTTTGTAGAAAAATAACACTACTAATAAAAATAGTTGCTGAGTTCATGTTTCGATCTTATTAGATCCAAAAATATTTTCCAGAAATTTTAGAAATTCAAATATTCTATTAAATAATTATAAAATATGTCATGCAGATAATTTGTATAAAATTGAGAAAACATTCCCAAACCACAGATATTGGTTAAAATTTACCACATAAAACTTTAGATTCCATCGTGAGTCGTGACTATTATACTGACAATGGCTAAGTTTTAGATTGGAGTTTGCTATACGTTTGACTACTTCGACCTGCACCTCTAATTGAAAAAAAGCAATTATGAAGTTTAGCTCATCTGGATTCTATAGTATTAAATCCGCGTGTGAGAATATAGAATATAATATATTTGTCCCGATATAGTGAACTAATTAATACACAGCATTGGCTACACTATCGAGCCTATTCATTATTTTTCAAGCCCTATAAATTTTTTTTGCCTTTCCGAGAATAAAGTGGTCACTTTACACCGAGGGGTTATTAATCACGGGCATAAATTATGTACACCAGACTTCAAACTCCCCGGACTTCCTCTGACTACCCGAGACTTCCTGGGACTACCCGAGACTTCCTCGGACTACCCAGACTTCCTCGGACTACCTCAGACTTCCCCTAAGTGTGCGCGTGCGCAGCTACTCACGTCGAATATGCGCACGCGCAAAAATTCTCGGCAATGTGAAGCGTATTTAAATGTAAAGTGCGCGCATGCGCCATAATCAAGTCAAATAATGTGCGCCGAATGTGTGTAAAAATTAAATTTTTAGTTTTATAAACAGGACCGGATCAGAGTTTGGGACCCAAATCTAAAACTTTATTTAAGAGCAATGTTCAGTGGTTATGGGGGGACTCAAGTTTAAAGGCCGTGTGACAGCCACAGTCACAGCCAGATTATTACTGTCGCGAAACATTCGTATTAATTTTGTTTACCAAAATTCCGAAAAATAAGCGAAAAATCGGGAAAATCTGAAAATAATAAAGCGCATGCGTGGCTGCGCATTGTACAGTTTTACCATACAGGGTGAAAAGTAACATTCACCAAATCGCATTCGCATGTTTAGGGACATGAAATATTTTGTTTTAATTATGTATACAGGGTAAAGCACAAACAAACATCAAAAACACATACCAGGGGTATTCTGATAGGATAAAGCAGGAGCTGTATCGGCTGTATTTGACAAATACGAATTATTCGTTATCGTGATTTACACGAGTTCTTCATCGAATTCAATCGGGCAAATAGCCCTTATTTATAGTATTAGACCTAACCTTCAAAAATATCAAGAGAATTTAGCATATTCTCGCGTGGTGTTCTCGCCCACGTTATTTTGCGTCAAATTATGATTGTGGATAGAAAGTGGGCCACTGCATTGACGTATTTATTGCACAAACGTACACAAACGAATGACACCAAAAAAATGTCAAAAATCGAAATGGGGGGGGGGCTGGAGAAATGATCGCGGAAATTTCAATTAACGATATTTCGCTAACCGTGCTTGCACAAACGAAAATAATAAATGCACAAATTGAAAAGTTGACCCAAAATTCGCGATGGGGGGGGGCTGGCATTCCCCCCCCCACTTAAATTGTAAATATTTCGCAAACGGTATCTGCACAAACGAAAATTTTGAATGAACAAACGTACACAAACGATGGACAAACGATTAACATAAAATTTTATGCAAAAATCGAAATGGGGGGGGGCTGGCATTTCCCCAGCCCCCCAAACTTGTTTCTTAAATAATTCGCGAACGGAGATTGCACAAACGAAAAAAATGTTTGCACAAACCTACACAAACGATGCACAAACGAATGACACAAAATTTTTTCCAAAATTCGAAATGGGGGGGGGGAAATGGACCTTATAATATAGTGTACCAAAGTACGGTTGGTAGTCAATAATACCACGGCTACCAACCGATCTGTTTTCATAAAGTATATTTTTAACCCCCGACCCAAAAAGAGGGGAGTTATAAGTTTAACGTGTGTGTGTGTGTGTGTGCGCTCTTTGTTTGAGGACACGTATCTCCCAAACGGATTCACCAATTTGGCTAATTTTTTTTTAAAATGTTCTCCATAGTCCAAGGATGGTTCTTACGGAGAGAAAAATTAAAAAAGTTGGCCGGAAAATTAGAAAAGAAAGAATATAATTTTTTATACCCCACATAAACGAGAAATTCCCAGTAAGCCGCATCTAGTGCGCATGCACTACATTCATTATTTGACATTTACATTTAAAATTTAAAGTTCAAACCATTATTTTATATACAGGGTGGAGTAAAAATTAATATATTATATTGAACATCGAAAAATAAAAATTATTTACATAATAGGTGGGAGTAATATATAAACTTTAAAAAGCACTAAATAAAAATTAAATTACAAATTTAAAAAACCCCCAACCCAAAAAAACTCTAAAATTAAACCTCTAAAAAGTAAAATAATAATTAAATCGATCTAACCGTCGCGTCGTCGTGTCGGGGGCCGTTAAGCAAATATTAACAATATCAAATCGTTCTGTGTAAATCCCGTCGGTCCCCGACACGACGACGCGACGGTTAGATCGATTTAATTATTATTTTACTTTTTAGAGGTTTAATTTTAGAGTTTTTTTGGGTTGGGGGTTTTTTAAATTTGTAATTTAATTTTAGTAAATTATTTTAAATTAGGTGTAAAAAGTATTAGGTGTAAAAAGTATGGTTTTGGTTCTTTTTCAAACACTATTAGAAAAAATATTGTTCGATACGCATCGAAAAGTATCTTTTAATTAACTTGTAACGAAAATATCTATTTCCGAACGTTTTCTGTTCTAAATTTTCTACAGACTACTAGGAAATTTTCAGGACTACCTAAGACTTCTCGGGACTACCCCAGACTTCCCGAAACTTCCCGGGACTACCTGAGACTTCCACGGACTACCCGAGAATTCCCTGGACTACCCAAGACTTCCTCGGACTACCCAAGACTTCCCCGGACTTCCATGATACTGTACACCAGACTACCCGCGTGATTTACCCCTCGCTTTACACCCAGTTTTGCGGGAGCAAAGTGCCACTTTTCTTAGAAGCGGGAGGAAAAGTAAATTAGCGGGAGGAAAAGTAAAAACTTAACTTAAGTTGGTATTACTTAATCAACATTTCGTTAAATAATAATCAGGGCCGTATTTCATTAATGTCATGTACAGATCTGGCTTTAAGCTGTATGGTTTGGTAATTCTCGCTTATTCTAACAAATATTTGCTTTGAATTTCGTAATTGGCTTTCGGAAAGGCAAAAAATAGTAATTAATCTTCGGGTAATTTTTCCCCTCGGCTGCGCCTCGTGTAAAAAACATTTACCCTCATGACGAAAAGTGGCACTTTACTCCCTCGGTGTATAATATACTATTTTAACCACTGTTTATTATTTTTTATGTTTATTGCAACCAATATACCTAGTTCACTTGATACAGTGTGTTCACTAAATTGAGATTCTACTGTATCTACCATAACCGCACTTTTAAATGAATCGTTTATTTGCAAAACGACACATATCCATGTGAGATGTGTTGTTTTGCAAATAAACGATTCAAATCATCCCAAATAAATTTTATGGCTCTGCCAATAAACGGCCGTCATCTTGGACTACTTTTACTCCGCTGTATTCTTGTAAATCAAAAGAAACTTTTTTCAGACTCCAAATATTTTTCTTCAACGAGACAAATTTGAGATAAAAATTTAATATTTTAGTGAAATTGTAAATTATTTTCTAGCCTTGACAACGAACGAATTAATTTGTTGTGTCTGAATTTTATTTAAATTGAACTTTACTGTATCAACTGATAACAGGATAGCCATAAATTTTAAGGGAATTCGTGCTCGGTAACGTCGTTTGTTTGGGCGAAGGTTGTCAATCGTATTTTGTACTATTAGTAATTTAATAGTCAAATTTCAGAATTATTAGAAGTGACAAATTTTTCCTCGAGATTGAATACAGATAAACAGGATGAACTTGCAATTGAACGAATTGCAAATCGGCAGGTTTTGTACAAGCATGAATAATGAATCTTCAGCTTAACATGGAATCAGAACCACGGCAAACTTTTTTTTTGAGTCGAGTCTAATTCAGAATTTTTACTGCAAAGTAAAAATCCTTGTATAGGGTGTTTTTTTAGCTGCATGAGAACTTCAAAATGAAATAAAACATTAAAAACCTGACGGAATGTTTTGGTTATAATTTTTTTATGAAAGTACAGTTAAAGGCATTTATGATTTGAACATGACTTCCGGCATGTGACCACCACGACTAATGGTTACGAAGCGCATCCGTTCAGTCCAATTTTTGACCACTTTTTCCAATATTTCTGGCTTTATTTCATAAATGGCTTGCTGAATATTAGCCTCCAATGCTTCTAGAGTTGTTGGTTTGTTAGCATAAACCATGGATTTAACATACCCCCACAGAAAATAATCTGGAGGTGTCAAATCACACGATCTTGGAGGCCAATTGATAGGACCACGTTTTGAAATAATGTTGTCACCAAATTGTCCTTTCAATAAAGTGATGGTTTCGTTGGCTGTGTGGCACGTAGCACCATCCTGTTGGAACCATAAGTTGTCAATGTTTAGCTCTTGAAGTTTTGGAAACAAAAATGTATTGAGCATGTGTCGATATCTCACACCATTCACCGTAACGGTAGCTCCTTCCTCATTTCGAAAGACATATGGACCAATGATGCCGTTGGCGTGTATTCCACACCAAACAGTCAATTTTAATGGATGCAATGGAGTCTCAAGATAATGTCCCGGATTGGTCTCACTCCATATACGGCAATTTTGTTTGTTCACATACCCATTTAACCAGAAATGTGCCTCGTCACTGAACAAAATTTTACGGTAAAAAAATGGATCCACTTCCAATTGGTTGTGAGCCCAATCTGCAAACTCACGACGCAATCGATGATCATCAGGCTTCAGTTCTTGAACCAACTGGATTTTATAAGGTAGTAAATGAAGATCTTTCCGTAAAATTTTCCATGTAGTGGACGGACAAAGCCCAAGTTGTTGAGCACGATGGCGAATTGAAATGTTTGGGTCCTGTTGCACACTTTCACTCACAGAACTGATAGCTTCTTCGGTACGCACATAATTTCGTCTTGCTGGTGTTTTTATATCACGCAACGAAGAAGTGGTACGAAATTTGTCTACCAGCGCACGAATAGCTTGTTCAGAAGGTCGAAAATGTCTAACATAAAATGGGCAAAGGGCTCTATATGTTTGGCAAACAGAGCTTTGATTTTTAAAATATATTTCTATAATTTGGTAGCGTTGTTCAATGGTCAATCTATGCATTATCAAATGCCAAACCTTGCTAAACACAAATGTCAAAAAACTGTTTCCATAGCAATCTTGATTCAATTGTTATCCCTATTGAAAGTTCTCATGCAGCTAAAAAAACACCCTATACTACCATAATCTGGAGGTATTTATCATAAAATATTTACTCCCTATAGCCCTGACAGCTTTATTGCTTTATCCAGATGGTAACAACGATAGCAAATAACAGCAGCTTACGCAAACATCCCATCTTGCCCCACTCTCGCTCCTAATATAAATTTACTAACAATTATTTATGAAAATAATTAGTGCCAAGGAGGCTCTTGAA
The DNA here is from genome assembly GCA_958510855.1 of Rhagonycha lutea. Lineage (NCBI taxonomy): Eukaryota > Metazoa > Arthropoda > Insecta > Coleoptera > Cantharidae > Rhagonycha > Rhagonycha lutea. Next base: position 99,318,532 of record OY294036.1, read on the forward strand.
AATTGAACCTTTTAATATTATTTCCTAGGTTCTCCATTTTATTAGATATTCCAAGTCTATTACTAATTTTCTGATTTTTTTTAACCTTTCGGTTCAAGATATTGAGGTAGATTTATTTTAACTATGAGTTATTTGTGTTTTTGTCTAACAAAACATTTTTAAAATGACTTGCCAAAATAAAAATTTTACCCATAGCCTCATCAAGTATAATTTTAAAAATTATTTTAGCTGTGAAAAAATCGTGCTTTGAAATTTTAATTTAGTCTACGTTTTTTAGTTTCATGTTCCTAAAACTCTAAAATTAAATACAATTTTTACTATAATATAATTATACATAATTAGCACGCATGGTACCACAGAAAGTTAGTACAAGTATTTTTAAATTTTTGTTTTGCAAAATTGTTTCTGTTTTTGGTTTCATTTTTAAGTTTTATCAAAGTTTGTTTATAAAGCAAATAATATTATAATGAGTGTAATTATAATGTGATAGCAACTATGACATAGGAAGCTATGAGTTAATAATGTTGATGCTATTTTATCCGATGATGGAAAATGATGGCGCAATCTTCTTCATACGTCATCAGAGGTATCATAGTTTTAGATTGAGGTTTCCCTTGTTTGTAATTAGGTCTCGGGCGCCACTCAAACCAATTCTTTACTTCATTGTCTTCTCTTTTGTTCTATATCAATATTATGAATTATTGCAAAAATTTACCTATTAGCATTCTGATACATTTCCATGTCGAAAAGCGTTCTTGTAAGTTTTTTTATGTTGTATAGGTATTGTAATTTGACTTTATAATACCGCCAGATCACGTTTATCCATGACATACTGAGTAGCCGCAACGATTAGCTTTACGTGACAGGAAAACCGCAGTATTCAAAAAAACTGAAATTATTATTCCACGCTAGGAATTTTTCCTGTACCATAGATATAGGCAATATTTAACCTGCACCTATACGGGTCCCGAATAGCTGTTTCGTTCTGATGGTACTTTTTAAATTAGTGGAACACGATTTTGAGAACTGTTACTAGCGACTCTTTTTAGTGTTTCCCAAGCTTTTTACGTTTATTTCCTGGAAACATTTGTTATTAAATTATTTTTTATGAGATGACTGATGTAATAATTATGTGGGAGAGGCAGGACGCTTGATCTATTGGCCTTGTGTTATAATAAAACAGATGTATACGTTTCTTTGTACACAAATATCCACTCCTTTATTAATTTGCTTAAACGTCCTGAAAATAAAAATTATTAGTTTCAAACGTTTAGCCAAAATGGATTTCCGTTGTTATAATATTTTGCTACTTCCGAGTCTTGTTTATGAAAAGTAGCCAGTTTCATCGTAAATTTAAATTTAGTTATCGAGGAAAAAGTCTACACACATATCATAAAATGTTGGACTACATGTGGGTGATTTTCATTTAATTTCAGTACAATCACCCGTTATTGTTAAGTGGTCTTAATGGAACTAATTAGCTATTGATTTTTCGGGACTTTGCTATCCTTTCAACATTCAATTGAGTCTTGGTCGCTTTTACCTGTTTTGCAATCCAAGGTTCCAAATATTCCAAGTAGTTTTTCTTTATTTCTTATACAAACACTTACTTTTATCTACATTTTCAATGATTTATTTTTTAGTGGATCGTAAACTTAAATTTTTAACAGCTCTTAAAGTATATGGCGGCCTTCGTATTAATGAAAGAAATCAATTTTATTAACGAAAAACTATTAACGAATAGTGAAATCCAGTGATCACCGCTCAAATTCAAATTGACATATATTTTTTATTGTGTACGAACGAATACCAACATTGAATTTTTATTAACTATTTTTAGCGGTAAGTGTTATCGCAGTTATCAAACCGTACTGCATTTTCAATTTTGACCGTAAAAGGACTCAAAAGTTACACCAAAGTATAATTAATTATTATTCTCTAATATCGCCCTAATTGTTGTGATTGTTATTTTTTCAAGATGGATAATAACGTGGCCGTGCCTGCTAAACATGTGGTGGAAATAAAAAAAGATTTATTTGGGGGTAAAAACCACTCAAAGCACAACTATTCTGAAGATAGTGATCCGGATGGTGAAGTGTCGGGAGTGACCGATAATACGAACACAACTAGAGCAATTTTAAAAGACATAGTGCAAGTGCCTCCAGAAGAATCTGAGACTAACGGTACTTTTTATCAACATTATTACGTTAATCACATGAACAATTTACCTTCGCGAAGTGTTACTAATGCGTTTGGACGTCGACTGTCACAGTGTCGAGAAGAAGATGAAGAAGAAGACAAAAAAGAAATTAAAGAGCAAGCGCCTTCCAAATCGGAGGTTTCCTTAATATCGGATAGTGATAAAAGTTTGTCCGAATCGTCAAGTGGATCTAAAAACTCGGTAATCGATACTATAAGCGGACCTACTCATAAATTTGTGATAACAAAGACTAAACAACCATCGGAGGCTGCCAAAATTTTTGCCAAACGGAAAGAGTATCGACAAGCCAATACGGTGCATTTTCCGACAGGAACAGATGGTAAACATCCATCAGTGTATACAATTTTTAATAGGGGTTCACCTTTACCTAGTCCTCATTATGATAGAAAATTTTTTGACTCCTCATTGATTGAGATGAAAAGTCCAACGTCGAGCACATCTACGCTGGATTATGGCAGTGCGGATGATATATGGGTTAGAAGGCCGTCGTTGGATCTCAGAAAAGTAAGTCAATGCTATTTTGGGGAACGGAATCTAATTCATGCAATTTGTAAGTTTCACATAAGCAAGTGAAAGTTTTAGATTCGCTATGTGAAAAAGCTTCTTGCAAAAAGTGTACACGATACAGTTTGCTCAATTTTGTTTTTTAACTATCAATATTATTTTACTTCCGGTATTCAATCGACGTTTCCTGGTTATAACAGGAAGTTTTAATATCACATTATAAAAATTGCACTTTCCTTTTAAATTGTTCCAGATTCTTTTGTTCATTTTGACGAAATAAACCGTGGTCATGGTATTATAATTCGTTTAATTGAAAAATGGAGTTTGGTTTCAAGGTTAATGTTTTAATTAAAGGCAACAAAGTAGTGTGTTAAATAGAACAGTAAAATTATAATGAAATTTAATAATGTTACTTATTACGTAACGAAAATCCGAAGAATTTGAACATTATTATTTCATTTTGCCTTTGGCACCATTTTTTTGTGGATTGCGTTGGGCTGTCTTTGCTAGTAGAGGTTGAAAAGAGCCTGCATTCCATTGTAATTTATGTAGATGCAGATTGATCCGAATTAAATGATTGGATTTTCAAAACTGGTCCATGTAGTGCTGGTAGCATTATTAGTTAGCAAAGGAAGAATTATTGACCAAAACATAATTTTTTTTACCCTGTATATTACAGTAATTTTGTAAAAGCATATTAAGGGTTTGGATATAAAAGATTATTATATATTGCTACAATCAAAAATGGAGAAGGTAGAATGGGTCAATTGAAATTACTTTAAACATCATTAATAACGTTTTTATTGATATTAATTGCGTAGAGTTGTTTTTGACCTTGATGTTTTGTTAATTAGCCATATCGAACCAATTCTTACATTCACAGGGGAGGGTCCAGCTAAAAATGCCGGCAAGTCTGTGATTCGAACCCGGAATTTTACAACAAGGTAGTGTTTTATAACATTATTATGTTGATTTAATTTTTCTTGTTGATATGTTTATATTTATAAGCAAGCAAAGGTATGTCTATACTAACGCGATAACTGAAATAATAAACTTAACAGATAAGGGGATCGTTAAAAAACAGCTCATCGTTTAGAAAAACAAACAGTAAAATGTATTGTAGCTAATGGGGAAATTTTTAATTAAGGATTTATTTACGTAACTAGAAAATTACTAATCATCTAGAATTTGTACCCAAAGCCGAAAGCCTGTATGCCTTCTCTAAAGGTACTTGCAGTTTTGACGAATAATTCAGTGGTGTAACGACCAATGTTTCGAGTGTTCCACGGAACCGGGCTTTCAAGCGAACCTTTTTCAAGAAGTGGGTCAAATTTTGTTCATTATTTTTTTTAATATTAGCCCGTGGATCATGAAGTCAGTGAAGTCGCTTGAAAAGGAGGGTTACTAGAGTGCGGTTAAAAGGGTACCAATAATTTGGAAACGCCGAAAATTTGTTAACAGGAAAATTGAAAATTGACCCTGTTTTTGGTTCTCACTTTTAAAATCCTCTAAAAGGGTTTACATTTTCTTTTTGTTTTACAACTTTTACTTTTGCAAGTGAAGAACAAAAATAAAGGCCGACGTCAAAAAATTGATATCAATGGGGTGATACCATGAATTTCTGTACCAGGTGATACCATGCTCAGTGGTGCTTATAATAAGCATTTAAGAAGCCATCGTGGGACAGTGTCAGACCCTCGGGTCATAGGTTTGCCACAACTGGTCTAGACTGTAATGCCTTCAATGATACATCATACACTTAGGGCAGGATTTGATCGATTCATTGTTTGATAGATTTTGACAGTTTTCTCTCGATCTTGTCCTTGAATCACTAATTTTTAATGCCGATCGTATTTATGATTTTTCATTTCGTTCAGGATACGTTTTCTGCAGTGGGCCGTCCATGGTATTCGCAAACGCACAGAATCGGTATGTGCATATCCTAACTGCATCAAAACAATAAATATCACTATAATCATCGCATTATTATGGGCATAAATCTCCATTTCACACCCCATGGACGTCAGAATTATTGTTAGAGCAATCCATCATCATAATTTGGTTTGCTGTTGATCTGCAGAGTGTATAGACTAGGGACCCCGAAAATGTTTAACGGAAAGCCACATTGAGATATTGAAAGTGCTATCAGATCTAAATTTATCAAAGGAAAGGAGATTGGACCCAGTACCGCCTTTCAAATCTAGTTTTGATATGCTTAATTTATATTCAGCGGATGGTGAAAAATAATAAAAATTAATCAATTCGCAATTTAATATTCAGACAGTTTGTGTAATAATTCATTATTATGTAGATACACCTTCTATATTTTTTGTCAAAGCATCTGTGGGCCGGATAAATCTACTCTGCGGACTGTGGTTTCGGGACCTATGGGTGAATACCATAGTGAATATTTATCGTGGTTATATAGCCCAGTAAAATAAGCATTTAACCACGGAATGAAAGATAATAAGCTATAAATTTGTAAAGTCTCGAGAATCTCGTGTCCGCGTCTCAAGATATTCGAGGTCAAAGATCACAAAAATCGGTTTTTTGTAGATATCTTGTTTCCTATGCTCTAAATGACATTTGGAGTTATTAGTAAAGTTGTAGAGCATAAAATTCTCTACAAATTTGTCCTTATGGAATATTTTATGCAATTAACGGTTGTTGAGATAGAGCGCGAAGAGTGGGAAGCCCTTAGCCATGTGTCAACAACTGCGGAATCCAATACATAATACGGTTTATAAAGTTAATTATTTACTAAAAAATATTATAATTATGAAGAAATCTTAGGTATTTTATTTAATAAATGATATTATTCATAATCATAAGTAAGACATTCGTTTAATAATATTTAGTTAATTTATATTAATAATAAGATATTAAAGTGAAATAGTTTAAATACTTTATTTTATTTACCATCAGTTTATCGTAAATGTATTACAATACAAGTTTAAATGTGAGGGGGACCTTGTCCTGTTATTTTCATTATTAATAGCAAGCATGCAGCTTAATATTCCTCTTGTTCGTTATCGTCTTCTTCTTCTGGTCGCTCAACTTGAATTTCCAATTCATTATCATTAGAGCGCGGATTAATATGCACTTATTTTTAGAAAATAACCGCTTATAAAAAGCACTAAAAAATGAAAAAAAAGCACTATTAATTGAAAAAAAAGCACAATAAAATCTTAAATAAGCAGTCAAAAAAGCTACATACAAAATTTTAATTTTTAATCTTCACCAAAAATAAATGTATTCTTAATACATGAATGGCAGGCCCGTAGCTAGGGGGGGCACGTGCCCCCCCGAAATGTTGAAAAAACAAAGATAATGGAAGGGGAACAACCAAAAATTTTACATTTTACAAAAGGTTTTTTACAAGTGCCCCCCGAAATGAAATCCTGACTACGGGCCTGATGAATGGCCTACACAAAATATAATTAATCAGAATATGGATGTTGTAAGGAAAACAGTAAATAATAAAATACTTTTCTAAATTTTCTTCTTCTTTCTACGTCAACTGACGTTATCGGCGCATATTTAAATACATTTGCTGGGAATATGAGAGTAATATTCTCGATCGTTTCTCCTTTTAATAATTTTGCTGTTAGCAAGCACTTCTCCTTAGTTTGTCATTTTTAAAACTTCTTGACGATCTTTAATTGCTACTAACTGCAGCTGAATCGGACAAATTATAAAATAATATGCATTTATGCATTATTTTCCCATGTGTTAAGGTGGCCGTATAGGGAGTGGGCGTATCAATGTTAATTATATGAGACAGATTGCTCATTTGTACGTACTAGAAGTGCTTCAATTTTCACTTTTAGGGAATTATTTTGTTATCATTTTAAAGATAAAACTTGGCTCTTGGACGTGATCTAATTTTTATTAAAATCGGATAATTAGAAATATTGAAAATTTTGCTGCAAAGTTACTCGATTTTTCAAGTAACTTTGCAGCAAAATTTTCAATATTTCTAATTATCCGATTTTAATAAAAATTAGATCACGTCCAAGAGCCAAGTGTTATCTTTAAAATGATAACAAAATAATTCCCTAAAAGTGAAAATTGAAGCACTTCTAGTACGTACAAATGAGCAATCTGTCTCATATAATTAACATTGATACGCCCACTCCCTATACGGCCACCTTAAGGTGACTAATGTTGAAAGACATTGTAAATTTGCAAGTGTAGTTTAAAAATAAAAAAGATTACTTGCCGCACAACTTTGTAAATAATACGTGACAATTTAAAATTAAAAAAAAATATTCAAAATGCCAAAATCCATTAAAAAAAGCTCAAATATTCATAAATATACATTTTATGCAAATTATTAAGAAAAAAGCAAAATATGCACTATCAACATTACGTCAAATCACCGCAATTTTTTAGAAACGTAAAGATCCAAAAGGAATATCTTCTGCATATAATTTACAGCAATAAGCAAAATGCATAGAATCCGCGCTCTAATTATCATCATCCTCGTCTATTATATTCGGCTCTAAAGCTTCAAGGACTTCAGGTACATATTCAGTTTTTTCATCAAGATCATTTGGATATGATGAAGTGTTGAGACATGTTTGTCAATTATACTGATCACAAACTGAGGAGCATTGCAACCATACTTTCTTCTACATCCGCAACTCAAACCACAGCTTTTCTTGCAATTGCAAAATATCGTAATGAGCAGTTTTTCTGGTGTTGATGGTAATAATGTTGTTGTCAGTTTCAGGGTTTTATTTTGCAATACCCATCCCCATTCCTAGGGTTCTAAATCATAAATCAATCCCTAACCAAGTTTGGATTTGGTTGTAGACCCGATTGATATGCTGTCGAGTTGCTGCATTTGTGGGTGGAAGAGATGATAGCTGCACCGGGTTTTTGAGTCAAATGTAATTAAAATGTATTTGAACTATTTCATTTTAATATCTTATTATTAATATAAATTAACTAAATATTATTAAACGGATGTCTTAACTTTATAAACCGTATTATGTATTGGATTCCACAGTTGACCTAGCGTTATCGAACATAATGGCTATAAGCGCTTCCCACTCCTTGCGCTTTATCTCAAGAACGGTTAATTGTATAAAATATTGTTTAAGAGGGGCCTTTAAATTTTGATGTTAAAACAGGTTTCAACAGAGTGCGCGCCCTAAAATATTAATCTTTTCTAAGAATCTTTTCACCAATACAGAATTCTAATAATTTATAAAAGTCATATGAATAAGCGATAACTAATTTAGGTAATGAGGAAGTTTGAGCTTTCAAAGTTAAATATTTTTAAAAATATTCAATATTTTCAAATATGATTATCTTTTTGAAATATACTTGTAAATGTTCAACATTGGAAGCTCAAACTTCCTCATTGCCTAAATTAGTTATCGTTTATTCATATGACTTTTATAAATTATTAAAATTCTGTATTGGTGAAAAGATTCTTAGAAAAGATTAATATTTTAGGGCGCGCCATCTGTTGAAACATGTTTTCGCATCAAAATTTAAAGGCCCCTCTTAAGACCAAATTTGTAGAGAATTGTATGCTCTACATCCTAAAACTTTTCTAATATCTCCAAATGTCATTTAGAGCAAAGGAAACAAGATATCTGTAAACAAAAACGATTTTTGTTACCTGTGACCTTGAATATCTAGATACGCGGGCAAGAGATTTATGAGACTTTTGAGCTAACTTATATGAAAATGTCAAAACAAGGATTTATATAAGTTTATAGCTTGGCATCTTTCATTCCGAGGTTTACCTCTTTTTTTTCAGCTTTTTTCCAGTTATTTTTGGTTCACTCAGGCCCGTACTAATAGTCGCGGATCAAGCCGAGATCAAGGATTGACCCTCGGTTAAACCGTAACCGGGTAACGAGATAGAGAGAGAAAACCGAGGGTCAATCCTTGATCCGCGACTATTAGTACGGGCATCAATTATCACTATTAGGATGTTATCCGCATATTCTCGTTGATTCGAGATTTTCCAATTTCGGACTAACCTAAATTAATACTGATCCCTTACTGTCTTATATTAAATAATTGATTATATTCAGGCACTCTTCTGCATAATCTTAACGAAATCCGCTGAAAATGCGGATTTCTTATGTTATCCTAATATACAAATTTTTGGTTGAAGTATTTCAGATTTTGTGAGCGCGTGTGTTTTGATTGCATTATAAAGGATTTACGAGCGCAATTTACCTACCTGCTTCATTTTTGATTGAATTGATTAGGCGTTTAAAAAGGTTGAGGTTTATAAGAACCGTGCCGCGAATTGAATATAAAATTTTTTTATGTGAAACCACATGACTTTCCTACTTAATTAAAAATTAATTGCATATTTAAAAACAACTAATATATTTTTGATTGGAAACCTCTAAAAGGCTCTGGAATTTAATTATATATTCCTATATATTTTTATTTTCATGTGCGAATCCCATAATTCAGAATACATCATTTTCTATAATAATATTGCATTTCTCTTCAGCCCATCCTACTCCACTCCTGGACCATAGGCCTCTCCAGTAATGGAGGTTTTTGCCATAACTCACCACTCTGGCTAGACGGGTTGGTGAGTAGTCCGCTTATCGATTTTTGGACTATAGTTGTTTTACATCCAGTAGCAGCTTTCTAGGCTAACCTTCAGATGTGCCTAGAGCCCTGTTTTTGTTAACGGTGGCAATTCGTCAACTTAGGGGGACCGCCGGTTTAACGTGCCCTCCGAAGCACGGAGACTTGGTCATAAGAAAGTTTGACTCTCCCCAGGTTTGAACCCGGTACCCTGCATTCTCATCCAACTGCGTTAGCTGCAAGGCAATGACCGTCTCTTTTGCATTTAGTTCTCTGTAATCCATTCACACGCAGCCTTTAATTTTGGAATTATTGTATAATAACTTCCAAAATAATTTTATAATGAGAAAAATTTGTTTTATCGCTGCCTTCACGACGGATACACGTGGAGATTTTCAAGGGCTTGCTACCAGAAGCAGGCAACCTACTTTCTTTCTGTTCGTACCTTTACGAAGTCCTCCAAAATTTCGAGTTTGGAGTTAAAGGTTTCTTATAAATCGTAAATCATGTAGAGGAAGATTTAAATTTGAAAACTGCTTAACGGTCGGCGGGTCCAATGTTAAATTGAATCATTGATAATAATTATACCTCCCTACTTTAAATAAAGTATAAAAGTAAATAAAACTTTAACAGATGTAGCGCTGTGTCCTGAACCTAAATAACTGCAGACGAAGGGCAAAGTTTATTATCGAAATTTAATTATTTTCAAAATAGAATTCAAATGCAATCAATTACACAAATATGAGCAATATTTTCATAATACTTAATATTCAACTATCAAATTTTAATATAATGAAACACGTCAATTCTGTAATATACTTATGAGCCGGTAATGTGATTGAAGCTTGAAGTCTTCCGTTTGATTAAATTGCATCCAATGATTCGATTATTAACGTAAACTTCCAAAGCCTAGAAAATGCTGTTTTTGAAAAATCAATACCAAAATCTTTATTTTCAAAGACAATTTTATAAATAATTTGTTATGTGATGACTAAACCGTCGAGGACTGATAGTGTTTAACTTAAAATTGTGTTAATTATTTTTTATTGAAAATTAAACGCACCTATTTTTATTCCATCATGCATAAATTTAAAATATACGCAAAGCTATAAAATTTACTGACATTTTAATAGTGTGAAAACAGCTAATTATTTTACTGCTTTGTTCTGTAGGTCAAGGTTATTGCAGCGTGTAATTAATTTTTTGCACGAGGTTTTAATTCCGCGTAGGTTAGTCACGAAATCCATAATCCAATTTCTTTGCTCGAGTTTTAGGTTAAAAGTTATACAGGGTGGTTTGAACAATTTTCGTATTGACCCAATTATTTTATGGTATTTTATAATGTGGGCTTCGGAACGAAGTGATTCTTATTATAGCTTTTACTAATGTTTCCGCTTATAATGGACTTCAAAGGACGTTGATTATTGTTCATTTTAACCGTATTTTAATATATTAATAATAATAGAGTAGTTCCAATATTTGGTCTATAATAGACAATTTTATATTAGAAACGTGTCCATTATAGGTGGAAAACACTGTAGAGCAGGCGCAAATAAAGATGAGAGGGTGGAGCTAATGCGTAGAAACCAAAACTCGTACAGTCGTGTTTATATTGGTGTCAATTGGTGGAATTGGGTGTCACGCGATGTCTACTGCGCCGCATTTTGTCTACGCCCTCTCATCTTACTTTGTGCTCGCTCTACATACTAGTCAACTACTTATTATTTTTGCAGCAGCAAAGCGAATTCTTCGTCTAACCTATCATTCTTTAGTCTTCTATTGGTTTTACGTTCTTTTTCAATTTAAAGAACTGCTGAAATCCTTGCCCTTCTAACAATACAGAAATTATGAATTATATTTAACGTTGACTAATTTATTGTATCCGTAGCATAGACAAGAATAATGAAAGCACTTATTGTTTACTTGATTACCAGATGTTGATAATCATTTTTATGTTAATCCTAAATAAAGCTCCATTCAAGGACACTTATTATTGGTCATTGTTATAATTTAAATTATCTGACAGATTTGCAAACACGATTTCATAAATTATTTACTGATTTATCGCAACGATTTAAATTTGCTCAGAGAAAGGCAAAATGTAGTAAAAAAGTAACTGGATTACGGGATAATTTAATTTGTCTGCAAAATTATATTCGCTATGTTTAACTCGATAAGACTAGCATTAAAGAGAAATCGAAAGATATTTTTTAACTTTTTAAATTTCAAATCGATATCTCCAACAAACAGAAATGATAACTCTTATCAGGAAAATACGCCGGGTGTGGCTTAATCAAGCTTTTTCACTAGAAGATTTTTTCTCAATATTTACACGAACAATAAATCATTAAATTTTGTCAACCATTTCATATTATTAAAATTTTACGCGGATGTTTCCGGTCGTTTAACCTTAATCAGAAAAAAAATTGGGTACGGTGCTCTCTTAACCTTTCGGAGGTTGTTGCAAACAAGGTTTTTATTTTGAGGAGGGGTCACTCGCGGGTTTTTGAAACATTAACGATATACTTACATTGAAATAATCCGCAGGATGAGGGTTAAAATTTATTTTTAAAAAATTAAGCAAACGAAACGAGTAAAAATAGCGCCCCAGGCGATTTTGTTTATTACTTTTGTTTTACTGTTTATTCTTTAAATAAATTTTTAATAAAATTACCACTATTATGTCTAATAGTGATTTTAGCATTTAGCATAATTATTTATGTGTATTATTAACTCGTAAGAATATTTAATTATAGTTACTAAATTGTAACTTGTATTATTTTATATTCAAGTTAAGGATAAATAAATAAATACATTCAATTTTAATTTTTATTTATCCTTAACTTGAATATAAAATGATACCTACAAGTTACAATTTAGTAACTATAATTAAATTTAGCATAATTATTTAACAAATTATTGTCATTTATGTTGTCACCTTATTGTTTTTAAATAGCATTATTATAATTTGTTTGTTGTTTTTATGTAGATATGTTATAAGAAATATCACATATCTTACATAATGAACACCTACGCGCTATGCGGTCAAACGAAGCTTGTTTCCAAATTAGAGTTATCCTTTGATAAATGAAATTATCCTATTTTTTCGAAGCTATCATGTGCTGTTATTAAAATACGGAAGCAATGGCAGTGGGTCGATGGTAAAAACGACAAGAACCAATTTATTTAATACAGCCTACTCCACATTGAGTAGAGTAACCACGGCTTTCTACAATTTTCAGAGAGGAAAATTATTGTTATTCATACGTAATTAACGTAGTGTAAGTTGATAGTAACAACAATATTTTAGAATTATGTGAATAAAAACGTCACTCGTCAGATAGTTTGCACAGTTTAGCGATTGAGTATTGATTGCCTATGTGGCTTACCGATAATAAAAAAAATGTTTGTTTTAATTTTACTTAGCAGTTTGAGTTAGTAATTAAATAGAATAAGATAGGATATCAAAACTGATCCTCCGCATTTAAATTTAGTTTAATCAAATGTGTATCTGTTTCGTGGTTTATGTAATAACTTTTAACTTATGTACATAACAGTGTAATCAACTTATAATGGATTCATTTGTATGCTCAAACCGAGCTTAGTTAGCTCGAGCCGAGTTAGGTCGACCTAACGACTGCATGTATACGTGGCAATAGAAACTATAATCAACGAATTCTTATACTTACACAGTTAAAATTAGCTTCCGCTTATAATGGACCAATCCTTGGATCCCTTGAAGTTCATTACTGTATTATTTATTGTTTATTTACAAAACAAAATTAGTTTTCTTCCTGTTTTAATTTGGCAGATAAACCATAATAATGTTATATGGAAGATGGATAGCTACCTAATAATATATTACTTACCTACGTAATGTGATTACGAAATATCGAATAGTTTCTGAGTCATCATGTCCTTTCAAGTACACAGTATATTGTGAGGGTGTAAATGCACAAACGAAGCGATGACATATTTTTGGCGAATGGAAAAACCATTAAAATTGTTAGGAAATTTATGTCGATTTTTAAATAAGAGTGATGCACGGTGATACAGTGATACAAAATTAACAATTTACTTCATATTGATTTTGACTTGCATTACTTGGAACGTGATTACATAATATTTGAAGAATTGTTTAACATTACAAATTTTCAAAATGGAAGGGAGACATTAACAATACCAGACTTGTACGGCGCCGCAACGCTCATATACCCTTAATATTTATCCCCTATCTGTTCGTGTAGCAGTATGATTGCTTTGTTTAGGTGTTCCAATGTTTCATTTGATTTCACTTTTAGTTTCTTAGTGAACTACACGAAAAATGGTAACGAGGAGAATTTGAAATTTAAAATAGCTTTCCGATAACAGTCCATTATCTTTTGTAAAAAAAATTAGTTTCTAAACTTTGCTTTGTTCTTTGAATGTATAATTTTGTATGAGTCTCATACAAAATGCAAGACATCATTTTAAACTTATGTAGTTAATAATTTGGTTTCCTAGGTAGTAAAAAATAAACTAAAGTGGTACGCCGGTGGTGGTAAAATCACTAATGACATTTAAGGCTATGGATTTTTTTAAATGTCTTGATTATGGCGATGACGATGGTCGCCGATATTCGATTTATCGACGCAGGAAGGTAGATATGCTATTTTTATTTTTTTTTGTGGGGTCGGGGGGCTCTAGTATTTCTGTACCTCTTGTAGTAAGAAGGAATTCATCCAAAGGGGTATGAAGTTTGAAAAACTGTAATACTGATCTTTGACCACGTCGCGCATTTTCCTGCTGGCTGTAAGAAAAAATTTTAATTCATAAAATCGTAAATATAGGAATGTGCTGGCTGGCATACTATAGAATGTTTCATTATTGAAGTTAATCTCTTTTGCAATGAGTAATCAAATAAGTAATTAGACGAATGTAAGGCGCTACTGATAACTGATAAGTAAATAAATAACTTGGAAAATTCTTATTTTTGAATAATAGCTATTAATGATAACGAAAGAGTTACCATCAGAATGCCCAAAGATTATTAAATGTAAACAAACTATTCAATTTTATATATTTTTTTACTTTAAATCCTTGTCACAACGAGGAAATAACTTCGCCAAGCTGTGCCTAGTTTTTTGTTGTAGCCTTCAACAGTTGTTGTAACCTTCAATAATGGTAATATTGACCTTCTTGATACTCATCCTTTGTTAATTAAGATCAATGATCTCAACGGGGGGCTAACTCACTTCGGTAGTACGGCGTAGGCGTATAACAGTGATGCGCAACCCGCATCAACAGTTTCGGCGGCCCGCCTAAATTCCAAAATGGATTTTTGAATTATTTGTACCTACAGGTACATTTTTTCTTTCTTGATGAAAAAATGGTCGCACAAAATTTTACCATTAACTATGGTCCACAAATGAAAAGAAGTACAAACATTCTAAATTGTTTGAGGAGCACTGACACGAATTTATTATTTATACCTATACTGGTTTTTATTTTAAATTAAAACATTTACATTTCAATTTGACAAACGTATCTAATCTTTGATTAGATGATTAGAATATAATCGTAAATTTTTTGCGTTATTGTCGCTTCCCCTCGTGACATGAACAATTAAAATTATTCACGACACTTAAAAGTAATTTGATGGTTTTTCACTTGAACAATATAGCAATAATAAAATTGTTTATTATTATATAATAAATAAAAAAAGAAATTTCCTACGCAATGCACTTGGAAAATATTGCTTTAAATAATAGCGGTAATATTTTAATAAAATTCAAATTAAAATGTGATAAACAATTAAGATCACCACATCATCGTTTAAAATTGTTCCGATTAATATTAATAAATTATTTTGCCTATATTTGCACACTGATTTTTATTCTACCAGATGATTTTAAATTTGGCGTCTTTGATATTTTGACAGACAACGTGTCTCAATTTATAATCAATTAATTTATTTTTATTATATTCAACTGCTACTCATATATTTGCTTATCTACTAATTGTAGTTGATTATGGGCAGATAAGTGTGTCTATTTATAATTTTGATAAAAACGTTACGAATTTAAAAAAGAATTGCATAGGTAACAATGCATTGTTGCGAACAATTTTCAATAAATGATTTGTTGACGGTAAACACAGCCGAAGTAACTTATATTGTTACTAATTTTAACCTTTGTTTTAGGAATTGGGCTCCCAGCCCTTACCGACTATTTCCTCAGATGATATGGAGGCGCAAGTGTTCCCCAGGCCCCGCTCGGGAACCTGGGGAGCCAAGTCTGATACAAAGTATACCAAAGAAAAAGATGTAGTTAAAAGTAAAGTTAAGGAACACAAGTCGAAAGCGGATTCAAAGCCTCAAAAAGACAAGAAAAAGGACAAAGCTAGTGGCAGCAGAAGTGGATCCAATTCGAGGTCGAGTTCCGCAGAACGTCGAAAATCTGGAGACGATATACAAAGTCCCAAAAAATCTGGAATGTTGGAAGCGTTTAGGAGTCGGTCGCATTCAGATGCTGCGAAGAAGAAACCCAATGCTTTGATGGCTACAATGCGAAATGCTATGCTGGTGAGTATTTTTGTGTGGAAATATCGTAATTATTACCAAATATAGCACGCCACTTTCACTAATATTTGTTTTGTTAAAATTTCCGATTTAGGTTCTAACGATACGAAACTCATGATAAACATAATTAATCAATCAAAGCGTAAAGTTCCGATAGTTATGATTTCACATTTTCTACCTTTTTGTACTTTGTACATCGTTGAAGTAGGATTAGTTCATTTGAAATGCTTAGTTTCCTTATATTTATATTTCAGGCAAGCTTGTATCAATATTAATGCGTATAATTTGGTCATCAATTAAGTATTGATTAATTACTATTATTATTGTCTTCTTAGAAGTGCGTAAATTGATTGTTAGATGCCGCTATTATTTGTTTATTTTATTTATTTTTCATTGTCTTTGTTGAATATTTATTGCTCCTTATATAATTACGTAATTATTAATAATAGTAATTGGTTTCCATGCAAGTATGTACTATTGACGTAATTAAATATTTTCTTTTAATTATTAACTTTCAGGCATTTTGAAAATGTGGGATTTTTGCCGTAATTAATAAAACTTGCAACGGTTAATAACGACCGATGGCCCTAGAAATTGAAAATTGCAATCTGTAGAATTAATTAAAACTAAATAAAATACACCCCAATGCATAAAAGCCCATTATATGGGCCATACATAAGATACAACAGAAAGTTCAAATATTGGTACTTATAATTTTTACGTGTTACGCTTATGGTTTTTGGGGGTTTTCTTTTTTCTGTTAAAGATTATCTTCACCTACACTGTTTTATGGTCTTTTTCCTTTTGCAAGTTTCATATATTTTGTTATGGATTTCATAATAGTATAGTAAAATGTCGTATTATTAAGAGACGGTCAGAGCATAGTGGTCGAATAAGTTGACTATGAACGCTAAATGCCCGGTTCAAATCCGGGCGAAGTAAGAACTTTATTCTGGCCGTCTCTCTGGTCCTCCAGGTTGGGGGTTCTACGTCGGGCTTGCTCCTCGTCTAGGTAAAAAATGTAAAATGCTAACAAACCAAATACTAATTTGCAAGGTTGGTAGTTGGGCTCGGATAACGTTGTAATGCGTTTCAAAACCGATTATATGAGAAAATGAAATGTCGTATTAAATCATTTGCTTGAAACAGAAAATCATTGTAGTACCTACTTCAATTTGGTTGAAATCCACTCCACATTGGATTTAACATGTGGTTTCCCGTTCAATCTGGAATGGTTTCTACTGCAGTTTTCTGCTCCCAAAGATTCATTGTTAGCTCAAAACCGCGAAATACATAAAATGGGCTGATATTAGCTTATCTGATTGATTAAAAATATTTAAATTTATTAACATGTTAGGCAACTCTACTTGTCGCATTATGTGTTGCCTATTCTATCATTCAACTTTTTTTATATTACCACCAAGAAATTATAAACACTAAACAGGTTTATAATAATCAATAATGCATAATCAATTAAATGATGGCATATGCAAGAAAGAAACCATTAAAGACGAAATTGCTTTTTGGTTCTTCCCAAATAGTTGCTAAAATTCGATGTCTAATATAACTTTTATTAAATTGCAGCACACTGGGTTAATGCATGGGCGTCATAAAACACCTCGAGATGGTTCAGCTCATCCTGTACGAGATGGAAGTTCACACACTCAATACTACCATACTGTAACAGCAGCGTCAACTAGTCGTAATCCAATGACGAAAGTGATGGACATCTTCAGAAATCGTTCCCATGCTAGCGTACCACCGGAAGATAGAAGGAAGGTTAGTGATTTTTTTATAATTTTTGACTTGACCCATACATACACTGCGTAACTCTTTGGTACGCGCTCCAAATTTTTTCAAAAAATATTGGACCTACTTCCTTAGTTTTTGTATAATTTGCAGCTGTGCGTCTGGTTAGGAATATGGAATGATTATTTATTTATTTTCGGTAACAAGTTTACATTATTGTAACAAGAAATTTGACGATATTTGAATAATCGATGGCGCAACAGCATAAAATATTCATTTATTTAAAAATAGCTTCTAATAATACTATCACTATCCAAAAATCTAATCTAATTTGTCATAATGATGCCAGGTGGGTTTATTTTTTGTCAACATAATCAATAATGCATAATCAATTAAATGATGGCATATGCAAGAAAGAAACCATTAAAGACGAAATTGCTTTTTGGTTCTTCCCAAATAGTTGCACAAAAGCCTTTTTATCAACATTTACATAATTGCAATGGTTGCATAAGCAAAAGACAGCATAAAATAATAAAATCAAAATTCGAGTAATGTCAAATGGGCTGTACTTTTTAAATATTATCTTAAACCCTGTATATCAATTTTTCAAATCGTTCAATGACATCTGGAGATTTCATTCCAGTAATCACGAATTTCCTTTTCAGCCTCTAGTAAGTTTCGTACTCTTTTTTACATGAATCTTCATCTGTTCGCTTCACAATCGGGGGACTCATCTACATCATGAGACAATTATAATGCTTTCTAGAAAGTTTGTGGTAGTAGTAGACAATCCATTTAGTCGATTCGTGCCTTCCCTGTTGCGGAACGCAATTTACAGGCGCGGTCTGATTTTGCTTCTTGCGGAATCCTTTTAAGAGCAGCTGCACGATTTATTTGTTTATAAAACGGTTTTATAAATAATTCATTTCTGGTACAAAAAGTTTAAAAATCAGATGGAAATTCCTGTGATATTTTAATAAGAAAAAACATATTAATTGCAATAAGTACAAGTAATTTATTATTACACATTAAAATGTTTATTTACAATCAAGTAGTCAAAAAAATCGCATTTTTAATTAGCCACTCTTTTTTCATTGTTATTGTTAATTTATTTAAATATCTCTTATGCAAGTAATATCGGCTAATTACTGTTGACATTTTTAATCAACTGTAATAATAAATTATTATTTATTAAAATGAACAAAAAAATTTATTTTCTCAACGATAACAAATTATCTCAGATATCAGAGAGAATCCATATTCTCCAAATCATGTGTTTTTGATTAAATACCTAAAATGTAATTAGGTAATATAATACCTAATTATTTTTTTACATTAAAATCGTATAATTTAATTTTTGGGTGCTTAATATCTGCCGAGACCTATACAATCGCAGTTCGTGAACTTCTAAAGATTTATTTGTTTTTATTATTTTTTAATAAGATAGCAAGTAGATTTTCTTATTTTGAAAACAGAACTGATATAATAATTATGTATATTTTCTGTTTGGCACAATTCTGTATCATAATAACTTCAAGTTTACTCAATAAGATTTATCACCGTTAAGGTCAAATGATTGTATTTGCTTTTTACAATCAAAAGTGTGTATTTGTCTTTAAACATGGAGAAAGTTAGGTAATGTGCAGAGTTGTTTGTGTTTTGATAAATTTTAAAATAATCAGTTAACCTAATTACCGAGCTTTCTTTTACTACTAAATGCATGACTTGAGTGAGTGGTAAACCACAACATTGTTTTGAAATTTTTTCTGTGTCGCGAAACAACTTCATTCTAATTTAGGATACCTATACTATTATCTATTATCATCTGCTGATTTACCAAGTCCTTAAATCAGTCTCCAAATAGTCTGGGAAGAAGAAACCGATTTGGAAAGTTACTGACGATGTTTTCTTAAGTTTTATCTTTATCATGGATTATTTTTTCGACCGGGATCCTGCTTTCATTAGCACAGACCTTACGGTCATGGGTTTGATCCCTAATACCTCCCATATTATTTATGTCGTGGTTATGATTCCACGCTAAATTATCGGTCCAATTATAACATTTTTTGTAATTTGATGTTGCGGGATTATCCCGAATGGTGTCTCGGCAGTTTTAGTTTAACACGTTGGGTGCGACTTTCCGTAAAAATGGTCGCTCAGCCGACAACTCGAAAACACTTGTTATGTTAAATACATCGGTTTGGTTTGCTAGTGATGTGCATTATGTCACGGATGAGTGAGGTTATGCTTATTAAATCACAGATGGAAGTTATGCTGTAAAATATGAATTGTAGATTTAACCGGTTTGCTAGCGGGAAACTGGTATTTGTAACCGGAAAGCAAATCACAGCAAAGTTATCATGCACAGGCAAATATTTTGATTTAAATTGCATAATAAAAACTATTTGTATAAGGATCGATTCCTGGTAAAACTATTTTATAATATTTCGCACAAAATTATCCAATTCCATATAGGTAAGTCCGTTGAAACTTAAAAGGTTTAAATGGCAAAAGACTGGGGATATATACGAAATAAAACGCTAATTTTTGTTATAGCTGTAACGTATGAACTTTTGTGGCTATGGACGCCATACAGTGGTACTTCGTGTAGTCGACAACTATTTCTCTACCATAGGTGGCTTCTTGGTCTTACAATTAAATTTAAATCCAAATTTAATATTATGATCTACATGAAAAAATTATGGTAGCGGTATATATCAATGTTCAGGATTGGAAAGAATAACGGAATTTCCCAATTTTTGAATATGTGAGAACTCTTCACTTTAAATTGACATATATTATGGGTTATGTCAAACCTCGTAACTCCGTCTGTTATACTTGGAGGATATTCTATAACCCCCAAACCCCCCGGTCACAAAGACCAACATAGCATACTATGTTTTGGCATTGATTTCATCAAATCGTAATCGGTTTGAATAGGAATGTCAAAATGTCGTGTTAACGCAGTAACTTATCCACGAACCAATCAAATACGGAAGAGATTTCTAGTAAATTATTATATTGGATTATAGATAATATTTTTTTCATACTAGATTATGTTTACCTATATTTTATGTGATTTTATGCTCCATACTTATTATTAGGGTCCGGATTTGTAGGCACTAAAAATCTTGAAAATATGCAGGCAAATATGCTCTAAAAACTTCAAAATAAGCACTCAAATATGCGCTAAAAACAGGCACAAACGAAGTATAATCGATTGAGACTATTTTGAATCCTAAATTCGAATATCAAAGAAGCATGTATCCAGCCCCCCCCCAACTTAAAATAGAATTATCTCGAAAACTATATGGGTACAAACGAAAATAATGTTTGCACAAACAGGCACAAACGAATCACAAACGATTGAGACTATTTTGGAGTCAAAATTCGAAATGGGGGGCCCCCCATGTCTCCAGCCCACCCCCAAGCTTAATTTTGAAATATCTCTAAAACTATTTGGATACAAACGAAAACAATGGTTGCACAAACAGACACAATGACACAAACGATTGAGACGATTTTGGAGTCAAAATTTGAAATGGGGAGGGGGCTAGGGACATGCACCTTATTGCACAGAATCACCTACAGTTGACAAAGTAGATATTAATTAAAATTATTGTTTTAAATAATACAAAAGGCGGCAATATCAGAAAGAGAATAATTAAAATTATTTAAAATTTTATTACTTGATTTGCTAAATATGCAAAATATATACCAATATAAGCAAATAAGCATTTATAGGCAACAAACCGCCAAATATGCACTTAAACTCAAAATATGGATTATAGGCAAAATAAAAACTATATAAAACGATTCAGAAAGGCGTAAAACATGCTCCCCTTTTAAAATTTTTCACGTGCCTGTACGCAAAAAAAACATGCAAATGCCTACAAATCCGGACCCTACTTATTATCATAATATTTTATGTAATGTCTACGACTACATGAAATTGCTTCTTTTTACAATTTGTGCTTCCTTTTTGATATGATATTATTTATTCAGTAGTAAATTTAAATTTTCTTAAGGGGACTGGCGCACTTAAGAGGTCGAGAAAATGCAGCTATTTGTTATTTTTTTTCTGGAAAAGTGTATATAATTATTGCACAATAATTATTTTTATTTAAAAGAGCTTTATTTTAGAAATACAATGTAATTTTTTTGTACAAAAATATTAAAAAATAACCCATTTACAGCCGATGGCGATGTACGGCAACCCTGTTTTTAAAAAGCATTTTGCGGTGAGCAAGATATATCAAACTAGTGCACAAATCTATTTCAAATTTGGTATGCTTGTTTTAGACATCAAAATCTAGTCCCTAACGTAGAGGATTTTTTATTTAAATGCGTATTTTTTATTTTATGGACGAAAAGTATCGCTTTTTTTTAACGAAAATCCATATTTTAACTTTGAACAGCTGCCGCCTTGTCAAAATTCCATTTTTTGAAAAACTCTCTGCGTTAGGGATTAGATTTTGATGTCTAAAACAAGTACCTATACCAAATTTGAAATATATTTGTGCACTAGTTTTTGATATATCTTGCTCACCGCAAAATGCTTTTTAAAAACAGGGTTGCCGTACATCGACTGTAAATGGGTTATTTTTTAATATTTTTATACAAAAAAATTACATTGTATTTCTAAAATAAAGCTCCTTTAAATAAAAATAATTGTTGTGCAATAATTATATACAATTTTCCAGAAAAAAAAAAAAAAATAAGTAGCTGCCTTTTCTCGACCTCCTAAGTGCGCCAGTCCCCTTAACAAATCGAAATATGTGCATAGCTACTAATTTATGTATTAAACAAGATTTTTCATTGAAAACAAGATTCATAAAAATATTTAGACAGCTTTCTGACGGTTTGATCTTTTAATTTTGTTTATTTAAGCGCTCATTTTGTATATACAATGTATTTGCTGTTGTATATAATTATAATTTAATTTATAACTGAATTGGTAGAGTAATTATCTATTATTAATATTTTAATAATGTGACGCACGTAGCAATCCCTCTTAATTTTTATTAAAATTTGTAAGATTGATGAAGTGATTTCTTAATTGTCTTTTCAAATTAGTAATTACATAGTGGGGTACTTGGAATTGTTCTTATTTGTTTGCTAACTTAACGTGCATTTCAACATTTTATTCTGTTACAACAAAATTTGCACTCCTTTCATCTGACCATATTTCATATTTAAAATAACCATATATCTTACTTTCGGTCATGTGACTTCAAACGCGCCTGTTGTTGATCTGACGTCACAAAGTAGAAGTTGCCACGAATTATAAGAGATTTAGCGATCTTGATCGCGCTAATTTAAATTTTGTAACGTTTGTTTCCCTCTTTTCTCTTTCATTTTATGGTAGAAGAGAAGTAATCCTGATTATTTAAATATACGCGATATATTAGAGTGAATTTTATCTTTAGTGACTGGGGCATTGCGCGGCAAATGTGGAGGGGAACGCGTGACACCCATTTCCACCAATTGACACCAACATAGAACCGAAATTACGAATATTCGTTTCTGCACATTAAGCACTCCCAACCACTAAAGAAAAAACGAACTCTACCTTATACCATACCTTGGTATGTGTGAGAATACAAACTTTTAAATTTCAATTTAAAAAAAAAGGTTCTTATATTAATTAATTATTGTAAGATTTCTGAACTTATTGGAAGCAAAACCAGCTCCTTTGATGGGCATGAGCGTGAAAGTAGAGAAACCATACCGCTTCCAAATCAAGGGGGGGGTAAATCATAGATTAAATTTTAATTAACGTTGTGCAACCCACCACTGATGCTTGAATGGATATAGTTGCTTTACTAAAATTGCCCATGTAAGTTTAGGATGACCTGTTTACAGAAAATCGTCTCATTTCCATCCAGAGGCAAATCTGAGACTTGCAAACCCTGAATTAATGAACTGGCACTATGATGGTGATCATTCGTTCGAGGAAATCGTTAGTCCGTTCACCCGTGTCACTATTATCGGTTTTATAACTTCTAGGTTAATTTTTCATTACAACCTATTAGCAATTAAAATTGATATTGCCGAAAAATATGCGTTTTAACAGTTGTTAACCAAAACCAAAAAAATTGCATTGTTTTGCAAAATTCTTAATTAATTATTATTAATAGCTTCTGTTCATAAGACAATGTGCATCACCGACAATATTTCATTACGTTTTACGTAACTCAACGTCACATTATTGAAAAATAATAAAATATTTTTATCTTTTCCATAATGGTAGAAAATCACAGCTTAGTATGATGTATTAACGTTCGTTAGTGTGCACATAAAAATATAATAATACTGCAAATTTAAATTATTATGCGTTTCTAAACTGGAAATAGTAAATATTATACTAAATGTTTGTTTACTGCTAAATTTGTTAAGAGAAGGGGACTCCAATGCTATCGCACTCGCAAAATTATTTATTTAGTTGTACGTCTGTGCGAGAAACTGAATCAGTTCGGATTACAAATTTTGGACATTTTTTAATTTAAAAAAATTGATAGTGACTTAATATGTGAAAGAGTGAAAAAAATTCTTAAAAACGTGGTTATTTTTTTTATTGTGTTATTTTGATTTGGTGTAACTGTGGAAGCTGTTTTGGTGCAAAACAGCCGAAAATTTGAACCCTTGGTATGATTATATACAGGATGCAACAGAACACCGCACTTAGTTTTGCTAAATTTAGATTTGTTTTCTGAGAGTAACTCAAAAATAATAGTAAATTTTTAAAATAATAAATGTCATATCAATGTTTTGGTTTAATTTAATGATAGCATTGTTTTCTAATCATAAACTTGGTTATCTTCTTGGTTATCAAAATTAGGACAAAATTTTACACCGACTTTCAAGTGACATAATTTTTAAAGAGCTAATTCTAAACCGGTTGTTACGTTTTAATGTTTAACTGTTCAATTTAAATACCCACATAGTGCAACTGAGCTCTGCGTTACTTCTTCAAATTCTAATTGAAAAAGACAACATTACAGTGCTAAAAATAAGTTTTCTATGTAATATAAAAAATTTTGATTCAATTTGGCGTGTCCAGTTTTCAATCATTACCGGTTTACCTTGCAAGTTCCCTTCAAAACTTTGAACAACTAATTTCCCTTATTTTTCAATTTTAGGTACTTACCACCTTTTGACTGCTTTATTTATAATAATTTCGGTTCGTCACACATCAGTTTTTATTTGTTCACCTTGTTGGTTTTGTATTACGAAGTTACTGTTGCTCGTATTATAATAATAATAATTAAACACAGCTTAAAATTTGATCCCCTTTTTTTAAATTTTGGTTGATATTAATCGACGAATTTTGGTTATCTGATAATCGTTATTTATTTATAGTTTTCGACGAGGAGGATGGAGGTTATAAGTATTACATTTCATCACCTTGCTCATTATTTATTTAAATAACGACCCTATTATTGTTTAATGACGGACAATACGTTTCACATCATCCATTGTTTTGATTCACGTGTTTTTTTAAAAATTTAAATATTGGATTTTGAATCGATCAATTTACAAATTCTTGACAATTACAGTTTTTTTACGTAGGTACGAGCAACATCCACATTAAAACTTCTTTCAGAAATAACACATTTAAACTTTTAGTTGAAATCTCGTGAATCCTATCAAGCGCAAATAACTCCCCAAAATTGAGGTTGTATAGTTTTATCTCAATCAAACCTTCAAATTTGAGGTAAATCTCTTTTCGTTATCCCGTTCGAAAACTTTTGAATCTGCTCAATGTTTTTATTCAAATCCTCTTGTGACTTTAAAATTAATTTATTAGGCTTATCGAATATTCAAAAAGTTTACTTACATCAAAATTATAACCTCCGACCTTGCGGTTTATCGCATTAAATTATCATTTTAAGTGTAGTTACTTGTACTATCCTAATTTTAAATGGCTTAATTATAAAGAAAATATAGTTTTTTTTGTCCCATAAATTTTAATTATTATTTTTGAGTGTTCTAATTTCACTATTTATCTTTGTATAACAACATGAATTAACTTTTATTTGCATTTCCTAAATTTAATATAGTTTCACAATAACCTAGAAAATTTTATTAGCGAAACTAATTATTGTTATACTTATTTTTAGAATGATTTTAAATACTTAACGCATTTTGATAAAATAAAATGGTGCTGATAAATTTTTTATTATATAAACTTGTTCAATTTTGGCATTTAAGAATTGTGTAAGTGTCAGTGGAACTTAAAAATGTGACTGAAATTTCTACGATAGTATTGGAACTAAAATTGCAATTTTATTTAAAATTTTGAATTAACATGTCGAGCTATATGCGTTGGATAATGAACAACAAGAAGGAAGAAATTTATATGAAACCAAGAAGTCGTTCTTTGGATACTAAAAGTTTGGAAGCGTCCGGTGTGAGATTACTGATCCAGAACGTAAGTTTTTGCAAATACAATGATTATTATTATTAATAGGGTACTTCGGTACTTCCGAAAACGGTTCAAATTAAATGTTTGAGAACTGCTAGTTTTCGTGATTAATAAAAATACGTGACTTTCGTTTCATTAAATTGCTATTAGATATTACTTCACAAGTGAGGAAATGACTTTTACTGTTTTACTTTACAAAAATGGTACCAAAAAAATTTAAAATGGCATTTGCAGATAAAAATTCAAAAAATAATTAATTATATTATAATTTACGATAGTTTTCCACGCTCGTGGATGTAAGTTACTTATGTGTTCGACTTCTCGGAAAATTGAAACTCGAGTTAAGTTAATAAGTGGAAAATTGACTCTCCCTTTTCCTTCTCTTTAAATGTTCATAATTTGTTCCAAGTTAATAAACTTTAATGTGTCCCTTTCCTTTTGCTTTTTAAGAGTAAATTTCCCAAATGTGCTGTTTCCTTGCGAGTATTTTTAAGATACACTTTTCAACCATTGAAAAATCACTAAGAAAATCTTACTCTTTGCCAATTTCGTGTTTTGTTTATGAATTCCGATACTGTACTGGGCGAGCAGAGGCGAGTGCAGGAAAACCTGCGAATCTTGTGAAAACACTTTCCTGGTGTGCGAAGTATAAAATCATTTCTGAAACTACATGACTAGAAATTTTATTAAAAAGTTGTAAATACCGAAAATGCCATGTTGGCTCAGCTTATTACTACCTACATAAGTAACAACCATAATTAATTTAATGCCAGCCAAAATTTTCTAAAATTTTTTGTTAGCTACATAAATTATGCGTTTATTAATTTTTTGTTTATCAATTTCACAGTGTAACACGGTATTTATTTATACTTGTAGTGTAAATATTGTTGGCCATATCTACCGCATAATAAATTAAAATGACAGTAAAAATTAACCTTCTCTAAAAAATTTATTACTCAAGATTTGTTTTATCTACTTATCGCTAATTGTAAGTTGTACCAGATTTACCCAAGGATCTCGAAATTTAAATTCGGAAAATGTACAGACATTTCGTAGTTTTATTGGCTCAATTAGCATAGAAATTGTTATAAGCTATAACCAATATCTTGTGATTATTTCATACATGTACAAATTATATTCGATAGTTTTTAATTGCCTTAATTTATTACCCATACACCATTTTTTTAATGCTCGGTTAAAACTAATGCAACCAATGAAACGTGCAAATTTATTCTTTGATTACTCGAGCTGATTATAATTTTATATAGCATATCCATTTTTTTCTCTCTCAAAATAATTAAAAATATTTCCCCACTAAAAATGAAAAGATATATCAAAAATATATTCAATTTTTATAATATAATTGAATAATATTTGGGGATATTTAAATTGGGGAGATGCTGCTAAATTTGAGTGTGACGCGCATGAGTCAAGCGGGTTAACGAGATTTTGCTAGTTTCTTTTACGATTATATTACTAGTCTTTTTCTAAGTAGCAGCTACTAGAGGGGGGGACACTTAAATTAACATTTAAATTAACTGTGGCTCCGAATACTATTTCTTAAAAGTGCAAGTTATACAATAATAATTTTATAAATACGTACGTCTTGGTAGCTAAGCAGTCGTAATACTGATGTAATACAATTAAGTTACAAACAATGTAATTTATAGATTATAGCTGCATAATATTATGTACCTTGTACAACATTGTAACTTGTACATTGTACTTAGGTATAATATATATTTGTGACATGGAGCTCTGATCAGATTCTCTGCGCGTGCAACTTTAGTTTACACTTTTTAACGGGGAAAGTAAGCCACACGTTTCTGCGTTATAAAAATTATTTTTTATCAATGACATGGGCTAGAATTCGGGGTAAGCATAATTTTAAGATGATCAAATTTTGAACTTGATGAAATTACAGTAATGTAAATACAAACGAAAAACCTAATTTAGATTATAAGTCAGGGTTGCCATACGCTAGTGGCGGCCAGTGCAAATTTTTAGTGTAGTGCACCTGACTTTCATTCAATTTGCGGCGCCACTGTAGCTGTAGCATATCAGCTTATCTCCTGCATCTGTTATGAGTTATGACGTTATGACTTATGAGTCTCGATTTGGAAATTTTGGGGGATTTCAAACCCTGAATTGAGCCCGAAACTTAATGTGAAAAATAAAAAGAAGCACCGGAAGCAAGGCCCCGCCTACGCCTTCCGCAATCGTTCTTATTTATTTAACAAAATTACATGATAGTACAAATAACATAACAATAATAGCCAATAAAAAAACAATAATAAATAACAATACAACATCAACAAAATAACTTCAATAACGTAACAAGGTTCGGTTTTAACAATTCGGTGCCATGGGATTTCGATTTTGCTTTGGGTTATCGTGTGATGAACTTCTTGCTTCGTCTTCGAATTCTTTCTTCGCTTGGATTGGACAGTTTTGTTTGGTGTGGGAGATGGGCTTCGGTTGGGTGGTGTGGGGTTTGTGGATGGCTATAGGGTAGTGGATTGAGGAATGTGGATTAGTGATGGGTGAGGGAATTTATTAGACTTTTGAGGAGAATAGGATAGTTTTGGGACTGGAGCTGCCTGGGAAGTTACGGATGTCATAGTTGCCTAGGTTTCGGATCAGTGGGTTTTTTGTGTAAGTGGGAGTCCGCACTCCTGAGGTATAGCCATTCTGCTCCCTTTTTTAAGAGGTGGATAGGGTTTTGATGATTTGCGGCACCACTGGTGCTAAGCAATGTATATTATTGTAACGCTAGCTGTGTAGTTCAGATAGGCGTGCGTGGGGCCATCTCTCAGAGTAATGGTGAAATAACCCAGTTTAGCCTACAAAGCAGCGCCACTTGGGGGATTCATCTGCGGGAGAAAATCCGTTCGTTTTGCCCCCAAGAGGGGGGATGCAGGATAAATCTTAAGTGATCCAACGTCTAAAACTAACAATATATGATGATTATTTATATGATTTCAAGGTTACATACAAGGACATTTTTATAATGAAAGAAACTTTAATTAGTTGCTTACTTTAATTATTGTATGAATAAGTCTAACGAAAATAGTATCTCTCTGTCTGCTTTTGCAAATTAAATTAATTTTTTAGAACAAAATGCTATTTCAAGATAAAATTTATCTCTATAGTAACAAAATGTGCAATACAAATTTTTCTTTTAATATGCGGTCTCACTAAAGCATCGATAACCGCCAAGCACTATTAATCAAAATTACTAACCAATCAAATGCTATAAACACCATTGGTTCACAATTTTGGTTGATAATAGTCCTTTGTGATTATTGATGGCTCAGTGCGACTACACCCTTGGTGCAGCATTGATTATGACATCTGTTCTAGATCGTATAAAAAGTACCAAATGAAATTCATGATTTTCTTCTAAAGCATTTTTTTTTATTAACAAATATTAAAATTGGTTTATTATTAATTCGTGAAAATAAATTTGTTTAATTATTAATAAATTACGAATTAAGGAATAATTATAATGTTATATTTGAGCTTTCGATCTTGCATTAAGATCTTCGTCAGAAAATTACAAATAATAAGTGGGTAAACATGGAAACATATATATGTACATTGTATTGTCATTTGACCGGTAACTAGATAAAATCCAATAACCGTGAGTTAGGAAAAACCTGGATTGTGTTCCACCAAAAAAGGAAAACCTAGCCCCAATACGTAAAAGGTTTTACACAAGTAAGTGGCTGTATATAGTACTTAAGCCCTCTATATCAGTTTGACGGTTCATAGTGTTTTTGGTCTTCTTTATGCAAATCATCTCATGTAGCAAACGATCTTTGTAATTGCTAACCGATTTAATAATTTTTGTGTTCATAAAATTAGCATCGTGCCCGTCAATAAGAATATGTTTAGCAATGGCAGTACTTTCTGGTTTGTTACATCTGATGTTAGAGATGTGTCCACTAATTCTTTTCTTGAGCCATTGGTTAGTTTGTCCAACATACACTAAGTTACAAGTGGTACAATCTACTTGATATATTAGGTCGGATTTCTTTTCCGTTGGGATTGGGTCTTTAAGTTTAGTATATAGCATGCCGACGTTGTTTGGGGATCGGAAAGCCATGTTAATGTTGAATGGTTTTAAAGTTCTCTGAATCTTCTCACTTAAACCATTAATATACGGCATCACACAGAAGGTGGTTGGTTTTGCTCGTTCTGATAAGTGTCCATTGTATAATCTGTCGATACGATCTGCGATTAGTTTATTTATAATTGTTAAAGGATAGCTATTTCTTATCAGAGTGGTTTTGACTACTTTCAATGTATCTTTTCTGTAGTCTCCATGAGTCAGTTTTAATGCTCTATCAATAAGTCCAATGGCCGTACCAATTATTTGGCTTTTATGGTGATAGGAGTTATAATTTAGATATCGTCCGGACCACGTAGGTTTTTGGGTCCATTTATATTTTATACTGTTATGGTCGTGTATAAGTTGGATATCTAAAAATGTTAATGTATTGTTAACTTCGCTTTCCATTGTAAATTGCAGACGGGGATGAAACTTGTTGAAATGTGCAAGTATAAAATCTTCTTTGTCTGTTGGAATAGCTGTAATGATATCATCCACGTATCTTTTGAAGAAAGGAAGTTGGAAAGGAAGTGATGAAATGCGGTCTTGTTCAAGTATTTCCATGATCGTTTGCTACATGAGATGATTTGCATAAAGAAGACCAAAAACACTATGAACCGTCAAACTGATATAGAGGGCTTAAGTACTATATACAGCCACTTACTTGTGTAAAACCTTTTACGTATTGGGGCTAGGTTTTCCTTTTTTGGTGGAACACAATCCAGGTTTTTCCTAACTCACGGTTATTGGATTTTATCTAGTTACCGGTCAAATGACAATACAATGTACATATATATGTTTCCATGTTTACCCACTTATTATTTGTAATTTTCTGACGAAGATCTTAATGCAAGATCGAAAGCTCAAATATAACATTATAATTATTCCTTAATTCGTAATTTATTAATAATTAAACAAATTAACAAATATTACCTTAAATATGTAGTTCCGCTCCCCTGACAATAATCATTGTATAATCATGGTATATAAATCATTACAAATCAAGATAAAAAGTTTATATCATAAACTAGAGTAAACCATATAGTTATTGGACACATTATAGTTAATGGATACTGCACAAATAGACATTAACAATAAGATTGTGTTTTAAATAAATATATTTTCATGGAGAGGAAATGTTTCTGGTCATCTTTAACCCTGTCCTACCACTGATGAGACATAACCTGCCAAGAACTATAAAAGCTGTCCAGTAACTATAGTACATATTTGCATATTTTTACTATAATTTCTTTTTTTTTATTGGATTGTCAGAATCAAAAATTTAAATACGCAACGTTAACATGCAAGATTGAACTTACGTAAAAATAAATTTGGTAAAGAAATAACAAGAAGTAAAAGAGATATGAATTTAATTAAAAAAAAAATTGCTTAACTGTCCGATAACTGTATGTTTACCCTACTTACTTTTATAAATAATAATTTCTTTAGTTATATTTTATATAGTAGAATGACAAAATAATTGGAGGAAATTAATTTTAAATTAAAAAAAAACTATGATTTGCCATAAAGGTCATCTGATTATATTAGTATGACGTCAAATCACCCTTTAGAAGATAGGCCATCCGCGCCACTCAAAAACTCAAAAGTGACTCAATGATTTGTGTCCAATGGCTTTTTCAATTCCCGTGGACACAAAGCATTGGAGTAGCTTTTTTTTTAATATAATTATATTTAGATGGCCTTGATAAAAACAAGGTCACACAAAATGATAGTACCAACAGCGGCTCTCTTAAAAAGCTGCATCAATGTTCAAAGTAAACATCAAATTCAATATAATGAAATATATAAATGGTAAAACCACATTTTTTGAAGTTTAAAATTTAATCTTACTATATTTATTTTGTCATTAAAAAATATAAACAAATTATTTGCAAAACGTAAGCAACAAAGTAGTAGATTTTTTTGCTTGATCACTTTTACCTTTATTCATGTTAACCCGGTGGAGCAGGAAATTAAATAATATATAGGTGAATTTATGTGTTCAATCCCTCTGTACTACTGGACAATTATTAACACAACGTAGTTTTTCATTATAAAATACAGTGAAATATAATTAATTTTTTTAAACATTTAAACGCTCAGAAGTGAATTAATTCTTAAAGTGGTACATTTAGGTCATAATTTCTCTAACTACAACTAAATAATTATAATTTTCAAAAAAAACGCTCTGAACTTAAAAATTAACTCTTTGTTCACTATAAGCGGTTATTTACACAACATAGTTCATTATATCCGAATTCCACTATAGAAGTTTTTAATATTTTCTCAGTGACAATTTATCGGAGAAAATTGTTCCCTTTTTACATTCAAACTCTGTAAATTGTTATTCGGAGTTTGTGCTTCCTAATACTATTGAAATATGGGTGTATGTATGGCAGAGCTCCCCGATTAATCACACCGGCAATTGCTTGAAATTGGCCTTGTATAATATACAACAACAAGTTGCTATTTTGTGAGATGCTATTCTTAGATAAATAATTAATAATGTTTTATTTCTAATTAAAAATTGTAACTTTCCTCCTCGAGCATATTAGTTTCTAACGTTTATTTATTGTTATTTTGAGACAAGTGGAAGCTTGATGAACCTGTTATTGTTATTACTACCATTATTATTCTAATAATATTAAAAGATCGAAATTACTAATTAATGTGTTTTCTTTACAGAGAGCTGCTCAACAACAACGAGAACAAGGTAATAAATTATTTTATTGTCCATTTTATTATCTATTTTATATTCATTTGTATGTCGAATCATTTTTTAAATCCGTTACCTCTTACCTACGTAAAAATAATAATTTTTGAATTTTAAATAGTTCAATCCTTGCGAAGATTTATTCGGGTTATAACTAGAAACTTACAGTTACCTAGGAAAAACTAAAGCGTCGTTGCGCATTATACTGAACGATGGCGCTGATGTATCTGGAAGTAATTTCAAAAATAATTATTAAAACATTGATCAAAAATTTCTGTGCGTATTTCGTTGAGTGGTTTGAAACTGTCATTAATTTTTTACCACCATCCACCAATGAATTTTTCATGATTTTCTATTTATAACCAACAAACTCGTACTGAGATTTACTTTTCTGTTTATAAAGCTTGCCATATTCCAAAAAATGAGTAAATTTTAGATCTTTACAAAGCTCTAAAATTGATTGCTTTCTGTTTTCGAGTTCTACAAAATTGAAATTGCAGTTTGTAACAACTGGCAGCGATGTATTCGTTATTATTTTATCGACCTTGGGAGTAAGAAATGAAAATTTGTCGCCCACACCCCGAAATGCTCTGATCTCACCCACTTATTTAATGAAACTTTGTTTTATAAATGCATTTTGAATGTTATCATATATTTTTCAAACAAATGTAACTCATTTATTTTATAGAATTTAATTAAAAATTTTTATGTTGTGTAACAGCGAACAGTGAAATATTTATAATTTATATTTCGGCACTTGAAGGGTGGCATATTTTCACTTTTATTACCTGAAACTTATTTTATTATTTTTTCGATTTGAATGTCTTTTTACTAGGTCATTCTGGTTTCTAATATCTACTCACACTTATCATTTACTACTGCAAAGTTCCCATATAAGGCGCGCACATCGGGAGCGGTCCATTAAGTCAGGACCTCTTGTAAGATTTGATAAAGTTGTTTGAAAACTTCTCTGTTCACCAACAGTTGTTAAATTATACCAGGCCCCTTAATAATGCTTAAAAAAGGACCCGTGGGGTTGTTTACCTTAACTAGGCTGGGATGGATCTGCAAGAATAAATCCTGTGCGCGCTTTTGTATCATACAGTAAAGAAAAATATAGTGAAACACCATTACGGGTTATCGAATAATTAGTAACGCGCATGAATGGATTAGAAATCTGATGAACCGTTATTAAAATTCATCTCCTTAGAAGCGATTATTCCAGCGGGGGGGGGGGGGGCTACTGTATCTTAGTATTACAAAATATATTTTTTGCTAAAATTAGTTTATAAATAGGTGTATGTGTCACAATATCCACGCGTATGCATATTTCACATTTAATTGAATTAATTAACATTTATTTATTGTAGTAAACAACAAATACTTTTAATTGGTGATTTATTATTCATACCTATATAGAATCACGTTATTATACAATCTCAATCTAATGAAAGGTAATGGAATACTCGGTTGCGTTATAAGGAACCTCTTGTTTTGAATGATCGTTTTTGAAATGATTAAAGGAACGTTTAAATTTTACCAAAGTGGTTGCGATCGATGACTGAATTCCGGCGGAATAACAATAAGTTGTATACCTACCAAGCCTGAAAATTTAATAATTTTCTTGCCTCACTTCAATAATCCAATTTTTTCAAAGTTGCGTTGTAGACATGACGAGATGATATAAGTTTCATAAAATTTCCAACTATTTTGCTTTTTAAAGACAAAAAAGTGTTTGATATAGTAGGTACATAATATTATAAGCGTAAAAAATAAAGGAGGAATGAGAAAAGTATAGAAGTTATCATCGGTCTTTATAATATTGAAATCAATGTTTTGCATCGATGAAATAATTTATTGCTTTAATACGTGAATTTAATATTAATGCAAATTTTGCTATTAAATGAACATTATATTTGCATAATTCACTTTAGGTTTATTCATAATAATTATGTATATTCATTTAATATAGTAAATATTTCAGTCCCACATAGTTACTCTTTAAATACCACAAGAAACGTCGTTACTCTATGGATTATTGTAAATATTGTTTATGAGTTTTTGCCCATTATGTAATTTAATTTTATCGTATGTTTTCTCAATTTCCAATGTTACAGCACACCTTTTTACTTTCACATTTGATTGACTAGTTTTCATCGGGAGAGCATATGGATGGGTGACCGCTTCGAGAGCACCTCTTTTCCTACCATCCTTTTTGGTAGTTGCAGCGTCAGATTAGTTCTCTTTGCTGTATCACTTATAAAAAGTAAATTGATTACAAAAAATGTCTACAAGACTTTGTAAAGCTGTAAAAGCCAATCATAATATCCCTAACTTGTGAATGCATGGCCAAGCGGCCACACATTAAAAGTGTGTTATAAGATAAACGAATATCTGAATAATTGTTAAAACTCATTATATTCTATAGAATCCCAAAATAGCAAGTTCAATGTATACAGCGCATTGGTGAGGGCAAAGTTGGTTAAGATAAAAATGTCAAGGTTGAACGATTCCCAGATAATCAAGAAATAAACGAAAAATGTACACCTACTAACTGCGTCATAAATAAATACTGTCAAACCCTGTCGTTAGTAAAAAATCGAAAAGAATCATAAGTCAATCATCTTTCCTCTCACTAATCAAATTTTAGAAACTTTTCAGAATTTGATTTTGATATAAACATCATATAAATAAGAAAACTTGATGCGTGAAGTTCTTTTATATCGATTGACGGATTTTTGTAGAACTTGTAATTTTTATTCCGAGCGTTACGTTAAAGTTAGAAGGTGTGCTTTTTAACGTTCTTCTACAAAATTTATCTTATTAGCTTATTACCCTTGGAGCGATTTACATGTAGAAAACTTTAATGGAATTTATTATTAATTATATTTTTTAATTTGCACCTGCAAAACAGATTACTCTAAAAATATCCAGATCGTGGTGTGATTTAAAAACAAGATTAATAGTAAAAAGTTCAAATATACAGGGTGAATGAGAGCACCCGTATCAGTCATTTTTTTCAAAAACGGCTAGTCGTAGAGAGTCGGGTTAAAAATATTTATTATAAAAGCCATAATAAAGAATCGAATGGTGATATTATTATTTCTGGGAAAGGTCGGCGTCCCGAGTAGTTTGCTCCAGAAACTCCAGAACTCCATAATTTTAAATGGCACCATAGGTCGAAAATGGTATCGTTAAAAAGATCTTTAAGAAATAAGTAAGTTTTGTAGGAAAAATTATTTTATTACTCCCTCCCCTTTTCAGTAATATTCGATTGCATATGGATGAATGAGACTACCATTACTTAAAAGGGGTGGGAGTAATAAAATAATTTTTCCCACAAAACTTGCTTATTTCTTAAAGATATTTTCAACAATACCACTTTCGACCTATGAAATTTAAAATTCTGGAGTTCTGGAGTTTCTGGAGCAAACTACTCGGGATGACGACCTTTCCAAGAAATAATAATATCATTATTCGATTCTTTATTTCGGCTTTTATAATAAATTTTTCACAATTGCGATACTCTAAAGTGCAATTTAGCCCCGCATTTGCGGGTGTAAAGGGGCGTTTTTTATACCTGCATTCAACATGCATTTTACGACCTGCAGTAGGTCGTAAAAATGATTTTATTTTTTTACACCTCGGTGCAGGTCGTAAAAATGGATTTTACACCCCGCAGCGGGGTGTAAAAATGAAAATCCGTTATTCTAGTAAAATTATTTATTTATATATATTTACATTATAAATAGAATTTTTCATCGCAATTGTGAAAAATAGTATAATACAACGTGGGAGTAAAGTTGCTTTTCGTCCCTCGACTGCTTGTTGCACCTCGGCCTACGGCCTCGGTACAAAATTGTCTCGGGACTGAAAAGAGTAACTTTACTCCCTTGTAGTATAATATACTATTTTTGACCCAACTCTCTACGACCTACCGTTTTTGAAAATAAAGACTAATACGGGTGGTCTCATTCACCCATATGCAATCGAATATTACTGAAAAGGGGAGGGAGTAATAAAATAATTTTTCCTACAAAACTTGCTTATTTCTTAAAGATCTTTTTAACGATACCATTTTCGACCTGTGGTGTCATTTAAAATTCTGGAGTTTCTGGAGCAAACTACTCGGGATGCCGACCTTTCCGAGAAATAATAATATCACCATTCGATTCTTTATTATGGCTTTTATAATAATTTTTTTTTGACCCAACTCTCCACGACTTACCGTTTTTGAAAAAAATGACTGATACGGGTGGTCGCATTCACCCATAATATGCAATCGAATATTGCTTAAAAAGGGTGGGAGTAATAAAATAATTTTTCCTACAAAACTTGCTTATTTTTGCAAGATCTTTTTAACGATACCATTTTCGACCTATGGTGCCATTTAAAATTATGGAGTTTCTGGAGCAAACTACTCGGGACGCCGGCCTTTCCAAGAAATAATAATATCACCATTCGATTCTTTATTATGGCTTTTATAATAAATATTTTTAACCTGACTCTCTACGACTAGCCGTTTTTGAAAAAAATTACTGATACGGGTGCTCTCATTCACCCTGTATAGTAGCATTTATTAATTGCGTGTTATGGACACTAAAATTATGAATTAATTATTGATAACAAAATTCTTGTTTACCATAAAATGTAAAGTCAATAACTAAGGGTGGCTATTATAAAACTCAAAACACCTGCAATATCATCTTTCTTTGCACGAAGTAGGGAAGGGTTGCTGCAACCTTTCCCTACCGCATAATTTTAGTTACGCAACAAAGTTTTAATTGTAATATAAAACTTGACAAATTGATGGCCTCTCTGACGATAAAATTGTTTTTATAATTTGTGTGATTTAACAATCACGGTTGAAAGTTGAAACCAAGCAGGCCAAATTCTTTTTTCCGAACCCTCACAGGGAAATACGGCCATCTACACTTATGCGGCTGAGCAGGCTGGCAGGCTGAGCAGGAAAGTGGTACTATACTTTGTTTATATGCACCTAAGCTCCTCCCCAAAATGTACTTAAGTCAATTTATTGTAAACTGGAGTTTCAAAATTTGAGCAATAGAAAAATTCTATTCTGTTTACCATATTTGCCGATTTTGTGCATCTCTCTTGTTTCTTACCAGGGTGACCTGCCTTAAACCCGAACGTAGAAGAACAACATGTAAAATTCGTTTTTTGACATATAAAAATCGATTTTACAACAAAACTTTTTAAACATTTTTTGTAGAAAATTTCATTATCTTCAATTTTATACCTATACATTTTTTCAGTTTGTCGCCCCGATTTTGACTGAGAGCGACTTAAACAAGACTCGTGAAAATACAAAAACTATTGTCATCTGTATCTCGGAAACGGTGCAAGAAAATAGAAAAATGAAGAGGAATTTTCTTTTGTAAATTTCGTTCCCTACATTTTTATTCATATACATTTTTCTATTTTGTCGCACCGTTTCTGAGATACAGGTGACAATATTTTTTGTATTTTCTCGAGTCTTGTTTAAGTCGCTCTCAGTCAAAAATGGAGCGACAAAATGAAAAAATGTATAGGTATAAAATTGAAGATAATGAAATTTTCTACAAAAAATGTTCAAAAAGTTTTGTTGTAAAATCGATTTTTATATGTCAAAAACGGCTTCAAAATGTGCAATTTACATTGTTAACATATGAGTGTCCGAAGACTTTTGGGAGCCACTGTAGTTACATTTGACTACATCCACTGATTTCTAAGAAAAACATGAAATTAATGTATACATAGGTATTAATTAGACTTTGAGTTGCGATTGCTTATTTTGTTGTTTATTGTTTATTAAAATATCGGTGGTCATATAATTCATTTTAAGGGGACCCCCCCCCCATATCCCCTGGGTGACCACGTCAGCCGACGACTACAACTCACCCCCTAATATTTTTGTGTAATGAAGGGGCGGCAAATATTATTATGCCTACAGGCGGCAATTTGGTAAATCCGGCCCCGGTTTTGAGTATAGTAATATAAATTTTATACAAACATTGAATTTTTCAGTAAGCCGCCGAAAATCTCTCGCGTACTAAGTTTGATACGTGTGCCACTTATTTGCCAATACAAAAATTTGTAAAATTTATTATGCGTTCTTGTGGGTAGATAACATTATTTTCGGATCTAACCAGCTATTTGGTTAAAAAGATTATATTATTGTATTGCTTCCAGATTAAAAGCAGTGGCGTAGTTTAAAATGTCGGGCTTCCCCGCAACAATTTTAGAGGCCCCAATTAAGCTTGTTAATATTTACCCCTTCACCCAAATTGTGTAAATTTTAACACCTCGTAATTAAATCCTAAATACCTAAAATGTTATTGGATTATCTACAGGTAATTAAGTACACCGATATGTTCCGTGACTATGTTTTATGAAAATACAACACACTTTGTCGAAACAACGCAAATCGAATCACGTATTTGCATAACATAATAGTCAGGATTCATAAACTTTGTATTAACCGCACGTCATGCTCACATTAATTGTGGGTTGTCAACTTTAAACAAGGACAGCGCGCGTGGGAATGGACGCATCAGGCACGTCAATGAGTATTAAATGGTTAAACCAGTGATTCTCAACCACTGTGCCGCGGCACTTTTGTGTGCCGCGGAAATTCTAAAAGTGTGCCGCGAAATTTTAGATATTTAATTATGTTAATGTTATTAAATAATATGATTTAAAATTATTTTATTTCGCACATTTAAAATTATTATCATAAACTATTTTACGCAGTGTGTTATAGGTAAGTAAATAATTTTTAAACTTTTCTTTTTCTTTGTGTGCCGCCAAATTTTGAAATCGTTAAAAGTGTGCCGCAACAAAAAAAAGGTTGAGAATCACTGGGTTAAACGCTAATAAAATTTCATACAGGAGCGTAGCTAGCCTGGAGTAATAGAGCCACTTATTGTAGGTCAACGTATGTAAAGTGTGAAGAAATCGATGTGAAACCTGGGGACCTTTGGAAAATATTTGAAGAAGATGAACTACATATTATAATAATTACTTAATTTTATCACCTTCCACTTATCCATAAGGATAAGGACGTCATGTATGTTGTTAAATGAAAAGACGCAAATTGAATCACACCAACGCAGATTAAATTTTAGGTTGTATGCTTTTGTTAGAATGCAAATCGAGACATACTATAGGACCTATAGGTCAAAAATCTCGCCTATTTGCATAAATTCTTAGGCCCTAAAACTTCTCTGGTCCTATCGTACTGAGGGGCCTTTGCCTTTGTTAAGGCTCTGCTTAAAGGATCTGATTTAAAAAATTAAGAAAATACATAATTTATTATGTGCTGTGGTCATCTGATTTGATCTTCCTAAAATTGTAAATACCTGATGATATTCAGGGCCGTCGAGAGCCACGTCGGGCCCCGTGGCAAGATTTTTCGCGGGCCCCTTGCTCTTAAAAATTTCACGTATAAAAATAAAAATCAAAATCTTTGTATTTTTATTTAGGAAAAATAAGTATAGAATAGGAAATAGGTAAAATGAAATAAAAAAAATAGAAATCAACATCATTTTGATATTGTCTTATATTATTATTTAGTTGGTACATTGGTTTTTTTTTAAGAAAGAAAAAAACATGAAACCAAAAATATTTAACTTTTTATTAATTAAAATTTCAAAAATTCGCTTTTCGCCCCCTTTGTTGTGTAAAATCTTCAATTATGTCAACGTAATTAATTGTTCTCGCCGTTTTGCTTTCAATAGCCAAAATAGCAAGACCGTTTAATCTTTTCTGGCCCATGGTGGCGCTACAATGAATTTTTATTCGAGCTAGAACGCTGAATGAGCGCTCGGCACTCGCTACCGTTACGGGCAGCGTTAGGAAAATTCGTAAGACGATACAAACATTCGGAAACAAATTATTTTCTCAAGAGCCTTCCGGGCCCTTGAGGATGCCCGGGTCCCGGGGACAAATACCCGAGTGCCCCCCCTTCTAGTTGGGCCTAATGATATTTGAATTTTACTTCTTCCAAATTCTAGAAGAAATTCTAAGAGAATCCTCTTCTAGTAGGCTTAAGTCTGTTATTTTCCCAACAACTAACAAGAGTTTTACTTATTTGTAATTAATTAAGTAATAACCAAGAAACGATTTTTGTTAATCGGTAGTTAAGTTGAATTAGGAGTAATTATAGAATCTGATAAACTGGATGACGTGAGATTATGAAGGAAAGCAAAAAACATCGTTTTAAATGTAGCCGTCTACTATTTACTTTTCGCGTTGTTTTATTTTGATTATTATGAAATAACTTCGTGATTAAATTTGTTTTCTGTATTAAAATGGTTTGAAAAACATTTATTTTGCATTTATCGGCTGTCTCTGAATCCAATATTAATACTGGCACACGAAAAAAATTACTTATTTCACAATGACCACGTCTTATTTGCCACCCCTACCATCGAGTATTGAGCAACAGGAGGAACCAGCAGATTGGAAGTTTTTTTACGTGATTTCAAGCAGTAATTAATACAATTACTTAATTATTACAATTAATTAATGGAGACGGTCGCAGCATAGTGCTAACGCGAGTTGACTATGAACGCTAAATGCCCGGTTCGAATCCGAGTGAAGTAAGAACTTTATTCTGACCGTCTCCCTTCGGAAGGCAATGGCAAACCACCGAGAGTAATATGCCAAGAAGAATCCTTAAAATGTTAATGATCTAAATAAGTCCAAAATTGATCTGTGGACTAAGGGGAAGGCAAACCACCACCCCATTAACATTTCCCTGGTACAGCCTGCTTGGCTAAGTCGGGGGGATCGCCGTACATCCGAAATCGGATAGGCACCTAAAGAAGAAGAATTAATACAATGATTGATATAAAGATTTCCGAAGTGAATTTCCTTTGTTGGTTGTTAATTGAAAAAAGGATTAGACCCAGACGTATGCCCTTCGGCAGATAATAAGATTTTCGTATTTATTTTTACTAGTACTATATTTAGAAAATATTGGAAAGCCAATTTAACTTCTTGTGTAATATAAATTATTATAGTCGTTACAATAATTCATTCATTAATTTATTTTTAGAACATTATAATTAATTTGTTTTATTCTCCATTTGGTGCGTGACCTTCTGCAAATATACAAAATTTTAACTAAAAATGAAAATAATTTCAGATTTGATGATGCACGAGTATGCTTATCGGTGTGGGGAACCGACAAACCATAGTCTTATCAAATATTATATTATTGTCGAATTTATATTACGTAAACTGTGTCTCGGGTAAAACTGCTTCCAAGTTCAAGTTTTTACTTTTTATACATAATTATTATTAAAAAATTATGTTGTTCCGGAGGGAGGCTGAACGCAAGTCAGCAGCTTCTGGGCAGTACTTGTTTGATGCCGGGGCTTGTCGGTTCTCTTTCGGTATTCGTTCAGCAACGCGTTCACGTTTCCAGAAGTGGTTTGTGTACATTGTGGAAAGCACGTGGTTAATATTTACCAACAAAATGGTGTTTATAAACAAAGTGATTTTCTATTAGAATATTGCAAGAAATTATGAAAATGGTTCAAATTGGGCACTTTGACCTTCAAACGTAAATTTTGTCCAAATTAATAATGTTTTTGAAAATGTCGAATTTATTTTAGACATGCTCGATTGGCATTTCCTTCCGATTTGAGGAAGGAAATTCTGCCACGAAAACACTTACACCAAAATGATAAGTTCCTTTAATGGTGATTATAAGAGATTACACAATGGTGCAATTTTCTAAATAACAAGATTTCGTAAATATTAATTAGTAACTAAAATTTTTTTATCCTTGAATAGCAACATAATTTGTTTTTAATAATTTTTTAAATTGTCATCTATTTGTTACCGACGCGATGCGCTGGAAAGTTTCAAATTTCAAATTTGATTTTAAAAATATGCAAATTTTAATAATTCCAAATTTGATATCGAAAAATTTGGGCAACATTTGTGTATTAGTATATTTTGGTGTATACGTGACAAAGCGTGCGTGTAAGTTAGGTTAGAGCCTCCCGACCTAGTTGAGCAATATCGATCTCCCAGTTTTGGACCTACGCCAAATTCATATAATTTTTATTGAATATACCTATCGTATTGAAGTAAATCAAAACACTTTTCGTTAAATTTGCTCGTTTGTTGAATTTCATTGTGCATTGTTTACGAGTATTTTATGATGTAAATAAAAAGTGGTCCCACTTCTAAATTAATTAATGTAATTGAAAATAATTTTAATTGGGCTAGTAAAATGCTGAATGTAATATTTTGACACTTATCTTGATTTAGCTCCGCAAATAGTCGCCAAGAGGATTTCGGTTTTCTATGTCAACGAGAATCTCATCCTCATCAAACTCCAGAACTCAATAATGTTGTACCTTTTTGTCTTCAGTCAATAATTATTTATTAATTAGTAATGCTCCAAAAATTCTGTGTTCACGTTGCATTTTTCTACAGCGATAAAGGCAGAAACCAAATGCCCTGGATAAAACTCGATCCTCGACATCCCGTTTCTTTTTACGTATTTTTTATTAATTCTCGTCTAAAGGCTTTATTTGTTTACGTGTTCAGATTCCCACAGCGTGAATATTTGCGCATCTTGTAACGATAACATTTTTTTACAATTCACCATATTTACCCATCCATATTTGTCATTTGATTGTATTATCTAAAGAAAATGTTCTAAATTGATAAAAAATTCCTCAGCTGGAATTTTTTTCCAAAACTCAAATCCTGTGATTTTTAGTTTGAAAGAATTATATTTTCTAGACTTTTCGCAAGCACAGACTTGAGTTTTACTAAAATTTGTATAAATAAGTCCAGTGTATAAATATTGATCGACAATAAACATTAGTTCGATAAATGACCTTCAACTTGAAAATGGATTGCATAATAATAAACAGGCTCTATTGTTGGTGTCCCGGTGTTGTAATTATTATACTGCCTGGTTTATTGAAAGACATTTCTCTTGCCCTTATAAAAAACCGGTTAATTATACACAGGGTGTCCTTGAAAACTTATTTTTATGTCAGCAGGTCGAGCAGATTTTTTTTGGTAAAACAACGGTTTGAGAAAGCAAAACTTACTTGGAATTTTTGAAACCCAAAAATGAGATAAATCTCCAAGATATGAGATTATTTAGATGCTAGAAATTTTCCTTTCGGCGAACATCTGGAAACATAAATTAGCTGACGAAGAAATATTTTTACAGCTCAAATAAACTTTTGCTCTTTTTCGGTCTCTGGAGATGTGTGGGTTCATAATTTTGATGCAGGCAACTACCGCTTTTATTGAATCAAAATTGACACTGTTATATAAGGTGCCTGGGGATTTCTCCCCAAAACATGGTCATAAAAATATTATATTTTCTTGATCTTTCTCTGCAAGTTCCAACTTTAACCTGAAAATCATTGTTGGCTACAGGAAATTACCTATTTCCATCTGAAGTGGGATTCAATTTTGACTTCGTCGACCATTGATTGTTTGGATAGTAACTTAATATAAATATCTGTTGGCTATTTGTTTATGTAAGTAACTAAATAAAGAAAATTGCAAATTTTTCAATAATGCTTACAATGATTTTTCTAACCGCGGTCATTATTCTTCATATTAAGTCGTAAATGAAACGTCATCATAATTAATAATAATTTCTTGCAAGTTTTGTTTAAAAAGGTCACAAATCCGCTTCTAATTAACATTTTTTAAAATTACTATAATCCTGATGGCACCAAGGGATCACTTCTTACGTTACGGAACCAAACGGAGGAGAAAGAAAATTTAGATCTCATAATTTTTTTTGCAAAATTTTCCACTGCAAAATTGTAGATCTTCGACTTTGATGTGCTTGGGTAAATCCGTTTAAATTACTGCAAATTACTAGCGTAAAATTAGCATTATTATTTAAATTCGTAACCTTTTTGACCTTTTTTGTCATTTGTGCATAAAGAGTTTTGTATAACATAATGGAAATTTATAACAATGAAGGAATTGTCTTTTCGAATTTGCAATGGAACAACCCCCCCCCCAACCCCCACCCCCGCTCGCTGTTGTATC
This sequence comes from Rhagonycha lutea, assembly GCA_958510855.1. Lineage (NCBI taxonomy): Eukaryota > Metazoa > Arthropoda > Insecta > Coleoptera > Cantharidae > Rhagonycha > Rhagonycha lutea. The sequence goes on from OY294036.1 coordinate 99,363,444, forward strand.
AAATGGAGTACATCTCGAAACTTGGTTTGTGTGCTTATTACGAAAATTATTGGGGTGATAAACAATATGTAAATTTATTACATTAAAAAACAGTTCAAACAGTTAATTAAATTTCTTTTTTGTTGAGTAATATTACAATTTTCATGAAAGGAAGGAGCTTCTTTGCACGTGCTTTTACCACGAATATTTTAATAAATTAACTTTTCAAGGTTATATCCTTTAATTTCGCTTTGGTTGGAATACAATTTCATGTAACAAACCTGTTTACTAAATATTACTAAAATATTATTTTTGACATGATGTGAAAATAAATCTCTTGGTTGTAATATTCTCCTCATTAAAATCTTTTTAGCTGATTTCAAGCCCAAAAGTCGCAAGGCTTACGTGCTTAATTGACAACTTATTGCTGCTCCTTACAGTATTGTCAGTTTTTTTAAATTCCTTTCTGAACAAAATTATTTATGGTTCATTCAATTACGCTATATTGAAAGGAACGTCTCGTAATTTTCATCTGCAATAATTGAATGAAGTTGAAAATAATTCCTATTGTGCTTGACCTCTTAAATTTCTTTAGTAATTTAATGCGTCCTGTAAAACAAAAAATATTTTGGGATAATCGAATTTTTTAAAGTTTCAAATCCGATTTATTTTTTGGACGGACTTTTTTGAGGTAGCTCATTCGATCCCTGGCAAAACACAAACTTGATTTTACCTAAGAAAATAATTTTTTGTAGTGCAGAGCCCACGTTAGACTATAGGGCATTTAGGAGGAAGATTTATTTGTCGGATTCTAATAGGTTCCAAGTATAGATGTAGATTGCAACATATTTAAATATAGCGGAGTTCGTACAGCGAAACTTCCAAACGAAAGCAGTGGAATCTTGTTAATCCATTTATGCGCTTCATTCCAAATTCTCTAGAGAATTCTCTTCTAGTAGGCCAAGGCCTGTTATTTCCCAACACATGCGTCTTGGAAGTGTTAGAAATTTTGAACATATAAATATTTTACATTCATCAGGTAGCTTGCTAGACTTGCCTTCAGATGTGCCTGTATCCTGGTTTATTAGGTTAATGGTGGCAATTGGTCATAAGAAAGTTTGACTCTCCCCAGGTTCGAACCCGGTGCCCCATATTCGCATCCAACTGCGTTAACTGCAATGCAATGACCGTCTCTTTCATTCCAACTCTTAAGTCTAAGGGGGTTATTCTGTAACTCGTAAGGAATCCTTTAGAGCCGTAAAGTTTGGTTTACACTTATAATTGAATTAAATACATCCGATAATCCGGCAATATTATGGGTGTAAACAAAACTTTACGGCTCTAAAGGATTCCTTAAGAGTTACAGAATAACCCCCTTAATCTCTTAACATAAAAATTGTGCTATATATGAAATTTGTTTGTGAAAATCGTATTGGTTTGTGTGAGGTATACTTATGTCATTCATGTTTCATCGGAAAAGTTGATATTAACTATTATATCAAATCAAGTTTCGTTGTTTTCCTGCCATATTAGTCGACTACCATTAGGATTATTGTTTTCAATATACAGGAGTGGTTTATGTTGACCTAGTAAAAATGCGCAATCCATGTCAACCTGCAATCAGATTTAAATCTTTGAGTGGCATTTTTTGCGATATAAACATGTTCCAATCAGAGGCCCCCGGAAAATGTACCTTATTGTAGTAGATGCGTGATATTTTTTTTTGGCTCTGGAAATTTTGAAGGCTCGTTCGAAAACCAATAAAAATATTGGAAGCTTGTAACCGTCGCGTCATCGAGTCGTTTTACTTGAATTAAATTAAAATCAAAGAGAGCTTAATTTTGTATTTTTAGTGCCTAATTAGTGGGAGTTTCTGGCTTAGAATAAATATTGACGCTGATGCGAATTTCAAATAAGTGCTTTTCCTAAATTTGTAAAATACACAAGGAGTCTTAATTGCCTTAAGGATCACAATTGATAGTATAATTATTTCTCTCAAATTTTCTTAATTTATTAATATTTATTTCTTGACCCTTTATTCCAAATATAAATCAGTTGCTGGAGGAAAAATTAATTTCGTAAACGAAGTATGCAATTTATGTTACACAACTAAGATTAATGAGCCAGTAATTGAATTTTATATGAAATAGAAGACTCCTAACCGATTGCTTTCACCACAAATTTTCATTCATGTTTTCATTCAATCATTCATGTTCGCTCGAGTAGCTTCCAAGATTAAAATTAATATAGACGCTTGCTTTAATATTACAAAATTTCATTACATTTTTTTATTCTTACAAAAGTTTCTAGTAAAAATTGTAAAACTTGGTACCTGCTACAATTTTTTGTCGGTATGGAGGTCTTGATAGGAATACCATCCTAAATATTTCGGCAACCACTTGCAAGAGTGACAAAAATAGTGACTCGAAAACTACCATTAAACTCACTTCCTCACAGCTTGCTAATATCTCATTTAAATTTTTCCCACGGTTCTCCAGATATTTTGGTTGAATGATTTTGTTTTGTTTTAATCTCCTCCTCCTCCGTCGTATTGCTTCTTGACAGAAGCGTCGTGACCTTTAACAATGCTTGTTAAAGGCGTTCATGACAGATTACACCCCGGTGGTTTGCCATTGCCTTCCGAGGGGAGAGACGGTCAGAAATAAAGTTCTTACTTCACTCGGATTCGAACCGGGTGATTAGTGTTCATAATCAACTCGCGTGACCGCTATGCTCCGACCGCCTCTGTTTTTATTTTAACCGCCTATTGTTTTAATAGGAGATATTAAAAGAAGCATGAGAAATGGAGTTACGAGGTATTGCTTCCAAGCCATCTTTGTGCGTTAAAATTATCATTTCTTTGTTCATTACCTTTTTAAGAACAAAGACAATTGAAATTTAGTGATGTAACACTTAAATATAGACATAAAAAACGTAATATCTCGAGAGGTTCCCCGTGGGACAATACAATAAATTAAAGAACATCTTTTTATCTTGTTTTGACTAGTGAATTACTCTTATGTTTTCACGTATAAAAAATATTGAACAATCATCTTATGTAATTGGCTTGAAATACAAAAATATTACATTATTCACTTCGTAATAACATGTTTTTAAGCAAACGCTGGAGATTCTATCATTATTTGTTTACTCAATTTTTAAAGTTAGTAACCTCGATTAATTAGAAAAAATTCGCACTGGTTAGTTTGTCAACCCATCAAAAATACTGCATAATTCAGTAATTAATTCTTCCAGCTCTTTTTTCCAAATTAAAACTCTTTTTTGGCCATAAATTGTTTTGTAATTTTTTTTTGCACTAACTGGAGCGTCGTTAAAAAATCATGTATTACTATTACCAACAGCAGGAAAGAGTCAAGATAAAACTTTATTATAGTAATAAAAGTGTAGTGTAACATGCACCAACAGCCCTGGTATATAATTTTTTTTACAACAAACCATTATTGTTAATTATCCGTTTGTTATTAACTTGCAATGATTTATTTTCATTTTATAATTAATTTTCTTTGCGGTTATTATCATATAGAATGTTTGGTTCAAGGTTTAAAGCACCAAGACCTGCAATAACTGTTATTTATTCATAATTCAAAATAAACATAACAATGCGAATCATGATATAGTGGAGGTCATTCGAATTGTAAATGTTGTAGAAGTGTTATAATTAATTTATAGGTAAATTCGACTTGATATTTTGAAGTACACTCAATATAATATTTATAGCATTGGCCCCAATAAATCAGTGGGTTAGAAAGAGCTACAACATGTTTGACCCTGACCACGACAGGGTTCAATTATTTTTATAACCCAAATAGCAGGTGTTTTTATAAACCGTGGATTAAAATAGAAATATTTAATGGTATTATTTGACTGTCTATTAATTTTCAAATTTCCCCCCACTATTTCCTAAATAATTAAGCAAAATTCCCGTTCTAATTAATGCAATCATTCGTTAGCCCACCAGAAGGCGCCACGTTATGTTGTTTTACCTACCACCCTGTATTATATTCTAATCTTACAAGCTTACCGCTCGCCCCTTTTCTTTTAGAATCAATACAAAATTGCAACAAACACAATAATGGTTAAATTTTTTATGACTAGATTGAACCGTAAACAAGTTTTTGGTAAACCACGTAAAATAATATTATCATTAGTCATTTAGTTATTACTAAATATAACTTACTTTCATATAAACACGCAGTACATTAGAATTTTTCATTTTCATAAAATTGTTTAATGCAAAACGATTTGATTTTTGTATGTTTTAGAATTAGAATTTAATATTCATAATAATATTTTCTAAAACTGGTTTATTATCAATGTATAGATTAGTACATAATAATTATGTAATGAAATTGCGATTACATAATAGTTAATTTATTTTAAATTGCAAATCGTTTCTGTGATGGCCCATTTTTTGCGTTAAAATGGCGCTTTTGGTTATCGTCGACGAGTTTGTAACGAAAATGCGATGTGAGCTTCCATCACGTTCGACAAAATAGTACTATTTGCCAGTTTTCACCATTGGGGAAAAATTTTATTTCTTAGCTAGGAAAATTCGATTTAAAAATCGAACAGATGGGGAACATCTCTGTAGTACAACCCCTTAAATATTTAACCCTTTAACGCTCGTGTTTTTATTTAATTCAATAATGTCCTGGTCTAATGCATCCAGATCGGGGAAAAGGTTAAAAACATTTGGGCAACTAGAGCTTAGTCATGGTGGAAGTAAATTAAAAAACTAGGTTGGTGTTTCGTGGTTTCTAGGAAAATCATTGAATAATATGCTAACCGCAATGATTGTGCTCGGGAAGCGCTCACTAATAGCATTCGAGCTGCTTTCCAATATGTTGTAATAAAATGACTGTTAAATTTACAATAATCTCAATTTAATTACAATAAAAAGCTATAAAAACAGTCATTACATTGTTTACGTGCAAATACACCAAAGTTTTAATATTTTTACAATTTTGATGCACAATGAATCATCAATTACGTTCAAGTTTTTTTGAGTAGACAACGAAGGTTAGCGAGATGACAAAGTCTTCAAGTAAAATATAACAAATTTGTACACTTTTCAAAAATTTGCATATTTTTATAAAAGAAAATTAGACGTTTTTAAGTGTTCTATTTTCTAAAATAAATTTGACATTTTGTTTTTAACGTATTGAAACGAATTTCTTAAAGATAGCAATCGTTATCTTCGAACTTTGAGCCATTTTTCACAATGCAATAAATTTGTGTAGTTCGCTATTGCCTACGTTCAAACAATAATAGCCGGTGATATACCTACTTTTATTGACCAATCAAAACGCAGAACTCGTAATAAATTTTTATGAAAACTAGAAAGTTAGTGCAAATCGCAAGGTGTTTTAAAATGTACGCGCTTTAAACAATTCTGTTATCAAAAATGAATGTTAATAATTCGTTGCAAACGTGGAATCAGCAATTCAATTATTCTCAACGTCGCTTTTTGGGGCATCATCACCATCCTCTCTACTTTGTTGGAGTACCAAGTGACGATATCAGTACCGATAGTAGCTGTCCAGAATCACCGATGCTTACACCAACCGAACCAATTAGCACTTCTTCCATCAGCCACTCCACGTCAAAAAGCGATAGTAGCAGTAGTTACTCATCTTCTCCGAAAGTTAATTATCTACATAAAAACCACAATCATCACCATCATTCCATTCAAGAATTAATAAGACATTTTGGGAAAAAAGTGCATAATTGGAGATCGGAAGGTGGTTATAGAAGAAACTCTTCCAGCGAAGATGAGCCCAAACAAAACCATCTCGATGAGTTTCGTGGTCGCAGTAAATCATTGGATGGAACAGCGGTCAAAAGAAAACCTCTCGGCGACTGTGAATCGACCTACAGAATATACGATACAATTTTAAGAGAAGGTATGTTATGCATAATGCAGGAAAATTATAAATTATTACGTATTATTGGGAAGAAGCAAATTTAATGTGGTTAGTTTATAGTAACAAACGGAAGTTCGTTCACCTTTATCGTCATGTAAGCAATGTTTATATTATATTTATTATTTGATTTAAGATATTTGTGTCTATCTAAATTAATTGATTGTTGAAACGTAGCATGTATCTATATTTTTTTCCAAATTTATTCGCTATCTCGAAAAGAAAATTAAATCATTCGAGTTTTTTTTTGCGCTTACTAAATTGAATCATTCAAATGTTTTACAATTTCATTTGGTAGGAGGAAGTGATTCAAATTTAAAATAGGCAATTAAAATTGTATACAAATAATTGTGAAGACATCCAAATTTTTATTACAATCCAACTTTAATTTCGTATCGTGCTAATAAAATTCCAGCTTTGTCCGTCTGTCTGTCTGTTTGAAAACGTACGAAGTTACTGAAATACGTACCTGTATTGTATGTTGCCTAACTGACCATTATTCGAACCTTTTCAATCAGAATGATCAAATTTACCTTTATTACTAGGTATATTTAAAATTGGTTTATTATTAATTCGTGAAATTAAATATGTTTTATTTTTAATAAATAACGAATTAAGGAAATACTATACAGGGTGTCCCCGCACTCACTTTACATAACTTAGGTGGTGATAGAGGACACTTTTCTAAGAACAATATTTAACAAAATTTTTTTTCTAAATTCAAACCCTCGAGAGTTAGGCCTCTTTAAAGCATTTTTTTTAATTTCCACCTTCACGTGGCCATAGCCCCGAAAATATTGATTTTTTAGTAAAAGTGGTATAGAGCTTTTTTAAAGAGGGTGAAATAATCTACAAACTAGATTTAAACCTTTTATTGTCTAAAATCAACGGCTCTCGAGTTATGAATTAAAGTAAATTAAAAAATGTCGAAAAATTTGAGCTTTTTCTTTTTTTGGTTTTTTTCAAAACCCTTAACTTTTAAACGAAAGATTTTACAAAAAATCTGACGCCCCATTCCGGATAGGAAATTTAACGGACTACAACTTTTGTTTAGTAAAAATTTTTGAGAAACCTACCCATTTTACAGAAAATAAGAAAATAATAAACAAGGTAGCTAGAAAACAAAAAATTAAATTTGCAAAATTTTTATTTTTTTTTAAAAATTATTTTATTAATTAATTATTTTAAACTATTAGATTATTTAAGTAAATGTTGAAAATGACCACCCTCATTTTCAATACACAATCGTGATCGTTTTAAAAGATGTTTTATAGTATTATTTATAACACTTCCTTTTTTGTTAAGAGCCACTTTACCAGGGGTGGTCAACAAGGTCGCAGGGTCGACCGGTCGATTACGAGGCCAATTTTGGTCGATCGCTGAGTGTGAAAAAGTGTCAAAAAATCGAATTTCTGCGATTAAAAGTGTCGAAAAATCGACTTTTTTCGATTGTTTTCGACAAACATCTTTTAAAACGATCACGACTGTGTATTGAAAATGAGGGTGGTCATTTTCAACATTTACTTAAATAATCTAATAGTTTAAAATTACTTAATAAAATAATTAAAAAAAAAAAAATAAAAATGTTTTAATTTAATTTTTGGTTTTGTAGCTACCTTGTTTATTATTTTCTGATTTTCTGTGAAATGGATTGGTTTCTCAAAAATTTTTACTAGACAAAAGTTGTAGTCCGTTAAATTTCCTATCCGGAATGGGGCATCAGATTTTTTGTAAAATGTTTCGTTTAAAAGATACAGGTTATTGAATAAAACCAAAAAAGAGGAAAGCCCAAATTTTTCGACATTTTTTAACTTAATTTAATTCATAACTCGAAAGCCGATGAGTTTAGACAATAAAATGTTAGAATCTAGTTTGTAGATTATTTCACGCTCTTTAAAAAATCACTAAACCATTTTTACTGAAAAATCAATATTTTCGGGGCTATGGCCACGTGAAGGTGGAAATTAAAAAAAATGCTTTAAAGAGGCCTAACTCTCGAGGGTTTGTATTTAGAAAAAAATTGTTGTTAAATATTGTTCTTAGAAAAGTGTCATCTATCACCCACCTAAGTTATGTAAAGTGAGTGCGGGGACACCCTGTATATGCGGTTAGGTCTTTGCCACAATAATAAAAGTTTTAATTGTTTTAAAAGGATTTAACAGACAAAAGCGACTTTGAAACCTTTGGACCACTTTTTTACAAATTTTATTTTGAGAAGTAAAATTAAAGTTATCCCCCGGTTACAATCAATGATTGTAATCAATTTCCTTCGGTAGACGTTAATAAAAATTTAATTAAAGTGATTCATTCATTCGGCATTGAACGGATCAAATTCTTGTTGCTTTTGAAGAGAAGTAGAGAAATTGTTTAATTCCTTTTACTTACTATTGATGAAACTAATTTACTGGTTAATTTCGTAATTGGCGTAATCCTTTCGTGAAGGGCATCAGGTACTGGCCCAAGTTGTGCTTTAATTTATTACAATCGAAAACTTTTTACTGGATATTAAATTTTTCCATTGATTAACCAAATTACACTATAAGTAAACTTAAATTTTTATTTATAAGAATTGATTATGTCGCCTAACTTTATTTATGTTTTCTTATCATTTGATTATAACTTATCATTTTAATTTTAATCGTATAAAATAATTGAAAAATTGTAGAGGATTCGATCGATAGTAGGTTACGGAAAGGACGGTTTGTTTAAATTGAAAATGTGAAAACTCATGTTGTGTAACTTTGCGGAACTCGCTTATGCTCGTTTCGTAAATATTGAATTCGTTACACAAAATTAGGCATTTTCTAACTATACTTTGTCTTACCAACAGATGCACCTAAGCTCCACCTTCTCAAAAATATAAGCCAATGAGTGCTTCAAAAAGTTTCCAGTTGATTCGAGCAATAGAAAAATTCAATTCGAATATTGTGTGCTTTTTTGGCAGGAACGTAGGTGCATCTGTTGGATGTAACTGTGAAAAATAAAATTTAATTCATTATTGTAAGCTAATAAACAGATATCATTTTACTTTAGAAGCCATAGTAGGTATCTTTTTGATCGATGCGTAGTTTTACCGGGGACCATATTGTTTGGGGACTAAATAAATATTGTACAAGAGACGCAACCCTTATGCGATGAACGTGAAATTTCCGCTACGTCAATATTAATTTAACATTGTAAGGACGGATCTTTATCAATGTTTGTTAACTTTCTAAGGTAAATAGCTCGTCTGTGTTTATGTAGGTTCTGGAATTTTTTGAAATATAAAACAGCAATCTTTTTAAAAAAATATATAAAGAAGTTTGAATATGGGGTGCAAAAAAGTGGTCAGTACTATTGAATACCTAATATATTATGGTTTTGGTAAAAAGTCAATTGTTGGCATTATGCCAATGCTACTTGAAATAATCATTTTTGGTCAGCGACGTAACAAGTCAAGACCGGGCCCCGGTGCAAGATCCACAGCGGGCCCCCTTCATTATTTTATTATAAAAGAAAAATTTAAATAACAATGTTATTGCACAAATAACATGTAAGTGACAAAAAGGCATCGTAGATTTCCCTAGAAAGATTTTATGGTGGTGCGAAATCCCAATCCCCCCCCCCCCCGGACTAATGAAAATTTAGCACTTATGAAGCTTCAGGCGCAATTCAATTTTGAGGCCACCCTCTAAATAATTCAACCTCCGGTACATGGGGGTGGAGAAAGCAGTCTTTTAGCGCCTCAGGCGATTTTTTTGGAAAATACTACCTATTTTTCACCAAATGTTACTATTTAACCAGAAATTCCCCATGAAATTTTGATGTTGCAACTTCATCATTTGTTACCTCGTAAATATAGCTACAATATTTACTGAATGAATTACATTATTCAATTTTTTCAAATATTTCTTTATTTTGGCGTTCCTTCAGGGCGCCGGCCCCACGGTGCAGACGCTCCGCCCTGGGGCCCTCGCTGTGTTCAATGTGCAAACTTTCATAGATAATTTTTAAAAAAATGTCTGTAAATAATAGAAATCAATTTTGTCCGTGTACCGGGCCCCCACGGTGCCCGGCACCACTCGCACCATCTGTTGCTACGTCACTGTTTTTGGTAACGATTTAGTACTTTTAATGTACATTATTGTTAAACAATTAACACATTGCGTGCCATGATATATTCGTTTATGGCATTTTATACATCCTGTCATTCATATATGTATGACGTGTCACGCAATGTGTTAAAACAAACTATTTTCATACTATGAAACAAAATGAACATTTTCTTGCATTTGAGTGAATGTTTTGGGTCCAGAAATGTTGTAAAAATTACCACAAAAATGTTTCACCCTACATTGCACATAAAAACGGATGATTTTATTGAAAACAAGTGATTATTTTTTATAATGCAAGTGATAATGCCTACAAAACACTAATAATCTCGAAAAAAGCACTAAAAAACATAAATTCGCAAAAATTATGTCGGGGTACCCCATCCGGGTGATATATTTTATGTTGTTATTTTATTCGGTAACATAAGGGTTAAAAATCTTAAGTATTTATTTAATAATAATCATTTTATTTCCTACACGAAAACCCAATTACAGAAAATATTATTTCTCATTATCGGAAATCTATACTAACAAAATCTTAAATCTGTCTGTTAGTAACTTAAACTTATTTCGCTTGAAATTCAGATGTACAGTTGTGATGCACAATTCCAATGCAATCGCGATGTATCCTGCTGTGGTATCCATAGGAGATGACGCAAATGAAGTTTCACTAATATATTTTTCGTTAATCGACAGTCCAAATTCTAAAAATAACCCAACAATTTTTTAATTCAAAATTATTTTCATGTTATTCACCACTTAAACAACAGCAAAATTGATACAGCCAGGTAATAATAAAATTGTTTTAATATATCTGTCTATTTCCGTTCACCTTAAATTCTTTAGCTCTTAATCCAACATCAATTTGATATAAGAATTTCCAACCTTGTTCTTCGATTAGAAGCTTTTTTAGTTATTTTTAATGGTTAGTAGGTCAGACCAAACAACTGATTGAAATAGGTAAAGGGGGAGCAGGATTATAAAACATTTTTATATTTGGTTGTGTTTTGTTTTATAAATGAACTGATTTGAATTAATAGCTTTTGAAATAATTGTATGCCACCTTGGTGGCCTCATACGAAAGGACTTCTACAAAGATAAGGTCCCTCATTCATATCACTGATTTGATTCATTATCATCACTTTACGTGTAGGCAGCCCCGGATCTACGATTTTTCCGAACCGGGGCAAGAACTTGACACTGGCGCCCCTTTCTTGACATTGGTGCCCCCTCCTCCAGCATTTGAGTTTAAAGATTTCAAAAAACTCATGAAATATATGAATTTGGAGCCACCTTGTATTGCCGACCGTTACCCCCCCCCCCCCACCTAGATGCAGGGCTGCGTGTAGGTCATGATTGGAACTTCAACAAGTGCAAATTGTAAGACTAGATGTTCAACCAATTTCTAGAAAATCAATTTTGAAATATTAATAATTTCTTGGTAATCAGAGTGGTAAAGCTGGATTTTAGATCAATTTTCAACCGAAGTCGTACATTTTTTAATACCGCTTTCAATCTAAGGGCTCCCAAATTGCCCTTCGCTTCACACTACTGTGTCGGTGTTGTAAAAACACGAATTTTTAGATTTTACGAATTTTTAATCTATGGTGATATGGATAGATAATGAATCCGAAGTGTTAATCATAATGTTTTATCTATTTGACTAGATAAACTTGTTTTGAAACTTTGATTTCGGTGTTAGTAGTTTCATAATTCTACATTTGTTTCAATTTGAATAGTTTCAATGTCTGTTAAAGAACGAATTAGACGACGAAGTTGTAAGTTTTTCTTTTGGAATTTTGTTTTTGTGCAATTATGATTACAAATTGTGTGGGTTTTTTTTTATAAGTGGTTTTTTTTTGTAGATAAACAAGTTAGACTTTGAAGGTTTTAAAAAAATCGTCGAGTGCGTTTTTAGGGGCCAGATTTATGGGACAGCTAATTAAAATCGCGTGAGATCATGATCTAGAATTATTTTTAATAGATTCTATTATACAGGTTCAAATTTGATTGTCCTCACAGCGAGAAAGAAAAAGAAAGATTTACTGTTTGTAGCTACAGTAATTTTTTTGTTTGAAAATACAGTAGAGCGTCGATAATCCGAACATACACAATAGTGATTTGAGTAGTTAATTCTTGATGTGAATTATTTGATAAACTGTAAATTTTTTTCTACAGAAGAAAATGCTATATTGGTAGATTATTGTTAGTAGTTTTCCTTTTTACAGAAGGTAAAAAATCAAAGAAGCTAAGAGTCGATTAGTGCGCTAGCTACGCCGCTGTACAATAAACTACACCCAAATATGGCTGATGAACAGCTCTTCAGTGCAAACATTGAATTTAAGGTATTTTGTACCATTCTGAGTTTTTACCAAGTATTTCCACACTCTTGACCATTGTAAAAAGTAATACTATATTGATTATTAAGCAGCTGTTAGGCGCCATATTGTGGTGAGACGATAATATAAAGGACGAATATTTGACAAGGTAAAGCAGCAATTGTTTCGGATTATCGACGCTCTACTGTATAAGAAAGTAAATACGTGCAATAATTCTGCTTCGTTACGCCTTTTACAATGGCACTTATTACTATTCCATTTTATCTTCAGGATCATAATATTCAAATAAACCTACGATCGTTCATTAAACATTTTTTAGTGCCCAGACTTATCAACCAAAGAAACCAAAGCAAATGGCAGCCATGAGTTAATGAGCCTGAAAAACATTGTTTTTGTTCCTATACTAAATATTCTTTGGTCCAATTACAGACTCATCACAAAAGTGATACTTTTGCTCCTAATAAATCAATATAATATTAATGCAGATATTGTGTAATGCGACAAAGGGAAATTTGCTGCATTCTCCCGGTGGTTAGTCCGCTCCTGAATCTTACTTGCTTAACACATTGCGTGCCACGTCATACACATATGAATGACAGATATATGCTGACTGATGTGAATATATCATTGCACGCAATGTGTTAAATAATTTGAAAGTGTGGAAAATAATTTTTTTTAATATTAACTTTAAGGGCCAGTTGTATAAAAGAGGGTTAACTCGGGGATCAGCTGATCCTGGTTCAAGAGCTGACCCAGGATCAACGTAAGGTAGATAGATTACAAATAAACCTATCAAGTAAATTTTTTTTATAAAATAAACCTATCAAGTAAATTTATCTACCTTACGTTGATCCTGGGTCAGCTCTTGAACCAGGATCAGCTGATCGCCGAGTTAACCCTCTTTTATACAACTGGCCCTTAGGGTGGGTTATACCACCGTCAGTTAAACCTCGTTCAACTTTGAACTCAGTTCAAGAACGGTTCAACCAATCAACATGGCGAAATACGATGTTTTTAACCATGCTGATTGGTTGAAGTGAGTTCAAAGTTGAACGAGGTTTAACCGACGTTGGTACAACCCGCCCTAAGTAAAGGTTTGTTTACCAGACGTTCGTATGTTTACTAAAATACACAGTACAAAAGCTAATGGTGTGAAATAATATTGGATATTGGAAAGGTCATGTTTCCTCATGTATTTATTAAATTGTCGGATATTTGGAACCAATTCAAAATCTAATCGTGAAAATTGACTATTCGTGAATATTTTAAGATTCTATGCTGTGCCATATTGCTGAATGACTAGAGCGTTTTTCATGGATTATTATTCTAGTTATAATTTTTACTCGATCCATATTTCATGTTTTATTTGCATTATTACTGTGATTATATGTAAGAATTTCTTGTTTTATGATGTATTTTTCATGTAATCTTTTTTGCAGGGGCGCATTTACGGCGAGCATCATGTTTAGATGCAGATCGAAGGCGGCAATCTATAGGAACCATACTCCCGCATAGAGCTTCCGATGCATTTTTGGACCCTCACCATGCAGCAATACTTTTTAGAGATTCAAGAGGGGTACGTAGTTTAAAATTTAGTTTTTCAGTTTAATTCATATTATTCTCATCTTTTCTTCATGTAAAACCTCTGAAAATGGGGTTTGGATGTTTTTAAGGGCCAGTTCTACAAAGCAAGTATAAATTAGGAATAAACTATACTGAGAATAAGTCACACAGATTTCGTTGTACGCAAGCGTAGAACGCAATTTAGAGAGAGAAAATAGAGACTTATCGGTTAAAATAATCACAGGATAGCGTTGGAAAAATTCGAGGAATTTTGAATGAATATAAAAATTTACCGGCAGCCGGCACCAGAGGGTTATATTGTTCCGACTGTTATCCGACTTGTGCCTGTTATATACAAGGTGTGACATAAGCTAGAGAAGGTCCAAGCTGATTGGTTAAATAAAATTTACGTCACCGTCACAGTTTTCGTGAAATTTAATTGCCCTAAATTACCTTTATTATTATTTTTTTTAATTGCTGGGACGTTTCCCAAAAACAAAGTAATAATATGAACTATACTTCAACTTTTTTTGCTTAATTGTTCCATTGAAATTAAGCGACTGTATGCATGAGATGAGTTCCAAATTAAAGTAACAATTTTGTTTGTTTAAAACTTACGTCTAGCACATGCGTGCATTGAAGGATTCTGTTTATTTCAACCAGAGAATTTGCAGTTTTCATCATGGTGTGTGTGTGTTATATGTGTGTCATAGGTCAACTTGACAATTAAAACAGTGTTATTATAATTACTAACCTATTATTGTGATTGAGCGATGTGAAAGTGTTTCATTATTTCAAAACAAGCCCACCCGCTCCTTTTACATTTACCGCGCGAGGGATGTTTAATTAATTGTTTTCCGATAATATTTTTCACCGATTATAATTAAATTTTTTATACTTTTGTTGGATTATGTTAATTAACAAAAATTAATATTATAACTTTACAAAAACTGGTTTTTCCCAGTTTTTTGTCAAATTTTTTTTTGAAGTTAAAAAAAAAAAAGTTTATTCAGATTGCGTACACGGGTTAATCATTAAATTATCGTTTAGCAATTTTTTTTATGTTTACAAAAACAGTATTATCAAATTATGCAATAATTTATTTATATCTTCGTGTCCGTTTCCTTTCGGAGCTGATGTGCGGTGTAATAAAAAAAATATTTTGAATATTTTGAGCAAAAAACTGAGTTTTATCTTTATAATTAAATTTTAAACACAAAAATTGGGTCAAATTAGTGAATTATTTTGCAAAACAGGTTTAATTGGTATACAATCATGTAGTCTGTTGAGAGTGAGTGGTGGCAATAAGGACTTTGGTATGGGGTGTGTAGGTTTTTGCTATAATTTATTTCAAAAGTGGAATCTCGTTAATCAGTTGGTGCGCATCACTCCTACTTTCAAGTTTCCCGTGAATCAAATTTAATCAGCTCTAGATCTTATTTTTGGCCAAAAGTAAAATTAATCTAAGGTAAGATTTGAGCGGTGGAAGTAAAAACGAAAATAAACACCCATATTATCATTCTCCTTTATACTCGAGTAGTTTCAAAATATTTAGAAAAGATAAAAAGTCTTATCATTTTTTTTTATATTCCAACCCACCACAATAGCAATGTTTTTCAATTCGATAAATGTTTATTTGAAATTTTGCACACCGATAATGTAGTGACCATAAATTTAGCAAATTTTACGCTCCATTAAAATTCTTCTACGGACTTGAAGAAAATTAAGTCGTTTTCTCGACCTTGTTGAGCTAATCGAGTTCTGAATTTTGTTCAGTGCGGTGTTAATCAATTCAATTTTAAATTAGCATTGTAGTTATAGTGCAAATGTAGATTTTTTCTCCAATGTTGTTGTGTAGTACGTAATTTAGTTTAGCAAATATTTATTTTAATTTTTTTTTTGCAAATGCCGCCTTATGTTTGCCATAATGGAATGATAAAATTGTGGCGCTGCAAAACAATACTTAGTTCGGTTGTGATATTTCGGCTATATCGGTTTGGTTCACAAAAATTTTGACCTTGATATTGAAATATTGTGTATTATGATATTTACACCACATTATGCATATTATTTTTTGTGCTAATTCGTTTCTCATAAGGTGATCTCATACTCTTATAAATAATTCAGGCTTTTTATGCATAGTAGTTATTTTGTACGAGGAACAGCAAATGTTTGTGTAGTTTTAGTTGGTGTGGATGTGTGACAAAACGAAGGATAATTATTATGAAATGATAAAATACAGTTTAATCGTGGCGTGTTAATTGCTTCCGTGAGAGTGTAAACAAACTTTTCCGTGTAGTACAATGTTTCGTCGGTTTTCCTTCCACGATAGCCCACCATCAGGTGTTTTCTCATGTTCTCCTCCTTCATCACCTTCCCCACCATCGACACCTCCCGCTAATGGTGTTTTAATTAATTGGTATACTCGCATTTCGAGAAACGTCAGAAGGAAACATCCAAATCTCTCCCCTAAATCTTTTTTCAAACGACCGGTAATAACATTTTATTGTTTTCCCTAAAGTTTTCTTTCTAAATTGTTTTATTTTGTTACAGCTTCCTGTGGTCGATCCATTTTTGGAGAAGGTCAATATTTCAGATTTAGGTAAGTTTTAATAAAATATTAAAATTGGTTTAATTATTATGTAACAAACCGATTATTGTTTAAATAAGTTTATCTTGAACCGTATTTACCTTTTTAATAAGATAATGGTTCGCTCGTAAATACTTTTCTATAATTATATTTGAAAAAGCTTGGAATGTTATTGTTATTCTTTAAATCCTGCAAAAAATCTTTTTTTAGGGTGGTTTGCTTTTTAACTTATTTATTCTTATTTTCGTGATCACAAATTCCTCAAATTTAATTTTATGTACTAAATAGCTAAATCTGCCAGGGATGAAATTGTTAATAGGGCAAACCTTCCTTGGCTGCATTTATGCAACCAAAATCCAATAAAAGCGATATTGGTATGTAATATTCTGACGTGTATCTCAGGGACTAAACGTTTTGGCATCGCGATGAGCGTCTTGACGCCAATAATAGACGAGCAACTTCAGTCTTCCGTACCACCTTTTACAGTTCGTCTCTCAATCTAAATTTTTCGATTGTTGACATATTGCACTGCGTTACTACAGTGTTTACTGTAATCATTATCACATTATTTTCATGTAAATGTGCGTCGCATTTTTGACAATCCACAATTTAAAAGATTTTGTTTGGGATGCTGGTGTGTGTTAATATTTTGTGTACTGTGTAGTGACTTGTTGCTTAGTTGGCTAATTAAAAACGATTGATAGCTGCCATGAAGGGGCATGTTGCGTTTGCATTACTACTCAGATCATGCCAAGTTAGAATTATCCACAATCAAGGAAGAAGACGAAGAAGTATATTCGTTAGACCAAATTAAAGAGTTCGAAGAAGTTTCGTCTGTTTACAAAGAATGGCTTGCAGAAGTGCTGGAACAAGGTATTGAATATTGATTGTGAAGGAAGCCATCAAAAATAAACTCATTATATCGCAACAGTTGCTTCAAGTGTTTCTGTTTGCTAATATCAACATTTACGAATATAGTATTTTTGTTACCTTGAATTAAATCAAGGTCATTTTATAATACATCGATAAGCGATAACACCTTCCAATAATAATATCCTACCACTTCATTGATATTTTTATTTCTCACATTTTTTTCTTTCTATTTTGTTACTTGTATAAATTCCAAATTCAATGAAGTTAATGAGAGGTGAATTCCTGTCAAGATTTTACTTTGCTCGAAAAATAAAATTAATGAGGTCGAACGCTCGATTTTCCTTCTTATTTTTTTTTCAAATTATCTAAATTTAACCACCAAACATATTTATTATCAAAATATCCAAGGAGAGAAAATTCTTATCATGGAATCGGGTCCTGCAGTGAGCAACCTCTTCAAGTATCCTTCTCCAGTTGTTTACCCATTAAAAATGTTATTTGAAAGTTTGAACCAAAACAGAATAATATTTAATGTTTTGATTAGTCTTCAAAAGGGCAGTAAGTAATCATTGGAGCATATTATAATCATCCATGCATGCTAATTTTCTTTTCTTTGATGTTAATTTAACTTGAACGGAATTAGGGTTCTAAAATTACACCAGGTTAATTAAAGGATATTTGATTACACTACCGAAAAATTGGATTATCGATAATTCGATAATGAAATATTTTTCATTTTTCAACTTATAGGTTCTTGTGGAACTTTCACACGAGGACGCTATAGTAAGGCTGGGAATCAAAATCGAATATAATCAACTAATCGAGTATTCGAATATTCGAACATGAATATTTTCTCAATGGCACTATTTAAATTATTCGAATATTCAAATTATTCGAACGACTATTCGAATATTCGAGTAATTTGAATGATTCGAATACAAAAATGTTAAAAATTCCCAGCCTTACTCTATACGGGGGTGGTTTTGGACCCAGTAAACAGTAAAAGTCGCTACGTGCGCGCGTGCGCAGTTACTCACGTCAAGTGTACGCACGCGCAAACATTCCCGGCAAATTTGAAGCGTATATGCGCCATACTCAAGTCGAATGTGCGCCGAATGTGTGTACAAATTAAATTTTTAGTTTTATAAACAGGACCGGATTAGAGTTTGGGGTCCAAATCTAAAACTTTATTTAACTATTAACGGTCCTGTCATTAAAAAGCTTCCTAACATTGACCTAAACTCGACCGATGGATCTCTCTTTTAAGAGTCCCCTCATTAAAAGAATGTTTTCCTAATACTAACCTAAACTCGATCGGTGGATCTCTCTTTTAACGGTCTCCCTATTAAAATAAAAATCGATTCCTAACACTAACCTAAGCTGGACCGATGGATATCTGTTTTAAGGGTTCCCTCATTTAAAAAAACTCGTTTCCAAATAATAACCCAAGCTCATCCGATGGATCTCGCTTTTCAGGATCCCCTCAATAAAAAAACGTTGTTTCCTAACACTAACCTAAGCTCGACTGGTGGATCTCACTTTTAACAGTCCTCCATGGTACAACAAAATTATTATATCGTGCTCCCCCTCCATTAAAATAATCGTTTCTTAAGAGCAATTTCCAGTGCTGCCCCCCTATACAGTGTGAATATTTGTGTTTTCTGTCATTTGTTTCCAGGACGTTACAAAAATTTAAATAATTGCTAGCATTACAAAATCTTTCAACACTTTTATATAAACACGCTAAAGGAAGTTGATTTATTTATTGGAAAATCATGTTATTCGAAAATTAGAACATGGGAATCTCCCCCCCCCCCTTTCCAACCGTAGTTTTCGAATTACGCGATGTTCAAATAAGTAAATAAATTTCTTTTAGCGTTTTTACATAAAAGGAAGTTGAAAGATTTTGCAATGTTAGCAATTATTTAAATTTTTGTAACGTTCTGGAAATAAATGACATAAAACACGAATATTCACACTGTATAGGGGGGTAGCACTGGAAATTGCTCTTAAGAAACGATTATTTTAATGGAGGGGGAGCACGATATAATAATTTTGTTGTACCATGGAGGACTGTTAAAAGTGAGATCCACCGGTCGAGCTTAGGTTAGTGCAGGGGTAGCACTGGACATTGTTCTTAACACTAACCTAAACTTGACTGGTGGATCTCTCTTTTAACGGTTCCCTCATTTAAAAAATCGTTTCGTAAAACTAACCTAAGCACTGGTTGTTAATTATTGTTGATTTTTTCAAGTACTCATAAAAATTCGTATATTTGCAGCTTAATTCATAACTTTAAAAGAGAGGCTTTAAAATTTATGCAAAAACAAACTGCAGTTCGAGAGCATCGAAAAGAACTGTACCCAAAACTTCCTATTACTGGTTGCAGAAGTACCAACTAAAGTTTAACCAAGTGTAACTAAATAATACCAACCGGTACAACGTCGCAATCGCCGAGAGTAACTGCGCACGTAGCGACTTTTACTGTATGCATGGTTATGGGGGTTCAAACCCCACCATGGGAGAGCAAGAGGTTAAAAAAAGGGTCTAATAATTATTTTGTGCAAGAAATGGAATCTAATCGAGTATTCGAATATGAATATTTTCTCAACTGCACTATTCAAATTATTCGAATATTCGAGTAATTTTAATATTCAAATAATCATTCGAATATCCGAATAATTTAAATATTCAAATATTCATTCGAATAATTTGAATATTCTTGTGATTTCTTGAACGAATATTCGAATACAAAAATGTTAAAAATTCCCAGCCTTACGCTATATAGTGGCGCCATCACATGGATATATTACCAAACAATACCGTTCACACGTATCCACACTTACACCCCCACTCACACCGAGCTTTACAAAAGCTGACTCATCTCTATCCTGCGGGATAACTGAATTCGGAATGGGTGATCCCAAAATATTTCCAATTAACTTTCGAGATGGTATCTAAATCTCTAGATGAAAACATAAAACTAAAAAAGTTTGAGTTGTTTCTGTTGTTAATCTATTGCGCAGTATAAACGAATGTAATACCAGGAGAAGATGTTCCTTTTCCATTTAATTTATCCATTTAACCATTTAAATAAATCTGACTGGTAAATCCCAGAACATTATTAACACTTGAACAAATCAAATCAGGTTCGAGGTTGATACCCTTACCCAAATCTCCAAAAAAGTTTGAATATCGACATTCCATTTTTAACATTGCATAATAATAATTTCATAACATTTTTTATTTACGAATAAACCTTTTTCAGATTACATTTAAATTAATTAAGAATAAATTTATTGTGTAGGTATAAATTTAACGTAACTTCTATCCCTGACGTAAGCCGTATAACAATCGTATAATATAATGATGCACATAATTATTATAACACAGCTGATATTGGAGCCCAATATCAAAATTTAGAAACACGAATCCTAAGAGTGGGCTCCAGGATGAAAGACAAATCGATTCCGATATCATAACCTGACTTGTGAACCGTTGATAATGACTGCCTAAATTGGGGTCATCATTTTCGTCCTCTTTCTTGCGTTAGGGGGGGGGGGGTTGATTGGTTTTTAGTTGCTTGGAACTTCTACAGGGTTTTCAATAAAGACTGTATCAAATTTTAGGCAGCGTGTGATGTGGTGCGTGGGAGTGGTCTGGGTTGCTTGGCTTCTGAGTCGTTATGGGTATCGGGAGGTTTGGCTAGTCGGTGGCGAATTATGAGGTTTATTCGACTTCTTGTATTTGGACGTATTTGGATGGATCCTAATACTATTATGCAGGGTTCGGGGTTCTCACAGGCGATGAATTTATTAACGGGAGAGTTTAATCTTGTGGGTCAAGACGGCGAGAGGGTCCTTCCATGTCGTTGTCGGTGTTGTAGGCTTGATTGGCGGAAAAGTTTGGAAGCGTTCACTGTGGTTTGAATCGGTCCATACTATCACTTGTAGTGGTAGCAGAGTTTAGGTCTTCTACTTTCTTCGTCGGTTTAGGTATGCTAATTTCTCGGGTGGAGAAAGAGTTGGCTTTTATCGTTTCATATTGTATAGTTTTTTAATCTGCCTATAATGGACTCGCTTAAAATGTAAACTCGCATAGATATAATTTGACTAAATCTTACAATCAACTTTTGTGTTTTTGGTGTATTCAAATACGGTTTAAACGAACTCCCTAGTATCTTCTGATCATTTGAAGTTCATTATAAGCGAATTATTGTTTTGTGTATTTTATTAACTTTTCGGAGCGTTGTTTAATACTATTCTGAGTACTATTGCACAAAAATTAAAAGATGTTGAAACATTTTTTGTTTATGAAGTAGGAAATACATTTTATTTGCCATTTAGAATAATATCACTATAAAATCATTAATACCTACCTGTGATGGGCTTCGGGAAGCATTATAAATGGGCCAAATATTATGTATAATCAATCATCATTCTAGAAGTAGGTTGTCAAGACTGAAAGTGTTATAATTAGAGCGCGGATTAATATGCACTTATTTTTAGAAAATAAGCGCTTATAATAAGCACTAAAAAATGAAAAAAAGCACTAAAAATTGAAAAAAAAAGCACAATAAAATCTTAAATAAGGTGTCAAAAAAGTTACATACCAAATTTTAATTTTTAATCTTCACCAAAAAGCACCAAAAATAAATGTATTCTTAATACATGAATGGCCTATACAAAATAGAATTAATCAGAATTATGGATGTTGTAAGGAAAACAGTAAATAATCAAATAATTTTCTAAATTTTCTTCTTTCTACCTCAACTGACGTTATCGGCGCATATTTAAATACATTTGCTGGGAATACTGAGTATTCTAGCAGTAGAGGATTCTTTCATTCAAGATTTTTAATACATTCACCTGCGTACCAATAATTAGCTTTCAGAAATTCCAAATTTTCCTGTCCTTAGTGTCATTTTTAAAACTTCTTGACGAACTTTAATTGCTACTGTAGCTGAATCGGACAAATTACACACGAGTTTTTTAAATTGTCGTATTATGCTCGTTTCGGCTATTCGAGGTAATCCATGGGCAAAGCACGTAAAATTAATCATAAGTTTAAAAAAAAAATGTTAAGGTGCTAGCCGCTTTACCCATAATATGCATTTATGCATTATTTTCACGACTTTGTAAATAATACGTGACAATTTAAAATTTAAAAAAAAAATTCGAAATGCCAAAATCCATTAAAAAAGCTCAAATATGCATAAATATGCATTTTATGCAAATTATTAAGAAAAAAGCAAAATATGCACTATCAACATTACGTCAAATCACCGCAATTTTTTAGAAACGTCAAGATCCAAAAGGAATATCTTCTGCATACAATTTACAGCAATAAGCAAAATGCATAGAATCCGCGCTCTAGTGATAATACTTTTCCAAGTTATAGAATTAACATAAATCGTGAATGACTCAATATAATAACACTAGATCAGCCTCTTAATAAACTGTAAGTTATGTACGGACAATTAAAGTTTAATATCCACTATAAAAGTTTTATTATCCCATTATTATAAAATATTTAAGATTAGGCCAGTCATTGAGGACTTAAAAAGTGAAAAGTTAGACAAAAATTGCAAAAGTTTTTATATTTTGGGACAACATTGTGATAGGTCAAACAATTATTAATCCAATTTTTGCACCCTTTTTTGTTCCCCGGAACATTGTTTAAATTGTTAAAAGAAGGTGTAAATTTGCAATAACTCTATGAAAAAAATTCTGAAATTTATGCAAATCTTGGAGAACAGTTTAATAATTATTAGACATCTTCTATAAAGTTTGCACCCTGCTACGATGACCGGAACATTGAAAATAGGTTTTAATTATTAAAATGTTCTCCAAGGTTTGCACAAATGTCGGAATTTCGTTTTTTTTAATTTAACAATGTTCCGGGGGACAGTAAAGGGTGCAAATTCGGATTTATTATTTTTTTACCTCCTTCAATGTTGTCTCAAAATTTGAAAACTTTTGCAATTTTTAATACCTTTTTTGCTACAATGACTGGCCTAGATAGGAAGATTATTAGGTTCTTCAAGAATTTTTTATTAATTTTTCTAAAAAATAGATTTATAAACTTTTTAATCGCAAAATATAAAATTTGTCATCCGAGTATCAGTTATTCCACTTCCGTCTCTTAGTTTCACCAAATTTTCGTCGAGATTTTCCGGAGTTAACAATCGAAGATCCGCTATTTGCTTTCTATTATTGAAAATATTGTTCGTTATTTTTTCACTTGAATGTTTCACATTTAGGTGAAGGAAACTTAAATTGACTTCCTGTGAAGTTCTGAAAGCTTTATAAAAAAGTTGTCTTGGATTGCCCGAGGGCAACGTAACATAAATTCGTACACTACCTTGTTTTCATGCTCACACTTTTATTTTGATAATTGATTTTTAGTTAAATTTGGAAAGAAAATTGAAACCGTTTTCCAATTTAACATAATATTCAATTAACAATTAGGTATAAACAAGGAAGATAGATTATCTCTCGATAAAGATTCCATTTAATATAATAGAAAGCTGATTGTGTACGCAAGGGATTCCCTTTCAAATTTGTTTTGTTTTTTCGATCAGTTTGTCAATAAAATCGCACTTTTTCTTTAAATCGAATCGACAAACTAAGAAATTAGTAAGACAACTCTTGACTTTCGATGAAATTTTTTTTAATCAATATTTCGGTAGTCTGCATTCACTAAAATCTAACTCCGATTTTCTATTCGATTAAATTTTTTTTAAAATTTTATCTTGATTGGTGATTATTAACCTACACCAGGGACCTATAACACCCACGTTTGTGTGTCGCGAAGTGAACATAATTGCTGTGGTATTTGTCCAGAATGTTGCTAGCCTGCCGACCAAAAATAAATTACAGCTTAAATTATGCCCTAACAATTTTGGTTATTCGAGTGGAAAGTTTTTTTTTTTATTATTGATTGAACGAATAATAACCTTGAATATGGAATAATTTGTTTTTGATATACGAAAACTACTGTGTTTATGTGTAGTATTTTGAAACGGTAAAAAAGTGTTATTTATAGAAAAGCACATTTAAATGTTCAATTGGTGCCAAAACATTAGTTCAACTTTGCTTTATCAACAACTGTTACTCATTTAATTTTTAGAATTACCATCGTTCCTCGTTGGCAGATTATTATCTTTATTGGCCTTTTCCCTCCTTGATAATTTAAAAAAGATTTATGAGATTGCTCCAAATATTTTGGATTCAGTCGAGGCCGCAGGCCTCTCGTGAGTTTTGACGTTCGGTCCTCTTATATTGTATGGTAATAAAGAAAACCTTTATTAAATGTGACTAACACATTTAAAAACAATCAGAAAATTAAATTTCGGAAGGAAGGTAATTCATTCAATTTGGGCTGTATCGATTTTACTCGTAGTCCAAACCACCCTTGAGCTTATCATCTAAATTTAAACGCACGATTTATTCACCTTGCCGCTTTCGCTTGAGAGGAAGCGAATTTAGTTTAATTCTAATCACTTTTGGAAAATATATTAGCAAAATTGAAACAAAACAATTTTACTACTATTAAAACGAACCCTCATTGGGAAGGGTGGAAGTTATTAATAACTGACCTAGCCTGGTTTTCTTATATTGTGTAGGTATAGATAGTTTTAATGTGCAAAAAATTTCAATATTTATGTAAAACTGTGTTGCTTTTAAACGAGGCCCTAGATTTACATGAATTACCATTAAGCACAAAATGTACCATAGATTTGATTACGTTTACATGAACGGTTGGATGATTAACGACGAAGTGTCTAGAATATATTTGTACTCGAAAGTGTAAACTTGCGTGTTAATTTTTTTTTATTTTTACAGAAGAAGACGAGTCTCAAATTTTCGTCAAGTTCTTTAAGTTTCACAAGTGCTATGATCTCATTCCAACGTCTGCTAAACTGGTCGTGTTCGACACTCAATTATTAGTCAAAAAGGCGTTTTTTGCGCTAGTCTATAATGGTAAATTCTTTTTACAATTTTCCGCAATGATTCCTTACTATTTTTTAATTTTTTTTAGGTGTAAGGGCTGCTCCGCTCTGGGATAGCATACAGCAAGAATTTGTTGGAATGCTTACCATCACCGATTTTATTAAAATTTTAAGAATGTATTATAAGTCTCCAAATGTGGCCATAGAAGAGTTAGAAGAGCATAAGTTAGATACCTGGCGGCATGTTCTGAAAGATCAGCGTTCCTTAGTTAGCATAAGTCCAGATGCTTCCCTATATGATGCCATCAGAACACTTATCCATAATCGCATTCATCGACTACCTGTTATTGATCCAGATACTGGGAATGTGTTGTACATACTCACACATAAAAGAATATTAAGATTTCTGTTTTTGTATGTAAGTGTCACGACGGAATAAGTTTCACTTTGCATGCCAAAGATGCGGCTATCATAGGAGCCTGAGCCAAAAAGATATTTAAACAGGTGTTTTATTTTTTTTTAGATAAACGAGTTACCAAAACCAAGTTACATGAATAAAACCCTAAAGGAAATTAAAATTGGCACGTACGACGATATTGAAATTGCGTACGAAGACACCTCCATAATAGTCGCCCTAAAAAAGTTTGTGGAACGAAGAGTATCCGCTTTACCATTGGTTGATTCAGAAGGCAGGCTCGTCGATATTTACGCCAAATTTGATGTTATCGTAAGAATCTCGTACATGATTTAACTTGCAATCTTGATCTGTAATTATCATTTTAGAATTTGGCCGCCGAAAAGACTTACAATGATTTGGACGTTTCATTGAGGAAGGCAAACGAGCACAGAAACGAATGGTTTGAAGGCGTTCACAAGTGCAAATTAGACGAAACGCTTTTTACAATTATGGAACGAATCGTTCGAGCAGAGGTAAATTATTTTTTGTTCCTGGTTTTCCTTTTTTTACATTTATAATTTTCTCTTAGGTGCACAGGTTGGTTGTGGTTGATGAAAACGATAAAGTCATTGGTATGATTTCGCTTTCTGATCTTTTGCTGTATTTGGTGTTACGACCATGTGGAGAAGATCTTCCAGATGGGGTTGCATCTGTTAGGGCACAGGTGAGAACATATTTGTTTTAACGCGATTTTTTATTCAAAATTATACGGTTAAACCCCGATATTTGAGGTAATGTGGAGAAAAGTACGTCAGATAATTGAAAACTCAAATTTACTCACAAGGGGACACTACAGTGAGGTACCCACCAATCGGGATCCCAATTTTTTTGGTCATTCTATGAGCTAAAAAAATTATCACTTTCTCGGCGTTTAGTCCAATGTCTCTTAGTTTTTGAGTTATGAATTTTTGAAATAACCATATTGGGTTAACTGATATTACTATTAGCTATTATTACAAGAAACCGTGGTGATCTAACGGTTAAGAATTTGCAATGGTAATTCGTAGGTCGTTAATTTTTTAATTCCGATAATAAATTACATAATTTACAACAACAAAATCTCAGGATCGATACGTTACAACTCTAAACCTATGGTAAAACCAGCCCATTTTAAAAATTAATAACTCAAAAACTAAGAGCCATTGGACTAAAGGCCGAGAAAGTGATAATTTTTTTAACTCATAGAATGACCAAAAAAATTGGGATCCCGATTGGTGGGTACCTCACTGTAGTGTCCCCTTGTCAGTAACTGAAAAATAAAAAAAATATTATTGTATTGCTATATTTTAGATCGACACCCGTGAAAAGATTTTACTTGTTGCTTTTAATTGGTGCTCGTGACTCTAATCTATTAAAACTGGGATGAGTTTTGAGTTTACTGTGAAATAATTAAAAAAATATTCTCTTATTAATTTGTTATTTCAAAGTTTTTTATTATGCAAGTCTACATGGTAATGTGTATATTTTGTATTATATTCATTCTACGTCTTTCTTCCTAAATCATTTTCCTAAACAATCACATTAATGGTTTGTTTATTCACTTTAGAGTCAACTTGAATTATAATGTTACAAATTTTAAACAAATGGGACATTTTATTGCCGTGATAAAATACAAACGCAAAATCGTATGATATGTTGAAAGTATATTTCCCCCGCTTCTTTTTCGGTCGTGGGATTAACAAAGGTGGATATCTAAAGAAAATAAAAATCAATTTGCCCAACGTTTCGGGTGTTCATAAACCATAATCAAAAATATTTTTTGGACTACCCTTGATAATGGGTAAATAACTACCAAAAATGTAGGAATAGTTGATTTCCATTGTCTTTGTTGTCCACTTCCCTCAAACAGTTAATATATTAATGTAATAATAATTGTGCTGTGGTTTGGAATCCACGTTAATTAGTTGACCCAATTTGTTAGTCATTTGCTGCAAAGAAAAGGGTTTATTTTAAAATATTCCTAACAACAATGAATAATATCTCCCATAATAATTATAATTAATGTTATGTTTGAAAATAAAGTAAACTAAAGTAATTAATTTTTTGCAGGACATGAAATTGCAGGATAGTACCTCGCAAAGTAGTTTAGATTCGACGATATTAGAAGAAGAAGAACAGGGCGAGTACAATTTGGATGAGAAGTTTGACAAAGATGTGGAAGTTAGAAATTTAGAAGAAAGTACAAATAGAAAATCTAGCGATAGTTTAATAGATTCTCCTATATTAGATAAAGCAGCTCTTCATAATGATGTAAATTCTATTTTTCGTGAAGTGGCGGCGACCGGCGGAGAATGATAGAAAAATGAAAATTTTATAGGAACAGTGTGATGATGAAGAAATTATGCGGGTTCTTAAAATAAACTTTTTAAAATTGTAATGGGGATTGTTTCTTGTAAAGGGAATTAACTTGTAACAAGTTTAAGGAGGGAGAGTAACGGGGGGTAGGTTTTTGTACTTAATTGATAAGAATATACCAAAGACTGCATGTCGATTTAATTATTTAATAAATCGATTTATTGTTTGCAAAAGAAACAATCCTCGAGAATTGAAAGCTCGATGTGCTTATTTATTTGTCAAAACGACATGTACTTGTTCTCATTAGAAGTTATCCCTATCTACCTACTAATAATGTATATTCTCACGTACCTACTACCTACCTATATATTATCAACCGCAATTGGTCAAATTTTATTTTTGCATCCAATTTATCGTGGGCTGTTTGCATATAATTTTTAAGAGTTTATTTGTTGATTTTATTTCCAATTACCCACCTACTAAGCCCAACTATTTCTAGGTCTATTTATCTTTTTTAATCACTGTAAATTGTTAAAGCTTTTAAAAATGGTCGAGTACCTTCAATTCATGAAAAGTATAACAAACAATATGGAATTGTTGTATCTTTCACTCTCTAATTTTTGTTACCAACATTGTTATTATTAGGCAGAAAATTTAGACTGCTTAGTGTAACATTTTTTGCTACATAACATGAGACTTTGTAATCTAAACTTGATATACCTACAACCATGAAGATGTACAAATATTGTTAACACAAAATGATTAAAATGAATTTGCAAACTAAAATAAATTATCGGTATGTACCTATAGTGTATAGTGCTAAGTTATACAACGATGCAATACAATAGAACGAATGTGCTGCTTACTATGCCCAAGCCTAACCAGTGCTTGTTCGACGCAAATTCGATGGCAAAATAAAATCATTTAATACTTACACTTACAATTTGTTTTATTGCATTTTTACACAAACTAATTTAGATATCACCAAAAGGTGTTCCTGTTCTGGACCTTCAACACCTACTATACTGCAATACCTGCAACTATGGAGTGCATAGTTTTAGGATATAAAATGCGCCCTAGAGATCGATGGTAACAATTTGCGATAAAATTATCAAATTAAAGGGGTTCGAACTTGAAAACTACCCCAGTTTAAAAATTATTTTACTTCTACAAAAATTTTAAGTGTAAATTCTTTAGAAGGCTCTCCTATAATTTCACAGGTCTTGGATATAAAATGTGCCCACAAGAGACTGATAGTAAAAATTTTCCTTAAACTTATCAAAGCATTAAGGGGTTGAAACTTAAACTACCCCAGTATAAAAATTCTTTTGCTTATAAAAATTCTAAGTATAAATTCTTTAATTTCATAGTTTTTGGATATAAAATGTGCCCAAGCAAGACCGCCGCTAGGGGTACTTCCGCCCGTGTGCAAAGTTTAATTTGGCCGCCCTTGTAGCCGATTTTTTCGGTTTTTTAATACAATTTCCTAAATTTCTACTACTTATTCCTTGCTGTAAAGTAAAGGACCTTTTCTTGACCCCTATTTTTTATCTAGCCGTTGGATCTTTATTTTAGTACAGTTGTATTTTCCTTAGTGGTTGGGAGCTCGGGAGTGGCTAATGTGCAGAAACGAATATTCGTCATTTCGGTTCTATGTTTGTGGCAATTGGTGGAATTGGGTGTCACGGGCTCTCCCTCGACATGTGCAGCGCAAGCCCAAGTCACGTGCCAACCACTAAGGAAAAATTGACCTCTATTAATTAGAAAAATATTGTTTGCAAACATTAACCTAAGCTCTACTGGTGGATTTCTTTTTTAATGGGCTTCATTAAAAAGAATTAAGGAAGAAACTTCATTAAGGGCCACTTTATCCACCTCGAGTTAGTGTCCGAAGTAAATTTATCTGACAAATAAGTCTGAATTTCGGTTGATCAATGTTTAGTTAAAATTTACTTGTCAGATAAATTTACTTACCCGTAAGATATTTACTTGCCGGTCCAAGCAGCTGTTACATTTACTTGTAGGAGTTAAGTAAAATCCGACCAATCACAAATAATTATTTTTTCAAGATACAAAATAATTTAAGGTGGCCGAGAAATTCACTTAAAAATACTAAATCCGCTAGGTGCCGCGGCTGTAGCGAGAATTCCCCATAGCAGCTGAGGGGTTGAAAAGTTGAAATTACCCATAGCATGAAACAATCCTTTTCTTTAGGGATCCATTAGGTCATTTTTAAAAAACTTACATAGATGTGTTACTATAATAAGGATTTCAAAAGACATTTTCCATTTTTATTCTGTATTCCATAAAATTTTATTTTCAATTATTTCGTGTTGCGTGGACAACCACTGCTACCAGCGTTGAATTCTTTGGCGATAACATCCCATTATTCCTTCTTTTCTTTCCATGTTTTTGCATCTGTTTGTTTATTTTCGAAATTTCACCGTATTTTAATACTATATCTTTGTAAGGAGTTTGTTTTCGCTAGGAGAAAAATTAACTCCCCCTTGTTTACTATCAGATTGCACTGTTTAGACTTTATACCACGCTACTAAAGACAATTCTATTTATTTTGTATCCAAATTCGATATCTATTTGTCTTGTATAGCATTTTATATCTTTTTGGATTATCCGCTAATAATCCCACTTCTGATGTTAATTAACTAAGTAAATACATCACAACAATGATACCAATATCTTCTTTTTTTTTAGTTTATACATGGTGTGAACCATAAATAAACATTAAGTGTTAAGTAATCTCTTCGGTACCGTCGAATGGGGTAACATTGGCCCAATTTTATACAAATTATTTGAAATATTTAGTAATAAATTATATAGCACCAACTGTACAAAGCATTTAATATTTTTTAATTTATTGCTAGGGGTATATCTATATGTTTTAAAGTTCAATTAATTTTTTTCATGTCACAATTGCGAAAAAAAAAATTGTTTTAGAAGTGGGCCAAAGTTACCTTGACATGGGCTAACTTTAGCCCAAACATGTTTTTCGGGGCTTGTGTTAAAGATAGTCTAAAATAAAAGCTAAAAGTTGATTTTATAAACAACTAGGCCCTGTAGGTAATTAAAAAAAATAGTTTTATGTGATTGTACTTAAAGGGCCAATGTTGCCCCATCATACGGTAGTTAACCAAAAGTTAAAAATGTTAAAGTTAAAGTAATCAACCCATTTTACTTACCAGAAGGTTTATTCGGCAAGTAACTTTACTTATTGGTTAACTAACGAACACTTTAACTAGAGAATTGATAAACTGGCCCTAAGAAAGAAAAGTCTGTGGGGTATGTGCACACGATTAAAATTGGATATTAGTGTTTGTAGAAAATCGTTTATTCAACAAAATAATACAACGGTTGAAATGAGGAACGAGACTTGGATGAGTCTGCCTTGAATTGACTTGGTTTTGACTTGATGTGACTTCTTCGTTTTCGTTGTTGAATATTTGTGTGTTTTCTTTTTCGTTTTTGTTTCCTTTAAATAGCCTTGACAACACCAGGTGGAGTTACCAACATAAAAGGGCTGACAACTGTCGAAATTTAAATTATTAAATTATTGAACAGGGTCGCCACACTACTCCTCCTCCAGTGACGAAGTCGCGATAAACCTAGCTGGACGTTTGATATGACGTCCCGTTCGCGATATGGTTGGTTGGCAAAGTGGTTCTTTGAAAGTGACCTTTTTCGACTTGGCTGGTGTGGTTTGCGGAGTTGGTGGCTTGTGGATTGTTTTTAAAATACCTTTTCCTTCTATTTTTGCTGCTTTGGATGTTGCAAGTATGGCTTTTACTGCGTTGTTTGCTAAACATTGTCGTTGTTCTTCGTGAATGATCGATAAAATAGCTAATCCTTGCAATTGCTTTTCTTTTGCGGAATTGTACGATTGCGGGTGGTTCTTGTCTTGGAGGCTGTGCTTATAGCTATGTTGTGCCAGCGTGGTGCGTGCTTGAAATTACACGGTTTAGTGCATTTCCTAGCTTGAGAGCCAAATGTATCGTGGTACCAGGAGATGAAGCGAGCATAAAAACTATAATCTCGTTCATTTTAAAGTACCCTGTATATAGAAGTACAGGTATTCTGGTACCACGATTGAAGCGTGGGGCTATCAATTGCTTACTTACCTCTAAATAAATAGCTCCACGCTTTTATATTGATGTTTTCAAGAAGTTCTGTTTATTCTTATTAATATTATTTTTTATTTTTTAGTGCACCTTTTTAATTTTAAATAAAAGGTTTTTTTACGCCTTCATCAGGCAAGTGTTCAATTACATATCTCAAATACGGTTTGAAAAGCTGTTTTTCAAGCCTAGCCTTTGAAAAGAACAGTGATTATTTTATAAGATGTTGGTATTCTTGATTATATTGTGTATGTCAAATTGAATTAAATTAAGTAAAGTATTACAAATTTTTGGGATGAAAGACACTCTTTAATGCAGTGGCGTAAATAAGGGGGGTGATCAGGTGATGAATCACCCCCCAAAGGCTAATAATAATCCAAAAAATACATTTAAAAGTAAAAATTTCCAAAATCCCAGTCCCCCGATGGGGTCTTCTACCAGATTCATCACCCCCCAAATTCAAATCCTATTTACGCTACTGCTTTAATGCAATTATAATATAGCTAACTTATTATTTTATAAATTATTATATTATGTAAGTATACTATATTTTGATGATGCTTTCTGCTGCTTCTTTAATGTGAGCTGGAGTATCCATTATCACAGTCACAATTAGTACAATAATTTTATAACAATTCAAAATAATTGAATTCAAATGTCAAATTTTGAATTCAAATGTTTTACTACCAACAACAACAAAAAAATCCCTAATACAAAATATTTAAAAAAATAATTAAATTTTATGTAACAAATTATAGAAGTCAGAGACGGTTGTGGC
Source organism: Rhagonycha lutea (assembly GCA_958510855.1). Classification (NCBI taxonomy): domain Eukaryota; kingdom Metazoa; phylum Arthropoda; class Insecta; order Coleoptera; family Cantharidae; genus Rhagonycha; species Rhagonycha lutea. The sequence goes on from OY294036.1 coordinate 99,396,435, forward strand.
ATAGTAGTCACGCGAGTTGACTATGAACGCTAAATGCCCGGTTCGAATCCGGGTGAAGTAAGAACTTTATTCTGGCCGTCTCTCTGGTCCTCCAGGTTGGGAGTCGGGTTGATGGGCCAGCTCCTCATCACCTGTAAAGAAAACAAAAAAGCTCATGGAACCATGACCATAGAATAAAAGATTATAATAGAAGGGAAACTTCCATGTTAAAATTGTAGACAGTCTTTACTGTCTTTTCGTTGCGCCCCCTGGGTGTCATGGGTCAACTAAATCTGACTAAACTAAATTATTCCACTATATTTCCATTCAATTTAACTATTTTTCACTATTATAATTTATTAATCGTCTTACAATTCAAACTTATAGGATATTCTATGATTTATGTTATGTTATTGTTTACTTTTCTAAATAACTATTGAAACAGCGCCATCTTAAGAAAATCCGACAACTAAAATACCATTAAAATCAGGGTCTAATATTTTCCTATGAAGTTTCTACAGTTTCAAGCAGTCAAACTGTAGCTTGATGTGTTGTGAGGCGTCTACTTACCTTGCAATGCAAAAAAGCAGTCCTAATAGATATATATAATTATAGAAGTCGGCGTAAAAAATTACGTTTATCATGCGGCAGGAAACTGTTTTCCGAGTACTCGTAAATACAGGCCTCGGCTAATCCGCCTCGGCCTGTAAAAAATCTCGCACTCGGAAAAATTCAGTTTCCAGCCTAATGATAAAAATAACTATTTTATAAATTTTTAATTTTTTATTTAATTTTTTTCACTCCCTAGGACGTGAAAATTCATGACCCCCCACTTTTGACTCCATAGGAAGTGAAAAAAGGCACTTTACGTACCTCAAATGAGGACGTGAAACCCCATTTTCTAGACCGGTATAACGAAATAGTAGTACTTTTCACCACTAGGGCGTAAAACGCCATTTTTTTTATAAAATAAAGAAATTAATAATTATAATAATACCAATCTCAAATTGGTAAAATAATAATTTTCTATATAAATAAAATATTAGGTTGAATGAATGTAACCAAGTTTTCTAAATTACAGTAGTAGAAGTCATTCCAACCTTCAAAAATTTAAACATTATAAGATGAAAAAGGATATATTAAGTAACGTTCCCGTGGAAGTTGCCCAGAATTGCATGTTATATTTAGATTCTAATTCGATTTTAAAACTACGAAGCACATCAAAATCTTGGGGGCGTATTTTGAATAGTGATTTCTTCTGGAAGCAAAAGTGTAAGATCGATAACATTTCAGATATAGAAAGCTACAATGAAACAGATAGTTTTAAGAACTTTGTGGAAATTTCTAACATTTCTTTATATTATGAGGTAAGCTAATTTTATTTTAAAATAATATTCAATTTTATTGGGACTTTCGAAATTAATTTTTAAATTAATTAAATAAACAAATAGTTTAAACAAACTATTAATAATTTTGGTTTTTAGCAAGTATGGGTGTACAAAACTCTTTTGGTTCGTAATTGGTTAATGAAGCCAGTGTCACAAATTAAAAAGGCTGGATTCGCACCTCAATTCGAAATTGTATATGTTGATGAAAATGTAACAGTTACAAATGGTTTAGGAAAATACAAAGTATATAATGTAAAATCTAAGGTAAATATTTAAGGATTATTTCCCGTTCAAACAAAAAGATTTCAGCCTTTAATTAATTTTCACAAGAACATTATTTTCTATTTATCTTAATTATTTGTTTACACTAACGAATTACAAATTTTGACAAAGACTTAACCGAACTCAAAAATATTTCTATTTTAATTATACGTAGAACATTTTTCTTGATGTTTACTTGATTTGGCATGATCTTGTAATAAGTAGTCGGAACTCGATTGGTGTGCTAAAACGTGCGATTAAACTTTTATTTCCTTGGTACTAATAATGGAACCAATCAGAAGTTCTAAATAGCGTTACGTACATAATATATAAAAACGTAGTTAATAAATACATTTAAAATTGGTTTATTATTAATTCGTGAAAATAAATATGTTTTATTATTAATAAATTACGAATTAAGGAATAATATTAAAAGTTATATTTAAGCTTTCGGTCTTGCATTAAGACCTTCGTCAGAAATTACAAATAATAAGTGGGTAAACATGGAAACAAATATACATTGTATTGTCATTTGACCGGTAACTAGATAAATATTATTTTAATATCTATTATTATTCCTTAATTCGTAATTTATTAATAATAAAACATATTTGTTAATAAATACATAATAGGGTCAAGTGGGGTAAAAATGAAACACCTAAAAATAAGGGAAAAAGTGAAACAGGCCTGTAATTAATAAACAATATGACTTAATTACAAAATCGAAAGCGCTATCATATTCTGTAAAGTTTATTTTCAATTATATAAAAATTTGAAATATTATATCTTCCTAGGAGTACTGTAGATAACGCATTTTCGTAAACGATCTAAAAATATGTAAAATTAATTTCATTTCTTGTTGTATAACTTTCTCTATTACTGCAATATAAATTGAAATTTTGGATTTATATTAATTTTGCACACAGAAAATAGCTGAAAGATGAGAATGCCTTACTTCTTTTATTTTTTTAATAAAGTGCTTTTTTATAATATTAAATTAAACTTTTGGGAAAATATGAAACAGCAATCAGGGAAAATATGAAACAGCTGCAGGGAAAATATAAACCATTTTCTGTACTTCAATGTAAAATTTGGTAGCATGGTAATCCTTAACTTGCATGTTTTGATTCATATCGTGATATATTCTACGCCTACGTTTGCTTAGAAATTTCTTAGAAATCCAATAAATACTAGAATACTACTAGGTAGGTATAAGTACATTATCATGCTTGCAATAGCACATTCCAATTAGTTTGACTTGCATTTTATACATTGAATAGTCTTAAGTTTATAATCCAGTCATTGTAGCAAAATGGGTATGAAAAAATTCCGAAAGTTTTCCAATTTTGAGGCAACATTTGAGGAGGTAAAAAAATAATAAATCCGATTTTGCACCCCTTTCCGCCCCCGGGAACATTGTTAAATTAACATATAGCTTGAATTTGCAATAACTTTTTGAAAAAAATTATAGAATAAAAAACACATATTCAATAAAGTTTTGCACCATATGCTACAATGACCGGAACATTGCAAATGGTAGCTTATCAATTTCATTTTGGTATAATATATCCTGTTGAAAAAAATTGTAAAAGTATGTAAATAATTGCTTATGCAGTCATATAGGCAAATTAATAATCCCAACTATTTGCAGTGTTCCGGTCATCGTAGCAGGGTGGAAACTTTATAGAAAATGTGTAAAAATTATTAAAATGTTCTCCAAGAATTGCATAAATTTTGGAATTTCTTTCATAATTATTACAAATTTACGTTCTTTTTTTAATAATTTAACAATATTCCGGGGGGCGGAAAAATGTGCAATAATCGGATTCATAATTTTTTGACCTTCTACAATGTTGTTCCAAAATATAAATACTTTCGGAATTTTTGTTTAACTTGTCACTTTATAAAAGTGTACAATAATAAATTAGTGTTATATCATTAAAAGAAATTTTAGTTCATATTTAAAAATGGTACGAAATTATAAAAAAGTGAAAAATAAGGCAAAATAAGTTAATATAAAAAGTTTATTTTCAAAGTTCGTGCCAGTGATTGAGATGTAACTAACCATTAAATTGTTTCATTTTTTCATTCATTTTTTATTTTGACAAATGTAGAGTAAATTATTTTTTACCTAATTTCAGCTTTGTTATAATTTTCATTACCCTGTTTTGTGTTTTATATTATTTTGTGCGGAAATATAAAAAATGAGGGCTTGCAGCGTATATTTTCTATGCAGTTTTTTCCGCTTTTTTCATTTTTGTCACAAACATTTCAATACTACTTATAGCGTGGGAGTAACAGACCTGTTTCACATTTTCCCGTAACTGTTTCATTTTTTCCCGTAATCAAGGTTAAAAGTGAAACACTGGTATTTTTATTTTTTTAGTACTTACTCAGCATTTAATTTTAAAAAATCATACATAATTAACAATATGGCGTAAAACTACATCAGATAGTGATGCTAAAAATTTTAATGTATCCATTTTAATGCCTTAAAAATAAAAAGTTTTACATTTTGTTTTATATTTACCCCACTTGACCCTATATAAAATAAATAATAAGTAATACATAGAAACAGTTCTACGACATTCTTTGATCTTTGACTTTGATTTTTCCTTAGTGACTAGGAGGAGCCAAAATGCTGAATAATAGATGTGGAGGGAGAACGCGTGGCATAGACCCGAACGGACGAATATTCGGTTCTGCACATTAGGTCCGCCTAATGAAAAATGCACTAAGGAAAAATTTAGGTCTACCCGGACACAGACATAATGCAAGAATAATAAAAAAATAATCATTTAATTATAATATTTTAATTGTAATATTTTAAAATATTTATTAACAAAATTATTTTTCAGGTCATAGACATATTTTCTGAAACGGCTCAATGTAATATATATCATCATGAAATTTTTCGGAGAGGTGATATTTTAATAATTAGGAATGGCCATTGTATAATTGTGCGGAATGTGAAGACCAGATCTTATTTGTGGAGACGTAATTTTATAACAGTCAACATTGACCGATCTCCTGCTTTAGCTGTCGATGATAATTTGTAAGTGTTTAAAAGCAATTATTATTTTTTTTTTTTTGAAACATTTGATTGACTAAAATAACGCTTATTTTAGAATCGCGGCTACTGTGAAACATAATAAATTAATAAGTTTAGTCGATCTCTGCAGTGGTAACATTAAGTTTAATATTAGAAGTACTCACTCAGTTTCCTTTATACGTTTTGGTTGTAATAAGAAACTTTTCAGTATTTCTAATGGAGTTTGCAGTGTATATGATCTTAGAAATCGTTCTTTAATATATACGCACATATTATTTAATAAAAATTATGATATCTTTAATTTACAGGTAAGAAAGGACTTATATTATTTTTGAAATTTATATTACATTGAATATTTTTCAGATGGACAATTCGTATTTGTTTACTATTAGTAAAAAAATTAAACCTTATAGAACTCATAGAACTTATCACGCAGTTCATGTACAAGATCTAAACGAGAAATGTACTGTTTATAAATTTCCTGCAAGAGGATTTATAATTCTTAAAAATTCTAAATTTATTTATAGGAAGTCATTCACGTGCATGAAAATTATGATTTATGATAATGGAGATCATATTATTCGAGAAATCGGTAAGTTAAACTTGGACTAGCTAGTAATTTAATCTGTTTTGATTGGTCTACCACAGCTGCTTCTTTTATGTGTAATTATTTGATAACTATCTGGAAAGCCCATCCACGGACGGGCAGTTCGCCAAGGTTGAAAAATCGATTGGTGTGCTACTCGAGCCCAGGGGGAGGTGATTTTAAGTTGGTACTACCAACGACCAATCAGAGTGCGTTGCGTGTCCTAAAAAATGACACGCTGGAGGAGGCGGAGCGTGCTGGTCCTTTATATGTTTGATAATATTTCATCTAATCATACTAAACAACACATGACAAATATTTCTCACGACCTCACATAAAAACAATTCCAATGTTATTGTCTGGAGCAAATCCCAACTGTGTTGCCCTTTCCAAATTTTCACTTTATTAACAACTAAAATTGTTAGATCGAAACATTGCAATATAATACATTTTAATAAAGTAGTGGTTCGATATCTTCCGTACTAATGATTAATTTTTTAGAAACCAAATACGAAATTCTAACCCTAGTTGCAAACAATCACTTCATAATGATATCATGTGACAATGGAATAGCAATTTATGATATCTGGACGGGAGAGGAAAAGCGTTTTATATCTTCACAAGAATTATTTGGTATCGAAGTATTAGAAAATGGTGCCGATTTTTATGTTTCAAATACGAAAATAATTGTTTACCTACGCCATAACAATGTTATGTATAGCTGTATTTTAGATTTTGATATAAATGTAGACAGTGGCATATATCCGGTTTCCCTTTAGACCCGCATAGCATAAAGTGTATAAATCTTTTATAAAATTGATTTTTTTAATAAAGACTATAAAATGATAAATTTATTGACAAATGATGAATATGAAGGATAAATTATTTGTTTGCAAATTATTAAATAATAAAATTATTAAATTGTTTGTTTGCAGTTTTTGGATATAAAATGTGCTAAAGAGACCGACGCGCGACGGTAAAAATTGTCGTTAAAAGTATCAAAGTAAAAGGGGTTGAAACTTGAAAACTAACCCAGTTTCTGTAACTTCTTATAAAAATTTTAACTGTAAATTATTTACACGGCTCTTTCCTATAATTTTATAGTTTTTGTATATAAAATGTGCCCAAAAGACCGATGGTAACAATTTTCGTTAAAATTATAAAAGTATTATAAAAGTAAAAGGGGTTGAAACTTGAAAACTACCCCATTTAAAAATTTCTTTTACTTTTTATAAGAATTGTAATTACTAATTATAAACTCTTTAGACGGCTCTTTCCTATAATTTCACAGATCTTGTAAATAAAATGTGCCCAAAAGACCACCGATGGTAAATATTTTCGTTAAAATTATCAAAGTAATTTATCTTCTAAATTAAAGGGTTGCAATCTGAAAACTACCATAGTATAAAAATTCTACTACCTCTTAAGAAAGATTTAAGGATACGCTCCACGGTTCAAGTGTTGTTTCGCCAGTACAAGGTGGCGCATAATTCGCTGAATTATTATTATATCAAAATCATGAACCAAAATTTATACTTTCATAATTCCACTATTCGTTCACACGCGGCGCTGTTATAAAATTAGCGAAAGTAGAATTGTATGGTAATTATAGTGGAGGGGTATGGTGGTGTCTAGTGGTGTCTATTAATAGATTATTATACGAGTGGGGCGAGTCGACTGGTGTATAATATGAACACCTGATCCTGATAGAATAACATTTTTGTAACTCACATTATTTGCTTCTTTTTTAAAAGATTACAAGTTGCATTATAAAATAATATTATAATGTACAGTAAAAATGTTATTATTTTGTTAACAGAAATTCTTAAACAAAATTATACATTGTATAGTATAACTAATTTTTCGGTTGCATATACAGGGTATTAATTAAACATGAGGCAAAAATTAAAGGGCCTTGGCCTATTCTAAGGATATTTTGTCTTATGATGATTTCTGAAAAACCCCTTTGCGATAACCATATTCGATATTATTTGTTGAAATCTATTATGATTTATTGTACATTGATTGAGCAACTTTATATTCTACTATTTGATAATAAAATGTTGTTACTACGCATTGCAATAATTCGCTGAGTTTTGTGTGCAAAACACATGGGCGCCAAAATTAGAGGCGGCCAAAATCCCAAAAATAGGGGTTAAAAAAAGGTCATTTTATTTACGCCAGGGAATAACTAGTAGAAATTTAAGAAATTGAATCGCTAAGTGCAGAAACTAAAGTGCTACAAAATCAACATTTCGAAATACTCGATTTAAGGTAGTACTGTCGATACTGCAAGAGTCAAATGTATTTACAGTCTTACTTGACTTAAGCAGTATTTAGACTTGGCAACGTCGCGATGGTGTGACAGTTGTAGAGCTATCTGACATATCAAATTAATTTTTTGGTTATGTCAATTTAAATTTTTAAAATTGCACATACGTCGTCGGTTTCAGAATTCTGAGAGAGATAACAAGATAGCGAACTATAGTGTTTAACAAAGATAGCTACAAATTATTAAATCATAACGATTTGGCTTCATCACGTGTACAGTGACTCTGTTTCACTCTAAATGTAAACAGCACCAGTTGCCGGCATCATACGTGTGTATAAAAATTATTTCACCGTCAAAACCATTAAATCGCAATAAAAAAATATTTCACTTTTCATTGGAAAGGTAACAGAGTACCACAAAAAATTTACGAGAAAAGACTGCAACAGGTTGCATTAGCTAATAAATTAAAAAACAATCCTGGAAAGCTCATGTTAACTACCCTTAACACTGACGCAAACATTCAAGTATAATAATTTCGTTCTTTGAAAAAAGAAGAAGTTTCTTATGATCTGCAGTTGAGTACTCTATAAATAATTTCTTCGCCTGTCTTTGTCCTGGTGAATTGTACCAGAGGGTTTCCTGCTCTCCGTTTGCCACTTCTGGATTTCCACCCCTGTGTTTTAGATAACTCACAGAACGATTCAAGTCCAGTCGTGGGCGCTTTTGAACCTGATCAAGCTAGTTTGTCAGCTATCTAATTTCCCTCATGACTTGGCCTCCAGTGAAGTGCAATTTTGTTGCCTTTGGCCAATTTTGTTGAGAGATTGTATACATTCCTATATGGATAAAGATTCAAAGCTATTGGCTTTCAGTGCTTTTATCGCAGCTTGGCTGTCAGACATTATATTGGTATTCTAAAGCTGTAGATGCCTCATACCTTGTTCCCTGGTCAGTTTTTGATCCATCTGTATTTCAGTTGGAAGATTTTGTATCCACTTGCATTGTATGACTTCTAGCCATGTTGCGGTCCTGAATGACAACCTCAAACAGTATCTAAAAGTCAAAAGTTCTCGGGATGAATTCCAAAGGTTTTTCAAGCAGATTTGACTCTAAGAAGTCCAGTATTTTTATGTGACCTGTTTTGTTTCCCGGTTTTAATTTCTTAATTTGGGTTATTTTATGTGGATGTGTAAGCCCTCCTTTTTCACTCGTAGGTGAAGTGGCAGATCTAAAAGTGACTCTATAACCGCAGTTGAGATTGTACGCATAGCCCCTGTTATACCTAAAAACGCTAGTCGTTGTAGTTTCTGCATTTTTAAATAAAATATAGATATTTTATAATAATATAGAAGATAAAATATTTTAAAATCTCATTCGAGTTTATTTTAATAAAGACTTTTATGAAACCTACTACATTCTCATATTATATGAATTTTTAAATTTCGCGCTCGTTGTGATATTTTACGACGTTGCCACATCTAAAAACTACGATACAAAAAGTACATTTTTTGATATTTATTTGCTAATTACTACTATACCATGCTCTGAACCTATATTTTTAAGGGTCTAAAATGTTTTACATACTACTTTCTCTCTTCTTCTGATTTTTTATTGAAATCTGAACGGTACTTTTTGTAAAATTCGATAAAATATGTGATTTCCCATAAGGTTCAATGCTAAATGCATAAAATTTGAAATGTCTATATTTTTTAACTGGTTCTCTGTAGCTCTGCAAAAATTTAACTGGATTATTATCTTATCATAATCTACTAATATGCCAAATTTCGTTAAATTCTGAACGGTAATTCTATGACCGACAGTACTACCTTAAAGCGTCTGCTGATGTGTGTAAAATTGATATCCAAATTGTATTTTTTTTTCACAATCCTGTAGAAATATATTTTCCTCATATGAAACGACAAAAAAGATACAATTTTGAGATCAATTTTACACACAGCAAACGCTTTAAACCGAGTATTCCGAAATGTTGATTTTGTAGCACTTTCCTTTCTGCACTTAACGATTCAATTGTATTAAAACAACCTAAAAAGTTGGCTACAAGGGCGGCCAATTTAAATTTGCAAACGGGCGGAAGTACCCCTAACGACTGTCCTGACTACAGAATAGATCTTTACTTTAAGGTGCAGTTACATCTGTCACTTTTTGCACGAATTTTATGTCGGACAGTAAAAGACAGTAAGAGTAAGGCTAGGACGCTAGGAGAATAAGAGACAGTAAGAGAGACAGAATTTCTGTCCGACATAAAGTTCATGAAATAAGTGTCAGATCTAAACGTAGCTTTATGCACTAACCAGGTTTCGGCAACCTTTTGTTGTAAGAGGGACAAAAATTTTACGTGGGATTAGTATGCGGGCCACACTTCTTGGCAAATTCACTAAAAAGAGCTGGTTTTTTTTACATTTTTTTGAACAAAAAATTGTAAATTCACTAAAAAGAGGTTTTTTTTAAAAAAAAATGGTCATTTGGTTTAGAGTTCACGGGCCGCACCAAGACCCTTCGAGGGCCGCATGCGGGCCGCGGGTTGCCGACCCCTGCACTAAACGGCTATTTGAAATATTATTTTATCGAAAATAATTGCGAAAGTTATGCAAATAGTAATTGTAACAGGAAAGGGTCACAAACCCGCTTGCAATATTGCATAACTTTTTTTAACCCGGAACTGGGGCTCTAAATTTAATAATTCCGAAAGTTTTAAAATCGGGTTGTAAATGATTTTTACACAAATAGTAGATGTCATAATCTGAATTTGCACCCCCATAAACGTCCCGGAACTAGGTGCATGACGCTGCTCCCCCTCAAATCGAATTTTGGGGTGAAATTTGTGTCAAACGTTTGAGCATCGTTTGGGCTTCAATGAGTTTACACATTTTTCGATAATAATCTAAAGTTTAGTCACCTGATGATGTTGAGGTGTAACGAAATTGATTGTGAATAATTATACTTTCAGTATACAGTGCAGTCTCGGTAATCCGAACAAACGCTAATCCGACATATGCTAATCCGAACAAAAGAAGAAAGAAACGTTTGTTCTGTAATCCGAATATTATTCTATAATCCGAACATTTTATTATTTGTGTTCGGATTATAGAATAATATTCGGATTTGTGCAGACTATCGAGTGTTCGGATTACCAAGACTGCACTGTATTTACATCTGTGCCAATTTTATATTTTTTTAGTGCTAAAAGTGTATTAAAGCGAGCACAAAGTAAGATGAGAGGGCGTAGACAAAATCCGGCGCAGTAGACATCGCGTGACACCCAATTCCACCAATTGACACCAACATAAACACGATTGTACGAGTTTTGGTTTCTACGCATTAGCTCCACCCTCTCATCTTTCTTTGCGCCTGCTCTACATTTTTAGTTTGTCTAAAAATTATGATAGGTATTTACATTTTTCGATGCTCGTATTACGTTCTATAACAATTTCACCTAAAAATTTGACTTGTGAAAGCCAACGTGTATAACCCCCCTCCACCTATTTCGCAAATAACCCCGTAACGGTTGCGGCTACAAAATTTGGAAGCTCATTGATGCTCAAACATTTGACATAAATTTCACCCCAAAATTCGATTTGGGGGAATCACAAAAAAAATTGGAATCCCGATTGGCGACATACTCACGGTAATGTTTCCGTTTAAAAATATCCTATTGATAAGACGTTTGTTGTATTAATTATTATCATCGCATACAACTGCAAAGAGTGGGTAGAACTTTTGTACCAGAACCGCCAGAACGTCTGGGATAATACAATAGGAAATAGGTATAATGCTTACTAGATGCTTACTATTCGAAATTATACTATTATGATATGTCAGCTTAAAAATGTGATACCCGGGAATTCCGAGCTGTAGCCAATTTTTCGTCTTATTTGACAGGGCTAACAAGGCATCTAATATTTTTTTATAAACGCTATTTGATATTTGAGTTTTTTACAATAATTATTGAATAAACCATTCTCATACAAGCAAAAGTGACCAACTACAAAAATGCTCAAAATTGTTCCATAAAATATTACCCTCAAATTTAAGATCAATCGGGTAAACAATTTTTATGTGGGCTATTTTCCAAATTTTCAACTTTGCAAAATTAATAACAAACTTTTACTTTTTAAATTGTTTTCGTGTATCGCATCAGTAATCATTGCTAAATATGCATTATTTTGAAACGGTCGGTAATCTAATAATTATGTAACTGAACAGCACGCCATCAAACACATAGTAGTTAAACTATAAATTAAGCTTTAGTTTATATCTCGACTATCTTGTATTAAATAAATTCATTATTTTGAAATTCAAAAAATACTTATTTATATACATTCAAAAAATTTGAAATTTGGCAGAAAGATTTACAAACGTATAGTACTCACGTATATATGCAAAAAATTAAAAAATTATAATTTTTTAATATAAAAAAATTAAAATACTATAAATTTTGACAAAATATAATTTTAAAAAATATGTTATTTTGTAGACCTTAGCTTCATAAACATTATCCTCAAATTTGAGATCAATCGGATAAGTCATTTTTACGTGGGCCATTTCCTAAATTTTTGACTTTGTAATTAATAACAAACTTTTAATTTTTAAATTTTTTTTGTTTATCACAGTAATCATTATCAACTATCCATTATTTTGATTTGAAAAAAAAAATTAGAATCTAGATATTTCGACAAATAATATGTTGTTTTTAAAAATTATAAAATATAAAATATGTCATTTTGTGCCTAAATGTGTTTTATATATGTTCCCAAAATTTCAAGTTAATCCGTCAAGCCGTTTTTAAATGCATCATTTCCTTAGTCCGGCAGTTGTAAATCCCTAGCCTTAAATGTAAATTCTTTAGGTGGATATTTCCTATAATTTCATCGTTTTTTGTTATAAAATGTGCCCAAAAGACCACCGATGGTAAATATTTCCGTTAAAGTTTAAAAGTAATTTATCTTCTAAATCAGGGGTAGGCAACCTTTTGTTGTACGCGGGCCAAATATTTTACTTTGAAATTAGTGCGGACAGCACTTCTTGAAAAATCAATTGAAAAGAGCTTTTTTTTTTTTAAAAAAAAAGCGGAAATTCGCTAAAAAGAGCTTTTTTTTAAAAAAAAGGTAATTTATTTTAGAGTCAGCGGGCCGCGGGTTGCCGACAAATACGTCGTATACAATCTAAAAAAGGGCATGTTAAATTTTAGCGGATTTTGATAAAAACGATGGATTAACCCCTTTGAATTTTTTTAGCCCAAAAAGTCATTTTTGGAAAACCATTGCTTTTTCGAGTGATTCTAATTTATTTTGACGATAAAATTCGACTAACGCAGTTTATTTTGCAATATTTAATAAAATATCACTTTTACGGTCGATTGAAGTTGCAAAAATCTTTTCATCTTTGAAAGTGATTTTTTCCAAGATTTAAGCGCTTCCGCCAGATAAAAACTAGTTTTTCGCACTCTACGCATCTAAATACGTCGTATACAATCTAAAAAAGGGCATGTTAAATTTTAGCGGATTTTGATAAAAACGATGGATTAACCCCTTTGAATTTTTTCAGCCCAAAAAGTCATTTTTGGAAAAACATTGCTTTCTCGAGTGATTCTAATGTATTTTGACGAGAAAATTCGACTGACGCAGTTTATTTTGCAATATTTATTAAAATAACACTTTTACGGTCGATTGAAGTTGCAAAAATCTTTTCATCTTTGAAAGTGATTTTTTCCAAGATTTAAGCGCTTCCGCCAGATAAAAACTAGTTTTTCGCACTCTACGCATCTAAATACGTCGTATACAATCTAAAAAAGGGCATGTTAAATTTTAGCGGATTTTGATAAAAACGATGGATTAACCCCTTTGAATTTTTTTTAGCCCAAAAAGTCATTTTTGGAAAAACATTGCTTTTTCGAGTGATTCTAATGTATTTTGACGAGAAAATTCGACTGACGCAGTTTATTTTGCAATATTTATTAAAATAACACTTTTACGGTCGATTGAAGTTGCAAAAATCTTTTCATCTTTGAAAGTGATTTTTTCCAAGATTTAAGCGCTTCCGCCAGATAAAAACTAGTTTTTCGCACTCTACGCATCTTAATACGTCGTATACAATCTAAAAAAGGGCATGTTAAATTTTAGCGGATTTTGATAAAAACGATGGAATAACCCCTTTGAATTTTTTTTAGCCCAAAAAGTAATTTTTGGAAAAACATTGCTTTTTCGAGTGATTCTAATGTATTTTGACGAGAAAATTTGACTGACGCAGTTTATTTTGCAATATTTATTAAAATAACACTTTTACGGTCGATTGAAGTTGCAAAAATCTTTTCATCTTTGAAAGTGATTTTTTCCAAGATTTAAGCGCTTCCGCCAGATAAAAACTAGTTTTTCGCACTCTACGCATCTAAATACGTCGTATACAATCTAAAAAAGGGCATGTTAAATTTTAGCGGATTTTGATAAAAACGATGGATTAACCCCTTTGAATTTTTTCTACCCCAAAAAGTCATTTTTGGAAAAACATTGCTTTTTCGAGTGATTCTAATGTATTTTGACGAGAAAATTCGACTGACGCAGTTTATTTTGCAATATTTATTAAAATAACAGTTTTACGGTCGATTGAAGTTGCAAAAATCTTTTCATCTTTGAAAGTGATTTTTTCCAAGATTTAAGCGCTTCCGCCAGATAAAAACTAGTTTTTCGCACTCTACGCATCTAAATACGTCGTATACAATCTAAAAAAGGGCATGTTAAATTTTAGCGGATTTTGATAAAAACGATGGAATAACCCCTTTGAATTTTTTTTAGCCCAAAAAGTAATTTTTGGAAAAACATTGCTTTTTCGAGTGATTCTAATGTATTTTGACGAGAAAATTCGACTGACGCAGTTTATTTTGCAATATTTATTAAAATAACACTTTTACGGTCGATTGAAGTTGCAAAAATCTTTTCATCTTGGAAAGTGATTTTTTCCAAGATTTAAGCGCTTCCGCCAGATAAAAACTAGTTTTTCGCACTCTACGCATCTAAATACGTCGTATACAATCTAAAAAAGGGCATGTTAAATTTTAGCGGATTTTGATAAAAACGATGGATTAACCCCTTTGAATTTTTTTTACCCCAAAAAGTCATTTTTGGAAAAACATTGCTTTTTCGAGTGATTCTAATGTATTTTGACGAGAAAATTCGACTGACGCAGTTTATTTTGCAATATTTATTAAAATAACACTTTTACGGTCGATTGAAGTTGCAAAAATCTTTTCATCTTTGAAAGTGATTTTTTCCAAGATTTAAGCGCTTCCGCCAGATAAAAACTAGTTTTTCGCACTCTACGCATCTAAATACGTCGTATACAATGTAAAAAAGGGCATGTTAAATTTTAGCGGATTTTGATAAAAACGATGGATTAACCCCTTTGAATTTTTTTTACCCCAAAAAGTCATTTTTGGAAAAACATTGCTTTTTCGAGTGATTCTAATGTATTTTGACGAGAAAATTCGACTGACGCAGTTTATTTTGCAATATTTATTAAAATAACACTTTTACGGTCGATTGAAGTTGCAAAAATCTTTTCATCTTTGAAAGTGATTTTTTCCAAGATTTAAGCGCTTCCGCCAGATAAAAACTAGTTTTTCGCACTCTACGCATCTAAATACGTCGTATACAATCTAAAAAAGGGCATGTTAAATTTTAGCGGATTTTGATAAAAACGATGGATTAACCCCTTTGAATTTTTTTTAGCCCAAATAGTCATTTTTGGAAAAACATTGCTTTTTCGAGTGATTCTAATGTATTTTGACGAGAAAATTAGACTGACGCAGTTTATTTTGCAATATTTATTAAAATAACACTTTTACGGTCGATTGAAGTTGCAAAAATCTTTTCATCTTTGAAAGTGATTTTTTCCAAGATTTAAGCGCTTCCGCCAGATAAAAACTAGTTTTTCGCACTCTACGCATCTAAATACGTCGTATACAATGTAAAAAAGGGCATGTTAAATTTTAGCGGATTTTGATAAAAACGATGGATTAACCCCTTTGAATTTTTTCAGCCCAAAAAGTCATTTTTGGAAAAACATTGCTTTCTCGAGTGATTCTAATGTATTTTGACGAGAAAATTCGACTGACGCAGTTTATTTTGCAATATTTATTAAAATAACACTTTTACGGTCGATTGAAGTTGCAAAAATCTTTTCATCTTTGAAAGTGATTTTTTCCAAGATTTAAGCGCTTCCGCCAGATAAAAACTAGTTTTTCGCACTCTACGCATCTAAATACGTCGTATACAATGTAAAAAAGGGCATGTTAAATTTTAGCGGATTTTGATAAAAACGATGGATTAACCCCTTTGAATTTTTTTTACCCCAAAAAGTCATTTTTGGAAAAACATTGCTTTTTCGAGTGATTCTAATGTATTTTGACGAGAAAATTCGACTGACGCAGTTTATTTTGCAATATTTATTAAAATAACACTTTTACGGTCGATTGAAGTTGCAAAAATCTTTTCATCTTTGAAAGTGATTTTTTCCAAGATTTAAGCGCTTCCGCCAGATAAAAACTAGTTTTTCGCATTCTACGCATCTAAATACGTCGTATACAATGTAAAAAAGGGCATGTTAAATTTTAGCGGATTTTGATAAAAACGATGGATTAACCCCTTTGAATTTTTTTTAGCCCAAATAGTCATTTTTGGAAAAACATTGCTTTTTCGAGTGATTCTAATGTATTTTGACGAGAAAATTCGACTGACGCAGTTTATTTTGCAATATTTATTAAAATAACACTTTTACGGTCGATTGAAGTTGCAAAAATCTTTTCATCTTTGAAAGTGATTTTTTCCAAGATTTAAGCGCTTCCGCCAGATAAAAACTAGTTTTTCGCACTCTACGCATCTAAATACGTCGTATACAATCTAAAAAAGGGCATGTTAAATTTTAGCGGATTTTGATAAAAACGATGGATTAACCCCTTTGAATTTTTTTTAGCCCAAAAAGTCATTTTTGGAAAAACATTGCTTTTTCGAGTGATTCTAATGTATTTTGACGAGAAAATTCGACTGACGCAGTTTATTTTGCAATATTTATTAAAATAACACTTTTACGGTCGATTGAAGTTGCAAAAATCTTTTCATCTTTGAAAGTGATTTTTTCCAAGATTTAAGCGCTTCCGCCAGATAAAAACTAGTTTTTCGCACTCTACGCATCTAAATACGTCGTATACAATCTAAAAAAGGGCATGTTAAATTTTAGCGGATTTTGATAAAAACGATGGATTAACCCCTTTGAATTTTTTCAGCCCAAAAAGTCATTTTTGGAAAAACATTGCTTTCTCGAGTGATTCTAATGTATTTTGACGAGAAAATTCGACTGACGCAGTTTATTTTGCAATATTTATTAAAATAACACTTTTACGGTCGATTGAAGTTGCAAAAATCTTTTCATCTTTGAAAGTGATTTTTTCCAAGATTTAAGCGCTTCCGCCAGATAAAAACTAGTTTTTCGCACTCTACGCATCTAAATACGTCGTATACAATCTAAAAAAGGGCATGTTAAATTTTAGCGGATTTTGATAAAAACGATGGATTAACCCCTTTGAATTTTTTCAGCCCAAAAAGTCATTTTTGGAAAAACATTGCTTTCTCGAGTGATTCTAATGTATTTTGACGAGAAAATTCGACTGACGCAGTTTATTTTGCAATATTTATTAAAATAACACTTTTACGGTCGATTGAAGTTGCAAAAATCTTTTCATCTTTGAAAGTGATTTTTTCCAAGATTTAAGCGCTTCCGCCAGATAAAAACTAGTTTTTCGCACTCTACGCATCTAAATACGTCGTATACAATCTAAAAAAGGGCATGTTAAATTTTAGCGGATTTTGATAAAAACGATGGATTAACCCCTTTGAATTTTTTCAGCCCAAAAAGTCATTTTTGGAAAAACATTGCTTTCTCGAGTGATTCTAATGTATTTTGACGAGAAAATTCGACTGACGCAGTTTATTTTGCAATATTTATTAAAATAACACTTTTACGGTCGATTGAAGTTGCAAAAATCTTTTCATCTTTGAAAGTGATTTTTTCCAAGATTTAAGCGCTTCCGCCAGATAAAAACTAGTTTTTCGCACTCTACGCATCTAAATACGTCGTATACAATCTAAAAAAGGGCATGTTAAATTTTAGCGGATTTTGATAAAAACGATGGATTAACCCCTTTGAATTTTTTTTAGCCCAAAAAGTCATTTTTGGAAAAACATTGCTTTTTCGAGTGATTCTAATGTATTTTGACGAGAAAATTCGACTGACGCAGTTTATTTTGCAATATTTATTAAAATAACACTTTTACGGTCGATTGAAGTTGCAAAAATCTTTTCATCTTTGAAAGTGATTTTTTCCAAGATTTAAGCGCTTCCGCCAGATAAAAACTAGTTTTTCGCACTCTACGCATCTTAATACGTCGTATACAATCTAAAAAAGGGCATGTTAAATTTTAGCGGATTTTGATAAAAACGATGGAATAACCCCTTTGAATTTTTTTTAGCCCAAAAAGTAATTTTTGGAAAAACATTGCTTTTTCGAGTGATTCTAATGTATTTTGACGAGAAAATTTGACTGACGCAGTTTATTTTGCAATATTTATTAAAATAACACTTTTACGGTCGATTGAAGTTGCAAAAATCTTTTCATCTTTGAAAGTGATTTTTTCCAAGATTTAAGCGCTTCCGCCAGATAAAAACTAGTTTTTCGCACTCTACGCATCTAAATACGTCGTATACAATCTAAAAAAGGGCATGTTAAATTTTAGCGGATTTTGATAAAAACGATGGATTAACCCCTTTGAATTTTTTTTACCCCAAAAAGTCATTTTTGGAAAAACATTGCTTTTTCGAGTGATTCTAATGTATTTTGACGAGAAAATTCGACTGACGCAGTTTATTTTGCAATATTTATTAAAATAACAGTTTTACGGTCGATTGAAGTTGCAAAAATCTTTTCATCTTTGAAAGTGATTTTTTCCAAGATTTAAGCGCTTCCGCCAGATAAAAACTAGTTTTTCGCACTCTACGCATCTAAATACGTCGTATACAATCTAAAAAAGGGCATGTTAAATTTTAGCGGATTTTGATAAAAACGATGGAATAACCCCTTTGAATTTTTTTTAGCCCAAAAAGTAATTTTTGGAAAAACATTGCTTTTTCGAGTGATTCTAATGTATTTTGACGAGAAAATTCGACTGACGCAGTTTATTTTGCAATATTTATTAAAATAACACTTTTACGGTCGATTGAAGTTGCAAAAATCTTTTCATCTTGGAAAGTGATTTTTTCCAAGATTTAAGCGCTTCCGCCAGATAAAAACTAGTTTTTCGCACTCTACGCATCTAAATACGTCGTATACAATCTAAAAAAGGGCATGTTAAATTTTAGCGGATTTTGATAAAAACGATGGATTAACCCCTTTGAATTTTTTTTACCCCAAAAAGTCATTTTTGGAAAAACATTGCTTTTTCGAGTGATTCTAATGTATTTTGACGAGAAAATTCGACTGACGCAGTTTATTTTGCAATATTTATTAAAATAACACTTTTACGGTCGATTGAAGTTGCAAAAATCTTTTCATCTTTGAAAGTGATTTTTTCCAAGATTTAAGCGCTTCCGCCAGATAAAAACTAGTTTTTCGCACTCTACGCATCTAAATACGTCGTATACAATGTAAAAAAGGGCATGTTAAATTTTAGCGGATTTTGATAAAAACGATGGATTAACCCCTTTGAATTTTTTTTACCCCAAAAAGTCATTTTTGGAAAAACATTGCTTTTTCGAGTGATTCTAATGTATTTTGACGAGAAAATTCGACTGACGCAGTTTATTTTGCAATATTTATTAAAATAACACTTTTACGGTCGATTGAAGTTGCAAAAATCTTTTCATCTTTGAAAGTGATTTTTTCCAAGATTTAAGCGCTTCCGCCAGATAAAAACTAGTTTTTCGCATTCTACGCATCTAAATACGTCGTATACAATGTAAAAAAGGGCATGTTAAATTTTAGCGGATTTTGATAAAAACGATGGATTAACCCCTTTGAATTTTTTTTAGCCCAAATAGTCATTTTTGGAAAAACATTGCTTTTTCGAGTGATTCTAATGTATTTTGACGAGAAAATTCGACTGACGCAGTTTATTTTGCAATATTTATTAAAATAACACTTTTACGGTCGATTGAAGTTGCAAAAATCTTTTCATCTTTGAAAGTGATTTTTTCCAAGATTTAAGCGCTTCCGCCAGATAAAAACTAGTTTTTCGCACTCTACGCATCTAAATACGTCGTATACAATCTAAAAAAGGGCATGTTAAATTTTAGCGGATTTTGATAAAAACGATGGATTAACCCCTTTGAATTTTTTTTAGCCCAAATAGTCATTTTTGGAAAAACATTGCTTTTTCGAGTGATTCTAATGTATTTTGACGAGAAAATTAGACTGACGCAGTTTATTTTGCAATATTTATTAAAATAACACTTTTACGGTCGATTGAAGTTGCAAAAATCTTTTCATCTTTGAAAGTGATTTTTTCCAAGATTTAAGCGCTTCCGCCAGATAAAAACTAGTTTTTCGCACTCTACGCATCTAAATACGTCGTATACAATGTAAAAAAGGGCATGTTAAATTTTAGCGGATTTTGATAAAAACGATGGATTAACCCCTTTGAATTTTTTCAGCCCAAAAAGTCATTTTTGGAAAAACATTGCTTTCTCGAGTGATTCTAATGTATTTTGACGAGAAAATTCGACTGACGCAGTTTATTTTGCAATATTTATTAAAATAACACTTTTACGGTCGATTGAAGTTGCAAAAATCTTTTCATCTTTGAAAGTGATTTTTTCCAAGATTTAAGCGCTTCCGCCAGATAAAAACTAGTTTTTCGCACTCTACGCATCTAAATACGTCGTATACAATGTAAAAAAGGGCATGTTAAATTTTAGCGGATTTTGATAAAAACGATGGATTAACCCCTTTGAATTTTTTTTACCCCAAAAAGTCATTTTTGGAAAAACATTGCTTTTTCGAGTGATTCTAATGTATTTTGACGAGAAAATTCGACTGACGCAGTTTATTTTGCAATATTTATTAAAATAACACTTTTACGGTCGATTGAAGTTGCAAAAATCTTTTCATCTTTGAAAGTGATTTTTTCCAAGATTTAAGCGCTTCCGCCAGATAAAAACTAGTTTTTCGCATTCTACGCATCTAAATACGTCGTATACAATGTAAAAAAGGGCATGTTAAATTTTAGCGGATTTTGATAAAAACGATGGATTAACCCCTTTGAATTTTTTTTAGCCCAAATAGTCATTTTTGGAAAAACATTGCTTTTTCGAGTGATTCTAATGTATTTTGACGAGAAAATTCGACTGACGCAGTTTATTTTGCAATATTTATTAAAATAACACTTTTACGGTCGATTGAAGTTGCAAAAATCTTTTCATCTTTGAAAGTGATTTTTTCCAAGATTTAAGCGCTTCCGCCAGATAAAAACTAGTTTTTCGCACTCTACGCATCTAAATACGTCGTATACAATCTAAAAAAGGGCATGTTAAATTTTAGCGGATTTTGATAAAAACGATGGATTAACCCCTTTGAATTTTTTTTAGCCCAAAAAGTCATTTTTGGAAAAACATTGCTTTTTCGAGTGATTCTAATGTATTTTGACGAGAAAATTCGACTGACGCAGTTTATTTTGCAATATTTATTAAAATAACACTTTTACGGTCGATTGAAGTTGCAAAAATCTTTTCATCTTTGAAAGTGATTTTTTCCAAGATTTAAGCGCTTCCGCCAGATAAAAACTAGTTTTTCGCACTCTACGCATCTAAATACGTCGTATACAATCTAAAAAAGGGCATGTTAAATTTTAGCGGATTTTGATAAAAACGATGGATTAACCCCTTTGAATTTTTTCAGCCCAAAAAGTCATTTTTGGAAAAACATTGCTTTCTCGAGTGATTCTAATGTATTTTGACGAGAAAATTCGACTGACGCAGTTTATTTTGCAATATTTATTAAAATAACACTTTTACGGTCGATTGAAGTTGCAAAAATCTTTTCATCTTTGAAAGTGATTTTTTCCAAGATTTAAGCGCTTCCGCCAGATAAAAACTAGTTTTTCGCACTCTACGCATCTAAATACGTCGTATACAATCTAAAAAAGGGCATGTTAAATTTTAGCGGATTTTGATAAAAACGATGGATTAACCCCTTTGAATTTTTTCAGCCCAAAAAGTCATTTTTGGAAAAACATTGCTTTCTCGAGTGATTCTAATGTATTTTGACGAGAAAATTCGACTGACGCAGTTTATTTTGCAATATTTATTAAAATAACACTTTTACGGTCGATTGAAGTTGCAAAAATCTTTTCATCTTTGAAAGTGATTTTTTCCAAGATTTAAGCGCTTCCGCCAGATAAAAACTAGTTTTTCGCACTCTACGCATCTAAATACGTCGTATACAATCTAAAAAAGGGCATGTTAAATTTTAGCGGATTTTGATAAAAACGATGGATTAACCCCTTTGAATTTTTTCAGCCCAAAAAGTCATTTTTGGAAAAACATTGCTTTCTCGAGTGATTCTAATGTATTTTGACGAGAAAATTCGACTGACGCAGTTTATTTTGCAATATTTATTAAAATAACACTTTTACGGTCGATTGAAGTTGCAAAAATCTTTTCATCTTTGAAAGTGATTTTTTCCAAGATTTAAGCGCTTCCGCCAGATAAAAACTAGTTTTTCGCACTCTACGCATCTAAATACGTCGTATACAATCTAAAAAAGGGCATGTTAAATTTTAGCGGATTTTGATAAAAACGATGGATTAACCCCTTTGAATTTTTTTTAGCCCAAAAAGTCATTTTTGGAAAAACATTGCTTTTTCGAGTGATTCTAATGTATTTTGACGAGAAAATTCGACTGACGCAGTTTATTTTGCAATATTTATTAAAATAACACTTTTACGGTCGATTGAAGTTGCAAAAATCTTTTCATCTTTGAAAGTGATTTTTTCCAAGATTTAAGCGCTTCCGCCAGATAAAAACTAGTTTTTCGCACTCTACGCATCTAAATACGTCGTATACAATCTAAAAAAGGGCATGTTAAATTTTAGCGGATTTTGATAAAAACGATGGATTAACCCCTTTGAATTTTTTCAGCCCAAAAAGTCATTTTTGGAAAAACATTGCTTTCTCGAGTGATTCTAATGTATTTTGACGAGAAAATTCGACTGACGCAGTTTATTTTGCAATATTTATTAAAATAACACTTTTACGGTCGATTGAAGTTGCAAAAATCTTTTCATCTTTGAAAGTGATTTTTTCCAAGATTTAAGCGCTTCCGGCAGATAAAAACTAGTTTTTCGCACTCTACGCATCTAAATACGTCGTATACAATCTAAAAAAGGGCATGTTAAATTTTAGCGGATTTTGATAAAAACGATGGATTAACCCCTTTGAATTTTTTCAGCCCAAAAAGTCATTTTTGGAAAAACATTGCTTTCTCGAGTGATTCTAATGTATTTTGACGAGAAAATTCGACTGACGCAGTTTATTTTGCAATATTTATTAAAATAACACTTTTACGGTCGATTGAAGTTGCAAAAATCTTTTCATCTTTGAAAGTGATTTTTTCCAAGATTTAAGCGCTTCCGCCAGATAAAAACTAGTTTTTCGCACTCTACGCATCTAAATACGTCGTATACAATCTAAAAAAGGGCATGTTAAATTTTAGCGGATTTTGATAAAAACGATGGATTAACCCCTTTGAATTTTTTTTAGCCCAAAAAGTCATTTTTGGAAAAACATTGCTTTTTCGAGTGATTCTAATGTATTTTGACGAGAAAATTCGACTGACGCAGATTATTTTGCAATATTTATTAAAATAACACTTTTACGGTCGATTGAAGTTGCAAAAATCTTTTCATCTTTGAAAGTGATTTTTTCCAAGATTTAAGCGCTTCCGCCAGATAAAAACTAGTTTTTCGCACTCTACGCATCTAAATACGTCGTATAAAATCTAAAAAAGGGCATGTTAAATTTTAGCGGATTTTGATAAAAACGATGGATTAACCCCTTTGAATTTTTTTTACCCCAAAAAGTCATTTTTGGAAAAACATTGCTTTCTCGAGTGATTCTAATGTATTTTGACGAGAAAATTCGACTGACGCAGTTTATTTTGCAATATTTATTAAAATAACACTATTACGGTCGATTGAAGTTGCAAAAATCTTTTCATCTTTGAAAGTGATTTTTTCCAAGATTTAAGCGCTTCCGCCAGATAAAAACTAGTTTTTCGCAATCTACGCATCTAAATACGTCGTATACAATGTAAAAAAGGGCATGTTAAATTTTAGCGGATTTTGATAAAAACGATGGATTAACCCCTTTGAATTTTTTTTACCCCAAAAAGTCATTTTTGGAAAAACATTGCTTTTTCGAGTGATTCTAATGTATTTTGACGAGAAAATTCGACTGACGCAGTTTATTTTGCAATATTTATTAAAATAACACTTTTACGGTCGATTGAAGTTGCAAAAATCTTTTCATCTTTGAAAGTGATTTTTTCCAAGATTTTAGCGCTTCCGCCAGATAAAAACTAGTTTTTCGCATTCTACGCATCTAAATACGTCGTATACAATGTAAAAAAGGGCATGTTAAATTTTAGCGGATTTTGATAAAAACGATGGATTAACCCCTTTGAATTTTTTCAGCCCAAAAAGTCATTTTTGGAAAAACATTGCTTTCTCGAGTGATTCTAATGTATTTTGACGAGAAAATTCGACTGACGCAGTTTATTTTGCAATATTTATTAAAATAACACTTTTACGGTCGATTGAAGTTGCAAAAATCTTTTCATCTTTGAAAGTGATTTTTTCCAAGATTTAAGCGCTTCCGCCAGATAAAAACTAGTTTTTCGCACTCTACGCATCTAAATACGTCGTATACAATGTAAAAAAGGGCATGTTAAATTTTAGCGGATTTTGATAAAAACGATGGATTAACCCCTTTGAATTTTTTTTACCCCAAAAAGTCATTTTTGGAAAAACATTGCTTTTTCGAGTGATTCTAATGTATTTTGACGAGAAAATTCGACTGACGCAGTTTATTTTGCAATATTTATTAAAATAACACTTTTACGGTCGATTGAAGTTGCAAAAATCTTTTCATCTTTGAAAGTGATTTTTTCCAAGATTTAAGCGCTTCCGCCAGATAAAAACTAGTTTTTCGCACTCTACGCATCTAAATACGTCGTATACAATGTAAAAAAGGGCATGTTAAATTTTAGCGGATTTTGATAAAAACGATGGATTAACCCCTTTGAATTTTTTTTACCCCAAAAAGTCATTTTTGGAAAAACATTGCTTTTTCGAGTGATTCTAATGTATTTTGACGAGAAAATTCGACTGACGCAGTTTATTTTGCAATATTTATTAAAATAACACTTTTACGGTCGATTGAAGTTGCAAAAATCTTTTCATCTTTGAAAGTGATTTTTTCCAAGATTTAAGCGCTTCCGCCAGATAAAAACTAGTTTTTCGCATTCTACGCATCTAAATACGTCGTATACAATGTAAAAAAGGGCATGTTAAATTTTAGCGGATTTTGATAAAAACGATGGATTAACCCCTTTGAATTTTTTTTAGCCCAAATAGTCATTTTTGGAAAAACATTGCTTTTTCGAGTGATTCTAATGTATTTTGACGAGAAAATTCGACTGACGCAGTTTATTTTGCAATATTTATTAAAATAACACTTTTACGGTCGATTGAAGTTGCAAAAATCTTTTCATCTTTGAAAGTGATTTTTTCCAAGATTTAAGCGCTTCCGCCAGATAAAAACTAGTTTTTCGCACTCTACGCATCTAAATACGTCGTATACAATCTAAAAAAGGGCATGTTAAATTTTAGCGGATTTTGATAAAAACGATGGATTAACCCCTTTGAATTTTTTTTAGCCCAAATAGTCATTTTTGGAAAAACATTGCTTTTTCGAGTGATTCTAATGTATTTTGACGAGAAAATTAGACTGACGCAGTTTATTTTGCAATATTTATTAAAATAACACTTTTACGGTCGATTGAAGTTGCAAAAATCTTTTCATCTTTGAAAGTGATTTTTTCCAAGATTTAAGCGCTTCCGCCAGATAAAAACTAGTTTTTCGCACTCTACGCATCTAAATACGTCGTATACAATCTAAAAAAGGGCATGTTAAATTTTAGCGGATTTTGATAAAAACGATGGATTAACCCCTTTGAATTTTTTTTACCCCAAAAAGTCATTTTTGGAAAAACATTGCTTTCTCGAGTGATTCTAATGTATTTTGACGAGAAAATTCGACTGACACAGTTTATTTTGCAATATTTATTAAAATAACACTTTTACAGTCGATTGAAGTTGCAAAAATCTTTTCATCTTTGAAAGTGATTTTTTCCAAGATTTAAGCGCTTCCGCCAGATAAAAACTAGTTTTTCGCACTCTACGCATCTAAATACGTCGTATACAATCTAAAAAAGGGCATGTTAAATTTTAGCGGATTTTGATAAAAACGATGGATTAACCCCTTTGAATTTTTTTTACCCCAAAAAGTCATTTTTGGAAAAACATTGCTTTCTCGAGTGATTCTAATGTATTTTGACGAGAAAATTCGACTGACGCAGTTTATTTTGCAATATTTATTAAAATAACACTTTTACAGTCGATTGAAGTTGCAAAAATCTTTTCATCTTTGAAAGTGATTTTTTCCAAGATTTAAGCGCTTCCGCCAGATAAAAACTAGTTTTTCGCACTCTACGCATCTAAATACGTCGTATACAATCTAAAAAAGGGCATGTTAAATTTTAGCGGATTTTGATAAAAACGATGGATTAACCCCTTTGAATTTTTTTTACCCCAAAAAGTCATTTTTGGAAAAACATTGCTTTTTCGAGTGATTCTAATGTATTTTGACGAGAAAATTCGACTGACGCAGTTTATTTTGCAATATTTATTAAAATAACACTTTTACGGTCGATTGAAGTTGCAAAAATCTTTTCATCTTTGAAAGTGATTTTTTCCAAGATTTAAGCGCTTCCGCCAGATAAAAACTAGTTTTTCGCACTCTACGCATCTAAATACGTCGTATACAATCTAAAAAAGGGCATGTTAAATTTTAGCGGATTTTGATAAAAACGATGGATTAACCCCTTTGAATTTTTTTTACCCCAAAAAGTCATTTTTGGAAAAACATTGCTTTCTCGAGTGATTCTAATGTATTTTGACGAGAAAATTCGACTGACGCAGTTTATTTTGCAATATTTATTAAAATAACACTTTTACAGTCGATTGAAGTTGCAAAAATCTTTTCATCTTTGAAAGTGATTTTTTCCAAAATTTAAGCGCTTCCGCCAGATAAAAACTAGTTTTTCGCACTCTACGCATCTAAATACGTCGTATACAATCTAAAAAAGGGCATGTTAAATTTTAGCGGATTTTGATAAAAACGATGGATTAACCCCTTTGAATTTTTTTTACCCCAAAAAGTCATTTTTGGAAAAACATTGCTTTTTCGAGTGATTCTAATGTATTTTGACGAGAAAATTCGACTGACGCAGTTTATTTTGCAATATTTATTAAAATAACACTTTTACGGTCGATTGAAGTTGCAAAAATCTTTTCATCTTTGAAAGTGATTTTTTCCAAGATTTAAGCGCTTCCGCCAGATAAAAACTAGTTTTTCGCACTCTACGCATCTAAATACGTCGTATACAATGTAAAAAAGGGCATGTTAAATTTTAGCGGATTTTGATAAAAACGATGGATTAACCCCTTTGAATTTTTTTTACCCCAAAAAGTCATTTTTGGAAAAACATTGCTTTTTCGAGTGATTCTAATGTATTTTGACGAGAAAATTCGACTGACGCAGTTTATTTTGCAATATTTATTAAAATAACACTTTTACGGTCGATTGAAGTTGCAAAAATCTTTTCATCTTTGAAAGTGATTTTTTCCAAGATTTAAGCGCTTCCGCCAGATAAAAACTAGTTTTTCGCACTCTACGCATCTAAATACGTCGTATACAATGTAAAAAAGGGCATGTTAAATTTTAGCGGATTTTGATAAAAACGATGGATTAACCCCTTTGAATTTTTTTTAGCCCAAATAGTCATTTTTGGAAAAACATTGCTTTTTCGAGTGATTCTAATGTATTTTGACGAGAAAATTCGACTGACGCAGTTTATTTTGCAATATTTATTAAAATAACACTTTTACGGTCGATTGAAGTTGCAAAAATCTTTTCATCTTTGAAAGTGATTTTTTCCAAGATTTAAGCGCTTCCGCCAGATAAAAACTAGTTTTTCGCACTCTACGCATCTAAATACGTCGTATACAATGTAAAAAAGGGCATGTTAAATTTTAGCGGATTTTGATAAAAACGATGGATTAACCCCTTTGAATTTTTTTTACCCCAAAAAGTCATTTTTGGAAAAACATTGCTTTTTCGAGTGATTCTAATGTATTTTGACGAGAAAATTCGACTGACGCAGTTTATTTTGCAATATTTATTAAAATAACACTTTTACGGTCGATTGAAGTTGCAAAAATCTTTTCATCTTTGAAAGTGATTTTTTCCAAGATTTAAGCGCTTCCGCCAGATAAAAACTAGTTTTTCGCACTCTACGCATCTAAATACGTCGTATACAATGTAAAAAAGGGCATGTTAAATTTTAGCGAATTTTGATAAAAACGATGGATTAACCCCTTTGAATTTTTTTTAGCCCAAATAGTCATTTTTGGAAAAACATTGCTTTTTCGAGTGATTTTAATGTATTTTGACGAGAAAATTCGACTGAAGCAGTTTATTTTGCAATATTTATTAAAATAACACTTTTACGGTCGATTGAAGTTGCAAAAATCTTTTCATCTTTGAAAGTGATTTTTTCCAAGATTTAAGCGCTTCCGCCAGATAAAAACTAGTTTTTCGCACTCTACGCATCTAAATACGTCGTATACAATCTAAAAAAGGGCATGTTAAATTTTAGCGGATTTTGATAAAAACGATGGATTAACCCCTTTGAATTTTTTTTAGCCCAAATAGTCATTTTTGGAAAAACATTGCTTTTTCGAGTGATTCTAATGTATTTTGACGAGAAAATTAGACTGACGCAGTTTATTTTGCAATATTTATTAAAATAACACTTTTACGGTCGATTGAAGTTGCAAAAATCTTTTCATCTTTGAAAGTGATTTTTTCCAAGATTTAAGCGCTTCCGCCAGATAAAAACTAGTTTTTCGCACTCTACGCATCTAAATACGTCGTATACAATCTAAAAAAGGGCATGTTAAATTTTAGCGGATTTTGATAAAAACGATGGATTAACCCCTTTGAATTTTTTCAGCCCAAAAAGTCATTTTTGGAAAAACATTGCTTTCTCGAGTGATTCTAATGTATTTTGACGAGAAAATTCGACTGACGCAGTTTATTTTGCAATATTTATTAAAATAACACTTTTACGGTCGATTGAAGTTGCAAAAATCTTTTCATCTTTGAAAGTGATTTTTTCCAAGATTTAAGCGCTTCCGCCAGATAAAAACTAGTTTTTCGCACTCTACGCATCTAAATACGTCGTATACAATCTAAAAAAGGGCATGTTAAATTTTAGCGGATTTTGATAAAAACGATGGATTAACCCCTTTGAATTTTTTTTAGCCCAAAAAGTCATTTTTGGAAAAACATTGCTTTTTCGAGTGATTCTAATGTATTTTGTCGAGAAAATTCGACTGACGCAGTTTATTTTGCAATATTTATTAAAATAACACTTTTACGGTCGATTGAAGTTGCAAAAATCTTTTCATCTTTGAAAGTGATTTTTTCCAAGATTTAAGCGCTTCCGCCAGATAAAAACTAGTTTTTCGCACTCTACGCATCTAAATACGTCGTATAAAATCTAAAAAAGGGCATGTTAAATTTTAGCGGATTTTGATAAAAACGATGGATTAACCCCTTTGAATTTTTTTTAGCCCAAAAAGTCATTTTTGGAAAAACATTGCTTTTTCGAGTGATTCTAATGTATTTTGACGAGAAAATTCGACTGACGCAGTTTATTTTGCAATATTTATTAAAATAACACTTTTACGGTCGATTGAAGTTGCAAAAATCTTTTCATCTTTGAAAGTGATTTTTGCCAAGATTTAAGCGCTTCCGCCAGATAAAAACTAGTTTTTCGCACTCTACGCATCTAAATACGTCGTATACAATGTAAAAAAGGGCATGTTAAATTTTAGCGGATTTTGATAAAAACGATGGATTAACCCCTTTGAATTTTTTTTACCCCAAAAAGTCATTTTTGGAAAAACATTGCTTTTTCGAGTGATTCTAATGTATTTTGACGAGAAAATTCGACTGACGCAGTTTATTTTGCAATATTTATTAAAATAACACTTTTACGGTCGATTGAAGTTGCAAAAATCTTTTCATCTTTGAAAGTGATTTTTTCCAAGATTTAAGCGCATCCGCCAGATAAAACCTAGTTTTTCGCATTCTACGCATCTAAATACGTCGTATACAATGTAAAAAAGGGCATGTTAAATTTTAGCGGATTTTGATAAAAACGATGGATTAACCCCTTTGAATTTTTTTTAGCCCAAATAGTCATTTTTGGAAAAACATTGCTTTTTCGAGTGATTCTAATGTATTTTGACGAGAAAATTCGACTGACGCAGTTTATTTTGCAATATTTATTAAAATAACACTTTTACGGTCGATTGAAGTTGCAAAAATCTTTTCATCTTTGAAAGTGATTTTTTCCAAGATTTAAGCGCTTCCGCCAGATAAAAACTAGTTTTTCGCACTCTACGCATCTAAATACGTCGTATACAATCTAAAAAAGGGCATGTTAAATTTTAGCGGATTTTGATAAAAACGATGGATTAACCCCTTTGAATTTTTTTTAGCCCAAAAAGTCATTTTTGGAAAAATATTGCTTTTTCGAGTGATTCTAATGTATTTTGACGAGAAAATTCGACTGACGCAGTTTATTTTGCAATATTTATTAAAATAACACTATTACGGTCGATTGAAGTTGCAAAAATCTTTTCATCTTTGAAAGTGATTTTTTCCAAGATTTAAGCGCTTCCGCCAGATAAAAACTAGTTTTTCGCACTCTACGCATCTAAATACGTCGTATACAATGTAAAAAAGGGCATGTTAAATTTTAGCGGATTTTGATAAAAACGATGGATTAACCCCTTTGAATTTTTTTTAGCCCAAAAAGTCATTTTTGGAAAAACATTGGTTTTTCGAGTGATTCTAATGTATTTTGACGAGAAAATTCGACTGACGCAGTTTATTTTGCAATATTTATTAAAATAACACTTTTACGGTCGATTGAAGTTGCAAAAATCTTTTCATCTTTGAAAGTGATTTTTTCCAAGATTTAAGCGCTTCCGCCAGATAAAAACTAGTTTTTCGCACTCTACGCATCTAAATACGTCGTATACAATCTAAAAAAGGGCATGTTAAATTTTAGCGGATTTTGATAAAAACGATGGATTAACCCCTTTGAATTTTTTTTAGCCCAAAAAGTCATTTTTGGAAAAACATTGCTTTTTCGAGTGATTCTAATGTATTTTGACGAGAAAATTCGACTGACGCAGTTTATTTTGCAATATTTATTAAAATAACACTTTTACGGTCGATTGAAGTTGCAAAAATCTTTTCATCTTTGAAAGTGATTTTTTCCAAGATTTAAGCGCTTCCGCCAGATAAAAACTAGTTTTTCGCACTCTACGCATCTAAATACGTCGTATACAATCTAAAAAAGGGCATGTTAAATTTTAGCGGATTTTGATAAAAACGATGGATTAACCCCTTTGAATTTTTTTTAGCCCAAAAAGTCATTTTTGGAAAAATATTGCTTTTTCGAGTGATTCTAATGTATTTTGACGAGAAAATTCGACTGACGCAGTTTATTTTGCAATATTTATTAAAATAACACTATTACGGTCGATTGAAGTTGCAAAAATCTTTTCATCTTTGAAAGTGATTTTTTCCAAGATTTAAGCGCTTCCGCCAGATAAAAACTAGTTTTTCGCACTCTACGCATCTAAATACGTCGTATACAATCTAAAAAAGGGCATGTTAAATTTTAGCGGATTTTGATAAAAACGATGGATTAACCCCTTTGAATTTTTTTTACCCCAAAAAGTCATTTTTGGAAAAACATTGCTTTTTCGAGTGATTCTAATGTATTTTGACGAGAAAATTCGACTGACGCAGTTTATTTTGCAATATTTATTAAAATAACACTTTTACGGTCGATTGAAGTTGCAAAAATCTTTTCATCTTTGAAAGTGATTTTTTCCAAGATTTAAGCGCTTCCGCCAGATAAAAACTAGTTTTTCGCAATCTACGCATCTAAATACGTCGTATACAATGTAAAAAAGGGCATGTTAAATTTTAGCGGATTTTGATAAAAACGATGGATTAACTAACCCCTTTGAATTTTTTTTACCCCAAAAAGTCATTTTTGGAAAAACATTGCTTTTTCGAGTGATTCTAATGTATTTTGACGAGAAAATTCGACTGACGCAGTTTATTTTGCAATATTTATTAAAATAACACTTTTACGGTCGATTGAAGTTGCAAAAATCTTTTCATCTTTGAAAGTGATTTTTTCCAAGATTTAAGCGCTTCCGCCAGATAAAAACTAGTTTTTCGCATTCTACGCATCTAAATACGTCGTATACAATGTAAAAAAGGGCATGTTAAATTTTAGCGGATTTTGATAAAAACGATGGATTAACCCCTTTGAATTTTTTTTAGCCCAAATAGTCATTTTTGGAAAAACATTGCTTTTTCGAGTGATTCTAATGTATTTTGACGAGAAAATTCGACTGACGCAGTTTATTTTGCAATATTTATTAAAATAACACTTTTACGGTCGATTGAAGTTGCAAAAATCTTTTCATCTTTGAAAGTGATTTTTTCCAAGATTTAAGCGCTTCCGCCTGATAAAAACTAGTTTTTCGCACTCTACGCATCTAAATACGTCGTATACAATGTAAAAAAGGGCATGTTAAATTTTAGCGGATTTTGATAAAAACGATGGATTAACCCCTTTGAATTTTTTTTACCCCAAAAAGTCATTTTTGGAAAAACATTGCTTTTTCGAGTGATTCTAATGTATTTTGACGAGAAAATTCGACTGACGCAGTTTATTTTGCAATATTTATTAAAATAACACTTTTACGGTCGATTGAAGTTGCAAAAATCTTTTCATCTTTGAAAGTGATTTTTTCCAAGATTTAAGCGCTTCCGCCAGATAAAAACTAGTTTTTCGCACTCTACGCATCTAAATACGTCGTATACAATCTAAAAAAGGGCATGTTAAATTTTAGCGGATTTTGATAAAAACGATGGATTAACCCCTTTGAATTTTTTTTACCCCAAAAAGTCATTTTTGGAAAAACATTGCTTTTTCGAGTGATTCTAATGTATTTTGACGAGAAAATTCGACTGACGCAGTTTATTTTGCAATATTTATTAAAATAACACTTTTACGGTCGATTGAAGTTGCAAAAATCTTTTCATCTTTGAAAGTGATTTTTTCCAAGATTTAAGCGCTTCCGCCAGATAAAAACTAGTTTTTCGCAATCTACGCATCTAAATACGTCGTATACAATGTAAAAAAGGGCATGTTAAATTTTAGCGGATTTTGATAAAAACGATGGATTAACCCCTTTGAATTTTTTTTACCCCAAAAAGTCATTTTTGGAAAAACATTGCTTTTTCGAGTGATTCTAATGTATTTTGACGAGAAAATTCGACTGACGCAGTTTATTTTGCAATATTTATTAAAATAACACTTTTACGGTCGATTGAAGTTGCAAAAATCTTTTCATCTTTGAAAGTGATTTTTTCCAAGATTTAAGCGCTTCCGCCAGATAAAAACTAGTTTTTCGCATTCTACGCATCTAAATACGTCGTATACAATGTAAAAAAGGGCATGTTAAATTTTAGCGGATTTTGATAAAAACGATGGATTAACCCCTTTGAATTTTTTTTAGCCCAAATAGTCATTTTTGGAAAAACATTGCTTTTTCGAGTGATTCTAATGTATTTTGACGAGAAAATTCGACTGACGCAGTTTATTTTGCAATATTTATTAAAATAACACTTTTACGGTCGATTGAAGTTGCAAAAATCTTTTCATCTTTGAAAGTGATTTTTTCCAAGATTTAAGCGCTTCCGCCTGATAAAAACTAGTTTTTCGCACTCTACGCATCTAAATACGTCGTATACAATGTAAAAAAGGGCATGTTAAATTTTAGCGGATTTTGATAAAAACGATGGATTAACCCCTTTGAATTTTTTTTACCCCAAAAAGTCATTTTTGGAAAAACATTGCTTTTTCGAGTGATTCTAATGTATTTTGACGAGAAAATTCGACTGACGCAGTTTATTTTGCAATATTTAATAAAATAACACTTTTACGGTCGATTGAAGTTGCAAAAATCTTTTCATCTTTGAAAGTGATTTTTTCCAAGATTTAAGCGCTTCCGCCAGATAAAAACTAGTTTTTCGCATTCTACGCATCTAAATACGTCGTATACAATGTAAAAAAGGGCATGTTAAATTTTAGCGGATTTTGATAAAAACGATGGATTAACCCCTTTGAATTTTTTTTAGCCCAAATAGTCATTTTTGGAAAAACATTGCTTTTTCGAGTGATTCTAATGTATTTTGACGAGAAAATTCGACTGACGCAGTTTATTTTGCAATATTTATTAAAATAACACTTTTACGGTCGATTGAAGTTGCAAAAATCTTTTCATCTTTGAAAGTGATTTTTTCCAAGATTTAAGCGCTTCCGCCTGATAAAAACTAGTTTTTCGCACTCTACGCATCTAAATACGTCGTATACAATGTAAAAAAGGGCATGTTAAATTTTAGCGGATTTTGATAAAAACGATGGATTAACCCCTTTGAATTTTTTTTACCCCAAAAAGTCATTTTTGGAAAAACATTGCTTTTTCGAGTGATTCTAATGTATTTTGACGAGAAAATTCGACTGACGCAGTTTATTTTGCAATGTTTATTAAAATAACACTTTTACGGTCGATTGAAGTTGCAAAAATCTTTTCATCTTTGAAAGTGATTTTTTCCAAGATTTAAGCGCATCCGCCAGATAAAAACTAGTTTTTCGCATTCTACGCATCTAAATACGTCGTATACAATGTAAAAAAAGGCATGTTAAATTTTAGCGGATTTTGATAAAAACGATGGATTAACCCCTTTGAATTTTTTTTAGCCCAAATAGTCATTTTTGGAAAAACATTGCTTTTTCGAGTGATTCTAATGTATTTTGACGAGAAAATTAGACTGACGCAGTTTATTTTGCAATATTTATTAAAATAACACTTTTACGGTCGATTGAAGTTGCAAAAATCTTTTCATCTTTGAAAGTGATTTTTTCCAAGATTTAAGCGCTTCCGCCAGATAAAAACTAGTTTTTCGCACTCTACGCATCTAAATACGTCGTATACAATGTAAAAAAGGGCATGTTAAATTTTAGCGGATTTTGATAAAAACGATGGATTAACCCCTTTGAATTTTTTTTACCCCAAAAAGTCATTTTTGGAAAAACATTGCTTTTTCGAGTGATTCTAATGTATTTTGACGAGAAAATTCGACTGACGCAGTTTATTTTGCAATATTTATTAAAATAACACTTTTACGGTCGATTGAAGTTGCAAAAATCTTTTCATCTTTGAAAGTGATTTTTTCCAAGATTTAAGCGCTTCCGCCAGATAAAAACTAGTTTTTCGCATTCTACGCATCTAAATACGTCGTATACAATCTAAAAAAGGGCATGTTAAATTTTAGCGGATTTTGATAAAAACGATGGATTAACCCCTTTGAATTTTTTTTAGCCCAAATAGTCATTTTTGGAAAAACATTGCTTTTTCGAGTGATTCTAATGTATTTTGACGAGAAAATTAGACTGACGCAGTTTATTTTGCAATATTTATTAAAATAACACTTTTACGGTCGATTGAAGTTGCAAAAATCTTTTCATCTTTGAAAGTGATTTTTTCCAAGATTTAAGCGCTTCCGCCAGATAAAAACTAGTTTTTCGCACTCTACGCATCTAAATACGTCGTATACAATCTAAAAAAGGGCATGTTAAATTTTAGCGGATTTTGATAAAAACGATGGATTAACCCCTTTGAATTTTTTTTACCCCAAAAAGTCATTTTTGGAAAAACATTGCTTTCTCGAGTGATTCTAATGTATTTTGACGAGAAAATTCGACTGACGCAGTTTATTTTGCAATATTTATTAAAATAACACTTTTACAGTCGATTGAAGTTGCAAAAATCTTTTCATCTTTGAAAGTGATTTTTTCCAAGATTTAAGCGCTTCCGCCAGATAAAAACTAGTTTTTCGCACTCTACGCATCTAAATACGTCGTATACAATCTAAAAAAGGGCATGTTAAATTTTAGCGGATTTTGATAAAAACGATGGATTAACCCCTTTGAATTTTTTTTACCCCAAAAAGTCATTTTTGGAAAAACATTGCTTTCTCGAGTGATTCTAATGTATTTTGACGAGAAAATTCGACTGACGCAGTTTATTTTGCAATATTTATTAAAATAACACTTTTACAGTCGATTGAAGTTGCAAAAATCTTTTCATCTTTGAAAGTGATTTTTTCCAAGATTTAAGCGCTTCCGCCAGATAAAAACTAGTTTTTCGCACTCTACGCATCTAAATACGTCGTATACAATCTAAAAAAGGGCATGTTAAATTTTAGCGGATTTTGATAAAAACGATGGATTAACCCCTTTGAATTTTTTTTACCCCAAAAAGTCATTTTTGGAAAAACATTGCTTTCTCGAGTGATTCTAATGTATTTTGACGAGAAAATTCGACTGACGCAGTTTATTTTGCAATATTTATTAAAATAACACTTTTACAGTCGATTGAAGTTGCAAAAATCTTTTCATCTTTGAAAGTGATTTTTTCCAAGATTTAAGCGCTTCCGCCAGATAAAAACTAGTTTTTCGCACTCTACGCATCTAA
Source organism: Rhagonycha lutea (assembly GCA_958510855.1). Lineage (NCBI taxonomy): Eukaryota > Metazoa > Arthropoda > Insecta > Coleoptera > Cantharidae > Rhagonycha > Rhagonycha lutea. The sequence goes on from OY294036.1 coordinate 99,433,077, forward strand.
ATACGTCGTATACAATCTAAAAAAGGGCATGTTAAATTTTAGCGGATTTTGATAAAAACGATGGATTAACCCCTTTGAATTTTTTTTACCCCAAAAAGTCATTTTTGGAAAAACATTGCTTTTTCGAGTGATTCTAATGTATTTTGACGAGAAAATTCGACTGACGCAGTTTATTTTGCAATATTTATTAAAATAACACTTTTACGGTCGATTGAAGTTGCAAAAATCTTTTCATCTTTGAAAGTGATTTTTTCCAAGATTTAAGCGCTTCCGCCAGATAAAAACTAGTTTTTCGCACTCTACGCATCTAAATACGTCGTATACAATCTAAAAAAGGGCATGTTAAATTTTAGCGGATTTTGATAAAAACGATGGATTAACCCCTTTGAATTTTTTTTAGCCCAAATAGTCATTTTTGGAAAAACATTGCTTTTTCGAGTGATTCTAATGTATTTTGACGAGAAAATTAGACTGACGCAGTTTATTTTGCAATATTTATTAAAATAACACTTTTACGGTCGATTGAAGTTGCAAAAATCTTTTCATCTTTGAAAGTGATTTTTTCCAAGATTTAAGCGCTTCCGCCAGATAAAAACTAGTTTTTCGCACTCTACGCATCTAAATACGTCGTATACAATCTAAAAAAGGGCATGTTAAATTTTAGCGGATTTTGATAAAGACGATGGATTAACCCCTTTGAATTTTTTTTACCCCAAAAAGTCATTTTTGGAAAAACATTGCTTTCTCGAGTGATTCTAATGTATTTTGACGAGAAAATTCGACTGACGCAGTTTATTTTGCAATATTTATTAAAATAACACTTTTACAGTCGATTGAAGTTGCAAAAATCTTTTCATCTTTGAAAGTGATTTTTTCCAAGATTTAAGCGCTTCCGCCAGATAAAAACTAGTTTTTCGCACTCTACGCATCTAAATACGTCGTATACAATCTAAAAAAGGGCATGTTAAATTTTAGCGGATTTTGATAAAAACGATGGATTAACCCCTTTGAATTTTTTTTACCCCAAAAAGTAATTTTTGGAAAAACATTGCTTTCTCGAGTGATTCTAATGTATTTTGACGAGAAAATTCGACTGACGCAGTTTATTTTGCAATATTTATTAAAATAACACTTTTACAGTCGATTGAAGTTGCAAAAATCTTTTCATCTTTGAAAGTGATTTTTTCCAAGATTTAAGCGCTTCCGCCAGATAAAAACTAGTTTTTCGCACTCTACGCATCTAAATACGTCGTATACAATCTAAAAAAGGGCATGTTAAATTTTAGCGGATTTTGATAAAAACGATGGATTAACCCCTTTGAATTTTTTTTACCCCAAAAAGTCATTTTTGGAAAAACATTGCTTTCTCGAGTGATTCTAATGTATTTTGACGAGAAAATTCGACTGACGCAGTTTATTTTGCAATATTTATTAAAATAACACTTTTACAGTCGATTGAAGTTGCAAAAATCTTTTCATCTTTGAAAGTGATTTTTTCCAAGATTTAAGCGCTTCCGCCAGATAAAAACTAGTTTTTCGCACTCTACGCATCTAAATACGTCGTATACAATGTAAAAAAGGGCATGTTAAATTTTAGCGGATTTTGATAAAAACGATGGATTAACCCCTTTGAATTTTTTTTAGCCCAAATAGTCATTTTTGGAAAAACATTGCTTTTTCGAGTGATTCTAATGTATTTTGACGAGAAAATTCGACTGACGCAGTTTATTTTGCAATATTTATTAAAATAACACTTTTACGGTCGATTGAAGTTGCAAAAATCTTTTCATCTTTGAAAGTGATTTTTTCCAAGATTTAAGCGCTTCCGCCAGATAAAAACTAGTTTTTCGCACTCTACGCATCTAAATACGTCGTATACAATGTAAAAAAGGGCATGTTAAATTTTAGCGGATTTTGATAAAAACGATGGATTAACCCCTTTGAATTTTTTTTACCCCAAAAAGTCATTTTTGGAAAAACATTGCTTTTTCGAGTGATTCTAATGTATTTTGACGAGAAAATTCGACTGACGCAGTTTATTTTGCAATATTTATTAAAATAACACTTTTACGGTCGATTGAAGTTGCAAAAATCTTTTCATCTTTGAAAGTGATTTTTTCCAAGATTTAAGCGCTTCCGCCAGATAAAAACTAGTTTTTCGCACTCTACGCATTTAAATACGTCGTATACAATGTAAAAAAGGGCATGTTAAATTTTAGCGAATTTTGATAAAAACGATGGATTAACCCCTTTGAATTTTTTTTAGCCCAAATAGTCATTTTTGGAAAAACATTGCTTTTTCGAGTGATTTTAATGTATTTTGACGAGAAAATTCGACTGACGCAGTTTATTTTGCAATATTTATTAAAATAACACTTTTACGGTCGATTGAAGTTGCAAAAATCTTTTCATCTTTGAAAGTGATTTTTTCCAAGATTTAAGCGCTTCCGCCAGATAAAAACTAGTTTTTCGCACTCTACGCATCTAAATACGTCGTATACAATCTAAAAAAGGGCATGTTAAATTTTAGCGGATTTTGATAAAAACGATGGATTAACCCCTTTGAATTTTTTCAGCCCAAAAAGTCATTTTTGGAAAAACATTGCTTTCTCGAGTGATTCTAATGTATTTTGACGAGAAAATTCGACTGACGCAGTTTATTTTGCAATATTTATTAAAATAACACTTTTACGGTCGATTGAAGTTGCAAAAATCTTTTCATCTTTGAAAGTGATTTTTTCCAAGATTTAAGCGCTTCCGCCAGATAAAAACTAGTTTTTCGCACTCTACGCATCTAAATACGTCGTATACAATCTAAAAAAGGGCATGTTAAATTTTAGCGGATTTTGATAAAAACGATGGATTAACCCCTTTGAATTTTTTTTAGCCCAAAAAGTCATTTTTGGAAAAACATTGCTTTTTCGAGTGATTCTAATGTATTTTGTCGAGAAAATTCGACTGACGCAGTTTATTTTGCAATATTTATTAAAATAACACTTTTACGGTCGATTGAAGTTGCAAAAATCTTTTCATCTTTGAAAGTGATTTTTTCCAAGATTTAAGCGCTTCCGCCAGATAAAAACTAGTTTTTCGCACTCTACGCATCTAAATACGTCGTATAAAATCTAAAAAAGGGCATGTTAAATTTTAGCGGATTTTGATAAAAACGATGGATTAACCCCTTTGAATTTTTTTTAGCCCAAAAAGTCATTTTTGGAAAAACATTGCTTTTTCGAGTGATTCTAATGTATTTTGACGAGAAAATTCGACTGACGCAGTTTATTTTGCAATATTTATTAAAATAACACTTTTACGGTCGATTGAAGTTGCAAAAATCTTTTCATCTTTGAAAGTGATTTTTTCCAAGATTTAAGCGCTTCCGCCAGATAAAAACTAGTTTTTCGCACTCTACGCATCTAAATACGTCGTATACAATGTAAAAAAGGGCATGTTAAATTTTAGCGGATTTTGATAAAAACGATGGATTAACCCCTTTGATTTTTTTTACCCCAAAAAGTCATTTTTGGAAAAACATTGCTTTTTCGAGTGATTCTAATGTATTTTGACGAGAAAATTCGACTGACGCAGTTTATTTTGCAATATTTATTAAAATAACACTTTTACGGTCGATTGAAGTTGCAAAAATCTTTTCATCTTTGAAAGTGATTTTTTCCAAGATTTAAGCGCATCCGCCAGATAAAACCTAGTTTTTCGCATTCTACGCATCTAAATACGTCGTATACAATGTAAAAAAGGGCATGTTAAATTTTAGCGGATTTTGATAAAAACGATGGATTAACCCCTTTGAATTTTTTTTAGCCCAAATAGTCATTTTTGGAAAAACATTGCTTTTTCGAGTGATTCTAATGTATTTTGACGAGAAAATTAGACTGACGCAGTTTATTTTGCAATATTTATTAAAATAACACTTTTACGGTCGATTGAAGTTGCAAAAATCTTTTCATCTTTGAAAGTGATTTTTTCCAAGATTTAAGCGCTTCCGCCAGATAAAAACTAGTTTTTCGCACTCTACGCATCTAAATACGTCGTATACAATCTAAAAAAGGGCATGTTAAATTTTAGCGGATTTTGATAAAAACGATGGATTAACCCCTTTGAATTTTTTTTAGCCCAAAAAGTCATTTTTGGAAAAATATTGCTTTTTCGAGTGATTCTAATGTATTTTGACGAGAAAATTCGACTGACGCAGTTTATTTTGCAATATTTATTAAAATAACACTATTACGGTCGATTGAAGTTGCAAAAATCTTTTCATCTTTGAAAGTGATTTTTTCCAAGATTTAAGCGCTTCCGCCAGATAAAAACTAGTTTTTCGCACTCTACGCATCTAAATACGTCGTATACAATGTAAAAAAGGGCATGTTAAATTTTAGCGGATTTTGATAAAAACGATGGATTAACCCCTTTGAATTTTTTTTAGCCCAAAAAGTCATTTTTGGAAAAACATTGCTTTTTCGAGTGATTCTAATGTATTTTGACGAGAAAATTCGACTGACGCAGTTTATTTTGCAATATTTATTAAAATAACACTTTTACGGTCGATTGAAGTTGCAAAAATCTTTTCATCTTTGAAAGTGATTTTTTCCAAGATTTAAGCGCTTCCGCCAGATAAAAACTAGTTTTTCGCACTCTACGCATCTAAATACGTCGTATACAATCTAAAAAAGGGCATGTTAAATTTTAGCGGATTTTGATAAAAACGATGGATTAACCCCTTTGAATTTTTTTTAGCCCAAAAAGTCATTTTTGGAAAAATATTGCTTTTTCGAGTGATTCTAATGTATTTTGACGAGAAAATTCGACTGACGCAGTTTATTTTGCAATATTTATTAAAATAACACTATTACGGTCGATTGAAGTTGCAAAAATCTTTTCATCTTTGAAAGTGATTTTTTCCAAGATTTAAGCGCTTCCGCCAGATAAAAACTAGTTTTTCGCACTCTACGCATCTAAATACGTCGTATACAATCTAAAAAAGGGCATGTTAAATTTTAGCGGATTTTGATAAAAACGATGGATTAACCCCTTTGAATTTTTTTTACCCCAAAAAGTCATTTTTGGAAAAACATTGCTTTTTCGAGTGATTCTAATGTATTTTGACGAGAAAATTCGACTGACGCAGTTTATTTTGCAATATTTATTAAAATAACACTTTTACGGTCGATTGAAGTTGCAAAAATCTTTTCATCTTTGAAAGTGATTTTTTCCAAGATTTAAGCGCTTCCGCCAGAAAAAAACTAGTTTTTCGCACTCTACGCATCTAAATACGTCGTATACAATGTAAAAAAGGGCATGTTAAATTTTAGCGGATTTTGATAAAAACGATGGATTAACCCCTTTGAATTTTTTTTACCCCAAAAAGTCATTTTTGGAAAAACATTGCTTTTTCGAGTGATTCTAATGTATTTTGACGAGAAAATTCGACTGACGCAGTTTATTTTGCAATATTTATTAAAATAACACTTTTAAGGTCGATTGAAGTTGCAAAAATCTTTTCATCTTTGAAAGTGATTTTTTCCAAGATTTAAGCGCTTCCGCCAGATAAAAACTAGTTTTTCGCATTCTACGCATCTAAATACGTCGTATACAATGTAAAAAAGGGCATGTTAAATTTTAGCGGATTTTGATAAAAACGATGGATTAACCCCTTTGAATTTTTTTTAGCCCAAATAGTCATTTTTGGAAAAACATTGCTTTTTCGAGTGATTCTAATGTATTTTGACGAGAAAATTCGACTGACGCAGTTTATTTTGCAATATTTATTAAAATAACACTTTTACAGTCGATTGAAGTTGCAAAAATCTTTTCATCTTTGAAAGTGATTTTTTCCAAGATTTAAGCGCTTCCGCCAGATAAAAACTAGTTTTTCGCACTCTACGCATCTAAATACGTCGTATACAATCTAAAAAAGGGCATGTTAAATTTTAGCGGATTTTGATAAAAACGATGGATTAACCCCTTTGAATTTTTTTTAGCCCAAATAGTCATTTTTGGAAAAACATTGCTTTTTCGAGTGATTCTAATGTATTTTGACGAGAAAATTCGACTGACGCAGTTTATTTTGCAATATTTATTAAAATAACACTTTTACGGTCGATTGAAGTTGCAAAAATCTTTTCATCTTTGAAAGTGATTTTTTCCAAGATTTAAGCGCTTCCGCCAGATAAAAACTAGTTTTTCGCACTCTACGCATCTAAATACGTCGTATACAATGTAAAAAAGGGCATGTTAAATTTTAGCGGATTTTGATAAAAACGATGGATTAACCCCTTTGAATTTTTTTTACCCCAAAAAGTCATTTTTGGAAAAACATTGCTTTTTCGAGTGATTCTAATGTATTTTGACGAGAAAATTAGACTGACGCAGTTTATTTTGCAATATTTATTAAAATAACACTTTTACGGTCGATTGAAGTTGCAAAAATCTTTTCATCTTTGAAAGTGATTTTTTCCAATATTTAAGCGCTTCCGCCAGATAAAAACTAGTTTTTCGCACTCTACGCATCTAAATACGTCGTATACAATCTAAAAAAGGGCATGTTAAATTTTAGCGGATTTTGATAAAAACGATGGATTTTTTCCAATATTTAAGCGCTTCCGCCAGATAAAAACTAGTTTTTCGCACTCTACGCATCTAAATACGTCGTATACAATCTAAAAAAGGGCATGTTAAATTTTAGCGGATTTTGATAAAAACGATGGATTAACCCCTTTGAATTTTTTTTAGCCCAAAAAGTCATTTTTGGAAAAACATTGCTTTTTCGAGTGATTCTAATGTATTTTGACGAGAAAATTCGACTGACGCAGTTTATTTTGCAATATTTATTAAAATAACACTTTTACGGTCGATTGAAGTTGCAAAAATCTTTTCATCTTTGAAAGTGATTTTTTACAAGATTTAAGCGCTTCCGCCAGATAAAAACTAGTTTTTCGCATTCTACGCATCTAAATACGTCGTATACAATGTAAAAAAGGGCATGTTAAATTTTAGCGGATTTTGATAAAAACGATGGATTAACCCCTTTGAATTTTTTTTAGCCCAAATAGTCATTTTTGGAAAAACATTGCTTTTTCGAGTGATTCTAATGTATTTTGACGAGAAAATTCGACTGACGCAGTTTATTTTGCAATATTTATTAAAATAACACTTTTACGGTCGATTGAAGTTGCAAAAATCTTTTCATCTTTGAAAGTGATTTTTTCCAAGATTTAAGCGCTTCCGCCAGATAAAAACTAGTTTTTCGCACTCTACGCATCTAAATACGTCGTATACAATGTAAAAAAGGGCATGTTAAATTTTAGCGGATTTTGATAAAAACGATGGATTAACCCCTTTGAATTTTTTTTACTCCAAAAAGTCATTTTTGGAAAAACATTGCTTTTTCGAGTGATTCTAATGTATTTTGACGAGAAAATTCGACTGACGCAGTTTATTTTGCAATATTTATTAAAATAACACTTTTACGGTCGATTGAAGTTGCAAAAATCTTTTCATCTTTGAAAGTGATTTTTTCCAAGATTTAAGCGCTTCCGCCAGATAAAAACTAGTTTTTCGCATTCTACGCATCTAAATACGTCGTATACAATGTAAAAAAGGGCATGTTAAATTTTAGCGGATTTTGATAAAAACGATGGATTAACCCCTTTGAATTTTTTTTAGCCCAAATAGTCATTTTTGGAAAAACATTGCTTTTTCGAGTGATTCTAATGTATTTTGACGAGAAAATTCGACTGACGCAGTTTATTTTGCAATATTTATTAAAATAACACTTTTACGGTCGATTGAAGTTGCAAAAATCTTTTCATCTTTGAAAGTGATTTTTTCCAAGATTTAAGCGCTTCCGCCAGATAAAAACTAGTTTTTCGCACTCTACGCATCTAAATACGTCGTATACAATCTAAAAAAGGGCATGTTAAATTTTAGCGGATTTTGATAAAAACGATGGATTAACCCCTTTGAATTTTTTTTAGCCCAAATAGTCATTTTTGGAAAAACATTGCTTTTTCGAGTGACTCTAATGTATTTTGACGAGAAAATTCGACTGACGCAGTTTATTTTGCAATATTTATTAAAATAACACTTTTACGGTCGATTGAAGTTGCAAAAATCTTTTCATCTTTGAAAGTGATTTTTTACAAGATTTAAGCGCTTCCGCCAGATAAAAACTAGTTTTTCGCACTCTACGCATCTAAATACGTCGTATACAATCTAAAAAAGGGCATGTTAAATTTTAGCGGATTTTGATAAAAACGATGGATTAACCCCTTTGAATTTTTTTTAGCCCAAAAAGTCATTTTTGGAAAAATATTGCTTTTTCGAGTGATTCTAATGTATTTTGACGAGAAAATTCGACTGACGCAGTTTATTTTGCAATATTTATTAAAATAACACTATTACGGTCGATTGAAGTTGCAAAAATCTTTTCATCTTTGAAAGTGATTTTTTCCAAGATTTAAGCGCTTCCGCCAGATAAAAACTAGTTTTTCGCACTCTACGCATCTAAATACGTCGTATACAATCTAAAAAAGGGCATGTTAAATTTTAGCGGATTTTGATAAAAACGATGGATTAACCCCTTTGAATTTTTTTTACCCCAAAAAGTCATTTTTGGAAAATCATTGCTTTTTCGAGTGATTCTAATGTATTTTGACGAGAAAATTCGACTGACGCAGTTTATTTTGCAATATTTATTAAAATAACACTTTTACGGTCGATTGAAGTTGCAAAAATCTTTTCATCTTTGAAAGTGATTTTTTCCAAAATTTAAGCGCTTCCGCCAGATAAAAACTAGTTTTTCGCACTCTACGCATCTAAATACGTCATATACAATGTAAAAAAGGGCATGTTAAATTTTAGCGGATTTTGATAAAAACGATGGATTAACCCCTTTGAATTTTTTTTACCCCAAAAAGTCATTTTTGGAAAAACATTGCTTTTTCGAGTGATTCTAATGTATTTTGACGAGAAAATTCGACTGACGCAGTTTATTTTGCAATATTTATTAAAATAACACTTTTACGGTCGATTGAAGTTGCAAAAATCTTTTCATCTTTGAAAGTGATTTTTTCCAAGATTTAAGCGCTTCCGCCAGATAAAAACTAGTTTTTCGCACTCTACGCATCTAAATACGTCGTATACAATGTAAAAAAGGGCATGTTAAATTTTAGCGGATTTTGATAAAAACGATGGATTAACCCCTTTGAATTTTTTTTACCCCAAAAAGTCATTTTTGGAAAAACATTGCTTTTTCGAGTGATTCTAATGTATTTTGACGAGAAAATTCGACTGACGCAGTTTATTTTGCAATATTTATTAAAATAACACTTTTACGGTCGATTGAAGTTGCAAAAATCTTTTCATCTTTGAAAGTGATTTTTTCCAAGATTTAAGCGCTTCCGCCAGATAAAAACTAGTTTTTCGCACTCTACGCATCTAAATACGTCGTATACAATCTAAAAAAGGGCATGTTAAATTTTAGCGGATTTTGATAAAAACGATGGATAACCCCTTTGAATTTTTTTTAGCCCAAAAAGTGATTTTTGGAAAAACATTGCTTTTTCGAGTGATTCTAATGTATTTTGACGAGAAAATTCGACTGACGCAGTTTATTTTGCAATATTTATTAAAATAACACTTTTACGGTCGATTGAAGTTGCAAAAATCTTTTCAGCTTTGAAAGTGATTTTTTGCAAGATTTAAGCGCTTCCGCCAGATAAAAACTAGTTTTTCGCACTCTACGCATCTAAATACGTCGTATACAATCTAAAAAAGGGCATGTTAAATTTTAGCGGATTTTGATAAAAACGATGGATTAACCCCTTTGAATTTTTTTTAGCCCAAAAAGTCATTTTTGGAAAAACATTGCTTTTTCGAGTGATTCTAATGTATTTTGACGAGAAAATTCGACTGACGCAGTTTATTTTGCAATATTTATTAAAATAACACTTTTACGGTCGATTGAAGTTGCAAATATCTTTTCATCTTTGAAAGTGATTTTTTACAAGATTTAAGCGCTTCCGCCAGATAAAAACTAGTTTTTCGCACTCTACGCATCTAAATACGTCGTATACAATCTAAAAAAGGGCATGTTAAATTTTAGCGGATTTTGATAAAAACGATGGATTAACCCCTTTGAATTTTTTTTAGCCCAAAAAGTCATTTTTGGAAAAACATTGCTTTTTCGAGTGATTCTAATGTATTTTGACGAGAAAATTCGACTGACGCAGTTTATTTTGCAATATTTATTAAAATAACACTTTTACGGTCGATTGAAGTTGCAAAAATCTTTTCATCTTTGAAAGTGATTTTTTACAAGATTTAAGCGCTTCCGCCAGATAAAAACTAGTTTTTCGCACTCTACGCATCTAAATACGTCGTATACAATCTAAAAAAGGGCATGTTAAATTTTAGCGGATTTTGATAAAAACGATGGATTAACCCCTTTGAATTTTTTTTAGCCCAAAAAGTCATTTTTGGAAAAATATTGCTTTTTCGAGTGATTCTAATGTATTTTGACGAGAAAATTCGACTGACGCAGTTTATTTTGCAATATTTATTAAAATAACACTATTACGGTCGATTGAAGTTGCAAAAATCTTTTCATCTTTGAAAGTGATTTTTTCCAAGATTTAAGCGCTTCCGCCAGATAAAAACTAGTTTTTCGCACTCTACGCATCTAAATACGTCGTATACAATCTAAAAAAGGGCATGTTAAATTTTAGCGGATTTTGATAAAAACGATGGATTAACCCCTTTGAATTTTTTTTAGCCCAAAAAGTCATTTTTGGAAAAACATTGCTTTTTCGAGTGATTCTAATGTATTTTGACGAGAAAATTCGACTGACGCAGTTTATTTTGCAATATTTATTAAAATAACACTTTTACGGTCGATTGAAGTTGCAAAAATCTTTTCATCTTTGAAAGTGATTTTTTCCAAGATTTAAGCGCTTCCGCCAGATAAAAACTAGTTTTTCGCACTCTACGCATCTAAATACGTCGTATACAATGTAAAAAAGGGCATGTTAAATTTTAGCGGATTTTGATAAAAACGATGGATTAACCCCTTTGAATTTTTTTTACCCCAAAAAGTCATTTTTGGAAAAACATTGCTTTTTCGAGTGATTCTAATGTATTTTGACGAGAAAATTCGACTGACGCAGTTTATTTTGCAATATTTATTAAAATAACACTTTTACGGTCGATTGAAGTTGCAAAAATCTTTTCATCTTTGAAAGTGATTTTTTCCAAGATTTAAGCGCTTCCGCCAGATAAAAACTAGTTTTTCGCACTCTACGCATCTAAATACGTCGTATACAATCTAAAAAAGGGCATGTTAAATTTTAGCGGATTTTGATAAAAACGATGGATAACCCCTTTGAATTTTTTTTAGCCCAAAAAGTGATTTTTGGAAAAACATTGCTTTTTCGAGTGATTCTAATGTATTTTGACGAGAAAATTCGACTGACGCAGTTTATTTTGCAATATTTATTAAAATAACACTTTTACGGTCGATTGAAGTTGCAAAAATCTTTTCAGCTTTGAAAGTGATTTTTTGCAAGATTTAAGCGCTTCCGCCAGATAAAAACTAGTTTTTCGCACTCTACGCATCTAAATACGTCGTATACAATCTAAAAAAGGGCATGTTAAATTTTAGCGGATTTTGATAAAAACGATGGATTAACCCCTTTGAATTTTTTTTAGCCCAAAAAGTCATTTTTGGAAAAACATTGCTTTTTCGAGTGATTCTAATGTATTTTGACGAGAAAATTCGACTGACGCAGTTTATTTTGCAATATTTATTAAAATAACACTTTTACGGTCGATTGAAGTTGCAAATATCTTTTCATCTTTGAAAGTGATTTTTTACAAGATTTAAGCGCTTCCGCCAGATAAAAACTAGTTTTTCGCACTCTACGCATCTAAATACGTCGTATACAATCTAAAAAAGGGCATGTTAAATTTTAGCGGATTTTGATAAAAACGATGGATTAACCCCTTTGAATTTTTTTTAGCCCAAAAAGTCATTTTTGGAAAAACATTGCTTTTTCGAGTGATTCTAATGTATTTTGACGAGAAAATTCGACTGACGCAGTTTATTTTGCAATATTTATTAAAATAACACTTTTACGGTCGATTGAAGTTGCAAAAATCTTTTCATCTTTGAAAGTGATTTTTTACAAGATTTAAGCGCTTCCGCCAGATAAAAACTAGTTTTTCGCACTCTACGCATCTAAATACGTCGTATACAATCTAAAAAAGGGCATGTTAAATTTTAGCGGATTTTGATAAAAACGATGGATTAACCCCTTTGAATTTTTTTTAGCCCAAAAAGTCATTTTTGGAAAAATATTGCTTTTTCGAGTGATTCTAATGTATTTTGACGAGAAAATTCGACTGACGCAGTTTATTTTGCAATATTTATTAAAATAACACTATTACGGTCGATTGAAGTTGCAAAAATCTTTTCATCTTTGAAAGTGATTTTTTCCAAGATTTAAGCGCTTCCGCCAGATAAAAACTAGTTTTTCGCACTCTACGCATCTAAATACGTCGTATACAATCTAAAAAAGGGCATGTTAAATTTTAGCGGATTTTGATAAAAACGATGGATTAACCCCTTTGAATTTTTTTTAGCCCAAAAAGTCATTTTTGGAAAAACATTGCTTTTTCGAGTGATTCTAATGTATTTTGACGAGAAAATTCGACTGACGCAGTTTATTTTGCAATATTTATTAAAATAACACTTTTACGGTCGATTGAAGTTGCAAAAATCTTTTCATTTTTGAAAGTGATTTTTTCCAAGATTTAAGCGCTTCCGCCAGATAAAAACTAGTTTTTCGCACTCTACGCATCTAAATACGTCGTATACAATCTAAAAAAGGGCATGTTAAATTTTAGCGGATTTTGATAAAAACGATGGATTAACCCCTTTGAATTTTTTTTAGCCCAAAAAGTCATTTTTGGAAAAACATTGCTTTTTCGAGTGATTCTAATGTATTTTGACGAGAAAATTCGACTGACGCAGTTTATTTTGCAATATTTATTAAAATAACACTTTTACGGTCGATTGAAGTTGCAAAAATCTTTTCATCTTTGAAAGTGATTTTTTCCAAGATTTAAGCGCTTCCGCCAGATAAAAACTAGTTTTTCGCACTCTACGCATCTAAATACGTCGTATACAATCTAAAAAAGGGCATGTTAAATTTTAGCGGATTTTGATAAAAACGATGGATTAACCCCTTTGAATTTTTTTTAGCCCAAAAAGTCATTTTTGGAAAAATATTGCTTTTTCGAGTGATTCTAATGTATTTTGACGAGAAAATTCGACTGACGCAGTTTATTTTGCAATATTTATTAAAATAACACTATTACGGTCGATTGAAGTTGCAAAAATCTTTTCATCTTTGAAAGTGATTTTTTCCAAGATTTAAGCGCTTCCGCCAGATAAAAACTAGTTTTTCGCACTCTACGCATCTAAATACGTCGTATACAATGTAAAAAAGGGCATGTTAAATTTTAGCGGATTTTGATAAAAACGATGGATTAACCCCTTGGAATTTTTTTTACCCCAAAAAGTCATTTTTGGAAAAACATTGCTTTTTCGAGTGATTCTAATGTATTTTGACGAGAAAATTCGACTGACGCAGTTTATTTTGCAATATTTATTAAAATAACACTTTTACGGTCGATTGAAGTTGCAAAAATCTTTTCATCTTTGAAAGTGATTTTTTCCAAGATTTAAGCGCTTCCGCCAGATAAAAACTAGTTTTTCGCACTCTACGCATCTAAATACGTCGTATACAATGTAAAAAAGGGCATGTTAAATTTTAGCGGATTTTGTTAAAAACGATGGATTAACCCCTTTGAATTTTTTTTACCCCAAAAAGTCATTTTTGGAAAAACATTGCTTTTTCGAGTGATTCTAATGTATTTTGACGAGAAAATTCGACTGACGCAGTTTATTTTGCAATATTTATTAAAATAACACTTTTACGGTCGATTGAAGTTGCAAAAATCTTTTCATCTTTGAAAGTGATTTTTTCCAAGATTTAAGCGCATCCGCCAGATAAAAACTAGTTTTTCGCATTCTACGCATCTAAATACGTCGTATACAATGTAAAAAAGGGCATGTTAAATTTTAGCGGATTTTGATAAAAACGATGGATTAACCCCTTTGAATTTTTTTTAGCCCAAATAGTCATTTTTGGAAAAACATTGCTTTTTCGAGTGATTCTAATGTATTTTGACGAGAAAATTAGACTGACCCAGTTTATTTTGCAATATTTATTAAAATAACACTTTTACGGTCGATTGAAGTTGCAAAAATCTTTTCATCTTTGAAAGTGATTTTTTCCAAGATTTAAGCGCTTCCGCCTGATAAAAACTAGTTTTTCGCACTCTACGCATCTAAATACGTCGTATACAATCTAAAAAAGGGCATGTTAAATTTTAGCGGATTTTGATAAAAACGATGGATTAACCCCTTTGAATTTTTTTTAGCCCAAAAAGTCATTTTTGGAAAAACATTGCTTTTTCGAGTGATTCTAATGTATTTTGACGAGAAAATTCGACTGACGCAGTTTATTTTGCAATATTTATTAAAATAACACTTTTACGGTCGATTGAAGTTGCAAAAATCTTTTCATCTTTGAAAGTGATTTTTTCCAAGATTTAAGCGCTTCCGCCAGATAAAAACTAGTTTTTCGAACTCTACGCATCTAAATACGTCGTATACAATGTAAAAAAGGGCATGTTAAATTTTAGCGGATTTTGATAAAAACGATGGATTAACCCCTTTGAATTTTTTTTAGCCCAAAAAGTCATTTTTGGAAAAACATTGCTTTTTCGAGTGATTCTAATGTATTTTGACGAGAAAATTCGACTGACGCAGTTTATTTTGCAATATTTATTAAAATAACACTTTTACGGTCGATTGAAGTTGCAAAAATCTTTTCATCTTTGAAAGTGATTTTTTCCAAGATTTAAGCGCTTCCGCCAGATAAAAACTAGTTTTTCGCACTCTACGCATCTAAATACGTCGTATACAATGTAAAAAAGGGCATGTTAAATTTTAGCGGATTTTGATAAAAACGATGGATTAACCCCTTTGAATTTTTTTTAGCCCAAAAAGTCATTTTTGGAAAAACATTGCTTTTTCGAGTGATTCTAATGTATTTTGACGAGAAAATTCGACTGACGCAGTTTATTTTGCAATATTTATTAAAATAACACTTTTACGGTCGATTGAAGTTGCAAAAATCTTTTCATCTTTGAAAGTGATTTTTTCCAAGATTTAAGCGCTTCCGCCAGATAAAAACTAGTTTTTCGCACTCTACGCATCTAAATACGTCGTATACAATGTAAAAAAGGGCATGTTAAATTTTAGCGGATTTTGATAAAAACGATGGATTAACCCCTTTGAATTTTTTTTAGCCCAAAAAGTCATTTTTGGAAAAACATTGCTTTTTCGAGTGATTCTAATGTATTTTGACGAGAAAATTCGACTGACGCAGTTTATTTTGCAATATTTATTAAAATAACACTTTTACGGTCGATTGAAGTTGCAAAAATCTTTTCATCTTTGAAAGTGATTTTTTCCAAGATTTAAGCGCTTCCGCCAGATAAAAACTAGTTTTTCGAACTCTACGCATCTAAATACGTCGTATACAATGTAAAAAAGGGCATGTTAAATTTTAGCGGATTTTGATAAAAACGATGGATTAACCCCTTTGAATTTTTTTTAGCCCAAAAAGTCATTTTTGGAAAAACATTGCTTTTTCGAGTGATTCTAATGTATTTTGACGAGAAAATTCGACTGACGCAGTTTATTTTGCAATATTTATTAAAATAACACTTTTACGGTCGATTGAAGTTGCAAAAATCTTTTCATCTTTGAAAGTGATTTTTTCCAAGATTTAAGCGCTTCCGCCAGATAAAAACTAGTTTTTCGCACTCTACGCATCTAAATACGTCGTATACAATGTAAAAAAGGGCATGTTAAATTTTAGCGGATTTTGATAAAAACGATGGATTAACCCCTTTGAATTTTTTTTAGCCCAAAAAGTCATTTTTGGAAAAACATTGCTTTTTCGAGTGATTCTAATGTATTTTGACGAGAAAATTCGACTGACGCAGTTTATTTTGCAATATTTATTAAAATAACACTTTTACGGTCGATTGAAGTTGCAAAAATCTTTTCATCTTTGAAAGTGATTTTTTCCAAGATTTAAGCGCTTCCGCCAGATAAAAACTAGTTTTTCGAACTCTACGCATCTAAATACGTCGTATACAATGTAAAAAAGGGCATGTAAAATTTTAGCGGATTTTGATAAAAACGATGGATTAACCCCTTTGAATTTTTTTTAGCCCAAAAAGTCATTTTTGGAAAAACATTGCTTTTTCGAGTGATTCTAATGTATTTTGACGAGAAAATTCGACTGACGCAGTTTATTTTGCAATATTTATTAAAATAACACTTTTACGGTCGATTGAAGTTGCAAAAATCTTTTCATCTTTGAAAGTGATTTTTTCCAAGATTTAAGCGCTTCCGCCAGATAAAAACTAGTTTTTCGCACTCTACGCATCTAAATACGTCGTATACAATGTAAAAAAGGGCATGTTAAATTTTAGCGGATTTTGATAAAAACGATGGATTAACCCCTTTGAATTTTTTTTAGCCCAAAAAGTCATTTTTGGAAAAACATTGCTTTTTCGAGTGATTCTAATGTATTTTGACGAGAAAATTCGACTGACGCAGTTTATTTTGCAATATTTATTAAAATAACACTTTTACGGTCGATTGAAGTTGCAAAAATCTTTTCATCTTTGAAAGTGATTTTTTCCAAGATTTAAGCGCTTCCGCCAGATAAAAACTAGTTTTTCGCACTCTACGCATCTAAATACGTCGTATACAATGTAAAAAAGGGCATGTTAAATTTTAGCGGATTTTGATAAAAACGATGGATTAACCCCTTTGAATTTTTTTTAGCCCAAAAAGTCATTTTTGGAAAAACATTGCTTTTTCGAGTGATTCTAATGTATTTTGACGAGAAAATTCGACTGACGCAGTTTATTTTGCAATATTTATTAAAATAACACTTTTACGGTCGATTGAAGTTGCAAAAATCTTTTCATCTTTGAAAGTGATTTTTTACAAGATTTAAGCTCTTCCGCCAGATAAAAACTAGTTTTTCGCACTCTACGCATCTAAATACGTCGTATACAATCTAAAAAAGGGCATGTTAAATTTTAGCGGATTTTGATAAAAACGATGGATTAACCCCTTTGAATTTTTTTTAGCCCAAAAAGTCATTTTTGGAAAAACATTGCTTTTTCGAGTGATTCTAATGTATTTTGACGAGAAAATTCGACTGACGCAGTTTATTTTGCAATATTTATTAAAATAACACTTTTACGGTCGATTGAAGTTGCAAAAATCTTTTCATCTTTGAAAGTGATTTTTTCCAAGATTTAAGCGCTTCCGCCAGATAAAAACTAGTTTTTCGCACTCTACGCATCTAAATACGTCGTATACAATCTAAAAAAGGGCATGTTAAATTTTAGCGGATTTTGATAAAAACGATGGATTAACCCCTTTGAATTTTTTTTAGCCCAAAAAGTCATTTTTGGAAAAATATTGCTTTTTCGAGTGATTCTAATGTATTTTGACGTGAAAATTCGACTGACGCAGTTTATTTTGCAATATTTATTAAAATAACACTATTACGGTCGATTGAAGTTGCAAAAATCTTTTCATCTTTGAAAGTGATTTTTTCCAAGATTTAAGCGCTTCCGCCAGATAAAAACTAGTTTTTCGCACTCTACGCATCTAAATACGTCGTATACAATCTAAAAAAGGGCATGTTAAATTTTAGCGGATTTTGATAAAAACGATGGATTAACCCCTTTGAATTTTTTTTACCCCAAAAAGTCATTTTTGGAAAAACATTGCTTTTTCGAGTGATTCTAATGTATTTTGACGAGAAAATTCGACTGACGCAGTTTATTTTGCAATATTTATTAAAATAACACTTTTACGGTCGATTGAAGTTGCAAAAATCTTTTCATCTTTGAAAGTGATTTTTTCCAAGATTTAAGCGCTTCCGCCAGATAAAAACTAGTTTTTCGCACTCTACGCATCTAAATACGTCGTATACAATCTAAAAAAGGGCATGTTAAATTTTAGCGGATTTTGATAAAAACGATGGATTAACCCCTTTGAATTTTTTTTAGCCCAAAAAGTCATTTTTGGAAAAACATTGCTTTTTCGAGTGATTCTAATGTATTTTGACGAGAAAATTCGACTGACGCAGTTTATTTTGCAATATTTATTAAAATAACACTTTTACGGTCGATTGAAGTTGCAAAAATCTTTTCATCTTTGAAAGTGATTTTTTCCAAGATTTAAGCGCTTCCGCCAGATAAAAACTAGTTTTTCGCACTCTACGCATCTAAATACGTCGTATACAATCTAAAAAAGGGCATGTTAAATTTTAGCGGATTTTGATAAAAACGATGGATTAACCCCTTTGAATTTTTTTTAGCCCAAAAAGTCATTTTTGGAAAAACATTGCTTTTTCGAGTGATTCTAATGTATTTTGACGAGAAAATTCGACTGACGCAGTTTATTTTGCAATATTTATTAAAATAACACTTTTACGGTCGATTGAAGTTGCAAATATCTTTTCATCTTTGAAAGTGATTTTTTACAAGATTTAAGCGCTTCCGCCAGATAAAAACTAGTTTTTCGCACTCTACGCATCTAAATACGTCGTATACAATCTAAAAAAGGGCATGTTAAATTTTAGCGGATTTTGATAAAAACGATGGATTAACCCCTTTGAATTTTTTTTAGCCCAAAAAGTCATTTTTGGAAAAACATTGCTTTTTCGAGTGATTCTAATGTATTTTGACGAGAAAATTCGACTGACGCAGTTTATTTTGCAATATTTATTAAAATAACACTTTTACGGTCGATTGAAGTTGCAAAAATCTTTTCATCTTTGAAAGTGATTTTTTACAAGATTTAAGCGCTTCCGCCAGATAAAAACTAGTTTTTCGCACTCTACGCATCTAAATACGTCGTATACAATCTAAAAAAGGGCATGTTAAATTTTAGCGGATTTTGATAAAAACGATGGATTAACCCCTTTGAATTTTTTTTAGCCCAAAAAGTCATTTTTGGAAAAATATTGCTTTTTCGAGTGATTCTAATGTATTTTGACGAGAAAATTCGACTGACGCAGTTTATTTTGCAATATTTATTAAAATAACACTATTACGGTCGATTGAAGTTGCAAAAATCTTTTCATCTTTGAAAGTGATTTTTTCCAAGATTTAAGCGCTTCCGCCAGATAAAAACTAGTTTTTCGCACTCTACGCATCTAAATACGTCGTATACAATCTAAAAAAGGGCATGTTAAATTTTAGCGGATTTTGATAAAAACGATGGATTAACCCCTTTGAATTTTTTTTAGCCCAAAAAGTCATTTTTGGAAAAACATTGCTTTTTCGAGTGATTCTAATGTATTTTGACGAGAAAATTCGACTGACGCAGTTTATTTTGCAATATTTATTAAAATAACACTTTTACGGTCGATTGAAGTTGCAAAAATCTTTTCATTTTTGAAAGTGATTTTTTCCAAGATTTAAGCGCTTCCGCCAGATAAAAACTAGTTTTTCGCACTCTACGCATCTAAATACGTCGTATACAATCTAAAAACGGGCATGTTAAATTTTAGCGGATTTTGATAAAAACGATGGATTAACCCCTTTGAATTTTTTTTAGCCCAAAAAGTCATTTTTGGAAAAACATTGCTTTTTCGAGTGATTCTAATGTATTTTGACGAGAAAATTCGACTGACGCAGTTTATTTTGCAATATTTATTAAAATAACACTTTTACGGTCGATTGAAGTTGCAAAAATCTTTTCATCTTTGAAAGTGATTTTTTCCAAGATTTAAGCGCTTCCGCCAGATAAAAACTAGTTTTTCGCACTCTACGCATCTAAATACGTCGTATACAATCTAAAAAAGGGCATGTTAAATTTTAGCGGATTTTGATAAAAACGATGGATTAACCCCTTTGAATTTTTTTTAGCCCAAAAAGTCATTTTTGGAAAAATATTGCTTTTTCGAGTGATTCTAATGTATTTTGACGAGAAAATTCGACTGACGCAGTTTATTTTGCAATATTTATTAAAATAACACTATTACGGTCGATTGAAGTTGCAAAAATCTTTTCATCTTTGAAAGTGATTTTTTCCAAGATTTAAGCGCTTCCGCCAGATAAAAACTAGTTTTTCGCACTCTACGCATCTAAATACGTCGTATACAATGTAAAAAAGGGCATGTTAAATTTTAGCGGATTTTGATAAAAACGATGGATTAACCCCTTGGAATTTTTTTTACCCCAAAAAGTCATTTTTGGAAAAACATTGCTTTTTCGAGTGATTCTAATGTATTTTGACGAGAAAATTCGACTGACGCAGTTTATTTTGCAATATTTATTAAAATAACACTTTTACGGTCGATTGAAGTTGCAAAAATCTTTTCATCTTTGAAAGTGATTTTTTCCAAGATTTAAGCGCTTCCGCCAGATAAAAACTAGTTTTTCGCACTCTACGCATCTAAATACGTCGTATACAATGTAAAAAAGGGCATGTTAAATTTTAGCGGATTTTGTTAAAAACGATGGATTAACCCCTTTGAATTTTTTTTACCCCAAAAAGTCATTTTTGGAAAAACATTGCTTTTTCGAGTGATTCTAATGTATTTTGACGAGAAAATTCGACTGACGCAGTTTATTTTGCAATATTTATTAAAATAACACTTTTACGGTCGATTGAAGTTGCAAAAATCTTTTCATCTTTGAAAGTGATTTTTTCCAAGATTTAAGCGCATCCGCCAGATAAAAACTAGTTTTTCGCATTCTACGCATCTAAATACGTCGTATACAATGTAAAAAAGGGCATGTTAAATTTTAGCGGATTTTGATAAAAACGATGGATTAACCCCTTTGAATTTTTTTTAGCCCAAATAGTCATTTTTGGAAAAACATTGCTTTTTCGAGTGATTCTAATGTATTTTGACGAGAAAATTAGACTGACCCAGTTTATTTTGCAATATTTATTAAAATAACACTTTTACGGTCGATTGAAGTTGCAAAAATCTTTTCATCTTTGAAAGTGATTTTTTCCAAGATTTAAGCGCTTCCGCCTGATAAAAACTAGTTTTTCGCACTCTACGCATCTAAATACGTCGTATACAATCTAAAAAAGGGCATGTTAAATTTTAGCGGATTTTGATAAAAACGATGGATTAACCCCTTTGAATTTTTTTTAGCCCAAAAAGTCATTTTTGGAAAAACATTGCTTTTTCGAGTGATTCTAATGTATTTTGACGAGAAAATTCGACTGACGCAGTTTATTTTGCAATATTTATTAAAATAACACTTTTACGGTCGATTGAAGTTGCAAAAATCTTTTCATCTTTGAAAGTGATTTTTTCCAAGATTTAAGCGCTTCCGCCAGATAAAAACTAGTTTTTCGAACTCTACGCATCTAAATACGTCGTATACAATGTAAAAAAGGGCATGTTAAATTTTAGCGGATTTTGATAAAAACGATGGATTAACCCCTTTGAATTTTTTTTAGCCCAAAAAGTCATTTTTGGAAAAACATTGCTTTTTCGAGTGATTCTAATGTATTTTGACGAGAAAATTCGACTGACGCAGTTTATTTTGCAATATTTATTAAAATAACACTTTTACGGTCGATTGAAGTTGCAAAAATCTTTTCATCTTTGAAAGTGATTTTTTCCAAGATTTAAGCGCTTCCGCCAGATAAAAACTAGTTTTTCGCACTCTACGCATCTAAATACGTCGTATACAATGTAAAAAAGGGCATGTTAAATTTTAGCGGATTTTGATAAAAACGATGGATTAACCCCTTTGAATTTTTTTTAGCCCAAAAAGTCATTTTTGGAAAAACATTGCTTTTTCGAGTGATTCTAATGTATTTTGACGAGAAAATTCGACTGACGCAGTTTATTTTGCAATATTTATTAAAATAACACTTTTACGGTCGATTGAAGTTGCAAAAATCTTTTCATCTTTGAAAGTGATTTTTTCCAAGATTTAAGCGCTTCCGCCAGATAAAAACTAGTTTTTCGCACTCTACGCATCTAAATACGTCGTATACAATGTAAAAAAGGGCATGTTAAATTTTAGCGGATTTTGATAAAAACGATGGATTAACCCCTTTGAATTTTTTTTAGCCCAAAAAGTCATTTTTGGAAAAACATTGCTTTTTCGAGTGATTCTAATGTATTTTGACGAGAAAATTCGACTGACGCAGTTTATTTTGCAATATTTATTAAAATAACACTTTTACGGTCGATTGAAGTTGCAAAAATCTTTTCATCTTTGAAAGTGATTTTTTCCAAGATTTAAGCGCTTCCGCCAGATAAAAACTAGTTTTTCGAACTCTACGCATCTAAATACGTCGTATACAATGTAAAAAAGGGCATGTTAAATTTTAGCGGATTTTGATAAAAACGATGGATTAACCCCTTTGAATTTTTTTTAGCCCAAAAAGTCATTTTTGGAAAAACATTGCTTTTTCGAGTGATTCTAATGTATTTTGACGAGAAAATTCGACTGACGCAGTTTATTTTGCAATATTTATTAAAATAACACTTTTACGGTCGATTGAAGTTGCAAAAATCTTTTCATCTTTGAAAGTGATTTTTTCCAAGATTTAAGCGCTTCCGCCAGATATAAACTAGTTTTTCGCACTCTACGCATCTAAATACGTCGTATACAATGTAAAAAAGGGCATGTTAAATTTTAGCGGATTTTGATAAAAACGATGGATTAACCCCTTTGAATTTTTTTTAGCCCAAAAAGTCATTTTTGGAAAAACATTGCTTTTTCGAGTGATTCTAATGTATTTTGACGAGAAAATTCGACTGACGCAGTTTATTTTGCAATATTTATTAAAATAACACTTTTACGGTCGATTGAAGTTGCAAAAATCTTTTCATCTTTGAAAGTGATTTTTTCCAAGATTTAAGCGCTTCCGCCAGATAAAAACTAGTTTTTCGAACTCTACGCATCTAAATACGTCGTATACAATGTAAAAAAGGGCATGTAAAATTTTAGCGGATTTTGATAAAAACGATGGATTAACCCCTTTGAATTTTTTTTAGCCCAAAAAGTCATTTTTGGAAAAACATTGCTTTTTCGAGTGATTCTAATGTATTTTGACGAGAAAATTCGACTGACGCAGTTTATTTTGCAATATTTATTAAAATAACACTTTTACGGTCGATTGAAGTTGCAAAAATCTTTTCATCTTTGAAAGTGATTTTTTCCAAGATTTAAGCGCTTCCGCCAGATAAAAACTAGTTTTTCGCACTCTACGCATCTAAATACGTCGTATACAATGTAAAAAAGGGCATGTTAAATTTTAGCGGATTTTGATAAAAACGATGGATTAACCCCTTTGAATTTTTTTTAGCCCAAAAAGTCATTTTTGGAAAAACATTGCTTTTTCGAGTGATTCTAATGTATTTTGACGAGAAAATTCGACTGACGCAGTTTATTTTGCAATATTTATTAAAATAACACTTTTACGGTCGATTGAAGTTGCAAAAATCTTTTCATCTTTGAAAGTGATTTTTTCCAAGATTTAAGCGCTTCCGCCAGATAAAAACTAGTTTTTCGCACTCTACGCATCTAAATACGTCGTATACAATGTAAAAAAGGGCATGTTAAATTTTAGCGGATTTTGATAAAAACGATGGATTAACCCCTTTGAATTTTTTTTAGCCCAAAAAGTCATTTTTGGAAAAACATTGCTTTTTCGAGTGATTCTAATGTATTTTGACGAGAAAATTCGACTGACGCAGTTTATTTTGCAATATTTATTAAAATAACACTTTTACGGTCGATTGAAGTTGCAAAAATCTTTTCATCTTTGAAAGTGATTTTTTCCAAGATTTAAGCGCTTCCGCCAGATAAAAACTAGTTTTTCGCACTCTACGCATCTAAATACGTCGTATACAATCTAAAAAAGGGCATGTTAAATTTTAGCGGATTTTGATAAAAACGATGGATTAACCCCTTTGAATTTTTTTTACCCCAAAAAGTCATTTTTGGAAAAACATTGCTTTTTCGAGTGATTCTAATGTATTTTGACGAGAAAATTCGACTGACGCAGTTTATTTTGCAATATTTATTAAAATAACACTTTTACGGTCGATTGAAGTTGCAAAAATCTTTTCATCTTTGAAAGTGATTTTTTCCAAGATTTAAGCGCTTCCGCCAGATAAAAACTAGTTTTTCGCACTCTACGCATCTAAATACGTCGTATACAATGTAAAAAAGGGCATGTTAAATTTTAGCGGATTTTGATAAAAACGATGGATTAACCCCTTTGAATTTTTTTTAGCCCAAAAAGTCATTTTTGGAAAAACATTGCTTTTTCGAGTGATTCTAATGTATTTTGACGAGAAAATTCGACTGACGCAGTTTATTTTGCAATATTTATTAAAATAACACTTTTACGGTCGATTGAAGTTGCAAAAATCTTTTCATCTTTGAAAGTGATTTTTTCCAAGATTTAAGCGCTTCCGCCAGATAAAAACTAGTTTTTCGAACTCTACGCATCTAAATACGTCGTATACAATGTAAAAAAGGGCATGTTAAATTTTAGCGGATTTTGATAAAAACGATGGATTAACCCCTTTGAATTTTTTTTAGCCCAAAAAGTCATTTTTGGAAAAACATTGCTTTTTCGAGTGATTCTAATGTATTTTGACGAGAAAATTCGACTGACGCAGTTTATTTTGCAATATTTATTAAAATAACACTTTTACGGTCGATTGAAGTTGCAAAAATCTTTTCATCTTTGAAAGTGATTTTTTCCAAGATTTAAGCGCTTCCGCCAGATAAAAACTAGTTTTTCGCACTCTACGCATCTAAATACGTCGTATACAATGTAAAAAAGGGCATGTTAAATTTTAGCGGATTTTGATAAAAACGATGGATTAACCCCTTTGAATTTTTTTTAGCCCAAAAAGTCATTTTTGGAAAAACATTGCTTTTTCGAGTGATTCTAATGTATTTTGACGAGAAAATTCGACTGACGCAGTTTATTTTGCAATATTTATTAAAATAACACTTTTACGGTCGATTGAAGTTGCAAAAATCTTTTCATCTTTGAAAGTGATTTTTTCCAATATTTAAGCGCATCCGCCAGATAAAAACTAGTTTTTCGCATTCTACGCATCTAAATACGTCGTATACAATGTAAAAAAGGGCATGTTAAATTTTAGCGGATTTTGATAAAAACGATGGATTAACCCCTTTGAATTTTTTTTAGCCCAAATAGTCATTTTTGGAAAAACATTGCTTTTTCGAGTGATTCTAATGTATTTTGACGAGAAAATTAGACTGACACAGTTTATTTTGCAATATTTATTAAAATAACACTTTTACGGTCGATTGAAGTTGCAAAAATCTTTTCATCTTTGAAAGTGATTTTTTCCAAGATTTAAGCGCTTCCGCCTGATAAAAACTAGTTTTTCGCACTCTACGCATCTAAATACGTCGTATACAATGTAAAAAAGGGCATGTTAAATTTTAGCGGATTTTGATAAAAACGATGGATTAACCCCTTTGAATTTTTTTTAGCCCAAATAGTCATTTTTGGAAAAACATTGCTTTTTCGAGTGATTCTAATGTATTTTGACGAGAAAATTTGACTGACGCAGTTTATTTTGCAATATTTATTAAAATAACACTTTTACGGTCGATTGAAGTTGCAAAAATCTTTTCATCTTTGAAAGTGATTTTTTCCAAGATTTAAGCGCTTCCGCCTGATAAAAACTAGTTTTTCGCACTCTACGCATCTAAATACGTCGTATACAATCTAAAAAAGGGCATGTTAAATTTTAGCGGATTTTGATAAAAACGATGGATTAAACCCCTTTGAATTTTTTTTAGCCCAAATAGTCATTTTTGGAAAAACATTGCTTTTTCGAGTGATTCTAATGTATTTTGACGAGAAAATTTGACTGACGCAGTTTATTTTGCAATATTTATTAAAATAACACTTTTACGGTCGATTGAAGTTGCAAAAATCTTTTCATCTTTGAAAGTGATTTTTTCCAAGATTTAAGCGCTTCCGCCAGATAAAAACTAGTTTTTCGCACTCTACGCATCTAAATACGTCGTATACAATCTAAAAAAGGGCATGTTAGATTTTAGCGGATTTTGATAAAAACGATGGATTAACCCCTTTGAATTTTTTTTGCCCAAAAAGTCATTTTTGGAAAAACATTGCTTTTTCGAGTGATTCTAATGTATTTTGACGAGAAAATTCGACTGATGCAGTTTATTTGGCAATATTTATTAAAATAACACTTTTACGGTCGATTGAAGTTGCAAAAATCTTTTCATCTTTGAAAGTGATTTTTTCCAAGATTTAAGCGCTTCCGCCAGATAAAAACTAGTTTTTCGCACTCTACGCATCTAAATACGTCGTATACAATCTAAAAAAGGGCATGTTAAATTTTAGCGGATTTTGATAAAAACGATGGATTAACCCCTTTGAATTTTTTTTGCCCAAAAAGTCATTTTTGGAAAAACATTGCTTTTTCGAGTGATTCTAATGTATTTTGACGAGAAAATTCGAATGACGCAGTTTATTTTGCAATATTTATTAAAATAACACTTTTACGGTCGATTGAAGTTGCAAAAATCTTTTCATCTTTGAAAGTGATTTTTTCCAAGATTTAAGCGCTTCCGCCAGATAAAAACTAGTTTTTCGCACTCTACGCATCTAAATACGTCGTATACAATCTAAAAAAGGGCATGTTAAATTTTAGCGGATTTTGATAAAAACGATGGATTAACCCCTTTGAATTTTTTTTACCCCAAAAAGTCATTTTTGGAAAAACATTGCTTTTTCGAGTGATTCTAATGTATTTTGACGAGAAAATTCGACTGACGCAGTTTATTTTGCAATATTTATTAAAATAACACTTTTACGGTCGATTGAAGTTGCAAAAATCTTTTCATCTTTGAAAGTGATTTTTTCCAAGATTTAAGCGCTTCCGCCAGATAAAAACTAGTTCTTCGCACTCTACGCATCTAAATACGTCGTATACAATGTAAAAAAGGGCATGTTAAATTTTAGCGGATTTTGATAAAAACGATGGATTAACCCCTTTGAATTTTTTTTACCCCAAAAAGTCATTTTTGGAAAAACATTGCTTTTTCGAGTGATTCTAATGTATTTTGACGAGAAAATTCGACTGACGCAGTTTATTTTGCAATATTTATTAAAATAACACTTTTACGGTCGATTGAAGTTGCAAAAATCTTTTCATCTTTGAAAGTGATTTTTTCCAAGATTTAAGCGCTTCCGCCAGATAAAAACTAGTTTTTCGCACTCTACGCATCTAAATACGTCGTATACAATGTAAAAAAGGGCATGTTAAATTTTAGCGGATTTTGATAAAAACGATGGATTAACCCCTTTGAATTTTTTTTACCCCAAAAAGTCATTTTTGGAAAAACATTGCTTTTTCGAGTGATTCTAATGTATTTTGACGAGAAAATTCGACTGACGCAGTTTATTTTGCAATATTTATTAAAATAACACTTTTACGGTCGATTGAAGTTGCAAAAATCTTTTCATCTTTGAAAGTGATTTTTTCCAAGATTTAAGCGCTTCCGCCAGATAAAAACTAGTTTTTCGCACTCTACGCATCTAAATACGTCGTATACAATCTAAAAAAGGGCATGTTAAATTTTAGCGGATTTTGATAAAAACGATGGATTAACCCCTTTGAATTTTTTTTAGCCCAAAAAGTCATTTTTGGAAAAAATTTTTTCTTTTTCGAGTGATTCTAATGTATTTTGACGAGAAAATTCGACTGACGCAGTTTATTTGGCAATATTTATTAAAATAACACTTTTACGGTCGATTGAAGTTGCAAAAATCTTTTCATCTTTGAAAGTGATTTTTTCCAAGATTTAAGCGCTTCCGCCAGATAAAAACTAGTTTTTCGCACTCTACGCATCTAAATACATCGTATACAATCTAAAAAAGGGCATGTTAAATTTTAGCGGATTTTGATAAAAACGATGGATTAACCCCTTTGAATTTTTTTTGCCCAAAAAGTCATTTTTGGAAAAACATTGCTTTTTCGAGTGATTCTAATGTATTTTGACGAGAAAATTCGAATGACGCAGTTTATTTTGCAATATTTATTAAAATAACACTTTTACGGTCGATTGAAGTTGCAAAAATCTTTTCATCTTTGAAAGTGATTTTTTCCAAGATTTAAGCGCTTCCGCCAGATAAAAATTAGTTTTTCGCACTCTACGCATCTAAATACGTCGTATACAATCTAAAAAAGGGCATGTTAAATTTTAGCGGATTTTGATAAAAACGATGGATTAACCCCTTTGAATTTTTTTTAGCCCAAAAAGTCATTTTTGGAAAAACATTGCTTTTTCGAGTGATTCTAATGTATTTTGACGAGAAAATTCGACTGACGCAGTTTATTTTGCAATATTTATTAAAATAACACTTTTACGGTCGATTGAAGTTGCAAAAATCTTTTCATCTTTGAAAGTGATTTTTTCCAAGATTTAAGCGCTTCCGCCTGATAAAAACTAGTTTTTCGCATTCTACGCATCTAAATACGTCGTATACAATATAAAAAAGGGCATGTTAAATTTTAGCGGATTTTGATAAAAACGATGGATTAACCCCTTTGAATTTTTTTTAGCCCAAATAGTCATTTTTGGAAAAACATTGCTTTTTCGAGTGATTCTAATGTATTTTGACGAGAAAATTCGACTGACGCAGTTTATTTTGCAATATTTATTAAAATAACACTTTTACGGTCGATTGAAGTTGCAAAAATCTTTTCATCTTTGAAAGTGATTTTTTCCAAGATTTAAGCGCTTCCGCCAGATAAAAACTAGTTTTTCGCACTCTACGCATCTAAATACGTCGTATACAATCTAAAAAAGGGCATGTTAAATTTTAGCGGATTTTGATAAAAACGATGGATTAACCCCTTTGAATTTTTTTTACCCCAAAAAGTCATTTTTGGAAAAACATTGCTTTTTCGAGTGATTCTAATGTATTTTGACGAGAAAATTCGAATGACGCAGTTTATTTTGCAATATTTATTAAAATAACACTTTTACGGTCGATTGAAGTTGCAAAAATCTTTTCATCTTTGAAAGTGATTTTTTCCAAGATTTAAGCGCTTCCGCCAGATAAAAACTAGTTTTTCGCACTCTACGCATCTAAATACGTCGTATACAATGTAAAAAAGGGCATGTTAAATTTTAGCGGATTTTGATAAAAACGATGGATTAACCCCTTTGAATTTTTTTTACCCCAAAAAGTCATTTTTGGAAAAACATTGCTTTTTCGAGTGATTCTAATGTATTTTGACGAGAAAATTCGACTGACGCAGTTTATTTTGCAATATTTATTAAAATAACACTTTTACGGTCGATTGAAGTTGCAAAAATCTTTTCATCTTTGAAAGTGATTTTTTCCAAGATTTAAGCGCTTCCGCCAGATAAAAACTAGTTTTTCGCACTCTACGCATCTAAATACGTCGTATACAATGTAAAAAAGGGCATGTTAAATTTTAGCGGATTTTGATAAAAACGATGGATTAACCCCTTTGAATTTTTTTTACCCCAAAAAGTCATTTTTGGAAAAACATTAGTTTTTCGAGTGATTCTAATGTATTTTGACGAGAAAATTCGACTGACGCAGTTTATTTTGCAATATTTATTAAAATAACACTTTTACGGTCGATTGAAGTTGCAAAAATCTTTTCATCTTTGAAAGTGATTTTTTCCAAGATTTAAGCGCTTCCGCCAGATAAAAACTAGTTTTTCGCACTCTACGCATCTAAATACGTCGTATACAATCTAAAAAAGGGCATGTTAAATTTTAGCGGATTTTGATAAAAACGATGGATTAACCCCTTTGAATTTTTTTTAGCCCAAAAAGTCATTTTTGGAAAAATATTGCTTTTTCGAGTGATTCTAATGTATTTTGACGAGAAAATTCGACTGACGCAGTTTATTTTGCAATATTTATTAAAATAACACTATTACGGTCGATTGAAGTTGCAAAAATCTTTTCATCTTTGAAAGTGATTTTTTCCAAGATTTAAGCGCTTCCGCCAGATAAAAACTAGTTTTTCGCACTCTACGCATCTAAATACGTCGTATACAATCTAAAAAAGGGCATGTTAAATTTTAGCGGATTTTGATAAAAACGATGGATTAACCCCTTTGAATTTTTTTTACCCCAAAAAGTCATTTTTGGAAAAACATTGCTTTTTCGAGTGATTCTAATGTATTTTGACGAGAAAATTTGACTGACGCAGTTTATTTTGCAATATTTATTAAAATAACACTTTTACGGTCGATTGAAGTTGCAAAAATCTTTTCATCTTTGAAAGTGATTTTTTCCAAGATTTAAGCGCTTCCGCCAGATAAAAAATAGTTTTTCGCACTCTACGCATCTAAATACGTCGTATACAATCTAAAAAAGGGCATGTTAAATTTTAGCGGATTTTGATAAAAACGATGGATTAACCCCTTTGAATTTTTTTTACCCCAAAAAGTCATTTTTGGAAAAACATTGCTTTTTCGAGTGATTCTAATGTATTTTGACGAGAAAATTTGACTGACGCAGTTTATTTTGCAATATTTATTAAAATAACACTTTTACGGTCGATTGAAGTTGCAAAAATCTTTTCATCTTTGAAAGTGATTTTTTCCAAGATTTAAGCGCTTCCGCCAGATAAAAATTAGTTTTTCGCACTCTACGCATCTAAATACGTCGTATACAATGTAAAAAAGGGCATGTTAAATTTTAGCGGATTTTGATAAAAACGATGGATTAACCCCTTTGAATTTTTTTTAGCCCAAAAAGTCATTTTTGGAAAAACATTGCTTTTTCGAGTGATTCTAATGTATTTTGACGAGAAAATTCGACTGACGCAGTTTATTTTGCAATATTTATTAAAATAACACTTTTACGGTCGATTGAAGTTGCAAAAATCTTTTCATCTTTGAAAGTGATTTTTTCCAAGATTTAAGCGCTTCCGCCAGATAAAAACTAGTTTTTCGAACTCTACGCATCTAAATACGTCGTATACAATGTAAAAAAGGGCATGTTAAATTTTAGCGGATTTTGATAAAAACGATGGATTAACCCCTTTGAATTTTTTTTAGCCCAAAAAGTCATTTTTGGAAAAACATTGCTTTTTCGAGTGATTCTAATGTATTTTGACGAGAAAATTCGACTGACGCAGTTTATTTTGCAATATTTATTAAAATAACACTTTTACGGTCGATTGAAGTTGCAAAAATCTTTTCATCTTTGAAAGTGATTTTTTCCAAGATTTAAGCGCTTCCGCCAGATAAAAACTAGTTTTTCGCACTCTACGCATCTAAATACGTCGTATACAATGTAAAAAAGGGCATGTTAAATTTTAGCGGATTTTGATAAAAACGATGGATTAACCCCTTTGAATTTTTTTTAGCCCAAAAAGTCATTTTTGGAAAAACATTGCTTTTTCGAGTGATTCTAATGTATTTTGACGAGAAAATTCGACTGACGCAGTTTATTTTGCAATATTTATTAAAATAACACTTTTACGGTCGATTGAAGTTGCAAAAATCTTTTCATCTTTGAAAGTGATTTTTTCCAAGATTTAAGCGCTTCCGCCAGATAAAAACTAGTTTTTCGAACTCTACGCATCTAAATACGTCGTATACAATGTAAAAAAGGGCATGTAAAATTTTAGCGGATTTTGATAAAAACGATGGATTAACCCCTTTGAATTTTTTTTAGCCCAAAAAGTCATTTTTGGAAAAACATTGCTTTTTCGAGTGATTCTAATGTATTTTGACGAGAAAATTCGACTGACGCAGTTTATTTTGCAATATTTATTAAAATAACACTTTTACGGTCGATTGAAGTTGCAAAAATCTTTTCATCTTTGAAAGTGATTTTTTCCAAGATTTAAGCGCTTCCGCCAGATAAAAACTAGTTTTTCGCACTCTACGCATCTAAATACGTCGTATACAATGTAAAAAAGGGCATGTTAAATTTTAGCGGATTTTGATAAAAACGATGGATTAACCCCTTTGAATTTTTTTTAGCCCAAAAAGTCATTTTTGGAAAAACATTGCTTTTTCGAGTGATTCTAATGTATTTTGACGAGAAAATTCGACTGACGCAGTTTATTTTGCAATATTTATTAAAATAACACTTTTACGGTCGATTGAAGTTGCAAAAATCTTTTCATCTTTGAAAGTGATTTTTTCCAAGATTTAAGCGCTTCCGCCAGATAAAAACTAGTTTTTCGCACTCTACGCATCTAAATACGTCGTATACAATGTAAAAAAGGGCATGTTAAATTTTAGCGGATTTTGATAAAAACGATGGATTAACCCCTTTGAATTTTTTTTAGCCCAAAAAGTCATTTTTGGAAAAACATTGCTTTTTCGAGTGATTCTAATGTATTTTGACGAGAAAATTCGACTGACGCAGTTTATTTTGCAATATTTATTAAAATAACACTTTTACGGTCGATTGAAGTTGCAAAAATCTTTTCATCTTTGAAAGTGATTTTTTCCAAGATTTAAGCGCTTCCGCCAGATAAAAACTAGTTTTTCGAACTCTACGCATCTAAATACGTCGTATACAATGTAAAAAAGGGCATGTTAAATTTTAGCGGATTTTGATAAAAACGATGGATTAACCCCTTTGAATTTTTTTTAGCCCAAAAAGTCATTTTTGGAAAAACATTGCTTTTTCGAGTGATTCTAATGTATTTTGACGAGAAAATTCGACTGACGCAGTTTATTTTGCAATATTTATTAAAATAACACTTTTACGGTCGATTGAAGTTGCAAAAATCTTTTCATCTTTGAAAGTGATTTTTTCCAAGATTTAAGCGCTTCCGCCAGATAAAAACTAGTTTTTCGCACTCTACGCATCTAAATACGTCGTATACAATGTAAAAAAGGGCATGTTAAATTTTAGCGGATTTTGATAAAAACGATGGATTAACCCCTTTGAATTTTTTTTAGCCCAAAAAGTCATTTTTGGAAAAACATTGCTTTTTCGAGTGATTCTAATGTATTTTGACGAGAAAATTCGACTGACGCAGTTTATTTTGCAATATTTATTAAAATAACACTTTTACGGTCGATTGAAGTTGCAAAAATCTTTTCATCTTTGAAAGTGATTTTTTCCAAGATTTAAGCGCTTCCGCCAGATAAAAACTAGTTTTTCGAACTCTACGCATCTAAATACGTCGTATACAATGTAAAAAAGGGCATGTTAAATTTTAGCGGATTTTGATAAAAACGATGGATTAACCCCTTTGAATTTTTTTTAGCCCAAAAAGTCATTTTTGGAAAAACATTGCTTTTTCGAGTGATTCTAATGTATTTTGACGAGAAAATTCGACTGACGCAGTTTATTTTGCAATATTTATTAAAATAACACTTTTACGGTCGATTGAAGTTGCAAAAATCTTTTCATCTTTGAAAGTGATTTTTTCCAAGATTTAAGCGCTTCCGCCAGATAAAAACTAGTTTTTCGCACTCTACGCATCTAAATACGTCGTATACAATGTAAAAAAGGGCATGTTAAATTTTAGCGGATTTTGATAAAAACGATGGATTAACCCCTTTGAATTTTTTTTAGCCCAAATAGTCATTTTTGGAAAAACATTGCTTTTTCGAGTGATTCTAATGTATTTTGACGAGAAAATTAGACTGACACAGTTTATTTTGCAATATTTATTAAAATAACACTTTTACGGTCGATTGAAGTTGCAAAAATCTTTTCATCTTTGAAAGTGATTTTTTCCAAGATTTAAGCGCTTCCGCCAGATAAAAACTAGTTCTTCGCACTCTACGCATCTAAATACGTCGTATACAATGTAAAAAAGGGCATGTTAAATTTTAGCGGATTTTGATAAAAACGATGGATTAACCCCTTTGAATTTTTTTTACCCCAAAAAGTCATTTTTGGAAAAACATTGCTTTTTCGAGTGATTCTAATGTATTTTGACGAGAAAATTCGACTGACGCAGTTTATTATGCAATATTTATTAAAATAACACTTTTACGGTCGATTGAAGTTGCAAAAATCTTTTCATCTTTGAAAGTGATTTTTTCCAAGATTTAAGCGCTTCCGCCAGATAAAAACTAGTTTTTCGCACTCTACGCATCTAAATACGTCGTATACAATGTAAAAAAGGGCATGTTAAATTTTAGCGGATTTTGATAAAAACGATGGATTAACCCCTTTGAATTTTTTTTACCCCAAAAAGTCATTTTTGGAAAAACCTTGCTTTTTCGAGTGATTCTAATGTATTTTGACGAGAAAATTCGACTGACGCAGTTTATTTTGCAATATTTATTAAAATAACACTTTTACGGTCGATTGAAGTTGCAAAAATCTTTTCATCTTTGAAAGTGATTTTTTCCAAGATTTAAGCGCTTCCGCCAGATAAAAACTAGTTTTTCGCACTCTACGCATCTAAATACGTCGTATACAATCTAAAAAAGGGCATGTTAAATTTTAGCGGATTTTGATAAAAACGATGGATTAACCCCTTTGAATTTTTTTTAGCCCAAAAAGTCATTTTTGGAAAAAATTTTTTCTTTTTCGAGTGATTCTAATGTATTTTGACGAGAAAATTCGACTGACGCAGTTTATTTGGCAATATTTATTAAAATAACACTTTTACGGTCGATTGAAGTTGCAAAAATCTTTTCATCTTTGAAAGTGATTTTTTCCAAGATTTAAGCGCTTCCGCCAGATAAAAACTAGTTTTTCGCACTCTACGCATCTAAATACATCGTATACAATCTAAAAAAGGGCATGTTAAATTTTAGCGGATTTTGATAAAAACGATGGATTAACCCCTTTGAATTTTTTTTGCCCAAAAAGTCATTTTTGGAAAAACATTGCTTTTTCGAGTGATTCTAATGTATTTTGACGAGAAAATTCGAATGACGCAGTTTATTTTGCAATATTTATTAAAATAACACTTTTACGGTCGATTGAAGTTGCAAAAATCTTTTCATCTTTGAAAGTGATTTTTTCCAAGATTTAAGCGCTTCCGCCAGATAAAAATTAGTTTTTCGCACTCTACGCATCTAAATACGTCGTATACAATCTAAAAAAGGGCATGTTAAATTTTAGCGGATTTTGATAAAAACGATGGATTAACCCCTTTGAATTTTTTTTAGCCCAAAAAGTCATTTTTGGAAAAACATTGCTTTTTCGAGTGATTCTAATGTATTTTGACGAGAAAATTCGACTGACGCAGTTTATTTTGCAATATTTATTAAAATAACACTTTTACGGTCGATTGAAGTTGCAAAAATCTTTTCATCTTTGAAAGTGATTTTTTCCAAGATTTAAGCGCTTCCGCCTGATAAAAACTAGTTTTTCGCATTCTACGCATCTAAATACGTCGTATACAATATAAAAAAGGGCATGTTAAATTTTAGCGGATTTTGATAAAAACGATGGATTAACCCCTTTGAATTTTTTTTACCCCAAAAAGTCATTTTTGGAAAAACATTAGTTTTTCGAGTGATTCTAATGTATTTTGACGAGAAAATTCGACTGACGCAGTTTATTTTGCAATATTTATTAAAATAACACTTTTACGGTCGATTGAAGTTGCAAAAATCTTTTCATCTTTGAAAGTGATTTTTTCCAAGATTTAAGCGCTTCCGCCAGATAAAAACTAGTTTTTCGCACTCTACGCATCTAAATACGTCGTATACAATCTAAAAAAGGGCATGTTAAATTTTAGCGGATTTTGATAAAAACGATGGATTAACCCCTTTGAATTTTTTTTAGCCCAAAAAGTCATTTTTGGAAAAATATTGCTTTTTCGAGTGATTCTAATGTATTTTGACGAGAAAATTCGACTGACGCAGTTTATTTTGCAATATTTATTAAAATAACACTATTACGGTCGATTGAAGTTGCAAAAATCTTTTCATCTTTGAAAGTGATTTTTTCCAAGATTTAAGCGCTTCCGCCAGATAAAAACTAGTTTTTCGCACTCTACGCATCTAAATACGTCGTATACAATCTAAAAAAGGGCATGTTAAATTTTAGCGGATTTTGATAAAAACGATGGATTAACCCCTTTGAATTTTTTTTACCCCAAAAAGTCATTTTTGGAAAAACATTGCTTTTTCGAGTGATTCTAATGTATTTTGACGAGAAAATTTGACTGACGCAGTTTATTTTGCAATATTTATTAAAATAACACTTTTACGGTCGATTGAAGTTGCAAAAATCTTTTCATCTTTGAAAGTGATTTTTTCCAAGATTTAAGCGCTTCCGCCAGATAAAAAATAGTTTTTCGCACTCTACGCATCTAAATACGTCGTATACAATCTAAAAAAGGGCATGTTAAATTTTAGCGGATTTTGATAAAAACGATGGATTAACCCCTTTGAATTTTTTTTACCCCAAAAAGTCATTTTTGGAAAAACATTGCTTTTTCGAGTGATTCTAATGTATTTTGACGAGAAAATTTGACTGACGCAGTTTATTTTGCAATATTTATTAAAATAACACTTTTACGGTCGATTGAAGTTGCAAAAATCTTTTCATCTTTGAAAGTGATTTTTTCCAAGATTTAAGCGCTTCCGCCAGATAAAAATTAGTTTTTCGCACTCTACGCATCTAAATACGTCGTATACAATCTAAAAAAGGGCATGTTAAATTTTAGCGGATTTTGATAAAAACGATGGATTAACCCCTTTGAATTTTTTTTACCCCAAAAAGTCATTTTTGGAAAAACATTGCTTTTTCGAGTGATTCTAATGTATTTTGACGAGAAAATTCGACTGACGCAGTTTATTTTGCAATATTTATTAAAATAACACTTTTACGGTCGATTGAAGTTGCAAAAATCTTTTCATCTTTGAAAGTGATTTTTTCCAAGATTTAAGCGCTTCCGCCAGATAAAAACTAGTTTTTCGCACTCTACGCATCTAAATACGTCGTATACAATCTAAAAAAGGGCATGTTAAATTTTAGCGGATTTTGATAAAAACGATGGATTAACCCCTTTGAATTTTTTTTAGCCCAAAAAGTCATTTTTGGAAAAAATTTTTTCTTTTTCGAGTGATTCTAATGTATTTTGACGAGAAAATTCGACTGACGCAGTTTATTTGGCAATATTTATTAAAATAACACTTTTACGGTCGATTGAAGTTGCAAAAATCTTTTCATCTTTGAAAGTGATTTTTTCCAAGATTTAAGCGCTTCCGCCAGATAAAAACTAGTTTTTCGCACTCTACGCATCTAAATACATCGTATACAATCTAAAAAAGGGCATGTTAAATTTTAGCGGATTTTGATAAAAACGATGGATTAACCCCTTTGAATTTTTTTTGCCCAAAAAGTCATTTTTGGAAAAACATTGCTTTTTCGAGTGATTCTAATGTATTTTGACGAGAAAATTCGAATGACGCAGTTTATTTTGCAATATTTATTAAAATAACACTTTTACGGTCGATTGAAGTTGCAAAAATCTTTTCATCTTTGAAAGTGATTTTTTCCAAGATTTAAGCGCTTCCGCCAGATAAAAATTAGTTTTTCGCACTCTACGCATCTAAATACGTCGTATACAATCTAAAAAAGGGCATGTTAAATTTTAGCGGATTTTGATAAAAACGATGGATTAACCCCTTTGAATTTTTTTTAGCCCAAAAAGTCATTTTTGGAAAAACATTGCTTTTTCGAGTGATTCTAATGTATTTTGACGAGAAAATTCGACTGACGCAGTTTATTTTGCAATATTTATTAAAATAACACTTTTACGGTCGATTGAAGTTGCAAAAATCTTTTCATCTTTGAAAGTGATTTTTTCCAAGATTTAAGCGCTTCCGCCAGATAAAAACTAGTTTTTCGCACTCTACGCATCTAAATACGTCGTATACAATCTAAAAAAGGGCATGTTAAATTTTAGCGGATTTTGATAAAAACGATGGATTAACCCCTTTGAATTTTTTTTACCCCAAAAAGTCATTTTTGGAAAAACATTGCTTTTTCGAGTGATTCTAATGTATTTTGACGAGAAAATTTGACTGACGCAGTTTATTTTGCAATATTTATTAAAATAACACTTTTACGGTCGATTGAAGTTGCAAAAATCTTTTCATCTTTGAAAGTGATTTTTTCCAAGATTTAAGCGCTTCCGCCAGATAAAAAATAGTTTTTCGCACTCTACGCATCTAAATACGTCGTATACAATCTAAAAAAGGGCATGTTAAATTTTAGCGGATTTTGATAAAAACGATGGATTAACCCCTTTGAATTTTTTTTACCCCAAAAAGTCATTTTTGGAAAAACATTGCTTTTTCGAGTGATTCTAATGTATTTTGACGAGAAAATTTGACTGACGCAGTTTATTTTGCAATATTTATTAAAATAACACTTTTACGGTCGATTGAAGTTGCAAAAATCTTTTCATCTTTGAAAGTGATTTTTTCCAAGATTTAAGCGCTTCCGCCAGATAAAAATTAGTTTTTCGCACTCTACGCATCTAAATACGTCGTATACAATCTAAAAAAGGGCATGTTAAATTTTAGCGGATTTTGATAAAAACGATGGATTAACCCCTTTGAATTTTTTTTACCCCAAAAAGTCATTTTTGGAAAAACATTGCTTTTTCGAGTGATTCTAATGTATTTTGACGAGAAAATTCGACTGACGCAGTTTATTTTGCAATATTTATTAAAATAACACTTTTACGGTCGATTGAAGTTGCAAAAATCTTTTCATCTTTGAAAGTGATTTTTTCCAAGATTTAAGCGCTTCCGCCAGATAAAAACTAGTTTTTCGCACTCTACGCATCTAAATACGTCGTATACAATCTAAAAAAGGGCATGTTAAATTTTAGCGGATTTTGATAAAAACGATGGATTAACCCCTTTGAATTTTTTTTAGCCCAAAAAGTCATTTTTGGAAAAAATTTTTTCTTTTTCGAGTGATTCTAATGTATTTTGACGAGAAAATTCGACTGACGCAGTTTATTTGGCAATATTTATTAAAATAACACTTTTACGGTCGATTGAAGTTGCAAAAATCTTTTCATCTTTGAAAGTGATTTTTTCCAAGATTTAAGCGCTTCCGCCAGATAAAAACTAGTTTTTCGCACTCTACGCATCTAAATACATCGTATACAATCTAAAAAAGGGCATGTTAAATTTTAGCGGATTTTGATAAAAACGATGGATTAACCCCTTTGAATTTTTTTTGCCCAAAAAGTCATTTTTGGAAAAACATTGCTTTTTCGAGTGATTCTAATGTATTTTGACGAGAAAATTCGAATGACGCAGTTTATTTTGCAATATTTATTAAAATAACACTTTTACGGTCGATTGAAGTTGCAAAAATCTTTTCATCTTTGAAAGTGATTTTTTCCAAGATTTAAGCGCTTCCGCCAGATAAAAATTAGTTTTTCGCACTCTACGCATCTAAATACGTCGTATACAATCTAAAAAAGGGCATGTTAAATTTTAGCGGATTTTGATAAAAACGATGGATTAACCCCTTTGAATTTTTTTTAGCCCAAAAAGTCATTTTTGGAAAAACATTGCTTTTTCGAGTGATTCTAATGTATTTTGACGAGAAAATTCGACTGACGCAGTTTATTTTGCAATATTTATTAAAATAACACTTTTACGGTCGATTGAAGTTGCAAAAATCTTTTCATCTTTGAAAGTGATTTTTTCCAAGATTTAAGCGCTTCCGCCTGATAAAAACTAGTTTTTCGCATTCTACGCATCTAAATACGTCGTATACAATATAAAAAAGGGCATGTTAAATTTTAGCGGATTTTGATAAAAACGATGGATTAACCCCTTTGAATTTTTTTTAGCCCAAATAGTCATTTTTGGAAAAACATTGCTTTTTCGAGTGATTCTAATGTATTTTGACGAGAAAATTCGACTGACGCAGTTTATTTTGCAATATTTATTAAAATAACACTTTTACGGTCGATTGAAGTTGCAAAAATCTTTTCATCTTTGAAAGTGATTTTTTCCAAGATTTAAGCGCTTCCGCCAGATAAAAACTAGTTTTTCGCACTCTACGCATCTAAATACGTCGTATACAATCTAAAAAAGGGCATGTTAAATTTTAGCGGATTTTGATAAAAACGATGGATTAACCCCTTTGAATTTTTTTTACCCCAAAAAGTCATTTTTGGAAAAACATTGCTTTTTCGAGTGATTCTAATGTATTTTGACGAGAAAATTCGAATGACGCAGTTTATTTTGCAATATTTATTAAAATAACACTTTTACGGTCGATTGAAGTTGCAAAAATCTTTTCATCTTTGAAAGTGATTTTTTCCAAGATTTAAGCGCTTCCGCCAGATAAAAACTAGTTTTTCGCACTCTACGCATCTAAATACGTCGTATACAATGTAAAAAAGGGCATGTTAAATTTTAGCGGATTTTGATAAAAACGATGGATTAACCCCTTTGAATTTTTTTTACCCCAAAAAGTCATTTTTGGAAAAACATTGCTTTTTCGAGTGATTCTAATGTATTTTGACGAGAAAAT
This sequence comes from Rhagonycha lutea, assembly GCA_958510855.1. Classification (NCBI taxonomy): domain Eukaryota; kingdom Metazoa; phylum Arthropoda; class Insecta; order Coleoptera; family Cantharidae; genus Rhagonycha; species Rhagonycha lutea. The sequence continues at coordinate 99,473,791 of OY294036.1, forward strand.
TCGACTGACGCAGTTTATTTTGCAATATTTATTAAAATAACACTTTTACGGTCGATTGAAGTTGCAAAAATCTTTTCATCTTTGAAAGTGATTTTTTCCAAGATTTAAGCGCTTCCGCCAGATAAAAACTAGTTTTTCGCACTCTACGCATCTAAATACGTCGTATACAATGTAAAAAAGGGCATGTTAAATTTTAGCGGATTTTGATAAAAACGATGGATTAACCCCTTTGAATTTTTTTTACCCCAAAAAGTCATTTTTGGAAAAACATTAGTTTTTCGAGTGATTCTAATGTATTTTGACGAGAAAATTCGACTGACGCAGTTTATTTTGCAATATTTATTAAAATAACACTTTTACGGTCGATTGAAGTTGCAAAAATCTTTTCATCTTTGAAAGTGATTTTTTCCAAGATTTAAGCGCTTCCGCCAGATAAAAACTAGTTTTTCGCACTCTACGCATCTAAATACGTCGTATACAATCTAAAAAAGGGCATGTTAAATTTTAGCGGATTTTGATAAAAACGATGGATTAACCCCTTTGAATTTTTTTTAGCCCAAAAAGTCATTTTTGGAAAAATATTGCTTTTTCGAGTGATTCTAATGTATTTTGACGAGAAAATTCGACTGACGCAGTTTATTTTGCAATATTTATTAAAATAACACTATTACGGTCGATTGAAGTTGCAAAAATCTTTTCATCTTTGAAAGTGATTTTTTCCAAGATTTAAGCGCTTCCGCCAGATAAAAACTAGTTTTTCGCACTCTACGCATCTAAATACGTCGTATACAATCTAAAAAAGGGCATGTTAAATTTTAGCGGATTTTGATAAAAACGATGGATTAACCCCTTTGAATTTTTTTTACCCCAAAAAGTCATTTTTGGAAAAACATTGCTTTTTCGAGTGATTCTAATGTATTTTGACGAGAAAATTTGACTGACGCAGTTTATTTTGCAATATTTATTAAAATAACACTTTTACGGTCGATTGAAGTTGCAAAAATCTTTTCATCTTTGAAAGTGATTTTTTCCAAGATTTAAGCGCTTCCGCCAGATAAAAAATAGTTTTTCGCACTCTACGCATCTAAATACGTCGTATACAATCTAAAAAAGGGCATGTTAAATTTTAGCGGATTTTGATAAAAACGATGGATTAACCCCTTTGAATTTTTTTTACCCCAAAAAGTCATTTTTGGAAAAACATTGCTTTTTCGAGTGATTCTAATGTATTTTGACGAGAAAATTTGACTGACGCAGTTTATTTTGCAATATTTATTAAAATAACACTTTTACGGTCGATTGAAGTTGCAAAAATCTTTTCATCTTTGAAAGTGATTTTTTCCAAGATTTAAGCGCTTCCGCCAGATAAAAACTAGTTTTTCGCACTCTACGCATCTAAATACGTCGTATACAATCTAAAAAAGGGCATGTTAAATTTTAGCGGATTTTGATAAAAACGATGGATTAACCCCTTTGAATTTTTTTTACCCCAAAAAGTCATTTTTGGAAAAACATTGCTTTTTCGAGTGATTCTAATGTATTTTGACGAGAAAATTTGACTGACGCAGTTTATTTTGCAATATTTATTAAAATAACACTTTTACGGTCGATTGAAGTTGCAAAAATTTTTTCATCTTTGAAAGTGATTTTTTCCAAGATTTAAGCGCTTCCGCCAGATAAAAACTAGTTTTTCGCACTCTACGCATCTAAATACGTCGTATACAATCTAAAAAAGGGCATGTTAAATTTTAGCGGATTTTGATAAAAACGATGGATTAACCCCTTTGAATTTTTTTTAGCCCAAAAAGTCATTTTTGGAAAAACATTGCTTTTTCGAGTGATTCTAATGTATTTTGACCAGAAAATTCGACTGACGCAGTTTATTTTGCAATATTTATTAAAATAACACTTTTACGGTCGATTGAAGTTGCAAAAATCTTTTCATCTTTGAAAGTGATTTTTTCCAAGATTTAAGCGCTTCCGCCAGTAAAAACTAGTTTTTCGCACTCTACGCATCTAAATACGTCGTATACAATGTAAAAAAGGGCATGTTAAATTTTAGCGGATTTTGATAAAAACGATGGATTAACCCCTTTGAATTTTTTTTAGCCCAAAAAGTCATTTTTGGAAATACATTGCTTTTTCGAGTGATTCTAATGTATTTTGACGAGAAAATTCGACTGACGCAGTTTATTTTGCAATATTTATTAAAATAACACTTTTACGGTCGATTGAAGTTGCAAAAATCTTTTCATCTTTAAAAGTGATTTTTTCCAAGATTTAAGCGCATCCGCCAGATAAAAACTAGTTTTTCGCATTCTACGCATCTAAATACGTCGTATACAATGTAAAAAAGGGCATGTTAAATTTTAGCGGATTTTGATAAAAACGATGGATTAACCCCTTTGAATTTTTTTTGCCCAAAAAGTCATTTTGAATTTTTTTTAGCCCAAAAAGTCATTTTTGGAAAAACATTGCTTTTTCGAGTGATTCTAATGTATTTTGACGAGAAAATTCGACTGACGCAGTTTATTTTGCAATATTTATTAAAATAACACTTTTACGGTCGATTGAAGTTGCAAAAATCTTTTCATCTTTGAAAGTGATTTTTTCCAAGATTTAAGCGCTTCCGCCAGATAAAAACTAGTTTTTCGCACTCTACGCATCTAAATACGTCGTATACAATCTAAAAAAGGGCATGTTAAATTTTAGCGGATTTTGATAAAAACGATGGATTAACCCCTTTGAATTTTTTTTACCCCAAAAAGTCATTTTTGGAAAAACATTGCTTTTTCGAGTGATTCTAATGTATTTTGACGAGAAAATTCGACTGACGCAGTTTATTTTGCAATATTTATTAAAATAACACTTTTACGGTCGATTGAAGTTGCAAAAATCTTTTCATCTTTGAAAGTGATTTTTTCCAAGATTTAAGCGCTTCCGCCAGATAAAAACTAGTTTTTCGCACTCTACGCATCTAAATACGTCGTATACAATCTAAAAAAGGGCATGTTAAATTTTAGCGGATTTTGATAAAAACGATGGATTAACCCCTTTGAATTTTTTTTGCCCAAAAAGTCATTTTGAATTTTTTTTAGCCCAAAAAGTCATTTTTGGAAAAACATTGCTTTTTCGAGTGATTCTAATGTATTTTGACGAGAAAATTCGACTGACGCAGTTTATTTTGCAATATTTATTAAAATAACACTTTTACGGTCGATTGAAGTTGCAAAAATCTTTTCATCTTTGAAAGTGATTTTTTCCAAGATTTAAGCGCTTCCGCCAGATAAAAACTAGTTTTTCGCACTCTACGCATCTAAATACGTCGTATACAATCTAAAAAAGGGCATGTTAAATTTTAGCGGATTTTGATAAAAACGATGGATTAACCCCTTTGAATTTTTTTTACCCCAAAAAGTCATTTTTGGAAAAACATTGCTTTTTCGAGTGATTCTAATGTATTTTGACGAGAAAATTCGACTGACGCAGTTTATTTTGCAATATTTATTAAAATAACACTTTTACGGTCGATTGAAGTTGCAAAAATCTTTTCATCTTTGAAAGTGATTTTTTCCAAGATTTAAGCGCTTCCGCCAGATAAAAACTAGTTTTTCGCACTCTACGCATCTAAATACGTCGTATACAATCTAAAAAAGGGCATGTTAAATTTTAGCGGATTTTGATAAAAACGATGGATTAACCCCTTTGAATTTTTTTTAGCCCAAAAAGTCATTTTTGGAAAAACATTGCTTTTTCGAGTGATTCTAATGTATTTTGACGAGAAAATTCGACTGACGCAGTTTATTTTGCAATATTTATTAAAATAACACTTTTACGGTCGATTGAAGTTGCAAAAATCTTTTCATCTTTGAAAGTGATTTTTTGCAAGATTTAAGCGCTTCCGCCAGATAAAAACTAGTTTTTCGCACTCTACGCATCTAAATACGTCGTATACAATCTAAAAAAGGGCATGTTAAATTTTAGCGGATTTTGATAAAAACGATGGATTAACCCCTTTGAATTTTTTTTAGCCCAAAAAGTCATTTTTGAAAAAACATTGCTTTTTCGAGTGATTCTAATGTATTTTGACGAGAAAATTCGACTGACGCAGTTTATTTTGCAATATTTATTAAAATAACACTTTTACGGTCGATTGAAGTTGCAAAAATCTTTTCATCTTTGAAAGTGATTTTTTACAAGATTTAAGCGCTTCCGCCAGATAAAAACTAGTTTTTCGCACTCTACGCATCTAAATACGTCGTATACAATCTAAAAAAGGGCATGTTAAATTTTAGCGGATTTTGATAAAAACGATGGATTAACCCCTTTGAATTTTTTTTAGCCCAAAAAGTCATTTTTGGAAAAACATTGCTTTTTCGAGTGATTCTAATGTATTTTGACGAGAAAATTCGACTGACGCAGTTTATTTTGCAATATTTATTAAAATAACACTTTTACGGTCGATTGAAGTTGCAAAAATCTTTTCATCTTTGAAAGTGATTTTTTCCAAGATTTAAGCGCTTCCGCCAGATAAAAACTAGTTTTTCGCACTCTACGCATCTAAATACGTCGTATACAATCTAAAAAAGGGCATGTTAAATTTTAGCGGATTTTGATAAAAACGATGGATTAACCCCTTTGAATTTTTTTTACCCCAAAAAGTCATTTTTGGAAAAACATTGCTTTTTCGAGTGATTCTAATGTATTTTGACGAGAAAATTCGACTGACGCAGTTTATTTTGCAATATTTATTAAAATAACACTTTTACGGTCGATTGAAGTTGCAAAAATCTTTTCATCTTTGAAAGTGATTTTTTCCAAGATTTAAGCGCTTCCGCCAGATAAAAACTAGTTTTTCGCACTCTACGCATCTAAATACGTCGTATACAATCTAAAAAAGGGCATGTTAAATTTTAGCGGATTTTGATAAAAACGATGGATTAACCCCTTTGAATTTTTTTTACCCCAAAAAGTCATTTTTGGAAAAACATTGCTTTTTCGAGTGATTCTAATGTATTTTGACGAGAAAATTCGACTGACGCAGTTTATTTTGCAATATTTATTAAAATAACACTTTTACGGTCGATTGAAGTTGCAAAAATCTTTTCATCTTTGAAAGTGATTTTTTCCAAGATTTAAGCGCTTCCGCCAGATAAAAACTAGTTTTTCGCACTCTACGCATCTAAATACGTCGTATACAATCTAAAAATGGGCATGTTAAATTTTAGCGGATTTTGATAAAAACGATGGATTAACCCCTTTGAATTTTTTTTACCCCAAAAAGTCATTTTTGGAAAAACATTGCTTTTTCGAGTGATTCTAATGTATTTTGACGAGAAAATTCGACTGACGCAGTTTATTTTGCAATATTTATTAAAATAACACTTTTACGGTCGATTGAAGTTGCAAAAATCTTTTCATCTTTGAAAGTGATTTTTTGCAAGATTTAAGCGCTTCCGCCAGATAAAAACTAGTTTTTCGCACTCTACGCATCTAAATACGTCGTATACAATCTAAAAAAGGGCATGTTAAATTTTAGCGGATTTTGATAAAAACGATGGATTAACCCCTTTGAATTTTTTTTAGCCCAAAAAGTCATTTTTGGAAAAACATTGCTTTTTCGAGTGATTCTAATGTATTTTGACGAGAAAATTCGACTGACGCAGTTTATTTTGCAATATTTATTAAAATAACACTTTTACGGTCGATTGAAGTTGCAAAAATCTTTTCATCTTTGAAAGTGATTTTTTCCAAGATTTAAGCGCTTCCGCCAGATAAAAACTAGTTTTTCGCACTCTACGCATCTAAATACGTCGTATACAATCTAAAAAAGGGCATGTTAAATTTTAGCGGATTTTGATAAAAACGATGGATTAACCCCTTTGAATTTTTTTTACCCCAAAAAGTCATTTTTGGAAAAACATTGCTTTTTCGAGTGATTCTAATGTATTTTGACGAGAAAATTCGACTGACGCAGTTTATTTTGCAATATTTATTAAAATAACACTTTTACGGTCGATTGAAGTTGCAAAAATCTTTTCATCTTTGAAAGTGATTTTTTCCAAGATTTAAGCGCTTCCGCCAGATAAAAACTAGTTTTTCGCACTCTACGCATGTAAATACGTCGTATACAATCTAAAAAAGGGCATGTTAAATTTTAGCGGATTTTGATAAAAACGATGGATTAACCCCTTTGAATTTTTTTTACCCCAAAAAGTCATTTTTGGAAAAACATTGCTTTTTCGAGTGATTCTAATGTATTTTGACGAGAAAATTCGACTGACGCAGTTTATTTTGCAATATTTATTAAAATAACACTTTTACGGTCGATTGAAGTTGCAAAAATCTTTTCATCTTTGAAAGTGATTTTTTCCAAGATTTAAGCGCTTCCGCCAGATAAAAACTAGTTTTTCGCACTCTACGCATCTAAATACGTCGTATACAATCTAAAAAAGGGCATGTTAAATTTTAGCGGATTTTGATAAAAACGATGGATTAACCCCTTTGAATTTTTTTTACCCCAAAAAGTCATTTTTGGAAAAACATTGCTTTTTCGAGTGATTCTAATGTATTTTGACGAGAAAATTCGACTGACGCAGTTTATTTTGCAATATTTATTAAAATAACACTTTTACGGTCGATTGAAGTTGCAAAAATCTTTTCATCTTTGAAAGTGATTTTTTCCAAGATTTAAGCGCTTCCGCCAGATAAAAACTAGTTTTTCGCACTCTACGCATCTAAATACGTCGTATACAATGTAAAAAAGGGCATGTTAAATTTTAGCGGATTTTGATAAAAACGATGGATTAACCCCTTTGAATTTTTTTTACCCCAAAAAGTCATTTTTGGAAAAACATTGCTTTTTCGAGTGATTCTAATGTATTTTGACGAGAAAATTCGACTGACGCAGTTTATTTTGCAATATTTATTAAAATAACACTTTTACGGTCGATTGAAGTTGCAAAAATCTTTTCATCTTTGAAAGTGATTTTTTCCAAGATTTAAGCGCTTCCGCCAGATAAAAACTAGTTTTTCGCACTCTACGCATCTAAATACGTCGTATACAATCTAAAAAAGGGCATGTTAAATTTTAGCGGATTTTGATAAAAACGATGGATTAACCCCTTTGAATTTTTTTTAGCCCAAAAAGTGATTTTTGGAAAAACATTGCTTTTTCGAGTGATTCTAATGTATTTTGACGAGAAAATTCGACTGACGCAGTTTATTTTGCAATATTTATTAAAATAACACTTTTACGGTCGATTGAAGTTGCAAAAATCTTTTCATCTTTGAAAGTGATTTTTTGCAAGATTTAAGCGCTTCCGCCAGATAAAAACTAGTTTTTCGCACTCTACGCATCTAAATACGTCGTATACAATCTAAAAAAGGGCATGTTAAATTTTAGCGGATTTTGATAAAAACGATGGATTAACCCCTTTGAATTTTTTTTAGCCCAAAAAGTCATTTTTGGAAAAACATTGCTTTTTCGAGTGATTCTAATGTATTTTGACGAGAAAATTCGACTGACGCAGTTTATTTTGCAATATTTATTAAAATAACACTTTTACGGTCGATTGAAGTTGCAAAAATCTTTTCATCTTTGAAAGTGATTTTTTACAAGATTTAAGCGCTTCCGCCAGATAAAAACTAGTTTTTCGCACTCTACGCATCTAAATACGTCGTATACAATGTAAAAAAGGGCATGTTAAATTTTAGCGGATTTTGATAAAAACGATGGATTAACCCCTTTGAATTTTTTTTACCCCAAAAAGTCATTTATGGAAAAACATTGCTTTTTCGAGTGATTCTAATGTATTTTGACGAGAAAATTCGACTGACGCAGTTTATTTTGCAATATTTATTAAAATAACACTTTTACGGCGATTGAAGTTGCAAAAATCTTTTCATCTTTGAAAGTGATTTTTTCCAAGATTTAAGCGCTTCCGCCAGATAAAAACTAGTTTTTCGCACTCTACGCATCTAAATACGTCGTATACAATCTAAAAAAGGGCATGTTAAATTTTAGCGGATTTTGATAAAAACGATGGATTAACCCCTTTGAATTTTTTTTAGCCCAAAAAGTGATTCTTGGAAAAACATTGCTTTTTCGAGTGATTCTAATGTATTTTGACGAGAAAATTCGACTGACGCAGTTTATTTTGCAATATTTATTAAAATAACACTTTTACGGTCGATTGAAGTTGCAAAAATCTTTTCATCTTTGAAAGTGATTTTTTGCAAGATTTAAGCGCTTCCGCCAGATAAAAACTAGTTTTTCGCACTCTACGCATCTAAATACGTCGTATACAATCTAAAAAAGGGCATGTTAAATTTTAGCGGATTTTGATAAAAACGATGGATTAACCCCTTTGAATTTTTTTTAGCCCAAAAAGTCATTTTTGGAAAAACATTGCTTTTTCGAGTGATTCTAATGTATTTTGACGAGAAAATTCGACTGACGCAGTTTATTTTGCAATATTTATTTAAATAACACTTTTACGGTCGATTGAAGTTGCAAAAATCTTTTCATCTTTGAAAGTGATTTTTTACAAGATTTAAGCGCTTCCGCCAGATTAAAACTAGTTTTTCGCACTCTACGCATCTAAATACGTCGTATACAATCTAAAAAAGGGCATGTTAAATTTTAGCGGATTTTGATAAAAACGATGGATTAACCCCTTTGAATTTTTTTTAGCCCAAAAAGTCATTTTTGGAAAAACATTGCTTTTTCGAGTGATTCTAATGTATTTTGACGAGAAAATTCGACTGACGCAGTTTATTTTGCAATATTTATTAAAATAACACTTTTACGGTCGATTGAAGTTGCAAAAATCTTTTCATCTTTGAAAGTGATTTTTTCCAAGATTTAAGCGCTTCCGCCAGATAAAAACTAGTTTTTCGCACTCTACGCATCTAAATACGTCGTATACAATCTAAAAAAGGGCATGTTAAATTTTAGCGGATTTTGATAAAAACGATGGATTAACCCCTTTGAATTTTTTTTACCCCAAAAAGTCATTTTTGGAAAAACATTGCTTTTTCGAGTGATTCTAATGTATTTTGACGAGAAAATTCGACTGACGCAGTTTATTTTGCAATATTTATTAAAATAACACTTTTACGGTCGATTGAAGTTGCAAAAATCTTTTCATCTTTGAAAGTGATTTTTTCCAAGATTTAAGCGCTTCCGCCAGATAAAAACTAGTTTTTCGCACTCTACGCATCTAAATACGTCGTATACAATGTAAAAAAGGGCATGTTAAATTTTAGCGGATTTTGATAAAAACGATGGATTAACCCCTTTGAATTTTTTTTAGCCCAAAAAGTCATTTTTGGAAAAACATTGCTTTTTCGAGTGATTCTAATGTATTTTGACGAGAAAATTCGACTGACGCAGTTTATTTTGCAATATTTATTAAAATAACACTTTTACGGTCGATTGAAGTTGCAAAAATCTTTTCATCTTTGAAAGTGATTTTTTCCAAGATTTAAGCGCTTCCGCCAGATAAAAACTAGTTTTTCGAACTCTACGCATCTAAATACGTCGTATACAATGTAAAAAAGGGCATGTTAAATTTTAGCGGATTTTGATAAAAACGATGGATTAACCCCTTTGAATTTTTTTTAGCCCAAAAAGTCATTTTTGGAAAAACATTGCTTTTTCGAGTGATTCTAATGTATTTTGACGAGAAAATTCGACTGACGCAGTTTATTTTGCAATATTTATTAAAATAACACTTTTACGGTCGATTGAAGTTGCAAAAATCTTTTCATCTTTGAAAGTGATTTTTTACAAGATTTAAGCGCTTCCGCCAGATAAAAACTAGTTTTTCGCACTCTACGCATCTAAATACGTCGTATACAATCTAAAAAAGGGCATGTTAAATTTTAGCGGATTTTGATAAAAACGATGGATTAACCCCTTTGAATTTTTTTTAGCCCAAAAAGTCATTTTTGGAAAAACATTGCTTTTTCGAGTGATTCTAATGTATTTTGACGAGAAAATTCGACTGACGCAGTTTATTTTGCAATATTTATTAAAATAACACTTTTACGGTCGATTGAAGTTGCAAAAATCTTTTCATCTTTGAAAGTGATTTTTTCCAAGATTTAAGCGCTTCCGCCAGATAAAAAATAGTTTTTCGCACTCTACGCATCTAAATACGTCGTATACAATCTAAAAAAGGGCATGTTAAATTTTAGCGGATTTTGATAAAAACGATGGATTAACCCCTTTGAATTTTTTTTACCCCAAAAAGTCATTTTTGGAAAAACATTGCTTTTTCGAGTGATTCTAATGTATTTTGACGAGAAAATTTGACTGACGCAGTTTATTTTGCAATATTTATTAAAATAACACTTTTACGGTCGATTGAAGTTGCAAAAATCTTTTCATCTTTGAAAGTGATTTTTTCCAAGATTTAAGCGCTTCCGCCAGATAAAAATTAGTTTTTCGCACTCTACGCATCTAAATACGTCGTATACAATCTAAAAAAGGGCATGTTAAATTTTAGCGGATTTTGATAAAAACGATGGATTAACCCCTTTGAATTTTTTTTACCCCAAAAAGTCATTTTTGGAAAAACATTGCTTTTTCGAGTGATTCTAATGTATTTTGACGAGAAAATTCGACTGACGCAGTTTATTTTGCAATATTTATTAAAATAACACTTTTACGGTCGATTGAAGTTGCAAAAATCTTTTCATCTTTGAAAGTGATTTTTTCCAAGATTTAAGCGCTTCCGCCAGATAAAAACTAGTTTTTCGCACTCTACGCATCTAAATACGTCGTATACAATCTAAAAAAGGGCATGTTAAATTTTAGCGGATTTTGATAAAAACGATGGATTAACCCCTTTGAATTTTTTTTAGCCCAAAAAGTCATTTTTGGAAAAAATTTTTTCTTTTTCGAGTGATTCTAATGTATTTTGACGAGAAAATTCGACTGACGCAGTTTATTTGGCAATATTTATTAAAATAACACTTTTACGGTCGATTGAAGTTGCAAAAATCTTTTCATCTTTGAAAGTGATTTTTTCCAAGATTTAAGCGCTTCCGCCAGATAAAAACTAGTTTTTCGCACTCTACGCATCTAAATACATCGTATACAATCTAAAAAAGGGCATGTTAAATTTTAGCGGATTTTGATAAAAACGATGGATTAACCCCTTTGAATTTTTTTTGCCCAAAAAGTCATTTTTGGAAAAACATTGCTTTTTCGAGTGATTCTAATGTATTTTGACGAGAAAATTCGAATGACGCAGTTTATTTTGCAATATTTATTAAAATAACACTTTTACGGTCGATTGAAGTTGCAAAAATCTTTTCATCTTTGAAAGTGATTTTTTCCAAGATTTAAGCGCTTCCGCCAGATAAAAATTAGTTTTTCGCACTCTACGCATCTAAATACGTCGTATACAATCTAAAAAAGGGCATGTTAAATTTTAGCGGATTTTGATAAAAACGATGGATTAACCCCTTTGAATTTTTTTTAGCCCAAAAAGTCATTTTTGGAAAAACATTGCTTTTTCGAGTGATTCTAATGTATTTTGACGAGAAAATTCGACTGACGCAGTTTATTTTGCAATATTTATTAAAATAACACTTTTACGGTCGATTGAAGTTGCAAAAATCTTTTCATCTTTGAAAGTGATTTTTTCCAAGATTTAAGCGCTTCCGCCTGATAAAAACTAGTTTTTCGCATTCTACGCATCTAAATACGTCGTATACAATATAAAAAAGGGCATGTTAAATTTTAGCGGATTTTGATAAAAACGATGGATTAACCCCTTTGAATTTTTTTTAGCCCAAATAGTCATTTTTGGAAAAACATTGCTTTTTCGAGTGATTCTAATGTATTTTGACGAGAAAATTCGACTGACGCAGTTTATTTTGCAATATTTATTAAAATAACACTTTTACGGTCGATTGAAGTTGCAAAAATCTTTTCATCTTTGAAAGTGATTTTTTCCAAGATTTAAGCGCTTCCGCCAGATAAAAACTAGTTTTTCGCACTCTACGCATCTAAATACGTCGTATACAATCTAAAAAAGGGCATGTTAAATTTTAGCGGATTTTGATAAAAACGATGGATTAACCCCTTTGAATTTTTTTTACCCCAAAAAGTCATTTTTGGAAAAACATTGCTTTTTCGAGTGATTCTAATGTATTTTGACGAGAAAATTCGAATGACGCAGTTTATTTTGCAATATTTATTAAAATAACACTTTTACGGTCGATTGAAGTTGCAAAAATCTTTTCATCTTTGAAAGTGATTTTTTCCAAGATTTAAGCGCTTCCGCCAGATAAAAACTAGTTTTTCGCACTCTACGCATCTAAATACGTCGTATACAATGTAAAAAAGGGCATGTTAAATTTTAGCGGATTTTGATAAAAACGATGGATTAACCCCTTTGAATTTTTTTTACCCCAAAAAGTCATTTTTGGAAAAACATTGCTTTTTCGAGTGATTCTAATGTATTTTGACGAGAAAATTCGACTGACGCAGTTTATTTTGCAATATTTATTAAAATAACACTTTTACGGTCGATTGAAGTTGCAAAAATCTTTTCATCTTTGAAAGTGATTTTTTCCAAGATTTAAGCGCTTCCGCCAGATAAAAACTAGTTTTTCGCACTCTACGCATCTAAATACGTCGTATACAATGTAAAAAAGGGCATGTTAAATTTTAGCGGATTTTGATAAAAACGATGGATTAACCCCTTTGAATTTTTTTTACCCCAAAAAGTCATTTTTGGAAAAACATTAGTTTTTCGAGTGATTCTAATGTATTTTGACGAGAAAATTCGACTGACGCAGTTTATTTTGCAATATTTATTAAAATAACACTTTTACGGTCGATTGAAGTTGCAAAAATCTTTTCATCTTTGAAAGTGATTTTTTCCAAGATTTAAGCGCTTCCGCCAGATAAAAACTAGTTTTTCGCACTCTACGCATCTAAATACGTCGTATACAATCTAAAAAAGGGCATGTTAAATTTTAGCGGATTTTGATAAAAACGATGGATTAACCCCTTTGAATTTTTTTTAGCCCAAAAAGTCATTTTTGGAAAAATATTGCTTTTTCGAGTGATTCTAATGTATTTTGACGAGAAAATTCGACTGACGCAGTTTATTTTGCAATATTTATTAAAATAACACTATTACGGTCGATTGAAGTTGCAAAAATCTTTTCATCTTTGAAAGTGATTTTTTCCAAGATTTAAGCGCTTCCGCCAGATAAAAACTAGTTTTTCGCACTCTACGCATCTAAATACGTCGTATACAATCTAAAAAAGGGCATGTTAAATTTTAGCGGATTTTGATAAAAACGATGGATTAACCCCTTTGAATTTTTTTTACCCCAAAAAGTCATTTTTGGAAAAACATTGCTTTTTCGAGTGATTCTAATGTATTTTGACGAGAAAATTTGACTGACGCAGTTTATTTTGCAATATTTATTAAAATAACACTTTTACGGTCGATTGAAGTTGCAAAAATCTTTTCATCTTTGAAAGTGATTTTTTCCAAGATTTAAGCGCTTCCGCCAGATAAAAAATAGTTTTTCGCACTCTACGCATCTAAATACGTCGTATACAATCTAAAAAAGGGCATGTTAAATTTTAGCGGATTTTGATAAAAACGATGGATTAACCCCTTTGAATTTTTTTTACCCCAAAAAGTCATTTTTGGAAAAACATTGCTTTTTCGAGTGATTCTAATGTATTTTGACGAGAAAATTTGACTGACGCAGTTTATTTTGCAATATTTATTAAAATAACACTTTTACGGTCGATTGAAGTTGCAAAAATCTTTTCATCTTTGAAAGTGATTTTTTCCAAGATTTAAGCGCTTCCGCCAGATAAAAACTAGTTTTTCGCACTCTACGCATCTAAATACGTCGTATACAATCTAAAAAAGGGCATGTTAAATTTTAGCGGAATTTGATAAAAACGATGGATTAACCCCTTTGAATTTTTTTTACCCCAAAAAGTCATTTTTGGAAAAACATTGCTTTTTCGAGTGATTCTAATGTATTTTGACGAGAAAATTTGACTGACGCAGTTTATTTTGCAATATTTATTAAAATAACACTTTTACGGTCGATTGAAGTTGCAAAAATTTTTTCATCTTTGAAAGTGATTTTTTCCAAGATTTAAGCGCTTCCGCCAGATAAAAACTAGTTTTTCGCACTCTACGCATCTAAATACGTCGTATACAATCTAAAAAAGGGCATGTTAAATTTTAGCGGATTTTGATAAAAACGATGGATTAACCCCTTTGAATTTTTTTTAGCCCAAAAAGTCATTTTTGGAAAAACATTGCTTTTTCGAGTGATTCTAATGTATTTTGACCAGAAAATTCGACTGACGCAGTTTATTTTGCAATATTTATTAAAATAACACTTTTACGGTCGATTGAAGTTGCAAAAATCTTTTCATCTTTGAAAGTGATTTTTTCCAAGATTTAAGCGCTTCCGCCAGTAAAAACTAGTTTTTCGCACTCTACGCATCTAAATACGTCGTATACAATGTAAAAAAGGGCATGTTAAATTTTAGCGGATTTTGATAAAAACGATGGATTAACCCCTTTGAATTTTTTTTAGCCCAAAAAGTCATTTTTGGAAATACATTGCTTTTTCGAGTGATTCTAATGTATTTTGACGAGAAAATTCGACTGACGCAGTTTATTTTGCAATATTTATTAAAATAACACTTTTACGGTCGATTGAAGTTGCAAAAATCTTTTCATCTTTAAAAGTGATTTTTTCCAAGATTTAAGCGCATCCGCCAGATAAAAACTAGTTTTTCGCATTCTACGCATCTAAATACGTCGTATACAATGTAAAAAAGGGCATGTTAAATTTTAGCGGATTTTGATAAAAACGATGGATTAACCCCTTTGAATTTTTTTTGCCCAAAAAGTCATTTTGAATTTTTTTTAGCCCAAAAAGTCATTTTTGGAAAAACATTGCTTTTTCGAGTGATTCTAATGTATTTTGACGAGAAAATTCGACTGACGCAGTTTATTTTGCAATATTTATTAAAATAACACTTTTACGGTCGATTGAAGTTGCAAAAATCTTTTCATCTTTGAAAGTGATTTTTTCCAAGATTTAAGCGCTTCCGCCAGATAAAAACTAGTTTTT
Source organism: Rhagonycha lutea (assembly GCA_958510855.1). Classification (NCBI taxonomy): domain Eukaryota; kingdom Metazoa; phylum Arthropoda; class Insecta; order Coleoptera; family Cantharidae; genus Rhagonycha; species Rhagonycha lutea. The sequence goes on from OY294036.1 coordinate 99,488,938, forward strand.
CGCACTCTACGCATCTAAATACGTCGTATACAATCTAAAAAAGGGCATGTTAAATTTTAGCGGATTTTGATAAAAACGATGGATTAACCCCTTTGAATTTTTTTTACCCCAAAAAGTCATTTTTGGAAAAACATTGCTTTTTCGAGTGATTCTAATGTATTTTGACGAGAAAATTCGACTGACGCAGTTTATTTTGCAATATTTATTAAAATAACACTTTTACGGTCGATTGAAGTTGCAAAAATCTTTTCATCTTTGAAAGTGATTTTTTCCAAGATTTAAGCGCTTCCGCCAGATAAAAACTAGTTTTTCGCACTCTACGCATCTAAATACGTCGTATACAATCTAAAAAAGGGCATGTTAAATTTTAGCGGATTTTGATAAAAACGATGGATTAACCCCTTTGAATTTTTTTTGCCCAAAAAGTCATTTTGAATTTTTTTTAGCCCAAAAAGTCATTTTTGGAAAAACATTGCTTTTTCGAGTGATTCTAATGTATTTTGACGAGAAAATTCGACTGACGCAGTTTATTTTGCAATATTTATTAAAATAACACTTTTACGGTCGATTGAAGTTGCAAAAATCTTTTCATCTTTGAAAGTGATTTTTTCCAAGATTTAAGCGCTTCCGCCAGATAAAAACTAGTTTTTCGCACTCTACGCATCTAAATACGTCGTATACAATCTAAAAAAGGGCATGTTAAATTTTAGCGGATTTTGATAAAAACGATGGATTAACCCCTTTGAATTTTTTTTACCCCAAAAAGTCATTTTTGGAAAAAACATTGCTTTTTCGAGTGATTCTAATGTATTTTGACGAGAAAATTCGACTGACGCAGTTTATTTTGCAATATTTATTAAAATAACACTTTTACGGTCGATTGAAGTTGCAAAAATCTTTTCATCTTTGAAAGTGATTTTTTCCAAGATTTAAGCGCTTCCGCCAGATAAAAACTAGTTTTTCGCACTCTACGCATCTAAATACGTCGTATACAATCTAAAAAAGGGCATGTTAAATTTTAGCGGATTTTGATAAAAACGATGGATTAACCCCTTTGAATTTTTTTTAGCCCAAAAAGTCATTTTTGAAAAAACATTGCTTTTTCGAGTGATTCTAATGTATTTTGACGAGAAAATTCGACTGACGCAGTTTATTTTGCAATATTTATTAAAATAACACTTTTACGGTCGATTGAAGTTGCAAAAATCTTTTCATCTTTGAAAGTGATTTTTTACAAGATTTAAGCGCTTCCGCCAGATAAAAACTAGTTTTTCGCACTCTACGCATCTAAATACGTCGTATACAATCTAAAAAAGGGCATGTTAAATTTTAGCGGATTTTGATAAAAACGATGGATTAACCCCTTTGAATTTTTTTTAGCCCAAAAAGTCATTTTTGGAAAAACATTGCTTTTTCGAGTGATTCTAATGTATTTTGACGAGAAAATTCGACTGACGCAGTTTATTTTGCAATATTTATTAAAATAACACTTTTACGGTCGATTGAAGTTGCAAAAATCTTTTCATCTTTGAAAGTGATTTTTTCCAAGATTTAAGCGCTTCCGCCAGATAAAAACTAGTTTTTCGCACTCTACGCATCTAAATACGTCGTATACAATCTAAAAAAGGGCATGTTAAATTTTAGCGGATTTTGATAAAAACGATGGATTAACCCCTTTGAATTTTTTTTACCCCAAAAAGTCATTTTTGGAAAAACATTGCTTTTTCGAGTGATTCTAATGTATTTTGACGAGAAAATTCGACTGACGCAGTTTATTTTGCAATATTTATTAAAATAACACTTTTACGGTCGATTGAAGTTGCAAAAATCTTTTCATCTTTGAAAGTGATTTTTTCCAAGATTTAAGCGCTTCCGCCAGATAAAAACTAGTTTTTCGCACTCTACGCATCTAAATACGTCGTATACAATCTAAAAAAGGGCATGTTAAATTTTAGCGGATTTTGATAAAAACGATGGATTAACCCCTTTGAATTTTTTTTACCCCAAAAAGTCATTTTTGGAAAAACATTGCTTTTTCGAGTGATTCTAATGTATTTTGACGAGAAAATTCGACTGACGCAGTTTATTTTGCAATATTTATTAAAATAACACTTTTACGGTCGATTGAAGTTGCAAAAATCTTTTCATCTTTGAAAGTGATTTTTTCCAAGATTTAAGCGCTTCCGCCAGATAAAAACTAGTTTTTCGCACTCTACGCATCTAAATACGTCGTATACAATCTAAAAATGGGCATGTTAAATTTTAGCGGATTTTGATAAAAACGATGGATTAACCCCTTTGAATTTTTTTTACCCCAAAAAGTCATTTTTGGAAAAACATTGCTTTTTCGAGTGATTCTAATGTATTTTGACGAGAAAATTCGACTGACGCAGTTTATTTTGCAATATTTATTAAAATAACACTTTTACGGTCGATTGAAGTTGCAAAAATCTTTTCATCTTTGAAAGTGATTTTTTGCAAGATTTAAGCGCTTCCGCCAGATAAAAACTAGTTTTTCGCACTCTACGCATCTAAATACGTCGTATACAATCTAAAAAAGGGCATGTTAAATTTTAGCGGATTTTGATAAAAACGATGGATTAACCCCTTTGAATTTTTTTTAGCCCAAAAAGTCATTTTTGGAAAAACATTGCTTTTTCGAGTGATTCTAATGTATTTTGACGAGAAAATTCGACTGACGCAGTTTATTTTGCAATATTTATTAAAATAACACTTTTACGGTCGATTGAAGTTGCAAAAATCTTTTCATCTTTGAAAGTGATTTTTTCCAAGATTTAAGCGCTTCCGCCAGATAAAAACTAGTTTTTCGCACTCTACGCATCTAAATACGTCGTATACAATCTAAAAAAGGGCATGTTAAATTTTAGCGGATTTTGATAAAAACGATGGATTAACCCCTTTGAATTTTTTTTAGCCCAAAAAGTCATTTTTGGAAAAACATTGCTTTTTCGAGTGATTCTAATGTATTTTGACCAGAAAATTCGACTGACGCAGTTTATTTTGCAATATTTATTAAAATAACACTTTTACGGTCGATTGAAGTTGCAAAAATCTTTTCATCTTTGAAAGTGATTTTTTCCAAGATTTAAGCGCTTCCGCCAGTAAAAACTAGTTTTTCGCACTCTACGCATCTAAATACGTCGTATACAATGTAAAAAAGGGCATGTTAAATTTTAGCGGATTTTGATAAAAACGATGGATTAACCCCTTTGAATTTTTTTTAGCCCAAAAAGTCATTTTTGGAAATACATTGCTTTTTCGAGTGATTCTAATGTATTTTGACGAGAAAATTCGACTGACGCAGTTTATTTTGCAATATTTATTAAAATAACACTTTTACGGTCGATTGAAGTTGCAAAAATCTTTTCATCTTTAAAAGTGATTTTTTCCAAGATTTAAGCGCATCCGCCAGATAAAAACTAGTTTTTCGCATTCTACGCATCTAAATACGTCGTATACAATGTAAAAAAGGGCATGTTAAATTTTAGCGGATTTTGATAAAAACGATGGATTAACCCCTTTGAATTTTTTTTGCCCAAAAAGTCATTTTGAATTTTTTTTAGCCCAAAAAGTCATTTTTGGAAAAACATTGCTTTTTCGAGTGATTCTAATGTATTTTGACGAGAAAATTCGACTGACGCAGTTTATTTTGCAATATTTATTAAAATAACACTTTTACGGTCGATTGAAGTTGCAAAAATCTTTTCATCTTTGAAAGTGATTTTTTCCAAGATTTAAGCGCTTCCGCCAGATAAAAACTAGTTTTTCGCACTCTACGCATCTAAATACGTCGTATACAATCTAAAAAAGGGCATGTTAAATTTTAGCGGATTTTGATAAAAACGATGGATTAACCCCTTTGAATTTTTTTTACCCCAAAAAGTCATTTTTGGAAAAACATTGCTTTTTCGAGTGATTCTAATGTATTTTGACGAGAAAATTCGACTGACGCAGTTTATTTTGCAATATTTATTAAAATAACACTTTTACGGTCGATTGAAGTTGCAAAAATCTTTTCATCTTTGAAAGTGATTTTTTCCAAGATTTAAGCGCTTCCGCCAGATAAAAACTAGTTTTTCGCACTCTACGCATCTAAATACGTCGTATACAATCTAAAAAAGGGCATGTTAAATTTTAGCGGATTTTGATAAAAACGATGGATTAACCCCTTTGAATTTTTTTTGCCCAAAAAGTCATTTTGAATTTTTTTTAGCCCAAAAAGTCATTTTTGGAAAAACATTGCTTTTTCGAGTGATTCTAATGTATTTTGACGAGAAAATTCGACTGACGCAGTTTATTTTGCAATATTTATTAAAATAACACTTTTACGGTCGATTGAAGTTGCAAAAATCTTTTCATCTTTGAAAGTGATTTTTTCCAAGATTTAAGCGCTTCCGCCAGATAAAAACTAGTTTTTCGCACTCTACGCATCTAAATACGTCGTATACAATCTAAAAAAGGGCATGTTAAATTTTAGCGGATTTTGATAAAAACGATGGATTAACCCCTTTGAATTTTTTTTACCCCAAAAAGTCATTTTTGGAAAAACATTGCTTTTTCGAGTGATTCTAATGTATTTTGACGAGAAAATTCGACTGACGCAGTTTATTTTGCAATATTTATTAAAATAACACTTTTACGGTCGATTGAAGTTGCAAAAATCTTTTCATCTTTGAAAGTGATTTTTTCCAAGATTTAAGCGCTTCCGCCAGATAAAAACTAGTTTTTCGCACTCTACGCATCTAAATACGTCGTATACAATCTAAAAAAGGGCATGTTAAATTTTAGCGGATTTTGATAAAAACGATGGATTAACCCCTTTGAATTTTTTTTACCCCAAAAAGTCATTTTTGGAAAAACATTGCTTTTTCGAGTGATTCTAATGTATTTTGACGAGAAAATTCGACTGACGCAGTTTATTTTGCAATATTTATTAAAATAACACTTTTACGGTCGATTGAAGTTGCAAAAATCTTTTCATCTTTGAAAGTGATTTTTTCCAAGATTTAAGCGCTTCCGCCAGATAAAAACTAGTTTTTCGCACTCTACGCATCTAAATACGTCGTATACAATCTAAAAATGGGCATGTTAAATTTTAGCGGATTTTGATAAAAACGATGGATTAACCCCTTTGAATTTTTTTTACCCCAAAAAGTCATTTTTGGAAAAACATTGCTTTTTCGAGTGATTCTAATGTATTTTGACGAGAAAATTCGACTGACGCAGTTTATTTTGCAATATTTATTAAAATAACACTTTTACGGTCGATTGAAGTTGCAAAAATCTTTTCATCTTTGAAAGTGATTTTTTGCAAGATTTAAGCGCTTCCGCCAGATAAAAACTAGTTTTTCGCACTCTACGCATCTAAATACGTCGTATACAATCTAAAAAAGGGCATGTTAAATTTTAGCGGATTTTGATAAAAACGATGGATTAACCCCTTTGAATTTTTTTTAGCCCAAAAAGTCATTTTTGGAAAAACATTGCTTTTTCGAGTGATTCTAATGTATTTTGACGAGAAAATTCGACTGACGCAGTTTATTTTGCAATATTTATTAAAATAACACTTTTACGGTCGATTGAAGTTGCAAAAATCTTTTCATCTTTGAAAGTGATTTTTTCCAAGATTTAAGCGCTTCCGCCAGATAAAAACTAGTTTTTCGCACTCTACGCATCTAAATACGTCGTATACAATCTAAAAAAGGGCATGTTAAATTTTAGCGGATTTTGATAAAAACGATGGATTAACCCCTTTGAATTTTTTTTACCCCAAAAAGTCATTTTTGGAAAAACATTGCTTTTTCGAGTGATTCTAATGTATTTTGACGAGAAAATTCGACTGACGCAGTTTATTTTGCAATATTTATTAAAATAACACTTTTACGGTCGATTGAAGTTGCAAAAATCTTTTCATCTTTGAAAGTGATTTTTTCCAAGATTTAAGCGCTTCCGCCAGATAAAAACTAGTTTTTCGCACTCTACGCATGTAAATACGTCGTATACAATCTAAAAAAGGGCATGTTAAATTTTAGCGGATTTTGATAAAAACGATGGATTAACCCCTTTGAATTTTTTTTACCCCAAAAAGTCATTTTTGGAAAAACATTGCTTTTTCGAGTGATTCTAATGTATTTTGACGAGAAAATTCGACTGACGCAGTTTATTTTGCAATATTTATTAAAATAACACTTTTACGGTCGATTGAAGTTGCAAAAATCTTTTCATCTTTGAAAGTGATTTTTTCCAAGATTTAAGCGCTTCCGCCAGATAAAAACTAGTTTTTCGCACTCTACGCATCTAAATACGTCGTATACAATCTAAAAAAGGGCATGTTAAATTTTAGCGGATTTTGATAAAAACGATGGATTAACCCCTTTGAATTTTTTTTACCCCAAAAAGTCATTTTTGGAAAAACATTGCTTTTTCGAGTGATTCTAATGTATTTTGACGAGAAAATTCGACTGACGCAGTTTATTTTGCAATATTTATTAAAATAACACTTTTACGGTCGATTGAAGTTGCAAAAATCTTTTCATCTTTGAAAGTGATTTTTTCCAAGATTTAAGCGCTTCCGCCAGATAAAAACTAGTTTTTCGCACTCTACGCATCTAAATACGTCGTATACAATGTAAAAAAGGGCATGTTAAATTTTAGCGGATTTTGATAAAAACGATGGATTAACCCCTTTGAATTTTTTTTACCCCAAAAAGTCATTTTTGGAAAAACATTGCTTTTTCGAGTGATTCTAATGTATTTTGACGAGAAAATTCGACTGACGCAGTTTATTTTGCAATATTTATTAAAATAACACTTTTACGGTCGATTGAAGTTGCAAAAATCTTTTCATCTTTGAAAGTGATTTTTTCCAAGATTTAAGCGCTTCCGCCAGATAAAAACTAGTTTTTCGCACTCTACGCATCTAAATACGTCGTATACAATCTAAAAAAGGGCATGTTAAATTTTAGCGGATTTTGATAAAAACGATGGATTAACCCCTTTGAATTTTTTTTAGCCCAAAAAGTGATTTTTGGAAAAACATTGCTTTTTCGAGTGATTCTAATGTATTTTGACGAGAAAATTCGACTGACGCAGTTTATTTTGCAATATTTATTAAAATAACACTTTTACGGTCGATTGAAGTTGCAAAAATCTTTTCATCTTTGAAAGTGATTTTTTGCAAGATTTAAGCGCTTCCGCCAGATAAAAACTAGTTTTTCGCACTCTACGCATCTAAATACGTCGTATACAATCTAAAAAAGGGCATGTTAAATTTTAGCGGATTTTGATAAAAACGATGGATTAACCCCTTTGAATTTTTTTTAGCCCAAAAAGTCATTTTTGGAAAAACATTGCTTTTTCGAGTGATTCTAATGTATTTTGACGAGAAAATTCGACTGACGCAGTTTATTTTGCAATATTTATTAAAATAACACTTTTACGGTCGATTGAAGTTGCAAAAATCTTTTCATCTTTGAAAGTGATTTTTTACAAGATTTAAGCGCTTCCGCCAGATAAAAACTAGTTTTTCGCACTCTACGCATCTAAATACGTCGTATACAATGTAAAAAAGGGCATGTTAAATTTTAGCGGATTTTGATAAAAACGATGGATTAACCCCTTTGAATTTTTTTTACCCCAAAAAGTCATTTATGGAAAAACATTGCTTTTTCGAGTGATTCTAATGTATTTTGACGAGAAAATTCGACTGACGCAGTTTATTTTGCAATATTTATTAAAATAACACTTTTACGGCGATTGAAGTTGCAAAAATCTTTTCATCTTTGAAAGTGATTTTTTCCAAGATTTAAGCGCTTCCGCCAGATAAAAACTAGTTTTTCGCACTCTACGCATCTAAATACGTCGTATACAATCTAAAAAAGGGCATGTTAAATTTTAGCGGATTTTGATAAAAACGATGGATTAACCCCTTTGAATTTTTTTTAGCCCAAAAAGTGATTCTTGGAAAAACATTGCTTTTTCGAGTGATTCTAATGTATTTTGACGAGAAAATTCGACTGACGCAGTTTATTTTGCAATATTTATTAAAATAACACTTTTACGGTCGATTGAAGTTGCAAAAATCTTTTCATCTTTGAAAGTGATTTTTTGCAAGATTTAAGCGCTTCCGCCAGATAAAAACTAGTTTTTCGCACTCTACGCATCTAAATACGTCGTATACAATCTAAAAAAGGGCATGTTAAATTTTAGCGGATTTTGATAAAAACGATGGATTAACCCCTTTGAATTTTTTTTAGCCCAAAAAGTCATTTTTGGAAAAACATTGCTTTTTCGAGTGATTCTAATGTATTTTGACGAGAAAATTCGACTGACGCAGTTTATTTTGCAATATTTATTTAAATAACACTTTTACGGTCGATTGAAGTTGCAAAAATCTTTTCATCTTTGAAAGTGATTTTTTACAAGATTTAAGCGCTTCCGCCAGATTAAAACTAGTTTTTCGCACTCTACGCATCTAAATACGTCGTATACAATCTAAAAAAGGGCATGTTAAATTTTAGCGGATTTTGATAAAAACGATGGATTAACCCCTTTGAATTTTTTTTAGCCCAAAAAGTCATTTTTGGAAAAACATTGCTTTTTCGAGTGATTCTAATGTATTTTGACGAGAAAATTCGACTGACGCAGTTTATTTTGCAATATTTATTAAAATAACACTTTTACGGTCGATTGAAGTTGCAAAAATCTTTTCATCTTTGAAAGTGATTTTTTCCAAGATTTAAGCGCTTCCGCCAGATAAAAACTAGTTTTTCGCACTCTACGCATCTAAATACGTCGTATACAATCTAAAAAAGGGCATGTTAAATTTTAGCGGATTTTGATAAAAACGATGGATTAACCCCTTTGAATTTTTTTTACCCCAAAAAGTCATTTTTGGAAAAACATTGCTTTTTCGAGTGATTCTAATGTATTTTGACGAGAAAATTCGACTGACGCAGTTTATTTTGCAATATTTATTAAAATAACACTTTTACGGTCGATTGAAGTTGCAAAAATCTTTTCATCTTTGAAAGTGATTTTTTCCAAGATTTAAGCGCTTCCGCCAGATAAAAACTAGTTTTTCGCACTCTACGCATCTAAATACGTCGTATACAATGTAAAAAAGGGCATGTTAAATTTTAGCGGATTTTGATAAAAACGATGGATTAACCCCTTTGAATTTTTTTTAGCCCAAAAAGTCATTTTTGGAAAAACATTGCTTTTTCGAGTGATTCTAATGTATTTTGACGAGAAAATTCGACTGACGCAGTTTATTTTGCAATATTTATTAAAATAACACTTTTACGGTCGATTGAAGTTGCAAAAATCTTTTCATCTTTGAAAGTGATTTTTTCCAAGATTTAAGCGCTTCCGCCAGATAAAAACTAGTTTTTCGAACTCTACGCATCTAAATACGTCGTATACAATGTAAAAAAGGGCATGTTAAATTTTAGCGGATTTTGATAAAAACGATGGATTAACCCCTTTGAATTTTTTTTAGCCCAAAAAGTCATTTTTGGAAAAACATTGCTTTTTCGAGTGATTCTAATGTATTTTGACGAGAAAATTCGACTGACGCAGTTTATTTTGCAATATTTATTAAAATAACACTTTTACGGTCGATTGAAGTTGCAAAAATCTTTTCATCTTTGAAAGTGATTTTTTACAAGATTTAAGCGCTTCCGCCAGATAAAAACTAGTTTTTCGCACTCTACGCATCTAAATACGTCGTATACAATCTAAAAAAGGGCATGTTAAATTTTAGCGGATTTTGATAAAAACGATGGATTAACCCCTTTGAATTTTTTTTAGCCCAAAAAGTCATTTTTGGAAAAACATTGCTTTTTCGAGTGATTCTAATGTATTTTGACGAGAAAATTCGACTGACGCAGTTTATTTTGCAATATTTATTAAAATAACACTTTTACGGTCGATTGAAGTTGCAAAAATCTTTTCATCTTTGAAAGTGATTTTTTGCAAGATTTAAGCGCTTCCGCCAGATAAAAACTAGTTTTTCGCACTCTACGCATCTAAATACGTCGTATACAATCTAAAAAAGGGCATGTTAAATTTTAGCGGATTTTGATAAAAACGATGGATTAACCCCTTTGAATTTTTTTTAGCCCAAAAAGTCATTTTTGAAAAAACATTGCTTTTTCGAGTGATTCTAATGTATTTTGACGAGAAAATTCGACTGACGCAGTTTATTTTGCAATATTTATTAAAATAACACTTTTACGGTCGATTGAAGTTGCAAAAATCTTTTCATCTTTGAAAGTGATTTTTTACAAGATTTAAGCGCTTCCGCCAGATAAAAACTAGTTTTTCGCACTCTACGCATCTAAATACGTCGTATACAATCTAAAAAAGGGCATGTTAAATTTTAGCGGATTTTGATAAAAACGATGGATTAACCCCTTTGAATTTTTTTTAGCCCAAAAAGTCATTTTTGGAAAAACATTGCTTTTTCGAGTGATTCTAATGTATTTTGACGAGAAAATTCGACTGACGCAGTTTATTTTGCAATATTTATTAAAATAACACTTTTACGGTCGATTGAAGTTGCAAAAATCTTTTCATCTTTGAAAGTGATTTTTTCCAAGATTTAAGCGCTTCCGCCAGATAAAAACTAGTTTTTCGCACTCTACGCATCTAAATACGTCGTATACAATCTAAAAAAGGGCATGTTAAATTTTAGCGGATTTTGATAAAAACGATGGATTAACCCCTTTGAATTTTTTTTACCCCAAAAAGTCATTTTTGGAAAAACATTGCTTTTTCGAGTGATTCTAATGTATTTTGACGAGAAAATTCGACTGACGCAGTTTATTTTGCAATATTTATTAAAATAACACTTTTACGGTCGATTGAAGTTGCAAAAATCTTTTCATCTTTGAAAGTGATTTTTTCCAAGATTTAAGCGCTTCCGCCAGATAAAAACTAGTTTTTCGCACTCTACGCATCTAAATACGTCGTATACAATCTAAAAAAGGGCATGTTAAATTTTAGCGGATTTTGATAAAAACGATGGATTAACCCCTTTGAATTTTTTTTAGCCCAAAAAGTCATTTTTGGAAAAACATTGCTTTTTCGAGTGATTCTAATGTATTTTGACGAGAAAATTCGACTGACGCAGTTTATTTTGCAATATTTATTTAAATAACACTTTTACGGTCGATTGAAGTTGCAAAAATCTTTTCATCTTTGAAAGTGATTTTTTACAAGATTTAAGCGCTTCCGCCAGATTAAAACTAGTTTTTCGCACTCTACGCATCTAAATACGTCGTATACAATCTAAAAAAGGGCATGTTAAATTTTAGCGGATTTTGATAAAAACGATGGATTAACCCCTTTGAATTTTTTTTAGCCCAAAAAGTCATTTTTGGAAAAACATTGCTTTTTCGAGTGATTCTAATGTATTTTGACGAGAAAATTCGACTGACGCAGTTTATTTTGCAATATTTATTAAAATAACACTTTTACGGTCGATTGAAGTTGCAAAAATCTTTTCATCTTTGAAAGTGATTTTTTCCAAGATTTAAGCGCTTCCGCCAGATAAAAACTAGTTTTTCGCACTCTACGCATCTAAATACGTCGTATACAATCTAAAAAAGGGCATGTTAAATTTTAGCGGATTTTGATAAAAACGATGGATTAACCCCTTTGAATTTTTTTTACCCCAAAAAGTCATTTTTGGAAAAACATTGCTTTTTCGAGTGATTCTAATGTATTTTGACGAGAAAATTCGACTGACGCAGTTTATTTTGCAATATTTATTAAAATAACACTTTTACGGTCGATTGAAGTTGCAAAAATCTTTTCATCTTTGAAAGTGATTTTTTCCAAGATTTAAGCGCTTCCGCCAGATAAAAACTAGTTTTTCGCACTCTACGCATCTAAATACGTCGTATACAATGTAAAAAAGGGCATGTTAAATTTTAGCGGATTTTGATAAAAACGATGGATTAACCCCTTTGAATTTTTTTTAGCCCAAAAAGTCATTTTTGGAAAAACATTGCTTTTTCGAGTGATTCTAATGTATTTTGACGAGAAAATTCGACTGACGCAGTTTATTTTGCAATATTTATTAAAATAACACTTTTACGGTCGATTGAAGTTGCAAAAATCTTTTCATCTTTGAAAGTGATTTTTTCCAAGATTTAAGCGCTTCCGCCAGATAAAAACTAGTTTTTCGAACTCTACGCATCTAAATACGTCGTATACAATGTAAAAAAGGGCATGTTAAATTTTAGCGGATTTTGATAAAAACGATGGATTAACCCCTTTGAATTTTTTTTAGCCCAAAAAGTCATTTTTGGAAAAACATTGCTTTTTCGAGTGATTCTAATGTATTTTGACGAGAAAATTCGACTGACGCAGTTTATTTTGCAATATTTATTAAAATAACACTTTTACGGTCGATTGAAGTTGCAAAAATCTTTTCATCTTTGAAAGTGATTTTTTACAAGATTTAAGCGCTTCCGCCAGATAAAAACTAGTTTTTCGCACTCTACGCATCTAAATACGTCGTATACAATCTAAAAAAGGGCATGTTAAATTTTAGCGGATTTTGATAAAAACGATGGATTAACCCCTTTGAATTTTTTTTAGCCCAAAAAGTGATTTTTGGAAAAACATTGCTTTTTCGAGTGATTCTAATGTATTTTGACGAGAAAATTCGAATGACGCAGTTTATTTTGCAATATTTATTAAAATAACACTTTTACGGTCGATTGAAGTTGCAAAAATCTTTTCATCTTTGAAAGTGATTTTTTCCAAGATTTAAGCGCTTCCGCCAGATAAAAACTAGTTTTTCGCACTCTACGCATCTAAATACGTCGTATACAATCTAAAAAAGGGCATGTTAAATTTTAGCGGATTTTGATAAAAACGATGGATTAACCCCTTTGAATTTTTTTTAGCCCAAAAAGTCATTTTTGGAAAAACATTGCTTTTTCGAGTGATTCTAATGTATTTTGACGAGAAAATTCGACTGACGCAGTTTATTTTGCAATATTTATTAAAATAACACTTTTACGGTCGATTGAAGTTGCAAAAATCTTTTCATCTTTGAAAGTGATTTTTTGCAAGATTTAAGCGCTTCCGCCAGATAAAAACTAGTTTTTCGCACTCTACGCATCTAAATACGTCGTATACAATCTAAAAAAGGGCATGTTAAATTTTAGCGGATTTTGATAAAAACGATGGATTAACCCCTTTGAATTTTTTTTAGCCCAAAAAGTCATTTTTGAAAAAACATTGCTTTTTCGAGTGATTCTAATGTATTTTGACGAGAAAATTCGACTGACGCAGTTTATTTTGCAATATTTATTAAAATAACACTTTTACGGTCGATTGAAGTTGCAAAAATCTTTTCATCTTTGAAAGTGATTTTTTACAAGATTTAAGCGCTTCCGCCAGATAAAAACTAGTTTTTCGCACTCTACGCATCTAAATACGTCGTATACAATCTAAAAAAGGGCATGTTAAATTTTAGCGGATTTTGATAAAAACGATGGATTAACCCCTTTGAATTTTTTTTAGCCCAAAAAGTCATTTTTGGAAAAACATTGCTTTTTCGAGTGATTCTAATGTATTTTGACGAGAAAATTCGACTGACGCAGTTTATTTTGCAATATTTATTAAAATAACACTTTTACGGTCGATTGAAGTTGCAAAAATCTTTTCATCTTTGAAAGTGATTTTTTCCAAGATTTAAGCGCTTCCGCCAGATAAAAACTAGTTTTTCGCACTCTACGCATCTAAATACGTCGTATACAATCTAAAAAAGGGCATGTTAAATTTTAGCGGATTTTGATAAAAACGATGGATTAACCCCTTTGAATTTTTTTTACCCCAAAAAGTCATTTTTGGAAAAACATTGCTTTTTCGAGTGATTCTAATGTATTTTGACGAGAAAATTCGACTGACGCAGTTTATTTTGCAATATTTATTAAAATAACACTTTTACGGTCGATTGAAGTTGCAAAAATCTTTTCATCTTTGAAAGTGATTTTTTCCAAGATTTAAGCGCTTCCGCCAGATAAAAACTAGTTTTTCGCACTCTACGCATCTAAATACGTCGTATACAATCTAAAAAAGGGCATGTTAAATTTTAGCGGATTTTGATAAAAACGATGGATTAACCCCTTTGAATTTTTTTTACCCCAAAAAGTCATTTTTGGAAAAACATTGCTTTTTCGAGTGATTCTAATGTATTTTGACGAGAAAATTCGACTGACGCAGTTTATTTTGCAATATTTATTAAAATAACACTTTTACGGTCGATTGAAGTTGCAAAAATCTTTTCATCTTTGAAAGTGATTTTTTGCAAGATTTAAGCGCTTCCGCCAGATAAAAACTAGTTTTTCGCACTCTACGCATCTAAATACGTCGTATACAATCTAAAAAAGGGCATGTTAAATTTTAGCGGATTTTGATAAAAACGATGGATTAACCCCTTTGAATTTTTTTTAGCCCAAAAAGTCATTTTTGGAAAAACATTGCTTTTTCGAGTGATTCTAATGTATTTTGACGAGAAAATTCGACTGACGCAGTTTATTTTGCAATATTTATTAAAATAACACTTTTACGGTCGATTGAAGTTGCAAAAATCTTTTCATCTTTGAAAGTGATTTTTTCCAAGATTTAAGCGCTTCCGCCAGATAAAAACTAGTTTTTCGCACTCTACGCATCTAAATACGTCGTATACAATCTAAAAAAGGGCATGTTAAATTTTAGCGGATTTTGATAAAAACGATGGATTAACCCCTTTGAATTTTTTTTACCCCAAAAAGTCATTTTTGGAAAAACATTGCTTTTTCGAGTGATTCTAATGTATTTTGACGAGAAAATTCGACTGACGCAGTTTATTTTGCAATATTTATTAAAATAACACTTTTACGGTCGATTGAAGTTGCAAAAATCTTTTCATCTTTGAAAGTGATTTTTTCCAAGATTTAAGCGCTTCCGCCAGATAAAAACTAGTTTTTCGCACTCTACGCATCTAAATACGTCGTATACAATCTAAAAAAGGGCATGTTAAATTTTAGCGGATTTTGATAAAAACGATGGATTAACCCCTTTGAATTTTTTTTACCCCAAAAAGTCATTTTTGGAAAAACATTGCTTTTTCGAGTGATTCTAATGTATTTTGACGAGAAAATTCGACTGACGCAGTTTATTTTGCAATATTTATCAAAATAACACTTTTACGGTCGATTGAAGTTGCAAAAATCTTTTCATCTTTGAAAGTGATTTTTTCCAAGATTTAAGCGCTTCCGCCAGATAAAAACTAGTTTTTCGCACTCTACGCATCTAAATACGTCGTATACAATCTAAAAAAGGGCATGTTAAATTTTAGCGGATTTTGATAAAAACGATGGATTAACCCCTTTGAATTTTTTTTACCCCAAAAAGTCATTTTTGGAAAAACATTGCTTTTTCGAGTGATTCTAATGTATTTTGACGAGAAAATTCGACTGACGCAGTTTATTTTGCAATATTTATTAAAATAACACTTTTACGGTCGATTGAAGTTGCAAAAATCTTTTCATCTTTGAAAGTGATTTTTTCCAAGATTTAAGCGCTTCCGCCAGATAAAAACTAGTTTTTCGCACTCTACGCATCTAAATACGTCGTATACAATGTAAAAAAGGGCATGTTAAATTTTAGCGGATTTTGATAAAAACGATGGATTAACCCCTTTGAATTTTTTTTACCCCAAAAAGTCATTTTTGGAAAAACATTGCTTTTTCGAGTGATTCTAATGTATTTTGACGAGAAAATTCGACTGACGCAGTTTATTTTGCAATATTTATTTAAATAACACTTTTACGGTCGATTGAAGTTGCAAAAATCTTTTCATCTTTGAAAGTGATTTTTTACAAGATTTAAGCGCTTCCGCCAGATTAAAACTAGTTTTTCGCACTCTACGCATCTAAATACGTCGTATACAATGTAAAAAAGGGCATGTTAAATTTTAGCGGATTTTGATAAAAACGATGGATTAACCCCTTTGAATTTTTTTTACCCCAAAAAGTCATTTTTGGAAAAACATTGCTTTTTCGAGTGATTCTAATGTATTTTGACGAGAAAATTCGACTGACGCAGTTTATTTTGCAATATTTATTAAAATAACACTTTTACGGTCGATTGAAGTTGCAAAAATCTTTTCATCTTTGAAAGTGATTTTTTCCAAGATTTAAGCGCTTCCGCCAGATAAAAACTAGTTTTTCGCACTCTACGCATCTAAATACGTCGTATACAATCTAAAAAAGGGCATGTTAAATTTTAGCGGATTTTGATAAAAACGATGGATTAACCCCTTTGAATTTTTTTTATCCCAAAAAGTGATTTTTGGAAAAACATTGCTTTTTCGAGTGATTCTAATGTATTTTGACGAGAAAATTCGACTGACGCAGTTTATTTTGCAATATTTATTAAAATAACACTTTTACGGTCGATTGAAGTTGCAAAAATCTTTTCATCTTTGAAAGTGATTTTTTGCAAGATTTAAGCGCTTCCGCCAGATAAAAACTAGTTTTTCGCACTCTACGCATCTAAATACGTCGTATACAATCTAAAAAAGGGCATGTTAAATTTTAGCGGATTTTGATAAAAACGATGGATTAACCCCTTTGAATTTTTTTTAGCCCAAAAAGTCATTTTTGGAAAAACATTGCTTTTTCGAGTGATTCTAATGTATTTTGACGAGAAAATTCGACTGACGCAGTTTATTTTGCAATATTTATTAAAATAACACTTTTACGGTCGATTGAAGTTGCAAAAATCTTTTCATCTTTGAAAGTGATTTTTTACAAGATTTAAGCGCTTCCGCCAGATAAAAACTAGTTTTTCGCACTCTACGCATCTAAATACGTCGTATACAATGTAAAAAAGGGCATGTTAAATTTTAGCGGATTTTGATAAAAACGATGGATTAACGATGAATTTTTTTTACCCCAAAAAGTCATTTATGGAAAAACATTGCTTTTTCGAGTGATTCTAATGTATTTTGACGAGAAAATTCGACTGACGCAGTTTATTTTGCAATATTTATTAAAATAACACTTTTACGGCGATTGAAGTTGCAAAAATCTTTTCATCTTTGAAAGTGATTTTTTCCAAGATTTAAGCGCTTCCGCCAGATAAAAACTAGTTTTTCGCACTCTACGCATCTAAATACGTCGTATACAATCTAAAAAAGGGCATGTTAAATTTTAGCGGATTTTGATAAAAACGATGGATTAACCCCTTTGAATTTTTTTTAGCCCAAAAAGTGATTCTTGGAAAAACATTGCTTTTTCGAGTGATTCTAATGTATTTTGACGAGAAAATTCGACTGACGCAGTTTATTTTGCAATATTTATTAAAATAACACTTTTACGGTCGATTGAAGTTGCAAAAATCTTTTCATCTTTGAAAGTGATTTTTTGCAAGATTTAAGCGCTTCCGCCAGATAAAAACTAGTTTTTCGCACTCTACGCATCTAAATACGTCGTATACAATCTAAAAAAGGGCATGTTAAATTTTAGCGGATTTTGATAAAAACGATGGATTAACCCCTTTGAATTTTTTTTAGCCCAAAAAGTCATTTTTGGAAAAACATTGCTTTTTCGAGTGATTCTAATGTATTTTGACGAGAAAATTCGACTGACGCAGTTTATTTTGCAATATTTATTTAAATAACACTTTTACGGTCGATTGAAGTTGCAAAAATCTTTTCATCTTTGAAAGTGATTTTTTACAAGATTTAAGCGCTTCCGCCAGATTAAAACTAGTTTTTCGCACTCTACGCATCTAAATACGTCGTATACAATCTAAAAAAGGGCATGTTAAATTTTAGCGGATTTTGATAAAAACGATGGATTAACCCCTTTGAATTTTTTTTAGCCCAAAAAGTCATTTTTGGAAAAACATTGCTTTTTCGAGTGATTCTAATGTATTTTGACGAGAAAATTCGACTGACGCAGTTTATTTTGCAATATTTATTAAAATAACACTTTTACGGTCGATTGAAGTTGCAAAAATCTTTTCATCTTTGAAAGTGATTTTTTCCAAGATTTAAGCGCTTCCGCCAGATAAAAACTAGTTTTTCGCACTCTACGCATCTAAATACGTCGTATACAATGTAAAAAAGGGCATGTTAAATTTTAGCGGATTTTGATAAAAACGATGGATTAACCCCTTTGAATTTTTTTTAGCCCAAAAAGTCATTTTTGGAAAAACATTGCTTTTTCGAGTGATTCTAATGTATTTTGACGAGAAAATTCGACTGACGCAGTTTATTTTGCAATATTTATTAAAATAACACTTTTACGGTCGATTGAAGTTGCAAAAATCTTTTCATCTTTGAAAGTGATTTTTTCCAAGATTTAAGCGCTTCCGCCAGATAAAAACTAGTTTTTCGCACTCTACGCATCTAAATACGTCGTATACAATGTAAAAAAGGGCATGTTAAATTTTAGCGGATTTTGATAAAAACGATGGATTAACCCCTTTGAATTTTTTTTAGCCCAAAAAGTCATTTTTGGAAAAACATTGCTTTTTCGAGTGATTCTAATGTATTTTGACGAGAAAATTCGACTGACGCAGTTTATTTTGCAATATTTATTAAAATAACACTATTACGGTCGATTGAAGTTGCAAAAATCTTTTCATCTTTGAAAGTGATTTTTTCCAAGATTTAAGCGCTTCCGCCAGATAAAAACTAGTTTTTCGCATTTTACGCATCTAAATACGTCGTATACAATGTAAAAAAGGGCATGTTAAATTTTAGCGGATTTTGATAAAAACGATGGATTAACCCCTTTGAATTTTTTTTAGCCCAAATAGTCATTTTTGGAAAAACATTGCTTTTTCGAGTGATTCTAATGTATTTTGACGAGAAAATTCGACTGACGCAGTTTATTTTGCAATATTTATTAAAATAACACTTTTACGGTCGATTGAAGTTGCAAAAATCTTTTCATCTTTGAAAGTGATTTTTTCCAAGATTTAAGCGCTTCCGCCAGATAAAAAACTAGTTTTTCGAACTCTACGCATCTAAATACGTCGTATACAATGTAAAAAAGGGCATGTTAAATTTTAGCGGATTTTGATAAAAACGATGGATTAACCCCTTTGAATTTTTTTTAGCCCAAAAAGTCATTTTTGGAAAAACATTGCTTTTTCGAGTGATTCTAATGTATTTTGATGAGAAAATTCGACTGACGCAGTTTATTTTGCAATATTTATTAAAATAACACTTTTACGGTCGATTGAAGTTGCAAAAATCTTTTCATCTTTGAAAGTGATTTTTTACAAGATTTAAGCGCTTCCGCCAGATAAAAACTAGTTTTTCGCACTCTACGCATCTAAATACGTCGTATACAATCTAAAAAAGGGCATGTTAAATTTTAGCGGATTTTGATAAAAACGATGGATTAACCCCTTTGAATTTTTTTTAGCCCAAAAAGTCATTTTTGGAAAAACATTGCTTTTTCGAGTGATTCTAATGTATTTTGACGAGAAAATTCGACTGACGCAGTTTATTTTGCAATATTTATTAAAATAACACTTTTACGGTCGATTGAAGTTGCAAAAATCTTTTCATCTTTGAAAGTGATTTTTTCCAAGATTTAAGCGCTTCCGCCAGATAAAAACTAGTTTTTCGCACTCTACGCATCTAAATACGTCGTATACAATGTAAAAAAGGGCATGTTAAATTTTAGCGGATTTTGATAAAAACGATGGATTAACCCCTTTGAATTTTTTTTAGCCCAAAAAGTCATGTTTGGAAAAACATTGCTTTTTCGAGTGATTCTAATGTATTTTGACGAGAAAATTCGACTGACGCAGTTTATTTTGCAATATTTATTAAAATAACACTTTTACGGTCGATTGAAGTTGCAAAAATCTTTTCATCTTTGAAAGTGATTTTTTCCAAGATTTAAGCGCTTCCGCCAGATAAAAACTAGTTTTTCGCATTTTACGCATCTAAATACGTCGTATACAATGTAAAAAAGGGCATGTTAAATTTTAGCGGATTTTGATAAAAACGATGGATTAACCCCTTTGAATTTTTTTTAGCCCAAATAGTCATTTTTGGAAAAACATTGCTTTTTCGAGTGATTCTAATGTATTTTGACGAGAAAATTCGACTGACGCAGTTTATTTTGCAATATTTATTAAAATAACACTTTTACGGTCGATTGAAGTTGCAAAAATCTTTTCATCTTTGAAAGTGATTTTTTCCAAGATTTAAGCGCTTCCGCCAGATAAAAAACTAGTTTTTCGAACTCTACGCATCTAAATACGTCGTATACAATGTAAAAAAGGGCATGTTAAATTTTAGCGGATTTTGATAAAAACGATGGATTAACCCCTTTGAATTTTTTTTAGCCCAAAAAGTCATTTTTGGAAAAACATTGCTTTTTCGAGTGATTCTAATGTATTTTGATGAGAAAATTCGACTGACGCAGTTTATTTTGCAATATTTATTAAAATAACACTTTTACGGTCGATTGAAGTTGCAAAAATCTTTTCATCTTTGAAAGTGATTTTTTACAAGATTTAAGCGCTTCCGCCAGATAAAAACTAGTTTTTCGCACTCTACGCATCTAAATACGTCGTATACAATCTAAAAAAGGGCATGTTAAATTTTAGCGGATTTTGATAAAAACGATGGATTAACCCCTTTGAATTTTTTTTAGCCCAAAAAGTCATTTTTGGAAAAACATTGCTTTTTCGAGTGATTCTAATGTATTTTGACGAGAAAATTCGACTGACGCAGTTTATTTTGCAATATTTATTAAAATAACACTTTTACGGTCGATTGAAGTTGCAAAAATCTTTTCATCTTTGAAAGTGATTTTTTCCAAGATTTAAGCGCTTCCGCCAGATAAAAACTAGTTTTTCGCACTCTACGCATCTAAATACGTCGTATACAATGTAAAAAAGGGCATGTTAAATTTTAGCGGATTTTGATAAAAACGATGGATTAACCCCTTTGAATTTTTTTTAGCCCAAAAAGTCATTTTTGGAAAAACATTGCTTTTTCGAGTGATTCTAATGTATTTTGACGAGAAAATTCGACTGACGCAGTTTATTTTGCAATATTTATTAAAATAACACTTTTACGGTCGATTGAAGTTGCAAAAATCTTTTCATCTTTGAAAGTGATTTTTTCCAAGATTTAAGCGCTTCCGCCAGATAAAAACTAGTTTTTCGCATTTTACGCATCTAAATACGTCGTATACAATGTAAAAAAGGGCATGTTAAATTTTAGCGGATTTTGATAAAAACGATGGATTAACCCCTTTGAATTTTTTTTAGCCCAAATAGTCATTTTTGGAAAAACATTGCTTTTTCGAGTGATTCTAATGTATTTTGACGAGAAAATTCGACTGACGCAGTTTATTTTGCAATATTTATTAAAATAACACTTTTACGGTCGATTGAAGTTGCAAAAATCTTTTCATCTTTGAAAGTGATTTTTTCCAAGATTTAAGCGCTTCCGCCAGATAAAAAACTAGTTTTTCGAACTCTACGCATCTAAATACGTCGTATACAATGTAAAAAAGGGCATGTTAAATTTTAGCGGATTTTGATAAAAACGATGGATTAACCCCTTTGAATTTTTTTTAGCCCAAAAAGTCATTTTTGGAAAAACATTGCTTTTTCGAGTGATTCTAATGTATTTTGATGAGAAAATTCGACTGACGCAGTTTATTTTGCAATATTTATTAAAATAACACTTTTACGGTCGATTGAAGTTGCAAAAATCTTTTCATCTTTGAAAGTGATTTTTTACAAGATTTAAGCGCTTCCGCCAGATAAAAACTAGTTTTTCGCACTCTACGCATCTAAATACGTCGTATACAATCTAAAAAAGGGCATGTTAAATTTTAGCGGATTTTGATAAAAACGATGGATTAACCCCTTTGAATTTTTTTTAGCCCAAAAAGTCATTTTTGGAAAAAACATTGCTTTTTCGAGTGATTCTAATGTATTTTGACGAGAAAATTCGAATGACGCAGTTTATTTTGCAATATTTATTAAAATAACACTTTTACGGTCGATTGAAGTTGCAAAAATCTTTTCATCTTTGAAAGTGATTTTTTCCAAGATTTAAGCGCTTCCGCCAGATAAAAACTAGTTTTTCGCACTCTACGCATCTAAATACGTCGTATACAATCTAAAAAAGGGCATGTTAAATTTTAGCGGTTTTTGATAAAAACGATGGATTAACCCCTTTGAATTTTTTTTAGCCCAAAAAGTCATTTTTGGAAAAACATTGCTTTTTCGAGTGATTCTAATGTATTTTGACGAGAAAATTCGACTGACGCAGTTTATTTTGCAATATTTATTAAAATAACACTTTTACGGTCGATTGAAGTTGCAAAAATCTTTTCATCTTTGAAAGTGATTTTTTGCAAGATTTAAGCGCTTCCGCCAGATAAAAACTAGTTTTTCGCACTCTACGCATCTAAATACGTCGTATACAATCTAAAAAAGGGCATGTTAAATTTTAGCGGATTTTGATAAAAACGATGGATTAACCCCTTTGAATTTTTTTTACCCCAAAAAGTCATTTTTGGAAAAACATTGCTTTTTCGAGTGATTCTAATGTATTTTGACGAGAAAATTCGACTGACGCAGTTTATTTTGCAATATTTATTAAAATAACACTTTTACGGTCGATTGAAGTTGCAAAAATCTTTTCATCTTTGAAAGTGATTTTTTCCAAGATTTAAGCGCTTCCGCCAGATAAAAACTAGTTTTTCGCACTCTACGCATCTAAATACGTCGTATACAATCTAAAAAAGGGCATGTTAAATTTTAGCGGATTTTGATAAAAACGATGGATTAACCCCTTTGAATTTTTTTTGCCCAAAAAGTCATTTTTGGAAAAACATTGCTTTTTCGAGTGATTCTAATGTATTTTGACGAGAAAATTCGACTGACGCAGTTTATTTGGCAATATTTATTAAAATAACACTTTTACGGTCGATTGAAGTTGCAAAAATCTTTTCATCTTTGAAAGTGATTTTTTCCAAGATTTAAGCGCTTCCGCCAGATAAAAACTAGTTTTTCGCACTCTACGCATCTAAATACATCGTATACAATCTAAAAAAGGGCATGTTAAATTTTAGCGGATTTTGATAAAAACGATGGATTAACCCCTTTGAATTTTTTTTGCCCAAAAAGTCATTTTTGGAAAAACATTGCTTTTTCGAGTGATTCTAATGTATTTTGACGAGAAAATTCGAATGACGCAGTTTATTTTGCAATATTTATTAAAATAACACTTTTACGGTCGATTGAAGTTGCAAAAATCTTTTCATCTTTGAAAGTGATTTTTTCCAAGATTTAAGCGCTTCCGCCAGATAAAAACTAGTTTTTCGCACTCTACACATCTAAATACGTCGTATACAATCTAAAAAAGGGCATGTTAAATTTTAGCGAATTTTGATAAAAACGATGGATTAACCCCTTTGAATTTTTTTTGCCCAAAAAGTCATTTTGAATTTTTTTTAGCCCAAAAAGTCATTTTTGGAAAAACATTGCTTTTTCGAGTGATTCTAATGTATTTTGACGAGAAAATTCGACTGACGCAGTTTATTTTGCAATATTTATTAAAATAACACTTTTACGGTCGATTGAAGTTGCAAAAATCTTTTCATCTTTGAAAGTGATTTTTTCCAAGATTTAAGCGCTTCCGCCAGATAAAAACTAGTTTTTCGAACTCTACGCATCTAAATACGTCGTATACAATGTAAAAAAGGGCATGTTAAATTTTAGCGGATTTTGATAAAAACGATGGTAACCCCTTTGAATTTTTTTTAGCCCAAAAAGTCATTTTTGGAAAAACATTGCTTTTTCGAGTGATTCTAATGTATTTTGACGAGAAAATTCGACTGACGCAGTTTATTTTGCAATATTTATTAAAATAACACTTTTACGGTCGATTGAAGTTGCAAAAATCTTTTCATCTTTGAAAGTGATTTTTTCCAAGATTTAAGCGCTTCCGCCAGATAAAAACTAGTTTTTCGCACTCTACGCATCTAAATACGTCGTATACAATGTAAAAAAGGGCATGTTAAATTTTAGTGGATTTTGATAAAAACGATGGATTAACCCCTTTGAATTTTTTTTAGCCCAAAAAGTCATTTTTGGAAAAACATTGCTTTTTCGAGTGATTCTAATGTATTTTGACGAGAAAATTCGACTGACGCAGTTTATTTTGCAATATTTATTAAAATAACACTTTTACGGTCGATTGAAGTTGCAAAAATCTTTTCATCTTTGAAAGTGATTTTTTCCAATATTTAAGCGCATCCGCCAGATAAAAACTAGTTTTTCGCATTCTACGCATCTAAATACGTCGTATACAATGTAAAAAAGGGCATGTTAAATTTTAGCGGATTTTGATAAAAACGATGGATTAACCCCTTTGAATTTTTTTTAGCCCAAATAGTCATTTTTGGAAAAACATTGCTTTTTCGAGTGATTCTAATGTATTTTGACGAGAAAATTAGACTGACGCAGTTTATTTTGCAATATTTATTAAAATAACACTTTTACGGTCGATTGAAGTTGCAAAAATCTTTTCATCTTTGAAAGTGATTTTTTCCAAGATTTAAGCGCTTCCGCCTGATAAAAACTAGTTTTTCGCACTCTACGCATCTAAATACGTCGTATACAATGTAAAAAAGGGCATGTTAAATTTTAGCGGATTTTGATAAAAACGATGGATTAATTGAATTGAATTTTGAATTTTTTTTAGCCCAAATAGTCATTTTTGGAAAAACATTGCTTTTTCGAGTGATTCTAATGTATTTTGACGAGAAAATTCGACTGACGCAGTTTATTTTGCAATATTTATTAAAATAACACTTTTACGGTCGATTGAAGTTGCAAAAATCTTTTCATCTTTGAAAGTGATTTTTTCCAAGATTTAAGCGCTTCCGCCAGATAAAAACTAGTTTTTCGCACTCTACGCATCTAAATACGTCGTATACAATCTAAAAAAGGGCATGTTAAATTTTAGCGGATTTTGATAAAAACGATGGATTAACCCCTTTGAATTTTTTTTAGCCCAAAAAGTGATTCTTGGAAAAACATTGCTTTTTCGAGTGATTCTAATGTATTTTGACGAGAAAATTCGACTGACGCAGTTTATTTTGCAATATTTATTAAAATAACACTTTTACGGTCGATTGAAGTTGCAAAAATCTTTTCATCTTTGAAAGTGATTTTTTGCAAGATTTAAGCGCTTCCGCCAGATAAAAACTAGTTTTTCGCACTCTACGCATCTAAATACGTCGTATACAATCTAAAAAAGGGCATGTTAAATTTTAGCGGATTTTGATAAAAACGATGGATTAACCCCTTTGAATTTTTTTTAGCCCAAAAAGTCATTTTTGGAAAAACATTGCTTTTTCGAGTGATTCTAATGTATTTTGACGAGAAAATTCGACTGACGCAGTTTATTTTGCAATATTTATTTAAATAACACTTTTACGGTCGATTGAAGTTGCAAAAATCTTTTCATCTTTGAAAGTGATTTTTTACAAGATTTAAGCGCTTCCGCCAGATTAAAACTAGTTTTTCGCACTCTACGCATCTAAATACGTCGTATACAATCTAAAAAAGGGCATGTTAAATTTTAGCGGATTTTGATAAAAACGATGGATTAACCCCTTTGAATTTTTTTTAGCCCAAAAAGTCATTTTTGGAAAAACATTGCTTTTTCGAGTGATTCTAATGTATTTTGACGAGAAAATTCGACTGACGCAGTTTATTTTGCAATATTTATTAAAATAACACTTTTACGGTCGATTGAAGTTGCAAAAATCTTTTCATCTTTGAAAGTGATTTTTTCCAAGATTTAAGCGCTTCCGCCAGATAAAAACTAGTTTTTCGCACTCTACGCATCTAAATACGTCGTATACAATGTAAAAAAGGGCATGTTAAATTTTAGCGGATTTTGATAAAAACGATGGATTAACCCCTTTGAATTTTTTTTAGCCCAAAAAGTCATTTTTGGAAAAACATTGCTTTTTCGAGTGATTCTAATGTATTTTGACGAGAAAATTCGACTGACGCAGTTTATTTTGCAATATTTATTAAAATAACACTATTACGGTCGATTGAAGTTGCAAAAATCTTTTCATCTTTGAAAGTGATTTTTTCCAAGATTTAAGCGCTTCCGCCAGATAAAAACTAGTTTTTCGCATTTTACGCATCTAAATACGTCGTATACAATGTAAAAAAGGGCATGTTAAATTTTAGCGGATTTTGATAAAAACGATGGATTAACCCCTTTGAATTTTTTTTAGCCCAAATAGTCATTTTTGGAAAAACATTGCTTTTTCGAGTGATTCTAATGTATTTTGACGAGAAAATTCGACTGACGCAGTTTATTTTGCAATATTTATTAAAATAACACTTTTACGGTCGATTGAAGTTGCAAAAATCTTTTCATCTTTGAAAGTGATTTTTTCCAAGATTTAAGCGCTTCCGCCAGATAAAAAACTAGTTTTTCGAACTCTACGCATCTAAATACGTCGTATACAATGTAAAAAAGGGCATGTTAAATTTTAGCGGATTTTGATAAAAACGATGGATTAACCCCTTTGAATTTTTTTTAGCCCAAAAAGTCATTTTTGGAAAAACATTGCTTTTTCGAGTGATTCTAATGTATTTTGATGAGAAAATTCGACTGACGCAGTTTATTTTGCAATATTTATTAAAATAACACTTTTACGGTCGATTGAAGTTGCAAAAATCTTTTCATCTTTGAAAGTGATTTTTTACAAGATTTAAGCGCTTCCGCCAGATAAAAACTAGTTTTTCGCACTCTACGCATCTAAATACGTCGTATACAATCTAAAAAAGGGCATGTTAAATTTTAGCGGATTTTGATAAAAACGATGGATTAACCCCTTTGAATTTTTTTTAGCCCAAAAAGTCATTTTTGGAAAAACATTGCTTTTTCGAGTGATTCTAATGTATTTTGACGAGAAAATTCGACTGACGCAGTTTATTTTGCAATATTTATTAAAATAACACTTTTACGGTCGATTGAAGTTGCAAAAATCTTTTCATCTTTGAAAGTGATTTTTTCCAAGATTTAAGCGCTTCCGCCAGATAAAAACTAGTTTTTCGCACTCTACGCATCTAAATACGTCGTATACAATGTAAAAAAGGGCATGTTAAATTTTAGCGGATTTTGATAAAAACGATGGATTAACCCCTTTGAATTTTTTTTAGCCCAAAAAGTCATGTTTGGAAAAACATTGCTTTTTCGAGTGATTCTAATGTATTTTGACGAGAAAATTCGACTGACGCAGTTTATTTTGCAATATTTATTAAAATAACACTTTTACGGTCGATTGAAGTTGCAAAAATCTTTTCATCTTTGAAAGTGATTTTTTCCAAGATTTAAGCGCTTCCGCCAGATAAAAACTAGTTTTTCGCATTTTACGCATCTAAATACGTCGTATACAATGTAAAAAAGGGCATGTTAAATTTTAGCGGATTTTGATAAAAACGATGGATTAACCCCTTTGAATTTTTTTTAGCCCAAATAGTCATTTTTGGAAAAACATTGCTTTTTCGAGTGATTCTAATGTATTTTGACGAGAAAATTCGACTGACGCAGTTTATTTTGCAATATTTATTAAAATAACACTTTTACGGTCGATTGAAGTTGCAAAAATCTTTTCATCTTTGAAAGTGATTTTTTCCAAGATTTAAGCGCTTCCGCCAGATAAAAAACTAGTTTTTCGAACTCTACGCATCTAAATACGTCGTATACAATGTAAAAAAGGGCATGTTAAATTTTAGCGGATTTTGATAAAAACGATGGATTAACCCCTTTGAATTTTTTTTAGCCCAAAAAGTCATTTTTGGAAAAACATTGCTTTTTCGAGTGATTCTAATGTATTTTGATGAGAAAATTCGACTGACGCAGTTTATTTTGCAATATTTATTAAAATAACACTTTTACGGTCGATTGAAGTTGCAAAAATCTTTTCATCTTTGAAAGTGATTTTTTACAAGATTTAAGCGCTTCCGCCAGATAAAAACTAGTTTTTCGCACTCTACGCATCTAAATACGTCGTATACAATCTAAAAAAGGGCATGTTAAATTTTAGCGGATTTTGATAAAAACGATGGATTAACCCCTTTGAATTTTTTTTAGCCCAAAAAGTCATTTTTGGAAAAACATTGCTTTTTCGAGTGATTCTAATGTATTTTGACGAGAAAATTCGACTGACGCAGTTTATTTTGCAATATTTATTAAAATAACACTTTTACGGTCGATTGAAGTTGCAAAAATCTTTTCATCTTTGAAAGTGATTTTTTCCAAGATTTAAGCGCTTCCGCCAGATAAAAACTAGTTTTTCGCACTCTACGCATCTAAATACGTCGTATACAATGTAAAAAAGGGCATGTTAAATTTTAGCGGATTTTGATAAAAACGATGGATTAACCCCTTTGAATTTTTTTTAGCCCAAAAAGTCATTTTTGGAAAAACATTGCTTTTTCGAGTGATTCTAATGTATTTTGACGAGAAAATTCGACTGACGCAGTTTATTTTGCAATATTTATTAAAATAACACTTTTACGGTCGATTGAAGTTGCAAAAATCTTTTCATCTTTGAAAGTGATTTTTTCCAAGATTTAAGCGCTTCCGCCAGATAAAAACTAGTTTTTCGCATTTTACGCATCTAAATACGTCGTATACAATGTAAAAAAGGGCATGTTAAATTTTAGCGGATTTTGATAAAAACGATGGATTAACCCCTTTGAATTTTTTTTAGCCCAAATAGTCATTTTTGGAAAAACATTGCTTTTTCGAGTGATTCTAATGTATTTTGACGAGAAAATTCGACTGACGCAGTTTATTTTGCAATATTTATTAAAATAACACTTTTACGGTCGATTGAAGTTGCAAAAATCTTTTCATCTTTGAAAGTGATTTTTTCCAAGATTTAAGCGCTTCCGCCAGATAAAAAACTAGTTTTTCGAACTCTACGCATCTAAATACGTCGTATACAATGTAAAAAAGGGCATGTTAAATTTTAGCGGATTTTGATAAAAACGATGGATTAACCCCTTTGAATTTTTTTTAGCCCAAATAGTCATTTTTGGAAAAACATTGCTTTTTCGAGTGATTCTAATGTATTTTGACGAGAAAATTAGACTGACGCAGTTTATTTTGCAATATTTATTAAAATAACACTTTTACGGTCGATTGAAGTTGCAAAAATCTTTTCATCTTTGAAAGTGATTTTTTCCAAGATTTAAGCGCTTCCGCCTGATAAAAACTAGTTTTTCGCACTCTACGCATCTAAATACGTCGTATACAATGTAAAAAAGGGCATGTTAAATTTTAGCGGATTTTGATAAAAACGATGGATTAATTGAATTGAATTTTGAATTTTTTTTAGCCCAAATAGTCATTTTTGGAAAAACATTGCTTTTTCGAGTGATTCTAATGTATTTTGACGAGAAAATTCGACTGACGCAGTTTATTTTGCAATATTTATTAAAATAACACTTTTACGGTCGATTGAAGTTGCAAAAATCTTTTCATCTTTGAAAGTGATTTTTTCCAAGATTTAAGCGCTTCCGCCAGATAAAAACTAGTTTTTCGCACTCTACGCATCTAAATACGTCGTATACAATCTAAAAAAGGGCATGTTAAATTTTAGCGGATTTTGATAAAAACGATGGATTAACCCCTTTGAATTTTTTTTAGCCCAAAAAGTCATTTTTGGAAAAATATTGCTTTTTCGAGTGATTCTAATGTATTTTGACGAGAAAATTCGACTGACGCAGTTTATTTTGCAATATTTATTAAAATAACACTATTACGGTCGATTGAAGTTGCAAAAATCTTTTCATCTTTGAAAGTGATTTTTTCCAAGATTTAAGCGCTTCCGCCAGATAAAAACTAGTTTTTCGCACTCTACGCATCTAAATACGTCGTATACAATCTAAAAAAGGGCATGTTAAATTTTAGCGGATTTTGATAAAAACGATGGATTAACCCCTTTGAATTTTTTTTTACCCCAAAAAGTCATTTTTGGAAAAACATTGCTTTTTCGAGTGATTCTAATGTATTTTGACGAGAAAATTTGACTGACGCAGTTTATTTTGCAATATTTATTAAAATAACACTTTTACGGTCGATTGAAGTTGCAAAAATCTTTTCATCTTTGAAAGTGATTTTTTCCAAGATTTAAGCGCTTCCGCCAGATAAAAACTAGTTTTTCGCACTCTACGCATCTAAATACGTCGTATACAATGTAAAAAAGGGCATGTTAAATTTTAGCGGATTTTGATAAAAACGATGGATTTAACCCCTTTGAATTTTTTTTAGCCCAAAAAGTCATTTTTGGAAAAACATTGCTTTTTCGAGTGATTCTAATGTATTTTGACGAGAAAATTCGACTGACGCAGTTTATTTTGCAATATTTATTAAAATAACACTTTTACGGTCGATTGAAGTTGCAAAAATCTTTTCATCTTTAAAAGTGATTTTTTCCAAGATTTAAGCGCATCCGCCAGATAAAAACTAGTTTTTCGCATTCTACGCATCTAAATACGTCGTATACAATGTAAAAAAGGGCATGTTAAATTTTAGCGGATTTTGATAAAAACGATGGATTAACCCCTTTGAATTTTTTTTAGCCCAAATAGTCATTTTTGGAAAAACATTGCTTTTTCGAGTGATTCTAATGTATTTTGACGAGAAAATTCGACTGACGCAGTTTATTTTGCAATATTTATTAAAATAACACTTTTACGGTCGATTGAAGTTGCAAAAATCTTTTCATCTTTGAAAGTGATTTTTTCCAAGATTTAAGCGCTTCCGCCAGACAAAAACTAGTTTTTCGCACTCTACGCATCTAAATACGTCGTATACAATGTAAAAAAGGGCATGTTAAATTTTAGCGGATTTTGATAAAAACGATGGATTAACCCCTTTGAATTTTTTTTAGCCCAAAAAGTCATTTTTGGAAAAACATTGCTTTTTCGAGTGATTCTAATGTATTTTGACGAGAAAATTCGACTGACGCAGTTTATTTTGCAATATTTATTAAAATAACACTTTTACGGTCGATTGAAGTTGCAAAAATCTTTTCATCTTTGTAAGTGATTTTTTCCAAGATTTAAGCGCTTCCGCCAGATAAAAACTAGTTTTTCGCACTCTACGCATCTAAATACGTCGTATACAATCTAAAAAAGGGCATGTTAAATTTTAGCGGATTTTGATAAAAACGATGGATTAACCCCTTTGAATTTTTTTTAGCCCAAAAAGTCATTTTTGGAAAAATATTGCTTTTTCGAGTGATTCTAATGTATTTTGACGAGAAAATTCGACTGACGCAGTTTATTTTGCAATATTTATTAAAATAACACTATTACGGTCGATTGAAGTTGCAAAAATCTTTTCATCTTTGAAAGTGATTTTTTCCAAGATTTAAGCGCTTCCGCCAGATAAAAACTAGTTTTTCGCACTCTACACATCTAAATACGTCGTATACAATCTAAAAAAGGGCATGTTAAATTTTAGCGAATTTTGATAAAAACGATGGATTAACCCCTTTGAATTTTTTTTGCCCAAAAAGTCATTTTGAATTTTTTTTAGCCCAAAAAGTCATTTTTGGAAAAACATTGCTTTTTCGAGTGATTCTAATGTATTTTGACGAGAAAATTCGACTGACGCAGTTTATTTTGCAATATTTATTAAAATAACACTTTTACGGTCGATTGAAGTTGCAAAAATCTTTTCATCTTTGAAAGTGATTTTTTCCAAGATTTAAGCGCTTCCGCCAGATAAAAACTAGTTTTTCGAACTCTACGCATCTAAATACGTCGTATACAATGTAAAAAAGGGCATGTTAAATTTTAGCGGATTTTGATAAAAACGATGGTAACCCCTTTGAATTTTTTTTAGCCCAAAAAGTCATTTTTGGAAAAACATTGCTTTTTCGAGTGATTCTAATGTATTTTGACGAGAAAATTCGACTGACGCAGTTTATTTTGCAATATTTATTAAAATAACACTTTTACGGTCGATTGAAGTTGCAAAAATCTTTTCATCTTTGAAAGTGATTTTTTCCAAGATTTAAGCGCTTCCGCCAGATAAAAACTAGTTTTTCGCACTCTACGCATCTAAATACGTCGTATACAATGTAAAAAAGGGCATGTTAAATTTTAGTGGATTTTGATAAAAACGATGGATTAACCCCTTTGAATTTTTTTTAGCCCAAAAAGTCATTTTTGGAAAAACATTGCTTTTTCGAGTGATTCTAATGTATTTTGACGAGAAAATTCGACTGACGCAGTTTATTTTGCAATATTTATTAAAATAACACTTTTACGGTCGATTGAAGTTGCAAAAATCTTTTCATCTTTGAAAGTGATTTTTTCCAATATTTAAGCGCATCCGCCAGATAAAAACTAGTTTTTCGCATTCTACGCATCTAAATACGTCGTATACAATGTAAAAAAGGGCATGTTAAATTTTAGCGGATTTTGATAAAAACGATGGATTAACCCCTTTGAATTTTTTTTAGCCCAAATAGTCATTTTTGGAAAAACATTGCTTTTTCGAGTGATTCTAATGTATTTTGACGAGAAAATTAGACTGACGCAGTTTATTTTGCAATATTTATTAAAATAACACTTTTACGGTCGATTGAAGTTGCAAAAATCTTTTCATCTTTGAAAGTGATTTTTTCCAAGATTTAAGCGCTTCCGCCTGATAAAAACTAGTTTTTCGCACTCTACGCATCTAAATACGTCGTATACAATGTAAAAAAGGGCATGTTAAATTTTAGCGGATTTTGATAAAAACGATGGATTAATTGAATTGAATTTTGAATTTTTTTTAGCCCAAATAGTCATTTTTGGAAAAACATTGCTTTTTCGAGTGATTCTAATGTATTTTGACGAGAAAATTCGACTGACGCAGTTTATTTTGCAATATTTATTAAAATAACACTTTTACGGTCGATTGAAGTTGCAAAAATCTTTTCATCTTTGAAAGTGATTTTTTCCAAGATTTAAGCGCTTCCGCCAGATAAAAACTAGTTTTTCGCACTCTACGCATCTAAATACGTCGTATACAATCTAAAAAAGGGCATGTTAAATTTTAGCGGATTTTGATAAAAACGATGGATTAACCCCTTTGAATTTTTTTTAGCCCAAAAAGTCATTTTTGGAAAAATATTGCTTTTTCGAGTGATTCTAATGTATTTTGACGAGAAAATTCGACTGACGCAGTTTATTTTGCAATATTTATTAAAATAACACTATTACGGTCGATTGAAGTTGCAAAAATCTTTTCATCTTTGAAAGTGATTTTTTCCAAGATTTAAGCGCTTCCGCCAGATAAAAACTAGTTTTTCGCACTCTACGCATCTAAATACGTCGTATACAATCTAAAAAAGGGCATGTTAAATTTTAGCGGATTTTGATAAAAACGATGGATTAACCCCTTTGAATTTTTTTTTACCCCAAAAAGTCATTTTTGGAAAAACATTGCTTTTTCGAGTGATTCTAATGTATTTTGACGAGAAAATTTGACTGACGCAGTTTATTTTGCAATATTTATTAAAATAACACTTTTACGGTCGATTGAAGTTGCAAAAATCTTTTCATCTTTGAAAGTGATTTTTTCCAAGATTTAAGCGCTTCCGCCAGATAAAAACTAGTTTTTCGCACTCTACGCATCTAAATACGTCGTATACAATGTAAAAAAGGGCATGTTAAATTTTAGCGGATTTTGATAAAAACGATGGATTTAACCCCTTTGAATTTTTTTTAGCCCAAAAAGTCATTTTTGGAAAAACATTGCTTTTTCGAGTGATTCTAATGTATTTTGACGAGAAAATTCGACTGACGCAGTTTATTTTGCAATATTTATTAAAATAACACTTTTACGGTCGATTGAAGTTGCAAAAATCTTTTCATCTTTAAAAGTGATTTTTTCCAAGATTTAAGCGCATCCGCCATATAAAAACTAGTTTTTCGCATTCTACGCATCTAAATACGTCGTATACAATGTAAAAAAGGGCATGTTAAATTTTAGCGGATTTTGATAAAAACGATGGATTAACCCCTTTGAATTTTTTTTAGCCCAAATAGTCATTTTTGGAAAAACATTGCTTTTTCGAGTGATTCTAATGTATTTTGACGAGAAAATTCGACTGACGCAGTTTATTTTGCAATATTTATTAAAATAACACTTTTACGGTCGATTGAAGTTGCAAAAATCTTTTCATCTTTGAAAGTGATTTTTTCCAAGATTTAAGCGCTTCCGCCAGACAAAAACTAGTTTTTCGCACTCTACGCATCTAAATACGTCGTATACAATGTAAAAAAGGGCATGTTAAATTTTAGCGGATTTTGATAAAAACGATGGATTAACCCCTTTGAATTTTTTTTAGCCCAAAAAGTCATTTTTGGAAAAACATTGCTTTTTCGAGTGATTCTAATGTATTTTGACGAGAAAATTCGACTGACGCAGTTTATTTTGCAATATTTATTAAAATAACACTTTTACGGTCGATTGAAGTTGCAAAAATCTTTTCATCTTTGTAAGTGATTTTTTCCAAGATTTAAGCGCTTCCGCCAGATAAAAACTAGTTTTTCGCACTCTACGCATCTAAATACGTCGTATACAATCTAAAAAAGGGCATGTTAAATTTTAGCGGATTTTGATAAAAACGATGGATTAACCCCTTTGAATTTTTTTTAGCCCAAAAAGTCATTTTTGGAAAAATATTGCTTTTTCGAGTGATTCTAATGTATTTTGACGAGAAAATTCGACTGACGCAGTTTATTTTGCAATATTTATTAAAATAACACTATTACGGTCGATTGAAGTTGCAAAAATCTTTTCATCTTTGAAAGTGATTTTTTCCAAGATTTAAGCGCTTCCGCCAGATAAAAACTAGTTTTTCGCACTCTACGCATCTAAATACGTCGTATACAATGTAAAAAAGGGCATGTTAAATTTTATCGGATTTTGATAAAAACGATGGATTAACCCCTTTGAATTTTTTTTACCCCAAAAAGTCATTTTTGGAAAAACATTGCTTTTTCGAGTGATTCTAATGTATTTTGACGAGAAAATTCGACTGACGCAGTTTATTTTGCAATATTTATTAAAATAACACTATTACGGTCGATTGAAGTTGCAAAAATCTTTTCATCTTTGAAAGTGATTTTTTCCAAGATTTAAGCGCTTCCGCCAGATAAAAACTAGTTTTTCGCACTCTACGCATCTAAATACGTCGTATACAATCTAAAAAAGGGCATGTTAAATTTTAGCGGATTTTGATAAAAACGATGGATTAACCCCTTTGAATTTTTTTTACCCCAAAAAGTCATTTTTGGAAAAACATTGCTTTTTCGAGTGATTCTAATGTATTTTGACGAGAAAATTCGACTGACGCAGTTTATTTTGCAATATTTATTAAAATAACACTTTTACGGTCGATTGAAGTTGCAAAAATCTTTTCATCTTTGAAAGTGATTTTTTCCAAGATTTAAGCGCTTCCGCCAGATAAAAACTAGTTTTTCGCACTCTACGCATCTAAATACGTCGTATACAATGTAAAAAAGGGCATGTTAAATTTTAGCGGATTTTGATAAAAACGATGGATTAACCCCTTTGAATTTTTTTTACCCCAAAAAGTCATTTTTGGAAAAACATTGCTTTTTCGAGTGATTCTAATGTATTTTGACGAGAAAATTCGACTGACGCAGTTTATTTTGCAATATTTATTAAAATAACACTTTTACGGTCGATTGAAGTTGCAAAAATCTTTTCATCTTTGAAAGTGATTTTTTGCAAGATTTAAGCGCTTCCGCCAGATAAAAACTAGTTTTTCGCACTCTACGCATCTAAATACGTCGTATACAATCTAAAAAAGGGCATGTTAAATTTTAGCGGATTTTGATAAAAACGATGGATTAACCCCTTTGAATTTTTTTTAGCCCAAAAAGTCATTTTTGAAAAAACATTGCTTTTTCGAGTGATTCTAATGTATTTTGACGAGAAAATTCGACTGACGCAGTTTATTTTGCAATATTTATTAAAATAACACTTTTACGGTCGATTGAAGTTGCAAAAATCTTTTCATCTTTGAAAGTGATTTTTTACAAGATTTAAGCGCTTCCGCCAGATAAAAACTAGTTTTTCGCACTCTACGCATCTAAATACGTCGTATACAATCTAAAAAAGGGCATGTTAAATTTTAGCGGATTTTGATAAAAACGATGGATTAACCCCTTTGAATTTTTTTTACCCCAAAAAGTCATTTATGGAAAAACATTGCTTTTTCGAGTGATTCTAATGTATTTTGACGAGAAAATTCGACTGACGCAGTTTATTTTGCAATATTTATTAAAATAACACTTTTACGGCGATTGAAGTTGCAAAAATCTTTTCATCTTTGAAAGTGATTTTTTCCAAGATTTAAGCGCTTCCGCCAGATAAAAACTAGTTTTTCGCACTCTACGCATCTAAATACGTCGTATACAATCTAAAAAAGGGCATGTTAAATTTTAGCGGATTTTGATAAAAACGATGGATTAACCCCTTTGAATTTTTTTTAGCCCAAAAAGTCATTTTTGGAAAAACATTGCTTTTTCGAGTGATTCTAATGTATTTTGACGAGAAAATTCGACTGACGCAGTTTATTTTGCAATATTTATTTAAATAACACTTTTACGGTCGATTGAAGTTGCAAAAATCTTTTCATCTTTGAAAGTGATTTTTTACAAGATTTAAGCGCTTCCGCCAGATTAAAACTAGTTTTTCGCACTCTACGCATCTAAATACGTCGTATACAATCTAAAAAAGGGCATGTTAAATTTTAGCGGATTTTGATAAAAACGATGGATTAACCCCTTTGAATTTTTTTTAGCCCAAAAAGTCATTTTTGGAAAAACATTGCTTTTTCGAGTGATTCTAATGTATTTTGACGAGAAAATTCGACTGACGCAGTTTATTTTGCAATATTTATTAAAATAACACTTTTACGGTCGATTGAAGTTGCAAAAATCTTTTCATCTTTGAAAGTGATTTTTTCCAAGATTTAAGCGCTTCCGCCAGATAAAAACTAGTTTTTCGCACTCTACGCATCTAAATACGTCGTATACAATCTAAAAAAGGGCATGTTAAATTTTAGCGGATTTTGATAAAAACGATGGATTAACCCCTTTGAATTTTTTTTAGCCCAAAAAGTCATTTTTGGAAAAATATTGCTTTTTCGAGTGATTCTAATGTATTTTGACGAAAAAATTCGACTGACGCAGTTTATTTTGCAATATTTATTAAAATAACACTATTACGGTCGATTGAAGTTGCAAAAATCTTTTCATCTTTGAAAGTGATTTTTTCCAAGATTTAAGCGCTTCCGCCAGATAAAAACTAGTTTTTCGCACTCTACGCATCTAAATACGTCGTATACAATCTAAAAAAGGGCATGTTAAATTTTAGCGGATTTTGATAAAAACGATGAATTAACCCCTTTGAATTTTTTTTAGCCCAAAAAGTCATTTTTGGAAAAACATTGCTTTTTCGAGTGATTCTAATGTATTTTGACGAGAAAATTCGACTGACGCAGTTTATTTTGCAATATTTATTAAAATAACACTTTTACGGTCGATTGAAGTTGCAAAAATCTTTTCATCTTTGAAAGTGATTTTTTCCAAGATTTAAGCGCTTCCGCCAGATAAAAACTAGTTTTTCGCATTTTACGCATCTAAATACGTCGTATACAATCTAAAAAAGGGCATGTTAAATTTTAGCGGATTTTGATAAAAACGATGGATTAACCCCTTTGAATTTTTTTTAGCCCAAAAAGTCATTTTTGGAAAAACATTGCTTTTTCGAGTGATTCTAATGTATTTTGACGAGAAAATTCGACTGACGCAGTTTATTTTGCAATATTTATTAAAATAACACTTTTACGGTCGATTGAAGTTGCAAAAATCTTTTCATCTTTGAAAGTGATTTTTTACAAGATTTAAGCGCTTCCGCCAGATAAAAACTAGTTTTTCGCACTCTACGCATCTAAATACGTCGTATACAATGTAAAAAAGGGCATGTTAAATTTTAGCGGATTTTGATAAAAACGATGGATTAACCCCTTTGAATTTTTTTTACCCCAAAAAGTCATTTATGGAAAAACATTGCTTTTTCGAGTGATTCTAATGTATTTTGACGAGAAAATTCGACTGACGCAGTTTATTTTGCAATATTTATTAAAATAACACTTTTACGGCGATTGAAGTTGCAAAAATCTTTTCATCTTTGAAAGTGAATTTTTCCAAGATTTAAGCGCTTCCGCCAGATAAAAACTAGTTTTTCGCACTCTACGCATCTAAATACGTCGTATACAATCTAAAAAAGGGCATGTTAAATTTTAGCGGATTTTGATAAAAACGATGGATTAACCCCTTTGAATTTTTTTTAGCCCAAAAAGTCATTTTTGGAAAAACATTGCTTTTTCGAGTGATTCTAATGTATTTTGACGAGAAAATTCGACTGACGCAGTTTATTTTGCAATATTTATTTAAATAACACTTTTACGGTCGATTGAAGTTGCAAAAATCTTTTCATCTTTGAAAGTGATTTTTTACAAGATTTAAGCGCTTCCGCCAGATTAAAACTAGTTTTTCGCACTCTACGCATCTAAATACGTCGTATACAATCTAAAAAAGGGCATGTTAAATTTTAGCGGATTTTGATAAAAACGATGGATTAACCCCTTTGAATTTTTTTTAGCCCAAAAAGTCATTTTTGGAAAAACATTGCTTTTTCGAGTGATTCTAATGTATTTTGACGAGAAAATTCGACTGACGCAGTTTATTTTGCAATATTTATTAAAATAACACTTTTACGGTCGATTGAAGTTGCAAAAATCTTTTCATCTTTGAAAGTGATTTTTTCCAAGATTTAAGCGCTTCCGCCAGATAAAAACTAGTTTTTCGCACTCTACGCATCTAAATACGTCGTATACAATCTAAAAAAGGGCATGTTAAATTTTAGCGGATTTTGATAAAAACGATGGATTAACCCCTTTGAATTTTTTTTAGCCCAAAAAGTCATTTTTGGAAAAATATTGCTTTTTCGAGTGATTCTAATGTATTTTGACGAAAAAATTCGACTGACGCAGTTTATTTTGCAATATTTATTAAAATAACACTATTACGGTCGATTGAAGTTGCAAAAATCTTTTCATCTTTGAAAGTGATTTTTTCCAAGATTTAAGCGCTTCCGCCAGATAAAAACTAGTTTTTCGCACTCTACGCATCTAAATACGTCGTATACAATCTAAAAAAGGGCATGTTAAATTTTAGCGGATTTTGATAAAAACGATGGATTAACCCCTTTGAATTTTTTTTAGCCCAAAAAGTCATTTTTGGAAAAACATTGCTTTTTCGAGTGATTCTAATGTATTTTGACGAGAAAATTCGACTGACGCAGTTTATTTTGCAATATTTATTAAAATAACACTTTTACGGTCGATTGAAGTTGCAAAAATCTTTTCATCTTTGAAAGTGATTTTTTCCAAGATTTAAGCGCTTCCGCCAGATAAAAACTAGTTTTTCGCATTTTACGCATCTAAATACGTCGTATACAATCTAAAAAAGGGCATGTTAAATTTTAGCGGATTTTGATAAAAACGATGGATTAACCCCTTTGAATTTTTTTTAGCCCAAAAAGTCATTTTTGGAAAAATATTGCTTTTTCGAGTGATTCTAATGTATTTTGACGAAAAAATTCGACTGACGCAGTTTATTTTGCAATATTTATTAAAATAACACTATTACGGTCGATTGAAGTTGCAAAAATCTTTTCATCTTTGAAAGTGATTTTTTCCAAGATTTAAGCGCTTCCGCCAGATAAAAACTAGTTTTTCGCACTCTACGCATCTAAATACGTCGTATACAATCTAAAAAAGGGCATGTTAAATTTTAGCGGATTTTGATAAAAACGATGGATTAACCCCTTTGAATTTTTTTTAGCCCAAAAAGTCATTTTTGGAAAAACATTGCTTTTTCGAGTGATTCTAATGTATTTTGACGAGAAAATTCGACTGACGCAGTTTATTTTGCAATATTTATTAAAATAACACTTTTACGGTCGATTGAAGTTGCAAAAATCTTTTCATCTTTGAAAGTGATTTTTTCCAAGATTTAAGCGCTTCCGCCAGATAAAAACTAGTTTTTCGCATTTTACGCATCTAAATACGTCGTATACAATGTAAAAAAGGGCATGTTAAATTTTAGCGGATTTTGATAAAAACGATGGATTAACCCCTTTGAATTTTTTTTAGCCCAAATAGTCATTTTTGGAAAAACATTGCTTTTTCGAGTGATTCTAATGTATTTTGACGAGAAAATTAGACTGACGCAGTTTATTTTGCAATATTTATTAAAATAACACTTTTACGGTCGATTGAAGTTGCAAAAATCTTTTCATCTTTGAAAGTGATTTTTTCCAAGATTTAAGCGCTTCCGCCAGATAAAAACTAGTTTTTCGCACTCTACGCATCTAAATACGTCGTATACAATCTAAAAAAGGGCATGTTAAATTTTAGCGGATTTTGATAAAAACGATGGATTAACCCCTTTGAATTTTTTTTAGCCCAAAAAGTCATTTTTGGAAAAACATTGCTTTCTCGAGTGATTCTAATGTATTTTGACGAGAAAATTCGACTGACGCAGTTTATTTTGCAATATTTATTAAAATAACACTTTTACGGTCGATTGAAGTTGCAAAAATCTTTTCATCTTTGAAAGTGATTTTTTCCAAGATTTAAGCGCTTCCGCCAGATAAAAACTAGTTTTTCGCACTCTACGCATCTAAATACGTCGTATACAATCTAAAAAAGGGCATGTTAACTTTTAGCGGATTTTGATAAAAACGATGGATTAACCCCTTTGAATTTTTTTTAGCCCAAAAAGTCATTTTTGAAAAAACATTGCTTTTTCGAGTGATTCTAATGTATTTTGACGAGAAAATTCGACTGACGCAGTTTATTTTGCAATATTTATTAAAATAACACTTTTACGGTCGATTGAAGTTGCAAAAATCTTTTCATCTTTGAAAGTGATTTTTTCCAAGATTTAAGCGCTTCCGCCAGATAAAAACTAGTTTTTCGCACTCTACGCATCTAAATACGTCGTATACAATGTAAAAAAGGGCATGTTAAATTTTAGCGGATTTTGATAAAAACGATGGATTAACAACCCCTTTGAATTTTTTTTAGCCCAAAAAGTAATTTTTGGAAAAACATTGCTTTTTCGAGTGATTCTAATGTATTTTGACGAGAAAATTCGACTGACGCAGTTTATTTTGCAATATTTATTAAAATAACACTTTTACGGTCGATTGAAGTTGCAAAAATCTTTTCATCTTTGAAAGTGATTTTTTACAAGATTTAAGCGCTTCCGCCAGATAAAAACTAGTTTTTCGCACTCTACGCATCTAAATACGTCGTATACAATCTAAAAAAGGGCATGTTAAATTTTAGCGGATTTTGATAAAAACGATGTATTAACCCCTTTGAATTTTTTTTAGCCCAAATAGTCATTTTTGGAAAAACATTGCTTTTTCGAGTGATTCTAATGTATTTTGACGAGAAAATTCGACTGACGCAGTTTATTTTGCAATATTTATTAAAATAACACTTTTACGGTCGATTGAAGTTGCAAAAATCTTTTCATCTTTGAAAGTGATTTTTTCCAAGATTTAAGCGCTTCCGCCAGATAAAAACTAGTTTTTCGCACTCTACGCATCTAAATACGTCGTATACAATCTAAAAAAGGGCATGTTAAATTTTAGCGGATTTTGATAAAAACGATGGATTAAACCCTTTGAATTTTTTTTAGCCCAAAAAGTCATTTTTGGAAAAACATTGCTTTTTCGAGTGATTCTAATGTATTTTGACGAGAAAATTCGACTGACGCAGTTTATTTTGCAATATTTATTAAAATAACACTTTTACGGTCGATTGAAGTTGCAAAAATCTTTTCATATTTGAAAGTGATTTTTTCCAAGAGTTAAGCGCTTCCGCCAGATAAAAACTAGTTTTTCGCACTCTACGCATCTAAATACGTCGTATACAATCTAAAAAAGGGCATGTTAAATTTTAGCGGATTTTGATAAAAACGATGGATTAACCCCTTTGAATTTTTTTTAGCCCAAATAGTCATTTTTGGAAAAACATTGCTTTTTCGAGTGATTCTAATGTATTTTGACGAGAAAATTCGACTGACGCAGTTTATTTTGCAATATTTATTAAAATAACACTTTTACGGTCGATTGAAGTTGCAAAAATCTTTTCATCTTTGAAAGTGATTTTTTCCAAGATTTAAGCGCTTCCGCCAGATAAAAACTAGTTTTTCGCATTCTACGCATCTAAATACGTCGTATACAATGTAAAAAAGTGCATGTTAAATTTTAGCGGATTTTGATAAAAACGATGGGTTAACCCCTTTGAATTTTTTTTAGCCCAAAAAGTCATTTTTGGAAAAACATTGCTTTTTCGAGTGATTCTAATGTATTTTGACGAGAAAATTCGACTGACGCAGTTTATTTTGCAATATTTATTAAAATAACACTTTTACGGTCGATTGAAGTTGCAAAAATCTTTTCATATTTGAAAGTGATTTTTTCCAAGAGTTAAGCGCTTCCGCCAGATAAAAACTAGTTTTTCGCACTCTACGCATCTAAATACGTCGTATACAATCTAAAAAAGGGCATGTTAAATTTTAGCGGATTTTGATAAAAACGATGGATTAACCCCTTTGAATTTTTTTTAGCCCAAATAGTCATTTTTGGAAAAACATTGCTTTTTCGAGTGATTCTAATGTATTTTGACGAGAAAATTAGACTGACGCAGTTTATTTTGCAATATTTATTAAAATAACACTTTTACGGTCGATTGAAGTTGCAAAAATCTTTTCATCTTTGAAAGTGATTTTTTCCAAGATTTAAGCGCTTCCGCCAGATAAAAACTAGTTTTTCGCACTCTACGCATCTAAATACGTCGTATACAATGTAAAAAAGGGCATGTTAAATTTTAGCGGATTTTGATAAAAACGATGGATTAACAACCCCTTTGAATTTTTTTTAGCCCAAAAAGTAATTTTTGGAAAAACAGTGCTTTTTCG
Source organism: Rhagonycha lutea (assembly GCA_958510855.1). Lineage (NCBI taxonomy): Eukaryota > Metazoa > Arthropoda > Insecta > Coleoptera > Cantharidae > Rhagonycha > Rhagonycha lutea. The sequence continues at coordinate 99,532,165 of OY294036.1, forward strand.
AGTGATTCTAATGTATTTTGACGAGAAAATTCGACTGACGCAGTTTATTTTGCAATATTTATTAAAATAACACTTTTACGGTCGATTGAAGTTGCAAAAATCTTTTCATCTTTGAAAGTGATTTTTTACAAGATTTAAGCGCTTCCGCCAGATAAAAACTAGTTTTTCGCACTCTACGCATCTAAATACGTCGTATACAATCTAAAAAAGGGCATGTTAAATTTTAGCGGATTTTGATAAAAACGATGGATTAACCCCTTTGAATTTTTTTTAGCCCAAAAAGTCATTTTTGGAAAAACATTGCTTTTTCGAGTGATTCCAATGTATTTTGACGAGAAAATTCGACTGACGCAGTTTATTTTGCAATATTTATTAAAATAACACTTTTACGGTCGATTGAAGTTGCAAAAATCTTTTCATCTTTGAAAGTGATTTTTTCCAAGATTTAAGCGCTTCCGCCAGATAAAAACTAGTTTTTCGCACTCTACGCATCTAAATACGTCGTATACAATCTAAAAAAGGGCATGTTAAATTTTAGCGGATTTTGATAAAAACGATGGATTAACCCCTTTGAATTTTTTTTAGCCCAAAAAGTCATTTTTGGAAAAACATTGCTTTTTCGAGTGATTCTAATGTATTTTGACGAGAAAATTCGACTGACGCAGTTTATTTTGCAATATTTATTAAAATAACACTTTTACGGTCGATTGAAGTTGCAAAAATCTTTTCATCTTTGAAAGTGATTTTTTCCAAGATTTAAGCGCTTCCGCCAGATAAAAACTAGTTTTTCGCACTCTACGCATCTAAATACGTCGTATACCATCTAAAAAAGACTCGTGTCTAGAGACAGTATATTTTGTTTTTGATCCTGAATCCTTACGCATGCGCATTTGATTATTTTTTGTACTTAAGAAAATCAAATGTAATTTTGACAGCTATCAAATTTCGTCAAAATAGTACTACGTTTATTATTTAAATTATTTCCTTCTATAATAATAGACCGTAAACGGTAATACTACTAATTGTTTAGTAGTTTCAGTGTGAAATTTGTGATTACAAATGTAAATAAAAGGACAATTATTAAAAAAAATCACTTTAAAACTCATACAGGCGAAAAGCCGTCTTTAAAGTTAACAAATTAATTATTTAATATAATATATTAAATATATTATATTTAATAATATTAAATATATTATATTAATTATTATGAACGCCAGTTTATTGTAGAAGGAAATAATTAAATGTAGTAATTTAAAGACGGCTTTTCGCCTATATGAGCTTTAAAGTGATTTTTTTAATAATTGTCCTTTTATTTACATTTGTAATCACAAATTTTACACTGAAACTACTAAACAATTAGTAGTATTACCGTTTACGGTCTATTATTATAGAAGGAAATAATTTAAATAATAAAAGTACTACTTTGACGTAATTTGACAGCTGTCAAAATTGCATTTGATTTTCGTAAGTACAAAAAAGAAATAAATGCGCATGCGTAAGGATTCAGGATCAAAAACAAAATATACTGTCTCTAGACACGAGTCTAAAAAAGGGCATGTTAAATTTTAGCGGATTTTGACAAAAACGATGGATTAACCCCTTTGAATTTTATTTAGCCCAAAAAGTCATTTTTGGAAAAACATTGCATTTTCGAGTGTTTCTAATGTATTTTGACGAGAAAATTCGACTGACGCAGTTTATTTTGCAATATTTATTAAACTTTTACGGTCGATTGAAGTTGCAAAAATCTTTTCATCTTTGAAAGTGATTTTTTCCAAGATTTAAGCGCTTCCGCCAGATAAAACTAGTTTTTCGCACTCTACGCATCTAAATACGTCGTATACAATCTAAAAAAAGGGCATGTTAAATTTTAGCGGATTTTGATAAAAGCGATGGATTAACCCCTTTGAATTTTTTTAGCCCAAAAAGTCATTTTTGGAAAAACATTGCTTTTTCGAGTGATTCTAATGTATTTTGACGAGAAAATTCGACTGACGCAGTTTATTTTGCAATATTAATTAAAATAACACTTTTACGGTCGATTGAAGTTGCAAAAATCTTTTCATCTTTGAAAGTGATTTTTTCCAAGATTTAAGCGCTTCCGCCAGATAAAAACAAGTTTTTCGCACTCTTACGCATCCAAATACGTCGTATACAATCTAAAAAGGGCATGTTAAATTTTAGTGGATTTTTATAAATACGATGGATTAACCCCTTTGAAGTTTTTTTAGACCAAAAAGTCATTTTTGGAAAACCAATGCTTTTTCGAGTGATTCTAATGAATTTTGACGAGAAAATTCTACTGACGCAGTTTATTTTGCAATATTTATTAAAATAACACTTTTACGGTCGATTGAAGTTGCAAAAATCGATCTTTAGTTTTTCATCTTTGTAAGTGATTTTTTCCAAGATTTAAGCGCTTCCGCCAGATAAAAACTAGTTTTTCGCACTCTACGCATCCAAATACGTCGTATACAATCTAAAAAGGGCATGTTAAATTTTAGCGGATTTTGATAAAAACGATGGATTAACCCCTTTGAAGTTTTTTAGCCCAAAAAGTCATTTTTGGAAAATCATTGCTTTTTCAGTAATTCTAATGTATTTTGACGAGAAAATTTGGAAACATAGGTTTTACGGGTGTATTCCGATAGGGGATCGAAAAATCCATTATTTTTGCGATATCTCTCGATATAATCGAGATAATCGACATTTTCCAATTTTAGTCTTTTTGGCACTAAAAATATACAAAATTTATTAAGATATAAAAATTATCAAGGGGTGGAAACCTGAACACTACCCTAGTATAAAAATTCTACTACCTCTTAAGAAAGATTTTAATTTTAGTTCTTTAGGTTGATCTTTCCTATAATTTCATAGTTTTTTTAGAGACAAGAGACCACCGATGGTAAATATTTTCGTTAAAATTATCAAAGTAATTTATCTTTTAAATTATCAAAGGGTTGAAACTTGAAAACTACCCCAGCATAAAAATTCTACTACTTCTTATGAAAGTTTAAGTGTAAATTCTTTAGGTGGATCTTTCCTATAATTTCATAGTTTTTTTATATAAAATGTGCCCAAGAGACCACCGATGGTAAATATTTTCGTTAAAATTATCAAAGTAATTTATCTTTTAAATTATCAAAGGGTTGAAACTTGAAAACTACCCCAGCATAAAAATTCTACTAAAAAGAAGAAAGTTCGACGGCGTTAATTCGCATGATCTGGATAGCCAATTCTGATCACCTAAACTGGAAACTAAACGACCAGGAAATCACTCATGAAGTAATTGAATTGTTTCTCGGGCTGTATGGCATATCGCACCGTCTTGTTGAAAACCATATGTCGTCCACATCCATATCTTGCAATTTAAGGACAAAAAACTGGATGATCATGTCGCAAACAGTGCAAAATTCGCACCAAGCAATGACACGTTGAAAATGCATTTGGTTCTCACAATCACTCGTGGATTTTCTGAACCCCAATGCGACAAACCTTCATTGTTTTTAAAATATCGCTCAGCAATGAAAACGCGTTGCTTTTTGTGTGGCGCTCCATTTTTAATAACCTTGAACTGTCAGCTGTCACGCTGTCTTTTTTGTTGTCGACACTTTACCGCACAAATGGTAGTTCCTGTTCCTTAGTAAATTAGTAATAAATCCACGATCAATCTATCGTTTTTTTCAGGTCCGATAAAAGTTTCTGTATGCCGGGAGGCAACGACAGAAAAGTGCACCCATTTGTATAAAGCTAATATTTGTTTTAGTCAATTTTTAGAGTGATAAAGGATACTTACGAATACAGGATAATGACAATCGACCGCGTTGGAAGTTTTGCCATCAAAAGGTGTTATAAAAATTAATTTGTTTGACTTATCTGTTTCAATATAAGGTAAATAATCGTATAAACTCAAAAATTCAAATTAGCAACCCTTAAAATCTCCGAGCAATACCTGAAGCAAATTGTAAACTTGGCTGTAATAAAACGATATTATATTTCTTTTCAATCATCTACTACAATTTTAAATATTTCATATAATTATTTTTGACTAGAAAATGTCAGCACACTATGTAATTAATATTAATTTTGGAAAGTCATCACAATACCTTAATTCAAACTTTTTAATTCACATAAAATAAATTTACAATCTCAAATTCAATCACAATTTATTATAGAGGTTGATTCGTCTTCTAAAATTACTGGAATTTCCGGTTGAAAACGGTGCGATTTGACTCGATTTTGGCGATACATATATTCTTTAGTCATGGAATGAGAACTGAACATCCCTCGACTCTTGTACAAAATAGGATCCATTGGTCCCCATTTTGGTGATGCTCGTAATAATTTAGAACACTTGGCGTTCTTAATTTTGAAAGAATATCTGAGAGCGAATATCGCGACAATAAAAAATGGTGCCAAAAAAATAATACATTGGGATATAGTTATATTTTTGAATATCATAAAATATTCAGAATTTGGAGATATAGTGGAATGGTGGGTTGATACGATAAAATAGGAAAATATGACGAAAGGGCAGATAATCCAACAAAAGTGCCAATAAGTGCTAGCCCGAAAACCTAACATAAAATGTAAATCGTCTACAAAATAATTCATCCCGTATAGCCACATCACGCCAAAAACTTCCAAAAATACTACCAATAATATCATGGAACCGCTGCATATATCGTGAAAAAAATCCATTATAATAGGTCCAAATTGTGAATAATAGGGTAAACTTAGTACACCTACCAATAAACAAACCACACCAACAGTGAGAGTATAATAAGTTCGAAGATTTGGACAAACGCTACACAAGGCAGACACTATTACTGATATCATAAAAATTTGAGAACGTAAAGCCGATAAATAAGCGCTGGAAAAAAATAAAATAGACCATACTTGGGGCATTCCTGGAAAGTAAAGCAGCGATAGCGGGAACCGTACAAATAGTGAAGATTGGTTCAAGTTCATAATGAATTCCACAGGCATTTGAATGGTATAACTTAAAATTCCAACTGTAGTATATGATAAAAATCCAAACATAATGGAGTAACATAAATCTATGAAATTGATGACGATTGCATCCACATGAATAGGATGACGAAAATCATTTAACGATCCGTGGATTACCAAACCCCCGAGTCCGACTCCCACACTACATAAAACCTGCGCGATTGGCATGTGCCACGTATATAAGTCCGTTAATATAAAAAACCTTTGGTTCATAAAATACTTGAAACCACGAATAGATCCAGGATGAATCAAAGCCGTAAACAAAATAATGACTTGCTCTATGAATGGAACGACGATAAAAAAGGTAAGGTATTTTTGTAGCGACTTCAATCCACTCCGTAAACAAAATAAAGTAATGATTAACGATACTATGTGACACTTGATGATATCCCAACGTAAATTACCAAAATCTCCGGTTGCCAAACCTTGAGAAACTTTTTCTCTCCAATAATGAGCTGCGCTATTTTCCCATGGCATATAATCGCAGTATTCTTCACTATGATTTGAATAGCAAGCAGATTTTACGCTTACATTTGTAGCAAATGTAAAACAATTTTCTTCGGCCCACTCAGGATTGCATTCTGTCCATGGCAAGACGCGGTTAAAGCATTGATAGAGATAATAGAGTAAATATGAAGAAATTGTACTGTAATACAAAGTCAAACAACTTAAAAGAAATATGCAAGCATATCCCGTTCCTTGCCAAAATAAGCACATGTTCCATATATCGATAGGTCCGCTACTGGAAAATTGTCCAATCGCCATTTCCATGTAAGTTAAAGGAATTGAAATAAATATGGTTGCCAAGATGTAGGGTAATAAGTAAACCCCTTGTTCCCTTGCCATTAAAAGCGAAAATGCCCAGATGTTATTCAATCCCAACGTCCAACACAGTAAACCCATCATGGAATAATATCTTGATTCCCATTTGTGATTTATTTTACTTGCATTTTGTAGATTAAATATTTTTAAAAATCCCATTCTTTTACTTTATAATTTCAGCAAACTGACATTAGATTTAGAAAAACAAAGGTTAGCTAACTGAGATGAAAAGTTTGTATTGTCAAATATATAAAATAATAAATTTGTAATTTATGAGTTAACAGAATCAGAAAATCACCAACAGTAGCAAAGTTTTAAGGACTGTCTTAAAACTTCATTTACACCTCAAAATTGGTTATAGGTACAAGGATGATTTTTTCAACGAAAAGAGAAAAATTTTCATTCATTTCAAAGGTCCATGATAAAATTGTTTAAATTTTAAGTATTGTAAGTGCTGTAAATGAAGTTTTATTTCGACCATAATTTTAATGATTTTTTCTTTCCTACCACCAAAAGACGTCATTTACTATTAAATTGTAAATCTAGGTAGCTGCCTAGCTGCGCCATCTATACGAAAAGTTCTCGTCCAAATGATAGATTGGACCCATGATACTGTGTTTCCCTTTAAATTTTATAGGTACTTGGTAAGTTACCACACAAACAACGTCAGTTTCAAAAAAAGTTATGAAACTTCTCGCGCGCGTAACGAGATGCCAATTCAGCCCTGCGTTTGATTTACAGATTTATTTTAAACAGTGCCCATTTAAACGGTGTTCAGAAAGGTTCAGATCAAGGTTCTTGTTTTCCCAAGTAACACACACCCTCCTGGAGCGTCCTATGGACGTCCGTTAGAGATCAATTGTAGGTACATGGTCCATGGACGTCCATTTATCCAAAAGGATAAATTCTTTTTGTCATCAAACTACAGGTACATGGCATTGAACTACAGGTACAATATTGTTGAATGCAAAAAAACACAGCTTATCAGAGACAAAGAAACGAAAGTTCAGAAAGGATAAACATATTATAGTAATATAACTAGTTACTAAAGTTTTAGTTTTAAAACTAACCTAGTAATATAACTAGTTACTAAATTTTTAGTTATATTTCTATGTTTGTCCTTTTCTGAACTTTCGTTTCTTTGTCGCTGATAAGTTGCCCGATTTTGAAAGCTGGCTCTTGAAAGTAAAGGTGGATTTCTATTGGCTTGTTAGAGTTAACACACGTTTTCTATTGGTTAATTAGGAACTTATAGATAAGTGGACATTAACGCTTTTATTATGAAACCGGCCTAAGTGCTAAAATATTAGAATTTTAACTAGTATGTAAAGAACAACATATAAGAAATTATATTTAATGTCACTTTAAAATCATTGTTATTTCTTAACAATGACAAGGTAGAACCAGAAAATATTTATAAATTTTAATATTAATAAGCATTAAATATTAATATGCATCTTTAATGGCGCTAGAAGCACCTGCGAATTGTGTCACGGAGAATCGTTCTCGGCGAATCGTTCTCGGCGAATCGTGTCTCGGCGAATCGTGTCTCGGCGAATCGTGTCTCGGCGAATCGTGCCTCGGCGAATCGTGTCTCGGCGAATCGTTCCCGGCGAAGTGTTATCGGCGAATCGTTCTCGGCGAAATGTACCCAACCCTAATTTCAATCATACTTCGTTCATATTCATAAAAATCTCTCTATCGCATAGTAAAATATATCTAAAATTAATTATGTGTATTTTATCTTTGTATGTAGTGTAGTATGTATCAAAACAAAGAAAAAAAATTTAAAAAAAAAGAAAAAAAAATTGGTTCTGTCGGGATTCGATCGACCTTTTACTTGAAACGCTTTTTTCTCGAAAATGGCTGAATTTTGCGATTTACTACTTTCACAAAATAAAGTCGTACTGATGTTTAAGTACGATTAATATAAAAAAAATCTGTTTCCCGAATATCGCGCCTTCTTCGTGTAAGACCTAATACACTTTGCACTACTTTACTTTGAAAATTGAAAACGGAAGCGATCCACTGCTACCTGAAAAACGAAAACTCAGGGCTTGTAGCAATTTAAAGATGTAAGTGCCCTCTTGGCTAGCTCGGAGTACGCAAGAGGCAATAAAGCGATGTGCCAATCTCCCTCCTTGTTGACAAATGGATGATACAGGGGGGACGCCGAAAGGTTATGCTTCAAAGAGCAAGGCGATAACTGTTGGTAAAAGAGCGCCACGTAGTTTGATGAACCACCCTGTATATCACAGCAAAGTACTCCCTGTAAGAAAAAACTACGAAAAGCTGGAGTACTGGAGTAGGGGAAGGTAGAGGAGATTGGGTAAATCGCCTCCAGTAACAAAAGCGTATTATCTCGTCTTGATCTAGATATAATGATCAACATTAAATTTACAAAACCTGTCGCAATAATTGAGCTTACCCTTAAAATAAAATACGAGTTAAATTGTAAAATTACACGTATGTAGTTATAAAAATAACTGGTGTTTGGTTTACCTGGTATACGTATACTCGGCGTACAATATTGCATACACGCCTCTGTGTTAAAATCACAGGTAATAATTGAACACACTTATGTAAAATAAAATAGCAAGGGAACGGCCCAAAATATTCCGCACAGTAAAATAAAATATACAGAGATATTAAAAAAATATATACAAAAGGCTTATCTTGGCGGTGTCTTCTGATCCAAGGTGTTGTGGGGGAGTGCAAGATGAATAAAACGATTAGCACGATCCAGAGTATGGCAGGTGGTCGCCAACAACAAACGAACTCGTAGTCAAATAAAAGGAAACCGGAACAAAAACTCCCAGTGAAAAACTCGGGACTAAAAGAAAAAAAACCCTAAAGGAAACAAAGTCAAATAAATAACCTTACAAATCAAAAACATTAGGAATACTACCTCAGATGGTCGAGGGTTGCTGTCAAAGCTCGAACAGCCACTATTCGATGAGATGGTTAAAAAACTTGGGACTGGTTGAATCCTTCAAAATACGAAGTTAGGATTCTCTTGGTAAAAGTTACTTCAAAGAAGTCGGTACCCAGGAGCAATCCGAATAAAGCGGTTGAAACCAAAATCCCACAAAAATATGGATAGGACGAATGTCCAAAAATAAGAATTTCAAATCCACTAGCAGTCCACAAAAGTATTACGAAAATCGTAAAAATGTCGATCGAACACAAAATGGTGTTTTAACTTTTAACTTGTTAACAACGAATAAAAATGCAATCTTATCAATGCCTTTTGTATCAGCTGGCGTTTTGAAAATATGCAAAATGATACTTATGATGCCATTTAACGGCAAATCAACAAAGTATTGAAAGATTTCTATAAATATTCGAAACTAAATTTGAATGTAGGAAAATTTAACAATGTTTAAATTTTTTGAACCGTAACAATCCCCCCCTTACTAGAAGAAATTTACGAGAATGGCGAGAAAATTTCTCCAACTCACTGACCTACGTCAGAAAAGTATAAAAGGACAAAACATCAAAAACAAATCATATCATAATCGCTACAATCGTTATCAAAATCAAATAAACACTGACAAACTCGTCATTAGTCAGAAGCGTATGGCTTTAGATCTTTGGCATGCCAGGTACCGCAAAGTTTCCCATCGGGATCTTTCAGTTGAAAAACCCACATCGATAGCTTTTTGTCTATAATAAACGGCCCAACAAACTTTGGAGCCAACTTGGCCGTAAACTGCCTGGCTGCATCTGATAAAACAAAGTTTCGTCTCCATACCCTCTGCCCTAATTGAAAAGTGACTGTACGACGTCGGAGGTCATAATGCTGTTTAGACTTCTCATAGGCACGAGTAAGTCGAGACCTAATGTCAGCATATAAGACCTTAAATGCCTCCGAGCGTAATACGAAGTCTTGATCACGATCAAAAGATAGGTCGTCATCGTCGTCGTTCGGTTGGCGCTCTACTATCATTTCCCTGCCGAAATTTATAAAATAAGGGGTGTGACCCGTCACCTCATGTTTAGCCGTCCGAATAGCGCATGTCGCCGTTGCTAAATATTTGTCCCAGTCTCGATGGTGGTCTTTGACATAGGACGCCAGCATGGTTTTCAAGACGCGGTTTATCCTTTCGGTTGGATTGGCTTGAGGGTGGTAATTCGGCGTAAACGTAATTTTGCTACCGTATTTGTCAATCATATTTCTAAATTCGCGACTGCGAAATTGGACACCGTTATCGCATATAACGGTACGGGGAACGCCAAATAACAAAAATACGCCCTCCTCCAAACATTTCACCACGCTCTTCGCCGTTGCCGCGCGCAGGGGAAACGTTATCGTAAATTTGCTGAAACAATCGGCAACAACAAGGATGTAGCTAAAGCCTCCGGTCGAACGAGGAAGAGGACCAACGATGTCGGTACAAATGACTTCCCAAGGAGTCGAAATAATCGAATGGCCTCCCATCGTACCAACTGAAGCTTTTTGCTCGGGTTTGGCACGCGCGCATACAATGCAGCGTCGAACATAAGTGGCAACGTCACTCCTCATTTTAGGCCAGTAACACTTCTGTGCTACGCGGTGAAAGGTTTTATAACTCCCCATATGCCCAGATGTCGGGGAATCATGGAACTGTTTAAGTATCTCGCCACGACGTTCTTTAGGAATGACTTCCTTCCACTGCTCGTTACAGTCAATTAAACCTTTGCTATTATTACGGACACGTTTAAACAGTTTAGTGCCTGTAATTCGCCAAAGAGGATATTTATGTGGTGTTTTCGTTACTTTTTCTCGCATTTGCAAGAGCCATTTGTCCCGAGGTTCGTTGTCGGCGGGATTGACGTCAACAGTATCGATAACCGGAACTGAACGTGATAGAGCATCGGGAACAACGTTAAGTTTACCTGACCTATGAACGATTTCAAAATTAAATTGCTGTAATCTTACCGCCCATCTAGCAATTCTCCCAATAGGATCTTTGATATTATTGAGCCATTTTAAGCTATAATGGTCTGTGACTACTGTAAACTTTGTCCCCTCGAGATAAGGTCGCAGTTTTTCAATGGCGTGAATAACTGCTAAACACTCCTTCTCGGTGACACTATATTTACGCTCGCTTTTCGACAAGGACCTACTAATGTAGCATATGACTTTCTCCCCTTCGGGATATTGCTGCGATAAAACCGCGCCGAGTCCGTAATCGCTCGCATCTGTTTGCACAATAAACGGTAGACTCCAATCGGGACACGATAACACCGGACTGGTTACCAAATGTTCCTTTAACATATTAAGAGATTCATCGCAAGATTGAGTCCACAAAAACTTTTGATTCTTGCGAAGCAAGTTTGTCAAAGGCGCAATTAAATTCGAAAAATTCGGCACAAATCGCCGATACCATGAAGCCATTCCTATAATACGACGGATCTCTTTAACGTTAGTTGGTGGGGGAATACGTAAAATCGCTTCAACTTTATCTGGGTCTACCGCTAAACCTCCTGAGTTAATAATAAACCCCAAATATCGGAGTTCCGATTTGCAAAAATGACACTTATCGCGACTAAGCGCAAGATTCGCTGCTTTAAGTCTTTCAAACACATCTGTCAAAACCTCTACATGTTTTTCAAACGTGGGCGTTACGATGATAATGTCGTCCAGGTAACTGAACACGTAGGGCTCTAGATCTGGACCTATAACCCTATCAATTAAACGACTCCAAGTTGCAGGTGCGTTATGCAGCCCAAATGGCATACGCTTAAATTGGAATAACCCACGATTGGGTACAACAAATGCAGTATATTTGCGCGATGACTCCGCAACAGGGATCTGCCAATACGCTGACTTAATATCTAATGTTGACAAATAATTTGCATTCTTGAGTTTGTCAAGAATGCTGGCCACGTACGGTAAAGGATATGCATCTGGCTCGCTAACAGCATTAAGACGACGAAAATCTACGCAAAACCGATAAGTTTGGTCTTTCTTTCTCACAAGTAAAATCGGAGAAGACCATGCCGATGTCGATGGCTCGACGATATCATCGGACAACATTTTGTCTAACTCTAAATCAACGTGTTTTTGCAGAATGGGAGAGATTGGATAATACCGCTGTTTTATTGGAGGAGAATGAGTCTTAATTTCATGTTCCGCAAGATGAGTATACCCAAGTTTACCGTCAGAAATCGCGAACTTAGCCTCAACCAACAAATTATCAAGAACCTTCTTTTGGCTTTCCGAAAGAGTGTCAGCGGGTTGTAGGGCACTAACGAGTGCTTTTTCACCCGTATTCGAGAAACACCACTCACCGCTACGAAGGTTGGGTACTATTCCCATTTTGACCCAAAAGTCTGTACCAAGAATGAGATAATGTGGTAGAGATGGAATTACCAAAATCTCAAGAATCTTGATTTTATCTCTTAAATTAACAGGCAATATCGCTACTCCTACACAGGTACAAACCTCTCCATTCGCAACAATACAGTCCTGAGCGCGTGAGCTATCTAAAAGACATCTGTCCTTTAACATGCTCCAACCCGGACCGCCTAAAATGGTTCTGGAAGCGCCAGAATCCAAAAGACCTAAAATTGTCTGACCGAATATAGTTACCTGAAGATAAGGACGTTCGTCGTTAATAGCGCTAGCTAAAATAAAATCGAGGATGACTTTGTCTTTAGTAGGGATATTTAAGATGTTGGTGACCGGGTTACAAACAGAGCGCGATCCCCGATCGTCTATCGCCTCTGATTTCCGTTTCCCGGACAGTTAGGACAAGTGCTTACGGTATAGCCAACTGTTCCACAACGGAAACACAAAACTCTATTTGGCTTCGTACAAGAAGCTCTGCGATGGTCAGTCGAACCGCAATTCCAACATGAGGTTTTCGATATCGAAAGATTTTGCATGGGAAGGTCAGAAATCGCATTAAGGGTTTCTGTTCTGTACGTTGACCTACGATAACCGAGAGTAGGCTCTAGTAGTAACTTGAAATTAGTGGGTGGGGGACAATACTGATTAGAGTAAAATTCCGCCTCTTCTACCGCACGACCGTACTCTATCAACTCGTCAATAGTTATAATCTTTTGGGCTGCTAACCCACGCTGAATATTTGGTAGCAGATTACCTTTAATGGTGTTTACACGGTCAACTTCACACGGTTTGTTACTTAACTTGCCGTATAAGCTCTCCATAACCGAAACATACAGAACGAGCTTCTCATCAGCCCCTTGGGTTCTTTTCAAAATCTCAGACATCAATCGCGACTCATACCCTGGTGGTAAGAAAGATTTTTTTAATTGGATTACCAAGTCATCCCAACTACTAAAAACACTTTTCCTCGGACGATACCAAGTTAAAACATCGCCTCTAAAAAGCTCTACAGCTGAATGAAAAAGCTGTGCTTTCGACACGCCCCTAGCCTCGCGTAACTCTTCGACACGTTCCAAAAATTCAGTGACGCTATTGCGTCCGTCAAAAAAGATACCCCATTTATAAATGGGTGGCATTTTACCCGCGACAAACTGAGGTTCTGTCCCACACTGAGTACTACTACTCAAACGTCGAGGTACAAAATCTCTCTCAAAACTCTCTAAATTATCTCTATGCGCAGTACCTTCAACGATATTATTTGATGGCATGTGAGTTATCAAGGGCTGTGAACTACGTTCACCACAGAAAGATACACGCCTTGTACTTGTGCGACGGTCACAAGGTACAGTTTCTTGAAAACCACTTAAATTTCTAATTGATTCTCCAACTTCTCGACAGAAGTCAGCTCGTAACCGTTCACGGTCAATATTCGGCGATAAATTGCTAACGCTATGTGATATAGCAGTACTAACTGGAGCAATATGCTCTGCGGGAGCATCTCCAAAATCTATTAAATTTCCTAATGGTGGCGTTAAAGACGCCAAAGGTACCGAAAAATTATTTAAAATACTAAAAGCGCTGTCATCAGATGGTGGGTTAGGCATATCGAGAAGGGATTCGACAGTACTATCAAGATCATTATCAGAAATGGAATACGCGCGATTTAAAGCTTTTAACAATTCATTAACTAGAGTCAATAAATTATCACGCTTCCTAATAATGTCATTTGAAACACCAATGACTCTGTTCAAGCAACGCTGAACATGTAACAGACGAGTTTTAATGCGCGCTTTCTCGTTGTCTTTATTATTACCATCGAACTCCTGTATCTCGCCTCCCAACTCATCGAGTTTAGCCGACAAAATATGAAATTCTCTCTCGGGTTCCCCATACTCAGAAAGATGCCCTTCCAGTACCGAGCGATGCTGATTAACAGCCTGCCGTAACTGTTTACGCTTTTCATCTGTTGTGTTAGAAGGATCAACACCCCTGATGCGTAACTCATAAGTGAGTTCATCACTGCGTAACCTATTTATATCCATGGTGAGGAATAAAATATGGAAGAAAGAAAAATAAATTCCAATTCCCCCCCTTACTAAAAGAGCAAAAGGCAAAACGAGAAAAACCAGTAAGACACGTAAAGGTCCGCCAAAAAAATATATAAAACGAGATAACACCACTTTTGCACTGTTTTAGCGTTGGGCGCCAATTTTGTACGAAAAGCGTGCTAACTCGTTTTGATCTAGATATAATGATCAACATTAAATTTACAAAACCTGTCGCAATAATTGAGCTTACCCTTAAAATAAAATACGAGTTAAATTGTAAAATTACACGTATGTAGTTATAAAAATAACTGGTGTTTGGTTTACCTGGTATACGTATACTCGGCGTACAATATTGCATACACGCCTCTGTGTTAAAATCACAGGTAATAATTGAACACACTTATGTAAAATAAAATAGCAAGGGAACGGCCCAAAATATTCCGCACAGTAAAATAAAATATACAGAGATATTAAAAAAAAATATACAAAAGGCTTATCTTGGCGGTGTCTTCTGATCCAAGGTGTTGTGGGGGAGTGCAAGATGAATAAAACGATTAGCACGATCCAGAGTATGGCAGGTGGTCGCCAACAACAAACGAACTCGTAGTCAAATAAAAGGAAACCGGAACAAAAACTCCCAGTGAAAAACTCGGGACTAAAAGAAAAAAAACCCTAAAGGAAACAAAGTCAAATAAATAACCTTACAAATCAAAAACATTAGGAATACTACCTCAGATGGTCGAGGGTTGCTGTCAAAGCTCGAACAGCCACTATTCGATGAGATGGTTAAAAAACTTGGGACTGGTTGAATCCTTCAAAATACGAAGTTAGGATTCTCTTGGTAAAAGTTACTTCAAAGAAGTCGGTACCCAGGAGCAATCCGAATAAAGCGGTTGAAACCAAAATCCCACAAAAATATGGATAGGACGAATGTCCAAAAATAAGAATTTCAAATCCACTAGCAGTCCACAAAAGTATTACGAAAATCGTAAAAATGTCGATCGAACACAAAATGGTGTTTTAACTTTTAACTTGTTAACAACGAATAAAAATGCAATCTTATCAATGCCTTTTGTATCAGCTGGCGTTTTGAAAATATGCAAAATGATACTTATGATGCCATTTAACGGCAAATCAACAAAGTATTGAAAGATTTCTATAAATATTCGAAACTAAATTTGAATGTAGGAAAATTTAACAATGTTTAAATTTTTTGAACCGTAACACCACGTAATTTAGAGCTTCACGAACGCCAATTAAAAATAATCCTGCTATTATAAATTTCTTCAATATTATAGGGTTAACGCAAAGATTCAAAATTTAAAGCTTACCAAATATATTGATTGTGACCAAGCGTACTAATATTATGAAGATCACATCTTCTTTGACCTCTACTACTGATGAATCAATGATAGAATTCCACCGAGTATGGAAGGAATTACATTCATATAATGCACGACTAGCCGGGAATACTTCTGTATTTGTAAGTAATGCTATGATTGCTACATTACACCCTCTCTCTCAATAGGAACCTACAGCTTGGAACCTATTTTGTCTGAAACAAAAGAAACAAAAATTTCATTCACTTTTTTACTTGGTTATTCTAAATTATGAAATTTTTATAATTTAACCAGGCTCGTAGCTTAGGATTTCATTTGGGGGGGCACTTGTAAAAAGCCTTTTGAAAAATGTAAAATTTTCGGTTGTTCCCCTTCCTCTTTCTTTGTCTTTTCAACATTTCGGCGGTGGGGCTACGGGCTTGAGTGAGACTACATAAAAATTTAAAAAATTAGTACCTACCTACTACAAACTAAACTTGTAAAATGTGTATTAAAAATATTAAGGACAGAAAAAATTATAAAACAATAGTCGTATATTTGTAGAGTACCCTACACGAATCATGACAGGGCGTGCCTAAATTTCTGCGCAGTAGATGTGGAGGGAGTTAATTTCAAAATTCTATTAATTTTAGAACATTTAATTTTGATAATTCAATAGAATTTGCAAAGACAAAATAAAAGTGGTGGCTTTTCTACTTAATCCTATAGGCTGCAAAAATCTGGCTGCACAACCTGTAAAGACGGCGTTATCACAAGAAATTTGATTTGCAAAACGTAAATAAATAGAGCAGCTATAATCACTTTAAATATTTGGTAGTACTTGCATGGTAGAATAAAATCGTTTTCTTTTAGCAATAAGGGCATACTATACCCGATTCGAGTTCCACATGAAATTCTGTTTTCACAAAATCTTAAAAATTTAAAATAAATAGGTCATTAGGCACAAAAAAATATTATAGAAAAAAAAATTGAAAATCAATGGTAAAAAATGGCAATCATGTGATTACCCATCAGACTCCGGGAACCCCTTCCTTAAAGTATAACAACAACGCCTACAACATCAAAGTATGATTTTAAAATTTTAATGAAATTAATTTAATTTAAATTTTCCATTCGTTAGTTTTGCAATATTAAATTTTATGTAGCTTTTTTCTTACGCGATGTCAAATCTTTCTTCAAATGAGAAGCTATAAAAAATTGATAATTGATCTCAAAACATCGGCCAAACGCATAAACATTTTTTCGAAATTTTACCGACAATAGCTTTAGAAAAATATATTTCAACATAAAATAAAAATATAGTCGTTTGTTCAGAAACGCTTTTTGGATTTTTTGAAAATTTGATACGGCAAAGTGAGGTACATACATAGAAAAAGTATCCTTTGAACTTCTTTTTGGGATCTGCTTTGATGGCACAACTACAATTCACTATACACTAAATGTCCACAATATACACACAATTATAATTTTCAAACTTTCTTATTAAAAACTTTGAAAAACGCCACCTCAACGCGCATCTGCAAAATCACGTCCAAAGTTCGTCTTTAAATGAACGAAACTGAGCGACCACTTTCGAATGTATACGAACCGAATACGAAGCTTAAAAATGGCCGATTCGGTTAAAGTTTGAATGTTGGCGCCAGTGGAATAATTGAAAACACATACATTTTTTTAAACGTTTAAACAAAAATGTAGGGATGTGAACTACAATTAATTAATGTGAAGGAATCCAGAGGGATTATACAGCTAACAACAATGGCGATCAAGTTTGATTTATTTTGTTTTGAAATTTTTTATAAGTTGCAAAGCTTTTTTAATACTTACTGACGAAATTTGAAAATTAAGAATAGTACCGACCATAGAATATAAGATTTACAATAGAAGGGAAACTTCCATGTTAAAAGTTTAGACAGTCTTAAACTGTCTTATCGTTGCGCCCCCTGGGTGTCATGGGTCAACTAATACGTATCTTTACATTTTATTCCAATATATTTAAATTTAAATTACACAAATTAACTATTTTTCACTGTTATAATTTGATAATCGTCTTAAAATTCCAATTTATAGGATACTAGGGGGGCTCTGCCCCCCTGGCCGCTGACGCGGCCCAACCCCCCAGGGCCGCTTTGCGGCCCTAATAACTTCAAGTTATAAAAC
Organism: Rhagonycha lutea; assembly: GCA_958510855.1. Classification (NCBI taxonomy): domain Eukaryota; kingdom Metazoa; phylum Arthropoda; class Insecta; order Coleoptera; family Cantharidae; genus Rhagonycha; species Rhagonycha lutea. The sequence continues at coordinate 99,549,882 of OY294036.1, forward strand.
TTATTTCCATACAACATTTTTTATGTCGCTTTCACTTTGAATTTGTATTCCATCTTGATCTTAATGCTCGACATCTTGATAATGCTACATATAACTGTCCATGACTAAACAAAGGCCCATCGATGTATATACCAACTTTGTTAAAGCTCTGCTAGCATAACAACAGATCTTATTTTGAGTTTTAATTTGTGTACCGGAAAACCAGGGAAATTCAATGAATTTAAATATTCGACTTCATGTTTAGCTGTATCTTCACTTAAATAGGTATGAATCTCGTCCTCGACCAAATTTAATATTTTATTATTAAGTAGGTGCATGTCGCTGGCCCCCCCAAAATCGAATTTTGGGGTGAATTTGGTGTCAATCGTTAGAGCTTCGTTAGAGCCTAAATGAGCTTCCATTTTTTTCGTTTGAGCCTCAACCGTCGCGAAGATATTCGCGAAAAAGTTTGGGGGGGGCTGTAGACACGTTGGCCCCCCCAAGTCGAATTTGGGGGTGAAAATGGTGTCAAACGTTAGAGCTTCGTTAGAGCCTAAATGAGCTTCCAATTTTTTCGTTTGAGCCTCAACCGTCGCGGAGTTATTCGCGAAATAGTTGGGGGGGGCCACAGACACGTTGCCCCCCCCAAGTCGAATTTGGGGGTGAAAATGGTGTCAAACGTTAGAGCTTCGTTTGAGCCTCAACCGTCGCGGAGTTATTCGCGAAACAGTTGGGGGGGGGCCACAGACATGATTTGCTATTTTCGTTATTTTTACGAATTTTTGGATGAAATTGGTGTCAAACGTTAGAGCTTCGTTACAGCCTAAATGAGCTTCCATTTCCAACATCCTAATTTCATTTTCTAAAAAGTTACGGGCATTTCAAATTTTCGATTGCTCCGAGCAAGTTGCGTCCGATAATCCTCAAATTTTATTTTATTTTACCAGATTAAATCTTTTGTTTAGATTAAAAAAATTAATCCTCCTTGCCATTATAATCTTCATAATAAATAAAAATGGAAAAATTAATTTTACAAAATTTTTCATACTTTTATGTTTCAATTCTGTTTCCCACTAATGTAAAGTGTGCACGCCCTTTTTTCATATAATAATGTAAGTTAAATTGCAAGAATTTGTAAAAACTGCACACGTTTCTGAAAAACTAAAAGGGCCGAATACGGTATAATTACATTTTTATATCTTTTTCATTACTTACAGGACGTAGACACGTTTTAAGTCGAATTTTGGGGTGAAATCAGTATCAAACGTTACAACCTAAATGAGCTTTCATTGTTGGTTTAGGATTACTTTTTGTAATCGAAACAAAAATTTTACGCTCTAACGTCTGACACCAATTTCACCAAAAACTTCAAAAATATAACGAAAATAGAAAAACACGTCTACTCCCCCCCCCCCAAAAAAATATTTAGCGAATAACTGCGTGACGGTTAAGGCTCAAACGAAAAAATGGAAGCTCAGTTAGATTATAACGATGCTTTAACGTTTGACACCAATTTCACCCCAAAATTCAAATAAAGAGGGAAAATAGGAAAGCAAGACTACGACCCCTCCCTCCACAAAAAGAAAAGATTACCAGCAAGGAATTAATCGTTTGTGGAAGGAGGCAAAGCTGAAGGTCACCGATAAGATTGCTCTATATGAAGCAAAATACACCAACATCAAATTATTGATTAGTAATTAATTAATTTAAATTGTAAGGTAAATCTCATGCGAGGGGGAGGGTGGCTCCACCACATTTTATCAAATCTCACCAAGGGGGGGAGGATGTCCAAATCAAAAAGAAATACCACAAGTAATTAATTAACGACCCCAGTTAGGGGGCTAACGTTAGGCTCTAACGAAGCTCTAACGTCTGACACCAATTTCACCAAAAACTTCAAAAATATAACGAAAATAGAAAAACATGTCTACCCTCCCCTCCAGGATTTCGCGAATAACTCCGCGACGGTTGAGGCACAAACGAAAAATGGAAGCTCAGTTAGACTCTAACGACTCTCTCACGTTTGACACTAATTTCACCCCAAAATTTGACTTGGAGGGGGGCAATATGTCTACTTTCCGGTATGGGGTTAATTTTATTAGTTGCGTAGACTCATTGCTCCTCCTCCAACTCGAATTTTGAGGTGAAATTGGTGTCAAAGTTTAGAGCCTCATGAGAGCATAAATGAGCTTCTATTTGTTCGTTTGAGCCTGAACCATCGCAAAGTTATTCGCGAAATCTTTTTTTTGGGGGGGGGGGGGAATAGTAGACTTGTTTATCTCTTTCGCTCTTTAATGAATTTTTTGGTAAAATTTGTGTCAAACGTCAGAGCTTATTTAAAACCTGAATGAGCTTCTATTTTCATAATTTTAATTATATTTTCTACAAAGTTACGGGAATTTTAAATTTTCAAGTCATCCGAGCAAGTTCCGTACGATAATCTTCAAGTTTAAATCTGTTTGATTAGATTATTATTTTGTTTCAATTATGAAAAAATAGACATTTTCAAGACTTCAGCTTTGTCTCCTTCCACAAACGATTAACTTCTTGCTGGTAATCTTTTTGTTTTTGTGGGGGGAGGGGTCGTAGTCTTGTTTTCTTATTTTCCCTCTTTATTTGAATTTTGGGGTGAAATTGGTGTCAAACGTTAAAGCATCGTTATAGTCTAACTACTGAACTTCCATTTTTTCGTTTGAGCCTTAACCGTCACGAAGTTATTCGCTAAATCTTTTTTTTTGGGGGGGGGGAGTAGACGTGTTTTTCTATTTTCGTTATATTTTTGAAGTTTTTGGTGAAATTGGTGTCAGACGTTAAAGCATCGTAAGAGCCTAACGTTAGCCCCCTAACTGGGGTCGTTAATTAATTACTTGTGGTATTTCTTTTTGATTTGGACATCCTCCCCCCCTTGGTGAGATTTGATAAAATGTGGTGGAGCCACCCTCCCCCTCGCATGAGATTTACCTTATAATTTAAATTAATTAATTACTAATCAATAATTTGATATGTTGGTGTATTTTGCTTCACATAGAGCAATCTTATCGGTGACCTTCAGCTTTGCCTCCTTCCACAAACGATTAATTCCTTGCTGGTAATCTTTTCTTTTTGTGGAGGGAGGGGTCGTAGTCTTGTTTTCCTATTTTCCCTCTTTATTTGAATTTTGGGGTGAAATTGGTGTCAAACGTTAAAGCATCGTTATAATCTAATTGAGCTTCCATTTTTTCGTTTGAGCCTTAACCGTCACGCAGTTATTCGCTAAATCTTTTTTTTTGGGGGGGGGAGTAGAAGTGTTTTTCTATTTTCGTTATATTTTTGAAGTTTTTGGTGAAATTGGTGTCAGACGTTAAAGCATCGTTATAATCTAACTGAGCTTCCATTTTTTCGTTTGAGCCTTAACCGTCACGCAGTTATTCGTTAAATCTTTTTTTTTGGGGGGGGGGAGTAGACGTGTTTTTCTATTTTCGTTATATTTTTGAAGTTTTTGGTGAAATTGGTGTCAGACGTTAGAGCGTAAAATTTTTGTTTCGATTACAAAAAGTAATCCTAAACCAACAATGAAAGCTCATTTAGGTTGTAACGTTTGATACTGATTTCACCCCAAAATTCGACTTAAAACGTGTCTACGTCCTGTAAGTAATGAAAAAGATATAAAAATGTAATTATACCGTATTCGGCCCTTTTAGTTTTTCAGAAACGTGTGCAGTTTTTACAAATTCTTGCAATTTAACTTACATTATTATATGAAAGAAGGGCGTGCACACTTTACATTAGTGGGAAACAGAATTGAAACATAAAAGTATGAAAAATTTTGTAAAATTAATTTTTCCATTTTTATTTATTATGAAGATTATAATGGCAAGGAGGATTAATTTTTTTAATCTAAACAAAAGATTTAATCTGATAAAATAAAATAAAATTTGAGGATTATCGGACGCAACTTGCTCGGAGCAATCGAAAATTTGAAATGCCCGTAACTTTTTAGAAAATGAAATTAGGATGTTGGAAATGGAAGCTCATTTAGGCTCTAACGAAGCTCTAACGTTTGACACCAATTTCATCCAAAAATTCGTAAAAATAACGAAAATAGCAAATCATGTCTGTGGCCCCCCCCCAACTGTTTCGCGAATAACTCCGCGACGGTTGAGGCTCAAACGAAAAAAATGGAAGCTCATTTAGGCTCTAACGAAGCTCTAACGTTTGACACCATTTTCACCCCCAAATTCGACTTGGGGGGGCCAACGTGTCTGTGGCCCCCCCAACTATTTCGCGATTAACTCCGCGACGGTTGAGGCTCAAACGAAAAAAATGGAAGCTCATTTAGGCTCTAACGAAGCTCTAACGTTTGACACCATTTTCACCCCCAAATTCGATTTGGGGGGGGCCAGCGACATGCACCTTTATTAGGTGTACGAAGATCATCATTGTGGCAGGCTAATATAATTCTGTCGGAGAGATCGGCATTAGAAGCAATTGAATTGTTGTAAATGTTCTGAATTATATTTGTAGATTTCCAGCTATTCGGTACTTTCAATAATATAATGCTGCTTGGCCAAATTGATGTTGACTTTAAAGTATAATTGACTATCTCTACAGGTGAAGCGTATTTTATAACAGGTAAAACTTGACGAAAGTCACCACCGAAAATAACAAATTTGCCACCAAACGGATTTTTGCATTTACATAAATCTTTCAATCTTTGTGTTTTTGCGTCGCATGGTTTTGTTGCCTTGCTTTGCGTTTACCTTTTGCTTTTTTGCTTTAGCTTTTGCTATTGCTTTTGCTATTGGTTTTTCTATTGCTTTTGCTATTGCTTTTGCTTTGCTTTGATTCATCCGTTGATGTGATTATAATGTTGATTTGGTGTCGTCCAATAGCTGTTCTCAGCGTTGCATAAAAACGTTGCACAAAAACGTTGCATAAAAACGTTGCATATTTTGTCTTATCTTTTTATATATATAGAGTAGATTCTATGATAATACGTAATGTTATTCTGTACTTTTCTAAATAATTATTGAAACAGCGCCATCTTAAGAAAATCCGCCAACTAAAATACCATTAATATCAGGGTCTAATATTTTCCTATGAAGTTTCTACACCGTGGTACCGACCACATCGCAAGCAAAGCAACAATAAATTATCAGGTCCGTATTCAGAAATATAATACATTTCAAAATTACAAGAAAATATTATATAAAATCAAAATCCTTGAGAAATTACAACGTTCAAAGCTTGTTCAAAGTATACATGGCTAAAGTTAGATCCGGATTTAGATTTACATTCAGATTTTCAACAACCAGTGGCGAATTTAGCATTTGAGAGACCCCAGGCGAAATTCAATTTTGAGGCCCCCTCTAAATATTTACACAACCCCTAACCATACAGTATGCATTCGACAATGACATTTGATTGCTCTGGTATGCTCTATACCGATGGTCCAATAAAGCTCAATTTTGATGCCCTAGATTTATGACGCTCCAAGTGCGCGCATTATGCGCTTGTTCGGTAATCCGCCACTGAATACAACTCAATACTAAAAATTAAAAAGAAGTGTGCAATCCTCTCCCCACGGGTCAAGGGGTAGATTTGCGACTGCAAGATAAAAATAAAACAAAAATGGCAGTTTGCTTCGATCAGCTAAAAAATATTATGTAAAGGCGCGTTGTCACGATTCAAGTTTAGTTGACCGATTTACAGTTGATCAATATTCGACTAAAAAGTTGTTCAACTACCTTAAAACAAAGGTTATCACTACAGATTTCATTCAACTTTTGTTGTTCAACTAAAATGGGGAAGGGTACATTTGTGATTTATGATTAGATTACATAATTATTAATTCGATGAGATTTTGTCACACACCGTTTCTTTTTTAATTTCAACTTGGGAGTCACGAAATTTTGTACACTTATGTAGCTTAACATTTTCCACCTTTTGACGGTGGTTTGAATGAAGTATCAGTCATATTTTTTTTCATTTACCCAGGGCCGCCGCTAGGGGTACTTCCGCCCGTGTGCAAAGTTTAATTTTGCCGCCCTTGTAGCCGATTTTTTTCAGTGCTTTAATATAATTTCTTAAATTTCTACTACTTATTCCCTGCCGTAAAGTAAAAATGACCTTTTCTAAACTCCTATTTTCGGGATTTTGGCCGCCCGTGTGTTTTGCACACTGTGAACAATAGAGCGCGGCGCCCCTGCATTTACCCCTATCTGTTTTTAAATAGGCTCCATCGTCATGGAAAAAATCGTTTGAAATTTTAAAAAGCTGTATTACTTTTGAATGAATAACCCACATTTATTTGATTTTATATGTTAATGCTATCATTATATTAAATTGTACCACAACTAGAAGTTTATTTCACGACCAGGGGTCGTACATACTTATGTTGTGTTAAGTTTTCAGATTGGACTCCCAGATTGTAAAGGGCAATTGAACTATCAAGCAACCCAAAGTAGTGTGGATTGCAAGTTTGCGCATGAGGTTTTGGAAACGTACGAGTTCAAGTATTAAGATCTATGACCCCCCCTATGTCTCGACTGGAGTTGCCGGTACTGTTGCTATTTATGTGAGAATGTGAATGATTCAACGGTTTAACCTGTAACAATGTACAAAGCAGCATCTGTGATTGGTTAGGAATCAAAATTCAGAAATTCAATCAAAAAAAATCAAAATACGAATTGTATTGTTAACGCCAATTACTTAAATGTACCATTGCTATTAGTCGAAATTTTATTCAAAAAATTTCGTCACTTGAACAAATTCTTTGATTTGGATCTCAAGCTCTGATCCGGTTCTGTCTAAAAATCTACAAATTTAATATTTTCTGTTACTTACGGAAAATTTTTAACATAACTTGTGATCTTCATAACCACGACCCAATTCATAAGCCAGGTAGGTAATAATTAGTTACAACTACTGTAGGTAAATTTATTTAAAGTTATTTTTCAAATGTAATTATATTACAATATTATACCTGTTTAATAGGTTTGTATCATAAAATAAGTTTGTATCTTGGATAAAATAAAATATAATAAAGCAACTAGTGACCTAGGATCTAGGACCTTAATGAAATACGCATCTTAAAAAATCATAATGTTTTACTTTTTCAATTGACAATTATACAATCTGTTTTATCAAAATATTTAAAAATTAAATTTCCAATTAAAATTGTCCATAATGATAAACTGTTTAACTTAAAATCATTCTAATTTTGAGCTGCAGGAAAGTTGGCAGCTAATCTCATTTGTCGCTGGCGTCGTGGCTTATATGATGACTTGGACATATCCTAAACACAAAAACAATTTAAATAGAAATTTACACTTTTACAAAAATAACCGATGAAGTTATTCGTTTTATGATTGCATTGTGTTTATAAAAGCAAGGAACCGGTCAATTTATACCAACATAGACCTCATAAAAATCAGCCCTTTACAATTTAAAGACTAATGAACATTTCATCACAAGTGAAACTTGACACCAAATTAGAAATATAAACTTACATGAGATTTTGACGAAAGAATTTTTATTTCAATGTCATTTTTTTCAGAATTGCCACTTTCATCTGCAGCCTTTCTTGACGAATTGAATGCACTTTTGTTTGAATACATTTTGCGTCGATGTTGCCTAACTGCTTGTAATGGAACGAAAGCAGTATCTTTGCTTGTAGTCGATCCATTATTGACACACATTTTATCTAATGTCACTTTATTGGGCTCACCTTGTTGCTGATAAACAAAACACGAAATGAAAACAAAACTTTTATTACTTTCTTAACTGTTCCTACCTTTCCTTTCGCTACATATTTTGGTTGTGTGAAGTTTTGCCACTTTTTGGGAGGCTCAGGCACTGTACTAACAGGTGGTCTACTGTAAAATTGCTCAGAAGTCTAAAAATATTGTTGGATAAATTTACAAAATTCGAAATATACATTTTTACATACCCTGGGTGTATTAACATGATTGGAATTGCTGGCAGGCGTAATTGGATGATTCGAATGCGAAGTTTCATTTATTTTCAACATTTTTTTTAACATGTCTGTGTCGATTTTCAAATTTGAAGGATTCGTATTTTGTATCGCAGAATTGTTACTCATATTATGAACCTTCTTGTTTAAACTGGCGTTAGATTGTTCTCCAGGTAGCTTGTTTACCTCGCTTACGACGTTCTTTTGTGGAGGCTTGGATTCTCTAACAAAAGCTTGCCTAAGAAAATACTGTCCCCCTGCTGTATTGTTTCCTTTATAGGGTACAAAAGAATTTGGACCTGATTTGTAATTGTTGAAGGCGGGATAACCAGGTGGTGTGTAGGAAGTGGGATTTGTTTGAGGTGGTATATTCGATACATTTGGAAGAGGTCTGGATGGAAAGTTTGGACCACGTGACCAATTTTGAGGTAAGGTATTTTGATATCCAGATATTTGGCTAGGATATATTACTGTAGAGTTTTGTAAAAATGGTGGAACGTTGTTATAGCGAGGACTTCTGTTTGGTTCATTAACTCGGTTAAAATTGCCTGATGGTTTTGATGCTACAAAGATTTACTACATTAAAATATGTAGGTTACAATTAGAACTGGTGTATTTAAATGGTATTTTAAATAGTTGTAAGAAGTGGGGTAAATAGTTTGCTATTGTAAAACATTAAATTGTATGATATTCGGATATTCAATCCGCGTATAATAGACTTCAATAAATCAAATGTTTCGTCCATTATAAACAGTAGTAAATTTTAAACTTATATTGATAATATAGGAATTCATAATAAAGTTACAGCAGAATAAGCCAGAAAGGTCTATTTTTCAACCAACAAAAAAAGGGCATTGTCAGACTCAATAGTAAGGGTGGCCAACAAGTCAATCGCGAAGCCAATTTTGGTCGATCACAAAGTGTGAAAAAATGTTGAAAAATTGAAATTGTATTGATTAAAAGTGCCGAAAATCGATTTTTTTTTAATAGTATAGTATAGGTAAATAAGGATGTAAGGGCCCGAAAGATTTCCGATACCTCCCCCCTAACCCTTACGTAAATAATGGGCGGCCCCTTATTAATGTATTAATGCACTTTTTACAGTTTAAAAATGTGTGTATTATTTTATGAAATAAAGGGAGAGGTGTCAAGATTAGATTTGTTTTCAAAGGGGGTAGTAAGTATTGAAGTTTGGAAATCACTGCTCTAGAGTGCAGTGCACACCCAAAGATGTGTCGCGAATACCCCACTACTTAGGGTGTCGCAAAATTTTAGGGAAAAGCCAAAAATTAGTTATTTAAAAAAATTATAAATTACTTACAACTTCTATTAGTTTCTCTTAATCCGTGACTGATATTAATTATTGCAGGTACAGGCATCCGATATCCACAACTCTTTGTACAATTAATCGCCATTCCTCCAGCAAAGTCATCATCAAATAAAACGTCATACATAATTTCTATTTCCTTTTCACAATTCAATCTGTGTATTCCAATAATTGTACCTTTTAGCCCTAAAGGTACCGAATAACCTTCACGTACGTTAACCACCCGATCATACAATTGAAATGTTGCTGTAGGATCCGGCATCAAGTTACCTATTTGTAAATTTGGCTGCAATAAAACAATTTTAAGTTATTGGAAGTCTTTTTTTTAATTCTTAATTATGTATTACACATTTAAATAATTCCATTTAATTATTTTTGACTGAATCAAAACATCAGCACACTAATCATTACTTTGGAAACTTTCATCACACTACCTTAAGTCAAACTTTTTAATTCACATTAAATTTACATATTATTAAGAGTTTGTGCCGACTTCTAAAATTACGGGAATTTCCGGTTGAAAACGGTGCGATTTGACTCGATTTTGGCGATACATATATTCTTTAGTCATGGAATGAGAACTGAACATCCCTCGACTCTTGTACAAAATAGGATCCATTGGTCCCCATTTTGGAGATGCTCGTAATAATTTAGAACACTTGGTGCCTTTATTTATTAAAAAATACCCGATGGCGAATATCGCAACAATAAAAAACGGTGCCAAATAAAAAAAATATTGGGATATAGTTAGGTTTTTGAATATCATAAAATATTCAGAATGTGGAGATATAGAGGACCTGTGGGATGATATGATAAAATATGAAAATGTCAAGAAAGGGCAGATAATCCAACAAAAGTGCCAATAAGTGCTAGCCCGAAAACCTAACATAAAATGTAAATCGTCTACAAAATTATTCATCCCATACAGCCACATCACGCCAAAAACTTCCAAAAATACTACCATTAATATCATAGAACCGTTGCTTATATCTACAAAATAATCTAGTATTGTAGGACCAAATTGTGTAAAATAGGGTAAACTTAGTGCACCTACCAATAAACAAACTACACCGACACTTAAAGTGTAGTAAGGTAGAAGATTTGGGAAAGCGTTACACATAGCAGTCACTAAAGTACCTATCATAAAAATTTGAGAACGTAAAGCCGATAAATAAGCACTGAAAAAAAATAAAAAACACCATACTTGAGGTATTCCTGGATAGTAAACCAATGCTAGTGGGAATCGCACAAATAGAGAAGTTAATGGTAAACTCAAGATAAAATCGACAGGCATTTCAACGGTATAACTTAAAATTCCAATTGAAGTAAATGATAACATTCCAAACATCATGGAATAACATAAATCTATCACATTGATGGCAATTGCATCCACATGAATAGGATGACGAAAATTATTTAATGATCCATGCACTATCAAACCCCCAAGTCCGACGCCCACGCTACTCAACATCTGCTCGATTGGCATGTGCCATGTAGTTATATCTTCTAATCGAAAAAATTTTTGATTAATAAAACTATCAAAACCAAGAATAGATCCGGGATGTATCAAAGACACAAACAAAAGAATGGCTTGTGCTATGAACGGAACGACGATAAAGAAGGTCACGTATTTATGTAACGACTGTATTCCATTCCGTAAACAAAATAAAATAATGATTAACGATACGATCCGACACAAGATGAGTTCCCAACGCAAATCACCCAAATCTTCGCTTATTACGTGATTTAAAACTTTAATGTTCCAATAATGACTTGCGCTATTTTCCCATGGCATAGAATCGCAGTATTCTTCACCATGATTTAATATGCAAGTCGATTTTACGCTTATATTTGTAGCAAATGTAAAACAATTTTCTTCGGCCCACTCAGGATTACATTCTGTCCACGGCAAGACGGGGTTAAAACATTGAATGAGGTAATAAAGTAAATATGAAGACACTGCACCATAATTCATTATAAAACAAAGTAAAAGAAATATGCAAGCATATCCCGATCCTTGCCAAAATAAACACATGTTCCATACACCGATTGGTCCCCTACTGGAAAATTGACCAATCGCCATTTCCATGTAAGTTAAAGGAATTGAAATAAATATGGTCGACAAGACGCAGGGTAATAAATAAGCTCCATGATTAATTGCCATTAAAACTGGAAATGTCCAAATGTTACTCAATCCCAGCGTCCAACACATTAACCCCATCATTGAATAATATCTTGAATCCCATTTTTCATGTAAATTTGTATTTCGAAGATTAAATCGTTTTAAAAAACTCATATTATTCGTTTGCTTGACAATTTCATTGACATTAATATGAAATACAAAACAAAAAATAAGCTGACTGAGATGAAGTACCAAGTATGCAAAGCTGGAAGTATTTCAAGTAAAAGACTTGGAAAAAAAGGATTACTTGGAGTATTAGTAAACGAACTACTGGCGGAATTCGTCCTGAATTTCAACGTGGGGCGAGCATGTAGCAAAAAATTGTAAAAAAGCTTTAACCGTCCGTAGCGCCCTTATTTCGCATCCATCGGTCGATGCGCGTTAAATGTCTAGTTGGACCGGATGCGTCTGGAAGAATTTTACAGAAACTCTTTTATTGTCGACTTTCGTATCTCCATACAGAAAGGCGTAAAATGCAATTTAAATTAAAAAACAAATTCAAAAGGAAAATTTTCGCTCAATCCGTCGACCTTGCTAATATAAATCGAAAACGTGAAATAGAAATTTTCCGACAAAATCCTTCTCCACTATAGAAATTAATATTTTCGAAAAATTACAATTTTGCAGATAAAACTACTTCAATTTTGATTGGGATTCACAGAGAACTTTCCCCCGAAACCAGAAAAGGTGCCACCAACGTTCCTAATCTTTAGTGTGTGTAGAGAAGTGCGAGGCCGTAGGCCCAGCTAAGTTTGGATGTAAAGACCGTAGGCCTAGCCATGTTTTGTGACAAAGATATGCGAATGTCGTAGGTTGAGCTATGTTTTGTGACACGTTATTATATCTTAAGAAGTGCGATTTGCTAATAATTAATGTTTAACTTAACTTATCGAAAATTCCGTACGTGTTTCACTTCAAAATGTTGTTTGAAAGATATTGATAAAAATTTGAATGAAAAGAATGAAAATTGTTTGCGTACTGCGTGTCAGCATAAAAAAATTGTCACTTTCTCGACGATTAGGCGATTGTTCCTTAGTTTTTGAGTTATGAATTTTTGAAAATAGGCAGGTTTTACCATAGGTTTAACATTATATGAGAGCTGTAATGCATAGGTGCTGTTCAATCTCAGTACTGGCTAACTTTTTTTTTTTGAAAATGATGTAACTTATTATCGGAATTAAAAAATTAAACCTACGAATTACCATTCCAAATACTTAGCCGCTAGACCACCACGGTTTTTGTAATAATAGCCAACAGTAATAGGAGTTAAACCACCACGATATTTTCAAAAATTCATAACTCAAAGACTAAGGGGCAATCAACTAAACGTCGAGAAAGTGATAATGTTTTAGTTTAGTTTTAGAAAATCTGTTGCATTATGAACAAGTAAAATAATATTTAAAAACGTCTTAATTAAAAGTAAATGTAACCTTACCTTAAACAATAGACGTGGTTTCACTTGTACCGACACTGGAGCACAGGGTTTCTTATTCCTTTTATACTCATCAATAAGATTCTCCAACATTTGCACTGCTTCAGGCTCAATCACTTCACTTCCACAACTTTGGCGTTCCACGGAAAAATAAGCTTGTTTTTTCATCCAAGTGATCATTTCATTTAATTTCTCTTTACTATTTAACAAAAAAAAAATAATTACGAATAAAATTACACGAAATTTTAATTGTCACTTACGCATTTCCTTCGGGGAACAAATCCTCTTCAAAATAATTGTCAGCGCTTTCGGCTGCCTTTAACTTCTCAAAAATATCTGGGAACTGTTCTATGTATGATCTAACTAAATCAATCGCCTTGAATGAATACTTCCACATATTTCCTTCCTTTTTAGTATAACCAGGAATTTCCTCATTCTTCTTAGTAAACTTTAAATTAAGACCTATATTAGTTCTAGGTGAATCGTCTCTACGTGTTGGGTTTCGTAATGGTAAAACTAACATTGTGCCGGTAATTCTTGAAAACATATACTTGGAGACAGCTAGAATATTTAAAAAAAATTGAGTAATGTAAAGAAAAAGCAATGTGATAAAAATACTCACAGCTTTTAATTGCAGCTACATGTAAATTCATGTAATTGTGGCTACACGACATTTCCCTCTCGATAACTGGCGTTAAGTCAGGTTCATCACTTTTCCTGATGGCTAATTTTAAGCGTCCATTTCTTAACGAATCTTGACTGTCCAAAACCTGTTAATTTAAAATATTACATTATTTTACTTTAAAATTTAAGGTGGAACCTTAACCACGGCAAAAATAATTTGGGAATCACCAAGGATTGAATCAATTGCTGTCAATTTAATAGCTCTTTTTGCTACGTCACCAAACTACTTATATTTAATTTGTTAACTTACTTCTCCTAATGATCCATAAAATGGCTGACCAAGCATGAAACAAGTAGATCCCAATGGAAATACACTAGCAATGTCTTTATAATTCGTGTAAGTTTCTTCGTAAACTTTAAGTTTGCTGATTACAGTTTGTAACGGATATGCCGAATCCATTTCTGCCCACTGTTTTTCTAAAGTTACGTAGCCTACATTAGTGAAAATATATTTTCGTCCAGCCAATAACTTTACATTGACTAGAGTATCGATAGAACCAACATTTATTCCTAAACGATTTTTGTAGCTGCAAGTCTTAGGGTTAGAAATTGAAACATTATGGTAGAACAACTTACAATTCATCGATTCCACTTTTCTCCGCATTCCATTTACCAAATAATTCTCCTCTATTTTGTTCCACGTTGTACTGTCCTTCTTTTCCTACACTTTTTATCACGTGTTCTTTATCCGTTACACGTACAACACTAAAGAAGAGGATTGAAGAAAAAATTCAAACATGAAGAAAAAACTTACAGGGCTTCTATTAAATGTGGCCATCCGACATGAACTGTCGTACCTAATAAATTTCGGGCAATCGTATTGGTGTCCAATTCTTGTTGTTCATTTATCACGTTAAGAATCATGCTTTCACTTCGAGAAGGCTGTTCAAATACCTTAACCTTGGCTTTTTGGAGTTGTCCCTAGTTATCGGTAGTAAAATTAGTTTCGATGGAAATTAAAACCAAGTAAGACTTACATTGTATTTTAAATGCTTCATTGTTGGAAAGCCGGGGTAATAAACGTCAAACTTAGCTCCAGGGTAAGCTCCCTTAATTAACTTTTCTCTAGGGATACGAATATCTTCGATGGTTACTCGTTCACATAAAGCATGAGAATTAGAAATTTTGGGGAAGTATTTGGTAGCCTCGTATAGGCCAAAATCTTCTACAGAATATTTATACACCAACATTGGACCATGACGATTTCGCGACATTTCTTCTAGGGTCAATTCATTTTCAACGGCTGTCATTGCTTTCAGAAGCACATCCTGAACACAGTAACATTTAATATAATTTAAGAGACAAAATTAATCATTTACTTCTTCGATAAACGGAATAAGTACTACGGCCTCCCACTCTTGCTTTTTACCGTTGAGATCAGTTTTGAAATCGTCAGGGTAGTACTCCTTGATTGGAGAATTTTCATTCACCATCAAGTTTTGGAACGGAACAGGTAGTAGTGATTTACTTGCAGCTGGTAATACGCCCAACAGTTGCTCATATGGTTTAAAAGGCGTTCCCAACTCAAAATGAATTTTAAAATCGGAAAATCCTTTAACATCAGAAACATAAGGAGCATAATGGTGCGGATAGTACCATGACCATGAACAAACACCATCATAATAATAGTGGAGATTCCATTGAATGGCTCTCACATACTCCTCAGTTTGTGAACGTAAAACTTCCCTAAAAGTTAACAAGGTAGGCAAATTAATAAAATTATTTTATAAGATTTCGGGTAATTACCCGATAGGGTAATATGTAGTTATAAATTTGAGCTCTTAGAAATGACTCTAAATAAGAAAACCAAAATATTTCAAAATAACTTACGGTGTAACATTAGGGTATGACAATTTGTTGATATAGTAATCATTTTTATGTTGAATAAATTCGGCATTAAGAAGATCATCATCAGAATCCGATTCCAACTCAACATCCTCTTCTAAATCCTTGTCTTCTTGTGTGCTGGACTCGGAAGAATCAATCAACTGCAAATAAACTTTTTAGCAACAAAAATATTCCAACAAAAATTATACAAACCATATCATTGGTCGATTTGATTAATGCTGCTAGTGCAGGCTCACAACTTAATTTTTCAATTGGTTCATCCACAACATCATCAGTTTCAGGTTGCCACGATTCAAGTTGCCGCAATTTATTCTAAAATGCAGCACAAAATTAGAATTTCAGACAAGAAACTACGGGAAACTTACAGGCCGCTTGTTCATTTTGTCATTTAAACTTTGACCAGTTTTAGCTTGAAACCATTTCAAATCAGCAAACTTTTCTGTAAAAGTATCAATATCTATACAGCTTAACTTTTCAATGAACGCTTCGAATCGAATCAAATTTAACGTTCCACCTTCGTTTATGTACCCATCTAACGTTGGTAAAACTTCCATGTAAGCTTTATATAAAATCGGTAAGGCTCCATTCGTAATATGCATGTTAGGCAGGTGTGGAATAAAATCGTTGCCAACTAAAAATCCCATCAACACCCAATCATCGATAATTTTCTCCATATCATAATCAAAACTTAAACTTTCCTTCAAAGAATAAAACTCGAGTTCCAAATACTCTCGCATCAACGAAAGATGAAGTAAAAAGAATTTTGTTTCTTCTGGCACATTTTTTCTCTTACTGTTGGATTTTTTACCAAATTTAACCTGTAAATAAACAATTAGAAACAAAAATTCCAGCAATTAAAAATGTTGACTTACTTCTTCTCTTAATAACGAAAAATGTGGTTCGTGAGTACACAATCCTAACATAATTAAATCGGCATCCAAACCATATAAACAATGCCTTGTATTGGGATCATAGCCAGGTTGAGCACGTAAATATCTAATATAATCCATAATTTTATGTTCTCCTTCTCCAGGCGTCTATTAATAAATTTTGTAATTAAAATAAAATTTCAAATGCAGAAGAAAATAATCATAAAGTAGAGTGAAGATTTGAAAAAGAAAAATTTGTTTGTTTTCAATTTTATTTTTTGCATAATAGTAATAATGACTAAATTCAAGTTCACATTATCATTATGGGATGTTCTTGTCAAAATCTTGATAAGAATCGTTTTATTGAAATTATATATATATAAGTCGGTTTTGAAACGTCTTGCGACGTTGTCCGATACCCAACTACCAACCTTGCGAATTGGCAATTTGGTTTGTTAGCATTTTACATTTTTTACCTAGACGAGGAGCAAGCCTGACGTAGAACCCCCAACCTGGAGGACCAGAGAGACGGCCAGAATAAAGTTCTTACTTTACCCGGATTCGAACCGGGGATTTAGCGTTCATAGTCAACTTATTCGACCATTATGCTCCGACCGTCTCTTTTATTATTATTATTGAAATTTCTTTTATTAAAAAAAAAGAGTAAAATGCGTATAATCCACCTTAAAATTGCGATTCAAAGGTATCATTTTGATTGTGATTTTTCTCATAAGTCAGATCTGTTAGTGCCTAAAATCCGTGCTCTAATAATAATAATCTAACTAAGGCACTGCTACCACCTGCTAAGCCAAACTACCGTATTAAAAAAAAAGTGAAAAAAATAGATTTCCTGCTTGAACACATTAAAATAAAGTAAATTTTCATTTTTTCTAAGTTAACCGACCATATTTAATCATATAAGTAGAAGAAAATTCTTATATATTTATCCCGAATGAAAATATTCCATGAAATAATAAATTAAGCTAAACGGACACTTTTAATTTTTATAACATTTCAAATAACATTCAAAAAAGGAATTATAAGTAATTCATGGAAGTTTTGCAATATTTTGCAATAAGTTATAAAATATTTAGCATTTTTGCGACCAAATTTTCACAATAATTAACACAAAAGTACTAAAATGTGGACATCCCTGATGCTGGATTTGATATTGATTCCAGATCAACGAGGTCACAAGCCAAATAAACATCATACCAATTAAAATTTACCTCGTGTCCTGAAAGTATAACTTTGCATTTATTCCACAGCTTATCAGTAGAAATTTTGTTCACAATAAAATATTTTAGCTGCTCGTGTAAATTAGTCATAAAAACTGTTCCAGGTGTAATACAGTTTGAATCAAATCTTGCTTCGGTGGGTAATACTTCACCTCGTTCTCGAGCTTTATTTTCCAAATCGAGTGCCTCTTTGGCGGATCTAAAACGACGCCCGCGTTGTTGATTCATTTTAGCTCTCGGAGCTACACCATCAACCGCCATAAAGAATACTTTTTGTGGCTTAATCATACGAAATAAAACTTCAATGTAATGAAATATATCTTGAAGTATTTTCTCTTCCGATATTCTGAAATGGGGGTCGCCGTCATCTGGATGTGAACAAGTATGAATTATTCCGTTCATATCCAAATATAAATTATCGAACTCTGGAATCTGGAAAAAGAAATGGTCAATTTTGACAAGAAAGTTGGGTTATATTTCATATACCTGATAGTCCTTCACAACTTCACTTAAACAAGGATATCGTTCACTGATATACCGGAAAAATTTTGGGACTCCCATTTTCAATTAAAATGTATCGAAATTAAATAAAAAGAAAAGTTTAATTAACACAATTAATACAGTTTACAAAACTTCAATGGCGTTTATAAATTTGCTTACACTAATGGAATTATTGTCATACTGGACATCATTTATAAAATGTTATACAAGGTTGTGCAATATAAAAGGGTTAACCGAATTACCACGTGGTACCTTAGTTGGCAATTCTGGTGCTGTGATCATGGACGTGCCTAAGGGGGGGGGGTGAGAGGGGAGCTTCCCCCCCAATATTTTATGAAGTTGGAAAAAAGTTGGCAAAATCACTCAAAATTTGGCCAAGTTGGCCAAAGCCGCTAAACCGACAATAATATCCCTAGTAGCACGTAATCTTACGACAAGATTTTCGTAAGCTTGTATTTCTCAAGCCAAGTCAAATACAAGCAAAATACAACAAAAATATGAAAGATTCTGTAAACAATATGACAATGATTATACGAGGATTACGGAGAAGAAATACAGAATTTCAGAAGGAATCAACGAATTTATTCGTGACACGTTTGATGTGAAGCATATTGAATACAATATAAACACAATATTCGGCAAATAATTGCTTTCACTAATTAATTACTAATTACTAATCACTAACTAATTAGTGAAAGCAATTATTTGCCGAATATTGTGTTTATATTGTATTTCAGAAGGAAGACCCCTGAGAGAAGAAAAATATAGGAAGATCAAATTGAATCATCCCGAGAAGATCGAGATATTGGTAAATCGAATGGGCTCAAAATCGAAATTTTATTTTATAAGGGAAAAGGGCCAATTTTGGTCGTCACAGATCTGCACCACTACCATTATACCTTTAGATCCCAATTATTAGAACTTCATGATATGAAAATTTTAAAACCCTTAATTCAGCCAATTTGGAGAAAATCGATTTGAAGAAAAAAAATTGCAGATAATTTTATAAGAAATCCTTTTAAATGAAAAATATGAAAAAAAAGAATATGAAAAATTCGTAATAATTTTCGATTCTAAATTGTAATTATGAACGAAATATCTGCAACAAAGAAATGCAAAAGTTGCATTTTAATTTAAAACTTATTCATCAAATTCTCAATAAAATAAGGTAATCCAATAAAAAGCTGTTGTGAGGCTTCACATTTGCAACCACTTTTGTTACAAAGCCTTGTTAATTAAAAATGGATCACACAGACGATACGAGAGCAGTAAAAATAGGTAAATAATTTAAGTAATTTTGTATCATTGATCCAAAAATATTATAGGAACCTATCGATTTGGACGAAATTTTACCGCAAGTGGGTGAATTTGGAAAATATCAAAAAATTCTGTTATGGTTTGTTTGCTTACCGGCTTGTATTCCGTGCGGTTTTTGTTCATTCAATCAATTATTTATGACCGACGTGCCCGATCATTGGTGTTATGTACCGGAACTGGCTAATTTAACCACAGAACTACGAAAAACTTTAGCAATTCCTAGCGACAATACTACGTACAGTAAATGTGAAAGATATTCGATAAATTGGAGCGAAGTTCAGAACAACTATGATGAGATTAACGAAAACCTTTCTTTGACTACCGAATCGTGCAAGGATGGATGGGAATATGATAGGTCGGAAATTACATCCAGCATTGTTATCGATGTGTGTAATTTTCAAATGTTTTTTTTTCAATTTTTTTCACCTAATCTCAGTTTGATTTAGTTTGCGAAAAAGATATTTATCCAACTTTGGGTTTAATGGCATTAAATATTGGAAGTCCAGTAGGTGTTTATTTTTTTGGGTTACTCAACGACAGATTTGGTAGGAAGAAGTCGTTTTTTGCATGCTTATGGACGTTACTCATTGGAAGTATTTTAACTGCCTGTTCTCCAAGTTTTTTGTGGTGGGCTTTAAGCCGCATGATTGTTGGATTAACATTGCCAGCCATTTACCAAATACCATTTATCATATGTAAACTTAGATAACCTATCCTCAGTGTTGTAAAATTAATGTTTTTCGATTTCAGCTCTCGAATTGGTTGGTCCAAATTATCGCTCCTTCGTGACTGTAATGACGTGCATTTTTTACACGATAGGATTGATTGCACTTGCCGGAATAACGTACATAGTCCGTGATTGGGTTTACTTAACATTAGCGACCTCACTGCCATTTCTACTTTATACCCTTTATTGGTTTTTCCTACCCGAAAGCCCGCGTTGGTTGTTGGCAAACGGAAAATTTGAAGAAGCTCTAAAAATTTTGGAAACGTTAGCCAAAATAAACAAACGCGAATTGCCTCCAAGTTTCAAGCAACAATTGAAGCAAAAAATGATGTTTTCTAAGAGCGAGAGTCAAGAAAGCAAAGCACATAGGAACAACTCAGTGAATGTCTTTTCTTTATGCAAGACGCCCAATATGCGACTCAAAACTATTTTGATAACAATAAATTGGTTTGCAAATACAACTGTTTACATGGGACTGAGTTATTATGGTCCCGTTCTTGGAAGCAACCAATATTTGAGCTTCTTTTTATCTTCAGTTGTTGAAATTCCAAGTTATTTGTTTTGTTGGGTGCTATTGGATCGTTGGGGACGCCGATGGCTTCTATGTTGCTGCATGGTTGTTAGCGGAGTTACGTGCATTTGTACCATGCTATTACCCCCTGGTAGGTTTTGTTCCTATACAACACTTCACTTTTTTAAAGCAAGAAATAGTGCAAGTTTTTGTTTAAACAAAAATATCTTTCAGATGCTGTAACGTCCACCCTAATTTTGTATTTGATATCCAAATTTGCAATTTCAGCATCGTTTTTAATTATTTATCCATTTGCTGGTGAGTTGTATCCAACGCAATTGAGAGGAATAGGGATTGGAACGTCAGCTTATGTAGGTGGTTTGGGACTAATAATTATCCCAATAATAAACTACTTGGTGAGTAATCAAATATATTTTTGGTTCATAATTTTAATTACCAATTCAATCTTAGGGACGAGACAATTTAATTTTGCCGTTGATTATAATGGGAGTCGTTTCGATAATTGGTGGACTTTTAGGTTTAAGACTGCCTGAGACTTTGCATCATCGTTTACCCCAAACCTTGGAAGAAGGTGAAGAATTTGGAAAAGTGTTTACTTTTCAAGATTTCCTCAGATGTGTTCCAATCAAGTAAGGTTGCATCCTTAAATTTTTAGATGAAAACTTGATGATGGTTTGAATTTAGGCCGGATCTTTCCCGAACGAATTCGTACGAGAATTTAGAGTTGACGTCCGTTAGGGGAGAAGTTTTGAGCGAGTGGACACCGTTAGATAAGCGCTTATCAATGAGAATGTTGGCTCGACAAAGGAGCTATATGGACACTCAAAAGGATTACGATGGGGCACTAAAAATAACATTTTGGGTGTAAATCTTCCTTAATCCATTAGTTCAAGTCGTTATTCTAATGCATTTTTTTATGTTTCATATTCTTTATTTTTAGCTTCTGATGAGATTATTGAGCGATTTGTTTGATCGAAGAAGAGAAACCTATTAGAATATACATAGCTATAATGTAGTGAATATTGTATTTTTTTCTTAATAAAAATTAATAATATAATTACTAGAAAGCAGTCCTAAACAGTTCTCAACGAGCAAGGTTCATTTAATCCACCTGCACTGAAGCAAGCTAGCTTTCCATGTAGCACGTAATCTTACGACAAGATTTTTGTATATAGGATATAGCTAAGGAGAAGGTTTTGGAGAGACCACGTCAACAGAATGGACGACGGACGAATCGCAAAAATTGCCATGACAGAGAGACCTAAAACCAAGAGGCCCCCCGGAAGAACCCAAAAGAAATGGAAGGACAGCTGGACGTCCGAATCCCAAGAAGGCAGAACCTGATTAACGAACAGGGCTAAGCCCTATTTTAAGAAGAAGAAGAAGGATATAGCTATGTACCACGACTTCACCAACTGTAAAGATTTTCTGGACTGGGGATAGAGGAAGGATAGTAAAGAACTGGTTCCTATAAAAATCACCAGATATTCAGCTCTTGAATCCAAATTTTGTCAGTTGTTTGCACACCACAACGACCGCATGAAGAAGGGCAGATCAAATACTTGGATTCTGAACCACTAAACCGACCTATAGGTACACTACGAATATATTCTATTTCCATTATATAATATGTCCGGAACCGGATGCAAATAAACAGTAAAGCGCAACAAAAATATAAAAAATTTGATTAAAAACTTTTTTTGTAGTAACTTGGAGTTTTAAAAAAAAATCGAACTTAGTATTTACAAATATTTCTGTATAATTTACAAATATTTGCTTGATGAAGCTATTTTAACATCCGATGTATTAAGATAATAATTTGTTGTAGATATAATAATTATGTATCAAAGTTGGAAATGTGAATAGCATTCATTTACTGGTGGGATTCATATATTAACTATTTGAGACTTTGAGCTCCAAAGTTTAACATTATAAATTTTGCATTATAAAGATTCTGTTATTTAATATTTTCTTAAAAATGACCTACTTATGAATTAACCCACTTTGGAGCTCATAGCCTAATTTTATCTCCAACAACTTTAAATTGACATTTTCACTTGTGGTTGGAGATAAAATCATTTTACAATGTAAACAATACAAAATTTGTATAAAATTACACTTTTTTATGATAATTTGTGTAATTAATTAAAAAACATGAATTTTAAATTTTTGCAGTGTTTTTCTTACGTAATCGTAAGATTGAATTAAAAAATGTCCCCAATTAAACAAAGTTTTGTAAAATAAAAATTGCAAAAACAGGTGAAATTTTGAAGAAACGTCACTTTTTTAATGCAAACAGAAATCTGGCAACGGCGCGAACTACGAAACGCACGTGTGGAAGACGTGCCGGAATCGTAAAATTTAAAGTTTTCCTCAATTTCATTTTCTTGCTTTATTTACCTTGTGTGGATATAAATGATTACGTCGTATTTATTTGCGAAATCGAATAAATTAGTTATTGATTTTAAAAAAATACAGCAATGCTGAAAACGTAACCTTGCAATTTAAGTAAAAAGTTTAAATTAAAAAATATTGTAAAAAGTGGTATGGGAGATCGCAATTGGAGGCCTTTCGTGTATGGGGGTCTTGCTTCTTGTGTTGCGGAGTTCGGTAAAAATTTTTAAAATTAAGATTAAAGATGGACCTGAGATTTTTGTTACTGTTCAGGTACTTTTCCGATTGATACTGCGAAGACCAGGCTACAAGTACAGGGTCAAATATTGGACGTTAAGCATGCCAACTTGAAGTATCGTGGCATGATAGATTGTTTCTTACAGATACACAAACAAGAGGGTTACAGGGCTTTGTATGCTGGGTAAGTTAATTGTTCATGGTCAAATATGTTGTAAATAATCAAATTTTGGTTTTAGAATAAAGCCAGCAGTTTTAAGGCAAGCAACTTATGGTACGATTAAGTTTGGGACTTATTATTCATTGAAAAAGTTTATTGCAAAACGGTATAATAATGAAACGGTTAGTGCCAATATATTTTGTGCTGTGACTGCAGGTGCATTGTCTAGTGCAATTGCTAATCCAACAGATGTGGTAAAAGTTCGTATGCAAGTACAAGGATCAAATGGAAATGTGAGACTAATTGAATGTTTTAAGGATGTTTACTTGAAAGAAGGTATTTCCGGCTTATGGAAGGTAAATTTGTTTAATATACTTAAAAAAGTATTTCAATTTTGAATTTGTTGTCTTAGGGAGTCAGTCCAACTGCTCAAAGAGCAGCAATCATAGCGGCTGTGGAACTGCCAGTTTATGATTTTTGCAAGAGTCGGTTAATGGGCGTATTTGGTGATCAAGTGGCAAATCACTTCTTGTAAGTTTACAGTGTCGAATAAGTATTATCTTTAAGTGTAGTCCACCATTCATTGTCATGTAATGATTACTAAAACCGGGGTTCGTGCAGCCTTGAGAGTGGTTTAATATTCCTGCATTTTAAGTTTCCCTGGGATTTAAAAAATGTTATCGTATTAAATAAGTAAAAAATTGTCGTTAATCCATTCATGCGCGTCATTCCCCTGTCTATTTAAAATTCCAAATATTAATCGGTGCAGTGATGATCGGAACTTCCCCAGTTTATTTGATGTTTTCTTAAATGGTCCTTGAATATCTTTCTTACAAAGCTGCACAAACCATAAAAATAATTAAACCTTCAGCGATGACAGCTACCTAATTTTAATTTCCTTTAGTTCTAGTTTTATTGCCAGTTTAGGAAGTGCAATTGCTTCAACCCCAATAGATGTAATAAGGGTAAGAAACTTTGCTAACAATTTTATGAATGAAACTTATTTTTTTTTTAATTTCCAGACAAGGTTGATGAACCAACGTCGATTTAAAGAAATGGGAAGTTCCTTGCCCGCTCATATTTACACAGGAACTGTTGATTGTTTTATACAAACATTCAAAAACGAAGGATTTGCTGCATTCTATAAGGGATTTATACCAGCATTAGTTCGAATGGGACCCTGGAATATAATATTTTTTGTAACATATGAACAATTAAAAATATTCTATTAGTCTCCCAAATTTATTCAATTTTATGAGCACCTATTTTATTAGTGTATATTGCACCGAAACAAAGTGATATTAGATCTTTTAATTACCATTATTTTATTTATTGATTGTTGTAAATGTTTTTATCGTACGTCCATTTGTTGTATAATAAAATAAAAATTAATTACCTACAAATTCCAAGTTTTATTATTCAAATCAACAAAAATTTAATTCAAGAATATGTGGTTCCAACAAGATGGTGCCATATGACGTACATGCAGCTTGCACATTTGGATTTATTGTGTAGAAAATGTTACAAAAAATGTATGACGGTATTATATTTTACTCGATGTCCAAAAGTAAATTGTGCTATTTCAAAACATCAATAACTGTAAATAAAATTAACTGCCTTGAAACTTTTTTTTCGTCCATTGCTGGACATAAGCCTCTCCCATTAATGGAGATTTTTGGCCAGACGGTTGGTGAGTAGTTGTTTTACATCTGGTAGCGGCTTGCTAGGCTAGCATTCAGATGTACCTGTAGTGCTGTTTTTTGTTAACGGGGGCAATTCGTCAACTCAGGGGGACCGCCGGTTTAACGTGCCCTCCGAAGCACGGAGACTTGGTCATAAGAAAGTTGACTCTCCCCGGCATCCAACTGCATTAGCTGTAAGGCACTGACCGTCTCTTACATACCATTATGCCAATGTAATGGATTATTCATCGAATTAAAAACACAGTTTTAAGCTAGCCGAACAATGGAAATACCATAGCAGAAGCTGAACAACAGTTTGGGATTCCACACAAAACTGAGTCTCGGGTGTCGTTAAAAAGAGAATAAAGATCATTGGGGATATAATCCAGACAGGGAGACCAAACAAAAATTACCAAAAGTGTCCACTGGCCTTTATTTTATGATTTCATAAATATTGATAATTTAGTGATAAACTTTTAAAATGTATGTAAATATTTCAACCAAAATCCGCGGTCGCTTGTAGGCCTAATGCGAACAAAGTGCTTTTATTTCATTTTTTCAGTGAATTTATTTTGTAAACATAAAATTTTAAAATAGATCTGTATGTTTGTATCTCTATTATACACTAAACTACTTGTTTCAATTTGAGACCCGACTTTGGTGGATTAGAGCTTCGATAACAAACTTAAAAAACACACACGTGTATTTTATGTTGTACAAAATGTGACATTCAAAGCCCATTTTCTCAGCTGTCCAATTAAGAATGCTAGGTGTTGTTGGGGCCCAAATGACAGGATCATAATCATGATACTAAAAAGTTTTTAGATTGCAACCTCCAGTAAACTGAAAGCACCGTAAAAAATTGTTATCTGTTCTTTGTTATTAATGTGTAAAAAGAATCAAGGAAGAGAAACTTAAATTAGGAAATGTACATTTTTAGGTATACAAGATGGCCCAGTTAGTATCGTGCTAAATCTTTTTATTTATAAATTTTGATATTTCATACAAAATTTTAGATTTACAAAACACTATAAATAAATAATTGCGTATTAAAGAATTTCCTACCTTGTAAATAACAAAATTACATTAAAAACTTCATCCCACGTCTTACAAACTATTCCTCATGATACGTTCCTGTGCATATTGTGATGAGAATGCCTTTCCACGGTGGTTAAAGGTATAAAATGATGGAATATTGCAGTAACTCTCCCACGACTTACTGTTCAAATCTGCAGCTGCTTTGATTTCCTTGAAATCACCAGCGATGTACAAAACGCCATACATTATCACGAACAAACTAACAACCCCTTGAATGATGATCTGTTAAAAGTGGTAAAATTAAAGCAGAATATTTTAAAAATTATAAAAAGAGGCTTACGTCTAAGGGTAAATTGATGAACTCTAATTCGTTTAATCGTAAATAGGATCGATCTAAAAATGTATTATTAAAATTTCTATTTTGAGGTTAGAAAATTTTACATACGTTGGGCGGATGAATAAGCGGCATGAAATAAAGACACGAATCCTGCTACTAAGATTAATCGGTGAAATATCGTTGCAGACATTATTAATTTCTTGAAAATATTAAAATCTTGCTTGTACAAATTTTACAATCACACATTAATTATTTACAAATTTTCTTCCCGATAGATGGCGCGACTATTACAACTGTCATGTGCTGTCACAAAAATTTTCAGTGCCGTATCTACTAATTACTAAACGATAAAATAAAAAAATTAGGCTTCCATCAAAATAACACTTGGCCGGTTTCAGCAACCTTAACTTAAATCTCTGATTAAGTTAATCCAGATCAAATATGAACTAATGGAAAACGACTAGAAGTCATAAAACCGATTTCTATTGGTTCATATTTAACCTGAGTTAATTTAATCAGAGATTAAATTTAAGTTAAGTTTGCTGAAACTGGACAACTATTTCTTTTTTCAACAACAAAATTTTGCATTTCTCTTTTACCAGTCTGCGCCTCCCAGTTGGGATGTAGGAGTAGTGAAAATATTTAAAGGGGGGGGGGCCTTAAAATTGAATTGCGCCTTTTAAGTGCTAAATCCGCCACTGCACCACAAAGTTTCACTTTTTGGTCAGCATTTCTACAGGCCTCCCAAAAGTTTCCGCGAAGGTGGAGGTTCAAACGAAAATATTGGAAGATCCTTGATGATCAAACGTTTTTAAAAAAAAATTCGATTTGGAATTACAATGCCCCCCCCCTCCGGCTCTTACACATCTGATGCTATGAATCGGTTTTTCCAGCACTTTCAGTTAAGCTGTTACTCGGAATTTTTTTTTTTTTACCAGATTGCGCATTTTAGAAAAGATTTCAAAAACTACATCGGTAGTCTCATCGCTGCTGAAAAATTGTGTGAGGTGATTCCCCCTGGTATTTTTAAAAGTAATCTTTTAAAATTTTATTTAAAAAATTAAACAAATCCTAAAATTATAAAAACTTATTATTTACAATCACAAGGTTTTAATTGTGTTAAAATAATCTTTATATTTTTATTTATGTTTCCTTGAAGATTTATGTCTGTCTTTCGATTTGGATCTATCACTCCTTTTGTGTTTTGAATGTTTATGGTGTTCAGTACTTTTACTTCTGGATCTTTTTGATCTTGTGCTTCCATTTCGTTCACTCCTGCTTGACCTTCTGGATCTTCTCGAATCTGTACTCCGACTTCTGCTCCTTTTTGATTTACGTTTATAATTTGAACTGTAATTTAGGTCTCTTTCAGGCGATTCTGACCACCTCCAATTTCGAGCATCATACTCTTCACTAAAAATAAGAAAAATGTAAAATTGTGGAGCTAATTATACCGACGGTTTACTTTTCATGTTGTTTTGGTGGTGTCCTATGGAGATCTTGATCGGCATTGCAAAACAAGTTTTGTGGGTTCTTAAAAACGTGTAAAAAATTACAGGAACTTCCTTTAGGACATTTTTGCTTTGCATACAAACCTACAAAACAAAATGTTAAATTTGTTAATTACCCTATCGCAGTGTAACACACCACAAATAGCGGACTTCCAGGACTCAATACTACAAAACTCTAAATGTAACTGCCTGCCTCCGTACCAACGACCATAAAATGTCTGGTAACTCTTCACAGCTTCTCTATAACTGCTGTACTCCACGTAAACATTCCCTCTAAGATGAGCTTCCCGATTACAACACACTTTAAATTGTCTGATACAACCAAATTTTTCCATCTCCGACATAACATCATAAAAAAATTCCTTAAAATGATCATAAGTCTCTCGACTTTCAAATTCTAAACTAAAATCATTGCCATATTCGCTCTCAGTTTGACTCAAGCTGTAATGAGAATAGAAATTGGGCAATAACAAAACCCGACTAATTCCAGGCCTAACGTGGTTTCTCGAACAAGTATCTTTAAAACGACAGCCGCCAGTTTTTTGAAAAAATGGACAAACCGGTTTGTTGGGGTTAGTTTCAAAAGTAGTTTTCATTCCCTCGGGAATGCTACCATCGTTTTCTATGAAATCAAGTATCTGCTGCTGCAGTTCCTCTTGCTGTTTCCTCCTATCTTCAGCTTCTTTCTCCTTCTTTTCTTTTATGTCTCTGAGTTTTTGTTGTTCTTGTTCCCATTCTTCTTTAATGCGTGCAGCTTGTTTGGCTCTCTCTTCTCGTGCAACTTTCAGTTTTACTTGTAATGCTTGCCACTTAATTTGGGCTTCTTCTTCAGCTTTTAGCCACTTCTCTTCGGCTTCATGTGCAAGCCTCTGCTCTTCTAAAACCTGAAACTCTTCGGCTTTTTCTTGTTCTTCTAACCATAATCTGTAACTAGGGGATTGTTCTTGCACAAGTCTTTCTGTTGGAAGATATAATTAAAAACAGGCCGAAAAAATTTAAACGATTAGTACCTCGTTCTTCATCTTCTTGTCGTTTTTGTGCTAACGCTTGTCGTATTCGCTGTCTCCTACCTTTTTTTGCTATTTTTCTCCACTCTTTATGTCTAGATAAATAATTAAGAAAACATAACCTCACCATTCATAACATACTTACGTATATATTTTTTTATAATTAAATTGTTTTGAAGAAAAGGATACCTACTTCCCCATAAATGTGAGTTAAAACTGAAAAAATTTTAGGTTTTGTAATTTTGATGGATTATAAACTGCAATATGGAATTTGGTTTATATTAATTTCGATAGATTCAATTTTATACACCTAATAGTATATTATTTCAGATATATTTAATCACTTTTACAATTTTTACATTTATAACTACCAACCAACCGCCAATACATTTGACATAACAGTGACAAATAACAGCGAATGAGCGCATGGAATGAGCGAATAGCGCAACACTGTTGCCAAAAGTCAATATAGAGTTGCCAGATGTCCGGGATTTCCCGGACAAGTCCTCTATTTTTTTAAGGTTGTTAAGAAGAGGAGTGGGAGTAAGCTGTAGTGGTGTCTATGTTCTATTTATTTATCGTATGGCATATACAGAAAAAAAAAGAAAACAGAAGTAACTACAGGATGTCCTATGCTAAGGATAAAGCAGGATAAAACAAAATTTGCCCACTTCAAATAAACAAAATTTTAATAATTATAATTAATGAAAATATGTATAACGTTTTATTAATTGGTAATAAACTTTCTCTATTGGTGAGTTATGTTTGTGCTTCTCCTAAGTCAGATCTGTTTTTGCCTATAACTATCCTGTCTTTATAGTAATGTGTGATTGTTGTGATTATACGACATTCAGCATCACTCACCAAATTTTTTATTAGTAATAGTACTTTTAATTACAACCAATTAGAGGTACGTTACGAACAGACACATAGAACAACTGATGTTTTATGTGAAAAACACCAACTAATACTTCAAAACAACTGTTCCCAAAATAAAAGTAATTAAATGATTCTTAATTTAAATATTGGATTAGCAGGAAAAATTTCTATGAAATGATTTCAACATACTATGTTTATTCAGCAGTGAAAAGATATCAGGCGCAAGAGGTGGTTAGCAAATAAATAAAATTTGATCAGCAAAAACATCTTTAGCAAGCTTAAAAATTTATGCGTGCAATTTCAAAATAAATAATGGCGAAACAGAATTATTACTTGGTCCAACAAATGTATGAGTGGGTTTTAGTAACTATTATTATTATTATTTTATGACAAATTGCTTTTATTAGAATTAGTTACCGTCATTAAAAAGCAAAATATTTTCACATTATAATCATTTTATTTTAATTTTTAAATTAATTTTCTGTCGCCATTAGGATAATCCAGTTGAACCTCAGTTAAGCCCAGAATTTCAATTTTTTCACCAACATTTCATCATTTCGTCAGTGTCTAGTAAAAACCTCATAAGTACAAATTTGGCAAAAATTGTTTTATTCGAAAATATAGTTTACAACCTTGTTTCTCAAAGGATTACGCGTTAAAACCATTAAAAATTAGATAGATAGATAGATATTATAAATAGAAAAAAAAATAACACGTAATCCTTTAAATGCATTTAACCGAGTCCTTAGATTTAATAGATAAATTTAACCCTTTCGCTGCGGATGAGGTCACTCGGCGCCAGGTAGTTGTTGTGTTAATATTTAGCATATATGTAGCTTGGATTCGATACGTACCACACTAGAAATGATTTTGTGGTATCCGTACATTTATATATAAAATTTTTCTGCATAGTATCGTCGGTTTAAAAGTAAAACTCACTAAGTGACAATTTTGAAGATAATGAGTTTTTAACATTAAGTGCATCAGGGAAAAACTCATTATCTTCAAAATTGTCACTTAGTGAGTTTTACTTTTAAACCGACGATACTATGCGGAAAAATTTTATATATAAATGTACGGATACCACAAAATCATTTCTAGTGTGGTACGTATCGAATCCAAGCTACCCTTCCCTTCTTCTAATGAATCCAATGAATCTGAAAATGAAAATGAATAAAATTCTAATGAATCCAAGCTACTCTTCCCTTCTTCTAATGAATCCAATGAATCTGAAAATGAAAATGAATAAAATTCTAATGAATCCAAGCTACCCTTCCCTTCTTCTAATGAAGTACGGTAGCTTGGAAACTTTATTTTTTATTAAAAAAAATCAAAAATTGCTCCGAAAACAAATCATCGGAAATTAAAGGCAAGGCAACTTTTGGTTTAGAATTTTTTTATTATTTTTCCTGGCTTTACTAGGTTATAATCAATAGTTTTATGGAGTTGCAGAATATTTGAACAAACTTTATTTTTTATTCAAAAATTTAAATCAAGAATCGCTCCGAAACCAAATCATCGGAAATTAAAGACAACTTTTGGTTTAGAATTTTTACAGTATTTTTTCTGGATTTACTAGGTTATAATCAATAGTTTTATGCAGTTGCAGAATATTTGAACAAACTTTATTTTTTATCCAAAAATGTAAATCAAAAATCGCTCCGAAACCAAATCATCGGAAAATAAAGACAACTTTAGGTTTAGAATTTTTTCATTATTTTTCCTGGCTTTACTAGGTTGTAATCAATAGTTTTATGCAGTTGCAGAATATTTGAATACATTTTATTTTTTATCAAAAAATGTAAATCAAAAATCGCTCCGAAAACAAATCATCGGAAATTAAATACAACTTTTGGTTTAGAATTTTTACATTATTTTTCCTGGCTTTACTAGATTAGAATCAATATTTTCACGCAGTTGCAGAATATTTGAACAAACTTTGTTTTTTATCCAAAAATGTAAATCAAAAATCGCTCCGAAACCAAATCATCGGAAAATAAAGACAACTTTAGGTTTAGAATTTTTTCATTATTTTTCCTGGCTTTACTAGGTTGTAATCAATAGTTTTATGCAGTTGCAGAATATTTGAACAAACTTTATTTTTTATCCAAAAATGTAAATCAAAAATCGCTCCGAAATCAAATCATCGGAAAATAAAGACAACTTTAGGTTTAGAATTTTTTCACTATTTTTCCTGGCTTTACTAGGTTGTAATCAATAGTTTTATGCAGTTGCAGAATATTTGAACAAACTTTATTTTTTATCCAAAAATCAAAAATCGCTCCGAAAACAAATCATCGGAAATTAAAGACAACTTTTGGTTTAGAATTTTTTCATTATTTTTCCGGGCTTTACTAGGTTGTAATCAATAGTTTTATGCAGTTGCAGAATATTTGAACAAACTTTATTTTTTATCCAAAAATGTAAATCAAAAATCGCTCCGAAATCAAATCATCGGAAATTAAAGACAACTTTAGGTTTAGAATTTTTTCATTATTTTTCCTGGCTTTACTAGGTTATAATCAATAGTTTTATGGAGTTGCAGAATATTTGAACAAACTTTATTTTTTATTCAAAAATTTAAATCAAGAATCGCTCCGAAACCAAATCATCGGAAATTAAAGACAACTTTTGGTTTAGAATTTTTACAGTATTTTTTCTGGATTTACTAGGTTATAATCAATAGTTTTATGCAGTTGCAGAATATTTGAACAAACTTTATTTTTTATCCAAAAATGTAAATCAAAAATCGCTCCGAAACCAAATCATCGGAAAATAAAGACAACTTTAGGTTTAGAATTTTTTCATTATTTTTCCTGGCTTTACTAGGTTGTAATCAATAGTTTTATGCAGTTGCAGAATATTTGAATACATTTTATTTTTTATCAAAAAATGTAAATCAAAAATCGCTCCGAAAACAAATCATCGGAAATTAAATACAACTTTTGGTTTAGAATTTTTACATTATTTTTCCTGGCTTTACTAGATTAGAATCAATATTTTCACGCAGTTGCAGAATATTTGAACAAACTTTGTTTTTTATCCAAAAATGTAAATCAAAAATCGCTCCGAAACCAAATCATCGGAAAATAAAGACAACTTTAGGTTTAGAATTTTTTCATTATTTTTCCTGGCTTTACTAGGTTGTAATCAATAGTTTTATGCAGTTGCAGAATATTTGAACAAACTTTATTTTTTATCCAAAAATGTAAATCAAAAATCGCTCCGAAATCAAATCATCGGAAAATAAAGACAACTTTAGGTTTAGAATTTTTTCACTATTTTTCCTGGCTTTACTAGGTTGTAATCAATAGTTTTATGCAGTTGCAGAATATTTGAACAAACTTTATTTTTTATCCAAAAATCAAAAATCGCTCCGAAAACAAATCATCGGAAATTAAAGACAACTTTTGGTTTAGAATTTTTTCATTATTTTTCCGGGCTTTACTAGGTTGTAATCAATAGTTTTATGCAGTTGCAGAATATTTGAACAAACTTTATTTTTTATCCAAAAATGTAAATCAAAAATCGCTCCGAAATCAAATCATCGGAAATTAAAGACAACTTTAGGTTTAGAATTTTTTCATTATTTTTCCTGGCTTTACTAGGTTATAATCAATAGTTTTATGGAGTTGCAGAATATTTGAACAAACTTTATTTTTTATTCAAAAATTTAAATCAAGAATCGCTCCGAAACCAAATCATCGGAAATTAAAGACAACTTTTGGTTTAGAATTTTTACAGTATTTTTTCTGGATTTACTAGGTTATAATCAATAGTTTTATGCAGTTGCAGAATATTTGAACAAACTTTATTTTTTATCCAAAAATGTAAATCAAAAATCGCTCCGAAACCAAATCATCGGAAAATAAAGACAACTTTAGGTTTAGAATTTTTTCATTATTTTTCCTGGCTTTACTAGGTTGTAATCAATAGTTTTATGCAGTTGCAGAATATTTGAATACATTTTATTTTTTATCAAAAAATGTAAATCAAAAATCGCTCCGAAAACAAATCATCGGAAATTAAATACAACTTTTGGTTTAGAATTTTTACATTATTTTTCCTGGCTTTACTAGATTAGAATCAATATTTTCACGCAGTTGCAGAATATTTGAACAAACTTTGTTTTTTATCCAAAAATGTAAATCAAAAATCGCTCCGAAACCAAATCATCGGAAAATAAAGACAACTTTAGGTTTAGAATTTTTTCACTATTTTTCCTGGCTTTACTAGGTTGTAATCAATAGTTTTATGCAGTTGCAGAATATTTGAACAAACTTTATTTTTTATCCAAAAATCAAAAATCGCTCCGAAAACAAATCATCGGAAATTAAAGACAACTTTTGGTTTAGAATTTTTTCATTATTTTTCCGGGCTTTACTAGGTTGTAATCAATAGTTTTATGCAGTTGCAGAATATTTGAACAAACTTTATTTTTTATCCAAAAATGTAAATCAAAAATCGCTCCGAAATCAAATCATCGGAAATTAAAGACAACTTTAGGTTTAGAATTTTTTCATTATTTTTCCTGGCTTTACTAGGTTATAATCAATAGTTTTATGGAGTTGCAGAATATTTGAACAAACTTTATTTTTTATTCAAAAATTTAAATCAAGAATCGCTCCGAAACCA
The DNA here is from genome assembly GCA_958510855.1 of Rhagonycha lutea. Classification (NCBI taxonomy): domain Eukaryota; kingdom Metazoa; phylum Arthropoda; class Insecta; order Coleoptera; family Cantharidae; genus Rhagonycha; species Rhagonycha lutea. Next base: position 99,584,352 of record OY294036.1, read on the forward strand.
AATCATCGGAAATTAAAGACAACTTTTGGTTTAGAATTTTTACAGTATTTTTTCTGGATTTACTAGGTTATAATCAATAGTTTTATGCAGTTGCAGAATATTTGAACAAACTTTATTTTTTATCCAAAAATGTAAATCAAAAATCGCTCCGAAACCAAATCATCGGAAAATAAAGACAACTTTAGGTTTAGAATTTTTTCATTATTTTTCCTGGCTTTACTAGGTTGTAATCAATAGTTTTATGCAGTTGCAGAATATTTGAACAAACTGTATTTTTTATTAAAAAATTTAAATCAAGAATCGCTCCGAAACCAAATCATCGGAAAATAAAGACAACTTTAGGTTTAGAATTTTTTCATTATTTTTCCTGGCTTTACTAAGTTGTAATCAATAGTTTTATGCAGTTGCAGAATATTTGAACAAACTTTATTTTTTATACAAAAATTTAAATCAAGAATCGCTCCGAAACCAAATCATCGGAAAATAAAGACAACTTTAGGTTTAGAATTTTTTCATTATTTTTCCTGGCTTTACTAGGTTGTAATCAATAGTTTTATGCAGTTGCAGAATATTTGAATACATTTTATTTTTTATCAAAAAATGTAAATCAAAAATCGCTCCGAAAACAAATCATCGGAAAATAAAGACAACTTTAGGTTTAGAATTTTTTCATTATTTTTCCTGGCTTTACTAAGTTGTAATCAATAGTTTTATGCAGTTGCAGAATATTTGAACAAACTTTATTTTTTATACAATTTATATCAAGAATCGCTCCGAAACCAAATCATCGGAAAATAAAGACAACTTTAGGTTTAGAATTTTTTCATTATTTTTCCTGGCTTTACTAAGTTGTAATCAATAGTTTTATGCAGTTGCAGAATATTTGAACAAACTTTATTTTTTATACAATTTAAATCAAGAATCGCTCCGAAACCAAATCATCGGAAAATAAAGACAACTTTAGGTTTAGAATTTTTTCATTATTTTTCCTGGCTTTACTAGGTTGTAATCAATAGTTTTATGCAGTTGCAGAATATTTGAACAAACTGTATTTTTTATTAAAAAATTTAACTCAAGAATCGCTCCGAAACCAAATCATCGGAAAATAAAGACAACTTTTGGTTTAGAATTTTTACATTATTTTTCCTGGCTTTACTAGATTAGAATCAATATTTTCACGCAGTTGCAGAATATTTGAACAAACTTTGTTTTTTATCCAAAAATGTAAATCAAAAATCGCTCCGAAACCAAATCATCGGAAAATAAAGACAACTTTAGGTTTAGAATTTTTTCACTATTTTTCCTGGCTTTACTAGGTTGTAATCAATAGTTTTATGCAGTTGCAGAATATTTGAACAAACTTTATTTTTTATCCAAAAATCAAAAATCGCTCCGAAAACAAATCATCGGAAATTAAAGACAACTTTTGGTTTAGAATTTTTTCATTATTTTTCCGGGCTTTACTAGGTTGTAATCAATAGTTTTATGCAGTTGCAGAATATTTGAACAAACTTTATTTTTTATCCAAAAATGTAAATCAAAAATCGCTCCGAAATCAAATCATCGGAAATTAAAGACAACTTTAGGTTTAGAATTTTTTCATTATTTTTCCTGGCTTTACTAGGTTATAATCAATAGTTTTATGGAGTTGCAGAATATTTGAACAAACTTTATTTTTTATTCAAAAATTTAAATCAAGAATCGCTCCGAAACCAAATCATCGGAAATTAAAGACAACTTTTGGTTTAGAATTTTTACAGTATTTTTTCTGGATTTACTAGGTTATAATCAATAGTTTTATGCAGTTGCAGAATATTTGAACAAACTTTATTTTTTATCCAAAAATGTAAATCAAAAATCGCTCCGAAACCAAATCATCGGAAAATAAAGACAACTTTAGGTTTAGAATTTTTTCATTATTTTTCCTGGCTTTACTAGGTTGTAATCAATAGTTTTATGCAGTTGCAGAATATTTGAATACATTTTATTTTTTATCAAAAAATGTAAATCAAAAATCGCTCCGAAAACAAATCATCGGAAATTAAATACAACTTTTGGTTTAGAATTTTTACATTATTTTTCCTGGCTTTACTAGATTAGAATCAATATTTTCACGCAGTTGCAGAATATTTGAACAAACTTTGTTTTTTATCCAAAAATGTAAATCAAAAATCGCTCCGAAACCAAATCATCGGAAAATAAAGACAACTTTAGGTTTAGAATTTTTTCATTATTTTTCCTGGCTTTACTAGGTTGTAATCAATAGTTTTATGCAGTTGCAGAATATTTGAACAAACTTTATTTTTTATACAAAAATTTAAATCAAGAATCGCTCCGAAACCAAATCATCGGAAAATAAAGACAACTTTAGGTTTAGAATTTTTTCATTATTTTTCCTGGCTTTACTAGGTTGTAATCAATAGTTTTATGCAGTTGCAGAATATTTGAATACATTTTATTTTTTATCAAAAAATGTAAATCAAAAATCGCTCCGAAAACAAATCATCGGAAAATAAAGACAACTTTAGGTTTAGAATTTTTTCATTATTTTTCCTGGCTTTACTAAGTTGTAATCAATAGTTTTATGCAGTTGCAGAATATTTGAACAAACTTTATTTTTTATACAATTTATATCAAGAATCGCTCCGAAACCAAATCATCGGAAAATAAAGACAACTTTAGGTTTAGAATTTTTTCATTATTTTTCCTGGCTTTACTAAGTTGTAATCAATAGTTTTATGCAGTTGCAGAATATTTGAACAAACTTTATTTTTTATACAATTTAAATCAAGAATCGCTCCGAAACCAAATCATCGGAAAATAAAGACAACTTTAGGTTTAGAATTTTTTCATTATTTTTCCTGGCTTTACTAGGTTGTAATCAATAGTTTTATGCAGTTGCAGAATATTTGAACAAACTGTATTTTTTATTAAAAAATTTAAATCAAAAATCGCTCCGAAATCAAATAATCGGAAATTAAAGACAACTTTTGGTTTAGAATTTTTACAGTATTTTTCCTGGATTTACTAGGTTAAAATCAATATTTTCATGCAGTTGCAGAATATTTGAACAAACTTAATTTTTTATCCAAAAACGTAAATCAAAAATCGCTCCGAAAACCAATCATCTGAAATTAAAGACAACTTTTGGTTTAGAATTGTTACATTATTTTTCCTTTACTAGGTTAGAAGTAGAAAACTTTAGAACTTTTTTTTTTTTAGAGGCCCGTTATGTACATTTGCTTACGGACCCTAGCTACTCTGCACCGCCGCTGATTCTATGAGAATAAGAAATCACTAACTGTACCCCAACTACAGGTTTTCCCAAAAATTCAGCTCAATCGAATGTAACACTGAATTTTAACATTGAAAAGCATCTTAAAATTCAATTTTCTCGTCATTTCAATAAATTATGTACTACTTAGTGAGTTTTACCTTTAAACCGACGCGACGGTATGATGATTCAACTTTTTAGATACGCAGTGAAAGGATTAAATGCGCTACCACCAATAATTTTAAAACAATAATTTAATAAATCAATAATTTCGGTTTTAAGTTTGTGTCAATTAATTGGGTGTCAAACGTTCTCCCTCCACATTTGCCGCATAAGGCCAAATCACGTGCCAATCACTATGAATAAAATTACCTCTACATTCGGGCTGTTTTTGATACAATATTTACAATATTTATGTAAATATGGTTTCAGAATTAAATAAGATATAACTTTTCAATAGAAAGAAACGGATGTGCCATCACATGACTTTCCCATACTTATTAATCTTTCTAGTGAAGAAACTGTTGGTGCTCTATGTGTTCCATAAAACAGCCCGTAAACTTAACAAACAACTGACACAAAAAATTGAAGAATAAAAATTTAATAAAGCACTTCAAGATTATTAATTAAATTCTGCGGACTTGGTTTCTTCATGCGCTCTCTGTTAAAAAGTATCACTTACGACCCATAATGGTACACAAAATAACGATTTACCTTAATGTTTGTTTTTAAATTTACGATAAGATAATGGTACCTATCCTACATTTCCAGCATAATTGTAAAAACGAAAATAAATAATTTACATGGTAATTTAAGTTACATCGAGAGGACTCAGGTCGCCACAATGTAATCTAAACAAAATATTGTCTTTTATCTGTTGTATGTAAAAACCAAAATGTTTTTTAATTAGGTAATAATAAAAAAAAAACAGCAGAACCTAAGGATAAATTAAAAACTTATGAATTAGTGAAGGACTGTTTATTTTAACTTTTTAACCCTAAAACGTCACTGTGGGGTCTCAGAGACCCCAAGCGTCATATTATGTATTCGCTGGGTGCGTGACATCTGGCCACATTTTTTGCACAATTTGTCCGCAGCGGACACTTACGTCGTTTTTTAATATCCCCACTATGCACTTCGCACCCAGCGAGTAATGGTAAAATCCTTTCTTGTAAATTAAGTTCATAGTTCTCTGAGTAAGTGTGAATATCCGTAGGTGCCCTTTAGTCAGTGAGCGAATTACAATAATTGAAAACAAATTTATATTTAAATTTACGATTCTGTATTTTACGATTCCTAATAAATCAGTCGCACAGATTCAATAGTTCATTATAAATATGAACAGTAAAACAAATAAACTTTAATAAGGAATGAGTTTGATATAAATCTTCCTGATTCAAACGTCGGATAAAAATTTCCAAAACTTCGACAAAATTTGCCGAAATTTTGGAAATTCAGGTCGAAAACGTTGTTATTGATTTATCTGGGAAGGTTAGATTAGATGTAGTTTCTGCTCATCACGAGGAAATGATAAGAAATATTTTTAAAGTTTTTAATAATAATTTGATCAGAAAGAATTGTGGGGGCTCCGAGACCCCACGGTGACGGACACGTTCGAAAAATTATCAGTAACGTTCCATGGTTAATAAATTACTGCTGTTCTGTTAAAAATACTTTAATTAAACAATATTTTAATTAAATACTGCTATTATTTTATTTAAGCATTTAAAAGTATTCAGTAGATATTCAGTTGGTATTTAAAAATAAAAATTAAATCAATTATCTTTTTGAATTTAGGCTCAAAAAATAATTGAAGTGTCGTTGACTTTTTAATAAAATGGCCCTCAATTAATAAAAATTAAAACTTTACCGAACTAATAGCCGAATAATTTGATTTAAATAGAAGCAAACTTGAGATAAACTTAATTAAAAGTGACAATTTTAATTTAGATATTACACAGATGGATTAATCTCGACACTGATGCATCGTGTAGAATGAAATGCAAATTTTCACCTGTCGTAATGAAGAAGTAGGTGCTTAAAATATGTAACTGTCAGGACCGGCTTTATAAATTGTTTTTTTTATATGAAAAAGAAAATAAAGAAGCAAAAAATATTATTTGATTTGAAGCGTCCTGCAATAATTTTGGATAAACTGACTACGACACTGCAAAACTGCAAGACTGAGAAATTATGTTTTTAATTATAATAAGGTAACGGTGCTTCGTCTGAATAAATTAAAACATAATTGAAATTTTGGTTCAATTTTATGGTAAACTTTTTGGTTTGACTGACAAGAAGCGGCAGGCACGACGCCAATAATATGGCATCGATTACAAAATAATTTGTAATTACGTATCTAAGCGAAGTGTTCTATTTGAACCCCCGGGTGTAGAAATGATTCATGATAATAATTTTTAAGATAAAAGCAGAAAATAACACTTTTCTAAATTTGTACTATATTTATTATATGATGGCTTCAAAATTAAATTGGTTATTATTTTTTAAGTATAAATTATGTTCCATCTTGTAAGATATCTCGACTCTTCTTATGTTATATGATTAATCCGTCTTTGTATATTATTACCCCCTTTGTATTTTAGTTTGTAATATATTGAGTCGTTATAGGAAAGTAACAAGATAATTTCAAAAGAATGTAGGATGCTTATATTACCACTGTAGTATATTATGTATCTTTTTATACAGGTAGATCAATTTTTGTGTCAATGTGAATAATATAGGGGCAACTTTTTTACTTCGTCTGGTTTTCATTATTTGAATTTTTAAAATTTTTTCGTGGCATAAAATATAATATGGATGAAAGTGATAAAGGGTTTTTATATCACGAAATATGGCACAAAAACTTACTATTACAGCGATAATAAAATAAAAATTGGATATCTCTTTGTTATCTCAACAGGTGCATCTTGGAACGTGCTTAACATGCAAGTCAGAATGATGGCCTGATTGTAAATAGAACTGGAGCATTCTTTTGGATATAAAAATAAATGATAATCTGTGAGCAGATTACTACTTTTACATAATATATTTTTTAAATTATATGAATATACTTTGCAGCATTTCTATTACAAAGAGCCAGATCAATATGCTGAAGGAGGGGGGGGGAAGATTTCCACGTTTTTGGAAAACTATCACTATTTAAATAAATTTTTAAGAAAATTCTTATTCTTGACAAAATAAGATGGAATTCCACTAGAACCAGGACGTTGTGCAAAACAAACCAGCAATCGGATTGCTACATAGTCTATCCACAGTGAGATACACAGTCTATCACCTATTCGGGATCTAATGGTAAAAATATTGAGATCACCAATGTTGGATGGATTACAATTATTAGTTAGTGCTCATGGAAGCTGCCATCAAAAGCCTAATAAAATTTTGCAATTTCTCAAGAGGTATAAAATAGTTATACTGTCAGGATGGCCGAGTGGTCTAAGGCGCTGCGTTCAGGTCGCAGTCCACTTCTGTGGGCGTGGGTTCGAATCCCACTTCTGACAACACCATTTTTTATCCAAAATTTGAAAATTATACTTGAGAATTATTTATGTTGTAAATGTTGTAACAAATTGCTTGACTTCCTTTTGTTCTAAGTTAAATCAAGACATTTTTTCGTGTGATATATTACCATTTGGTATCATTAAAATTTGGTATATTAAAATATCACACACTGTTGTCTGTATGTTACATGCAATTAATTGACCATTAAGAAAACATGCATATTTTCTCATCATGTACTTAAAAAAACAAACAAACATAAATTCGCCAATGTCTTCCGCTTCATTGTAAAAAATTGCCCCTTGTTAAGCCACAAATTCGCATTCTTTGACAAATTAAAATATACATCATATTTGATGGTTTTAATAAATTAACATTAACGAACTTTTTCATTAGTCGATTAAAAATAGGACAATATTAAAGTTTGTCATGTTGATTTGCCTTTGGGTGTCTGGTTAACTATTATATAGGACCTTTGCTATTAAAATCTGAAAATTAATAATAAGTAAAGGTAATAAACTCAAATTATCGATAAGAATATACTAATTATTTTTGAAAGCTTGCGACTAATTTGAAATTTATTGTGTTCTCAGCCAGAAATCACACTTTTACGATCGCGATCGTGATCAAATAATAAATAGGGGAAAGCATATAGTTATCGGACACATTACAGTTAATGGACACTGCATAAATAGACCTTACAAATAAGATTGTATTTTAAATAAATATATTTTCATTGAGAGGAAATGTTTCTGGTCATCTTTAACCCTGTCCTACCATTGAGACACCTACCATTGAGACATAACCTGCCAAAAACTATAAAAGGTGTCCAGTAACTATACATATTTGCAAATTTGTACTAGCATGTCTTTTTTTTTAAATCGGGTTGTCAGAATCAAAAATTTAAATACGCAACGTTAACATGCAAGATCGAAATTACGTAAAAATAAATTTGGTGAAAAAATAACAAGAAATATAAGAGATATATGAATTTTATAAAAAAAAAATTACTTAACTGTCCTATAACTGTATGCTTTACTCTTTATTTATTTGTGTTATACCGATTAAAATGCAAATCATAAATGCATAAAAGTTGAACGATACTATTATCAAAATTATAATAAGACTTCCGCTAAAAATATAGTGCAAAATTGATAAAGCTTATCAGTTGTTTGTATTAAAATGTTGTATCAATATAATTAATAAAAATAACCTTTAAAATTTACGAATAATTAAAATTGTAACATTGTAACAAGAAAAATAGGGTACACGTGGTATATAACTGTAGAAGTGCTTAGAGAGTAGAGAAGAATGCGGGACTACTTTTTCTCGTCCCGTCCCGTCCCGCAGAGCCGCTTCGTCCTGTAGTCCCGCCCCGTCCCGCGGGTCTCGCAAATTCCGCGGGTCCTGATTTATATGCACTTATGCACAACAGACCGGTCTTGAAGTAACACCCCTATAAACAATTGGTTAAGAAAAATTTGTTACTAATAGAAAACGTTTATTAGCGTTTATTTAAAAAATATATACTTTTGTGCAATTTTCTTGAGTAATAAGCAAGATAACATTGAATTACGAAAGTGTATTTTCCAACTTTAAGGATTCCTCTTAATTGGCATCCCGTCCCGAGCGGGACTCAATTGAAATCCCATCCCGCGCGGGACCCAATTGACATCCCATCCCGCGCGGGACCCAATTGACATCCCGTCCCGCGCGGGACTAAATTGAAATTGAAGGTGTTTACTTAGTCTGCAGGGTCCAGTCAAAATTCCTGCAATTGTCCGCAGCTTTGACTCTAGATAGTTTCAGATAGCATCTTGCATGTCTCCACGTATTGCAACTTCTGCAAGATTGCATGCAGTTTATCAGCTCTTCTGTTGCCCTCATCACCTAGATGTCATTTGACCCAGTGGCAGCTTCCACATTATTCCATTAATTCCTGTTCGTAGGACCTACTTCTTCATGATACTAACTTCAATATTACTTATGCCCGTATTTACAAACGTTCGTAATTGATTTAACGGTCTGTTAGAGCTCTTTGGGTCGTAATAAAAATAACAGTCGCCCTTAATACGATGTCACGAAATGTTTGTTTAAAAGTGAAATTAAACGATTAAAGTTAAAAATTTGTTAATTAAACGATCCGTTACGTAATCGTTCGTTATGCGTTTCTTTGTGAATACGGGCATTAGTATAATTTACTAAAGTTTGGATTACGTTTTCAGATTAATAGATTATTCTAAAATTATCCACCAAATTCTATAGTGTTTAGTCACAAGCTTTTAGATCTACTCACTGAAGGAAAGTTTTGGTTAACCACATCAAACCTTATCTTGAGAACATTGTTGTTATTAATTGGAAATTCTCATACCACATTTTACTTTCAGGTTGTGTTCTTTTATTACGAACCGTATTTTAGAATGAAGTAGGTTTTCTTTATTAGCCCTTTTTTGGTCCACTCCTGGACATAAGCCTCTCCATATTATGGAGGTTTTTTGGCCATAACTCACCACGCTGGCCAGACGGGTTGGTGAGTAGTCCACAGATCGATTTTTAGACTATAGTTGTTTTACATCAGGTAGCAGCTTGCTAGCCTAGCATTCAGATGTGCCTGTAATCCGTGTTTTTTGTTAACGGTGGCATTTCGTCAACTCAGGGGGACCGCCTGTCCAATTAGTAAGAAAAATTATAGTTGAGAATGCGGTCATTAATGATCTAAATATAGATCCGAGTTTTATATAATCATCATAACAAAAAACAAATGATGATATGTAAGAAGTAAAACTCGGATCTATGTTTAGATCATTAATGACCGCATTCTCAACTATAATTTTTCTTATTATTTTAATGGATGGTCAACTAAAACGTTTAAAGATTTTTATATTTTTTGTATATTTCTTATATTAAATTCAAATTTTTTCAAACATTATTTTTACAATATTTAATTAGGTTAAGTGCTAAATCTCGAATAGGCAGACAAACGAACATATTGTCACCCTAATAGAAAAATTACAAATCAAATCAAAAAAGGAAATTAAATCATAAAGCTGAAGTACGTTATTTCATTGGTAGGACCTAATGTATATCACCCAATTTTTCTTAAAAATCATATAAAAATTTTAAATATTTGTAAACGACATTTTATGACATTCTTATTTTTGTTTCTTTGTAACTCATTTTAAATTTTATATTCTTTTATATTATTGCTGATTCAGCTTACGATACAGACTATTCTTCAAAAGTAGGAAGCTTTTACAAAAAATTCTTGTGGATGGATTAAGAAATTTGCAACTGCAAGAATCTAAAAAACTGTAGGAATGCAACAGATTAAAAAAAAACTTAAAAATTCATAACGATATAATTAATTTGAGACTTTATTAAGGAAGGTAATACGAACAAGTGGGTCTAACATTTTAGTAGTTACCCCACAGCGGGAGCTAAATTCTTTATTGTACCTACTATCATATCGAATTTACTTCTCCGGTTCTCAAATCATTTCACTTTATAAAAATGTTTAAATGATTTAAAGTTTAGAAAATTTAATAGCAGCTATTCAAAATTAGAGTAAATATTTACCCTGCATGTTTCAAACAATACAAAGTGCAAAATGCAAAAAATTGAAAGTTTAAATTTTCAGTCTAACACACCAAAAGAAAACCTACATAAATAAACCTGGCATCACCGCCACTTTTTCAAAATAAAACACAAAAAATATAAATATTTGGTGGTGGTACTGAGTTTTTGTAAACCTGGCCCCGCCAAGTCACCTCGAAAAAATTGATATTTTGTTAAAATAAAATATATCATAATGTTGTGCTAATTTTATGCTCCATTTGCAAATTTCGTGCTTTCACGATTTCACACACAGGTGGCCACGTATTATTAAAACATTAGTTTTTTTTTATTGGTCCACCTCTCCACCTTAACTTTAAAATCCAAAATGACTCCCATCCAAATCCAAATGAATGAAGATGCAATTAATTGTAATTTTATCACAAATGTATTATCTTCTTCGAAGCAGCCCAACTGTTCTTTTTTGTTTTGTATTCAGGTTCTCGAGTTTAATTTCGTTGAACATGTCAACATCACCTTTTAGCCCTTTGTTGTCCTGTTATCTTTCTACAGTGATCGGCCAGACAAATATTCGAATGAGGAATCCTTTTTTTGCGTTTCGCAGCGAGGAAGAAATCTCGTACGAAACACCGCCACAATCGGTGACTGAAGGTAGTACTAATGACTAAAACGAATTAAGAACGAATTTTTTTTTAGAACGAATTAAAATAAACACGCAGTCTGTATGACCGCGCCATAGTGTTAGTGTAGGTAAATTAAATGTATGAATAGCATTTGTCTGTTTTATTAGGAAATGTAAAGAAAAAAAAATAATCAATACATTGTGGCTTTATTCATCAATTGCATGGATAAATTGCAACATTTTAGGTGTTGTGATTTTTGCGAATTCAGTTTTTTTTTTCAATTTTGTACTTTAGTTATAATTTCTCATCTATTAACTTTTTAAAATTATTATTAAATTGTTTAGAAATCCTTCATATTAATTTAAAAAAATTCTTTTTCGTATAATAGTATAAATGCATGATCATACAGTACCTATATCTCTTTATATTTTTAAGTGTTAATAAAAGTTTAAAATTTATTACATTATCATTTTTTTTGACTTACTAGAATACCAACCTAGACATCTGTGATAAAACAATCCAAAAAATTAAAGTGTAAGTACATAAAAAACCAACAAATAAAGCGCGGTCTCTGTGACCCCACAGTAGTGACAGTGTAATAATTATTTTACCATAGTTATTAAGGGTTTAATAATTAACTCGAAAATATTTTAAACTTTTTAAAAGTTATTTTGTTATAATATAGTTTCTTTAATGAGGCGGTCGGAGCTTAGCGGTCACGAGAATTGACTATGAACGCTAAATACTCGGATCGAATCCCAGTAAAGTAAGAACTTTATTCTGGCCGTCTTTCCCCTCGGCAGGCAATGGCAAACCACCGGGGTGTAATCTGCCATGAGAAGCCTTTGTTAAAAGGCTCACCACACCCTCTTTAGGGTAAAAGGATTGAGAAGGAAGGAGTTTCTTTAATTCGGCAAATTTATTTTATTGAACTCTATGATCCGGACACATGAAAATCGTGTAAATCACATACCCTAACTGATGAAAAGAGAACATTTATTAGTTTTTCCTTTTTTTTTTTTTATAAAAAATATGTGGTTAGATTTATTATAAAAATTTTTAAAATATTTTCATAATTCGGAAAATTCGTAAAATCAGGTGGAGGAACATTTTATTCGAAAAATAAATATTAGCGTTTCAAGAGTCCTAAAAAATGCAGTTCGCAAACAATTAAAAAATTAATCAATAGAATGTAACGAAAATGACACTAGCATAGATAATATAAATTATCTTCGGTAAATATATCTTCCATCAATAAACAATTTTATCACCTAAAAACTTTATGGAACCTTCTGTTATTATTTTGCATACTAATTATTCAAGTTATATTAGTTTTTTGTTACTTACTTAGTAACAACTGAACAACGTCGTCTATTTAAATTGCTAATTTCTAATTTGCGCATTAGAATGATAAATTAATAAGAATGGCAATACATACAATTAAAAAAATAAATAGGTAATAAATGAAATATTTTGTTGATTTTTTGGAAAAACCAAATTTTTTCGGTTTTGGTCCAAATTTGATTAATTTCCACTTCCTACTACGAGTCTTGTCATCTCTGCTCGTAAGCTGAATGAATTCTGGCTTGCATGTTGAATTGGTCTTTAGTTGTATCCTAACCACTGACTGTTTCAAGTGCTGTGTGTTTAGCTTATTTTTGTCCGCATTCACGTGAATATTTTCGATCAGTCGTGATTTCAAAAAATTGTGTTGCAGTGTCCAGTGCATTTTTACAATAATTGAAAAGGTAATTGAAATTTGTACATTTTTAATGTGTGAATTTTTTTAAATTTTATTAATATTTTTGAAAAATTGACGTAACTCAATATCGTGTACTTAATTTTAATTTTCTTAAATAATATATAAAACTTGCATTGTTTAAACAAAGTTTAATATTACCAATAATATTATAATTTAATGATAATTTTACGTAATCATTATTGTATGAAAAGTGAATTTATAAATAAATAATTGAAATGAAATGAAAATCCAAACAATATTTAGTGTATTATAAAATTCTTCATAACTTCTGTTGAAGTTTAAGGGCATTTAAATAATTTTTTTTATTACTAACTTATTTTCTTTCCAGTCAGACCATTCGATTACATTTTTTTATGAGGTATTAAAATAAACAATAAAAAAAATTACAATAAAAAAATTATATCTGGTTATCCTGAGGTTTTCAAGTTATTGGAAAATAGTTTTAAGTTATTTGTGACAATAATAATTACAAAAAAATAATCCAAATTCTAACGTAAATACCGGTAGGTACAATTAAATCTGGCCATACAATTTTGAATTTTAAGAATATTTGGTATTTAATCGATGTTTTGGATTTTTAACTCTAAAACAAATTAAGCGGTTGTTTCGAATTGAACAAAATACTTTTAATCAAATTATAAAAACATGAAGCAAGGAATGCGATTTTTGAATGCCGCTAAGCCAATTAGCAACTTTTAACCGAAATTTTTGTTCATTATCAATGGATTAAAAGTAACCATTAAAGATGAGATAAAACAAAAATACTGAGTACCGATACGAACACCACCACAGTGTTATTTTTGTTTAAAAGCATATACACTACGAAATTTATAGAGTTCTGCAACAAATTTAAGGTGTAGGTAGATTTTTTTTTACAAAGTGTCTATTTTATTCTTAGTTCCTTTTCCTAATGTAAAAAGGAAGTTTTATTTTAAATAATCAAAAATTGTTGATTTCGCCCGTGAGAACATTTTTGACCCCGAAAAATCCACTGGGCTGATCTGGAACTGGAATTATAGAAGGAAATTAGTTCATCAGCTCACTAAAAAGTTAATTACGTTAATTAGCTTCGATTACTATTTGGTCTACCATTACGTCTTTAATGAATAATTTCAACGAGTTATTATAATCTCAAAAAAATGACGTACATCACTATAACACTCGGGTGGATTAATTTATTTATAATTTGCTTGAAATTCAAGCAACTTATCGAGTTAAAATTTTCAATGTCGCATGGAAGGACGTTAATGTTTATTTTTCCACTCATACGTGTTATTAAGCTTAAACAAATCGCTTTTCAGTTAATTTTAAATGGCTTCCGTTAGCAATTTGCATTTATTACATTATTCTTGATTAATCTTGTTTACTTAGAAAAACCTATAATGTAACTTATTTATGTATCTCATACAGGGTGTAGAATTGATGCAGCACCATAAGAATTTCATTACCTTTTTATTCGCTGGGTGCGTGACATCTGGCCACGTTTTTTGCACAATTTGTCCGCAGCGGATGCTGGCGTCGTTTACGCACCCAGCCAATGGGTGCGTGCCATCTGACCACGTTTTTTGCACAATTTGTCCGCAGCGGACGCTGGCGTCGTTTTTTAATACCCCCACTATGCACTTCGCACCCAGCGAATAGACAGCAAAAAATATAAACTAAATAATGTTGCCTTGGAATTGTTGAAATAAAATAAAATAATTCTTTATCTTTGAGTTCATCGAATTGCTGTAATAATATTTTAAAATTGTATTTTGACTTTGGCTAAAATTTAGGTTGCACTATTTTATTATTAAATTTTATATTATTTACATTAGTATGTAATTATTTACTAACCTTTACCTTTCGGTAAATGTTATGAGGTTATGAAACTTTGCTTATTAAAGCTGCATTTTATTGCAAATACGGTGACTAATCTTATCAGATAACAGAATATGAACCAGACGTGTATAATTAGAATTTATTATTTTTATCAACATTTATTGTAGATTAAATAAATTTGGTTCGTGGGGGGCAGACTCGGATCTAGAGGGACAGAGGAGATATTATTTTTTGGCCAATTTGAGAGACCAAAAGTGCAGCTTTGAAAAAGATAGATATAAAAATTAAAAATAGTTTCGAGGGGGGTTGCGGTCGGTCTAATATTATATCCCACCCTCCTTTTAAAACTATGCTCACATTTGGAAAATTGCTTAAAAATTTCGATTGCAAAATATGCCTAAGTAGTAATCAATATTTTATTTATAGAAGTCGTTTATCATTTTTTCACTGAAAAAGTGGAATATTTGGCGATTAATTAATTAAATAAATTGGATTATTTGAAGATTAAGTCCATAATTGACACATTAGTTGATAAAAAGCTCAATTTAGATAACTAGAAAAATATTTTGACCTTTTATTAGTCGTGTTATTATTGATAAATTATTACTCAGTTATGATTTATGTTTAATACAAAGGAAATGTATTGCAAAAATGAATGAATTTTGATCCAAAAACATCTTTGGTATCGTATACTTGTAATAGGCTGCATTAGTTTTCCTTTAAAATAGGCAACTTCCTATTCGCTTTGTTGCAAATAATCTACGGAAGATTAAGATTAAGGATAATTTGTACAAATAATCACGTTTTCTATACAGCAGCAAACTTTTTGTAGTTTCGAGCAGCTTTTCTTGTATCAAATAATTCAAGAAATCTTTTGAAATGGTTTTTACCGTTGATTGAAGAATTTCTTCCATCAACGCTTTTACATACCAAAGCACAAATAATTTTTGCTACTAAAATAAAATATTTGCTAAAGATTTAATAAGTAAAGTTTTATAGCCTCACTAACGTCAACTATCACAGTAAATAATTAAGTAAATATTCAGTTTATTTATAAAATAATACATAAACCTTATCCAAAGAAGTAATCTACAATTTCATGAGTTCATCTTCTATATCAGTTTCCTTCAACCCTTTTTTTTTCTCACTTTGTAGACATAAATGCGAATTATTAGAAATTTTTCTCAATTTTATCAAAAATGTTTGAAATTACATGTTTTTTTTAACCTTGAGTTAAGGCAATTATTTGTCAAGTTACTTAATTGTTATTATAGTATAAATTCAAACATAAATGTACATAGGTAGTACATACAATACAATAATAATAATAGTCCTTCCGCTTTAGAGTAATGAACCTTTTTATAATTTTTCAATTTACTTTTGGTTCCATACGTTTTTTGTTAGCTGTAATGAAATCTATCGGTTTCTATTTAAAAAACAGAATTAACATTTTACTGGAAGTGGCCACAAATAATAGAAGAGTTAATGGCTTTTCATTTGAAAGGAACCATTTGCGGAAGCATAAGTTGAAGGATTTTCTGGTTTCTTTCTCAACTACTTTTAATAAGAGATTATTGAAAAATTAATTTAAATTATATAATTTCACAAGTTAACGGAATTTCCTGAAAGAAAACAGATCTGCAAACATCAATTTGATCCACTCTATTATTATACTTTATCGAGGCATTAATCATTTAGAATGAAATATAAATAAATGTATGATTAACAAACTGATAGTTAAATATGATATAATGTTGGGAGTTGGGTAATTTAATTTCAAATGCTCTCGGACATAAAATCATTAGAAACTTATATAAAACTAGTCAAAGTCAAGGTTGAATATAAATTAATAATGTCTCATCATAATACTGCGAATTTTTTATTTTCAACTTTTTTCTAAGTTCCACATTGTTAATTTTAGTAATTCAAAAATCTAACTGTTTCCCTACCGTTAGCCCAAATTTTAATAATCAAAAATCGATTTTTGTTTTTTTACCATTAGGAGCAGATTTTCTTTTCAAATAATAATAGAAGTGCGAGCCGAAATAAAAAGCTACCATAGAACCTCGTTGATTTTCCATAGTCCTAAAATATCTATAATGAAAATTTATATTATTTTTAATTTTATTGTTTCCCTTTCGAGTATACATAGATAATAAATAGGATTCAATTAGCCTATCTATTGTAAAGCGTTAAGTTTTGATAGCCAATTATGATTCGAGCAAATAAAATGCATTTTTCACAATTTCACATAATTCACTGGATTGCACTAACCTGAGTTGCTGCCAAACCTGCAATAATAAAGAAAATCTTTTGTTATTTTCATTTTGAGTATAATAAATATTTTCATCAAATTACCTTTATAGAGTCCTTCCACCTTACTCTATTCCTTCCAGGACACTGTAACAATATTTTTAACGATCACTATAGAATTGTTTCTAAATTAACACTTGGAAGCACTACTTTTTAACTCAAAGAGGGTTGAATTGTACAAATTTTCGCGAGCTCTACGATGTTACCTCGAAGGCGTTAAACAAACGAATGATTAAAATTTGTGGGCATATTAACGATGGTGCAATTTGCCTAAATTTTTTTGTTTCATTTAAAAAGGTGTCGTATTGATAAGACTTATTTTTTGGTTATACACGTAAACAATGATACATCGAATACTGACAAAGAAAATTAGAACAGTAGAAGTAATCACTTTTTATTTGTGATTCAGATCCTGTGCTACAAATAATTATAATTTAAAAAAATTTATTTTGCCAGTCCGCCCGCAAAGAGTAAAAATTTTGCTTTGACAAACACAATATTTTCAAAAACTGTACTTTCAGATTTATGACTGCCTGCCGGTTTTAAAATATTAATGATCACAAAAAGTAAAATAACTTTTGGGACGTAAAGTAGCACGTAAACGTGACTTATTGGCATTTTTTGGGGGTTAAAATTATACACGGATTACCTACTCAAATGTAGCTACCGACACAATTTTAAAGCTGGGTAAATGAACTTAAAATAATTTTTTTTTTAATATTTTGTATGTGGTAGTCATTGCTACTTACTTTTACTGTTAGTAAATAAATCATAGGTAAAATAATTTTTAACGGGTTCTGATTTACTAGGAAATAATCAAATAGGTCAAATTTGCGATTATCCAATTTTTTTTATTATGCTAATTATAAACGACAAAATGAAGATTAAATTCAATTCTATATAAAAACAATCACAGAACTAACAGTTTTACAGCCCTAAGCAAAAATGTGCCCCTGTATTTTTTTTGTTATTTCACAGTTTTACAACCTACCATAAAAAAAAACCCTTGTGAATAGGACCAGACGGTTCTCAGAGAAAAAAGAAAGGAACAAATAATTCAAATTTAGTACAGTATTTCGGGTAAGCTTTCATGACTACATCACATGGTTATTTTTCCAATATTTTCAACTATATGTAAGCAAATATTTTCATAAATTTTAATTTATGACTAATATTCCTTTATAAAATGTAAATATTTAAATTCGCAGACAAACAAGCACATTTTTAAAATTTCTTAATGTTATATTTACAATATATTATAATAATAATTTATAATAACATTATAATAATCGGTTTTGATTATGGAAAATCTTACACGTCGTAAAATATTTTTGTTGCTTTTCTGACACCCAGTTTCTCCGAGTCCCACAGAGATAAAAGTTTTAATTTAAAAATTATTTTTTTTTCTTTCTAATCGGGTTTCCTTGATGTTACCAACCATTTCTCCTCTTCTCCTTCTCTCAATATTTTAGAAATATTTACACCTTGATAGTTTTGTCTTCCGAGAAGAGACAACAGAGACAGACACTACGAAAGATATAAACAATTTTTATTATTTTAGAAAATTAGTATACTCAACAAAAATGAAACCCCAATATTGGTTTAAACCAAAAATTATGATACAAATCGGATGATGACTGGCATAATTCCCTGAAGAATTGGAATGTTATTTAAAGCAAAAAGGGTGTGTATATTAAATAACTTAAACGTTTATTTTTGAATATTATAATCTAACCCTGTGGTCTAATTTAGCATAATAATGAAGGAGATTTTTTAAATGTTATCTTTTGACAAGTAACAGGCACTTTTTGAACCCCAAATTAGTGACTCGAGTCTATAAATATTATTTCTTTAAAATCCGAATGGTTCAATATTTGGCTTAAAATTATTAATTAACATACAAATTTAAATTACTTAGGTGTTGACACGTATCGATAAAATTTTATTTTCATTCTTCGTTTTATTAAAATTTTTCTTTATTTCTTAATTACTTAATTTATACAAATTTATTATCATTTCAATGTAGTTTCATGGTAATTTTTATTTTAAAGTGACAGTGACATGAAAAAGCAATGAAGATTCGATGATATCGAAGGTAATTTATTACAAATTGTACATAAAAAATAAAATTAGAAGATAAGCTTACGCACTTTTAACATTGAAATTATTGAAAAATGTTAATGGAAGTGACACTAATTTATTTTTAATTAATCTGGAATTTTTAAAACAAATTGTGATTGTTAAATTTATTGCACCTCAGCTTAATTCTGTAAATAAATTGTTTGTTTAGCCACAATTATTTATGACTACTATGGTGCGATAACCTTTAATATAATCTCATCAATGGAAACTGTAAATAATAGTAAAACCAACTTTTTAATGTAGTAAAAATAGGTATTTGGTCTAAATATTTCTTTTAAGTGGATGAATCAGACAGGATTTAAAAACAATTATAGGAGCGGTTCAGAAGAAAATTCGTGGAAACAAGAATTGATCTCGATAGTGAGAAAGAAACAATGATTATGCAATTTCGTGGTGGAAAACCAATTTTTGCTAATATAAACAAGGCAAATCTTTACTTCCTTTGCGTAATAATTTAAAAACCACAGAAATGTATAAACTTGCATGTTGCGGTTTCTGTACTTTGTACCCAAAACAACGTCTTATGACGTCGTTGGTCTGATTCAAGATTCCACGTAGAGGAAAAGTATTTGAAAATGTAGTCATTCAGGCTGTAATAATCTATAATGTCAAAATAATAAACTTGGAGTTCACCCACCAGAAAATGGACTATCTCCAGCAGCATAAAATTTGGAGAATTGTGAGCCTGTTCATCTTCCATCTAAAAATTCTATCACGCCGTTCCTTTTGCGTTTTGGTAATAAATCTCTCTTGTGACAAAACCATTTTTCAATGACACGTGCCCAACATGACAATTTATTTCTCATCAAGAACAAAAAATTCCAAAACCTTTTGTTCATCACTTCAGCATAATTTATACGATTCGAAGATGTATTGTTTGAGCAAAACGCAGAACCACCCATGCGATTTAGCCCAACGGGCTTTTAACATGATACCAAAAAATATTACCGTCCATAATTTGGCAAAGCTGTTAAATTATTTTATTGCCAAATGAATTAGCTGCTGTAAGTGGTCTAACATCATAATTTCTTTTTCATTCTTCAATTAATTTTAATAAAATTGTTGATCCATCAGTTTTATTAAACGAATGAATAAGCTTCGGTCAAATTAATCATCTTATTTATTTTACAACCATTGTTACATCATAACATGGCTTTTTTATTGGTTTTTTTTTTCTAAAAATCTATTGTGGTGTATTAAATATTTAAATTTTGGTTTAATGCGTAAATTTATGGTTTTATGCGAATGGTTTAAGCTCAATTAATCAAGTTAAATTTTAGGTTCAAGAGGATTACAGCCAATTAGCAGATCGTTTATTTTTAATGTTAAAATATGTCAATGCGATTAAATTTGAATTATAAATGACGTATCTTATTACTTTTAAGAGAAAATCTGTTGTAATTTCATAATTACAACTAAAGAATGATTAATCTGTTATTATCAGATATAAATTTCTGGATACCCTCAACTTATCCATTTTTTTTATTTGAAAGTTTTCCAAACAAAGGTAATCGATCTATAAACAATTCTGTTCATTTAACACGACAAATGTGATTAATTGGTTCTTAAAAGATCCCGATAAACACGTTTTCTCCATATATCAGATCGATATGCATTGTAAAAAATTAAAGTCAAATTTGTTTTGGTTCAAAATTGATTTATTTGATTAATGGATGTTAGTGTGCGGGCATATATAATTTTTTTCGATGCATACTCGTTGATACATCCAACTATCAACATTTGAACTCAACCTTAGCTAGAGTGAATTATCAGTTTAATATTTATTTTCTTTTTCATCATAAATTAATTTGATTCCAATTTTTTTCGATTAAAATAATTAAATTGTGATTATAACAAAAGTACCGTTCGCAGGGGTGAAATTGACCACCTAGAGTGTGAGTACACTAATAAACATAATCGAGGAACATAATCTAAAAATAAACCTGTGTCAAATGCAAATATTTTAATTATGGTTCTGGAATGCGCTCAAATAGATCAATCAACTCAATGGGATTAATAAAAGACTACTTTAATTTAAAAGACAGTAAGGGGTCACATTTTTAAATACCAGACACCTTGAAATATTTTTTCTAGAACATTTTTGATCTTGCATTTTCAGACAAGTGCACATTCTTGAGAAAAACGGAACAAATTATATGTTAAAATAAGAAAAAACGTGCAAGACATTTTTTGCACAATTATTTATAGAAGATTTTACTGTAAATACTTTATTTTTTGGATTTCTTAAATTTTAACCTTGTTCTAAATTTACAAATTTTTTGTGTTTGAATAATTACATTTTATTATTTTGATTTTATTGTTTTTTTTTATTATTTTTAGAAAAGTCAATGATTGGCTTACAACTGTAACAATCTTCCGTTATGGATGTTACCAAGGAGCACATTAATGTCAATCCTAGGGACAATGCCAATCCCTTTTCTGTTTTATTTTTTGCGTTAGTATTATTTTTATTTTTTTTATTAACATTATTTGATAAGTTCTTTATTTTTAATATTGTCTCTTTTAATTTTTCGAAGCAATAATCGCATGAAAAGAAATGGAAGAAACGAGAAATTAAAAGAGTAAATAGAAATTGTAAAGTAATTTTAACCAATAAATTTTCAACAGCTGTGCATATAAATCAGATAATTTCTTTGGTTCCTAATTAATTCAACAGTTACTTTATTAAATATTGGTTAATTTTGTAAATATTGTTATATGGAAATTTATAATTACCATATTATAAACTGGTTTCCTTATTGTTAAACAAATAATCCAAAGGATCCACTCGAAAAAAAGCTGAAAATTACAAAAAAAAGTGCTAAAATTTTTAGTTTGACATTTTTATTCTTCCTTAGCAGTAACCTCCATCATTGTTTGTTGCAAAATAAAAAATTTGCCATCATAAATAACCTCTTCTAATATTTAAAAAGTCTAAAATTAGCATTTTCAAGATTTTTTATTTGAATATAAATATTAGAATCGCTTCAATTAAGCCTAACCCATAAATTCTGCTCAATTTCCTGCATTAATTATATGGAGGTTTACACAGCAACAAAAAAGACAAATCATATGGCTAATAAGGAGTTGCTGATAAAATTTTAATTTAAATGTTTTGGTTCATTTATCGCGGCACCTTCATTATCCAATTTAATCCAGGAAGTTTACTTGCGAGATTTGTTAATTTAAAAAACTTTATTTGTACTTTAAACGGCGCGTGCCTCCCAGATTGCAACTTGGAATTTTCTCATGATTATCATATAGGAATTTTCTAAACAATAGGGGTATTTTTCTATGATTGATAGTTTTTAGTTTTGCTTCTAAAGTCTGTAATTATTGTATTTGCCGACATAATTTTATAGTGTGTTCTTTGTAACATAAATACAGAAAATCATTTTAAATTCATATATGCGACCAATTGAATTGATAGGATCGAAAAAATTATTAAGTTATTATTATTGCCTGGTAAAAATTTGCAAGTTTCCTTTTGCGGTTAAATTTTCTGTCATTAGGCACAGTACAATCTGGAATAAAATATTATAATACATCAAAATCTCAATTTTTGCTCAATGTCAAAAGTTTGCCTGGCAAGGACTTCGCTGATTGCAGCAAATTTTCGGCGATGTATGGAGAAACATAAAAGATTTTTCCCTTGGGACACTTAAGAAATTTACAGATAAGGTCAATAACAAAATTTTGAAAAATTTGAGGAAAATAATTTAAGTTTAACGCTAATTTATTAATGAATAATTACAAAAATATTTATCAAAAGGTCATCGTAATTACGATGCGCTTTACGACGAGATGAATAGATCGGCCCTAAGTTTGGAATTATTTTCGTAAAATTAAAACAGAAATTAACCACCTTTTAGGTGACGTGGTAGGGGTTAATCCACAATAGGTTTATTAATTTACGAACAATGTTTCATTTCATTGATTTGAAATCAATTGAATAAAATCAAAACAGTAGGTTTAAATTTAGTAAGTGGGGAAAATAGAACATTTTGTTAGTAAAGTCGAAAAAAAAAGTAAATAAATTGTAAAGGGTTATTTTACTAGACGAAGCAGGTAGTTTACGGAATAAACCGTAGGCAACTTCCGTAACTTGTTGAGTCTGCTAAACCATAGCCTTTTTTAAGCGAACAAAACTATAACAAGAACATAAAATAACAATATTTGTAAAAAAAAGTCAAACAATAAAAAGATCATAAAAGTGTTTGAAATTATTTCTCTGGCAAGACTAAGTAATGATTTATGATAGATGTAATAAATTATCCTGTTTAGCAACCCCTAAATATCATAAGAGAATACTTCGAAAATAACGAATTTATAAACATTCATGTCAAACCTAAAAATCTGTCAGTACAATAGGAATCATCCACATAGATTTTCCTAATTTATCAATCGGTTACAAAACATATCAAATTTCTATACTGCCGTTATATCTAAGACTACCGCAACTACAAATGAAAAAAATTATTTTGAAACTGATATTATTGATATCGAATATTCTTACTTTTTGAAACTAAAATGGAATAA
Organism: Rhagonycha lutea; assembly: GCA_958510855.1. Taxonomy (NCBI): domain Eukaryota; kingdom Metazoa; phylum Arthropoda; class Insecta; order Coleoptera; family Cantharidae; genus Rhagonycha; species Rhagonycha lutea. Next base: position 99,607,915 of record OY294036.1, read on the forward strand.
CTATTAGTAATGGAGTAAATATTTACTCCATTTTAGTTTCAAATAGTTCAACTATTTGATATCCAGGATAATATATCGCAATAATTTTAAATTATGACGGCATTATAGAAGAATGAAAATTCCATTATGTTATATTAATCGTATTTGCCATAAAAATATTTATTTTACTGGGTCATCTGTTTTGGTAAATTATTTTGCTATTCATCTAAACATAGAGCAAGTTCAAATAAACATTAAAAATAAAACAACTACAAAAAGAAATTGTCATGGCCGATAGCAACATTGATATCTTAACCAAAAATTTTAAAACAAAACTAAAAAATACTTAATTAACAATATTAAATTTTATTCTTTTTTAATCATGATTGAACTGCTATTTTACATATTTAATATCTGAAATATTTAAATTTTAATAGTTAAGTAATAATTGATTATATCATATAACAATTTTCTAGTTAATTATATAACCATGTAAAGCTTATAAAATCTAATTAATTTTTATTGGGTTGAATTAACTCGGAAATTTAATATTATTATTTTATATATCGAAATAAAATTTTTCATCGAATTAAGTAAGTAGTTTTTACTTTATGGGACTTATAGCATGTTTTCCGAGCGGGAGGGGGAGAGAAGAAAATTGTTGAAAATAAACTATACCCACAAGTAATATTTATTATGTTTATGATATGGTGTATATTATAATATTATTATAATGGTTTCATGGTATGTATGTCATGGTGTGATGGTCAAGATATCCAAGGAGGGGTTTTAATAGGAAAATCCACTGCAGTGCAGAGGAGGGCGAATTATAAAATTTATAATATTATAGTAAATTTGTAAATTAATTAAAAATTTCCATTTTGCAAACTTTTAGAAAATAGTTGTGATTTTTAAGAGAATTTTAAAATAATTTTTGGAAAATTTATCGCCATTAAAATTCGGGTACCTTCTGTCGATGAGATAATTTCATTTCATGGTTCAATAAATTAAATATCTTATTGTTAGCACAACAGACGCCTTAAGAATCAATAATCAATGTTTAAGTGCAAAAAATAAAGGTTACTTTTGTAAATTAGCATTTTGAATGTTTAGAATTTCAAGTAATAAAGAAAGCAAATAAATTGAACTTCGACAAGGGAACAATGTTTCAGCTGTTCTCTGTTTTGTTTAAAAAGATTACACATCAATGAATGCATCAAAATGAAAATAAAAAATTTATGTTATGTCAACAATTTACATTACCGCGCTATTTTTGGATTCTTTAATTGAAAATACTACAATTCTTGTGCGTTTGAACAACAATTCCTATTATTTTTGTACAGGTACTTTGGTGTAGTGGTTAGGGTGGTGCCATAATACGGATATTTCCGTAAATAAATTAATAAGTGATGATAAATGTTAAAATCAATCAGTTTTTCTATTGTCCCCGCTTTCGGAACCGATTAAATAAGTGGTTACAAAATTAAGCTGTGTCTTATTCGGGAAATGATTTTATTAAAATTAAAATAAGACTCATTAGAAGAGATTTATTTTTGTCTGCAATTAAGCGGAAGTATCGTGTAATTAATTTCCCACAGAATGCAACATAAATTTTGTCAGCAGCTATGGTAGTATAATTTGTAAAAAATACTTCAAAAATAAGTATTCCATTCATAACTCTTGGCTCGAAACAGGAATTTAGGAAAATCGGTCAAAAGGAAATAGGATCTAATATAATATTTCAATTTTTCTTATTTTTAAGCTCTGTATTGTCTTTCAGGTTTAAAGTCTCATTTACATCTAAAGTTATTCCAATGTAATGTACAAATTGAGAACAAATCTTTATGATTTAGGTCCAATATTCCTGATACATCAGGTGAGCAAAAAACTTAAGAATAATTGATGAAAGCTGCTGGATTGTTTTTATAAAAGTAATTTTGGAGTATCAACTTGCGAATGTTCTTAAAAATTGTAATTTTATCTAATTTTCCGGAAATTGTTTTTATTCGGCATTCAAAATTAAATTTTTTTCTAGGAACAATTTTATGCGCGACCGAAGGCTAAAATTGCATGTGATTCTAATTTTACTTCCTCAAACAATTTAGAAAATTACAAATCTAATTGCAGATTTTATGTGGCCATAAATTGATTCTACCATTGAAAACTTTTCAAATTGTGTGTGTAGAATAATTTTTAGTATGCATGCAATAAATTACTTATTGTTTATTAATACAGAAATGATCGCCTTGATATCTCACTTAGCAGAATTGGGCTAATAAACAATGTAATCATAGCAATTGCTAATTTTATAACGAAAACGTCATTTGCACAATGTACTTGTATGTACATTGGGTATTTTAATCCAATTTACCAATTTTATCTTCTTCAGATAAACTTGTTTTATATAATTGAAATACCTTCGCGTAATTATTATAAATCTTGTTTATTAATAAAGGGAACGGTGGAATGGCAAAAAAAATTGCAAGATATAAATGATATAAATTGTTCATATTATCGACATCCACAAGGTCCTGCTAGCACGAAAGCTGTGAAAACTTATTTTATGCGTATAATAAATTTGTATTTTTTTAGCGAAAAGTACAGTACAGGATTTAATTATATTTGAAAAAATAATATGCAGAAAAAAGCCTAGGGTGGTAGATTTCATATTTATTTTACTCCAATCTTCTTATTGAAATTGATGAATATAATCGTTATTTATTATTAAAATGACCAAATATTTACATAAGACTCGAGAACGTTTTACATAAATTATATTATATTATTAAAATATGAGGATCTCCAGATACATGAGATATTCAAGTTATATCCACCATTATATTAATTCTTCTACGGAAACTGATGTAAAAATTATACAAAACCTTGATCCCTTCCTGCATCTAGTTTTTGTTTGTTTCCAACTGATTAGATTGTCAATAATTACCATATATTTAATAAGAACTTTTTCCAGATTACTAGGTCAATTTTTAAGTTAGGTACGCAAATCATAAAGTTGGTCAATAACATACGCCCGATTAAAGTCGAGAGGACGTAAAATTAATTCGTTGCGCTCCTCCATCAATATTTTTTTATAAATTACCCTCGTCAGCCTTTTAAGAGGCTTATAATGTTTTTATAAGTGTAATTTAGTAAATGGATGTTTATTTATATACTTCCTTTATTTGTTCCCGCCGATATTCACCTCTTAAGATAAAAAGTTGGATAATTAAAAATTTACTTTGACTTCCTAAGTGATCGACAACAGTTGGGTTTTTATAAATTTAATATTAGATTCCACGGAAGTGGTGAAGAAGATTTAGGTAACGAATATCCTAAAAATACTTCATGCATAATTAAGAGAACTGCAGATTGTCCAATCTGATTGCTTTCGGGTATGATCTGGTTATGAAAGCCATTTTCAACCTCGAAGGAAGGCGATCCATTTTAGGGTACGTAAGAACTTCTTCTTCGTTACTTTTAGCCCAGCCTTATGACCATGACCATGATTGCGATAATTTTATTCGAATGCATCAAGCGCCAAGATCACAAGATGTCAATTTAACTTGTGCATAATTCCATTGAAATATCAAGTTCTACTTTTATTTATTATTTATACATCTTACTATATTCTTAATCTAAAATTAGGAGCGGCCAGACAGACGTGAGTGCACTACAACGATACAAAATCTAATTCATAATCTTGTCATCGACCTTATACAAAATGCATTACGCATTCCTACGATATTATACTTATACACAATGCAATATTCATCTTAAGAAACTCGAATTTTATTTCTTTAAAAAAAGTTATTCGGTAATGTTCTGGCCTGGTGCATAATTGATTCAGTATTTTATTTCAAGTATGCTTCAGGTTTAAAAAAACATTGTATTGCAGGTAAACAAAATTGCCCCATTAAATATTTTGAGGCAAACTTATCTTTTATTCCGATGAAGTGAACACGAAAAATAATTCACCTAATTATTTTGCCACATTAAAAATGTGTTTTTTTTAATAGTTTCAATGTTTTGGCATTTATTACAATTTTTAAGGAGGAAGTTGGCGGATAATGAAAGAGTTTTTGATATATCACTCGTGTAAGCTTTATTTTACGAATGATAAATATTTAACAAAGTAATGACACAATGGTTGAATAATTGTGGAAAAAATATTAAATGGAACATACCGATTCTAAAAAAAAAGTTGAATTCGCAGTACGATTTTGTCCAAAAAATATTCATGATTAATAGATTACTGAATTTATTATTTATTGTTTCAACACCATTACAAATCAAAATTAAAATTGCTGATATTACAACAAATTTGAAAAATTGCACTATATTTAGAGGAAATTTCCCTGTTCCTTTTAAAAACCAATTTTGAGTAGATACTATTTTACTCATGTATTTACCAGTTTTTTTTTTATAAATTTAGACCTTAAAAAAATAAACCAATAATTAATAGTAGGTATATTGGTTTTGTATTAATTGGTTCTTTATTTTTGGCCACAGTTTGGATTAATATTTCTGATTTTTAACACGTACTAATCTCGCTTGATATATTATTATGGTGTGCATCTCCACGGTTGGATTATTTGCTTATGCTTACACTTCAAAGAGATATGATGCTGCTAACATCCAGAAATAACATCGCCTTACCTGCAGAATTTTTCTAAAAGTAAAGTCGATGTTTTGAAAAACAAGAGAAGAAAACGCGTAAAGTGCAGGAAGCTATTAATTTTTAATCTTAACAGCTTAATCATTAACAAATGAGAATATGTATAGGCGTTGTACTATTTTTAACGTTGCGTCCGTTTGGCCGGAGTCGATAGCAACGCGAGAACAAGAGATTCTGTAACACCTCATTATCGCTTAATTACCTCAAGGTTAGTCAAAACGTACAAATTTCATTTGGTCATAATGATAATAAATACATTATATAGAACCGTTAGAGCATTTTATTAGAAATTCTAAGTACGGTGTTTTTACGATACTATTATTATTATTATCAAATATTCATAATTGACCTGATAATATGTTATGTAAGTAAACAAATATAAGTCGGAAAGTAAATTGATTAATTTAATTTCGTTATCTACGCCAAAAGAATATTGGAATTTAATTTTTTTTCTTTGCCCCCCCCCCCCAACACATCTCATAGACCTACTCTAATCAAAAGTAAATTAAGCGCCCTTCGTCTTAATTTAGGACTTCGTCCTGTTATTACCAACTGTGTCAAATGATGCACTTAGTTCTACCATTTTACTATTTTCCATCCGAATTATTTTGTTCGCTTCTGCCCGAGTGCCTGTAACCCTGTTTTTCATTGTTAAAAGTGGTAACAACCAACACAGGGGGACCTACAGCTTTAGGTGCCCTCCGAAGCACGGAGTTAGACTTTTTCTCGATTCGAACCGGGTACAGCGCTAGCCACAAGGCAAATTACCGTATCTAAAAACCAAAAACGTGTTAAATAAATTTAATCATTTTTACAAGTAATGAGGTACGTTTTATGACTTGGACATTAAGTAAAAATAGAACTCTGGAAACAAATTTAGTTATGGCCATTACCTTTTACACTTTAAAATCCCAAAGCTAATTTAAATACTTTTTGAAATTAAAAAATAAACCAAAAATATGTAATTGCTTTTACAACTATTGCTCTATTCTAAAATTGTATTGAGATTATTTCAAGGAAATTATGTAAAAGACATTATTCTAAAATCTCCTGTTAAATCTGGTGCTAAAAATACGATTTAATAAATATTTCTACTAGCTTAAGCTATTTTAAAAATCAAGATTAACACTTTAATTACTATATTATTGTGTTATTAACCTCTCGTTAGTTTAAAAATTGATTTTTTTCAACATTCTTTTCCTTTTTTGTCGACTTCACACTTCCTAACAGAATATCCATTGCAAAATCACTATTGCTCGCAATGATGGCTTAAGAGCTAAAATAGGAGCAATTTTAACGAGTTGAGCGAGTAATTAGTGAGCACTCTTCAAAATTTTGTGAAATATTTCACTGAATGATAAATGATTTTTCAATACTAATCTGTTGAATAGATAAGAACATATGGAAAATGGAAAATTACACAGTAAAGTAATAATTAATGATTTGTTTGACATTGTAAAAGTTAAACTTAGACTAGTTATTTAGTAAAAGTCTAATTAGACTTTCCCTGACTTCCCTGCAACTTCAAAAGATAAAACATATTTTTTGACCAGACTTTTAATCTTATTCCTTATGCCAAATTATAGAAGGAAAGTAATTTAATCTCTCCTGTTTTCTTTATAATTTTGGTGGGTAGCAATTTTATTTTGAATTTTGGATGAAGTTTCCTTGTGGATTTTACTAATACTCGTTACTAAAAAGTCGAATTTTTTTCCTGTTAAACATTTTTAAATTTATTCTTTTCGAGTCCCATACCGCGTGATAAACTTGTTAACATGTTTACAATAATTATTCTAGAAGCATTGAATGTATTTTTTTATTGCACCCAGAACATAATATGATGTACTTGTCAGTATTAATTATCATTTAACCGTTTGAAAAAAATAATATTGACGATTAATATTTGAATAGCGAAGTCAAGCGCTGCATTAAAAATAGACAGGTCAGATGGATGACGGACGAGACCTGCATTAATAAGTAAACGGTAATATAACTTATCAAATTGTGGAAATTATTTTCAAAAGAATACAAGAAAGGCATATTATATATTTTTATAATAAAAAATAAATTAATTTAATTATTAAAATTTTAAGTCCTATTATAATGTTACTGAGGAGCTCTAATAAGGATGAAACACGTGTCATGGATTACATGGGCGATATATTATTAGTTAAATTTACTTTAAATAATCAATTATTGATTAGTGATTAAAAAATGCATTTAGAAAACTATTTCCTTAGAGGAGTTCCAATAATTTCTTTTATTTTTTAAGGAATAACATTTTTTTACTAATTTCCAGCCCCATAAGTTTGAATTTTATCGGTTATGGTGTTGTGAAAATGCAGCATCTGAAAATAAAAAAGAAAAAACAAACAGGGTCAGGTAGCAGCGCTAAAAATTTGCTTAAAAAATTAAAACTTCCAAAGGGAGGGGAGGGGGGAACTTGATCCAACCAATTTTTCCAGCTTAGTTTGCGAATAAAAATGTTATTTACTCCGCAATTTCAAAATAAATTACAGCATTTGCCGGCACAAACAAAATTCGAAATGGTAAGGCTAAATCAAGTTGACCCCACCTCGACCAAAAGTCTTTATTTCAAATGGCACAAAAAAATTTTAAAATTCCAAAATGGTGCGGCCAACTTGAAGGACCTTAATCTTTGTCCCGTTCTTCCTACATTTATCATGATCGCGTGCGTATTTACATTTTTTTCAAAATGAATGAAAAAGTCTAATTTACCACGACTTGCCACAAGCACAATCCAATTACAAAATAGCTTACACTCCTGATCTGAATAAATTGAGATGCACAACGCCTTTGTTTCCATTATAATTTTAATTGTTCAAGTGACTTTGAAATGTTAAGGACGACTTTTTATGTAAATAAATAATAATTTTTAACTTAACATCTTTGTAATTACAGTTATTTGCGTTATTATTATTATAACTCCTATCATCAAATCATGAAGTTAAATCCATACTTATAATTAACGGCCGATAGACACAAAAATCAATGATGAAAGTTCACGTTTTAAAATTGCATAATTATTTTAAATTGCACTTTGTGACCTTTAAAAATAGAAAATTAATTATTCTTCCAGACTGTCAAGAATTTCGAGGGCTTACGAACCACCCAAGTGGTTTTCCAATCCCCAAATGAAATTTGTTTACGATTATTTTACCCTTAAAATGTTAAAACCAAACGGAAATTTGTCAAAAAGGTCACATGTGTTCAATAAACACATTCTAATTTAAAAAGTTTTGTTTATTTATTTAGACCGCTTCTGGTAATTTAATATCCTGGTTATGCGTGAAAGCCCAATGATCAGCTTCAACTCACATGAATCACTAATTAACAAGAATTACATCTTAATTAATCGCATCTTAAAATAAGTTCGTAAGAGTTACCCTACTTTTTTTTTGTATTTTTGTAATGGAATTTCCTACTTTCAGTTTTTCTGCGAATTTTAATTGACTTTTCTGATGTACATCCTGCCTTGTCTTGGTATTTTGCTCATTACCATACCTATTCCATAATTATTGTAATTTAAGTTACCCGGTGGGTGGTAATTTACGTATCAATAATTTATCTGTCACCTATAAAGTGCAATAAGTACCTACATATTTGTAGATAAATTTTAGCATCTAAGGAAAAAAATGTTCATTTCCAACTGTTGAAGATAATAATTTACTACAAAAATTTAATAATATCAATTTTGCGGATCTCGGTAACCGACTAAAATAAATTACCTACAAATGTTGTGATAAAATTGTCACAACCTTGTTTATTTTGGTCACCGGTCAAAAAGGAAATATGATACTGGTTATTATTTAAAGAATCGTTTAGAATGTTTTATTGTCGTAAAAATTAGTTGTTACATTTTTCAAATTGTTTATTTTTATTTTTCTTTGTATTGGTTCGATGGGTTAGTGCTCCTTCGATTCTTCCATACGAAGAACTTATTAAAAATATTTTTGGACTTTTAATTTATTTTCCTTACGATTTGTTTAAAATGTAAAACTGCCAGGTTCATGAAAAAAGGACGAAAGAGATTTTCGTGCATCGCTAATGATATTTTAACAAATGGCTCGTTTCATACATTTCAACAGGTTTTCAGTCTGGTATTTCTCATTATGCTTTTTATTTTGAATCGCATAAAAATATCTAAGTATTTTTTTAACGTCTCAATCGAGATTTTGGAATTTATTGCTTTTTGTAAAAATGAAGAGTTTTAATTTATTTCTTCATCCAACAAACTGACTACTTGGTGGTAATTTCTTCAGAAAATATTTTTCCTAATATAGAAAGTGGTAAGAATTGCTTAGTTGGAAGCCTATTTGTATTATTTTGTATTGATAGAGTACGATCAGGAATATAGTGATTTATTTCATCTTCATTCATTATTTATGAACCCGTGCAACCTATATGGTTACTATTCCAATAATTACTACCTTTAATAAAAAGTCGTAAGCGTTTTTTGCGCTTAATTATAGTTGTTTTTTTTAAATTAATTGATTAATTTATGCATTTATTCATAATTATTTGAAAATATTGCATATCACGTACCTCGATGAATCAAAAATTATAAAAGCATATAAAACTAAAAGTCCTCCACTCATCAATACAAATCTGGATTGATTTATAATGAACAAATGAAGTCGAAACCCAGTGGCGGTTTTAGAATTTATGAGGCCCCCCTCTAAGTTTTTTCACTAATCTAACACTCCCTAAAGCAATTGATTTGAACCCCTGGTGGCCGGGGGCCCATTCACCAGCACCGCAGATGATTTATTTTTTTAATACTTTTTTTTTTACTAAAAATTGCACTGAAATCAAAATAGCTGCAAATCCAAGACGTCTTAGGGCTTAGAATTTTTTCGTTATTTTTTGGTGTTTATTACAATATAGCGTTAATATTTTCATAAAGTTTCAGAATATTTGAACAAAATTTAATTTTTATCAAAAAATTTTATTCAAAAATTGCTTCGAAATCAAATTACTAAAATAGTCAATGCAATTTAGAGCTAAGATTTTTTATGTTATTTTTCCTGTTTTTCCCATAGTAACATTAGTATTTTCAGAAAGTTTCAGAATATTTAAATAAAATTTAATTTTTATCAAAAAATTTAATTCAAAAATTACTTCGAAATCAAATTACTAAAATACTCAAGGCAATTTAGACCTAAGATTTTTTATGTTATTTTTCCTGTTTTTCCTATAGTAACATTAGTATTTTCAGAAAGTTTCAGAATATTTAAACAAATTTTATTTTTTATCAAAAAATTTTATTCAAAAATTGCTTCGAAATCAAATTACTAAAATACTCGTGGCAATTTAGAGCTAAGATTTTTTATGTTATTTTTCCTGTCTTTCCTATAGTAATATTAGTATTTTCAGAAAGTTTCAGAATATTTAAACAAAATTTAATTTTTATCAAAAAATTTAATTCAAAAATTGCTTCGAAATCAAATTACTAAAATACTCAAGGCAATTTAGAGCTAAGGTTTTTTATGTTATTTTTCCTGTCTTTCCTATAGTATTATTAGTATTTTCAGAAAGTTTCAGAATATTTAAACAAAATTTAATTTTTATCAAAAAATTTTATTCAAAAATTGCTTCGAAATCAAATTACTAAAATACTCAAGGCAATTTAGAGCTAAGATTTTTTATGTTATTTTTCCTGTCTTTCCCATAGTAACATTAGTATTTTCAGAAAGTTTCAGAATATTTAATCAAAATTTAATTTTTATCAAAAAATTTTATTCAAAAATTGCTTCGAAATCAAATTACTAAAATACTCAAGGCAATTTAGAGCTAAGATTTTTTATGTTATTTTTCCTGTCTTTCCTATAATAATATTAGTATTTTCAGAAAGTTTCAGAATATTTAAACAAAATTTAATTTTTATCAAAAAATTTTATTCAAAAATTGCTTCGAAATCAAATTACTAAAATACTCAAGGAAATTTAGAGCTAAGATTTTTTATGTTATTTTTCCTGTCTTTCCTATAATAATATTAGTATTTTCAGAAAGTTTCAGAATATTTAAACAAAATTTAATTTTTATCAAAAAATTTTATTCAAAAATTGCTTCGAAATCAAATTACTAAAATACTCAAGGAAATTTAGAGCTAAGATTTTTTATGTTATTTTTCCTGTCTTTCCTATAATAATATTAGTATTTTCAGAAAGTTTCAGAATATTTAAACAAAATTTAATTTTTATCAAAAAATTTTATTCAAAAATTGCTTCGAAATCAAATTACTAAAATACTCAAGGCAATTTAGAGCTAAGATTTTTTATGTTATTTTTCCTGTCTTTCCCATAGTAACATTAGTATTTTCAGAAAGTTTCAGAATATTTAATCAAAATTTAATTTATATCAAAAAATTTTATTCAAAAATTGCTTCGAAATCAAATTACTAAAATACTCAAGGCAATTTAGAGCTAAGATTTTTTATGTTATTTTTCCTGTCTTTCCTATAATAATATTAGTATTTTCAGAAAGTTTCAGAATATTTAAACAAAATTTAATTTTTATCAAAAAATTTTATTCAAAAATTGCTTCGAAATCAAATTACTAAAATACTCAAGGAAATTTAGAGCTAAGATTTTTTATGTTATTTTTCCTGTCTTTCCCATAGTAACATTAGTATTTTCAGAAAGTTTCAGAATATTTAAATAAAATTTAATTTTTATCAAAAAATTTTATTCAAAAATTGCTTCAAAATCAAATTACTAAAATAGTCAAGGCAATTTAGAGCTAAGATTTTTTATGTTATTTTTCCTGTCTTTCCTATAGTAATATTAGTATTTTCAGAAAGTTTCAGAATATTTAATCAAAATTTAATTTTTATCAAAAAATATTATTCAAAAATTGCTTCGAAATCAAATTACTAAAATACTCAAAGCAATTTAGAGGTAAGATTTTTTATGTTATTTTTCCTGTCTTTCCTATAGTAATATTAGTATTTTCAGAAAGTTTCAGAATATTTAATCAAAATTTAATTTTTATCAAAAAATTTTATTCAAAAATTGCTTCGAAATCAAATTACTAAAATACTCAAGGCAATTTAGAGCTAAGATTTTTTATGTTATTTTTCCTGTCTTTCCTATAGTAATATTAGTATTTTCAGAAAGTTTCAGAATATTTAAACAAAATTAAATTTCTTTCAAAAAATTTAAATCAAAAATTGCATTGAAATCAAAATAACTGCCAATCTAAGCCATCTTAGGGCTTAGAATTTGTTCCTTATTTTTCCTGTGTCCTTATTTTGAGGCCCCTTGATTTACGGAAGCCCTAAGCGCGCGCCTCTTGCGCCTATTGGGAAATCCGCCACTGTCGAAACCCAATATTAATTGAATTTTAGATTTCATGTTCTCACAGGGTCTGTGAGTCTGGTGACTATAGTGACTTGACAGACATAGTGGCGACAATGCTTAAACTTAGAGCGACCGAAAGGATTAACTAAAGAAAATACTCCTTCTACATAAATACTACATACCAAATTTGAGATTGATGAAATACAAATTACGACCATGATGTCGGTGTACATTTTTCAACATTACAGACCAATTATTTAAATCTTTCTTTTATTTCATCATAATATAATCATCTCTGATAATCCTTTTCTTTTTTTAAACTTTACATTCTCTTCAGTGAATTTATTGTTTTATTATTAATTTACATAGAGACGGTCGGAGCATAGTAGTCATGCGAGTTGACTATGAACGCAAAATGCCTGGTTCGAATCCGGGTGAAGTAAGAATTTTATTCTGGCCGTCTCTCTGATCCTCCAGGTTGGGGGTCGGGTTGATGGGCCAGCTCCTCATCACCTGTAAAGAAAACAAAAAAGCTCATGGAACCATGGAACAATGCAAAAAAGCAGATACATATATTAATTTACATTTTTAATATTCACATAATAAATATGACCGAGGTTGGTTATTACTCTTCCTTCATCCGTCATCTCATCAGAATCAAATCATTAATTTTCTAGTTTGTAGAAAACACGATAAATTCTTTTTTTATTCATAAACAAAAACTGTTCGACGATATTTGTATACTAAATCTTCTCGATGTCGCGAAAAAAAGAGTATCAAAGTCGAATGCCAACAATTATTTTTTATTTACAATCATACAAAAATATTGTTGGCAATTTAAATTTAATTAAAGTTTTTACAAAATCATCTTACATAATTTGACGATATCAATTGTAAAATATAAATTTACGAATGCAAGTCATGTCGCTAGTAATCATGTGCTTGTATTTATGTTCTTTGTTTATGTATAATTTTTCAAATTATGAATGTCGGACACGTAATATGAGTATTTAAAGTTCGACATGTCATTTTTATTATATGAAAACATACCAATCCGTTTATTGAGAACAATTTATATCAAAACAGGTATAATGGTGACGTACTGATGGGTGGAGTAGGTACCAGAGATATAATGCTTTGATTATTTGGATATGGTTATGGTACTACTTTTTTGCTTAGCTTAAGCCTAGTAAACTAAAACAAAACTTGCATCTATTCTTTTTGCCACAGGTTTGGAAAAACATTGAACTCTCTTCTTCTTTGCCAAAAGTTTGTTTACTACTTCGTTAATTATTCAAATAATATTGTACTGGCAATTTTAATGTCACAGTACATAAATGCATTACAATAGCGGATTGTTGATTTCAAGTAATGATGATTCACAAGCCAATTTTACTATTGGCAATGCTTCAATGAGGAAGTATTTTAATACAATTTATTTTTTGGGAACTACATACATTAAATTGTTGTGTTACTAGTTTGTTTTATTTATCTCTTTTACAATATTTCCTAAAGTCATAAAATGGGAAAAGAAAACTGTGTGAAGATTTATGGTTCAATATAAAATAATATATCGAAACAGACTTATTTAATATGAAATATCTGAAAATATTTTTCTTTTATTTAATTAGTGTAATTAATTATACGACCTTATAAGGTCAAACATATCTATTGGTCATTTTAACCATTACAAGTAAAATTTATTTGTTGATAATAAAGTAATTGGAATTACCTTGAGTTTCAAATAATGTATACTATCATTCTGAGATAATATACAATATAAATTTATTTTTATATACAGTGCAACCTCAATAATCCGAATTAATTATTCCAAAGCTGTGCTTTTGACATTGGTGACGAAATTCAATGATTTTTTATTATAAAGAGTAACGAATGTTCAACTGATGGAAAATTAAAAATTTCATAAATCAATTGGGTTCGGATTATCGGTGTTGTATTATAAACAATGTCACCAAGGTTTTCCCGACAAAAAATTAATTTCTCTGCACCATCGCATCGTTCCAAAGATATGGAAAAAAGAACTGATTGAAATCACAATAATTGTACTCTTTTTATTATTTAAATGAAGATAATCGTGTATGTAAATCATTAAAAATATATTTATTTATTGCAGATACACGGTAGGAATCTTTAAGAAGGGCTACAAGAAAGAATTGGACGTGGATGATTTATATAATCCATTAAAAAGCGATAGAAGTACTTTACTGGGCGATCGCCTTGAATTGTAAGTATTGTCGAAATTTTTAAAATAAAGACGGTAATAAAAAAATCAATACCGTAAATATAATATTACAGATCTTGATGGCTTTTATTTATGGCTTTTTAATTGGTAAATACTGGATTTTTCCTAATGAGACAGCTTTATATTTACCTATAAAAACTTGCAATTAATTATTATAATTCTGCTCCACCCAATCCTTTTAATTTAATCCAAATATTTTACTGGTTGACTTACGCGTAATTAATGGTGTAATAGAAAGCTTCTTGTAGCATAACTAGAAAAAAATAATAGTAATAGGTTGTTGTGAGTACTATAAATTAATAATATTTTTACGTTTAAAAAATATTTGTAAATGTTGGATTTACGTTATATGGCCACCTATTTGACAACAATAACTGACTCATTTACATATTTAATATTCTAAAACATTTCGTTCTTGTTAAAATATGCGATCGTATACGAATTTTACGATTGTTGTAACCTGAGAAGGAATCCCAATTAAGCAAATAAATGAGCATTCTTGTGATTTTACATTGATGAAACCGGAAGATCGGTGGTCTAGGACTATTAATTATTATGCAATTTCTTGTCCAGTTATTTTTATTTGCATAAAATCGTATGGCGAAACATTTTTTATCCTCCGAGCAAGTTTCGCTCAATTTATAATTTAAAATTATATTACTTATATGTATAAATTTACTATTTATAAATTAATTGAACCTACATACCTTACTTCAAAACCAGATTTTGATGATATAATTATTGCTATTCCAAAGAATAACGAAGATTTTACTTCACTGGTCTCCATCTAATATAAAAATATAATTAAAAATAAGCAATTTTAAAATAATATTGAAAAGCATTGAAGATCTAAAGTGAGGTGATGGGTTAGGAGGACGAGATTGAAAATATACAGGTACATGGAAAGATACACAGGAATTGTAAAATAAATCATTTTTACTTATTTATTAGTATATTAAATAATATAAAACATTGTATGAGCTGGAATGAAGGAGAAATACCGGGAAAAAACTGTATAAATAATTAGATATCAATATTCAATAAAATAATAATAAATTGACGTGTTATTAACTTTTACTGCGTATTTATATCTTGAAATTGTTTCCTATTCAATTACATGATTGTAGTAACTGAACATCGCTTTCGATTGCGAATTAAATTTATGTTTATAGTTCTGGTATAGTTATATCTTCTATCCTACGATAGGAGTGAAAAAAAACTGTTTTAACCAGTTTTTCAGAATGAAGAGAAAATATTTAAAGTAAAATAAATAAATACTTTGGAATACATCCATGGATAACAAAAATTGGAAGACTTGGTGCTGGAGTGCTTCAATAATTAATTACTATATTTAAACGTTTTCCTAGCCAGATCGGAATAATTAACCATTCGCGCTATGTAACCTTTCAAGCACATTATTTCTTAATTACCGTTAATAAACTATTATAATATCACTTTATTATTATATTATAAATAATTTATACCTAAACGTACCTAAAAAACCAAACTAACAATAATTAACTCAAAGGCCTTAGATTTGTAGACTGTTTTAGATTTTGCTACGTAATTTAGGATCATTATGTTGCAATTTTTGCAAATAACTTAAGCAAAACGGTTTTTTAAATTTTTTTACCCCTTTTCGGTGATAATGATATAGCAAGGTGACGTGTCAGTCTTGAAATAACAGATAATGGTGCAACATAATGCACGGTTTGGTTTATATTTTTATTACCTTCACCACAAATCATAAATTTTCAAAAAATAATTTTAAATATATTGTTGGTTATTATAAGGCGCCCTTGAGTATCATCATAATTAATCACTTCATTTGCTCTCGTATTAGTTGTTAACCATAGACTCGTATAAGCAATTTAAAACCATGCAAATGAAGAATTTTGCGCTAGGAGCTAAAATGTATTGAAGTTGAAGGCTAATTTCAAGTAGTAGGTATCCATCATAATTTGCTTGTATACTTAAATACTATTTAATTTATAAATTAACACTTAATGCTGCTTGCACATTTTTCTCCACAGTTATGCAATACCATAATTGATAATTATTGGAAAATGTGGTTTTTTTAATCTTTTATTGATAATATTTGTAATTCCTAGTGTGCCATTCTTTTACCGCAAATGCCATTAACACTTCACCATAAATTACTGGCAGATACTTTAATTACTTGCATACAAACTCCAATAGTAATAATCCACAGTACTTTATCATTGATAATGAAGAATTGTATACAGTGTTTTCCATCAATTTGCAGAAGGTTATAATAAATTTAGTTATATCTACAATAATTTTACCTCGGTTACATCATGTAAAACATAAATTATTATCTGTGTTTAGCAAAAAACAAAAAACACATCTAAGTACAATTTATTCAATTTGTTGGTATAAAAGCAGATTAATTTATCAAAACACGACGAATGCTGCCAATACAACATGCAGTGGCGTAACTACCGGGGTGCGCGGTGTGCGAATGCACACGGCCCGTCAGTCTTAGGGGCCCAAAGGGCCCGAAGCTACCGAAAAAAATTATAAGTAAAAAATAATAATTGGAGAAATTCAAAATTACGAACTTGAAAAATTTTTGATGTAAAAAATAATAACTGAACAAATTAAAGATGACGAACTTTAAAAATTTAAAACCATTATAGTTAAGATGGGTTTTGTAGCGTGGTTGTACCTTTGTTAATAATTGTTAACAGGTACTTTGTGATTATTCTTTATTATGTAAAATGTACAGTTATTGAAATTATAAGTACCTACTTTAAGATTACCTTTTTAAAATTTTGTAAAACTTTCGAGGATTAGGGATTAATTTTACAGGTAAAGAAATATTTTATATAGGCATAGTTAAAAAAAATTAATACATTTTATGATTTAACGCACGTGTACCTACTAATTTTTTTTTTTAATTTTTAAAAAATTTAGTAACACCCATTGATTGGGTGAACAATTGAATGATTTATATAAGATATTATAAACGATTGAACAATAGACTGTTACAAATTTAAAAAAAAAATTAGTACACGTGTCTCCCCCCCCCCGCCGACCCCCATAGGTATTGGGTGTTCGTGTTTGGCTCAAAAAATTTATGGTAAACCTAGCTTTACAGTATACATTTTTGAAATTTTCTCCCTGAAAATCTCAAAACTTAAATCAAATCTATGGTTGGTAATGTGGATTGTAATTTAATTATTATACCATGGTCTTACAAGCGTCAGATATCCGTAGGATCTCTAGACGCTTGTGGTCTTATAAAGGTCTTATATTATCCCTGCGTTCAGGGAGAAGCTACTTTCGCTATCAAGCATTTCTTTTTTTCCTTCTTTCGAGCTTCCAGTCGCTTCCAAACACTTTGTCTCCCCACCAAGATGTGTGTAGCGTTTGTAGCGACTGAAAGAGAGGGAGCCAAAGCGTTTGGAAGCGACTGGAAGCTCGAAAGAAAGAGAAAAAGAAATGTGTGGTAGCGAAAGTAGCTTTTGCCCGAATGTAAGGTAATAATCTCTTATATCAAAGAATGGAGTAAAAAACCAAATAAGAGTTTATATCGTAAATAAAGTATAGTTCTGATGAGTTGCTTCGTAAACAGAAATTTGAAGAGGAACAAAAAAAAGCAAAGTTCCAAAAATTACCAGTTTCTTTACATCCAACTCTGGAATAGATTGAATTCGCTCATTCATACTATTCGAGTTCCTCGGGTATTACTGAAGTATAAGATAGAGTAATGGCAAGCAATCAGTGTAATTCAAATTTAAAATTTTCGCCTGCGGCGCTTGGAAAGATTCCACAAACCCGCCTCGCAACCATGGCAGTTTTTTTTCAGTTTTGCTACGGGCCTGACGGGATTACGTCGCGGTCGGGTCGTCGTCGTGAGTTGTAAGTGGAACTCGCCCTTAATAATGCTTCATTTTGTATTTATATGCTTTTTATTTATTTTTGAATTAAGGTGGCAGATCAATAGGGTCTGAACTTGTGTCAAGTTCAATTCAAAAACGAATAATCGTAGAAAGCTGAAATTTTCAGAATATACGTAAAATATGATTTTACTTAACCTAAGTTATTTTTTATTTAAAAAAAATTAATATAAAAAACATTTTCTAGCCGTTTTCAATAAAATGCACTTTAGTTATAAATATAAAATAGCTTACGTTAAGAGCAATGTCCAGTGGTACCCCCCTATACAGTGTGAATATTTGTGTTTTCTGTCATTTATTTCCAGGACGTTACAAAAATTTAAATAATTGCTAGCATTACAAAATCTTTCAACACTTTTTATATAAACACGTTAAAGGAAGTTGATTTATTTATTGGAAAACCATGTTATTCAAAAATTAGAACATGGGAATCTCCCCCCCCTTCCAACCGTAGTTTTCGAATTACGCGATGTTCAAATAAGTAAATAAATTTCTTTTAGCGTTTTACATAAAAAAAGGTTGAAAGATTTTGCAATGCTAGCAATTATTAAAATTTTTGTAACGTCTTGGAAATAAATGACATAAAACACAAATATTCACACTGTATAGGGGTTACCACTGGACATTGCTCTTAAGTAAAATCATATTTTAAGTATATATTCTGAAAATTTCAGCTTTCTACGATTATTCGTTTTTGAGTTGAACTTGACACAAGAAATGAAGCAATATACATGAAATTTCAAATTTTAACCAATCAGAAGTAAATATCAATAAATCTCAATAAAATGTACCAATGAAATATCATAAAACAACTAGTGACATCTGTTGAATTTTATTATTTATTCCTATTGATCTAGGACCTTAAATAAAGTTAAAATAAAATTTAATGTGACAGATTTTATAAATTTTGTTTTCGTTAAATAATATTTCTAAGTAAAAAAATCTGAGTATGGGGGGAGGGGGGCCCGTTCCACAATTTGGCACACAAGAAAATTTCACTATTTATATAACATGATATAGTGACGTTACAGTTCATACTAAAACGGAAGCTGGAATTAAATCCGACGAATGCAACCCAAATAACTATTGAAATTAAAACAAGGTCACAATGCTAAAAAATACACTTTTGCAAGAGTAATAATAAGTACAGCAACTGCACTTTAACTTACCCCTCCCTTACACATTCAATTTTTTCTTTCTTAATTTGCTTGTTTATAAACGACATTCATTTTGGAAGCGTCAAATATTAAATGTTATAATCCCAGTAGAGTAGCACGGAGTGACAGATGAGTAGTACTTGGGCTTGAATTTCCCAGTCTCCTGTTGGGCCAGCTTAATGACAACAGCAGAAGTTTGACAATTACTTGAAAATTACCCCATCAATGACGTCTACGAACGAAAAGATCTTAGGAAAGTTGAAATTCCTCGGATTTAAAATCTGTACTAAACATTAGCATTTTGGGACAGCCATAAATACACACAAATAGCTAATGTGCGTCCAAAAACGTGAAGATGTAGAAAATATCACTTCCAATTCCTTTTAAAATGTTAATTCAAATGTAACCTGAGATGTGTGAAAATCATAGATGAAAAATCCACATTCTCTACAAATCACTTTAACCTTTCCAACATTTTTACAACTAAAATTCAAATTATGTACGTTCTTGTAAATTATCAGCAGCCATAAATTTTTTAATAATAAAACAGTTTTAATTGGCAAATAAATATGTAGAAAACCTTTTACTTGCATGTATTTACATTTCCAAGTTATCCATATTACCATAAGAAGTGGAAATGTATCCCCCGACCTTGCATGTATTCCATTTTTTTTATGCTCTAAAACTGCGTAAGGTAATTAATTTTAATCCATTTTGCAACTCAGATCAACAGTTTCAAGCAGTAAATAAGTGATAATGCACATATTTAAGTTTGATTATCCCCATTAGTTTCACTTGTCGACTTGTAATGCATTAACACCTATCAAGAAAAACTTGTTTACACAAAAAAAATCGGTTGAATAAAACTGTTTTTAACAAGTAGTAAGTTGGAAGATTAAACATGGTCTCGCATGTAAAGTTCAAGCAATTAATAAGGCGGTTTATAGTAAATGGTGTCCGATATTTTCATAGCGAATGCCGAATTTACATATTTTTTGCTTATAAGATCAGGTAGCAATACAGATTTTTTGCCGCTTGGGGTCAATTTTTTTCTAAAACTTGTGTATACATTGCAGTCCTCTTAGCCCATATACTGGGATTTCCCATAATATTAGTCACTTTCTACTTCTTTTTTTCACTAACAATATATTTTGCTTCAGAAAATGGAAAAAACATCTGGAAAAACGAGCAAAACTTTCAAAATCGCCCAATCTACTTTTGGTGTTAGCAGAAACGTTTTGGACAGAATATATGTTTTTGGGACTTTTGGCCTTTATAATAGATATAGTATTACGTTTGTCTCAACCTCTTATGTTGGGAAAATTACTTGACTACTTTGCGCCAGAATCCCTAAAACATCGAAGCGAAGCATTGTGGTATGCTGGCGCAGTCGTTGGTTTAAATGCAGCAATTGCATTAGTTATTAACCAATACATTATGGAAGCATTCCATTATGGTATGAAAGTTAGAGCTGCATGTTGTGCGTTAATTTACAGAAAGGTGATTTTTTAACTTGAACCTTCAAATTACAATAATTTTACGTACATTTTTCCTCAGTCTTTAAAATTGAGTCGGACAGCATTGGGAGAAACAGCGTCAGGAAAAATTGTAAATTTATTATCCAACGACGTAAGTCGATTTGATATCGTATCGATATTTGTTCATTCCATGTGGATTGCACCAACATCTTCCCTCATTGTGATGTACTTTCTCTGGGCAGAAGCTGGATACGCAGGAATCATAGGGATGATTCCAGTCTTCCTGGTAGTTCCTTTGCAATGTAAGTGCCATACCTAAATCCAGATTAAACATAAAAATTTTTAACTTACAGCATACACTGGAAAGCTATCGTCTCGCTTTAGAAGACAAACTGCTTACAAAACCGACGAACGGGTTCGCCTAATGGACGAAATCATTTCGGGCGTTCAAGTGATAAAAATGTACGCTTGGGAAGGTCCGTTTGGAAAACTGATCAGATATGCCAGAAAGTTAGAATTAAAAATTGTGACTAAATTATCATACGTTAGGGGACTTTTTATGACCTTCAATTTATTTACCACTAGAATTGCATTGTTTTGTTCACTTTTAACCATTGCGTTAACTCAGCAAGACATCACCGCCTCAAAAGTAAGATTTCATGAACTAACCTGACTTCCTTTCACGATACAATTTTAGGTGTTCGTTTTTATGTCCTACTTTAACATTCTCGCGCAAACAATGTCGCAAATGTTTGTACGAGGAATCTCAGAAATCGCGGAAGCCTTAGTTGCAATTAATAGGATCGAGCAGTATTTACTAAACGAAGAGTTCGTTCAAATAAAAACCTCAACTAATAACAACGAATCTCAAATTAAAAACAACATCGCGGTCAACATGGATGGTATTACCGCGAAATGGAACCAAAACTTCAAAGAAAACGCTTTAGAAAATGTGAACGTATCCGTTGAAAGCGGAAAAATCTTGGGTATAATAGGACCCGTGGGCAGCGGAAAAAGTTCCTTTTTGCAAACAATTTTAGGTGAGGAACCAATAATTTTACCTTACCATAGTTTTGTGTAATCCTTTTTTTTATCAGGGGAGTTAATCATTGTAAAAGGTAACATTCAAATTAACGGCAGTGTTTCCTACGCCTCACAAGAACCGTGGGTTTTCGCCGCCAGCATTCGACAAAACATAACTTTTGGTCAAGAGTTCAATAAAAAAAGGTATAACGAGGTCGTTAGAGTTTGTGCACTCCAGAAAGATTTTCATGATTTTCCTGATGGAGATTTATCCATTGTTGGTGATCGAGGTGCGTCACTTAGTGGTGGACAAAAGGCAAGAATAAACTTAGCACGAGCTGTTTACCGAAAAGCCGACGTTTATTTACTTGATGACCCACTGTCTGCAGTTGATACACATGTAGCAAAACATTTGTATCAGGAATGTATTAACGGATTTTTGAAATACAAAACCAGGATTTTGGTTACACATCAAGTTCACCATTTAAAGGACGCTGATAATATAATCATTTTAAATAACGTAATTACTGAAAAATTGGGGTCGATCTTTCTGTTGTTAATTTTATAAATTTTTAGGGAAGAGTGGAAATCCAGGGAACGTTTCACGATTTAATAATGAGTGACAGTATGTATGCAAAACTGTTAACGGAAGAACCTGAACGACAAGAAGAAGAAAAATTAAAACCGATCAGGCAAATATCAGTTAAAGTAAGTATTTTTATTTTTTGAACCAAAGTTTCCAACCGAAACCTCCTTACAGAGCAGGTCAGCTTCTTTGGTAAGCGTTCCAAGCGAAGCAAGTATAACTGAAAGTCTACTGGAGGAAGAAGAATCGGACATTAATGTCAAGGATATGCAGGAAGAATCTTCTAAAGGAAAAGTTCGTGGTTCTCTATTCATGAAATATTTACTAGCCGGTGGAAACATTTGCTTTGTGGTGACGGTTTTAATACTTTACGTTTTCACACAAGTAGCTGCGAGTTCGGTCGATTATTTTGTAAGCTACTGGGTAAAAGTTGAAGCTGTGAGAACCGCACGATTGGTGAGTAATAGCACCGAAATCGCCACTTCTTGGGAGCCCACAAAGGAAACATGTTTATACATCTACGGTGGATTAATTTTGGCTTTATTTATCATCGCTTTGTGTCGTTCAATGACGTTTTACAAATTAGCCATGTTGAGTTCCCAAAAACTTCACGATTCCATGTTTACCAGTGTCATTAACACCAACATGAGATTTTTTGATACAAATCCTAGTGGAAGAATATTGAATCGATTTTCCAAAGACATTGGGTGTATTGATGAACTTCTCCCTAAATCCATATTAGATGCGGGTCAAATTTTGTTACTGATGGCTGGGTCCCTAATATTGGTTGCGATTGTAAAACCGTATTTTTTAATTCCTATTGCTTTGATAGCTGTGGTGTTTATGTTACTGAGAATGGTTTTCCTCAAGTCATCAAAAAATATTAAGAGATTAGAGGGGATGAGTAAGTTCCGTTTTTTTTTTTGCGTTTCATATGGACACTAATTTTGAACTTTTTAGCACGCAGTCCAGTTTTTACGCATTTAAATGCTACCATACAGGGCCTAACGACAATCAGGGCGTACGGTGCCCAAGACATCTTAAAGTTGGAGTTTGATAAACATCAAGATTTGCATACAAGTGCGTGGTATATGTATATTGCAGCGAGCTCAGCATTTGGATTTTGCCTTGATGTTCTTTGTTGTACTTTCACTGGATTTGTCACATTTAGTTTTATGCTAATTGGAAGTGGTAAATTGGAACATTTTCTTAATTTAACAAACCCTAAATTACATTTTTTTTAGATTATCCCAGTGGTGATGTTGGTTTGGCGATAACGCAAGCTTCCGCTTTAACGGGATTGGTTCAGTGGGGAATGCGGCAGTCGGCCGAAGTAGCAAACCTACTGATGTCTGTCGAAAGGTCAATAGAATATGCGTTATTACCACCAGAAAAACAACCCCATATCCCTAAAACACCCACCGAAAGTTGGCCAAAACATGGAAAAATAAGTTTCCAAAACATGGGACTAAAATATTCAGATGATGGTGCTGCAGTTATAAAAAATTTAAACGTTACTATTCAGCCTAAAGAGAAGGTACAATTTAAAAAATTTTATTGGAAAAAAACAATCCAATTTCAATTTTTAGATTGGCATTGTTGGACGTACAGGTGCTGGAAAATCATCGCTAATTTCGGCCATGTTCCGGTTGGCTATAGTGGAAGGTGAAGTTGAAATTGATGGAATTTATACCAAAGATATTAATCTACAAGACTTACGTTCAAGAATTTCCATAATTCCACAAGATCCTGTATTATTTTCAGGTACTCTTCGTTACAACTTAGATCCATTTGAAGAGTATCAGGACCACGTTCTTTATAGAGCACTGGAAGAGGTAAGTTGCTTGCTTCATTTCAAGTGTTGTTTAAAAAAGGTTTATGATTTCTTTAAGGTCGAATTAAAAGATCCTTCAAATATCATGAACAAACTAGAAAATCGTGTAATGGATAGAGGGTCAAATTACAGTGTTGGACAAAGGCAGTTAATTTGTCTGGCTCGGGCGATAGTCAGAAGTAATAAAATTTTGATGTTGGATGAAGCAACAGCAAATGTTGATCCGCAGTAAGTATTCGAAATTTTTTGAACTCATCTTTGGAGATGAGTTTTTGTTTCTTTTCAGAACCGATGCAGTAATTCAAAAAACAATTCGTGAAAAATTTGCAGACTGTACAGTATTAACGGTAGCCCATCGTTTGAACACAATCATCGATTCAGATAAGGTCTTGGTTATGGATTTGGGAACCGTTGTCGAGTTCAACCATCCACACTTACTCTTACAAAATCAAAAGGGTACCTTCTATAAAATGGTAGCAGAAATGGGAAAAAGTACGATGGAGCAATTTAAACAAATAGCAAAAATTAGTTACGAACAGACGTATGGTGTTCAAGAATGAAGTGAACATATGAAATTGTATGTGTGTGCGTGAGTGCGTAAAAACTACAAAGCCAAAAAACCGAAACCTTAGTTTTATGCTAACATAATGTTTGTGATTTAAATAAAGTAAGGGATACAGGGCCACGAAATTTGGGTGAAGGCCAACAAAATCAGAATTATTAGATTAATTTTGTATTTCTAATGCTACTTAATTTTAAAAAACTGTCTAAAAAGTATGCTTTTGATTTTATCAATTAGCAAATCACGGAGGGTTGCCTCCTCCTTGATCCGCCCATGTTCTCATTTAAGTTCCTCTACTCATATATAAAATTACTTAATTATTTACTTAAGATAACTTAAATATGAAGCAGCAATTTCAAAACAATAATTCGAAAATTTCACCAAAAATGTAGTTGGTTTAAGGATAATAGCAAGGAAATGAAAAGGTAAGAATTACAGAAGTTGCTGCAGCTGAATGCCAGTTAAGCTCATTTTATAAGTAGGACTGATACCAAATTGTGATTTTAAATTAGAATTAACTTGATGTGTTAGATTAGTGCAGCTTAATAAGTAAAACATTTATTGTATCATTTATTTGTGTTTTGTAAATATATTTTTCAAACTATTAAAATTTTTATATAGTAATTCGCTTGCTAGTTAATAAAATTTATTAACCATCGACATTTAATTAAATTATACCGAGACCTAGGTCTTTCTTTTGTGAATATTGTGTTTCTAAATCTTCAGAATCGCTACTAGATGATGAAAGCATTAAAGTACCGTCAACAACAACGCTGCTATCCGGATACGTAAGCGTAGTTTGTAAATTTGAGTATTCACTGTCCAAATCCTCAAATATATCGCTACTTTTCTTTTGTGAATTTTGGGTTTCTAAATCATCAGAATCGCTACTGGATAACGAAAGCGTTAAAGGATCGTTAAGAACAACGCTGCTACCCGGATGCCTAAGCGTAGTTTGTAAATTTAAGTATTCACTTTCCAAATCTTCAGATGTACCGCTACCATTACAAGAGTTTGAATTATCATCAAAATTGTTGGTAAAATGTGGTTGTATAGCAAAACCATTCGTAGAAATCCGATTACTTTCACTGGCTTGTTTCATTTTGTACTCAATATCAGAGCCCAAATAACCAAAAACCTTGTAATCCACAAGATCTGGCTTGGAATCCAAAACAGGCATCAAAATCGATAAAATTAATTCTTTCACTTTATTTGCTTCCATTCTGTCTAAACTAGAAGCATTTGGATTTTCTAAAGGATCTTTAATACGTTCACCTAGAAAAGTATTATATTAGACATTTATTTCAACAAGGGTTGGTCGATATTTAGAAATATATCGATAATATAAGATTAAATATTATAGATGGGTATAATATAATTTATTAACAAAGTTGCCCAGTATTACTTTCAACTCAAAACGATGACTTACCTATATCTTTAATTTTGGGAAGAACAATAATTTCAATAACATGTTGTCCTAAATTCTCTAAACTCTTCAATACGCCATATAAGGTTCCAAGAGGGACATCGGTCAATGATGCTAGTTTCCTACAAAACAACACCGTAATTCTGGCTTGAATGTTGTTTCTCCCCGTGTTGTAATTTTTACATATTCCTTTTAGTACAAGGGACGCTAAGTTCCGTAAATCAAAATGATTATTCTTCCCAGGTGGGGCATACAATTGCTTGCAAACTATGCACGTGATCACAGGAGGTAGTAAATAGTGAAGCTGTAAATAGCAAATTTTAAAATTAATAAGGTAAGAATAAGCTAGATGATAGGCGAGTGTATCCAAGAGTGAGACATTTAATCCCCCCCCCGCGCGCTTATTACGTCTCTGATTTTTTTGCAAATTCTAAATTTATAGAAAATTCAGTTATGTAATAAATGGGGGAAATTCGATATATTTTAAGGCTTTCCCGATTTAAACATAATTTTGTATACAAACTAAAACTGTATTAAACACTTTTAGAACTAAAAATATTTTTTCAAACGTTTTCGTTATACAATAACATCGTCAGGTGACTAAAGGTTTAGCCTAAAAAATTATGATATGTTTACTATCAAGTTGCACTACATCGACCACACTATTATAAATTATTTCCCGATTTACTAACAGTGAACTAACAACATACTTAAATGCTGCAAGAAAAAGATAATATATTTTGTACTTACCCATTTAGATAAATTATTGATACATTTATTTTGAACTAAAGCCTTTGCCATCTCCATTAAATTCGTTAAGACTGCAATGTTCCCTCGTGAAATATTAATTTGTACACCTTCCTTTATAAAAATACATAAATTTGGAACAATTACATAAACTTCTCGATCCAAACTTAAACTTCTAAAAGCCACCTAAAAATAAAAAAAATTAAAAATGCTATGAAAACAGTTTTTCTAAAAAAACTTACAGTTTGCCTTCTTTTGCTTTTATCCTGGATACAAGCTTTGGTTATTTCCCTAAAATAAACTTGTTGCTCAAGAGATAATGTAAGTTGGCTACCACCATCTTCCAAAGTATTTTCTGCGACAGCTTCATTCATTTTCTCCATAGGATCGATATCTTCCTTCTAAAAAGTGAAACAAGATTATGCTTAAATTTGTATTTATTATAGAAATAAAATTAATATCTACCTTTAGCTCTTCTTTAGGAAGTGAACAATTTTCTGGTATTGTGGGTTGAACACCTTCGACAGCTAACCAATGTGAATGAATTTTCATTTCTAGAGGTTTTTCCAAATCCTTAAATTCGTTCACAAAATTTCTTAGATCGACTTCATCCTCTTTTATATAACTAAAATCGCATCCTCCACCAGAAACCAAACCAAATGGTTTGTTTTGATCACATTTAAATCCATACTGAGGTGGAAAGTTTTGGCGTTTCATTGCTATATCCAAGTGATTTGACATTAACATTGAACACCCTGACTGCTTTTGTACTGCATTAGCTTGAGTTACAACATTTTTTAAGTTAAATAGTAACTCTTCAGCTATTTTTTCGGCTACCTCTGTAGATAAACAGTTTAAACCAAAACTTTTGGATATTAAAGATTTTGCTGATTTATTTTCTTTCTCCATTATTCTGAAAGTTACATATATTCAATGACAATAGCAATAGATTTTAGTACTAATTTACCTATATAATTTATTAATCAGTATTATTATTATGTTGGTAAGTTTTTTTTATAATTTTGTATACCAATAATTTTTTGTTTAAATTACTACTTGTTTGAAGCACAATTACAATAAATTAATATGAAAACAGAAACCACTATAGCACACTAAACTTGAAATTTTTATTCCATTACCATTTGGTAATAATAAAAGTTCTAATCTTTTATAATAAAATTTACCATGTTGTTCATTTCAATAAAACTTCAAAATTTTCCTTACTTTACGTTTTACAAGCTAAAATAATATCAACGTTGCAGTTAAAATTCAAAAGGTAAAAACTCTTAACATTTTTGCCAAATAAAAATTCGAAAAATTGATTTAGTTTAATTTGCTTTTCATTCTTGACAAATATTTTAAACAGGAATAAACAAAATGACCAATATTTATCTGGCTGTATAAAATTTTAAACAAAACTTTAAACTAGTAAACCAATAGAAAGTGTGAAAACAAATCTCAGGGCTGTGTAGCAACGGAAAATAGGAAATGCCCCTTTGGCTAGCTTGTGGAGGTCAAGGGATAAAGTAATGTGCCAATCTCCTTATCTTTATGATAAATGGATAATACAGGGGGTGCCCCGAAAAGTTGTGCTCCAAGAACCAAGGCGATAACAGATGATGGTAAAATAAGCGCCACGTAGTTTTATTAACCACCCTGTATATCACAGCAAAGTAACCACGAAAATCTGGCGTACTGGAATAATGAAAGGTGGTGGGGATTGGGTGAATTACATCCAGTTGTCCGTGTGTGTGGGTGGACTTTTTCGGAGGTAATTTTTAACCAACTTCCCGACGTTCTACAGAGCTGAAATTTGGTACATAGCTTACAATTGCAGCGAATTTTCTTATTTTAATTTTGTTTTACATAATTCTGAAAAATAAGCGAAAAAACTGAAAATAATAAAACGCATGGGACAACTTTCAGGGTGAAGTTCTTTTAATGATTATAATACAGGGTCAAGCATCAAAGATCTAAAACACATACCTGGAAAATTCTGATAGGATGAAGCCATGGGAACTATTTTTTACTTTTTAGTGCACGCTTTAATTTTAAATAATAAATATTTTCGATACAAGTTAGAAAAAGATACTTTTCCACGCGTATCGAACAATATTTTTTCTAATAGTGTTTGAAAAAGAACCAACAACATACTTTTTATACCTAATTTAAAATAATTTTATATACTTTATGAAAATATATAATTTAAATTTGACGGTTGGTAGCCGTGGTATTATTGACTACCAACCGTACTTTGGTACACTATATTAATGATCATGATCAGTGATAGCAGGTTTTTTTAAATTTGGTGCAAAGCTCAACTTTATGGAGCTGTTATTCCATGTTGCGATCGACATTGTCGAACTTTCTCTTTTCCGCACTAGTTTCCCTTCTCTTTTCCACACAAGTACGGAAACGTATTACTTTTCCACACTAGTGCGGGAAAGTAATACTTTTCCACACTTTTTTGGATATCACAAAGTAAGACTTTTTCAAACACTATTAGAAAAAAGTTGTTTTCTTTTAAATTTTTATTCATTCTTTCATGACTCTAGAATATCAGTGAATCCTGATTAGATACCAGTCCCGATTCATATTATATAAATTCTAATTTTTTTGTACTAACCAGCGATATTGGCGCAATATTGATTTTCAATATTACCGAATTTACAAACCTATTTACATCAAAAAACAATATTTTGGTCGGATTATAATGCAGTTTAGGGGCCTCAAAAATTGTAATCCCCCGGTATTTACTTATGCCACTGGTCGCCTGTTCTATAGTATGGAGACCTGTATAATCGCCTAGAAAGCAACAGACCCGGTTCGATTCCTGGCAGTCCCATTTAAATTTGCTGTATCTGTTATTTTACTTCTAATCCCTTATTATTTTTACTTGATATTAGGTTTGTTCCAACCAGCCAATAAACCGTAAAATGTACGGTCACGCTCATGTGCAATAGATAAAAATGAACGCTTTTCATCTATTTTATTATCTTTTTAGTATAGGAATACTATTAATTTTCATCATCAAGTACCAAAATATTTGAAGAAAATGTAACTTTTATCAAAAATCGCACTGAAATCAAAATAACTTTAAATCTAAATTAAAAACCTAAAATTGAGCTTTTAGTCTGGAAAAAGTAAAACAGGTGGTTAAATAAAATAGAAGGGCCCCGCAACAACATTTGCTATGGCACTGTGTAACCCTTGTAATTGAAATACCCAGTATAAAGCTTACCCACTCACCGAGGGATTGAAGACTCTTTCACATAAAACTGCAGATCGAGCAACCAAATCTAGTAGAACTTAAATCTTAATCTAGAAATTAAATCTTATTACAACCTAATTCAAAAATCTAAGTAGAAAATTTGGTTTCAAATAAATGAAATCTTTTATTCAGTTTTTAAAATAATGTTTATAATTTCCTCATCATAATATACATAAGGTTTTAAACTTGAACAACATCGACAATTATTTTGTTGCTGGGGTTTGATTCCCTATTTTTTCATAATTTATTATCAATTTTTTTTAATAAATTCGTTCAAAATTAGACAAAAATTTAAGTCACAGCAAATAGTTTAAAATAAAATTTATTTCATCCTACACATTTAATTTTTTAAATTAACTTTAGAATTGACATGTTAGTCTTAATCCGTCCTTATAACTTAATCCATATTTTAAGTCCCTAGAAAAATATTTAAAAAACGCGCAAATTATGCTAAATGCGAAAGATCATCGATATCTGGTTGGTGTGGATTTTCCTGCTTTAGTTTTTGCGGTTGTTGTAGAAAATTTGATTTCTGAACAACGTTAAACGGTGGTTGGGAACTATTGCTACCTAAACTGTCACTTTGAACTATAGTAGTCTGAGGCATGCCTTGCCCTTGTGTGCTTATTACAGTAGCGTTGGTTGTACCTGCATTCGCCATGCAAACCACAACTAATTTTTGCTGTGCGCCCACTATTTTAGATTGCTGATTTGGATTAGTAGCATTAGTCATAATTTTCATTACTTGTGGTTGTAGTGACTGTGGATGTTGCAGATTTGCTGGAGTTTGTGGTCTTTGGGTGACAAAAACAATTTTCGAGTTGCCTGTTGGTGTGCCAACACGACCTGAAGAATTCATTACTATTGTCCGTGCAGGGGTTGTACTCTAAAAGTTTTTCAGATAAAAAATTGCTGCAAGACAAAATTTAAACATTACCTGTTGAGATACGATACCCATCGGAGTAGTTACGACACTTCTGGATATAGTGGTGGCACCAACAGGTGCTATGGAAGAGTTAGAAATGTTAATAGCAGTTGCAGGCTGTGCTCGAAGCTTCATAACTGCAGAGTGAAGCGCAGGGCCCAAATATCCATATTCATTCTTATAATCATCGAAATAATCGGGAGGGTGTCTCAAAGCTTTAAAAACTGCTGCTAAATTTTTCACAAGTAATGTTTTAATATGACTTGCTGCTATTTTATCCAAATTAGAACCGATTGTGTTTTCTAGATGAGCTTCGATACGTGCACCTATCACAAAAAACCCTTAAATATTATCCCCAACAAAAAAATTATTCTTACCAATAGTTTTGATTTTGGGAAAAATGAAGGTTTTGATGACCTCCGATCCTAATTCGGATAAGCCTTCCAATGCCCCATAAAGTGAAGACAATGGTAACTTTTCTCCTTGCTTCAAAGCGTTACTAAACATACGTGTAACTCTTGTCTGAATGTTGTTTGTGCTGGTGTTGAAATTTTTACATATTTGTGCCATTAAACGAGCAGCAAAGTCTCTCAATGCCCAATGATTATCTAATTCTGGACGAACACACAATTGTTTTGAAACAATGCATGTGGTTACAGACGGTATCAATTCGTGTAGCTGCAAAAATTAATTAATGAGTTCTTTTCCCTAGGGCTTACAACCCTAAAGGGCTTACAAGGAGCAACATAAAAATTAACTTTAAAATGGTAATTCCTGACCTATATTGTCGCATGTGAAATGAAATTATTTAAAAACAGGGGCGGATTCAGCAATTTTTTTAAGGGGGAAGATTTCATAGATTGACTACATGCAGGTGACATTGGAAATCATACCACAATCAACAGAGTAATGATCAGTAAAAAAGATGGGAGTAAATCAAATATATATTGACAATTATCAGTGAAGTCAGTCGTTGAGAGCCGTATGCCTCGCTCTATGTAGTCATAGTAACTCCACCACTGTAACCTATGTCCTATGTGTGAGACTGCACATATAGGGCATAAAGTGAACCTGTGAGCTCAAATCAACCATCTAGCGAGCATTTCTGAGACATAATGCAGAAACTATTCATAATTGTTGAGTAAGATTGAATTATCATTATTATTATTATGTATTGATCAAATATTTTTGTGTATTAATAATAATCTCCCCTTTAGGTTAAATATGTAAATATTCATTAAAATTATACTGTGTGTTATGAAGTGCATATCATTTATTTTAAATGAGAAGATCCCCAATTATTTAGGTAGAGTTAAATTTGTCCTTAGTGACTAGGCGGACCTAATGTGCAGAAAAAAATATTCGTCAAGTCGGATCTATGTTGGTATCAATTGGGTGTCACGCATTCTCCCTCCACATCTACTGCGTAGCAATTGCGCTCCGCCTAGTCACTAAGGAAAAATTTCACTCTACCAAGTGTTAACCCCTAAACATCCCCTTAAGGGTAGTTAAGGGGTTAATTACGACAATATTTTCTAATACGAAATAAAATGCTTCTTTTTCCACTTACATATTTTTCCAAAAACAAGGATTGGTTATCCAATAACGCTTTAACCATCCTCATTAAATAAATCAGCAGGGCAAGATTATTTTGAACAACATTGACTCGCACACCTTCTGTTATGAAAGTGCAAAGCCTGGGAAGCATTTCGTGAAGACCTGGATCCGAAGCCAAACTTTGTAACGCTTCCTGCAACATAAACAAAAAATTATTTCTGAGACCAACAACTTTTCAATTCAACTAACAGTTCTTCTCGTTTCGTCCGATCCTACACAAGCTTCGGTAATTTCTTTATAATAAAGTTGTTGCTCGACAGATAACTCATGAGTGGCTAACTGTTTAATTTGAACCGTTTCTACGTTCCGTAACTTCTGATTTCGAGTGGCCGGTTTTCCAGACGCTTCTTTATTAGGTTTGTTTAGTTTGTTTATTGGGTCAACAGATTCCAACTAAAAGGTACGTTTTTAATTTACCTACAGCTTAACTTACTATTTAACCTACTTTTTGCAAGTCTTTGGAGACTGGTGGAGGATTTTCTGGTATTGTTGGTTGAACACCGTCGATAGCCAACCAGTGAGTACGTAAAGTTACATCCAACGGAGTTTTCATGTTAGAATTGCTCACAAAATCGTTTAAATCAACCTCCTTTTCTTCTATAAAGTGTAGTTCACGTCCACCACCAGATGCAAACCTAAATGGTAACGAATCGGGTGAATGAAAACCGTACTGGGGCTAAAATAACGAAAAATGAAAGCACGGTTTTGTAAATGTTGCAGTTACATACTTCAATGTTTTTGTGTTTAAGTGTCATATCGATGTCCTCTTGAGTCAACTTGCTGCGGTGTGCATGGTGCATGAACTTGGCAGCATCTTGTATAATATGTTTCAGCCTAAATGTTACCTCGTCGGCGAGCTCTTTGGCTGCTTCATCAGGTAAGTTTGCAATCCCGATACTTTCGGCAATTACTTTTATCGACTCGGTGGGATATGTAGTCCCATAGAGATCGTCGTTGTTTTTTGCCATTGTGTAGGTTAGTTAATCTTAAATCGTAACCAAGTAATTAATAAATTTGCTTATCACATCACAGATATTAGTTTAATTAAATGAGTACTGAAGTCACTGGTTACAGATATAAAGAGTTTATTTACCTTTGTTTGCATTACGTTTTGATATAAACAATACTATAATAACGAGCACAGCAAAAAAACACTGCAAAATACAGAGATTACCACAAACCTTCCACAAACTGACTTTTAAAAGTGAGGTTAAGAGTGAAACACAAAGGCGTAACGTGGGTATTTTTGCTGGGTACCTGATAATTTCAATAAATTAAGGTTTGTGTAAAATTTTCTATTAATTTTTACCCTCCCCCCCCCCACTTCAAATCTTCGGGTTTTAATGGTTTCGATTTGCTATCTTTAAAGTTAAATTAATTTATTGTTTATTAATTATTATTATTTATTAATTTAATCGAATGATTACAAAAATTAAGGCCACGCGTAATCTATCAATAGTTGTCAATATTATCAAAGAGATTGATGGGTCATTCCAATGAAAATGACACCGCAGGTTAAAAAAAAGAAATTAGATAATCTGTATTTAAATTTATAACTAGAGTACAGAATTCTAATTCAGAAATCGACGTTGATTCCGATTTTTTCAAGTTTATAAATGCAGCCACTAGCCCGATTGTCCATCAAAACAAACGAAGACAAAATATTTGATAAGTATTCTGATCGGTGGTGGCAGAGGCGTCCTTAGCAAATGTGAGGCCGGGAGCAAAACATTTTTGCGAGGCCTTTTTTAAAAATGATTACCGGGGGGTCTGGGGGGTATGGAGTACCCCCAGGAAAGCGGGGGGCCGGGGGTTCCCCCCCGGAAATTTTTGCAAAATTATACTTGAAAAGTTGTCATTTTAAGCAATTTGACGAAGAAAAAGTTAAATCTCTTAGGGCCAGTTGTATAAAAGAGGGTTAACTCGGGGATCAGCTGATCCTGGTTCAAGAGCTGATCCAGGATCGACCCAAGGTAGATAGATTTACTTGATAGGTTTATTTATAATCTATTTACCTTGCGTCGATCCTGCTTTGCTTTGATCCTTGGTTTAACCCTGATCCGAGGATGATCTTCTTTTATACAACTGGCCCTTACACTCTCAAATGGGGGGTTTAAGCACTTAAGTGTAAAACTCCCATCTCGTGTTGGTATAATTCGGGCTCCGACACCCCGCCGCCGCCATCAAATTATGTTTTTGCATTCAACCAAACCTTTTACTTATGATTTAGCGAGAGTAAGGCCTCGCGGCGCGAGGCCTTCCTCAGCGCGAGGCCTGGAGCGGCCGCTCCACTCGCTCCACCCTAAGGACGGCTCTGGGTGGCGGATTTAGCACTGAGAGGCCCCAAGCGAAATTCAATTTTGAGGCCCCCCCTATAAATATTTTCACTACCCCTTCAGCCTATAGAGTGCATTCTACGTGCACGTTTTTTTCTCTGGTATGCACTTTACCGGTGGTCTAAAGAATAGGAAATCCCCCACTCGGTGTAGGGTACCTCAAATGGATAGTTTAAAAGTCAGTTTATCATATTAATAAGAAAAATTTCTTACAGGCAAGCCTCATGGGTGTCCCTCCTGTGACACTTGGAAAATATGTGCATTTTTGGGTATTAAGAGTATCATTTTTATGCTTTTAATAGTTTTGGTTGAAATGAGCATCTGGCTTCACAAGTTTGAAACTGTAATGGTTAGGGAGAAATTAGATCAATGTTGAGCAAAAAGGAGTCAAAATGTCCTATATCTGTCACCAGGCTCGGACTGGCTCCTTTGGAGGCCCTCGGCTAGAAACTGAGGGGGGCCCCTTACTAAGAGCGGAGATTTTCGAAAATCACATTTTCAGTTATTTTGACACTTGGAAGGTAATTATAATTACTAATTACAAACCGCTTTTACCCCAAATATAAACCACTTTTTGAGGCCTCTTCCAGCCCCCCTTAGGTTGGGGGCCCACGGCGATCGCCGACTAACCGACCTGGCCAGTCGGCGTAACTAATAATATTATAAGAAAATAGGTATAAAATTCAATATTTTTTTTAAATTTCACAAATAGAAAATATTTTATGAAATGCCAAAATATATTTTATATAAGCAAAATTTTAATCTAATCGGTTTTTGAATGTAGTTAATTTATTGTAACTTAAATCCAATTTTCTCCACAAATCCTCAACCTTAACATTCAATAATAACAAGAGCTATGGCCTTTAGCAAAATATTAATATGCAATATAAGGTTTCTTCGTTTGTATGAACTAACTTGAACTGGGTTATCTTTCGAGACAAAATCTGCCGTGCTAAGCAAGAAGGTCGTATCTGCAAATACCGATTAAGGAGATATTTTTTAAATAATTATTAATAGCATCCTCAATTTTTACTGCAGATGGTTGAAATTTAAAACGTAATTTAGAAATATGTTACTTTATCATTTCGCGTGTAGTAAATATCAAATTTTTTATAGTATGTTATTAAAAATTACGTAAATTTGAAGACATTCCAGGACCGGCCTTATTTGCAGATACGACCTTCTTGCTTAGCACGGCAGAAATACTCCCACCATAAAAGTTAGATAGTGTTCTAACTTGCACTGCCTACTCCTCCTATGGAGGTCGATCAAGAAGTTCATGTTTGGTCATCAACTGAGCAGCCAAACGAACACAGTACATTGCACTTACTTGAACCGAGCAAGTTAGTTCATACAAACGAACAAACCTATTGTGCAATATAATTGAGCAAAAATTGTTTTTTACAGTCAAGTGCGCGATATTTTTGCCTGACCCTGCTCTGCACGCCACTGCTAAAACATACCGTACTTGTATTAAATTGTATTTTGTATTTTATTTAGTACTTATCAAATATTTTGCAGTAGTCGTTACAATCAGTTACAATGTGCGAGGAACATCCACGACAAAATTAATTAAAACGCTTTTTTATTTAGTGTAGTTTTTAAATTTTTTTAAAGGTAAGAATAAATTATTTTAACCTGTTTTTACTCGCTTTAACCTCGAATTTTCAAAATCAGAATATTTTCAATAAAAATTATTATCGTCAATTTAAAATAATCGATTTATTAATAACTATTTATTTGATTTTAAATCCATGTAAATAGGATGAACTATTAAACTGAATTTCCAAGGCTAATTTTGATTTTTAATCGTATGTTATGTGATTACATAAAAAAAAATAAATCACCGATAATATTATTACGTATTTCTTGTCTACGGGGTGCTTCTTAAATATTTTAAAATTTTGTGTAAAACTTGCTTGCTAAATGAAATCTTGACCTTCTTTAATTAATAAAACAGTACCATTGTATTTAATTAATTTGCCTCGTCAGTTCAAAAAACAATTAGTAATTAAGTATTTTGTTCTATTGTTGAAGAAATACGAGGGTCATTTCTTAATTATTTCACACGGTTTTAGTTGTTCTGCATTGAAGCTTTGGAGAAACACCGTCCGTTGTTTTTCTGTTCTTTACCCAAACATCAATATTTTGCAATATCTGGGATTATCCAAAATATTATCCAAATTATCGCATCGTTCAGGGAATCAATATCTAAATAAAATACATAATTGGAAATGCCAGTTTAATTAATCGCGTATAAGATATTAGCCATAAGCAAAAAAGCAATTTTTAAAATTAATATGTAAAATTAATAAATTATTTCAAATTCATTATCCTATTGTTCAGGCTAAAAATAGAAGAATATAACAGGAAAATTACACAAGAATTAAAATATTGAAAAACTACGATAATAAAGAGATACCAAACTATCGAAGAAAATTTCTGTGAGTTTCAGCAAGTAATTTCTATAGATAGCTGAGGGAAAATTAGTAAAATTTTAAAATAAAAATTAAAATTGAAAATGGTGAAAAAAATTGAACAACATTTTTTGTCTATTTATAGTTACTGCTGTCCATTTAAACAGATTCCCCTTTTGAATAACTCATGAATAACCCAATAGTTATCAAAATTTTCAAGTTACGGAGATAGTCCGTTAATCTTGACCGCGAATTAAAAAATTTCCGAGGTGAAGGATGATAGTAAACGGTCCAAAAACCAATTCTAAAAAAAAAGATTTGCGAATCTTTGCAAATTGGCTCTAGAAGTTGCCAAAAACTGAAAAAAACAACTAAACTGGTATTTAGACCTACCCACATCCTCAACAGGAATCTTATAAAATGTGAATTAAAACTTTGAAAAACGCTCCGCAGCTTATAGAATGTGTCAATAAGGTCGAAATTTGCGTAGAAAATGGAAACTTTAAAATCGATTTTTGGCTAAAATAATCGATATTGGTGATTCATCCGCTACTTAATCGCTTCATTTTAATGTGACATATCAAATTCCGTTGAGTTTTCTTTAATAAATATAATATTTTCGGGACAGGGTTATTGAACTACAATCACTTTGGATAGAAGAGACCCTTGTTTGAATCCCATCCGAGCCCAAATTTATTTGTACATAGGTTCGGAATCCAAATTGAGTTGTAGATCCTACTCTTCATTATAATATTATAGAAACTTTAGGTTTATTTTCAATCATATGACGATAAATGCATATTACGGAATTTTTCAAATATAATAAGAAATATCAATCATTCCTGTTTCCTGTAGTGTGTAATGAAAAAAGATGGACCTACTATCGACTTACTACTTTATGCAGACACATGGTAGGGGAAGGTCACGCCATTGACCATAATAACATCAATATCCTTGATCGGGAATGCAAAGAAGGACGGCGAAATATTTTGCTTTTTTGTATCAGGCGCTAATTTATCAGGATAGACCAAAGACTTTACATATCTTCAAAAAATTAGACCAGCGGTCAGTGGCGTAGCTAGAACTTTTGCCACCCGGGGCGGAAAATGTTTTTGAATGGACTTTTTTATAATCCTATTTCCTAATTGATGAAATATCAAAAAAAATTCTTTTGCCGCCCTTAATGCCATCCCCAAAAATTTTTGAATGACCTTTTTTTAACCCAATTTCCTAATTAATGTCGCCCCTAAAAATGTGCCGCCCGGGGCGGTCCGCCCCCCATTAGCTACGCTACTGCCAGCGGTATCAAATCACAAGACTTTTGGATTTGGACAAGAATTTTGACATTGTAAGCCGTAAGTTCAAAATCCATTATGAAAAATTTTCCAAATTGTGGACGGACATAGCCCAAGTACTTGCGCACGCCTTTCGCTGCGATGTTTTCTTCAGAAAGTTGGAGCAGAAATTTACATAACACGACGAATAAGTTCTGATGAGTAATTAATACTCGTAGTGCTCTAAAGTTTTTATAACTGAGCCCTGATGTCGAAAATAAATTTCCACCACCTGTAGTAAAAAAACCGTGAAACCCAGTAAGATTTTCCTGTTTGTCGGGGTATCACTAGTTTTTCGTTTTTCGTTTTTCTTCTTTTTGTTTTAAAGTCTCAATTTTGTTTAAGTTACCTTTAACGTTTCGTCTTTTTGGTACGGTCATTATCTGCTGGATTTAAATTGCCCAGACTCACAAACCTTTTTGTTATTATAATATTCTCATCAGAAGTTTATTGTTTTATTGTAGTAGTTTATATTTTTTTTTGTTAATCATTTTTATTATTCATTGTACAAATAATTTAACACACTATAAATAATAATAAATTATACGTTTACATTAATTCGCGCAATTAAAAATTATCTCAAATTTTCATACCTTATCAATTTGTTCATAGTTATTATAACAACAAGTTACATTGTAAATACGAAGAACGAAGACATCGTTGCATAGCAATGCACGAAAATTGTATTTGCAATGTAATTAAGGTCAAGTTATTTCGCGAACAATTAATTTTTAAGAAAACATAATTTAAATATTAATTAAATAAACAGAGGGGCGTGATGATTAACCAGAAGAGGCACTCTTTTTCCAAGAAAACATTTTGTTTACCTTTTGTGAGTACAATTTATTGTCAAGATAATTTTCATTTCTTGTTTATTTTTCATAATTTTAAATTTACTACGGTTAATCCGATTATGTTTAACTGACGATTTCTAATAATAATGAAACACTTGTACAAGTAACTAAACCATTCGTTAACATTTTTTACTACTATTAAGAGTTATGAATGGCACCATTATTTAAGTAGGGATTTTACGAGTAGTAGAGTGAATTTTTTCCATAGTAGGAGCAAAAATCTTGTCCAGTAGATGTGGATGTGGAGGGAGATCGTGTGAAACCCAATTCCACCAATTGACACCGACATAGACCAGAAATGACGAATATTCGTTTCAGCACATTAACTTTATTAACTATTGAATTGTGTGTACAATCATTATCAAAATATTAAATCAATTAAATGTGAAATAAAGTGTGAAATATTATGACAACAAATTACAGAAATTAGTCATCGTTCTGGAACTCCATCATTTAACTTTTGCGAGTCGATGCACTGCACATACGTAAGAATACAGTTTTCAGCGTAAACAATTCAATTATTTGTTTTCAAAAGAAAATTAATTTATTTATTGTGAGGCAAATGACCATAAATGGAACATACTACTGGAAGTAGCTGCAGTTCAAACTATGACCTTTAGATTATGTATTCATTCATATTTTTTTATGGTAGGGCAGTTGGTTATCGCGCTTATCTACAGCTAGTATCACCCCCCCCCCCTATCAGAGTTTTATACGATGCATCGTATCTTTCTTTGCTTTTATTTGATCCGTTGATCACGTTAGAACATTATGGAAGCCTAAGAACGCGGTCTTTAAGTTATTGGTAAATAAGCAACTGGAATTTTTTATTTCATATCATTGTTCAACAGTGTCAAATACTACATAGTGGAAAAATACCGCCAAGGAGAATTATATCCG
Source organism: Rhagonycha lutea (assembly GCA_958510855.1). NCBI lineage: Eukaryota > Metazoa > Arthropoda > Insecta > Coleoptera > Cantharidae > Rhagonycha > Rhagonycha lutea. The sequence goes on from OY294036.1 coordinate 99,648,544, forward strand.
GTTTTCTTCCATCAGAGAAGTTACTATTGTTGACATGGAAAATTTACTTAATTTACTTCTTCGCACTGGTTAGACCTCACAAGGTTGTCTAAGTCTACGTACAGAGTGCACGCTGGTCGCCGAAACCTGCTTACCAGCTTGGATGTTTTTATTGAAATACCAGCTTTGTTTGTCCTCATTTACATTAATTAATGTATTATATTATATTATATTATTAATTATATTATATTAATTAATGCAATTGACGACAAAGAAAGCTGGTATTTCAATGAAAACATCCAAACCGGTAAACAGGTTTCGGCGACCAGCGTGCACTCTGTACGTAGCCTAAGACCTGCAGTGTGCAAGTGTAAATAAACAAAAATTAAAATATTTTGCAGGCTTTGGAAAACAAACGTGGGATTCAAGGGTTTTTCATTATAATAATTATAATAGAAACTATTATTATAAATAATTAAATTGTTATATTGACCTTGCCAGAGAACACACCTGATCGTACATAAACACCGTTAATGTATATGAACCAAAACAGTTTGGATTGGGTTTGGATGACGTAACACCATAGTACCCTGACAAGGACTACAATTATTAATATTAATTGTAAATATTGTGGGATTATGATGTGTGAGGCTATTAATAGAAAGTTTATGAATTTTAAGTAATTATTTTATAAGGAAGTTTTACATTATAAAATTCGTTACTAAAATTTGTCTTATTCATACTTTGTATGTGCACTTCATACAATTTTGTTTGCGATAGGAATTGCAGGCTGGGGTGTACGGTAGTGGTTTCAAAAATTTATGTTACTACGTCCCTCTTGAGAAAATATATGATCTTGGCGCCTCCCCTCTTTATTTCATAAAATAATACACACATTTTTTGTAAAAATGGTAAAAAATACATTAACAATAATCAATAAATAAAAACTTTTTCTTTCAACATTCCGCGCCTCGCAGTATGAAAATCGTTAAAAATAAATAAATAAATAATAAAAAAAAAAAAATTAACTTAAGGTAACAAAATTTATGAATCAATTCGACCGTGTAATATCAGTTTAAACTGTTTCAATTTCAACTTATTTAATAATTACTATCAATTTATATTTACTTGCGTAATAATATCAATATTATATTACTATCAGTTGTTAAAGTGGTATATCTACCTACATACATATATTATTGTTTTTTTTGTGTGTGTTTTATGAATATTATGATAATTTTTATACCAGCGATACTAAAGGGTAATGTACCTCATGCAGTGAATTCATTTAGTGGGTTATTGCCCGTACGGCAATAGAGACGGTCGTTAGCATAGCGATTAAACGCATAGACTGCTAACACAGAGAACCCGGTTCGACTCCGGGCGAAGTAAGAATCATATTGAGGCCGTCTCCCCTCGGCAGGCAATGGCAAACCACCGGGGTGTAATCTGCCATGAAAAGCCTTTGTTAAAAGGCTCACCACACCCTGCAGAAGGGTTATGGACTGAGGAGGCCCGTACAATAAGTAAACTTTGTGACAAAGCCAGACTAAAAATATTTTTTGAAAAAGTTCAGCAATTGAAATAAGGGGGGTGGGTCTGTTTCTTGAAATACCTGATATTTTTAAAAATCGACAATTTTTCTTGATGATTTCTTGTTAATAATCCCCAAAAATTGAGAAGCTCGTCCTTCTTTTGAAGCATACGACCAGCGAATAATATAACGGTTCTGTATTGGAATTTGAATTGATATAAACCACTGGTTTATTATATAATAATTGTTACAACATGTTACATGTTTTTTAAATAACTAATAATTAGTTCCTCATTTTCATTAAATTGGTAAATTACAAGGCTACAATTAATAGCACGCAAGGCAGAGCTAAATTATTGGGTTCATGTTCTTCTTCATACGCACTTTGTTGTGGATACGTTTGATAAATCAAAAAATGTTTTAATTAAATTTTACTACAAATTACTGGATAAGGTCACAGACTCAACGTTTAAAATAATCTATTTTAATTAATTTTAATTTCCAGTTTTTTTTTTATTTTAATTATTTATTATATTATTTTGTAAATTAAACAATATCCGACACGGTGGAGATTATAGATGTCTAAGTCGTGGATACACCGAATCAGACTAAGATCATACAACATACAACAATTTGAAAATTGATATCTCACTTTTTAATCCTTGTCTAGACTTTTCATCTAGATTTTCACATCTATGTTTGTTCAGTTTTCAAAAATAATAACATTCTAACTTATTTTATTACTACCGCGTACTTGTGTAAATATTTTATATTATTATAATTTATCTTTTGGCGGTGTAAGTTTGAGTAAGATAAGCGAAATGCTACAATAATATTACTCACACCGTAACCTTTGTTATTGTGAAAAAATTATTTTATTTTGTTGTTTTATGCATTCCTAAAATATTTACATAACACGAGATATTATAAAAACCAGTGACGAATTCATTACAACTTCGGGAAAGAATTGTTTTTAAGAAATTTGATCTGGATGGTTCCGATGAAAATAATTATTATTTTTATGTACCTATGTCAAATGGTAGGCGGAGATGATATGGTTTGGGGTGCATTTACATGGAATAGGAAATTTAGTCTCGTGCTTATTAAAAAAATTTTACATTACCTTAATCCTGGAACGGCTAATGATAATTTAATATTTCAATAAGATAATAATTCATCAAGGTTGACGTGGTTTGTGACATTGATGTTGAACTTTGGAGTGGCCTTTTCATCCTGTGCATTCAAGCCTTACAGAGAACCTATGACAAATTTAATGACCATGTTCATTTTCAGGAAGCGATTCAACTGCTTATGCATACAGTTATTATTAGAGACAGGATAGTTAGGCAAAATAAAACCTCAAAAAAGGCAGGCAAAAAGGCATTAAAAACAAGCAAAAAAGGCACGAAAAAGGCAAAAACCCCAAAAACTGTATTTGAAAAAAAGTTTTTTTATTAACCAAAATCATACAAATAAAATTAATTCTCTTTATTCTTGTGCCAAATATAATAATTACTAGAAGTTTCTCTATATCATCAACCGTTAAGTTGGTTCTTCTGTTACTCAAAATTTGTTTGAAAGTGGAAAACGATTTTTCCACGTCGAAAGTTGTAATAGGGGCAAATTTTAAAGAACTTATCTGATCTGGACTTATATCTAAATCAAAATCGTTATTCGAAATTGAGGCAATCCAACTTCTTGTTTGTTGTTAGAGTGAATTTTTTCCTTAGTGGTTGGTACGTGACCAGGGCTTGCGCTGACAAATGTGGTGACACAAACAAAGAACCGAAATGACGATTATACGTTTCTGCACATTGGCCGCTCCCAATATAACCACTAAGGAAAAAATTCACTCTGCAACCTATTTCTAAGTTATAAGAAGATTAAAATTCCTTTCCATTTATTTTTATGAGTTTCAATGTCTTAGAAATTTCCCAGAAAATTTGAAATAAAAATTTTAAATTTTAAAATTAAGAAATAAATTAAAAATAAGCAAAAAACTAAAATTTTGGTTCCAAAAGGTACTAAAAAGGCAAAAAACAACACAAAATAGGCGAAAAAGGCAAAATAAATTAAAATACCCCCAAAAAGGCAAAAAAAGCAAAATAAACACAGAGAAAAAAAAATTATATTATTTACAAAGCCTTTTTTGTAAAAATATTCTATGAAAATTTGTACATTGTACAGAGCTTTTCTAAAATATATTAAAGTTTTGTAAAATCTACGATGACCTTTTGTAGTATATACAAATAACACCTAATAAAATTTCTATGACATTTTTCTAAATTGAACAGAATACTTTGTAGTATTATTCTAAAATAATTTTTATAAAAATAATCTATGAAATTTTGTACATTGTACAGACCTTTTCTAAAATATATTAAAATTTTGTAAAATCTACGATGACTTTTTGTGAAATTTACGATGACTTTTTCTTATATATACAAATAACACTTATTAGAATTTCTACGACATATTTCTAAATTAAACAGAATACTTTGTATTATTATTGTAAAATAATATTTTATAAAAAATAATCTATGAAATTTTGTACATTGTACAGAGCTTTTCTCAAATATATTAAAATCTTGTGAAATCTACGATGACCTTTTGTTATAATATATTGTAAATGATTTTCCCCCAATTTTTATCTGCCGCCTATTATTGCTCGGAGCGAATATCTCCGTAAATATTTACAAGTTCGTAGCTCCGAGCAACCGGCGTCGAACACGTGGTCGGTAGAATTCGATCGTTAATTTAATTATTAACGGGCTGCTTATTAAATTATGGTTAATTAATAAAACGACGTAAAATTAATTATTTCGTTCGATTGCATAAATTTTTTTATGTGTTCATAATATTAACAATTAGGATCGGGCAAAGTCATTCGTGAAAGAAAACATATTTTTTATTTAATAATTACTCCTCTCTATTTTTATTCGTTAGTTTTTTCGAACGCGCGGTGGGTGTAATAAAAAGAATTACCCGCTACTAATTATCATGAAAATAAAAAATATAAATAAAGACAAGATTTTTGATTTTTTTGACAACCTACCACGCGGTAACCGGGGTGCGTGCGTCGTTCTTTCAACATTACGTTTCCGCCCGCCATATTGAAATTATTACGTTATCACTACACTTTTCAATTAGTTGTCAACAAAGTCAGTCCGTTCATGGGGAAAATGTATTGGAACATTACAAAACACAACATGGTCGCATTAGTAATGATGACGTGCGAAAATTGTTACTAGATGCAATTGTGGATTATTATATCCAGAAAAAGCTTGAACTGACCACACAAGATTGCGACAATTTATCGAATGAAATTCTAAGTTTGTTTAAAGGAGAAACGAAGGTACCTTTTATTATACTGTTATGTTATAAATATTTTATTTTATGTTGTAATGTTTTTTAGGAATATTATTATAGCTATCGTAATAATTTCTATCCGAGAGGAAAACTGTACAATAAGTTCCATAATAAAAAGTCATTATTCAAGAAAACCACTGCCGAAACCACAACCAGTGGCAAGCAAAAAAAAACAGGTAATGAGCAACAACAAACCGATGGATTTTAATGAAGAAGATGAATCTTATATTCGAGCCTTAAAATTCGACAATCTTAGTATCGAAGAGATACTAACTCATTAACTAACATTAACTTGATTAAAATTTTTAGATGGTCGTAATGCAGCACTTCTCTATCTGCTTCCTATCCTATTAGGACCGACAACAAGATCTGTTGTCAAGGATAGCGATGGCAGTAAAAGAACTAAGCGATATACAATTAAGGATGCGCAGCTGTCTATAATTAATGTTCATCCTACAGTAACTGCATGAGATTCTTTCATCGCTCATCAAAATGCGCATGAAGCAAACGTCCAACCCAGTATAGGGATTATTGGAGATTTTTTATTTTTTTTTTTATTTTTTTTGTTATTTGTTTTTTTTATTTTGTTTGTATTGTTTATATTATTTTATAATATATTATTATGTTTATCAATAAATATTAATAGAGAAATAAATTTACCTTATTTTAATGATTTAACCACGTGTCCCCCATTCCCTAAGCCTAGCCGTTTGTTCTATGTACAATTTAGTTCTAAATACTACAAATATTATTTTACAATATATTGTACAATCGTTTGTTATATCTACAATTTATTTCTAAATACTACAAATGTTTTTACAATATATTGTAAAATTGTTTGTTCTATGTACAATTTATTTCTAAATACTGCAAATGTTTTTACAATATATTGTACAATCGTTTGTTCTATCTACAATTTATTTCTAAATACTACAAATGTTTTTACAATATATTGTAAAATCGTTTCTTCTATGTACAAATCATTTCTAAATACTACAAATCATTGGGTACAATGTATTACAGCCTGGGCTAATCCCTCTTGGTAATATATACAATGTACTATTGTACATTTTAGAAATGCCTTTCTTGGCCAAAATTAATAACCGTATTTTTAGAATGTACAAAATTTTTTGTAAATACTAGAAATTTTTTTTCTCTGTGAAATATGCATTTTTGAAGAGTGCATACTCTGAAACGGATTTTAAATCGGGTCTGCCTGAAATATCTCAATTTAAAAAAAAAGGCATTTTGCCTAACTATCCTGTCTCTAGTTATTATATTGTAGGGTGTTTACTTTAGAATTTGTATTCCATATTCTAGTAAGTATTTGGAATAATTCAAATTAGCCTTTACCGAGTATATACGAAGTCATTTATGAAAAGCTATTGAAACAATATTAATTATTCACAATTAGGGAACGGGGGGGGGGGGCAAAATGTGGTTATGTTTTATCCTTGTGCTACCATCTGGTGATGTGTAAATAGGAATAAATACCGCCTGATAGAAAATTAAAGCGGTAACCCCGTGTTACCTAATCGCCCCAGCTTTCCTACCCTCCTACTTGAAATTGATGCATTCAAAAAAGAGTTTAAGATAATAACTCAATTGATACCTAACGTAGAGATTAGTACTAAGTACGGAAAATCCATGATATTCATTGGGTAAAGTGAATAATTTTAGACTAAATGTATTTTAAAACAATAAAACACAAAATAATTATGTTAATGTAGGAACGTTTAAAGTTCTTTAACAATAAATTATCGATTGTTTCTCAGAACTGACACAATTCCACAATTTGTTGAAATTCAAAAGAGACCTTGTGAAATACAATTATGAGAAATAAATTATATTTATGAAATTTATTATAGTGTGGTTTTTTTTACAATGGTAAAATCAAATAAACAAAATTTGTTGTTGATAATTTTCACCGTACTAATTCTGTTAATTAATTAATTTATTATTATTAAATTAATACCAATTTTTTAATTCTATAGGCTAGGAAAAAATAACTTGGTTTGAATAATGTACATAGGGAGAAGTACTCCCTGGTACTTTTGTCTTCTGTCGCTTATATGTAGCCTGTGTAGTCAGTGATAGTAACAGTGGGGGGGGGTAGTATAATGTAATATTGTTAATTAGTGCATCATATTTTCAGTTACTGTTTAATTCTATCTAAATATGCACTTACTATCATTAACGTTATCAATCATTAATGTCATTTAATTTACATTAAAATATATTTTTAGCTTCTTACCATGGGTAAGGCGCGCGCCTTAGGGCCAGTTCTACAAAGCAAGTATAAATTAGGAATAAGCTATACTGAGAATAAGTCACACATATTTCGTTGTACGCAAGCGTAGAACGCAATTTAGAGAGAGAAAATAGAGACTTATTCTCAGTATAGCTTATCCTTAGTTTATACTTGTTTTGTAGAACTGGCCCTTACTCTCTTACAGATAAACCCTTCTGTAGCAGTTGTATTTTTTTGTTGAAAAGAATTTGGTCCGAATCCAAATTACTAAATCAGCGTCTATCGAAAATTCCCATTTTAATATTTCGTTTTACGTGACGTAATAATAAATTGAAATCTGATGATAGTTTTAATCGCTAAACATTTTTAATAATATAAAATATTTGCATTGTGAATAAAATAGTTATAAGATAATAAAATTGTTGTTTTGAAGTACTTTTATATCACGAATCGGATTTTTATTCGACTATAAATTTGATAAGCAATAATAAGTAAAGTTATTTTTTATTTTAAAGCATGGATATCACACGAGAAATTCTCAACACCAATCCCAGAGAGCACGCAAATCCATTAGCAATTTTATTTTTTTCGTAAGTTTTGTATAACTTTTTTCAAAATTTGTGGGGAAAACTTTCAAATCTGAAAAGAGTCACCAATTTGTTTTAAATTCACTTGCAGCTCCTTTAATTATATCTTCTCTTGCAGGTACACATATAAAATATTTATTAAAGGATATACGAAAACTTTAGACGTGGACGATTTATACAACCCTTTAAATGCTGACAGAAGTTCACTTTTAGGAAATCGTTTGGAAGTGTAAGTATAAACTTGCATTATCATATTTTAACGAAATTATGGACCGCATTATATGTTTTTAAGCTTTGCTATCACATTACTGTATGATTGACTTAGATCGGGAATTTAAATAATAACGATAGCTAGGAATAGGTTTTTGAAAATATTAGTAGTTTAGTAATCAAATTAGTACTAATGGAATCCATTTCAGTAAATGGAAGGCTCACTTGGAAAAAGTAAAAAAATCAAATGGAAAGCCCAGTTTGCTCAGAGTGATTGCCCAAACGTTTTGGCCAGAGTACCTGATTAGTGGAGTAATTTTAACAGCAATAGAACTCGTTTTTAGAATAATACAACCTTTAATGTTAGGAGAACTACTCGATTATTTTAGACCAGGAACGACGAAATCGCAAAACGACGCTTTTTTGTATGCTGGTGCCGTTGTGGCTTTAAACGGTGCTATAGCTTTGCTAACCAATCAGTACGTATTGGGAGCTTTTCATTATGGTATGAAAGTTCGAGCGGCATGTTGTACTGTAATTTATAGGAAGGTCAGCATCCCGAATCACTTATGGCTAAATTTTACTTTTTTAAACTCTTTTAGGCCTTAAGTTTAAGTAGAACCGCATTAGGTGAATCGGCTTCTGGAAAAGTAGTAAATTTACTTTCAAATGATGTCAGTCGGTTTGACATATTTTCGTACTTAATTCATTATATGTGGATAGGACCTGCTTCTTCTATCATTATTGGTTATTTTTTATATTCCAAAGCTGGTTATGCTGGACTCATCGGAATGATTCCAATTTTTGCCGTTGTTCCAATGCAAGGTACTAATTCCATATATTTAGTCGGTTCTACTGCTAAATTTCTGACTTTAGGTTATATTGGTAAATTATCTTCAAAGTTTAGACGACAAACAGCTTACAAGACAGACGAAAGGATTAGGTTAATGGATGAAATTATTTCGGGAGTTCAAGTAATAAAAATGTATGCATGGGAGAAACCATTCACAAAGATCATCAAAATTGCTAGACAATTGGAATTAAGAAAAGTTCTTAAATTATCTTATGTCAGAGGCATTTACATGACGTTTAATTTGTTTACCACAAGAGCTGCTCTCTTTAGTTCCTTGCTGACTATTGCTCTCACGGATCAGGAACAATTGACTGCTGCAAATGTAACTAACATTATTATCACATGGATTCCAGACTCACAGATGCTTTTTTCAGGTGTTCGTCTTTATGTCTTATTTTAATATATTATCCAACACGATGTCTTCTATGTTCGTCAGAGGGATTTCAGAAATCGCGGAAGCATTGGTCGCAGTGACTAGGTTGCAAGCATTTTTGCTGTATGATGAATTTAGAGGAATTAACGCTATCACAAATAACGATCCAAACGTGGCAGTCAGACTAAATAAAGTAACTACAAAATGGAACGAAGATGGCGAAGAAAATGCCCTTTACGACATGAACATAGTTGTCCCAAACGGAACTTTACTGGGCGTTATAGGCCCAGTTGGAAGTGGAAAAAGTTCTTTCTTGCAAACTCTTTTAGGTAACATTTTGGATCTTTTCGATCACAGTTTATGTTAGTAGTATTATCTTACAGGTGAATTACGTGTTACAAGTGGAATTATTGAAGTCAACGGTTCTGTCTCGTATGCCTCTCAAGAACCGTGGGTTTTCTCTGCTACTTTACGGCAAAACATAATTTTTGGGCAAGAATTTGATAAAAGACGGTACAATGAAGTGATCAGGGTTTGTGCTTTAGAAAAAGATTTTAAACAATTTCCTTCTGGTGATCTTTCACTAGTGGGCGAAAGAGGTGCTTCATTAAGTGGTGGTCAAAAAGCAAGAATAAATTTAGCTAGAGCTGTATATCGAAAAGCAGACATTTATTTGCTTGATGATCCATTATCTGCGGTGGATGTTCCTGTTGGGAAACACTTATACCATAGATGTATTAACGGATTTTTGTCAAACAAGACGAGAATTCTGGTCACTCATCAAGTGCATCATTTAAAAAACGCAAACAACATTATTATCCTCAATAATGTAAGGTAATCAATGAATCTTGTATGATATGATTTATATGATTAAATTATAGGGCAGCATAGAAATACAAGGTACATTCCATGAATTGTCGAACAGTGAAAATTATTATGCCAAAAGTCTAGCACACGAACCCGAAAATAACGAAGAAAAACTTAAATTGGAAAGCTATAAACGCACAAGAGAGGTTTCCATAGGAGTAAGTTCCTTTCATTGGTTTTTGGATGTGTAAAAACAAATATTTTGCAGAGTAGGCAAGAGTCTATTACAAGCAGTAAAAGTGAACTAAATTTAATAGACGGATCAAATTTAGACCTAGATACCGTCGAGGAAGAAGTCACAGTGAAAGGTATGCAGGAAGAATCGTCCAAAGGAAAAGTTGGTGGTTCATTGTTTTTCAAATATTTGTTGGCTGGTGGCAGTTATTTTTTTGTTGGATTTGTGTTGATGCTGTACTTACTTTCGCAAACAGCTGCAAGTATGGTGGATTATTTTGTTAGTTATTGGGTAAAAGAGGAGGAAGCTTACCGAAATGGAGAGTATACGAACGGCTCCACAAGTTTTCCAAGAGAAACTTATATATACGTTTACAGTGGATTATTGGGAGCTCTTTTTGTGATAGCATTGACTCGTGCCTTATTATTTTATTATTTAGCTATGAAGAGTTCTCAAGACTTACATAATAGAATGTTTAATAGCATTGTTAATGCTAGCATGTACTTTTTTAATACCAATCCAAGCGGAAGAATATTGAACAGGTTTGCTAAAGATATAGGATCTTTAGATGAAGCATTACCCAAATCGATTTTAGATGGATCTCAGGTATGAAACTTGTTGAGAGTTATTAAAAGTTTTGACCGAATATTTTAGATAATTTTGTTAATGGTTGGATCACTGGTATTGGTCGCAATTATTAAGCCCTTTTTATTGATCCCAGTTGCGATTATTGGAGTTATTTTTATATTTTTGAGAGTCGTCTATCTCAAATCTTCTAAAAATATTAAGAGGTTGGAAGGAATGAGTAAGTCGAATCAGAAATTTTTTAACTTATGTTTAATGTTTTATTTATAGCTCGAAGTCCAGTATTTACACATTTGAATGCTACCTTGCAAGGGCTCACGACAATTAGAGCATATGGGGCCGAAAATATTTTAAAACAAGAGTTTGATAAACATCAAGACCTGCATAGCAGTGCTTGGTTTATGTTTATTTGCACCAGTTGTGCTTTTGGATTCTTCCTAGATCTTCTTTGCTTTTTCTTTACTGTGATAGTAACTTTCAGTTTTGTCTTGTTTAAAGGTAAGTTTAATTTGGTCATTAACAAAAGTGGACTATATTATGGATATTTTTATATCACAGATTCTAATGGTGCAGATGTGGGGTTAGCGATCACACAAGCGTCCGCTTTAACTGGAATGGTACAATGGGGTGTTCGTCAATCAGCAGAAGTAGCTAACAATCTTATGTCAGTTGAGAGAATATTGGAATACACACAACTTCCTGCTGAAACACAACCCAAAATTCCTAAAACCCCATCCATCTCATGGCCTGAATTTGGTAAAATCTGTTTCAAAAATGTAGGTTTAAAATATTCAGAATCCTCTGAAATGATTTTAAAGGACTTAAATGTGACTATAGAATCAGAAGAGAAGGTGAGAAAGCTTTACTGTTTTGAAGTATTTTCTAATAATTTTCTGTAGGTTGGAATTGTTGGCCGTACTGGAGCTGGAAAATCATCACTTATATCAGCGTTATTTAGGCTGGCTATAATTGAAGGAGAAATTGAAATCGACGATATCAATACCAAAGACTTAAGTTTACAAATTTTGCGATCAAAGATATCTATTATTCCCCAGGATCCGGTATTATTTTCGGGAACTCTTCGTTACAATTTGGATCCATTTGAAGAATATGCAGATGATGTTCTTTATAGAGCATTGGATGAAGTAATAATTAACTTTTCTTCCTTAGTTCATGTGATTAATACTCAAAACTTAATTTCAGGTAGAATTGAAGGATCCTGCAAATTTAATCAACAAACTGGAATACAGGGTATTGGACAGAGGATCAAATTATAGTGTTGGACAAAGACAGCTAATTTGTTTAGCGCGGGCGCTTGTCAGGAACAATAAAATATTAATGTTGGATGAAGCCACCGCCAATGTTGATCCACAGTATGTTTATTGAAAATTACATTCTTTAAAGTTTAAAATGCACTTTTTATAGGACTGATGCTTTGATTCAGAAGACAATAAGAGAAAAATTTGCCAAATGTACAGTTTTAACTGTAGCACATCGTTTAAATACCATTATGGATTCTGATAAAGTTTTGGTAATGGATTATGGAAGAATTGTAGATTTTGATCACCCATACTTACTGTTGCAAAACCAAAATAGCGTGTTTTATAAAATGGTTACAGATACTGGAAGTAGCATGATGGAACAACTGATAGCAGTTGCTAAAAGTAGTTATGAGGAAAAACATGGAACTGTACAATAAAAACATCGTAAAAATTGCTGATACACTTAAAATTGATAAATTTTTTATATCTCTGAGTTACTTAAAATTGTATTAGGTACCGTACTATATGTCAATAATAAATTGTTGTTAGCAATAAAAGTGGGTATGTAACAGGAAAGAAGTAGGTACCACAGTATACTTAAAAATTTTAAACCTTTATACTGACCTTTGTCGTTATTTCTGATATTATGTAATACTTTTTTTAAACTGTTATTTAAAATATATTTCTAGGTTTTTTTAAAGCTAATTTTTTTAAAAAGTGCCAAAATCCTTATTATTTCCCAAAAAGAATAAAAAATTAAACTTTATAGGAAGTTAAACTGTTTTCATGCTGGGGTAGTTTTCAAGTTTCAGCACCTTATACTTTGATAATTTTAACAAAAATTTTTACCATCGGTCTCTTGGGCATATTGTATATCCGAAAACTATGAAATTATAGGAAAGATCCACCTAAAGAAATTATATTTAAAAATTTTATAAGAGGTAGTACTACAATTTTTATACTAGAGGGTAGTTTTCAAGTTTCAACCCTTTATAACACACTAAAGCTTGTAAATCACTGTACCTACATCACTGGAGAAAGATTAATTTTCACCAACCTTTTTCGTTGAAATCCATCCACCATTACGGACCTACCTACATTAAACAGAAAATTATCATTTAGTATTATCATTGATAAATAATTAGTAAGAACTTGTGATTACCTTTAATCCTGTCGTCCTTGAGCCCGATGCCTTTCCGCGACGCAGCTCCATCACCACCAGCTTTTCCTTCCATCACCACCACGCACAAAACTAACACTTAGCTTCACTTTGAAAATTAAAACGATTCGCGAAATTTAAAGCTTCCATCAAGCTTTTCCTTTACAAGACGAATTCGACACTTTTCACTAACCGACCGCGAAAATTAGAAACGAAAATGATTCGCGAAATTTAGTGCCTCCAACAAGAAGCTTTTCACTAAATGACGAACTCGATACTACACAACCGACCGCGGAATTTCAAAATAATTATCGCGAACACGCACTAATTAAAAATATAATCCTGCAAATAAAAATGTCATTTTTATAAGGATAAACTGAGAATTCAAAATATGTTGCTTACCTAAGATTATTTACGGTCGCACGGACTACTAATGCAGTTATGAAGGACCGTATTTTCTCTGGAAATCATTTCTTCCATTGGAACAAAGAAAGGATTTCTTTACTTAACTTACACAAAACCTTTCTGAGTTGTACAAATACAAAATTATTTATACTTAATAGGTTTTCCGGAAAACTGAAGTTTCCAGAGTGGAAATTTATTTATTATAATTTATTTTTCAGGATTTATTATCTAACAGTTTCCACTCTAACAAGGGGACACTACAGTGAGGTACCTACCAATCGGGATCCCAATTTTTTTGGTGATTCTAGGAGCTAAAAAAATTATCACTTTCTCAGCGTTTAGTCCAATGGCCCTTAGTTTTTGAGTTATGAATTTTCTGAAAATACCATGGTGGGTTAACTGCTATTAACTGCCGTGGTGGTCTAACGGTTAAGAATTTGGAATGGTAATTCGTAGGTCGTTAATTTTTTAATTCCAATAATAAATTACATAATTTACACACAAAAAATCTCAGGACCGATGCGTTACAACTCCAATATAATATGCTAAACCTATGGTAAAACCAGCATATTTAAAAAATTCATAACTCAAAAACTAAGAGCCATTGGACTAAACGCCGAAAAAGTGATAATTTTTTTAACTCATAGAATCACCAAAAAAATTGGGATCCCGATTGGTGGGTACCTCACTGTAGTGTCCCCTTGTAAGTGGAAACTGTTAGATAATAAATGTACACGTCATAAAACCACGCATAGTAACAAAATGGCAACAAAGCCAAACTTTAAAAATTTAATTCCTACCAAACTTGACTCATCCACAAACTTATTCATGTCAATAAGACAGTATTTTTAACCCCCGACGCAAAAAAAGAGGGGAGTTATAATATATCGTAACTTACTTACTTACTGTTTGTTCCGAAAGTATTCCAAAAACTTCAATTTCCACTTGAATGTTGAAGAAGCAAACCATCTTCTTGCTTCGTAACAAAATGTTAAATCTTCTAAGTCACCAATAAGGTACCACGAAAAGGTTTTCTAATTCTGCCAATAAAATCCGATTCTTTCTCCAATATTGAAAAACACTGAAAATAATAAAATCGTAAGTCAGCCAAATTTCCGCACTTAAACAGGCTAACATAAGAAAACACAGGAAAATTTCTTGAGACGATGTTAGCTCTTCAATGTCTAATACAAAAGTGAGTAAATATATTAGACGGTTAATATGCGTAGAAATTTTTTTTATAATTTTAAAGGTGTATGTATCATCGATAATTGCACAAACATGTTTTGATAAGCCGGAAGTAAAAAAATTAATATGATTTGAATTTTGTTGTACCACTTTTACATGGTACTTTTTTTTTAACTTACTTTCTGATTGTTCTACAAGTTTTCCAGAAAACTGTAGTTTTCACTTCGAGGATAAAGAGTGTATACCATCAGCAGTTGATCCAAAAATGACTGAATTTCCTTGAGAACTTGGTTTGACAATAAAATGTTCCGCGTCATGCAGTCCATCACTGAGTGACTCATAGTGACATAATGGCAATCCACAAAGAAAGGAAAGTAAAAGAAGTTTTGTGCTGCTGTGGTTTTCAAGTTTCATCCCCTTATACTTTGATAATTTTAACGAAAATATTTACCATCGGTCTTTTGGGCAGATTTTATATCCAAAAACTATTAAATTATAGGAAATAGGCCTTTATAGCATTTCACATAAAAACTTTATAAAAAGTAAAAGAATTTTCATGCTGGGGTGGTTCTCAAGTTTCAACCCCTTATACGTGTCAGATGTGTCGGGGATCAGTGGAAAGATTGGACAACGTTTGAAGAAATTGGGTTGTAGGATCACGGAGGTTAATAAAGTCAATATCGGTTCCTTGCTAACTTGTAACAAGCCTGGGACCGATAAACTTTCTAAAAGTGGGATTTATCAGCTTAATTGCGACACATGTAAGGCGATATATGTTGGTCAAAGCGGTAGGTCCATTAACTTTCGGATCAAGGAACACTTGTCTGACATAGCTAATCTACGTTCGACAACAGGCTTTTCGACTCATTGCTTGGAAGAAGGCCACAATTTGGATATTAATAACATCGTGCTGTTACACCAGGCGGATAAGGGACGGTTATTGTCATTATTGGAGGCGTTGGAAATTAAAAAAGCCATTTTAAACGGCAAGCACCTAACCAATCTACAACAGGAACTACAAAACTTTAGCTCACCGCTACTGTTTAAAGCTCCTTAGGGATTGGAGGTGACCTTGATCTTCCGTTTATTTACCTTTAAATTTAGTTTTATTTGGGCCACCCTGTAATAACGTTATCCGAAAATTTGACGGTTGGTATTAGTAAACATTAGCATTTGTTTATATAAGGATTGTGTAGTTTATGGTATTTTTGTATTTTCCTATGTAAGTTTTATCAATGATATAGGAGGGGGGAAGATGAATAATGCAATGTAAATTTATATGTATCGAAAATCTTTCTCAGAAGTAGATGGCAGCACTGTTTTGGAAAATACAACTTGTGAAATGTCGGTAACATAGATCTCTAAAGGGTCCGTGGTCTGCAATTATATATTTTTTTTGTTTGCCATAGATGTCGCAAATATAGTTCGTAATTTTGAAGGTAACACCCACTTTACTACCTGTTTTCAAGTTCCGAGACACTTTTTGACTTTTTGCTTTATGGACATGCAATTTGTCACCAATAATAACTTCTCTAGGGGTCCAGGTACAAATTACAAAGCTACAATTACTTTTATCGTTTTATTTAAAAACAAAATTATATAATCATTTATGATAGTGTTACAATAAATTATTTACACATAATTACAAATATACAAATATTTACACGTTTGTCAAGTTTTGTAATTTTCGGTTTGGTTTTGGTTTTGATGTGCTACTTGATGAAGCTTTTAAATCATTTGATAGCCATTTTAAGGTTTTAAATAATTTTACTCTAATTAAATTTTGTATAAAATACGTTCGATGTTGTATACAATTTTGGGGAACATTAAAAAACTCTGGAAATTTGTCTCTAACAATTTCTTCACTTTTTTTATTAATAATTTGTCTAATTCCAATAGAACTTTTTAATTTTTCAAATGTTTTTTCAAATGTAGTGAGCACTGTGTTTGTAACGTCTAGAACTACGTTTGTGGGATTTTTTAGATAGCTTATAGTATCTTTATCATTACCATAGTCTCTTAATAATATTAATAATTCATGATCGTCATTTAGCGCACCTTCACATAGTAAATCATTTTTACATATATCACATTTAAATTTTTTAATTAGTGTATGTACAACATAGCCGCCAAAATACTTTATTGAACAACTTTCGAGGGTTGCAGATTGTTTGCTTATAGGTTCCTCGTCTTTACTTCCACTTCCACTTTCACTTAAACTTTCACTTTCCACAGAAATATTATCTTCTGGAAAATCACATCCAGGACTCATCGGTAATTGTGTACTGTTGCTGGTTGGTATTTGGACATTTACTGGATCATCAGTAAATGTATCGTCATCTTCATCTATCTCACAATTTGCACTTTCCGATGGTTTCTCTAAATTGCAAGAGATGCAATGTTGCAACGCAATTCTGAATGATTTCACTGTGGGATTGCTATTGCACCCTCCAGCACGTCTTATTTTTGAGAAAAATGACTCCAGTGGGTCCTGGTTTAACCTCGCCGTCAGTAAGAATCTGTAGCCCTCTTCCAAAAGTTGATGGTAAAGTCGGAGAATGTTTTCAATGGAAGAAATCAAACCATCAAAACAATATATATCCTTTCTTATTTTGGTAGTTTTCTTTTTGGTCGTTTCCTTTTTGGTGGTTTTCTTTTTGGTCGTTTCCGTTTTGGTCGTTTTCTTTTTGGTCGTTTCCTTTTTGGTCATTTTCTTTTTGGTCGTTTTCTTTTTGGTCGTTTCCTTTTTGATAATTGTTATGGATTTTAACCATAAAATCCCTTCACGCAATGTTTCTTCAACAACTGCTTTTTTTTTTGAAAGACATTTTAGGAAAGGTTTCTTTTCTACTGGAAAACTACTGGATTTTTTCTGGCTTTATTTATATCTACCGCTTCAAGATAATTAAGCTGAAGGCCTTTGTTTCAAATATGCGAAATTTCGGGAGTTAGATTATCAGGTAGAGGGTAGACTAAAAGACCGGCCGATATTAGTAAGAAAATAGGCACAAATAATGGCCCTAAAAACTAATAATAATAGACCATTTCACGCAAACTACAGCCCTTGCGTTGAAGACAGTTGAAGAGCAGAATGACGCGAGATATTGTGTTATAATTTTTACAGAGTAGTTCAATTTTGATGATTCTTTTTTTTATTGGATAGAGTACAGTTCGACGGTGGTCCCATTTAAATTTTAAAAACAAAAATTCCACCCTTAACGGTAGAAAAATCGAGTTAAAATTGTACAAATTATTGGCACTATTCGCTCTAGTATTAGAGCTCAAATTTAAACATCATTTTAAACACGTCACACATGCGCCACAGAGTTTACTACGATTTATTCTAATTTAGTTGTATATGCAACACATTATACACGGTACATATTAAAACCTATAGCTTTGTGGATCTTCCCCATTCCTATATCATTGGTTTTATGTACTTGAAAAAGAAGTGGTATATCCCTTCGAAACATGTCGTAAAAATAAAAATAAATTATTTTATTTTAATTAGTGAAAGCAATTATTTGCCGAATATTGTGTTTATATTGTAAAAAACTATGAAATTATAGAAAATAGCCCTTTATAGCATTTACACCTAAAAACTTTATAAGGGTAAAAGAACATTCATTCTGATGGGGTGGTTTTCATGTTTCAACCCCGTATACTATGATAATTTTAACGAAAATTTTTACTATGGGTTGCTTGGGCACATTTTATATCCAAAAACTATGAAATTATAAGAAATAGCCCTTTATAACATTTATACCTAAAAACTTTATAAGAAGTAAAAAAATTTTCATTCTAGGGTGGTTTTCAAGTTTCAACCCCTTATACTTTGATAATTTTTACGAATATTTTTACTATCGGTTACTTGGGCATATTTTATATCCGAAAACTATGAAATTATAAGAAAGAACCACCTAAAGAAATTACACTTAAAAATTTCATAAGAGGTAGTAGTACAATTTTTATACTAGAGGGTAGTTTTCAAGTTTCAACCCTTTATACTTTGATAATTTTAACGAAAATATTTACCATCGGTCTTTTGGGCACATTTTATATCCAACAACTATGAAATTATAGGAAATAGCCCTTTATAGCATTTACACCTTAAAACTTTATAAAAAGTAAAAGAATTTTCATCTTCGGACATCGTATCCAATATGGATAGTCTATATGGCACCAATATTGCGCCAATATTAAAACTATATAGCTCCAATATTGTACAACAATATTGCGCCAATATTGGTAATCATTAGAGCAGGGAATTATATGGAACTCCATGTTTTTTTCTAAGGTATGCACAAGGATAATTCTTTGAAATCTATCCGTTTCATACAAAAAGGAGTTGAAAAAGCACATGTTATATGGCATATAAATGCATATTTGACACGTTGCTGCATATTTTTGGAAATTGTTAATATTAGAGCATATATATGAACAATTGAATCAATATTACATTTTTATTTTTTATTAAATTATATTTTTTTTATTTTTATATAAGTTTTAAAATTTTTCAAATTCAAAATTGGTTAGCACTAGCCTCTCTTGGGTTGGCAACCCGTAAGGCACAACTACCAGTTTTATAGTCGGTTTCAGCCTAAGGTTTCAGCAACCTTAACTTAAATTTAATCTCGGATTAAGTTAACCCAGATCAAATATGAACCAATGGAAAACGACTAGAAGTCATAAAACCGATTTCTATTGGTTCATATTTAATCTGGGTTAATTTAATCAGAGATTAAATTTAAGTTAAGCTTGCTGAAACCGGCCATTAACATTTTATCACAAACACTTCAATATATTTCGAACATTGAAGAAAAATTAAAAGAAGTTCCTACTCTCCACTTAGGAGAAAAGATTCTGAAAAAATTTAATGATTTAGTAACCAAAAATTCTGGTTACTCAAAATTAATAACCCTCCTGTTTTTGGCAGTCCGGTAAAAATAATAGGATCGGTTATAGAAGGAAACGTGGAAAATATAGAGTTAATGGAAAATAAATTTAAAAATCTTATTAGTCAATATAAATATGCGCCAATAACATCTTGTGATGTCGAGAGATCTTTTTTCTGCTTATAAAACAGTTTTTAACTGCAAATTTAGAAAAGTATTTAGTTGTTTATTGTAATAGTGCGGTTAATACCAAATAAATTGTTATGTATAATAAAATGAAAGAGCATATTTAGTAAGTTTTTTAGCATATATCCTTATTTTTAACCTGCATATATGCCGCATATATCTTGTAGTTTTAGTGCATATAATTCCCTGCTCTAGTAATCATTATTGCGACAATACTGTTTTACAATATGTAGCCCATATTGGCAAGCAATATAGTAACAATATTGCGCCAATATTCGTACTATATTCTGCCCATATTGGATCCCAATATGGATAGTCTATTCTATATTGCGCCAATATTAAAACTATATAGCGCCAATATTGTACAACAATATTGCGCCAATATTGGTAATCATTATTGCGCCAATATTGTTTTACCATATTTAGCCCATATTGGCAAGCAATATAGTAACAATATTGCGCCAATATTCGTACTATATTCTGCCCATATTGGATACGAATATGGATAATCTATATTGTACCAATATTGCGCCAATATTAAAACTATATTGCGCCAATATGGGCTAAATCTTGCCAATATTGCGCCATAAATAAAAACCGCCCAATTTGGAAAATTTATTTCAATAAAGCAGAATTTTACAAAAGGGTATCAAAATTTCCAGTACAAAAGTAGAAATATTTTATGCAAAGTTAAGAATTTATAATGTTTGTATCAATTAGGATGAATTCCAAGCTCCTTTTTGGGTCTCTATAACTACCCAAATATTCTGTTCTTTGTTGGATAGCCTGATAAAACTCTTCAAAAATTTTATATTAACACCTATTTCAAAATAATTTACAAAATTTTTCTACACTTGCCAAAATTGCGATTTGACTCGTCTTTCACGAATTATCATTCAAACTTTAAAAATTTTCAAATATTACAAATTTGCTCTTACGGTGCAATTCACGAATTATAGCCATGTGAAAGTGGGAGTTATGGCTTGATATGATGCTACAATCAGGTAAATCACAAGCGGGTTGGTTACATTACAAAAAAATAAACATTCCAGAATATGTTGCTTTATGAAAAAGTTTGGTTTCAAATATCTTGCTCTTACGGTTTGCTAATTATGGCCATCTCAAAGAGGGGGGCTCACTTGAAATCTCATCTCTTAAAGACACAAAAAAAATTCTACACTATTATAAAGAAAGTAAAGATATCAAATAAAATTGATATAAATATGTATCTATTAAGTTAACTATCTTTAAAGGTCACAAAAATTTCTTGTTTTAGGAATGGATATATTGGCCTTGACTTCTTCTTGCTAATCGATCTTGTACATCCCAATTAATAATTTTGTTAACAAAAATTACGTAACTTAATTTTCTATTATTAAATTACAAACAATTTTATTGAAATCAATTGTTTCGAACATAGGTGGAAAAGCTACCCACATTTTTCAATTCTTTACATTTTTGTTGTGATGAGTGGAAAGTGAAAGTGAAATTGTAATTAAAATTTAGTTTCATTAGTTAAAATATGGATATCACTCGCGAAAATCTTAGCACTAATCCCAGAGAACATGCAAATTTTTTAAAAGTTTTATTTTTCACGTAAGTTTTCCTATGTTTTTTTGGTGCAATTATTGATGGCTTTCTTGAGAAATGTATCCCAACAGAAAAATATAAATTGTTGCAAGAATTTGCAAATATAAATGAAAAACGCGAGAATCTATTTTGAAGGTTACATTGGTCCACGAAGGGATAATTAAGGGAGTGAGAAACCAAGGGGTTTAAGTAACAAAACAGAATTTTTGGGAAAATCCAGTTTAAAGTATTTTTTGTTTTGAAATTCCACACTAAAAAAGTTGGAAATTTTACTTTAGTTGGAGAGACTCCTCTGTTTTTATACTTGAACCCCTTGCCTTCTTACCTCCTCAATTGATCTTATCTTAAAAAAAGTTAACAAAGTGAAGGAAGAGTGACTAATCAATAAAAACTTATTTTTATTATTATGTAATATAAATTTACTATTAGGTATGTAAATTTGATTTGTTATTATAATTTATCTTATTGAATATTTAAATTGTCCGTAGACAATCAGGTTTTCCGGATATACTACCTATAATTAACGTGAACATATTTTAATGTTGCAACGAAATACTTTTAATATTTTTCAATTAAAAGGAATTTAAAAATTTTTTATAAATTAAAAGGTAAAGTAATTTTGAAAATAGATAACAATTAATGTTGATGTATTACTGTCGTCATCTAATTAAATTATTAGAATAGGGATATGGGCACCAATCAAAAGCAAAAAGAAAAATCGTACATTGATCAAAAAGGAAAAATAAATTAATTATGTATCATTTTGACAAATTATGACAGTGAATAACTTTGATTTAAAACTTAACCTTTCTCATTTATTCAACCAAAGACAAATTGTGTTAAAATCTATTCTGGAATTCATCATTATCATTTGAAGCTAAAAGGCAATAAAATTTGAAAAATTGTTTAAGAAAGTCATTGTCATTGTTTAGCCGGTCAATTTAACATTTAATCATGTTCCACCATTATATTAATTTAATTATACACCGCAACTACTCCGGCACTGTGTGATTATCGTTAACGTTATTCCGTCACTGTTCTGTCATCTATAAATTATAATAACCTTTATAACCTTTTCTTACTATTTGTTATGAAAATGAATAAAACTAAAAATAATAAAATTTATATTATTTGTTTATTTATTTTTATGGCTGTTATCATTATTTACACACTACTTAAGTCTATTAAATTTTGCTTTGATAAGCTCACATTTTTTGGTTGCTTAGGTTATATCATAATAGAGGTGAGTTAAATTATTGTAAAAATGTTTAAATTTATTTCAAATATTTTTTTATTATTAAATAAATTAATCGCTTGTGAAGTAGATATTACGGGAATTTTCGGTTGCCTTTACTTAAAAAACAAACCTGAGGACGAATATCGCGATAATAGAAAGTAGTGCCAAAAATGGTACTTAAAAAAATAAAATAATATAATGGATATTATTTTTAAAATTTATATTTTTCGTAATATCGCGATAGGAAATGCAAAAAATAATGCAAATAAGCTACATCAGACTTTTCCTTCGCTTTAGCATCAGAAAAAGAATAACTTTGCTCGCGTCCTAAAAAGTGTCACTTTTACTTCTTTGCCATTCACAAATATCATCACTAGAAAAGGTGATATTGAGAATTTATATCACTTCAATGTCACTGCGATATAATTTTTTGTTATCGCCATGCCAGAAATAAAATAATAAATAATAAATATGATTGTTAGTGCAAAATATATTTGCGCATTGTGATCGTCTAGGGACTGCTTTAAAAACTTCATAGGATTAAAATATAGAACTAAAAATTTAAAAGATTATAATTATTTGAAGGTTTCCCTATTTTAACATGATAATAACTTTTTTGTTAGATAAGAGATTGTAAATATGTTATTAAAATTTAGTTCAAGTAATTGAAGCATGGATATTACAAGAGAAATTCTCAATACAAATCCAAGAGAACGTGCAAATTTATTGGAGATTTTATTTTGCTCGTAAGTGTATCATCTAATACTGTGCTATTGATAACTTTTTTGTCAGTTTAAATACTTGAATTTTGATAAAAGTACAACTCCAATTAATTTTAAATCTATACAAAGAACAAAAAATCCACGAAAATATTTTTATTTTTTCGGAGTTGCAGTTTGGGATTGAAAGTCATCAATTTATAAAATTATTTGTTAAGTAAATTGTGAATGATTTTAGGTACACATATAAACTGTTTGTTAAAGGATACCGGAAGGTTCTCGATGTGGACGTTCTATATAATCCACTAAATGCTGACAGAAGTTGCCTTTTAGGTGACCGTTTGGAAGTGTAAGTATAAAAGGAATTACGTGTATAGAAAACCAAATAAAAAAACAATCATTTTAGGAAATGGAAGGCACACTTGGAAAAAGTAACAACATCGTCTGGCAAACCCAGTTTACTCAAAGCACTCGGCCAAACTTTTTGGCCAGAATATCTGATAAATGGAGCAATTCTGTTACTTGAGAGCATTTTTAGAATAATTCAACCTTTAATGCTAGGCGAACTGATTGATTATTTTAAGTCAGGAACTACCAAATCAAAAAATGATGCTTTATTGTACGCCGGTGCCGTTGTTTTATTAAATGGGGCTGTTGCTTTACTTGCTAATCAATACATAATGGTATCTTACCACTATGGCATGAAAGTTCGAGCCGCATGCTGTGCTCTAATTTACAGAAAGGTTTGTTTAGAAATTTTAATTGTTCGATTTCAAAATCAAATAAAATAGAAACAATGGATCTGATTCGCTATGTTTACGGCTGACGCGCATGAATTGATTAACAAGATTTTCGCTATGGACCGCTCAGTTTAAAAAGTAACAGCAATCTAGCAGGTTATGAAACGTAAGAGGTTATTTTATTTCTCTTTTTAGACCAAATTTGTAGTCAGTGAGTGAGCGATTGGTAGCGGTAATCTTATTAATCCATTCATGGACGTCAGTGGTGAACACAAATCCGAAACAATTCTCAGGACTTTACCAAATCTTTACCCTCACAATTAAACATAATTTAAATTTATTTTAGACTTTAAAGTTAAGCAGAACAGCATTAGGCGAATCCGCTTCTGGAAAAATAGTAAATTTACTTTCAAATGACGTCAGCCGATTCGATTTGTTTTCAGTTACATTACATTACATGTGGATGGGCCCTATCATTTCCGCTGTAATCGCATATTTCTTATGGAGTAAAGCCGGTGTTCCGGGACTCGTTGGAATGATTCCAGTACTTGCTGTTGTTCCGACGCAAGGTAGTTTATCCCCCAAAAGAAATAACGTTTTTGCCAAAATATAAAGCTCTTCAGGTTATCTTGGACGACTATCGTCCACATTTAGAAGACAAACGGCGTACAAAACAGACGAGAGGATTCGGTTAATGGATGAAATTATTTCTGGTGTTCAGGTGATTAAGATGTATGCTTGGGAAAAACCATTTGAAAAATGCATTCAAGTAGCTCGAAAATTAGAATTGAACGAAGTTATTAAATTGTCTTACGTTAGAGGAATTTATATGACGTTTAATCTATTTACTGCAAGAGCTGCTCTGTTTAGCTCCCTCTTGACCATTGCTCTCACAAATCAAGAATTTAGCGCTGCAAATGTAAGCATCGGGTACAGCATTTAGTAATTATGTAGCTTCTTGAGTTTCATTTCAGGTATTCGTCTTCATGTCCTACTTCAATATTTTATCATTTACAATGTCGTCCATGTTTGTAAGAGGAATTTCCGAGGTAGCAGAATGCTTGGTTGCTATAAAGAGACTGCAGAATTTTTTACTCTACGACGAATTTAAAGGTATCGATACCATAACAGATAGTGATCCAGATGTAGCAATTAAATTAAATAAGGTGACTACAAAATGGAATTCGGAAGCAAAAGAAAATGCATTGTATGGTGTAAATTTGATTGTTCCAAAGGGAACCCTGTTGGGAGTTATAGGCCCCGTTGGAAGTGGAAAAAGTTGTTTTTTGCAAACAATTTTAGGTAATATCTTGAAATATAAATATCGCTTAACATATTTTTTAATTTTCCTATAGGAGAATTGAGCCTTGCAACCGGAAGTATTACAGTAAACGGAACAATTTCTTATGCCTCTCAAGAACCATGGGTTTTCTCTGCCTCACTGAGACAAAATATTCTATTTGGTCAAGAATTTGACAAAAATAAGTACAATGAAGTGATTAAAGTTTGTGCGTTAGAAAAAGACTTTAAACAATTTCCTTTTGGTGACCTTTCAGTGGTGGGTGAAAAAGGCGCTTCGTTAAGTGGTGGGCAAAAAGCTAGGATCAATTTAGCGAGAGCTGTTTATCGCGATGCAGATATTTATTTGCTTGATGATCCATTATCTGCAGTTGATGTTGCTGTTGGAAAACATTTGTACGAAAAATGTATTAATGAATATTTAGCAAATAAGACCAGAATTTTGGTTACCCATCAAGTTCATCACATACAAAATGCGTACAGTATTATTATCCTTAATAATGTAAATTACATCAACAATTAAAATGTATTTTACAAAGTTGCATTACTTCAGGGTTGTTTGGAAGTTCAAGGCACATTTACTGAAATATCCGAAAGCGGAAGCTACTATGCCGAAAGTCTTGGAGGCGAGCCAGTAACGTCCGAAAGAAACCTCCAAGCGGAAAGAACTAAACCTACAAGACAAATATCTACTGGAGTAAGCACAATTTATTTCTTGCCAATTTATTGAAATTAGTATAGAAATTTTTTTACATAGAGTACGCACGACTCTGTAGCAAGTAGCAGAAGTAACCTAAGTTCCTTGGACGAGTCCTTGGATGATTCAAATTTAACTGTAAACGAAATGACAGTAAAAGATTTACAAGAATCATCGTCTAAAGGAAAAGTTGGCGGTTTCTTATTTTTCAAATATCTCTTAGCGTGTGAAAGTTACTCTTTAGTTAGTATTACTCTAATCTTGTTTTTGGTTACCCAGGTATTAGTTAGTCTGGTAGATTATTTCGTTAGTTATTGGGCAAAACAGGAAGAAGCTTACAGAAGTAGAGAAGTAGGCGAAAATTCTTTTTTCCCCAGAAATACTTACATCAATGTTTATACTGGATTACTTGTAGCCCTGTTTGTACTAGCATTGATTCGCGCTGTATTGTTTTATTTTTTGGCCATGAGAAGTTCCAAAAATTTACATAACAGAATGTTCACTTGCATTATTCATACTACCATGCGATTTTTTGAAACTAATCCAAGTGGAAGAATACTGAACAGATTTGCTAAAGATGTTGGATCTGTGGATGAAGCACTTCCGAAAACAATTTTGGATGGAGCTCAGGTAGAAAAAGCTTGAAAATTGGAAGAGTTTTTATTTTGAAAATTTTAGATAATATTAGTAATGTGTGGTGTTCTGGTCCTAGTTTCAATTATTCGACCGTATTTGTTAATTCCAGTTGCAATCATAGGGATAGCTTTTGTATTTGTGAGAAAAGTTTACTTGAAAACTTCTAAAAACATCAAGAGATTGGATGGGATAAGTAAGCCAAATAGCAGGTATTTGATTTGTTGCTAATTTTTTTTAGCTCGTAGTCCAGTATTTTCGCATTTAAATGCTACGCTACAAGGATTAACAACGATCAGAGCTTATGGAACCCAGAAGATCTTAAGACAAGAATTTGATAAACATCAGGATTTGCAGAGCAGCGCTTGCTTTATGTACATTTGCACCGGCTCCGCTTTTGGAATCTTTTTGGATATGCTTTGTTTTATTTATACGTTTATAGTAACATTCAGTTTTGTCTTATTCAAAAGTGGTATGAAATTACGTTGTGTGTCTACTAAGTGTTTAATTTTTTTTGTTTAAGAAACTGAAACTAGTGGTGCGGATGTGGGTTTAGCTATAACTCAAGCGTCTGCTTTAACAGGAATATTACAATGGGGTGTCCGCCAATCAGCAGAAGTAGCTAATCAGCTTACATCAGCAGAGAGAATATTGGAGTACACCCAACTCCCAATTGAAAAGCAACCAAAAATTCCCAAAACTCCATCTACGAAATGGCCCGAATTTGGAAGAATTTGTTTCGAAAATGTAGGGTTACGATATTCAGAAGGGAGTAACTTGGTTTTAAAGAATCTTAATTTAACTATTCAATCAGAAGAGAAGGTGAAAATTGATTATAACTTGAAATATTTTCGTAATTCGTTTTTATAGGTTGGCATCGTGGGTCGTACAGGAGCTGGAAAATCATCGTTAATTTCAGCGTTATTCAGATTGGCAATAGTTGAAGGAGAAATAAAAATTGACGATATCTTTACAAAAGATTTGAACTTACAACAGTTGCGTTCTCAAATCTCCATAATTCCTCAAGATCCAGTATTGTTTTCTGGAACTCTTCGTTATAATTTGGATCCATTCCAACAATATCCAGACAATGTTCTTTATAAAGCGTTAGATGAAGTTAGTGGTTGTTTAGGTCATTGTTTCTCAACCTTTTTTGTGTCGCGACTCCCTAAAGGGTAAAAATTCAAAATAAAAACAGTTCACGACCCCCTTATACCTGATTGTGACCCCCTGCAGTTTGGCGACTCCCCTTATACGTTTTCGCGACCCCCAGGTTGAGAAACGATGGTTTAGGTTAACAGTAGAAAATATCTTTCAAACTTTTAGGTACAATTGAAAGATCCAGAAAATTTAATAAATAATTTAGAGTACAAAGTACTGGATCGAGGTTCAAATTACAGCGTTGGACAAAGGCAATTGATTTGTTTGGCTCGTGCACTTATCCGAAACAACAAAATATTAATGTTGGACGAAGCTACTGCTAATGTTGATCCACAGTAGGTTTATCCAAAATTAACATTTTTTTCATTTAGTGCTAATAATAAAATTTTGATTTTTAGAACTGACGCTTTAATTCAAAAAACTATTAGGGAAAAATTTGATAAATGTACGGTATTAACAGTGGCTCATCGATTAAACACAATTATGGACTCTGATAAGGTTCTGGTGATGGATTCTGGAACAGTTGTGGAATTTGATCATCCGTATATACTTTTGCAAAATCAGAACGGTGTGTTTTACAAAATGGTTTCCGATACTGGAAAGGGTATGATGGAACAGCTGTACTCCATTGCGAAAAGCAGTTATGAGAAAAGAGTGGACCACCGCAATGACGATTAATGAAATTTTATACAAATTTCCCGAATTATTTTATTTAGCACAAATTACTTACATAATAGATAAATTAATATTACTAACCTTTTTTGTTGCTCTACCTATCCTAATGTGGTCCTGTCCAGGATCACCATATTTTGCATTCTTACTCGTCAAGTATAACTCGCACATATCATCGCGCACTTGCACATATTTGTTACGATTACGATTAATTAGTATAATTTAAAGTGAACACATGACACTACTTTTTACAACAAAAATAATTACACCTCCAAAAATTTTCCATCCAAAATTCAATCATCCAAAAATCCAAAAATGTAATTTAAAAGAATGTACCTTTTTGAATGTCAAATGGAAGCCATTCGCAAATTTTACAAAAATCACATTATATCAGCGTTTTGCTTCAACATTTAAACTAAATAATGATAGAAAAACAATAAAGTCACTTGTGGGTTCAATTGACCACAATTTTAGATTCACAAATCATTTCATTCGCACAAAAAATTGAATTTCCTCACCACACGAAAAGCACACGGCCAAAAACGAATAGCTGGTGGAATCTGATGACTTAATGAATCATAACATTTGTTTATTGCAGTGACGAAATGCACAAGTTGTAACTTGCATTTATAATTTATTAATCATAGCTACAGAAGTAGGTTTTGTTATTTATTCGATATTCATTAAATTGAATACATTTTCAAATAAAATAAATTAATAATTACTATTTAAAAAAGTTAATTTTTTTGCTATAGAAAGTACAGCAGATTTAATGTAATTCACTAAAAAATTGAAGAATAAATTTTATCATTCAGTCTTCATCAAAAAATCATTAGTATCATTCAAAAATTAAAAAATTCTCAAAAAGATTGTATTTTGTCCAAGAATTACGTGAGTAAATTCGAATAAAATTGATAACGACTTTCAATTTCACATTTACAAATTACTCCCAAACCAATAAATTTTTAATGACTGTGTAGCCTAAAATACACATTTACTTACTCATAATCAAAAATTTTTCAGAAATATTGTGTTTTATCTAAGATTTAACTGTAGAAATTTGAAAAAATTCGGCGGTGGCCTTCAGTTTCAAATTTGCGAATTATTATCAAACCAATAGATTTAAAAAATAATATGAAAATTGATTCTATATATATATCAGTTAATTTTTGGTAATTTTCGATTTCACCAAAATAATTCATACTGATTCTAGAGAACGCTTTTAAAAATTCAGAGTGGGACGAGAAGAGGGTAAATTTGCGGATTACATAGTTATTATATCCACAAGTGACGAAGAACTAGAGCAAAAATGTTAAATGAGCTCAATGCGGTAACCAAAATAATGGGACCTGAGTTGAATATCAATAAAACCAAACTTTAGTCCAATAGTAATAAAAAATTTAAACTGGGCCAGCAAGAACTAGAAACCGTAGACAGTGGCGGTTTTAGAACTTATGAGGCCCCAGGCGCAATTCAATTTTGAGGCCCTCCTCTAAGTATTTTCACTAATCCTACACTCCCTAAAGCAATTGATTTGAACTCCTGGTGCCCGGGGGGCCCATTCACCAGCAGCGCAGACGTTTTATTTTTTTAATACTTTTTTTTTACTAAAATGTGCACTGAAATCAAAATAACTGCAAATCCAAGGCATCTTACGGCTTAGAATTTTTTTGTTATTTTTCCTGAGTTTACTACTACAGAATTTATATTTTCATAAAATTTCAGAATATTTGAACAAAATTAAATTTTTATCAAAAAATTTAAATCAAAAATTGCACTGAAATCAAAATAGCTGCAAATCCAAAACGTCTTAGGGCTTAGAATTTTTTCGTTATTTTTTCTGTGTTTATTACAAAGGTATTAATATTTTCATAAAATTTCAGAATATTTGACCAACTTAAAATTTTATCAAAAAGTTTTAATCAAAAATTGGTATAAAACTTAGACAGATGAATTGGCTGATTGGGAGGAAGTCACAGTTATCCATAGAAAGCAAAACTCTGGTTTATAAGGCTATACTAAAACCTATATGGACGTACTGTATCCAAATCTGGGGATCTGCCAGTGCATCCAACATCGAAATATTGCAGAGATTCCAAAATAAGACACTAAGAACCATCGTAAATGCACCATGGCATGTGCCCAAATTTGTCATACAGCGGGACTTGGGTCATTCCAATTACTTATTGTTTATTGTATAGACAGATTGTAAGAATTAATTGAAATAAAAAAAAAAAATAAAATTTCAGAATATTTGAACAAAATTAAATTTTTATCAAAAAATGTAAATGAAAACTCTAGCACTGAAATCAAAATTACTGCAAATCTAAGGCAACTAAAGGCTTAGAATTTTTTCGTTATTTTCCTGTATTTATCACTACAGAATTAAAATTTTCATAAAATTTCAGAATATTTGAACAAAATTAAATTTTTATCAAAAAATTTAAATCAAAAATTGCACTGAAATCAAAATAGCTGCAAATCCAAAACGTCTTAGGGCTTAGAATTTTTTCGTTATTTTTCCTGTGTTTATTACAAAGGTATTAATATTTTCATAAAATTTCAGAATATTTGACCAACTTAAAATTTTATCAAAAAGTTTTAATCAAAAGTTGCATTGAAATCAAAATAACCGCAAATTAATCTAAAGCATCTTAGGCCTTAGATTTTTTTCGCTATTTTTCCTGTGTTAATTACAAAAGAGTTAATTCTTTTATAAAGTTTCAGAATATTTGAACAAAATTAAATTTTTATCAAAAAATTTAAATCAAAAATTCCACTGAAATCAAAACAGCTGCAAATCCAAAACGTCTTAGAGCTTAGAATTTTTTCGTTATTTTTCCTGTGTTTATTACAAAGGTATTAATATTTTCATAAAATTTCAGAATATTTAACCAACTTAAAATTTTATCAAAAAGTTTAAATCAAAAATTGCATTGAAATCAAAATAACCGCAAATTAATCTAAGGCATCTTAGGCCTTAGATTTTTTCCGCTATTTTTCCTGTGTTAATTATTACAAAAGAGTTAATTCTTTTATATGTAAAGTTTCAGAATATTTGAACAAAATTAAATTTTTATCAGAAAATTTTAAAAAAATTGCACTGAAATCAAAATATCTGCAAAGCTAAGGCATCTTAGGTCTTAGAATTAGTTATTTTTCCTGTGTTTATTACAACATAGGTAATATTTTCATAAAGTTTGAGCATATTTGAACAACAAAATTAAATTTTTAAAGTTCATCAAAAAATTTAAATCAAAAATTGCACTGAAATCAAAATAACTGCAAATCTAAGGTATCCTAAGGCCCTAGCATTTTATCGTTATTTTTTCTGTATTTATTACAACCGGAATTAATATTTTCATAGAATTTCAGAAATTTGAACAAAATTAAATTTAAATCAAAAAATTGCATTGAAATCAAAATAACTGCAAATCTAAGGCATCTTAGGACTCAGAATTTTGTCGTTATTTTTCCTGTGTTTATTACAACAGAGTTAATATTTTCATGAAGTTTCAGAATATTTGAACAAAATTTAATTTTTAACAAAAAATTTGCCAAAACAAATGTTCCAATACAATCCGAGAGGAAGAAGAAGTGTGGGCCGCCCCAAAAAGAGATGGAGCGACCAATTAGAGTGACGTATGATGACGGATGATGATGATGAACAAAAAATTTAAATCAAAAATTGCACTGAAATCAAAATAACTGAAAATCTAAGGCATCTTAGGTCTTGGAATTTTTTAGTTATTTTTCCTGTGTTTATTACAACATAGTTAATATTTTCATAAAGTTTCAAAATATTTGAACAAAATTTAATTTTTATCAAAAAATGTACGTCAAAAATTGCATTGAAATCAAAATAACTGCAAATTTAAGGCATTTTAGGGCTCAGAATTTTTTCGTTATCTTTGAGGCCCCTTGATTTACTGTTGGGAAATCC
Source organism: Rhagonycha lutea (assembly GCA_958510855.1). Lineage (NCBI taxonomy): Eukaryota > Metazoa > Arthropoda > Insecta > Coleoptera > Cantharidae > Rhagonycha > Rhagonycha lutea. The sequence continues at coordinate 99,681,113 of OY294036.1, forward strand.
GCCACTGCGTAGACCAATATGTTTACCTGGGATACTTAATAAAGCTGGGAAAACAAAATCAAACCGCCGAAATTATAAGAAGAAGCAGACTGGGATGGGTAGCATTCGGAAAATTGGGATGGATCCTAAAAAACAACGACATGTCGACGTGCTTAAAACGGAAAGTGTTTGACTCATGCATCCTACCAGTGATGATGTATGGAGTATGTATGAGACTATGGCGTTAATGGTTAAAAGTGCTAAAACACTGTAAATAATGCAAAGAGGAATGGGAGTGAGACGCCGAGACAGAGTGAGAAATAAAGAACTGCGGAACCTAACAAAAATAACACAGGTACTCAGAAGAGCTGCGGAGTTAAAATGGAGCTGGGCGGGACACGTGGCACGAGAGAGTCTTGAGAAGTGGACATATGGAAAAGTGCAGTGACGGTCGAGAACAACAAAAAAGAAGCATTGGAAGACTCCGAAAAGATGGTCTGATGACATTAAATAAACGGTGGGTAAACTGTGGTAACAAGTGGCACAGGATAGAGAAAAATGGAAAAGTATGGGAGAGGCTTATGTCCAGGAGTGGGAGGAAAAAACCGAGAAGATGAAGAAAAAGACTTTTCGATTACATTGCCACCTAGGATAGAAAATGTTAAGCCACAAATGCTTAATTTCGCATTGGGTATTTGGCAATAAAATTGAAAGTTAATTATTTCAAAATAAAATCAATGTAGCTTAACCCATTTTTGTTTATTACCATCCTCTCCTCAGTCCATAACACTTCTGCAGGGTATGGTGAGCCTTTTAACAAAGGCTTTTCATGGCAGATTACACCCCGGTGGTTTGCCATTGCCTGCCGAGGGGAGACGGCCACAATATGATTCTGACTTCGCCCGGAGTCGAACCGGGTTCTCTGTGTTAGCAGTCTATGCGTTTAATCGCTATGCTAACGACCGTCTCGACGATCACCATCCATGTGGCCTATATTATATGATTACCAAATTGTGGAAATTACTTTTTTTTTACTAATATAGAAGGTTTTCACTTTATTTCACAAACGCGGTGTTTGCCAGTGTATCAAATTAATTTTTCAAAATGTAAATTTTATAATGGTTTATCTTTTATGTATATAAGGCAGCTCATTTTCTATTTTAGTACAATAATGTAATCTATAAAAATTAAATACTAAATTTTTTTCATTATCATTAATTGCATCTTTGTGATAGTTTCCTCTCGACCGAGACCGAAAGATGATCTAATATTCAGACGAGTATAACATTTTGAAGATAGATGATGTGAAGTCGTGAATTTCGTGGTTAAACAGTATTTCATACAAATTTTTAAGTTTATTTAATAGAAATACGTGTAACGCTTTGCTTGTGATGACAAAGGTATTAATTTATTTTAAATAGTCTTACTTGACGATAAATAAAGTAGATAATGCCAAGTAAACAAAATCACTATAGTATGTAATTATCTCGAAGGAAACTTATTTCATAATAATTATTATGTAGAAGACTTAGTTTCAACGGTTATTTCTATAAAGGCGGTGTGTGGAAATGTGCAAAATCCAAATTTTTGAATTTGAACTCGACTTGATTTTCTTGAATAATCCAATAGAAATAGACGATAATTATAACTACAGTGTACGGAAATATTTATCTACCGATTAAACATCTTATCAGTAACAAAATATAAAATTTTAAATTACCAGCCATAAAGTAATTAAAACTTGACGGAATACCAAATTTAAATATTATATTAAAATAAAATAATTTTCAAAATGCAATCAAAAATTTTTAGGTACAGGATAACATAGTAAGTAATTCGAGAGTTGTTCGACCTTCGGTCTCAGTCACATCGAAAATTCAAATTTTGACGAATCATAATAAATAATCACAATTTTAGTTTTAGTTAACCGAATAACTTACCAAAATGGATGAAACCAGAGAAATTATTAATACAAATCCTAGAGAGCGTGCTAATTTTCTTTCTGTTTTATTCTTTACGTAAGTATTTAAAATGTGTGTCTTTTTTTTAGATTTGAATTTAAACAGAGTTGTAAACCGCTAATCGTAAAAAAAATCCGATGTGCTCTTTGATTTTATAATTTTTTTTATTAGTTTTTCATTGGACGTTGGGTCTTGAGACGGTCCTGACTGTGGTTGCTTTTGGTAATATCTAGCTACCTATAGATTCTTTATGACCAAATCTATAATCTTTATACATTTTTTACGTAAATTTCTCTACGAAGATTAAATCAAAAACTTTGTTTTAGATACACAGCTAAGTTATTTCAAAACGGATATAAGAAAGATTTAGAAGTTGATGATTTATATAATCCATTACAAAATGATCGTTGTTCCAAATTGGGAAATCGCTTGGAAGCGTAAGCTGAAATATCTTCCACCACTGATTTATAAAATTTTTCTTTTAGTAAATGGAGAGCCCATTTGGAAGAAACCAACCATGGGAAAAAACCTAGCTTATTAAAAGTATTAGCTAGAACTTACTGGCCTGAATTTTTATTTCTTGCAGTTTTATTAGCTTTCGCTCAACTGGTGCTCCGAATGCTGTACCCCATTATGTTAGGAAAACTTTTAGACTATTTTACACCAAATACTGCCAAATCGGAACAAGATGCAATCATATATGCAACGGTCTTAGTGACCTCCAATGCAGGCATTGCGTTAGTTATTAACCAATATATGCTTGAAGGCTGCCATACTGGAGTAAAAATTCGATCAGCTTGTTGCACCCTTGTGTATAGAAAAGTAAATCCATTTGCTAACCTTTACACCATACAATTTTTTTCGTTATTTTAGGCTTTGAAGTTAAGCAAAACTTCTCTATCCCAATTGGTTACCGGAAAAGTTGTAAATTTGCTATCAACGGATGTCAGTCGATTTGAAGTTTTTGCCTTCCTTCTCCATTACTTGTGGGTTACTCCATGTGCAGCGATAATAATAACGTATTTATTATACAACACAGCAGGGTATGTCGGCGTCGTGGGAGTCATTCCAGCTTCATTAATTATTCCACTGCAAGGTAAACATTTCTGTCCTAATTTTCTACCATTAAAAACAACGAAATTCATACCACCAGGTTATGCTGGAAAACTGGCATCCACGTTTAGAAAAAAAACTTCCTTAAAAACGGATGAAAGAATTCGGTTGATGGATGAAGTTATAGCAGGAATTCAAGTGATCAAAATGTACGCTTGGGAAAAGCCGTTCGAAAAACTTGTCAAATTGGCCAGAATAGAAGAATTGCAGATTATAAAACATTTCTCTTACATAAGAGCTCTCTTTATGACATTTTCTATAACAACCACAAAGATTGCGACGTTTTCTGCTCTTTTGACGGTCGTTCTAACCAATCAAGAATTAACCGCTGGAAAAGTAAATTTAACATTTTGCATTTTAATCCAAAAATTGGAAAATAATTTTTAGGTGTTTGTTTTAATTTGTTACTATGATATTATAGCGAACGTCTTATCCGGTTTGTTTATTCGCGCAGTAACTGAAGTGGCGGAAACTTTAACTTCAATAAGGAGAATACAAGACTTTTTGCTGTTGGATGAACACAAACATTTTGAAATAAAAATAAATACAAACGTAGATCTCGCCGTTGGTGTGACCAATTTAACAGCACATTGGACTTTAAATTGTAAAGACGAAGCACTTTCTAACGTAAATCTTAAAATTGGGAAAGGAGGCTTGGTAGGGATTATAGGACCCGTTGGATCTGGCAAAAGTGCACTCTTGCAAACCCTATTAGGTATTTTTTTTACGTTTACTTTCAAAACTGATCAAAATTTTATTAGGTGAATTATGCATATCGACTGGCGAAATTGAGGGTGATGGAGTTTTTTCGTATGCGTCTCAGGATGCTTGGACGTTTGCAGCCACCATCCGTCAAAATATCATCTTTGGTCAAAAATTCAGCAAAGAACGTTATGAGAAGGTTATACAAGCTTGTGCATTGGACAAAGATTTAGAGCAGTTTTCCGATGGAGATTTATCAATAATTGGAGATAAAGGAGCTTCCTTGAGCGGAGGCCAAAAGGCCAGAATAAATCTTGCTAGGGCTGTGTATCGTGAAGCCGATATTTATCTGCTCGATGATCCGTTATCTGCTGTTGACGCGCCAGTAGCAAAACATATTTACCAAAAATGTATTAACGGATTCTTGGCAAATAAGACCAGACTTTTGGTAACCCACCAAGTATACCACTTGAAAAATGCTACCAAAATCTACATTTTTAATAAAGTGAGTTAATAAAACTTAAACGACAACCTAATAACTCAGATTTAGGGTTCGATTGAAATAGAAGGTAAGTTTGACGAATTGGCGTTAAGCAAACATTTCTATGCCCAAACATTGATGAAAGAGCCTGAAAGTATGGATGAATTATATTTCAGCCAAAATGATCTTAACGTAAGTTCTTACGAAAATAATGAACTATTTCAAATAACTACCAATTTTAGGAAAAAAGTAAGTCGGAAGTAAGTTTAAACAGTAAAGACGTTTTACTCGAAAAAGTAATGGAAGTGGAAATGGTTGTTGGGGATCCAAAAAAAATGCGAGAGAAATCATCGAAGGGATCAGTTCCTGGATCGCTACTTTTAAAATATTTATCATTTGGTAGTAATTATGGTGGTGTCGTTTTATTAATTACGTCATTTTTGCTAGTTCAAGTATTTATTTCTTCGGCTAATTATTATATAAAGTATTGGGTAACTCAAGAAGAGTCTATTTCAAATAATTACTCCTCGAGTCACTATTTACAAGTCTATGCGGGTATAATAGTAGGATTACTTATAGCAATAATATTGCGGTCGTTTTTATTTTATTATTTTGCAATGTGCAGTTCGCAAAGTCTCCATGATAAAATGCTTGGTTGCGTGGTTCATACCAATATGCAGTTTTTTGATGATAATCCAAGTGGTAGAATACTAAACAGATTTTCTAAGGATATCAGCTCGGTCGATGAGTTCTTACCAAGGGCACTTTTAGATGCTGGCCAAGTAAGGCAAAAAATGTAGTAACACCAAGAGAGGTTACAGTTTTACCCGAATTTCAGATTTTATTACTAATGGCAGGTTCTATAATTTTGGTGGTGATAGTGAGGCCATACTTCATTTTCCCCATTATAATTATTGGCTTTATTTTTGCATTTATGAGAAAAGTTTATTTAAAGTCATCTAAGAATGTAAAACGAGTTGAAGGAATTTGTAAGTTTGCGAATTGTGGAATCAATAAAGAATCAACTGTAAGTTAACTTTTAGGTCGAAGCCCAGTTTTCTCACATTTGAATTCCACTCTGCAGGGAATCACGATAATAAGAGCTTATAAATCGCAAGATATTGTGACGTCAGAGTTCGAAAAATATCAGGATTCGTACACCAGTGCTTCGTACATGTTTTTCACACTTAGTTATGCATTTGGCTTCACTCTCGATTTCTTTTCCTTCATTTTTACAGCCATCGTTACATTCAGTTTTCTGTTGATTGGGGGTAAATTAATTTTGGCTTTGTGGAACAAAATTATGAAATCAAATTTTAGACTCTCCTGGAGGTGATGTTGGTTTGGTCATAACACAAGTGGCGACTCTAACTGGAATATTGAACTGGGGTTTAAGGCAGTCTGCAGAAACTGTTAACCAGCTTATAGCAGTAGAAAGAATTCTGGAATACACTCTTCTGCCGGCAGAAAAGCACCCTCTGGTTCAAAGACAGCTTCATAAAAATTGGCCCAAAAACGGTAAAATTATTTTTAGGAATTTGGGATTGCGATATGGAAAAAATAAACCGTTAACACTGAAAAATTTAAATGTGGTGTTTAAAGCAACCGAGAAGGTGATTTTTGGGATTGAAACTTTTAGAATTATCAATGAATCTTGCAATTTTAGATAGGCATAGTTGGAAGAACTGGAGCTGGTAAATCTTCCATCATAACAGCCTTGCTAAGATTAGCGACAGTGGAAGGAGATATTGAAATTGATGGTGTTTCAACAGAAGAAGTTGATTTGAAAACATTGCGCTCCAAAATTTCGATTATTCCTCAGGATCCTGTGTTATTTTCAGGAACCTTACGATATAATTTGGATCCATTTGGACAGTATCCAGATGATGTATTATACAACGCTTTAAAAGAAGTAAGGTTACTCGTTTTAAATTTCGTAGTCTTTCCATAAATGGCTTTCTTTGTTTTTAAGGTTGAACTAAAAGATGATTCAAATACAATAAATAATTTGGAATATAAAGTGCTTGCTCAAGGTTCCAATTACAGTGTTGGACAAAGACAATTAATTTGTTTGGCACGTGCATTGATCAGAAAAAACAGGATTCTTCTTTTGGACGAAGCAACAGCTAATGTTGATCCACAGTAAGAATTTTATTATCGCAAGTTTGATATTTTTAGTGCTGGATTAACTAAAATTTAAATTTATTTTTAGAACGGATGTCATGATCCAAAAAACCATTCGGGAAAAATTTTATAATTGTACAGTTTTAACGATAGCTCATAGACTAAATACGATAATTGACTCTGATAGAGTACTGGTGATGGATAATGGAAAGGTGGTCGAATTCGATCATCCACATTTGCTTCTCGAAAGTAATAGTGGTGCATTTTACAAAATGGTATTAAAAACTGAGAAAAGTACAATTGAACAACTTATTCAATTAGCTGAACGGAATTATTATAAAAAAGTAACTCAATGGAACAATTAACGTAGAAATAAATTTTATAGTAAAACATATAAATATTGCAATTACTCCTTTGGGTGCCAAATGTTATGAAATTTAACTTTTTTAATTATAAATAAATTAAAGTTTCATTTTTTATGTACATTTTCGCAGTTAATGAAAACAAAATAATTTATTTTAAAAACCGAAATATTTCTAATAGCTGATTATTTTGGAAATAAATTTAACTTGTCGAGCTGCCCCTCATTGGGCGCTATTTAAATGCAGTACATTATAGTAAATCAAACACAGAATCTAAGTTTTCCTTCAATTAAAACCAACTCCTAGCCAATCCAGTCATATAATTTAAAATAAAAATGAAAATATAGAAATGTAATTTATTCAATAGTTAACAAATTCACATAAAAAACTACTATAAATTAATATGGCATTTGTACAAAATATTTACAATAAAATGGCAGTGAAATATAATACATCCATGGCGTTTAATACTCTGAAATGACTTGTACTGTTTAGAATGATGCAGCTCATCCAAAGCCTCGTTGGCGTTCAAAAACTCCCCTCTACTGTATAATTTTCTTGGGAATCACAAACTGCTTGAATTTTTCATAACCAATTGCACCTTCTCTATTAACTTTATGGCATACAAATATCTCACTGAATTGTGGGACAGGAATCCAACAAAATGTTACTGATTTTTTCCATTTTTGACCAATCTGCTATATTCTCGCCAATTTTGATATTTTTCATACATCCCTTAAAATTTTCTTTCATTTTTAACGTTCCTGCAGGTGCGTAATCTAAAAAATGGTGTAAGAAATTACTGATAAAAAACTTGTCTAAAAAATGTATAACCTGGTAATCCCCCAATATAAAGAGGAGCTTCCAACTCGTCCATTAATGTTTCTTCATTAGGCTGCACCCAAATTTTCCTAATACCATCAACGTTGATGGTAATCTCCGTGCTGGTATAAACAGCAGTAATATTATGCCATTGATTATTACACAAAGCAAAATCAGACAAATTATTGGTAACATTTGTAACAGTTCCATAACCGTTATCAGTGGTCATCACAATCGCACCATTTTGAAGTTCAACCGCTAGAGCTGGACTATTTCTAGGGTTAGAAACACTCAACAAAATTCCGTTTTGTTCCGAAGTGCGAAACTCTAAACTGAGCTCCAAAGTTTGTTCAATATGGAAGAGTTTATCTATGAAAACAACATTTTTAGAAAAAAATACCAAAAATTTTATAGGCACCTACTGTATATCGCATATGCATCTCCTCCAAAATACGACCCCTTTTCAATATGTGGAAAACATTGCCCGATGTTGTGGTGGATTGTATTTTTATCCCTAATCAAAGTCTGCGACTTTTTATTCAGTTTTAGTCCTCTCATACATCCTTTGAATGGATGTAACGTATTTCTCTGAAAATTCAAACATTAGTTTGGTTTTTTAGGTTTTGAAGCAACGTACAATGATGCTGGGGATCGTGGTGTTTTGGGAAACACCTCCAATGAAGAATTCTCGAAACAGTTTATTTCTTGGTGGTCGAATTGGCTTCGTTTTGAATCCGTTGATTGCAAGAGTTAACTTTCGCTTCTTTTTTAAACCTGCAACTTCAACTATTATGGTGTACCAATTTCCGTCGTCAATTTTTTGGGGTAACGTCACTTCTCTTAAGCGTTTTCCGTTTGCTTTAAAATTAAGTTTTCCATTTTTGACTTCTAGTAAATTGAACTGTTGTTTGGGACCCTAAAAGGATATTCAGTAAAATATTGCTTTCCAAATCTTGACTGTTTATTACAAATGAGAGGAAAAGTAAACCACTGGGTTGAAGGGTTCGAAATTGTATTTCGATGGTGTAGTCTTTTCTCCAAAAGTTGTCTTTTAAGTAATGTAGTACATGACTGTGGAGTTTATCACCAAATTTTGCCGCACTTGGATCGAAGGTGTAATTTTGGGATTCTCCACAACTTTCGGTGTTTTGCATTTCTTTTATATTGGATGGATTGTTATCTGAATTTGCAATAACTTTGGTTACGGTTTTTGTAATTCTTATGTGTTTTTGGTGGCCATTTCGTCCAATTTTGGCATTTTCGAACGATTTTATTGAGTTTTTATCAAATTTCACCAATCTACAATTTAATAAAAATGGTTTGATTTAACTTATTAAATTTTTGTAGTACTTACTCATTGTCCACGACTATGTCGCTGATAACACCAGAGAAGAGATTTTGATTCCCAAAAATATGCTGAATGGGTTTTCCTCCGCCTAAATAAATTGTATTATCTTGCAAATCATTTTCTAGATTTTCATTTCGAATAGCGTCTTGAAGAATTCCGTTAACTTTTAAACTTGCAGTATTATCAGTTGTACCGAGTTCGATTAAATAATATTGATTATCGTTCACAATATCGTTGGAGCTCAAAATTTTCTTGTTAGAAAAATCTAAAGTGATGCTTATTTTACCATTCACTATATTGAATAGCGTAATATTATTGACCAACATCAAAAAGCAGTTGTTCTCTTTTGTTTTTAACAAGAAACCAACCTTCTTCTGGAATTTTGGTGTGTGTAAGCGCACATATCCATTACCTTCAAACCAAATTTGTTGGTATTCCAGCTGCAAAGCACCAGGTTAGATGAAACAGAAAAAATCGTCAAGAAAAACTTACTTCGCCGCTTTGGCGCCCAACACCAAACTTTCCGATAATATCGTCATTAAAAAGTTGATATTCCTTAAGTTCATCCAATCCTCCTAACAGAGATGCGTGGGTATGCAAGTTTGAAGAGGCTTCGTTGGATTTCAAAAAGTAGTCGGGTGGGACACCCCCAAAGTAGTAATTCACTTTTTTAAGTCGCAACACAGCAGAGCTATCGATATTATTGCGTGTTTCACTGAGAAGAACTTCATCATTTATTTTCAAAACCGCAATATCTTGTTTCATGTTCTTCTTCCACACTTTCTCCGCCGAAATTTTCACTTTCTCTCCGTTATTGAATTTTTGTTTCGATCGCAAAACGATATCTTCGTTGTTAGCGTAATGAACTTCGTATTGTATGTATCCGTCTTTCAAAGTTACAGCTATGTAGTTTTTCTGAAATTAAAAAGCGTAGAATCAAAAATTAAAAAAGGTTGGGTAGTTTTACCCTCTCAGGATCTGCAGCTAAAAATAAAAGTGCGTTTTCGTCGAAGGTTCTAAGTGAAAATTGTACGTTAAATTCTCCAGGTTTTGCATAACGTTCTTGGTTTTCCTTCGTTATCTCAGAGTAACCATCGCCCTTGTAGAAATCGTAAGTGTTTTCTATGGTAAGTTCGTTACTTCTGAAATAAAAAAAATTAAATATGAAATAAGGCTACACAGCATCTGGAAAGCTTCCGATCCGAACCGATCAGATTACATCTCACCTTATGCATCCCAAACAATCTCCTGATGTAGTTTGGAAATTCCACAATCCAATTCTATGGGTGTCATAAAAAATATCCCTCAAGCATCCCGATAATCCAGGACCTATGTGTATCAAATCGGTCGGTTCTGCTCTGAAAATTGCGGTTTCGTTTTCGTATTCAGACATCTTGAAAACCTTGACATTGTTGACCGACATTTCTGCGTAATTTCCAATTCTAAAGAGAAATATTTCCAGGATTAAATTGCTATTAACTGTTAACTAATTTTACCTTTCGACTTCGATTGTATAAAAGCTGTAGTGAATTAGAGGATTAGTGAAAACCAACTTATTAATTTGTTCGCCAAGTTTCCATTGAAACTGTAAGATGTCTTTTGCTATTGTCAAATTTATAAATTGATTTGTATTTGTGCTTAATTTAAACAAAGTGTTGATAACATCGCTATCTCCATTGCTGCTGTAGTTAAATGAAACAAGTAACTTGGTCGTCAGTGAGGGCGACAAATTATTGAGTAAATAAGTTCGTGCACATGTGGGTCCGGTCAAAGAAATTCGAATCTAAAACAAAATAGTTATAAGTAAATATTTCATTTAAACAAAGTTTCATTTACCCTGTCGGCAGTTTTCTTTGCGTTTTCAATTTTTGCCTTAAGTTCGTCCAGTCTTCTCTCAGCAGAATTACTTATATTTTTAAATTCGTTATATTTGTTTTTGCTTTCTCGAATGATGTCCATATAGGTCTGGTTCTGTTGAAAAACGCTTTTCAACGTGTCTTTGGTAACTTCCAATTGTTCTTTAAGTTTATTCAGTTCTGGAACGGAAAAGTTAAGTTTGAAACTTAAAATTTGAAGAAAAAAAATGCGTACTTTCAGTGGTAAGGAGAGTTTGTAAACGTTGTAACGGTTTCTCAATTTCAGATTGTTTTAAAACGGCAATATCCATTAATTTTCTGTGAACGCTCTTAATTCTGTCTGTCTGATCGATTGCATCTTTGATTAAGTCTTCAATTTTCTTTTGGTCAATTTTGCTTATCTCATTTTTCATTGCTCTTAAAGCATTATCTTGTTCGCGATTTTTTAATCCGTTGCTCCAATTATTTGAATCCAATGTTGTCACTTGTGAAGTCAAATTTTCCTTTTTTTGCTTTATACCTTAAAAATAAAACTTGAATTAAGCTATAGTTTAACCAACTTCCACGAGTGTAGATTTAGAATTTATGACTAGAACTTTCTTCTATTTCGTAGTTCACCTATCGGCGGAACACAATTTAGTGATAATAATTTTTCACTATATTGGGAATTCTTTGTAAAAATAAATATTAGTATCTACTTATAAAAATATTATTACACCAAAAAATGGATTTTTTGTATATGGAGAAACAATTTTGGAAAATTAAATAATACTGGAAAGATAACTTCTACGCCGAATCATGACTAAAATCTCAAAACTTTAAAAGACTGACGACACTGACTTCAATTTTACAATTTGAATTTATCCTTTTACCAAGATTTAATGACCATAAATTCATGGGAGTCATAATATAAAAAAATAAGTCATCATTAATTTATAAAATGAAATTGTTTTAGCTCCCAATTTTGAAAATTTCAGAACAATATTTCGGAATTTCAAGATCGTAGTAATAAAATTTTAGTTTATTTTTTGTATAAACATAGAATTTCAATTTTTATTTAAAAATGTAATAGCAATTTATAAAGTATTTATTATAATATTACTAAAGGATTAACGAAAAAATAATTAAAAATAAATACAAAAATCTTCGGTATTAGGAATAATAGAAGTAATAAGGAAAATTAGTATTAAAGTAGTTATATTATGCAAACCAAAAAGAAAGATGGCGGTGGAGAAAATAAAATTTAGCAAACCTGGAGTAATATTAATTTGCCACTTCCAGGACTCGAAGTATATTAATTTGTTCTCGACTCTTTCCTAGGAAATACATTTCAACATTAATTAATAATTATTATCAATTATTGACTTAATTACTTTTGTCAACCTAAAACGGATGAAGCGAGGCTGACAATTTCATGAAATTGGAAAGGACACGCTAAATCACAATTAGTAATTTAGTAAAAATAAAGGATTAATTTTTATGCATTCAGTTTTTTTTATTTAGAATAATCAATACTACAACTTTCCAAAATAAGTTATTACGAGATTACAAAACTTTTCTTACGTTCGTGAATAATAATGGAGCAAATAAGATATGAATTACAGAGGTTAATCACATATATATGCAAATAAAAATAGTTTGTAAATTGTTTGCAGGATCAAATCTCCCCCACCCCTAGTGGCGGTTTTCGAAATGATGAGGCCCCAGGCGCAAACTAATTTTGAGGCCCCCCTCTAAATATAAGGCATCTTAAGGAGTAGAATTTTGTTTCGTTATTTTTCCTGTGTTTATTACAACAGAATTAATATTTTTATAAAATTTCAGAATTTTTTTCAAAAAATTTAAATCAAAAATTGCGATGAAATCAAAATAACTGGATATCTAATGCATCTTAGGGCTTAGAATTTTTTCGATATTTTTGATGTGTTTAGTACAACAGAATTAATGTTTTCATATAATTTCAGAATATTTGAACAAAATTAAATTTTTCTCAAAAAATTTTAATCACAAATTGCGATGACATCAAAATAAATGCAAAACTAATGCATCTTAGGGCTTAGAATTTTTTCGTTATTTTTCCTGTGTTTATTACAACAGAGTTAATATTTTCATATAATTTCAGAATATTTGAACAACATTAAATTTTTATCATAAAATTTTAAATCAAAAATTGCGATGAAATCAAAATAACTGGATATCTAATGCATCTTAGGGCTTAGAATTTTTTCGATATTTTTGATGTGTTTAGTACAACAGAATTAATGTTTTCATATAATTTCAGAATATTTGAACAAAATAAAATTTTTCTCAAAAAATTTTAATCACAAATTGCGATGACATCAAAATAACTGCAAAACTAATGCATCTTAGGGCTTCGAATTTTTTCGTTATTTTTCCTGTGTTTATTACAACAGAGTTAATATTTTCATATAATTTCAGAATATTTGAACAACATTAAATTTTTATCATAAAATTTTAAATCAAAAATTGCACTGAAATCAAAATAACTGTATATCTAATGCATCTTAGGGCTTAGAATTTTTTCGTTATTTTTCCTGTGTTTACTACAACTGAGTTAATATTTTCATATCATTTTAGAATATTTGAACAACATTAATTTTTATCAAAAAATTTAAATCAAAAATTGCACTGAAATCAAAATAACTGCATATCTCATGCATCTTAGGGCTTAGAATTTTTACGTTATTTTTCCTGTGTTTATTACAACAGAATTAATATTTTGATATAATTTCAAAATTCATGGTAGGTACTCGAGACCTAGTAACCATTCCATAATAATAACTTTTCACGATTAGGTCCATCATAATGAAATCTGATCAAATACCTTGATCAAAAACCTTGATAATTTTTGTACCAAGAAGTTTCAATTTTCATAATTAATTAACACAACCTGAACATCAGAAACCTTTAAATATAGCCAAGCAGTTGTTATTTAATATTGGTTAATTCCCAATTTCATTTCCCTCTGTCTCACTCTTTAATAATGAAATAAAATAATTTTCCTTATTTTGAGACCCCTTGATTTACGAGGCCCCAGGCGCGCGCTTCTTGCGCCTGTTCGGCAATCCGCCACTGCCCACCCCCGGACGTTCCTCGATTTGTTAAAAAGAGAACTTGTTCGGGAAAACCCGTTGAGCCACTTGATGGTTTAGTTTAATTCAGGGGAAGATGCCAGTTCGATTTACTTAGTAACACGTGGAGATTTTCAGTGCTTTCAACCAGGAGTAGATAACCTGCTTTTTTTCTGCTTGTACTATAAATCAGAAATCTAATCTCAAATCTCTTTTACTTCTGAAAATTAATAATTTAATAAACTTTTGAATTTTGTTTCTTTTATTATTTGCAATAAATTACCTGCAACTCTGCGATTGACCATTACCCGGTTCAATCCCATTAATTTTAGTAAATCTTGCGAAACTCATTTCTCAGAGAAATAATTTTTCGAGGAAACCTCTGAGCCAATAAGGTAAACAGGTTCACTTTATTACGATTTGTGTGAAAAAGTGAAAATAATATTATTCTAAATTTTTTTGTAATTAAAAAATTTCAATCATTGCAATAGGCTACAGTTTGTTTATCCAAATTTTAAAAAAATCCATTTGGTTGAATACGAGTAAGTCAGAATCCTAATTTGCAATTCAGCGTAAATTGCCCAAACGCCCCAAGTTTAAATTATAATTCAATTGCATTTTAAAATCAAAAAATAGATTTTTAAGTACTTACCAGCAAGATTTTCTCGTTGGTGTTTAATACGAATTTCCAGTCTTTCAGAATCGGCGAGTGAAATTGAAGTGTTGATTGCTATCGAATCTTTCCCTTCGGGTGATAAAGTATCCAATGCGGTATTAACTTCAGAAAGAGCTTTTGAAGCTAATTCTCCAGCTTCGTCTATAATTTTTTTTATATTTGCGTATGCTTCACTAGCCTTAAGAGCATCGATTTCCCTACTAGTTAAATTAAACAACCTACAAAAAAATTATTTTAAACTTCGGAAAAAATTTTTCATTACACTTACTTTTCGTATCCCGTCGCATTTTTTTCTAATTGAATCACGTGCTTTAGAACCATATCCAAATATTTGCTGACATCAAATGTATTAATTTCTTCTATTCGTCTGTTTAATTTTTCCGTGAGATTATTAAATTCAGAACTGTTCAGCAAACTCGCATAGTCTTTCATTTTATCCAGGACGTCGGAGGTCTGATTTAAAGTTGTTTTAATTTGTGCTAAATCGTCACTTACAGTTTTATTCATCTCCTTCATCATGCTTATTTTCTCTTTTAAACTTTCGAGATCAAATTCATTGCCTCGATTTAAAACTTCGGCTTGATCGTTTTTAATTTCGGCTTGAACAGCAACGGTTTCCAAATCCTCCATTCGTTCATTTAAATTGGATAATTGGGTTTGTAATTCTGTAACATCTATCGAAGGCTTTTCGAGCATTTTTTCAATAAACTCTTTCACGCTTTTGCATTTTTTGAAAACATTTTCGTTTGGAAATTTTACATTTTGGTCGATAATCTTAATTTCGTTTAACAATAGTTTCGCTCTCTTAACTGCTTCCTTCGTGTCTACGTGTGAATTACCGAAATTTTCTAAAGTTTTCATTAGCAATTGTAACCGATACTTGTCGTCGCGTATATTTGTTAGAAGTTCTTCTGCAGTATTGAACATATTTATACCATTTCCCAAAACGCTTTCGGGATTTTTGCTGCCCAAGTTGCGTTTCAAATCGATTAACTGATGCTGAAGTTCTGTTAAATTTTGGTTCACATCGAGGTCCTTCACAAAATCTTTGTTTTCCGAAATTACCACAAATTCATCGTGCAAATTTCCGTAACGATTTTCGAGTTCGTTTAACTTCTTCCAAGGTGGCTGAACGGTTCCGTTTAATAAGAAATACGTGTTTGCGTGTAGATCGTTGGATAACTCATCGATATCATCTAATAACCACTGACTGCAAGTATCGCAAGCTAAAAGAAAGCACAAACTAACTATCACCTAATAAATTCAAGATGAAGACTTACGCGTGCATTCGAATTTTTCCAAAACGTGTCGTGGTTTTTCACACTGAGAACATTGTTTACCCGTAACTCCTGATTTACAGTTACATTGACCTGTTTTCGAATCACAGTCATCGCTAGCTTTTCCTTCAATATTGCAATTACAAGGTAGACAACTCCCTCCAGGAATGTGCGGTTGTCCGTAGTAACCGAAACTGCACTGATCACATTTCGCACCCGTATAACCTTACATACACTTATCAAAATTTTTCAAATTAAACATTCAGTTCACTTACCTTCTAGACATTTACAAATAAACTGATTTTGTCTGCTTAAAGGCAAACATTCTTTGGCAAAGTTTTGATTTGGAAGCGGACACGGGCATGGATCGCAAGTTCCGAAAGGAATCATAGGATTACCATAAAATCCGTCTGCGCATCTTTCGCAATACCTTCCATCGGTGTTTGCACTGCAGTTCTATAATAAAAGTTAGAATAATAATCAAAATCCTATCAATTTTAACCTACCAAACAGTAACCATCTTCAATTTTGCACGTATTGGACCTTCCGTTGCATTGACAAGGTTTGGCCTGCCCAATAAATGTGTCGATTAAAATTGTGCCATTGGTCGTGAAAGGTGTATAATTACGGAAGAATCCAATACTGGGATCTTGGCACGACGAGGAGTTGTACTGTCGAGGACATTCGCAAATTTCCACACCGTTAGCTAATGGTGGAGGATTTCCAGGTACTTCTATCGCCGAGTCCAGTATCGCATCTTGCAAACTAAATAGAGATTAAATTTTGATTTTCAAAAACCGTTAATTCTTACATAAGGCTTTCAAAATCGGAAGAATCGGTGGCTTTGATGAAAATATTTTGAACGTTCTGCAAAGTTATCATAAACAACTCTCTGGGAGATAAATGTGTGTCTTTTGGATAAATTCGTTTCCATAATGACTCGTGGAATCGAACTTCGTGACGGTTGCTTGTGCTCGGTAGAGGTGGGTAATACTCCAGAGTTATTTTCCCTTGTCCACGCAGTTGTACAAGAGGATAATGGTTTATTATCTCTTGCGGTAGCCTCTGCCAAGATTTTTGAGTATGGGAAACAAAGCTGAGATAGCCTCCATATGATAAAATGCGATCTCCGTTAAATACCGGATGGAGTTTCCAATAAAGTGGTGAGTCGAAGTGATAGTGGTGGGTCGTAAGATTTCCGTGGATACCCGGTATCACTAACAATTTCTCGGATATTTCTATATCGTGAACCGTTTGCGAGTTATCCTGTTAAACAAGAAGTTTAGAAAGAAGCAAAGTGGATTTGAAATAATTCACTCACATAATTTTGTTCATTTAATGTTAAAGTTCGACTAGAATTAATACGTATTTGGCCCCAAGTCAGTCCGGATTCGGAACACTGTGACGATCTTCCAAAACAAAAGCATCTTGTACATCCATCGGGATTTTCCAAATGTAAACCAAACGTTCCGTCTTTACATTTATCACATTTTCTTCCAAAAACATTGGCCTAAAAATGGATGTTTTGATTATGGATTTTTCATTAATTGTCAAGAGTCCTGTACCTTGCAGGGACAATGTCCATCTGGATTACATTGGCAAACACCAGTCTTATCACATTGTGCCAAATATTTATCCGTTCCCGCATAGTTACAATTGCATCTTCGACATCTAGGATATCCATGGTATCCATGAGCGCAACGATCACAGTAAGTTCCTGTGTAACCTAACCGACAACTGCAGTCACCCGTGAGTAAGTTACATTGCATACTCAAACTTCCAGTTTGAGAGCAATTGCAGGCCTAAAATATAACTTTTAGAAATAATGCAAAGGAAGCGTGTGGTTTAGGTACCTTGCAGCCATTTCCGGGTTCGTAACCCCAAGTATTTAACGAACAAATCTGGCAGTACTCTCCGTAACTGTAAGGGGGACATATACAATGACCTGTGTCTGGGTCACAAATATGTCCCACTTTGTTGCAAGGATCACAAGCTATAAAAATAATTTTAGTAGCAACAAATTTTGTGTGTGGAGTGTCTTTTACAGAAGCATCGGCGGTTGTGAAATGGAATCTCAATAACTGGGTAAAAAGACTAGCCACCCTGGAATATTAGGATTATGTTCATCTTCAGTTTATGCACTTAAAATGTTTAATAAAATAATATTTAATTTAGATTTCATTCAAACGTAAAACTGACGACACTTCTGTTAAAGACCCAATATATTTTACCTCTGCATCCGGCAGTAGTAAAGCCAAAATGGAGTGGTAAACAAGTGCTACACCCAAAACCACCTACTCCAGGTTTGCAGATACAATATCCTGTATTTGGATCACAGATATTTGATTTGGAACCGTCTATGTCACAGTCACACTTAACGCATTCATTACCTCGTTCCCAGTAACCATCCTAAGATATAAATTTGGTTAAAAAAATTAATCCAATTTTTAAACCGATTTAAAGGTTGCAAAAATGGAACGAAGTTGAACGTTCGAATAAAAGATTAAAAAACTTTGATAGATTAAACTGGAAACTAATTAGCAATTAAAATGTAAAAAACGATAATAGAGAATTCGCTTGGCTAAATTTGACGCGCTTTTAACTTAAAACAAATTTTTTTTACCTGACATTTGTCACAAGTCCGTCCCACGTAGAAAGGCTTGCAACGACACTGTCCAGTTGTAATATCACAAGTCGATAATTCCGAACCTCGAGGATTACAATTACAACCTGAAAGTAACAAAAAGCATTAACGTAATTTCTTCAACACTTTGTTATCGTTGGGCAAAAAAATAGAGCGTGTCGGAAATAAAGCTCCAAAAGCTCTGCTTGATAAATCACCTCAAGTTTGCAAGTTAATTGATCTTCTTTTTTATTAAAATTTTTTTTTGTAAATTAACAGAATGCAATTATGAAATAATCAAAGTCATAAATCAAATTAGTTGAAAAAATATTGCCGAGGAATGCACCAATGTTAAATGTCTTAAAAATGTTTTATGTGGTTGCTGGTTTTTGTTTGAAAAATTTGTCTCATTGTAGCAAAACATATATATAGCTAAACGAGTTTTTTAATGTCATCATTTTGTCGTACGATTCGCAGAGATCAAAGAGACAAAAGATATAGAAAAATTCTACTGCTTTTGTATGCTTTAATCTCAAATATAGTCGAAGCTAATAACTTGGATTTTTATGAAAGCTCCTACACCTTATAGAATAAATAATGTAAGAAAATTAAATTTTCAAGTTGCAAACGTATCAGGAAAATGTTAATTTAGTAATAGGATTATGCAAGTAATTAATTTACAAAATTCTATGTGCACTAGCAAATTTAAATCATAACTCGTTATTCTATTATGAATGAGCTTAAATGTAGATCCTGTTTAACTGAATTTTGGTTAAAATTTAACAAGTTAAAGTTGGTGCACTACGATAACCATGGCTGAATTTGGGAACGACTCAATGGATATCCTTCTTATCGCTACATCTAAATAAAATATTTAAGTTTTAGACAATAACATGTTTTGAATCATTTTGAATCCCTTACCTATGCACTCGTGTTTACAAGGTGCTTTACATCGGTTTCAATATGTATAATACGATAGTATCGCAAAGGAAGCTTTCCTCGAGTGATTTTATGTAAATTCTGTGATTTAATTCGATATTCGGTAAATTTATACTAAACTTGAGATTTTGAATTAAGGAGGTTGATAACTTCATTACAGAAACTTAATAAACAAGTACAATTTGATGTAGTTAATAATTTATCGCATCACCAATTTTCGATTCAATTAACACAATTTTATGAGTAACAAACTTTGCTAATGGAAGACCAAATATTTAGTATAGCACCAAATTTATTTTATCATTGCCATGGGGAGAGTGGGTTTATATTTTCTTATACTAAAGAGATGTGTGGTAGATTCTATGATAGATTAACCCGAAACAGCAGTCAACTTTGAATCCCCATAACTCAGTCTATGATTGGAAGGTATTCCATAACCCCCAAACCCCCGGTCTCAAGGACCAACAGAAATATACTATTATTATGTTCATTGATTTATCAAGGACATTGTTGTTGGTCCTGCGAATCACCTGTTTATCAGACCATGTATTCTTCTCGACAGTGGTGGTTTTAGAACTTATGAGGCCCCAGGCGCAATTCAATTTTGAGGCCACCCCCTAAGTATTTTCACTAATCCTACACTCCCTAAAGCAATTGATTGAACCCCTTTTCTTTTTACTAAAAATTGCACTGAAATCAAAATAACTGCAAATGCAAGGCATCTTAGGGATTAGAACTTTTTTATTATTTTTCCTGAGTTTACTACTACAAAATTGACATTTTCATAAAATTTCAGAATATTTGAACAAAATTAAATTTGTATCAAAAAATGTAGTAAGGAGGGGTAAATCACTATAAAAATCTCTTGTACACCAAGGCAAAATCCAGATTATAATCAATAAAATCTTCACTAAAAATCGCATAGATTTTACAATCCAGTAGAAATCTTACCAATCCTTGTTTCAATCTATAAAATCTCTACAATCTTTATAAAAGCTGTAGAATCCCGAAAAATCTTCATAATCTTATTAAAAATCTGTAAAATCTCAGAAAAATTTTTAAAATCTTCGAAACAATCCCAAAAATCTTAGCATTGTTGTCTTCACTAAAAATCGCATAGATTTTACAATTCTGTAGAAATCTTACCAATCCTTGTTTCAATCTATAAAATCTCAACAATCTTTATAAAAGAAGTAAAATCCCGCACAATCTTCATAATCTTAATAAAAATCTGTAAAATCTCAGAAAATTTTTTAAAATCTTCGAAACAATCCCAAAAATCTTATCATTGTTGTCAGGCAAAATCCAGATTATAATTTATAAAATCTTGTTAAATTTTTTGACAATCTCAAAAATCTTTTAAAATCTCTGTGCAATCTTTAGGGACTGCAATCCATTGTACGGTTTAAACCTTAGTGAATTACCCCTCGTGTAGTAAATAATCAAAAATAGCACTGAAATATAAATTACTGAAAATCTAAGGCAACTTAGGGCTTAGAATTTTTTCGTTATTTTTCCTGTGTTTATTACTACAGAACTAATATTTTCATAAAATTGCAGAATATTTTAACAAAATTAAATTTTTTCAAAATATGTAAATAAAAAATTGCACTGAAATCAAAATAGCTGCAAATCCAAGAAGTCTTAGAATTTTTTCTTTATTTTTCCTGTGTTTATTGCAATAGCGTTAATATTTTCATAAAGTTTCAGAATATTTGAACAAAATTAAATTATAATCAAAAAATTTAAATCAAAAATTGCACTGAAATCAAAATATCTACAAATCAAAGGCATCCTTGGGCTTAGAATTTTTTCGATATTTTTCCTGTATTTATTACAATAGAGTTAATATTTTCATAAAGTTTCAGAATATTTGAACAAAATTAAATTTTTAATAAAAAATTTAAATCAAAAATCTGAAAAACTAAGGCATCTAGGGCTTAGAATTTTTTCGATAGTTTTCCTTATTACAACAGAGTAAATATTTTCATGAACTTTCAGAATATTTGAACAAAATTAAATTTTTATCAAAAAATTTAGGATTTCAAATCAAAAATTGCACTGAAATCAAAATAACTGCAAATCCAATTCATCTTAGGGCTTAGAATTTTTTTAGTTATTTTTCCTGTATCTATTACAACATACAGTTGTAATCACGAATAATGAAGCTTACGTCACAACCATCTGAATTAAGTACAGACAACCTTTTTTTTTAAATTAATTGTAGTAACATAGGTTAAACAAAACCACACTATATTAAATTATTCTTAAATGTCTGATTTTAGAAATCTTTTACGTCGAAAATTATCTGACAACCAACGTATGAGATAGAAAGAGATAGATACAATAGTTCTTAGCGTGCATCATAATTTTAATGAAAGTAGTTTTTATAGTGACCGTTGCTTTAATTTTTTAACAAATTAGTTTGATTTTAGGTTATATTTCCATTTCATTAGAGCAGGGTTTCTTAAATTTTTTGATTTCCCAAACGATTTTTGGTATGAA
This sequence comes from Rhagonycha lutea, assembly GCA_958510855.1. Taxonomy (NCBI): domain Eukaryota; kingdom Metazoa; phylum Arthropoda; class Insecta; order Coleoptera; family Cantharidae; genus Rhagonycha; species Rhagonycha lutea. The sequence continues at coordinate 99,702,973 of OY294036.1, forward strand.
TTTGACCGTGGACCCACTTATTTCATAAAAGTCATATATATTGTTAAAAAATAAAATTTTAAGCTTATTAATTATTAAATTTTATGATTTAAATTTATTATATCAAACACTTATGTGACTCACAATTTTCGTATTATTTCATACAAATGCCGTTTATGACGAAGCTTCATTATTCGTGCAAACAACTGTAGGTAATATTTTCATAAAGTTTCAAAATATTTGAACAAAATTTAATTTTTATCAAAAAATGTAAATCAAAAATAGCACTGAAATCAAAATTACTGTAAATCTAAGGCAACTTAGGGCTTAGAATTTTTTCCTTATTTTTCCTGTGTTTATTACTACAGAATTGATATTTTCATAAAATTTCAGAATATTTGAAAAAATTAAATTTTTATCAAATTGCAATGCAAAGATTGCATTGCAATCAAAATTACTGCAAATCTAAGGCATATCAGGGCTTAGAATTTTTTCGATATTTTTCCTGTGTTTATTACAATAGAGTTAATACTTTCGTAAAGTTTCAGAATATTAGAACAAAATTAAATTTTTAACAAAAAATTTAAATAAAACATATTGCATTGAAATCAAAATATCAGTAAATCTAAGGCATCTTAAGGTTTAGAATTTTTTCGTTATTTTTTCCTGTGTTTATTACAAGGGTATTAATATTTTCATAAAATTTCAGAATATTTGAACAAAATTAAATTTTTATCAAAAAATTTAAATCAAAAATTGCATTGAAATCAAAATAACTGCAAATCTACGGCATCTTACGGCTTAGAATTTTTTCGTTATTTTTCCTGTTTATTACAATAGAGTTAATATTTTTATAAAGTTTCATAATATTTGAACAAAATTAAATTTTTAACAAAAAATTTAAATTATAAATTGCGCTGAAATTAAAATAACGGAAAAACTAAGGCATCTTGGGGCTTAAAATTTTTTAGATATTTTTCCTGTGTTTATTTTAAATCAAAAATTGCATTGAAATCAAAATAATTGCAAACATACGGCATCTTAGGGCTTAAAATTTTTTCGATATTTTTCCTGTGTTTATTCTACAACAGAGTAAATATTTTCATGAAGTTTCAGAATATTTGAACAAAATTAAATTTTTATCAAAAAATTTAGGAATTTAATTCAAAAATTGCACTGAAATCAAAATAACTGCAAATTCAATACATCTTAGGGCTTATAATTTTTTAGTTATTTTTCCTGTGTTTATTACAACATATATTTTTTATATTTTCATAAAGTTTCAAAATATTTGTACAAAATTTAATTTTTATCAAAAAATTTAATTCAAAAATTGCACTGAAATCAAAATAACTGCAAATCTAAGGCATCTTAGGGCTTAGAATTTTTTCGTTATTTTTCCTGTGTTTACTACAACTGAGTTAATATTTTCATATAATTTCAGAATATTTGAACAACATTAAATTTTTATCATAAAATTTTAAATCAAAAATTGCACTGAAATCAAAATAACTGCAAATTCAATTCATCTTAGGGCTTATAATTTTTTAGTTATTTTTCCTGTGTTTATTACAACATATATTTTTTATATTTTCATAAAGTTTCAAAATATTTGTACAAAATTTAATTTTTATCAAAAAATTTAATTCAAAAATTGCACTGAAATCAAAATAACTGCAAATCTAAGGCATCTTAGGGCTTAGAATTTTTTCGTTATTTTTCCTGTGTTTATTACAACAGGAATTTAATTAATAATAATTACATTTTCCTTATTTTGAGGCCCCTTGATTTGCGAAGCCCTAAGCGCACGCCTCTTGCGCCTGTCTCGACTTTATTATTAATTACTCGAAGAGAAACAAGGAGGTCAAAAATCTGTTTAATTATGTTTAGACGTTTATTTATTACTATGATTTCGTCGGTAATGCGGCCTAAAAGCGGCATTGGAAATATTAAAATAATTTGAAACATTTTTTATTTGGGAGGCGGGGGGGGGGGGAAGGTAGGAAGTCTACCTTTGGGTGTTTAAATTGTGTAAATTTTTATTTTATGGACAGCCCCTAACTGTAAGTAGTACATTATTTTAAAAATTATTTGAAATTACAGGTTTATGGCAATTAATAAGTTAGATCTCATTAAATATTTTCATCATAATATTTTATAAAATAAAAGGCTTTATGTTATATCAAGTAGGTACAAGCATGTAAAGTAATATTATGAATTTAGTTACAAAGTTTGCTTCATGTTTTCACTAAATAATTTCAAAGTTGTAATAGAATATATTGGTTGCCATGGCAACGACAGAATTTCAGAGAAAAGGTGGGCGGGGGGAGATAGAAATCATTATTTTCAAATAAATAAAAAAATGCTGTTAAATTCCAGTACATCATATGGACAAATTCTGGTCTTTCCTTGAATTTACTATAAATTTTCGGCCATAAAAATTCAGCGCTATTTTGACCGAGAACCATTATTCCAGGGGTTTTTCATGTTCATTTCATAAACGATTTAACCGATTAATTTAAAATTTTGAAATTATGCCCATAACGCAATTGCTAAGTACACTACACATTTTTTATTGTGTAATATGTCTACAAATATTTTGTTTCGTTCAACAAAGATCAGTTTCAATTAATACTTTTAAGCTATTGAAAAGGAATGTACTATTGTCTAAAAATAGTTTTTCAAAACCTCCCCTAAATTTTACTCCTCTCAAAAACGAACAAAGTTTGTTTTAAATTAAACTTTTATACTGATGCGGCTTAGTTGATACGGTTTTGACATATCTAAGGGACGATCTTAGTGTTTCTTATACATAGATAGACTTTCTTTGAAGTCAGTCAAGACACAAAAATTTCCTCAAAATAAATCAAGTTTATAGACAAAAATAAGTGTAAAAGTTTTACCAACTGAAAAATAAAAGCACGATAAAAGATTATTTTGTTTTTGTTGCATTTAATAATATTCAATAAAGGTATAAGCATAGCTCACGCACATCTTAAGCTACCGTATAATAGCATAATTCCATTTGAAATTTATTTATCATTAAATAATATAATCTTGGCGTAATAGCTGGCTTAACTCGTATACATTTTATAATGGTGTATTAAATTTGGCAATACAACACACAAAAAAACACTAAGAAGAACCGAGAAGAACATTAATTTTGCTAAACTAAAAGAGAACTGAAATTTTGCAACCTACGAGGTTGGTTCGGGTCAGTGCATGTTTGGTTGCCTACTCTCTTTAATAGACTTGGAATAATCGAGTTTTTTAAAATTTGTTGAGCCTCTCTATTATTGTAAAGAATGCTGAGAATGTTCGTGAAAAATTCATTAAATCGTAATGGTTATTAACCAAGAAAATTGAAAGTCTTCGTATTCTATATTTAAACGTCATTCCTCTGTCGTTTTATTATAAATACACATTGTCAACGTTGGATTTAATTAAAATTAAAGCAAAGTATATCAAATTAAATTAAGAAGTAATAATAGTAAAATGTTGACACTTCAGCAAATTTGACGTGTGTGTACCTATCTAAAAAGTGTGAGATGCTTTTAATATACACAATACTTTGAAAGTAAATAAGCTGTGTCAACATAAATGTCATCGACTAAATTGCCTTTGGCACGAGCAAATAATTATTAATAATTAACGTTACAATAATAAAATATTGAAAACCTGTCGAACAGCTAACTTACCTATTTTACGCTTGCTCCCCATAAAAAATATATTTTAATGGTATTTGATTATAAACTTAGATTAACTCATTAATATTTACATAAATGCATTAATTTAAATGCATTATGGTAAATAAAATTTTATAATTCTATTTATCTAAAGTAAAGTCACTTCTAAGTGTTCTCACGTATAAAAAACGTTAATTGATTGATCAATAATCATTTTAAAATTTCCATTCGATTAGGGATTGTGGAGACCACTTTCAGAGGAGCTTATTAAACGTGATGGTTCAATAAATTTTTTAGCTGCTGATAAATCACTAAGCACTTGAAAAACCAAGAAATGCGCTCTACGAAAATTTTAAAATTATTTTTAAACGTATTCGACGTTTTATCAGGATAACCACAATTTTACATTTTAATTAAAATTTTTATTTCGTAAAAATAATTTCAAAACATATTTTACGAGGAGCTACCGCAATGAAAGCAATAAGAAACGGGAATTGTATTTAGAATGCTTAGCTTCTGGTATTGCGTGTGCAGAAATTATTAGTGTGTTAGAAATTTTTGAATAAAGTAAACATTTATTTTTTAAATATTTTGGCTAGCGTTACGGATATAAATTCCGATTCGTTTTTTTGGGTTAAAAAATGTAATCTTTCAATTAAGCATAACAAATTCACAAAAATATTTGATTAAGAAAGTAAACGCTGTTTCTGAGCTTAAATGGTGTTACTCGGTGTTCTTACTTGTCGGAAATCTCGCTAAATTCTGTCACAAACAGCAAAGTCACCATTAATTACCCCGAATGAATCGATATTTTCTCACAAGAGTTCCGTTCTTAAAGGGTAAAAAAATAAATAATTAAGTCTGCTAAAATATTGAACAATCTTGCTAATCAAACATGTAGTGAAGTTTGATAAATGATTTTCGCAAGATTTACCAAACGAGGTCAAAAAACATTAGAAATTTGGTTCTAAAATCCGTATCCAAAATAATGTTTAAATTTAAAATATCGCCGATATTGAATTTAATTCTAGCAGGAACAATTTGATTTCCAGGGGCAAAAATCTAATAAAACGAATTCATAAGTTTTTCATTTCGACTTGAAATAAAATCAAATTCAAAATTATCATGATGTAGCTTTTTGATAATCCTCACGCATGTTACTTCCTGGTGAGATTTCAATGAGAGTACGAATGTACTAATTATCGGTTTCACATATTAATTTACATATTTAGGTACTATTTAAATTTAGAAGCGGATTTAAGTTATTCCCGCTAAATCAATATTGATTTAATGTTTTAGTAAATAATGGATAAAAATAAATTTACTGGATGAAAAAATGTAAAATAAATTAAAATCGTTAAAACTTTGCATTTACGATCCGTGTTCATAATTAGCACACAATTACACTGTAAGTTTATCAGAAGTTATTAATTTATGAGAAAATTAAGGCTAATTAAAATTTATGCTCTATTAATTGTCCATTAAATTAATATAAAAAACGAAGGAAATGCAATTTTCCTTACAAGATTAAATCAAGGGACTTGAAATTATTTTCGATCCCGAGGGACTGAAGTAAAAATAAAATAAATAGTTTCCATGGCAACCATGTGAATTTACAATAAAAATCAGATTACTTAGGCTGTGTGGCCTAAAGGCCACACTGGACCTTTTAAAACCTAACCAAAAACCTGAGTTTCTTGTTATAAAATAAACAATAACACTGATGCAGATTAGCTTTTTCGTTTGTATGTTTAAATAATGGGCCTAGTCCACTCTAAAAAATAGAAAAAAGTAAGTAATTTTAGGTGGTAAAGTAATTTAATTAATTTTTCGGAATACTCCGAATCCTCCAAACCGCAGATTTACTCCCATTCCTTCAAATTTAAAAAACTTTTTCCTTTCTAAAACTTCAGGTTACCTATATTCATATTTGGAATTTTATTAGTTTATAATACAAGGTTCACAGATCTTATGAAAATATGTGATTCGATTTGCGTTGTTTGGCTCGTAATTATTTAAAATACATAATTTATAATATAATTTTCATAGGTTAAACACTCAAAATATTTTATATGCAATGTTTTAATTCAATAAACAGTCGAATTTAAACTGCAATAGTCAATTCTGTCGACGATTAAATGCGATTTTATTCTCAGGGGATTTAAAATAATTTTAAATCCTGAGCTAAATGTGAAAACATGGCAAGTGGTTTCCATGACAACATGTCGCTTTATAACGAAAATAAACGTCAAATTCTCAATTTTCCAATAGGTTGGATGTATTTAATAGTATTTTACTGAGATCAGTTGCAGTTATATGTATCGCATGTGCATAAAATTGTATGTAAACACAGGACCAAAGTGTTTTAATCCATCACGTGATTACAATTACACTTTAGTACCTTATTAATTTACACTATGCTATTAATAAACGCATCAGGGGCGTAACAACTGGAGATTTAGGAGCCCAGACACATTCCGGACTATTAATAATATTATACAATATTTATAATAAATGGAAATATAAATATAAAAATTTTTGAAAAAAATGAAGCAAAATGCAATTTTCAACATGCAACAGAAAAGAAAGGGTCTCCTAGCAACGGGAGGAAACAAGAGTGGTCTCCTAAAAGCATGATGAAAAGTAAGTGGGTCATCCAATAAAGGCAATACTTTCAAAACCAACATCTGCATGTTGCTCAGAGTAAACAGATTTTAAATATCTTATGCGTCAATATTTCCAAATGTATTATTATATTAAATGTGTTTTATTTATAATATTTTTGGGTAGTGGACTATGTAATAATTAAATATAGGTATATATATATATAATCAGCACTACAGGCCTAGAAGGCCCATGGCTTAGTGGCTATACTAGCCCACATCTTCCCACTCTCAACCAGATATCTCTGTCTAATCTGTTCCAGAAACTTTACATGTATGACGCAGCCGCATTCACGGTAATGACGTCGATACAACAGATCCTGTACAGATAACACCAACAGTGTTTGGATGTCCACTGGAAGGCCGAGCTAAGAAATTCTGTACGGTCCGCGATTTGAACCCAGAATTTCCGCTCCGTAACTCAACCACCGGTCACATCACTCCACCGCTGGTGCTAAATATAGGTATACCTACCTATATTTTCTTCGACGCGACGTTTCGTTCTATTTCATTGAAAGTTTCGTTATAAAATAATTACATATTTTATTATTTCATAGTCCACTATCCAAAAATATTTTAAAATTATTTATTATTGTAATTGCAAAATCTTAAATCAATAAATTCTTTCATTAATACTAGGAAAATTCTATTCATTGGTACAATGAAAATTTTCATAACACATTGGCAGTTTTTGGTTCAGTAAAGAAAGTAAATGAAAAAATTGAGATTGAAGAAACATTTAAATTTGAAGTACTGCTAATAGATGATTAACAGAAGAATTTGATAAACAATAGCATGTTACAATAATTATTTGCTTCGATTTTATTAGAATTTCATCAACGTGCATCCTAAAAATTTTTAAAATAATAAAATGAAAAATGTTAAAGAAGGAATTTCAATTAATTCATCAGAAACATCGGATACGTTCAATTTTCTATATTTAACTGTTTGCATTATATTAATAAAACTAACTTCTTCAAATTAGCCCTTGGCAAATTAGATACAATTTGGCTTTCGACCTTGCGTGGGGAAGTTAGGTTGCCCCAAGATAATTATTTTTAATTAAAAATCTGTGTATTGGTAGTGGTTCAACTATGGCATACGAAATTGATTGTGGTTGATGGATTTACGGAACAACAATCCTGATTTTTGATAAATTTTTGTACATTAGTGAGTGAAACTTTTAGTTTATAGATTCATATTTGATTTTCTACGGTCTGACAAATCCGATTCAGAAAATATGGTTGTTATTGTATAGAATATAAAACCTACTTATTTTAATTTGCATTTTGATTGCATTTGTCTGACTTGGTTTATACAAATCTCTTATTTTGTCTTTTTGGCATTACTTGAAAAGTAATTTCTCTGTATCTACTGCTAATTTTTAAGCACAATATTAAAATATTTAAAAATCTATTTGTAATTGGTTTCAAATGTAGAAACTGAGAATCTCGTTAATCCATCTTGCCCGTCCGTACAAATTGATGTGGTACATACACTTTATTTCCCAAATTTTAAATGCTGGTTAAGAAGGCAGTCAATTTTATCAACCTAAAAATTTATTCTCCAATTTAATAGCTTTCCAATATTGAGACGTCGTTAAAATCACCTCCTACTATTTAATAATAAAGCTGCGATATTGCAAAAGTTAAGTATAAGCATTGCAAGGAACCTAATATGAGCACGTAAATAACAAACTGTTATAGCTTGTAGCCAAAATAAAGTAAAATTAAATAAATTGTTATTGAGAAGTAATAATGGAAAAAGTACTTAAATGTGCGGGTAGGTGGACCATTTAGGGTCAAAATGGTTGGGACCATAGTAATTTTTGTAGCGCTATCAACAGACAGCTCTACTTAAGATGTATCAACATCTATGGATCTGTGATTAGGTTAATGCACCGAACGACCATGCAAAACGCTTATGCTAATTCAAGATTAAAACACCGTCTGCTCGTAGCATTAAAATAATAAATACAGTTGGGTATGTGGAGGTTTTATCCCACCAACATTTTCGTACATTTTAAAAATCACAGATTTCTCTAAAAAAATTAAAAGTATGCAATCGTAAGTCAAAATTAATTACCGACATAAGATATTCAAGCAACTTCATTTGTTAATGCTTTGCTAAAATGTAATGGGGATTCTCGAACCTTTTAGTTTATCGCAAATTCCGTTTAAATAACTAATCTGATTAATTAATTGCCTTGTATCGTTTCAAAATGCTTTTTGACCAAGCGCATGATTAATGATTTTTTTGAAATTACCTACAGATTTACGGTTCCATATTTAGCTTCAAATTTTGGAACCAAGTTACACACCCACATTTGATAATTTAATTAACGAAAAGTTGTTTCTAATGCGTAACGGTGTTTAAAATCACCAAAATCGATAATTAATTTAAAAGTTGATGAGGAAGATGAATAGGATTAAGGGATTACTATACCATAATTAAATAATATAATATTTTCGATGGATGTAAGTATTTACGTAGGCGAAATTTAATTTAAATTTTAACTCCAGTTTAACTTTTTATTAGTAATTTGAAATACAGGGTGGTTCACAAGAATTGAAGTTTTATAATTAAATATTGCTTTAATTAAATTGCAAGGGTTGCGTTTCAGCTTACTAAATTTTTTGCTTCATTTTCATAAATTTAAGAATTGGTTTCTTCTGACAAGAATAATTGGAATATCTTGGTAATAAGAATTATTTTGGATTAAAAACTTATAATAAGTGTTTTTGCTCGTCCGTTTGGCCTTGCTTAGCCATGACCTCACTATAGTTCATTTTTAAATGTTCAATTAAATTAAATTGTTTGATAGAAATATGAAATACTACTACCAAAATTGAAATTTATATAAAAAAAAGTTCAAATGATCCGTTTAGGATGACCAAAGTCGAAGCTTAATTAATATTGCTTTAATATTTACAAAGTAACCTATCAATATTTAACATAAATCCTTTAATAAATTGATAAGCGAGTTGCTTAAAACCAAATCAAAATAAACTTTTGCAAAATGGTATCAATGTATAATAATAACCAGTTATTAAAATGTGTCAAGTACGTTAGATAAAAATAATTTGAATAGAGGCATTATCGCCACTAATCATATCATAAGCACTTACGCTGTAAGTCTTATAATTATGTGTAAAAAGGCTTAAGTACCTAATTATAACAGGTTACGCTTTAAAAGGCAATAATTTTCAGTTTCATTTCGAGTAATGTCAGAGGTGACTAAATATAAAATCCACAGGTTAATAACACCGGAACGCGAAAAGCATTTTCTACAAAAAAGCAAATTTAAAAGCTCAATACTGGAAGCATTCCATTGAAGTAGAACGTATTCAAATGTATCTATCGATTTGCAAAAAATGACTCGTATAACAGCTTCTGAAAGAAGTAGAATAACGCTACTGGAAGTTAAATATACGTGGATATGCATCTACAAGTTTCAGGTGTGCGTAAACTAAATCCTTAATCGTTACTTTAATATTTAAGTTATTCTAGTAGGGAGTGTCCAAGAAGTTTTCACGGTAGCTACCTGTTGCATTTGCACCAAATAATTATGATAATAATTTGCTCTCGTGTCTATTAATTTCACATGATAAGAGATCACTCGAATAACGCGTCGACTGCTTGTTCTGAAACCGTTGAAATATGAAAACAGAAAAACTTTGGTCATAAAAACGAAAGTGGTGTCGAAATTGTTTTCTCGTAATACGCGTTCGCAAGTTTACAGGATCTACAAAATTGGGTACATAAAAGAGGATATAATTGAGAGCAAATTAGTTAGGGTAAATCGGGGCTAGTTGACACAATTTTTTTCTTCAAAATTAAACAACCTCGGCTCCGTCTCGAAGTGTAAACTTTCGAAACTTTGAAGAACTATTGTAAGTCTGCGATAGCGCTGTGCCAACTAACCCCGGTTTCTCCTACTAATGTGATCCAGTTTCGTGAACGATAAGGAAAGTGGAAACAATCCACGTGACAATCAAATTATGAATTTGAATCGAGGTTCGAAAGCATAGGTCAAGCACGCATTGCGAAATAGGGGAAGTGTTCAAAAAATTCGAACATTTTAAATTTATTGCTCTTGATCTTTGCTCCCAATTAAAATAAAAAAATCGTTTAATTTTTATCACTTTGTGATAGTAAATTTTATTAAATAATGAATCGAACACTTTTCAAAAAGTTTGCGTGTAATTGAAAATGTGTCGAGCAATTTTTATTAGTCAGAACCCGGATATGTAAGCAATTTATATTCTAAGCGAATCTTCAGCAACACGTAAAAAATAAGTAAGGCTTAACATCGGGTATTAATAAACATGGTCGACATGTAGGTAATATAATAAGTTACATGAGTTACAATTTTTTGTAAATATTTGCCAAGATTTACCGGGTGTTATAAAATTAGAAGCTTGGAAAATTTATTGAAACTTGGATATAGAGCGAAGTTAACTCCTACAATCAAAATTTTGAGATAATTTCAATTAATTGTTCGTGTCAGTAGAAATATAAATTAATGAAGAAAAATGAAATTTTTAGTACCAGATATATCGATATAGGTCAATTGCGCTTAAACGGTTTTATTGGTAAATTTACGATAGTGTTTTATAAAAGGTTTGCTTTTCAGCATTTTGGAGAAAAGAGTAAATATTTTTAGTCGTGGACTAAAAATTATGGCACATAAACGTAACAGATAAGATTTTGAATGTAGGTTATGTTTGTATGGTACCTTCATAGGCGCAGTAAAAATATTAAAAAATGTTGACGTCTTATTATTATGAAAGTAAACTTATAGATAAAGTAGATAGTTATTTGCTTTAATAAAAATATAATTGTGTAATTTATATTGTACATACACACATGTACTAGGTACCTACTATATACTTATGATATATAATTTGTATCTTGAAAACGTTTCAGTGAAATACTTTGTTATCTAAATTGAGTGGGTGTAATTTTTACAAAATTTATCAAATTACCTAGATACTTCTTTAACCTCGAGCATGAATATTGAATCGAGGTTTGAATTTCAATTTCGGCGAGCTTTCGATTAGCTTTTTAAGCGTGACGAGAATCAGAAACACTCAGTATATTTTGAAATCATCCCTGATATCAAGCCTCTTACCGGTCATGTCAACCAAAATTTTATTTCGGATTTATAAATTAATGTATGAAAATTTAAAACTAAAGAATTAATGCAATTTATTCTTGATTTGAGACTATAATTTACGATTCACCATTAACCATAATTACAATCCCGTTATTTCCCATGCAACGCAATTATCTATCTGTGATTTTTGTGTTTTTAATTTTTCTCTTTAATTTCCAGTGATTTATTCTCTGCTATATTCATTGATAAGCTAAATTGGAATTCAAGGGATCCGGTTCAATTCCGAGTAAAATAAGAATTTTGTTCTAGGTCTCTCTAATCAGAAGGTAGGTTGGTATATGGTTTACATACAGGACAAAGTAAAAGAGCGCCGCAGGCGGTTTTACTTTACTTTAATTAAAAGGTTTTGAAGAAAAATTAGTACCAGTCATTCCATATGAAATCAACAAATCGGCAAAGCCAGCATATCATAAATTTTGCTGAAACTTTGTGGAAATATTCTTTAGGGTTCTGACGACCAGAATCCGCAAGGATTTGATTTTCGCACGCGCCACTTCCGGTCCACACAAAATAAAGCAATTGCAATTGCATGAAAAGTCTTATTTTTGTGCTTTGCGGTTTTAGCTATAAATATTTTTCTATTAGAGATGTCTACTCGACCAAGGTGGCATTTTGAAGTAGGAACATGGTAGTTTCAAAAAAAAATAAAGATTTTACATAATTTATATAATTTATATATAATACTTGAAAAATAACATGGTATTGAAAATACATGTATTTTATTGATTTTTTTGTGATTTTCAATGGACTCCAGTGTCTGCACTGTTGAATATAAAAGTTTAATCAATCTCAGATATTGAAGGCCATATATCGTAAGAGAACAAAAATTTAAAATCAACCCGTTTTGAAAAAATCTTTGCTTGAAATTTTGAAATTGGGACAAAAACCCAAAAAGGACCTTGTAGTTTTTGAAGCTAAAGGTAAGAACTAAATATCCTGCAAATTTCAAATTCTTTTCTCTTACCAAACACGTCCAAATTGTAGCCTGAAATATGCAAATTTTTAAAATTTCAAGAAAAGCTTATCTTTAAACGACTGTACATCCGCGAGAGGACAAATAACCAACCAGGACCTTGAAGGATTTTGAAGTTAAAGGTAAGAACTAAGTATCCTGTAAATTTCAAATTTTTGTCTATTATTAAACACGTCCAAATTGTAGCCTGAAATATGCAAATTCTAAAAATTTCAAAATTTCAAGGAATTTACAGGATATTTAGTTCTTACCTATAGCTTCAAAAACTACAAGGTCCTTTTTGGGTTTTTGTCCCAATTTCAAAATTTCAAGCAAAGATTTTTTCAAAACGGGTTGATTATTGAACGCGTCAATTTTAAATTTTTATTCTCTTACGATATATGCGCTTTAATATCTGAGAATGATTAAACTTTTATCTTCAACAGCGCAGACACTGGAGTCCATTGAAAATCGCAAAAAATCAATAAAATACATGTATTTTCAATACCATGTTATTTTTCAGGTACATATAAATTATGTAAATTTTATATGCAGTCGATTTCGATTAATTGGGGGTTAAACAAATCTGAAAATATTTTACACACATTGACTGGGCGGGGGCTTCTCAGAGTGGAATCAAATTATAAGTATTTATCCCTGTTTTCTGAATTTACTTGAAGCCTGAAGCATTGTTAAAACAGTTTCTTTCTTTTACCGAGTTTTAGATATGGTTATCCGTATCATAAAACGACAAAATTAAACTTATGTCCATAGACCATAGTGGCTTCCATCAACTTAAACATCCTAATCTCTAACTAACATGTTAAAATAAATTTCGCAAGGATCTGACAATGGATTTTCAAATGTAATTTCATTGCATTTTCTGAACACCTCATTATTATAATAGTGGTACTACGTTTTATTATAGTAGCTTTGTACAACCGCTTATACAGACCCGAAACGCTATGTACAACCGACGTTCCCAAGCCAAAAGAGACGTTGTCAGACCCGTCCGCGGGTCTGGTAACGTTTACAATGCTTTTTGGGTTCCCTAACCGTTTAGGTGCATTCTGACCCAATTTAAGCTGGGTCTGGAAAAGCGGTTCAACATACCATTATATATTAATCTAGTACATTACTTTGCTCGCCAGGGAGCGCGCCGTAAAAATTGTATATAATAAATACAGCGAAATGAGACCCGGTAAATCTATTCGACGTTACCGCTCCCGAAATTTTGCAACACCGCTTTTGTTAATTACTATTATTAAACTTTGATGTTTCTCATCATGTTACGCAAAATACTCGTCATAATAATATTATGCTGTAATATTATTTCATTTATTTTACCTTAAACGTTAAACCCATTAATTTTGTAGAGTTTGTTTTTCCAATTATTATTTTATTTTGCCTTTTGTATTTTAGTGAGTTTTTTTTTATTGAATAATGCAAACATTTAACTTTATTTAAATTGACGACTTGCTGCTTTATGAGGAGGTTCTCATCAAGCGACTAAAAAATAAAGTGATTTTCTTGAATTTTTTTTTCATGGAAAGAAGTAAATAAACAACTTAAGGTTTTTGACACTTATTTATTGATTCTTAAAGTACAAAAACTAATTTTGTTTTAAGAATAATAACGTCATGGGAAATCTTTAAAGGCGTTTATTGAAAAAGGACGTTTTTTATATGTCTCCACGATAACTCAAAAGCTACTCAACAGATTCACAATTTTCTTTTTTTGTTTTGAAGTTCATTTAATTTATTGGAGGATAAACCTAAATGCAGATAATATTTGCTGTTTTTTTTCTTTTTATATAACAAATTGATATTTTAATATTCCAGGTAATGAGAGGTCAATTTGTGTTTGCTTTCGGAATATATTGCTTTTGTTGCTTCGTGAAGAATAATAATCATTAGAAATTAATAATAAACAATTAAAGATAACATAATTTCTTTAATTATATAGTAGGTACATAACATAATAAAAAAAATATAAAAAAAATATTACCTTACAAAATACTATCTTAAAAAAATTAAACTTACAAAACTAAATTTAAAAAATCTTGTACGGCATGAATGCCCGATTTCATCAACATTTATTTAAGAATATCCTAGTAAAGAATTCCTTAGCTAGGTATTTCTTAAATGTGATTGGTGAAATTTGACATAGTATTGACATAAAAAACTCATATGTCAAATTTTACCAATCAAATTTATGGAATCCTAGCTAACAAGGGGACATTACAGTGAGGTACCAACCAATCGAGATCCCAATTCGTTGGTGATTCTATGAGCTAAAAAAATTATCACTTTCTCGGCGTTTTGTCCAATGGGCCTTAGTTTTTGAGTTACGAGTTTTTGAAAATAGACAGGTTTAACCATAAGTTTTACCCTATGCTAATTCTAATCCGTAGGTCCTGAGTTCACAGCTCACGCCGGCTAACTTTTTATTTTTAAACCATCCGCAATGTCTTATTTTACACAAGATAAAGGGAGGTCGGATAAAAGGCCGACTTAATAAAAATTTTAAAATATAATTTTAATAATTAAAATTTCTAAATTGTTTAGAAATTAAATTACACAATTTAAAAAAAAATGTCCTCCAAGTGGGAAGCGAACCACGGACCTCCTGATTACCATTACCTATACGCTACTTCTACACGACTACGTCTTGTTGTAGTAACAAACATTATTAATAGCAATTCATACCTCAAAAACTAAGACCCATTGGACAAAACGCCAAGAAAGTGATAATTTTTTAGCTCATAGAATCACCAACAAAAATTGGGATCTCGATTGGTTGGTACCTCACTGTAATGTCCCCTTGTAAGTAATTCTTTACTAAGAAATTCTTAAATAAATTGTTGGTGAAAACAGGCAGAAGTGTCGTACAGCGCTATTTTTTGCGATATGTATTAAAAACCAGTGTCTTAATACGAACTATATGTGCTATATTTTCTTCACTATCTGTTTCTTCATTTTCATCCTCTTGATTTTCTTCATTTTCATCCTCTTGATTTTCTTCATTTTCATCCGCGTCGATGATATCTTCAGTTACTTCAATTTCTGCTAAACTCTTTCCTTTAAATTCGGCCCCCTTTCCTGCATTTAGCAGCAATAGCACCTTGGCAACTTTTGCTGTCTGGTATACATCTTCTGTAAGTCTAAAAAATAAATAAATAAATAATATTATTAAATGAAAACAACATGTAGACTTACCTATAAAATTCTGCATAAGTTTTTTCAGAATGACCCATAAAACGAGCAATTTGTTCCATTTCTGGCTTTTCAAAGCTCATTAATTGTAAGATGGTAAATGAAAATGGTAAACTTTTTTAGAAGTTGATGTTTTTGGTAAGTCTTCCAAAACCTATGAAATAAATAATACTGCTTAAGCATAATGCTTTTATCGTTTACAAACGAAAAATGATAAGTAATAGTTAAAGTGATTTCTATCATTGAACCAAATAATAGTTTTACAATAGTAATTCTAAATTATTGCTTTAATAATAAAGTAAGGAATTTGTTCATACCAGAATTTTAATGTTACCACATTGCCATAATGTAACTAACAAGGGGTCACTACAGTGAGTATGTCGCCAATCGAGATCCCAATTTTTTTGGTGATTCTAGTAGCTAAAAAAATTATCACTTTTTCGAATTTTAGTCGATTGCCTCTTAGTTCTTGAGTTATGAATTTTTGAAAGGGCAGATTTTACCATAAGCTTAGCATTATGGACGTTGTAACGCGTAGGTCCTGGGTTCTAATCCCAGTCCGGGCAAATTTTTTTTCTTTAAATTATGTAATTTATTATCGGAATTAAAAAATTTATGACCTACGAATTACCATTACAAATTATTAACCGCTAAACCACCACGGTTTTTTGTAATTATAGCTAATAATAATAGCAGTTAACTCACCATAGTATTTTTAAAAATTCATAACTCAAGAACCAATAGCCAATCGACTAAAATTCGAAAAAGTGATAATTTTTTTAGCAACTAGAATCACCAAAAAAATTGGGATCTCGATTGGCGACATACTCACTGTAGTGACCCCTTGTAAGTATATTATGGTAATGAAAATTTTACTGATTTTCAACTCTTCATTTTCTCAAATCAAAGCCGGATAAAAAATTAGCTTATTTATTATTTGAAATTATGAATTATAAAAATCGCTGAAAATTTGAAAAATCCTAATTGAATATGTTGTGCTATCATCATAATTTATGGGTGAGCCATACAGGCATTTTCACATGCACTAATATTTTTAGAGAAAATAGAACACTTGGAAGATTATTTTGGAATCGAGATAAAAACATGTAATTTGTTTTACATTTCCGTTTATTTATTTGGAAATATCATATATTTGGAATCTTAAGTCCATTAAAATTAAGATATGAATAAGTTAATAATTATTAAATTCTTTGTAATAAATGAAATTAAAATAATTTTACTTTTGTTGTAGAATACAACTTGCCAATTTTAAGATTAATATTATTTACAAACTTGTTAAAAATTAGTTTACCTTATTTTCCAATGGTATAATATCATGTTTCAAGTTATTTTCCATATTATCTGATGAAGAATTGGGGATGCACGGCATTTGTTTTTCTAAAACGAAACTGGATAAGTAAGTAGGTAGTAACACTCAAATGTCTGTAAATGAAATCTCAAAAAGAAAAAAATTTATAAAATGCACACTTTCGATGCAGAGTATTTTAAAACTAAACCAAAACTAACAATTTAATTTGTACATACTTTTTGTGAATAAATTTTGATTGATTTGCGCAAACTTACAAATCAATCCAAACAAAATTGGAACGGAATAATAATGAAAAATAATATTTTTATTAAGCGTTTTAGATATGGTCGAATGTCATATAATCGATTAGCTTACCCAGAAGTCGATTTTAAATTTATCGATTTTCATGGTAGGTATTTTTTCGATATTCGCTTGAAATCGTTAACTTCAAAACCAATTTCTGACCAAATTAATAGAAATATTGCATTCGCCCTTATCTAAAACGCGCAAGTATTAAATTATCTTTCATATTCTGTTTAGTTTTCTATCGTAAAATTGATATCTTCGTGGAACCGTTACGTAATCCGCACCTAGCTTTTAAAAATTTTGGCGCCATTTAATTTTTAGTTAATTTGAATTTTATCTTCAATAATAATAATATATTAAAATTATACTGTACCTGATTTATATTTTTTCGTTGCCAATTGAACCAAAAATTTACCACGATTCATTTTTTGCACTAAATCACACACTTGTAATATAAAATTGTAATTAGAAGTACACTGTCGACGTTACTAACCCCGAGAGCATAATTATTTCTGTGGTACGATAAAGCAAGTGGGTGGATTGCCTGAATTTGCACTTTTGCACATTCCGTTAAACCAACCAACAATAATTACAAAAAATCAAAAAATATTTGCGAAGCAGACTTACATAATGCATTTTGTCCATTTCTTGTAATTTTCAAAATTAGAGAAAAAATGTTACAAGGTAGTAGATTGATGAATAAAAAAGTAAGTTTTACAAAAAAATTATAACAAAAATCATAACGAAATCATCTTCGTCGTTATTACAATAATATAACATGTCATCTGAATTTTCATCCTCAATATTGTCGTTATTGTTATTACTTATTATTCATAATTATTATGAATTTTTGTTAAATTTTTTGCAAAACTTACATTTTTTATTCATCAATCCACTAACTTGTAATAATTTTTCTCTATTTCTGAAAATTACAAGAAATGGACAAAATGCATATAGAAAGACTACTCCTCATTTTTTTGTTCTTGTTTGAAAAATATCATCATTAAAAGATATTTTATTGGTTACCGTACTACCGTTACTACCTACGGGTAGTAACTTCATTTTTGAGTTTTAGCAAATATTTTTCCATTATCATAAATAGGAAATATTGGTCACCTTAGCAATTACAAAGAAATGCAACGAATGATTACCCACGTGATAAAAGAAAACGCGGGAAAACCATAAGATAAATTTGATTTGCATATTATATTAAAAACTACTGATACAAATTTAAACAAACGGGAAAATTACATAGTACATAATAATTTCAAATAAATTTTTACCTAGAAACTGTTTAGTTACCTTTAAAGTGAACTAAAAAGAAGCTTTAAAAGTGAGCTGTTCAGTTCGCGTATTACTCAGAGCAAAGCTTTATATTTTAAGTTGTAGGCAGCCGATCTTAAGAAATTAAAACTTGTTCTAATAAACTTAACAAACAGGAAAATCATTTTTGTTTTAAATAATAAGACATTTTTTTTATAAACAGACTAGGTACTCGTATTTCCATCCATACCTACATAGTACATAATAATTATGTGCCTACAAAAGATTAAAGCAAATAAATTTTTCACCTAGAAACTGTTTAGTTACCTTTAAAGTGAACTAAAAAGCAGCTTTAACCCTATAATGCTATCGTACGTAAAATTTACGTATTTTTTATAGTATGTAATACTTATTGTACGTATTAATTTACGATAGCATTCTAGGGTTAAAAGTGAGCTGTTCAGATCGCGTATTACTCGGAGCAAGCTTTATATTTTAAGTTGTGGGCAGCCGATCTTAAGAAATTAAAACTTGTTATAATAAACAGTGTTACTAATATAAAGAGTGGCGTAACGCAAAACTTCAAGGTTTCCCTAATATTGCATTTGATGTAGAAAATTTTATAGTTAACAGTATGAAATTCCGTTCGAGTCAAAGCTTATATTATTTGTGATAAAAATTAATTTTTATCTTTAGTAGGTATTTAATTTTTTAATTAAATTTTAAATAATTTTAAATTTATTTAAAGTTCTTTCAGTTCTTTGTAACGTAAGAAAGAGGTGTTTATTATGGTAGCCACAAAACATGCCAAAAATGTTAAGTAAATTTTTAAATGAAATTAATATAAATCTGTCACACAATTTTATTGTGTAACACAAACTTATAACGAGTATTATTATGAACCTTAATCAGGCTTGTATATTTTTTCCAAGAAAATATTGTCACCTTATGTAGTTTTAATCTTTTAGAACTGACAACGTTGCTGGAATGAGGAACGTCGATTTATTATAAAAAATTACATACACCGGGTTTGATAATGTGGTTAAGCGTACTGGGTTTGTTAACGACCATTAAATTTAACAAATTTTTATTATTCAAATTTTCCTACCCCTCAAGAGTTGCTCATATAGTTATATTTGATTACGTCAGAATTTAAAAATATATACTTCTCTAAAATGATAAATTCTAAGGGGTCTGTGGTTGCCTGTTCAATGTATCGGGTCTGGAAGCGGCGTATGAATCTATATAAATATATTTTTTCCTTTTCATATTTGTTTCTGTTGTGCTTCAATGTATTTAATTTATTATTTTACATGCACATTGTTTTGTTGATCATTGACTGGTTTTGAATGAAATTATTACTATTATTATTTTTATTTAATTATTTATTTAATTATAACTGCTTTTATTTAGCATGTGGTTTATTATGAATGAAACTTGTAATTCTGAGTCACCTTGGGCTACTATAATCTTTGCATGCTTTAATTTTAGCATGAAAAGATATTATACATAAAATAATTAAATTTTTATGTCATTATATTAAAATTTATGGTGCAATTACTTGCATTTATGATAACGACTGATATTTTTTCGAATTAGAATGATGTAATCCTAATCTGTAATGCAAGCTAATTGGAATCGGCTTTTACTACTTCTTATTGATTCGCGTATTATAGTAGCCGGGTTGTCTAAATTTATATAAAAATATTACATGAACTAGATTGCCCAGGCTGTGCGGCCTAAAGACTCCACTGGAACCATTTTTAGATTGAATTATTTTTCCTTTGTCTAAATAAGTGTTAAAAACATTGAACGAGTACCTATTTTTACAATAAAAGAATGAGTTTTCTACTGATTCCCAAACCATCATCTATTTTGGATATGAAAGATGTGCAGAAATCACTGATCATAGCGGTTGATTTCTATTTCGTAGGTCGTAACCTTCTTTTTAAGTTAGTAAATTTTTTTTGGTTGATAATAAGTGAAATAATCAAAGACTTGCAAACAAACGACACAGAAAAGGAGAAGCTTTCTAGCAAATTATTATATTTGGGAGCTAGCCTCCTCAGGAGGCTCCCGACTACTTTTAGTCATCTGTAGTGCGTGATTGATATGGTTATTTGACCTTTGGCCACACTAGGAGGTGTTTGTGACAAAGTATGCCTTTTTGTGTTTCTTTAGGTTAGGCAGTAAAAATAGGCGAATTATTCCCAAATTTAGAGGGTGTAATTTCAGTAATAAAGCAAATATACAACCAATCTCGTGAGGGGGGGTGCTAATTCAGATTTGACGTGCAATTAGCAAACCCTGTAACTTCGTCTGTGGTTGGAGGGTAAATAATACTGGGAAGTACTTTAACTAAAAATTTAATAGGTAATAAGTAGCAAAAAATGAAAGAAGGCAAAATCTACAATAAAACGAAATCTAAAAACTAAAGATCTTTCTGAGGCCCTTGGGGGGCCCCCTGAGCTGTTTTTTTTTTAATTTCTAATGCAAACATGTGGAAAAAGGGGCCGATTTCTTTTTATGCACCGGGGCCTTTGTCTACCTAGCTACGCCACTGGGCCAAACCATAGAAATTGTTAATTTTTTTAGTTTTAATCTGCTAGGACCATTAATTGATAATAGCAAACAATTTTCTAATACGAAAATTCAAGTAAAATATTTCGCTAAATTTAAATCCTCAGGAGTTAGTCCCACCAGAATAAAATTTCACACATTATTTCTACCTTAAAATGCGGCCAAACCATAGAAATTGTTAATTTTTTAGTTTTAATCGGCTGCGACCATTAATTGATAATAGAAAACAAATTTCTAAGACGAAAATTCAAGTAAAATATTTGTCTAAATTTAAATCCTCAGGAGTTAGTCCCACCAGAATAAAATTTCACACATTTCTACCTTAGAATGCGGCCAAACCATAGAAATTGTTAATTTTTGAGTTTTAATCGGCTGCGACCATTAATTGATAATAGAAAACAATTTTCTAAGACGAAAATTCAAGTAAAATATTTGGCTAAATTTAAATCATCAGGAGTTAGTCCCACCAGAATAAAATTTCACACATTTCTACCTTAGAATGCGGCCAAACCATATAAATTGTTAATTTTTTAGTTTTAATCGGCTGCGACCATTAATTGATAATAGAAAACAATTTTCTAAGACGAAAATTCAAGTAAAATATTTGTCTAAATTTAAATCCTCAGGAGTTAGTCCCACCAGAATAAAATTTCACACATTTCTACCTTAAAATGCGGCCAAACCATAGAAATTGTTAATTTTTTAGTTTTAATCGGCTGCGACCATTAATTGATAATAGAAAACAATTTTCTAAGACGAAAATTCAAGTAAAATATTTGGCTAAATTTAAATCCTCAGGAGTTAGTCCCACCAGAATGCAATTTCACACATTTCTACCTTAAAATGCGGCCAAACCATAGAAATTGTTAATTTTTTAGTTTTAATCGGCTGCGACCATTAATTGATAATAGAAAACAATTTTCTAAGACGAAAATTCAAGTAAAATATTTGGCTAAATTTAAATCCTCAGGAGTTAGTCCCACCAGAATAAAATTTCACACATTTCTACCTTAAAATGCGGCCAAACCATAGAAATTGTTAATTTTTTAGTTTTAATCGGCTGCGACCATTAATAATTGATAATAGAAAACAAATTTTTAAGACGAAAATTCAAGTAAAATATTTGGCTAAATTTAAATCCTCAGGAGTTAGTCCCACCAGAATAAAATTTCACACATTTCTACCTTAAAATGCGGTCAAACCATAGAAATTGTTAATTTTTTAGTTTTAATCGGCTGCGACCATTAATTGATAATAGAAAACAAATTTCTAAGACGAAAATTCAAGTAAAATATTTGTCTAAATTTAAATCCTCAGGAGTTAGTCCCACCAGAATAAAATTTCACACATTTCTACCTTAAAATGCGGCCAAACCATAGAAATTGTTAATTTTTTAGTTTTAATCGGCTGCGACCATTAATTGATAATAGAAAACAATTTTCTAAGACGAAAATTCAAGTAAAATATTTGGCTAAATTTAAATCCTCAGGAGTTAGTCCCACCAGAATAAAATTTCACACATTTCTACCTTAAAATGCGACCAAACCATAGAAATTGTTAATATTTTTAGTTTTAATCGGCTGCGTCCATTAATTGATAATAGAAAACAATTTTCTAAGACGAAAATTCAAGTAAAATATTTGTCTAAATTTAAATCCTCAGGAGTTAGTCCCACCAGAATAAAATTTCACACATTTCTACCTTAAAATGCGGCCAAACCATAGAAATTGTTAATTTTTTAGTTTTAATCGGCTGCGACCATTAATTGATAATAGAAAACAATTTTCTAAGACGAAAATTCAAGTAAAATATTTGGCTAAATTTAAATCATCAGGAGTTAGTCCCACCAGAATAAAATTTCACACATTTCTACCTTAGAATGCGGCCAAACCATAGAAATTGTTAATTTTTTAGTTTTAATCGGCTGCGACCATTAATTGATAATAGAAAACAATTTTCTAAGACGAAAATTCAAGTAAAATATTTGGCTAAATTTAAATCCTCAGGAGTTAGTCCCACCAGAATAAAATTTCACACATTTCTACCTTAAAATGCGACCAAAATCCTGACGGCATCGTGTATAATCAAGCTGTTCGAATAATTTTGTTGTGTTTTTTCAATTTTGAAACTCGGTGTAGTTTATCAGTACGAAAAGGGTTCGATAAAGATGATTCGTAAAATTAAGTGAAGATTAAACTAAGTCAGGATAAGATAACAAAATTAGAATGTTGTAATCAACAAAACTTTATTTAATTATTTTGCCGCACCCTGTATATTTTATATTGAATTTATAATGTTAACAGAAAAAATACGAGAAGGTATTAACTTTGTAAAATTTCCCTATTTTGTTGGTTGAACTTATTGCTTTCTATATTGCCCGCAATAAACGTTTCCATCAAATTTTATAGCGATTTCGGAAAAACTCATCGACATGTTGATCTCAAATGTCGGAAACTTGACTGTACTATTTATTGATAAATTTTTTGTGCATTTTTGTGTCATCCTTTGTTTGTTTTTATGAGGCAAAATTGAAGCATTGCTCCAATGCCTTTTAATCAAATAATGCAATTTATAATAAAATAAGAAGAAATTGTAGAAAATAAAAGTAAATTGTTACACATTTTAACTGGCATGGTTAGACTTCAGTATTGATCAACTATTAAATTAAAAATTCAGCTTAATAATTCAATTTTGATTGATAATCGTGTTGATGAAAAATTTTGTAACAATTAGGTTCAAAAATTGTTTACTATACAAACTTTTAGTTCAACAGTGATCTAGAGATAACCTCAAAAATTTGAATAATGAGCTTGTTTCATACATTTTGAATAAATTAATTATCGTAATACGACTCATCATTTTTTTTGTAACTTTGCTTTTCCAAGAAACGTTTATTATAAAATTTAATAATATAAAGCAGGCAAAGAGATTTTTACTAAATTAACTAACATGCAGGCTGTTTATACTTAACTTAATATGTAATCTCTTCAATCAAAGTCTAACGTAATAAAATGTTCATTTTTAAACCAAGTCGTTAGAGAAAACAGGTAATCTTTATTTTTGTTTCTACATTGAATACAGCAAACACAGCAAAATGAGCGATATCAAAGAAAAGGAAGACAGGGAATCCAACAGTGAGACATTTATTTTTCCTCACTTGTTTTTCGGTAAATGGGTTATTGCATGCCTAAATAATTTAGAATTTCCACAAAAAAATTGTTGTCTCACTGTTTGTCAGTCTGGAAACTAACATTAAGTAAGATAGAACTTGGAGTTTTCTACATATGAAAATTTTGATGAATGCGCAAATATGATTATTTAGAGTGTATGATACACTTAAAATGGTTCTATTTGGAAAAAAGATACGATAGATGATGTTCAAAGGGTTCTATTTTTAAATGCAAAATTTAATGTAAATGTTTCATCTGGAACTCTTTAATTTTAAATAAAAATTAAATGTAGATCTGTGCATCTGCTTTATGTAGTTAATTGTAAGATTAACGGTGAGGAATTTTTCAAAAAGTGAGAATTATATTTTCGAATCATAGCTCATTATCGTCCGACAAATTAATTTTGGCAAGATAAAAGATTTGGAATAGTCAAATATTATCAGTATAACGTATTTTATCGCATTTTTTGATAAGGTGAATAATAAACTTAAGACTGATGTGATCTCGTCTAATACGTGTTTGTTTAAGAAGATAAATTTATTATATATTTTCTAGTGCTTCTTGAAAACTCGTATGCAAAATCATTAGCGCCCACTTATGCTTGCCTCATTGTTTAATTACAATAGTTTTTATCGATACACTCATCAACTACAAATCTATCAAGGTAAACGATCGCAAAACAAATTACAAAACCCACTTGTTAAAATTTTGATAAACTATGTACTCCCAAATTTTATTTTTTCCTATTTTTTCTTTTACAAGGTGACTCGTTCTCATAAAAAAGTGAAATTTAAATATAAATTTTGTTTTAGTGTGACGGATGATAGTCATCTAGTGTTGTATGAAAAATAAGTAATGTCTATATTACACTTTAAGATACCAGTTTGACATTTTTCAGTTGTTTAAATCAGATAAGATATTCTAGCTTAGGCGTGATCTTATTTTAATGAACATATCCTACAGTCATGGTACTTGTATGGTAACACCTGGGCAGCAATTATTACATCCATAAAAGTATTTTACATTTAAAGGCGATTTTCCAAAAAAAAAAAAACGTTGAAAACGACTGAAATAATTAGAAGTTTCTACCATTCCAGACGACGTCCTATTAATTACATAAATACTGAGCATTAATTAGACGAGACCCCCCTGCTATACCTAACTCTAAAAATCTAAAAATATTACTAACTCTAAATTTACCAACAGAAACGTGTAAACAATGCCGCATTTTCATAATTATAGTAATTAAAACATGCTATGTGCCTAAAATTTGTCACTGTAATCGTTTACACATTTTCTTCGAGATCAAGATTTAAATTAATCTATCTTATCGAAAGCTAATTTTAAAATTATACTTAAAATTTTTTTTACTAAATTAACACGTTTATATAATTTATTAAAATAACGATACATTTTATTCATAGCCTTAAAGAATGTATAGTGGAAAAGTGAGTCATTGAATCAAGATCCTTGAGGGCAATTATCGATGATTGATTTTACACGAGCGAGTTGTTTTAAACAATTTTGAAAAAATTTGTAATCAACTTATTTACTACATACTCGTACTCATTAACGTCTTTCAGATCGATCAGTTTTTTATATAAGTTGGAAACTGTTTTGAGCGGATTCCCAGGTCCAAAATTCAAATAATTATCATTAGCAAAATTGGTTTCCGCTAAGAAATGTTAAAAATTAATTGACGATCAGATTCATAATATTTTAACAGTAAAGCCATAAAATATTTGAAGCCGCGAGGAATTGATTGGTATTTAAAATATTTTTAAATATTTTCAAAATTTCTTTATTATACCCGGTAAAAATGTGACTACAATTTATAGAAAATTTTAATTACGTACACGGCAACATTTTTTGTAACTACATGAATACCTTTATTTTTTGGTATCAAATTTTAGTATTACAATAGTTTCCTTTCCGTTAATTGTTTTGTTATTACCCAATAACTTATTGAATGGATTCGAAACTGGGTCGACCGCCCAGGATGTCTACATTGCGGGAAGCCATACACGACTAATCGTGTTTATATAATTTTACCGTAAGAAGACAATCGGACCAAATTCATATTCCGAAACAAAGATGTCGTTAGTGTTTGGAAGATTTAAAATTATCCGGAGATATGGATTTATTGGTAAACTGCCCCTAGAAATAGGGATCTTAGATTGTTATCAGCAAAAGAGTTGGCGTGGGTCAGATCGAATATGAAAGAAGTCGTCCTTTCCAAAATTTGCCATATTTCTAAAAAAACCAATTCATATTTCCATATTCAACCCTTCAAGGCAGCTTAAAATCTTTTACTCGTCATGTGGAAAATGGCTTAGGATCGTTGTGAATCAACCGTTAAATGTAATTCGATTTAACCATCTTTATAAATCGAAGAAATATTAAAAGCACATATATTTTTGCAACCTCATGTTTACCATTGTTCGATATCAAACGCACCAGCAGACATTCAGACAAGTTGGGGATATTCTTCAAATTTTTGTGTGGGTAGCGAAATGAAATGCACTTATACAAGACTTATTAAATTAATCAATGTTTATTAATACAGTGATGGCCTGATGAACATAGGAACTATTGGTGATCCGCGCCATAGCTAGAACCTCGAAGTTGCGCAAAGGCTCGAGATAATTCGAGGCTCTTGAAAGAAAAGGAGAACTATGGTATTTTATATAGTCACATTTCTCATGAAGGAGTGAAGCCAAACCATATCAATGATAATATCTGGAATATCCATTCGATTTAGATAATTTTTATTAAGATATGATTGACAAAGTTTAACCTCCTGAAGCTGAGGGATAGGGGAGAGGCTGCGACAGTGGCCAGTCAGGTACAGTGGCCACATTTAAATTAAATTTGTATTTAGGTAGTAATGGTGGTGTCACCTAGTGAAAATGGTGACAATCCTTATAGAGAACATTGTGTATCAGTTTAGTGCTTCTAAACAATTTGTAGCGTGTGCTGTGAAATCGTTGTGTTTAAAGCGTCCATACGTAATTAATGTGGTAAGTTAAAATAGTATTTTAAACACAAACACTAAGAATTGTTTATTAGTTTTATGCAATATAGACAGCAGTTTTCTCTTGGGCTTAAGTGTATGGTTAGGATTTTTGAGGTAACATGTGCTGTTTTGACTTTAGGTTATGTTTTGAAAATATCTGATTTTTGGTACAGTGGTCATGTAGAATAAAGGAACAGTGGTCACTGCTTTTATAAGTGGCCACTGTTCCTTATGGGTCTGATTGCTCGAGTAAAAATGCGGTGGCCAGTGTTGATTACCTTATATTATTTAATCTAAATTTCAATAAACTTTTAAATAAGACAAATAATTTTGTTTTTAGATAAGAAACATGCCACGACCGCAACCTAAAAAAACAGGTATTGGGAAAACAACTGCTGAAGTAATGAAAACAGCCATTCATGATATTATCGAGGGTCGGCTATCAACTAAAGCCGCTGCCATGAAATATAACGTTCCACGTACCACTCTCAGGAGATATTTGAAGAAATGTCGGGAAATAGATTGGGATTCCGGATTAGAAGGAGCACCTCGGATGACTCCTAATTATAAAGTTAATCAAATTTTTACCATTTATGAAGAAAAGCAGCTCAGTAATTATCTAATAACTATGACAAAACTACATCATGGGCTCAATCCGTCAAGCGCAAGAAAGCTTGCATTCGATTTGGCAGTCGCCAATAATAAAAAAAATGCCAATATCATGGCAAGAAAAACAGACAGCGGGAAAATTTTGGTTTACAAGTTTCATGAAACGTAACAAAGATGTATCACTAAGATCTGCTGAGGCGACGTCACTTGGAAGAGCTATGGGTTTTAACAAGCCAGTTGTTGAGAAATTTTTCATAAACTTACGAGGAATTTATGAAAAATTAAATCTGGGACCAAGTCGTATCTATAATGTTGATGAGACAGCATTAACGACAGTTCAAGAAACCGAAAAAGTATTGGCACAAAGAGGTCAAAGACAAGTAGGTCACATTGTTTCTAATTAAAGAGGAGTTCTAGTAACCATGTGTGGCGCGATAAATGCCATAGGAAACTCTATTCCACCTTTCCTAGTTTTTCCACGGAAAAACTTTAAAGACCACATGCTAAAAAATGCACCTCCAGGAACAGTAGGAGTTGCTTCACCGTCAGGATGGATGACCACGGAACTGTTTATCCAGTGGATGAAACATTTCATTCGACATGCAAACCCATCAGAAACCTCTCCCGTCCTACTCATCATGGACAATCATGAAAGCCATGTGTCTTACGCGACTATCACTTTAGCTAAAAAGAATAACATAATTTTGCTAACTCTACCGCCTCATACAAGTCATCGGCTTCAACCACTAGACAGAGGTGTTTACGGGCTTCTAAAAAAGTTTTATAGCAACGAATGCCAAAAATGGTTGCTAAACAACCCCGGTAAAAGGATAACCATCTATGACATCGCAGATATCTTACACGAAGCCTACCCACTTGCTTTCAGTCCCAAGAACTGTATTTCATCATTCAAAGCGACTGGTATTTACCCATACAATGACCAAGTTTTCAGCGATGATGACTTCATGGCTGCCACTGTAACTGATGTGCCTCTAACACACGGAAATGATGCAAGACAAGATGAAAACAAAGACATTAATAATGTCCCATCAACATCATCGTATCGTGAGAAAACACCCGAACCTGATCACGTAGACCCAGGCACATCTATTGAACTTATCCATTCGACTCCTGAGAAACAATTTGTTTCTCCAGATATAATCAAACCATTTCCAAAGACGACGTTAGTTTCTACAAATAGGAAGAAGCGAAATAAAAAAACAACAGAAATTTTGACCAGCACACCAGTTTTGAAAAGGATAGAAGAAGAATATGAAATAAAAAAACAAAGACAAGCTGTAGTACAAAAACAGAAAACCGTTAAGAGAAAAATTTATGGAAATGATAAGATATGTGAAGCAATAGAGAAGAAGAAAAAATCTGCCTCCAGCAATAGCAGCACTAGTGAAGAGGAAATGAGTGACCTCACAGATTCTGACGTCAGCATTTTTTTCAGAGCCTGAAGAAGAAATGGTTATAGACAATATAAATTCCTTTATTTTGGTCAAATTTTCTACAAAGAAATCAACCAAGTTTTATATTGGCAAAATTACAGAAGTTCCTACCGACGAATATATGGTAAGTTTTTTACGCAGACATGGTAGCAAATTTTCCTATCCAGATGTCCCAGATTGTGCTGCTGTATCTAAAGAAGATGTAGTTCTACATTTGCCTCAGCCGAAGAAAGCTGGTGGAACCAACAGAACTGCAAGTGTTTTCACTTTTTCGCTTGATTTGTCTGTTTACAATGTATGTTAAGTTGTAGTTTTTGTTTTCTATAAGTTTTTTTTAATATTTTACCAATTAAAACATCAGTTTCACCAAAGACTTACATGTATTACTTTTTTTTGTCTAATAAATAAAAGCGGTGGCCAGTGTTCCTAACTTAACTGGCCATTGTACCTGACCAATAGGTACCTATTTTTTGGATTAATATTTTATATCAACATCGACGTAATATAGAGCACTCGTCTAGCTTGTCTCAAAACCAAAAGTGTTATTCTGATTTTTCAAATGTAAGACTTTTTATCAAGGATTATATGAAAAGGTGGCCACTGTCCCAGCCTCTCCCCTACTCCATACCCCGAGAATTTCTGGTTCCATTGATTATCTATTTATAATATTGGTTGGGATTAAAAGCATTTTTTGCAAAACCAGTGGCGAAAGGCCCGGATTGACATCTCAATGCCTTTCATATTTGATTTAATTTTTATGCTCCCAGTGGTTCAGATAAACTTTTTCAGTTATGCATTGTGGCCATATCGAACAAATGAATCATGGATCTACCAGAAGAAATCTGAAGAATTTAAGTCCTGACTACAAAAAGTGCTAATTTTTTTAATTTCTTAGTTTCCTAGTGCTCTTTCGGATTATTATTGGAATTAACTTGTTTTGTTTGTGTCGAATATCTGATTTTGGAATTCAAAAGTATGTCTCCTTATTTTAAATATTCTTTTCTTGGTGAGAAAATAAGGTAAGTTTCTTTTTTAATTTTTTTTCTTTCAAATATTGCAAATATAACTGCTTGCCGTTCTAAAGATTTAGAAACTAACGAGTTAATTTTAATTTATCGCACCACAAATATTGATTAAATCCAGGCGATATTAACCAAATTGGAGCGATAACATTAGAAGTGAATTAAAAATTGAACAACAAACAAATTAAATTAAAAATCATTGAATTGAATTTTTTAAAGATATTTCTAAAGAGAAACCATGAAAGACCTGCCAGGTCTTTCCAAGTATACACTGCGATTTATTCAAGTTTCCAGGGAAAATGTAATCTAAAGTATTGAAATGAGAGCTAACCTGAAGAAAAACTATCAAGTTTCTCCAAGTTTTTTTATTTCTCCAAGAAAGTTTTCTTGGCAGAACTTTAAAATAAAATCAACCTGACGAAGACCCAACAATCTCAATTCCTATCATTAATGTAATAAGTACGTAGGTAATAAATTGTTGACTCCTTGAACCTTCAGGATTAAATACGAATCCAACATATCGGTCTGTTGGTTGGGTGAACTTAATGACCCTGTTGTTAACACGATAATATAAACTGGGAAATTTTTTTTTATCTTATTGCAAATTTTCCAAATGAGCAATTCCACTTCGTGCATTTTCATGTTGATAATAAATTCAGAGTTCTCACAATGGATAGTTTTGTGTTAAAACAGAAAATCCTCATCAGCTAAGCATTCTAGATGCTTTCTATGCATTCCTATTATTATATTATTGTTACGAGTTTATCCAGTAACAGCCATAAATAAGTAAATTCAGCATTGTTTACATTGAATATGCATTAATACTACAATTTATATTAAGTAGCGGTTTCAAATTATGTAATAATTTATTACGTTCTTGTCGTCACCTTACAATTACTTAATGGAACTTCTGATTTATGAATGTCTCGAGTATTTAAGATTAAAATAAATCCACCAATTTTAATAAAAATATTTAAAAAAATCAAAAACATCTAAATAAACAAGCGTTTTAACCAACCGATATTTATAAAATGTTTAAAAAAAGTACTACACATAATAATTTTGAATTAAAAAAACCAACGTAGGATGAAATTTATAGCATATGATACACATTAGTTACGCATAATTAAAAATAAAAAAAAAATTATGAAAATAATTTCGATGACTATATACACACATAAAATATATTTACGGTGAGTTCTAAATGAATAAATTATATTTAAATGTAAACTATTTTATATAAATAGCAGTGTAACCGACGTACACCATATAAGTTCAACGTATTAATTTTCTAATTATAAAAATCGTTCAAATCATCCAAGCTTATAATTTATATAATATCGATAAATTATGCTCACGCCTATTCAAATTTGTATCCACTAATGTTTAATTATACGAAAACCAAAATTATGCAATTTTAAACGTAGTAATAATCGTAATTCAAAGTAATAGACCCAACGTGAATGGGTTAGCCATTCAATTTATATGCTGAATGAGTTATTTTATGACTTAACGTAACAACGAATATTCTATTAAACAATAAAAAAAAATTTGATAACAATCACAAAACTGTATATTTTGATAATTACTATTCCGTAGGAAAGGTTAAAGCTACTGAGATGCGCCTCGAGGTTACGTCCAAAAGTTGTCCAACCATACGAAACAGTTCTTGTGTACCTTCGCCTGCAGGGTTTGCTCTCCCGAAATTTGGAAGCTCCTCAAGAATCGTACACTTCACTTCATGCTAATAGTTTACTCAGGAAATTTACTTCAACACTGCTACGTTATTAATATTATGCGTAAATTATTATTTAAGACCTCTTCCAATTTTATGTCAAACAGGCACAGAAGGAATAGCGGAATTCGGTCCTTTGATGTAAAAGATTAAAGGGAAAATCCGTTAGAAAATTGTTTCGTACTACTATACAAAATAATGTAATACCAACGGTATATGCATCGTTAAAATCTGTTAGATTAAAGTGACCGCTTTCGCTACAATTCTTAGTTCCCCTCACAGAAAATTTGGAAAGTGAAAATATCTATCAACGCTGTCAGCTCATTAAATTGTTATTTGCCTGAGTAAACTCAATTATAGTTTATTTATTATTCAAAATTGACGTAGGAAATTGAGAAACACATTTTTTGTTTTACTTCTGCCAACCCTAAACGTGTTCCAAAGCTATTTTTACTTAATTTTATTTTTGGAGAAGAACCATACTGTGGATATGTGTTAAGTAAGGTAACGTTATCCTTCCATATCGATGACGGCAAAGTTACAAACATCTTTCGATTCCAAATCAAGGTATCGTGTAATTTGGCAGATAAAATAATAACAATAATTGGGTTGTTTTACCATTACATTATTTTCGCATTTTGATGCAAATACTAGTTCCAAATTATTTTTTAATGAGTATAAGCTTTTTTAGAAAAATTTAAAAATGATAATTTTTTAATTTCTTTTTGTATAAAATAAATTAAATTGTGTAGTAATTAACATTTAAAAATGTTGGAGTTAATTGGACGTAATAAACTTTAAATTTAATTATTATCAATTTCACAAGTTGATAGACCAAATCCAGCTATTACGGATTCTGTACCCAAAAATTACATAGAAAAAGGAAAAAAATCGCAGGTACCAAAATGTACCCTGTGATTGTTTATATATTTTGATAGCATTCTCATTTCATGTTTTTGTGTTTTGTTACCACAACCATCCTCGTGAATAATTGATTACTTATCTAAATCGTTTGAGTGCTTACCAAACCATATATAGCCCTTCCTAAGCCTAACCTTCATTTTTTGGGTAATAATTGAATCGTAACTATTCGAAATAAACAATGAACTTGTTATAATATAATAACCCGGGGGGAGGGGGTCTAGAATACCTCTGAGGTTGTCAAATGTCATCTGTGGGAGGAGTTTGAAAATATGAGTGATAAATTGGACGCAGTGATGTTTGAGAGTGGAGACATAAGAACATTAAAATCTTTTACAAAGACGTCTTTTCTACAGGGAGGAAATGACTCAGATGATAACCTTACAGAAACGAAATGAGATTCCGAAGGTAAAGGAGGGGAGTGAGGAGGGTAAAATGAATCTAAAAGAGGAAAATCTCACCTTAAAAGCGGAGTTAAAGAAACTGAGAGGCTAGATTTCGGAAATGCAGGAATGCATCGATGATTTGAAGGGTAGGAGTAGTTATAAAGCTGTGAAGGCAGTGGCGTAACTAACTCGGCAACGGGAATTCACCGGTCGAGCTTAGGTTAGTGTTAAGAAACGACTTTTTAAATGAGGGGACCGTTAAAAGAGAGATCCGCTGGTACCGAGTTTTCCCGGTGCCGAGTTGTTATGTACCTTTCCTTGTGCTGGGGGCTATTCCCAACAAATTTTCTCTTGGACCTTCTGGTCTGCGTGTTGCAAAAGATAGAAAGTGCGCTTAAGAACTGGAGGGTCTGTCAGTATTTTCAAAACAAAAAAATAAATAGTTAGTTGACTTTCATCAACTTAGTTAGTTGATGATCAATTCTCGTCCCTAATAATTATTAAAAGCAAATATCGTTGCCATGGTTACAGGTGATTCTCTTCAAACTTAACACATGGAAACATTTGGGGGGTCTGGATTTATTGTTGGTAAAACTTGCTTGGTTATCAATTTTAAAAAGTCGGGTTGTTGCTTACGTATACCTGGGGGGTATTCCATACCCCCCAGACCCCCCGTTTCACGCCCATTTCAAGGAAATACATTTGTTTTGGTTTAACAATGTTTTAATTGATTTTTTAGTAAATTGATAATACTCAATTTTATCT
This sequence comes from Rhagonycha lutea, assembly GCA_958510855.1. Classification (NCBI taxonomy): domain Eukaryota; kingdom Metazoa; phylum Arthropoda; class Insecta; order Coleoptera; family Cantharidae; genus Rhagonycha; species Rhagonycha lutea. Next base: position 99,737,183 of record OY294036.1, read on the forward strand.
CATTTTGAAGTGTTTTCAATTTTCTGGGCCACTAAACACCCTAAAATGTGAATAAATTAGTGTGCAATCTAAGGTCTGGGGAGGTATGGAGGGCTGGGAATTAATCGATTATTTTTGATTAATTAATCGATTGTTTTTGATTAATCGATTTTCGATTGTTAATTTTAACAATCGCCCAGCCCTAGTATGGACAGTGGCGTAAATAACGGGGGGGGGGCAGAGCGAGGAATGGTCCCCGTATTATTTTGGGACCAAATTTTGTTTTTATATCGCACACCTCTCAATCGAGGGGCCCATCAAAGCTCTTGCACCAGGGTCAAAAATTTGAAGTTACGCCACTGCTTCCTATCCATACATTATCCGATAATTGTTATCCGAAGACAGAGATAACGAGACCAAGAGGAAATTAAAATTAAATTACACATTTGCCCATGTCTGTTAAGAAATTCTTTTTTCTCGATTATTTTAACGAGCAGACTAGACGTCTAGATAATGTTTATATTATAACACACCGATACGCAATTGGTTGGGTTGGTTGGATCCCCATTATATACCTACAAATTTATTTCGCTACCAAAATTATAGAAAGTTTTTTGTTGAAGTTATTATTTGGAACTACAGGGCGTGTATTGAATTTTAAAAATTCCGAAAGAAAGTCACAGAAAATCCCAAATTCCACCGTGACTCACCCCTCAATCATATCGCATCCATTGTTACTAATTTTTGTATTCAATTCCAAGATTTCGTCGTTATAAATTTTGACCCGTGAATAATTTCTTAGTGGTTTTTTTTTCGCAGCTGTCTTGGGGGGGTCACTGGGAGTGTAAATTAAAAATCTCGAACAAATTATGCTTTTGCGTATATTCGAAAAATGGTTTTTTTTTCGTAAAAAACGGTTTTTCTTGAATAACTCGGCCATTTTTGATTTTACATAAAAATCGTGAGAACAAAAATTGTACGAAATTTGATTCTCTACAAGTTTTGTCTTCACAATTTTTCTTCTAGAATCGATATTTTTGGAATTGGACCCGAAAAAAGCGACAAATTTAAAATAATATCATTATCTCTTTTATTTTCAACTAAACGACATAAATGAAGAAGAACAAACTTGTAGAGAATAAAATTTTGGACAAATTTGGTCTCCACCTGTTTTTACAAAAATCGATATTTTCGGAATTTAACCTAAAAATTTAGAAATATTCCCATTATGCCCTTTATTTTCAATTTTACAGGTACAATAATTATTTTTCGGGTCCAATTCCAAAAATATCGATCCTAGAAGAAAAATTGTAAGCACCAAACTTGTAGAGAATCAAATTTCCTACAATTTTTGTCTCCACGGTTTTTATGTAAAATCAAAAATGGCCGAGTTATTCAAGAAAAACCGTTTTTTAAGAAAAAAACCATTGTTCGAATATAGGCAAAAGCATAATTTGGTCGAGATTTTGAATTTACACTCACAGTGACCCCCCCCCCCGAGACAGCTGCGAAAAAAAACCATTAAGAAATTATTCACGCGTAGGGTCGATTTTTTAGATATAATGACTGGACTATTTATTAGTTCTAGTATAGAATTCTGTCAATAAGAAGATAGAACGAAAAATATGTAAAATTTTTCGATACGACATACATAATAATTATGTAAATTATTCAAATGTTTTTAATTTTTTAAATATAAAATCCATCGGAAAAGCTTCAACAAAAGTGAAGCAATCAATTATATCGATGCTTTTAATTAAGAGTAAATTTAAATTGATTTTTTTAAATATTTTATTAATATTTATTAAAGTAATTACTACAGTAATTTATTAATTAGTATACTTCTTAATTATTCAAATTCCAAATATATTAATTAATGAGCAATAAATTATTAACATGCATTTTTTTTAGAAAAATTCTATATTCAGAAATATGATCTTAAAAAAGAAATTTTTTCAAGATGTAGCAAATTTACTTCGCTATATCTTCATTTATTTTACTATATTTTTCAACTTTTATAAAAAACACCACGTTGTTTTTGACCCCCCCCTCGTAGTTTCAGTTTTCTCATTTTTTCAAATATTCTGTTTGTACTTTGTCACAAAAAGGTTAGAATTGTTCTTTTAGTGTTTTTAAATAAAATTTTCTTGTATGTTGTTCTTTACTTACAGTTAAAATCTAATATTTTAACGTCTAGTTAAGTTTTTGTTTAATTTATAATTCTATATTCGTACTATATTGTGCAAAAACGGGTTCAAAAATCCTACCAGTGCCACTGTTGATATTAACTTCAAATTAAAGTTATTTATTATTCAACGTCTTTTGAGACGGTCATTGCCTTGCAGCTAACGCAGTTGGATGCGAATGCGGGGTACCGGGTTCAAACCTGGGGATAGTCAAACTTTCTTATGACCAAGTCTCCGTGCTTCGGAGGGCACGTTAAGCCGTCGGTCCCCCTAAGTTGACGAATTGCCACCGTTAACAAAAAACAGGGCTATAGGCACATCTAAAGGTTAGCCTAGCAAGCTGCTACTGGATGTAAAACAACTATAGTCAAAAAATCAATTTGCGGACTAATCACCAACCCGTCTGGCCAGCGTGGTGAATTATGGCAAAAACCTCCATTACTGGAGAGGCCTATGGTCCAGGAGTGGACTAGGATAGGCTAAAGAAGAAGAAGAATCAATACATAAGCATAGGTAATTTGATGTAATGACGGGATGACGAAATTCGATTCCCACCAGAACCCAAATTTATTTTTTCCGTGGTTCGGATTCCACATTAAACTGTAGGTCCATGTTTACTCAATAAATTGTAATTCGATCTTGCAAGTTTATCCTAAAAAAAGGGCAATCGGGAATGCAAAGCGAATCAGATTAATTAATTTTTGCTTCCACTATAAAACATTTTTCGACCATCTTCTTGTGAAGTGGGTACGTTCTTAGACAAATATGGGACGGAGAACGGCTACCTTTTGGACGGTTGGAAAACAAATAAATTTTCTGGTCGAGTGGATAAATTCCCAAAATTGGTTACTGTCTAATCTGTTAAAAATTGCGCTTCTGGAGACTAATAAAGTAATTGATCCTTTTAAGATGCAATTAGGATAACGCATAATGTGTCTGGTGGCCCAAATAAATTAAGAATTTGACACTGGAAAGTGAAATAAAAAACAAAATAATATTGTAAAAGCGTACGGGACGAGGAATGATTTTAATTAAAAGTTAATCGACAAAATGTAGGATTTATTACGGGCATAATTTATTCAATGTGGAAGCTGATTGGTAAGACAAGTTTTTAACTCAAAACGCAATTAAAATTTTCAGCTATATCAATCATGCCACCTTCAATAATAATTTAATTTTTTAACAATTCGTTAATTAATTTTCCTTATTTTGTCGTTACAAAAGACAACTGTTTTTAGTATGAAAAAGATATACTTGAACACACAATCGGTGTGGCCAAACTATTAACTTCTATAAATCAAACCTGTCCAGTTAATGTATATGTTTAAATTTTGACATGTATCGATTTTATCTACTTACAGCATGAGACAAAAAATTGTAAGTGCTCTATTTACTTATTGGTAAAAATGTGTCGGGATTCATTTCAGATTTATTCTTTTTTGGACCACCCTGTATACGGTACAAACTCAAATATTAATTAAACTTGACATAGTTTCGATTGTTGATCAACTATTTACTTTGAGGAATCTTTGCCAATATTGGAAATGTGCAGCATTCTCTATAAAATATTTAAATTTATGGAACCCTTTAAACGTCTAACGATTTATTTTTCAAAACTAAATTGCTCGCTGGCCTAAGGCCATTTTAATTTCCTATATGTAAAATTGTCTGTTACGGTTGAAAAACTATTCAGCTTCCATCAATTTATTTACTTTTTGTCAAATTAAATTTGTTCCAAACGTACAAAGGTTATCGTATTCAAAATTACGTCAATTATCGCGCATTGAATTGAAATTTTTTATGCAAGTTAATCAGGAATATAATGAGCGTTTTGTTCGGATTGTGTTAATTATTACGATATCTTATCAGCCTAACATCGATATTTTGTAACTAATTTAAATAATAAATCGATAAAATCTAAAAAACAAAGCTAACGTTAAGAATGTCGGGGGTAGGATTACAAATTTTTCCTTTTACAGCTAAACACGGAAGTCCAATAAATCAAATAGCACGTTCCAATGTTGCATTATTTTTAAATTTAACGTATAAACAAAACATTACATCAAAAAGTCGTTACCCGATTCAAAATAGATTCAAAGTTTGTATAAATAAATGCGATTATTTACTCGAACTTCTGGTCAAAATTCTTCATAATTTTTTAACATATTAAAAGTTAGATCATGGTCTAAAAATAACCATAATCGATACTTGAAGTTGTCTATTGGAAAAGAATCTAAATAAAACTAACCTAATTTCGGTCCAATCCAATATTTTCCGGGTCCAGAATAAATTGGTGGTGCAGGTTTGGCCGTTGGTTTGTAAATATGCGGGGGTGTTACATGAGGAAGAGGAAGTGGGCTTGAGCCCGCATTTTTGCATGGCTTGAAACAAGCTTCATTTTGACAACCACAATAAACACAAGCATAAGGGGAATAATAAGTCCATCCGTTGCACCCCACTGCAGGGTTGGAGTAAGTGTAATGAACCACCCCATCTTTGGTTACGTAAGAATATCGCTTCCTCCTGTCTATATCTTTACGTCCTTCTATAATAATCCTACTCTTTAATGATAACTTTTGTCTTTCAAAATCACTCGAGTTGCGAACTGCGTGGTGGTGTCGTATTTTGTGATTTTCATCCAATTTAAAAACTTTTTGAATATCAAAAGGATTTTCATTCTTTTGTCGTGCGAAATGATTGGCCAATCTTTTGTTAATCGATCGCTTAGACCGTCTTTGTTCGTCATTCTCATAATGTAAAGCGTCACTTTTCTTTTTATTATTTTCTTTTACTTCGTTTAAAAACTTTCCAATCGATAAGTTTAAGTGTGGGTGAGTCCGATATTTATTCACATGATTTGCAGTTCTTTGAGGATCGTACACACTTTCCACTGCGAGTAAAAATACAACTGCCCCTACAAACAGACCTATAGCCACATTCATATTGGAAAGCACTCCACATTCACCACGTAATGAAAATGCATGGTAGCGCACTAAAATTTTCACACAAGTTAATTTTGAACGCACGGTAGATTTTAAGTTTGTTTGTTTTTTTTTGGAAAAATTATAAACGTAAAATTTAACTCATTCAAATCATTTTAACCAACCGACTCGCGACATCGCACTGAACTGCGGATCGTATAAACCGCGACTCTGAAGTCGCGAGGTAGGAACTTCTTATCTCGCTGGTTGGAAGTGAATGAGACCAGATTATGCTCTTGGTATTTATGGTTGTCCTCCACGTGCTAGGTGTTGGTCCATTCTTTTAAAGTTTGCAGGTGTTTATGAATATGAAATTAAGGAGACGCACGGTTTTGTCACGGCCATTAGGAGGTTTATAATTTCTTGTACCCAGACAACGCGCAGGCGATGAGGTGTGTTAGCTTTGATTCATTAATATTGTCGGAAGTATGCTGTACTATTATCAAGAAGAAATGTTTGCTTACTTACGGTGCATGTTTAAACTCCGGTGTGTGTGTACGCTCATTTTACTACTTGTGTGGTAATATTATAAAACCACAGATTAGGTAACACGCTGAAAGCACCCATTATTAAAAAATATGTACCATACATAGAGGTACGTGGTACTTACATCAATGGCTCGATTGTTCTATTTAAAAAAATATTCTGCTAATTGAAAGTTAAAAAACCGATACGGTATTATGAACAGACACCGGATTTATATGCACGCACCGTCATGTCATAACGAACAATTCGTTTACTATATCTACAATAATTAACAACAACTTTTTTAACGATTCCATGATTCAATTCACCATTAGTCATTGATGAAAAATTTAACAATTAAAATTAAATGTCGTGGTTTTCATAATAAATCAAGCAAGTTTAAATTTTAATTATCACAGCAATTAAATGGTTTGTAAATATTGTTTTTAATTAATTTGTATAAGTAAATAAAATCTATACCGATTTTTAAATTTAATAAATATTAATGTTCCAAATTTAAATTTTAATGGCTATTTAAAATAACTCACTTAATGAACAGTAATTAATATTGTGGCACAATGTCAAAAAAAAAATAGTTTAAAGTAAAAAATTATATTATGGTGTTGAAGTTACCGAATTAAAACTTACAGTGTAACAAATAAATCATTAATGAGGTAATTAAATGAAGGAGACGATGATTTATTTTTAATAGTTTGGGTTTTAAATGTTCAATTATAGTAAATTGTACGGATATAATGAACTGTGTTATTACCTTTCGGTTATAATAAACTAAAATCAAATTTCGATGTATATAAAATATGGATAAATATTAGCAAACTAGGAAAAAATTAAAGGCTGGTTTTCAAATTTCTCATTATTTTTGTATTGTAATACAATTTAAAAATTAACAATTTAATTAAGCAATAAGAACCAAATTTATTTCCATGAGCTTTAGGAATGCTTATTACTATCATCATAAGATGGTTTAATCGCTTAATCTTGAAATTTTAGTACAATATTAATTTTCACGTTACCAATTTTGCAATTTTATTTTTAATAAATTTTAATATTTATATTAATATTCAACTTTTTACAGCAGGTCTCACAATTTCAGTGTATGATCAAGGTCAGAGATAATTCTTTTAATTTCTTTATCGTCATTATTTAATTTTTGTTTCATTTGTTCTTTCAAGTTCAGCATAAACTTGAAATGTGTTTCAACTTCCTTGCATATTGTTAATGTTTTCCAGAAGGGGGCTAATTAAAATTTAAAAACAAAATCTTATTACCCCTTCTAAAAAGAACTCCAGCCTAAGATTTAGGCCTAAAAATTAATGTTTCGAAAAAAAATTAAAAAATTATGGAGTGCAATTTCTAACTTTACAATCCTTAATTTTGCTTACTTATTTAATCTAAAACTAAAAATAGTTTCTTTCTTTCTTTAATTCAAACATTTAAAACAATAACATTTTGAATGATAATTCATTATTATTTGTCAATCTTATCTGTTCCTAGGTTACTTTGTTACTGTTGCTATTTAATCGGGTAGGACGGTTTTATACAATTTTTTTCGATGTCCATAGAAACAATTATTATTTTAGAGATTACCGAATTAATGGGCAAAATCCATTAATGACTAATAGTGTAAAAACACCATTAACATTATTTTTTAATTTTTTGGTTTAAAATTTTAAACTACATTATAAGGATGAAATAGGAAGAATATCCTGGCCTTGTTGGTCAATACATAAATCATACATTAATAGATTTGGATAAACCTATCACAGGACTTTCCAAATTCGTTAAATCCCACTTATAATTCTTTTATTATACTTGTGTTAATTTACAGTAATTAATCCATCATATTAATTTACTGCTTATCTTTCAAAATTGTGTTGATTAAGTAAATTGGACTCAGCTGGAGGAGGAATCACAACGCCCCCTTTTTGGTATCAAGTGAACTCAATTTATTTCCTTTTAGCGTTTCATTGAGCCGTACAGCGCCTGCTTTTCACCATCAGCAATTTTTCCACAGTTGGTTGAACGAGAATCGCCTGAGGCGCCAGGAAAACCGTCGTATTTTGTGATGATACAGCAAACTTTCAAGCTTCTACCCGGGTACAAAAATTAAAAAGATTGAGAACCCCTGAATTTATGAAATAATAGTACCTACATCGTACCAAACACAAGTGATACCATTTCTAGTAGTAGTAGATTAATGATCAAAGTTGAAAACATGCAATCTTTTCTAACGAATAAATTATCCAAAAATTCAATTAGCAGCACCGTTGAATTTTTATTAACAATTTTGATTACTTGACCTTAATGTTAATTTTTGCATTTCTCATTGTCAATATGTTACGATTACAAAATTTGCGCGTGTGTGTGTATTTGACGAATGTCTGTAAGTAAGCGTGAGAAGTTTCCTGATCTTGACATTTACCCACATACATTTAAAATATTATTATTTTATCAACAAATTTAATTAAATTTAAAACCTACATTTAAGGAAGTGTTTTTAAAGGTACCATAAGTGTATCCGCTTTAAGTAGGGTACACAATTTTATAATATTTATTTGTCGAATTTTAGAGACGTGGGAACGTAAAAAAGGTTTATTTGTTCATTTTATTGGTAAGTAATAAAATATTACCTACCATTTGAAGTTTTATAAAATTTGAATCAGTTTTTTTGCAAGGTAAAGATAAAATTGCAAAAATTTTGAGACATCGAACTCTTCACCAGAAGTTACTAAACAATTAATTAACTTCACGGCTACACTGGTGGCTAGAAAACCTAATAATGTCGCAAGGTTAAAATCCTCAATGTAAATATTAAAACCTGATTAAATAAAATTTTTAATTATTTTTTGTAATGAAAATCATTTCAATAGAAGGCGCATTTGTTAAATAAATAAAAATTTCGTTCAAAATTAATTACAGAATTTTTATAAAACGAAAGTGAATTTGCATTTATACAAATAAAAAATTGTCAATATTGAAGTAATGAAGACAAATTAAGCTCCTTAGGGCACGTAAAATTCATTAATATTAAACAGTATGCAACATAAACAAGAACTCTAATAAATAATTATTTAATTAATTTAATGTATTAAATTAAATTGAGTTATATTATGGTATTAAGAGTTACCATTAATTAGACATTAAAAAATTAATAATATTCCTTCTTTCCTTTACAGTAATCTTGTGTGCAGTTGTGGACTAACGGTAAACACCCACTAAAATTTTGTATAGTCAATAAATAAAAAAAATATACAACAAAAATTAAACGTGTCGAATAAAATTATAAAATACTCCAACACCATAAATTTTGAACTAATTTTTTTGTTAATTTAAAATTTGTTGGTTATTAACCTCTTTCAAAAAAAAAATCGATGTATATGACGATGTACCGTTGAGTTATTTGCATACAATTACAACATTTAAGATCGTCTTATCCAAATTCTATTTTAATAGAAAATTTTATGACTTTCCAATTTTACGACTCAAATTTCAGTAATGCACACCACTTAAAATAAAGTAGCTTCGATTTAAAAATACATTTAAATAAAATATGGCCGTTACTTGATGTTAACTAAAAATTTGAACACTTTATTAGTACATTAATATCAACTTTTTATAATAAATTTGTAAAAAGAGCGACGAAAAATGTTAGACATTTTCAAAGTGGGCGGTATTTTGGGTTGGAATTAAAAATTGCTAATTATGCCATTATGTTAAATTAAACCATAAAAATGCAACGTGATGATGATTTTTGCATTAAAAAAAATTTGTTGTAAATGTTATAACGCTAATTAATATTTTACTACTACAAAATTGCCTAATTAGTTAAAATAAACTGCGGTAATTTTTTACGATTGACTGTATAAACACTCTTTTTATTTTTAAGCAAATGTTTATTTAAAAAAAAGGTTTGAAAAGTAATTCTACCCCTTTCATGTTGAGAGCACAAAAATAACAAATAAAACCGCCAAAAATCGTCGATCAAGCTTTTCAGCGGCTTATTCGTGCGATAGATTTATTTTTTTTAACTACTGGAATATATGACGGTAATAACTTTTTTTCTAAAAGTCGGGTATTAGTGGAAGTGTTTTTGAAAATAAACGAAATGTAAATGATGTGTTAACATGAAGTCGGCGTATTTTAAGATGGAAACGTAAAGTTTCACATGTTAAATCGGGATAATGTGTTATCGCGTCGGCGAAATTTAATTTGTTTGATAAACCAGCCCTTAGGTGTATAATAAAGCTACATTTGCAGTGACAAAAAATGCAAGCCGATTCGAGTTTCTTATTTCGAACCATTATAACCGGAATAGTTGTTTAGAAAATGAAAAAGCTGAAATGGAAATAATAACCAATAAATGATAATTGATAAATAAAACTCGTTACTGAATGCTAGATATACTATCTAAAAACTTTGCCCGAAATGGAACGATTCCATATTAAGACTTTCAACTTTGTTGCCCATTTTTATTCTAGAATAACACATTAAAATGGATTTATACAGAGTGAATGGAAAGAATAGGTTAAACATCTAACAATAATCAGGAAGGAGTTCTCTTTAGAGACACAACCATCATCACAATGGACCGACACACACGATTGACAAAGTGTAATTAGTCAATATAAACCAGACTTCACCAACAAAAAACGCATGAAATGCGAAAGAAGTCGAAAACACCGACCTACAGAAACCTCATTGCATTATCAGCTGATTTCGACTTTAGCCATACGGCATAGTCTCATCAGATGCACCCTGGTTCTGCGGTACAATGCTAACGAGCCATCAATCACATAAATCCATAACGTTAAAAGTTGGCTAGGTAACTCCGGCTATCTGACGCCACCTGTCACCTAACAATAATGTTAATAATATGCAGTTTAGTTTAATTGTGTTGACTACTAATGCAAAGTACTCAATTTAACTCTGGGTGAAGGAAGAACTTTAGTCTACTTGCTTCCTCTTGGAAGTCAACAGCAAACCATCGGTAAAATGAAGTGAATTCTGTCGATTGGGGCTTGTATTTGTACATTTCGTCAATTTATTTGCAAACGTCATTAATCACATACTTAGTAATAAACAGCAATAAATATAAATTGAAATTGATCAAAATCATTGATGTTGCTATACAATATAAAAACACGGTCTAGGACATTTGAACGCAGCCGTTTGAACGCGACCGGTTGAACGCGGCCGTTTGAACGCAGAGACGATTGAACGCAGAGACGTTTGAACGCGATGCCGTTTGAACGCAGGGACGTTTGAACGCGAGGACGTTTGAACGCAGGACGTTTGAACGCAGGGACGATTGAACGCGAGCAATTAAATAGGTACTTAATTAGATAATTGGATTAGGTACCGACCTTTTAATGACCTTCTCTTAAAAAAAGTCGATTCCTAACACTAACCTACCCTCAACCGGGATTTACCTTTAAATAAAAGTCGATTTCTAACACTAACCTAGCCTCAAACGGGATCCACCTTTTAATAATGATCCCCTCTTTTAATAAAAGTCGATTCCTAACACTAACCTAACCTCGACCGGTGGATCTATCTTTTGCCCTAATTTGGTCATAATAAAGTCGTTAATAAGTCGAGGGAAGGTGCAATTTCTCGCGTTCAAACGTCTCTGCGTTCAAACGGCCGCGTTCAAATGTCCTGCTCCGATAAAAGCACGAGGCCGGAGGTCGAGTTAAATTTGTTTACCGAAAGCCGAATCTACAGGCTAGTAACTAATAATATAAACAATATTTACGCCCTATAGTTATTTTGAAGACTTAAAAATTGTAAATTTGTTTATCCATTATAAAATTTTGTTAAAAACAATCCCCCTCCTCATCAGTTATCAATCAAAACAGAAAAATTCTATTTGTTGAGTGTTGGAATTTCAGATTCCGCTAGATAGTTTCTCAATGAATTATAACGAATAATTTTATGGACATAAATTTATGGACAATCCACAGTAGGATAGCTTCAAGTTCTATGCGGCATAAATTATATAAATATCTGTATATTAGCTCCAAATACTCTTTCCAGAAATTAAATTTTTTTGGAGATTTGTATTGTCTTTTGAATAAAAAATTACATACGAAATTTGCTTATTTTGTTTCTTTTTTACACAAAATTGTCGTATTACCTCCCGATAATCCATCCCATCCAACCCAAATTTTGTTGTTTTCTTTAAAAATTTTATATATTACTAAAATCCAAAAATAAATTCAATTTATCTTAATTTAGGGAAAGATTTCTTTAAAATTACACAAATTATAGGTATACATAACATTTAATTTTTGCTCTCCGGAACAGCCATTTTATTGACAATTAGAATTTTGTCATTCATTTTTGTGTACCTATTTGCAGATATAATTAGTAGGTATATCAAATTTTCCGAATTAAACGAATGTTTTTCATTTCTCCCTGGAAATAATTTCCCCCCAATTTTGTGCAAAATTTTGTCGCAACCTTGGATAGATAATATTAGACGTGTTTTTAATCGTCAAGATAGTTAAAGTAACATTTTTCTGGAATTTTTTCCCATTTCTGGAATTTGGCGATCCACGACTTTTACGTACCATTACTCTAAAACACCCAGGAGTATGTAGATCCTTTTCACTATTTTTGGTGAAGTTTTTCATCATAACCTTTTTTATAAGATTTTGAAGTAAATCAAAAGTTAATTTTAATTACCTAAAAGTTAACAAGTGTAAACTTGTTGATTTCGTTACAGCTTCTAGCATACTTTGCCGCATTGATTTTATTGGCGACGTCAGATTTGCTACAAGTTTTAATTTGTATCGAACTTTAAACATGTAAGTAACAGAAAAGTAAGTATTTTGTTATATTCATCTGCTTAGCTGAGAAGAGCATGAAATTAAAATACAGCAAAGGTGAAAGCGGAACAGATTTTAACATGGGGCATACTTAACGTGACCATTTATTTTTTGACTCAAAACGGGACCCCCCCCTCAGTTCCCACTCAACAGTAAATTGGCAAAAAAACACTTTTTTTAAGTTATTGATTTAGAAAAAGTTAGCTATTTTTACAAATTAAAAAAATTTATTTATTTTTATTGTTTTATAATATAATATTTATTTATATTATTTATCAGAGGAACAAATTTGCTTTAATACAGCTGATGATGATTTTAAAAATAAAAGTCTTGGCATGGTCTTATGGTAGCAACATAATACGCGGTTTCCGAAAACGGGACAATTTTGCGTCCCGGAGTTCCTTGTCGAGACACCGGGACAGGTAATCAAAAAAAGGGAAGGTCCCGTTCAAAACGGGACGTCTGGTCACGTTAGGCATACTCGAACGATTTATAACATGGTAATATCACTCCCTTGAGGGTACTTCCGTTAACGCGGAATCCAAACCACGGAATAAAAAATCATTGTGCGCATTTTTTCTCGTGCGGTAATTAGAGAAATTCAACGATAACTTTCGACATAATTTATTGCAAAATAATATTGCCATTACTTTATCCCACTGGTGCACTTAAGACGCAACTCGATAAAGGAATCCTGTCATAATGAAATATTGTTTTGTAATTAGGATTATTTTTCTTTAGCCTACAAGGTTTCCGTAATTCGATTACTTTGAAACCAATTAATAACGTTACTTCTTCCAATCGTTGCCAATACACGATATCCCATAAATCAACGCTATCTCATAAAAAAATTAATATCGAGACACGTGAAATTAGCAATAGCATTTTGTTACACCTATAGGATACAATCGTTACATTTAAAAGGTAAAATAACAAAGTAAATTTAACCAGGAATAAAATCCAAAACCCACACGTGCCTCAATAATGCCATTTGAACAAACGAGTGGGAAGATAAACTTGTGAATGAAATGACGTGGTGAAGTATGCAATAAATAACCTAAGATTTACATTGATTTAACAGGTCGCGATTGCTAAGCTTAATAAATTTGTTTTTTGTCGGTCGCACAGCTTTACCTATATTCGGAAGTTACATCAACGCCAAGATCTTTTAATGAATTCCAAAGCACCTGTTTGCATACCAAAACTCATTAGCATCAAAAACTTACGGCCAACTAATCGAAATGGATCCAATTTTACGTTTCGACATCATAAAACATGTAAGCTACATGTATCGAAAAAATATTTATAGGACTCTTAGGTGGTAATTTAATAAAAGTTTACAGTTTCTTTCCAAAACTCTAATTAGCGCGGTCACATTATGAATAATAAAGCACAAATAAAAAAGTTAGAAATTTTAATTTAAAAACTTTCAAATAAAACTAAAAAGTTATAAAAAACATCTTTTCGGCTTAGTTTTATCTGAAGTCAATTTGCATTTTTAAATAGCAATTAAATTTTGTTATTAAGAACCTGATTAATTATAGAAGCTACTCGCTAGTGCTGTGCATTATTGCCTGTTAACCTCCATGATTATTTTTCCCTGGATGACCAACTAAAACGTTTTCGGATATTGCTAATTTTTTGGAAATGGATGTTATTCGGGTTCCATTCATAACTTGAGAAGCGAGTAATTTTATTACTCCACTCTGTTTCGGAGCTTTTCTGCATGATTTCCCAACCACAAGAGAGGATGATAACCGATAGACGAGATGTCTGGGGAATCATGTTGTGTCTACACGTGTTGGCATTATAATAATAAAATGGACTGGTTCTAAGATGAAATTTCCAGTGGCGTAACAAAAATTTCATGTAGTACAAGAAATAGAAGTCTTGAAAGCAAAATGATAAAATATTCTTATGCAGATTAGTCGCAGGTGTAAGCAGCACTGCCAAAGACCGGTTTATCAACCCGAGGTTAAATCCGAGGTTATTTTTTAACTTCCGGATAACAATGTTTCCTGAAAAGTTCCTCCCCTTTATCCGTTGATTGATAACTGCGAAAGAAAAAACACCAGTAAAAAAATGAGGATGTTCATTTGAAGGAACTAAAAGTAAGCACAATCACAATTCTGTGCATGATTCTCGACACGGAGATTAAACTGTGGGTAATTTTCTATGTGAAAATTTACATAGCTAAAGGAAGAAATTAATCACTTAGTAAATAATTAATGCTTCTCGTCTAAAGTTGTGTTTATAATATTTATTATGAATTTGCAATTATTTGACATACATCAGTAGATAATTTGATTGATATCCTACTGTAACCGAGAATTAAGTTCAATATATAATTACACATTTTAATCGAAGCTGAGAAGTTTAATTATACGTGTATTGGAAGTTTGTGTTTACTTTTCCAATATTGGTAATGCGTTGGCGTTAGCAGTGGGCTGTTTCGCTGGTTGTTTATTTTTTATAATCTGTCGTTATTTATACAACTGTAAAATTTGAACGACAATTAAATTTTTCGCCACAGATTTTGTTGTAACTTTGAAAACCGGCTCAAAGACCAATGATAATAAAAAGTATCTTAATTACAACTTTGCAGTCAGCAAATAAAAATGTTAGTGGTGAAAGTCTTAATTGCAATTCGTTACTGCAAATTGCATATTAATAAGTTAACTTTGTGTACATATAATTATCGTATCGTTGAGGCTGAAACTCTTACATTAAAGGATTTAAAACTTTAATTCTCAACAAGTTTGTTTATCTAAATGGAGCAGAACTTTTAGAAAACTGTAAGCCGATACTGAAAAGTCGAAGAAGTTGAACAATTTTATTATAATTCCACACTACCAGACCTTATATTTTATAGTTAAAACTTTTCGCTAAGATGTGCTGCATACAAACAAGTTAACTTGTTGACGGATACCGATCTACTATTAGGAAAAATATATCTAGTTTCTAGTTTTCTTTGCGTACTAAAGTGTGACGAACACAAAATATTCAGAATAAGTCAGCAGGAAGACGGTGAGCGGAAAGCTTACCGCTTACCCGAATATGATTTACGTTATAGTTCTTGCGTATTTTGTTGGATAAGCTCACCTTAGAAGAACAGTTTTAGACAAGCATTAACCCAAAAATTGTGCAGAAATATTTCAGAAAGTGGATATCACGAATGAAAGTTATTAACGGGAAGAACAAAAAATAACACTCCGTTAGTCTAACGAAATGGCTAAATTTAAACTAATAAGGTTTTCCTAATGTGCTTCTCAACACATTAGTTTTGTATTGTGGTTTCCTCGAAATAAACTTTTGGTGCAAATGGTGTTTACACACATTTTTAATTAAGTCAGTTAGTTATAAAATATGTAAATTAGTTTACAGCATTAATTACATTTGCAAATTCACGCTTATATAAAAGAGAGGGTGGAAAACACTATTTTAACGATTATGTTGATAGCAGATATATACTGGGTAGTTGTGCTTGTAGCAATAACATGCTCTACTAATTTCATTTTTAATGACGCTATTGTAAAATAAATTTTGATAAAAATGAATTATTAACACTAATGCATAATTTTTGCGTAATGAATTTTTGATGATAACGAGTTTTAAATGCAACTAAAATAATATAAGTACAAAGTAGGGACTACTGATTGTGTAAAATATTGCCTTAGATAAATGAAAAGTACCTGGAAAATTTAGGCCAATTAAATTAATAGTTTAAGGTTATACACAAACCTCGATACACACATTTCGTAGATAAGTCCTATTTATGTCCTATCTATGAAAGTGGAATAAAAATTGGCATCTGGGCTTGCACCCAGTACGCCACTGCAAATCATATAGTACCATTCTAGTAAGTATATTATTTGAAAACTTACCGCTAACCGCATCTTAATTCTTAATATCACTTTTTTATTTTTCGAAATGAGGTGGAAGAGCTTGGAAGGAACGCACCGAGGGGTAAATAACTACAAAAATCTGTTGTACACCAAGGCAAAATCCAGAATATAATCTATAAAATCTTCACTAAAAATCGCATAGATTTTACAATCCAGTAGAAATCTTACCAATCCTTGTTTCAATCTATAAAATCTCTACAATCTTTATAAAAGGTGCGATTAGATCTGACCAAATTTTATGTCGGACAGTAAAAAACAGTAAGAGTAAGACTCGGAAAATAAGAGACAGTAAGAGAGAAAGAATTTCTGTCCGACATAAAGTTCATTCAGATCTAAACGTAGCTTAAAAGCTGTAAAATCCCGAAGAATTTTCATAATCTTAATAAAAATCTGTAAAATCTCAGAAATATTTTCAAAATCTTCGAAACAATCCCAAAAATCTTAGCATTGTTAATCCCAAAAATCTCAAAAATATAAAATAAATCCTTACAATCCTTATTAGAATTGAAATAATCTCAAAATCAGTAACAAAAACTACACAATCTTACTTTTTTTCACTAATCTTCGCGAACATGATGTATAAATCTCAAAAATCTTGTTAAATCTTTTGAAAATCTCTAAAATCTTTAAAAATCTCTGTGTAATCTTTAGGGACTGCAATCCATTGTACGATTTAAACCTTAGTGGATTACCCCTCGGAACGCACTATACATCAGGAATACATAATCTGATTTTAATTTCCCTTTCACAAAAAAATTGCAATTTTTAATTTGAACTTTTTATCTGTATGTATTTTATTTTGATAAAATCGCTTGAATTAGGAATCGATTTAGAATAAATCGTTTTTAAACAGTTAAATAAATAAAAATTCTAGTTATTATATTGGATAGATTGGTATGCACGATCTTAAACGCACAATGTATTTGGGTTGCCTGTCCAAAATACAAATTTCGTTCAGTTTTGTTCGATTTGTTGTTTGATCTCCCATAAATAATTTTGCTTCCATTTACTTGTTCTAATATTAATACTTTAAACACTGATTTATGGCCGAAGAGTCTTAAAGGCGCAATTCCACTGAGGCAACACTGAACGACATGAGGCATGCTACTTGTTTTCTAGTGTTGTCAATGGGGTGAAATAATGAGATAACAGCTTCATTTATAGAAGAATACCATAATTTACCCGTATTATGAAACAAAAGATAATCGAATAAATAATGAGAAATTAAATAATTAAGTTAATTAAATTAATGTAGCATGCCTCATTTCGTTCAGTGTTGCCTCAGTGGAATTCCGGCTTTAAGCACATCAACTCATTTTGTTTTGGATATTTTAAATTTTTCTAATTTTTTTTGAGAAAAAACACCTGTAACAAACATTGATTGACTGCCCTTTTTACACGTCATTTAGTGTGAAGTGGCAGCCAGGTTCACATAGTTTTTTGAAGTGAGCTAACCTACCCAGTGCGTGGCTCACACCACCTCACCACCAGAGTAGATTTTCCAAAATTTGTAAAAATGGAAAGTTATAAATCAGGTAAAATAGGAAACTATTAATTAGGAATTATCACTGACAAGGGGACACTACAGTGAGGTACCAACCAATCGGGATCCCAATTTTTTTGGTCATTTTATGAGTTAAAAAAATTATCACTTTCTCGGTGTTTAGTTCAATGGCTCTTAGTTTTTGAGTTATGAATTTTTAAAATGGGCTGGTTTTACCATAGGTTTAGCATATATTGGAGTTGTAACGCATCGGTCCTGAGATTTTGTTGTTGTAAATTATGTAATTTATTATTGGAATTAAAAAATTAACGACCTACGAATTACCGAATATGATCTTGAAAAAGAAATTTTTCAAGAATAGAGTGTGCTTTTAGTATGTGTTATGTAAAATATAAATTAAACAAAAACTTAACTAGACGTTAAAATATTAGATTTTAACTGTAAGTAAAGAACAACATACAAGAAAATGAATCCAGTTATATTTTTTATTCCGTTGGTAAGTTTTTTCATTTTTTTCCCCCTTTTTTAAAATTTTTTCATTTTTCGATAAATTTTTAATTTTTTCTTTCATTCTGTCTGGTCTGACATGCCTGACGAGCGACTGAATCGCGAAACATCGATGTAGCATGTTTACTTAGCTATATCTTCATTAATTTTACTATATTTTTCAACTTTTATAAAAAACACCACGTTGTTTTTGACCCCCCCCCCCCGTAGTTACAGTTTTCTCATTTTTTCAAATATTCTCTGTTATACCTTGTCACAAAAAGGTTAGAAATATTCTTTAGATGTTTTTAAATAAAATTTTCTTGTATGTTGTTCTTTACTTACGGTTAAAATCTAATATTTTAACGTCTAGTTAAGTTTTTGTTTAATTTATATACTACGAATTACCATTCCAAATTCTTAACCGTTAGATCACCATGGTTTCTTGTAATAATAGCTAATAGTAGTAGCAGTTAACGAAATATGGTATTTTCAAAAATTCAAAAACTAAGGGCCATATTGGACTAAACGCCGAGAAAGTGATAATTTTTTTAGCTCCTAGAATCACTAAAAAAATTGGGATCCCGATTGGTAGGTACCTCACTGTAGTGTCCCCTTGTGAGTTAGAGATTTTGTTATAAATTTCACTTTGCGAAATAATTACATAGGCTTAAAGCGCGAAGCCGTAGGCCGAGCTTAATATTTAGACCGTGCGCTATACGGCCAGGTGCCTATCCGATTTCGGATGTTGGCGATCCTCCTTAAGCCAAGAAGACTTTACTAGGGAAATGTTAATGGGGTGGTTTCCACGAAGCTTAAACGAAGTTCAAACGTTTGACACTCAAAAATTCGATTGGGGGGGGGGGGACAACGACATGCGTCAATTACAAAATGTATTTTTGAAAAGCATTATAAAATTCTTTCTTTTTATAGCACAAAATTAAAAACGTAATATTAATAAACATTTAGCAAATATTTATAACAAAGCTAGATTATGTTAATTCTAATTTTCTTCTAATTCTGTAGTAAAGTTGAACTTTTAATTATTAATATTTAGCTTCAAATGATAATATTTCTTTGTGGTTTTCCTTGACATTATTTGGAAAAAATATAAACGATATAAAGCTAAAGGTTTTATTTTACAGAATTTATTTATTTTTTAGAAGATCTCATTTTTGGTTGGATGGCGAAGCCCCCAACTTATCCCGATTTGTAAGAAAGCTATGTAAAAAGTGGCCGACTCGAAATAAAGCTAAAAAATTCACTTACTTGGACATCCCTCTTCAGAAAATCCATAATGTAAATGTTGGCAAGCATCGCAGTGAAACCCTTCCACACCATCTTTACACTCACAAATGCCGGTGTGGGAATCGCAGACTTTCGACTTTGATCCAACTTCGCTGCAAACGCACTGAGTACATCCTGCCGTAACGTTTCCAAATCCAACCTGAAAAATATACACTAAAGCAACTGAAATAAAAGCTTAGTATTCTTACTTCACACTGATTACACGTCTGCCCAACAAAATTTTTATTGCACGAACACTGTCCTGTAACGTTATTACATTCGGTGGTTAAAGACCCAAGAGAATCACACAAGCAGGCTTGACAATTTGCAGTCGCAGGATCTCCATAATAGCCACCTTTACATTTTTCACATCTCCAACCTACAACAAAATAAAATTACCTAACAAATTTGAAAAATTAATTTTTCCCACCTTCTGTATTCCCCGGACAACCCAAACACTGCCCCGTTGACCTGTCACATCGACCTCCTGCGCACGAACAAGGCTCACATTTGCTGTATAACTCCATGGGGTTCCCGAAATAGCCATCATCACACCTAAATTAAAAATGTAATAATCCACGAAAACTTTTCAAAACATTAACTCACAGTTCACAATGATCTCCTGTATAACCTTTCGGACACTGCGTGCAAACGTAACGATCAAGATCACTTCCATAATCCAACTCAGTAAAAAAGTCAAGTTGACAACTCGGACTAAAATTATTCGATTCTTCGATTAACGGACAAGCGCATATCTTACAATCTCTTGGCGTTCCTGTCAATGGATTTCCATAATACCCAGCCACACACCGTTCGCATTTTTCTCCAACCGTATTATGTTCGCAAAAACACTGCCCAGTATCCGGATTGCAAGTTTTGGAATGACCATTACAGTTACACTTTACGCAATATCCTTGCTCGTAATGAGTCGAAGTGTTGGTTATAATTTTGACGTAACCGTAATCGCAGTTTTCGCACGACAAACCCGTATAACCAGAGGGACATGAACACTTTTCGACGGAGCTAAAACTTTCGTTTTCGCCCAACTCTCCCGAAAATAAAATAGCACCCTCGAACATACTTTCAATTTGATCCGTGTGAAAAGTAGCCCGCAACATGACGTGCTTTATGTTTGTCAAAACACTTAAGAGATGATGACGACTAACCGGCTCACCAATGTATTCTGATCTTCGTAAACGCGTTACTATATCCTTAATATCGTTTGGTACATGGTACCAATGATGTTCATTCAGTTTGATTGCAAATGTTGCATTACTTCCTGTGTATTCATCATCTCCGTACGCAATTTTCATTCCATTGTGACCTATTAGGATTATTATGGGACCTGCAGTTGATTTTCCACTGGTATCACCACGCATTACCAACCAGTGCACCTTAAAGGTTAAGTTGGAACCGTAACTTTCTAGCTTATTTCCTAAATATTCTTTAGGTGCCAACCAATAAAAAGATTCGACTTCTGGGATTTCGTAGTTTCCAATCAACCATGTGTTTGTGTCTGGATCCCACGTCGGTGAGACGATTTTGGATACCAAAATATCGCTTATACGCCAGTCCTCTTGGGAATGATACTAAAATTTTAAACAATTAAAAATTTGTAAAGTTTAGTGTTATGGACGTACTTTTTGGGATGTCAAAACTGCTGATTCGCATAATGTGGTCACACCAGAACAATAACATTGAGAGCATCCTTCCCGATTGTCAAGCCTTAGTCCAAAGTATCCTGCTTTGCAGTACCCACAATTTTTGCCTTCAGTAAACGGCTGAAATTAAAATTTTTAAGTTTTGACAAATTAAAAAAAATCATGGTTACCTTGCAAGTACAGTCGTTTTCGCAATTATTGTGAGGAACCACTCCTTTCAAATCGCATGGACATACTTCACAATTGGGGTATCCTCTGTATCCAGATGCGCATACGTTACATAATCTTCCTGCATAACCAGCTTTACACTGACAAGTTCCTGCAGTTGGACCATCTGGATTACAAAAACCTGTAGAACCTAAGCGATCGCATTCGCATTTAGCGCATGGAACTTCCGCATCTAGGGGTACGTCTGGAATTCGATAATAACCTCTCATGCATTTTTCGCAATTTACTCCAGTCGTGTAAGCCTAAAATGGAAGAAAATATGTGCTGCACACGCGTGGCTATAATTGAATTATTTCTTACCGTACAATTATCACAAACTCCGCCACCTTGCCGATTTCCATTAACATCGAGGCTGAGTCGTGCTGTATCGATTTTTGCGTCGTAGTGACAGCTTGTTGCATGGTTATTACAGTTACATGGGAGACACTCTCTTGAATCGCGAGATGATCCAGGTCCCCATTTACGTTGATTGAACAATGGACAACATTTGTCACAATGGGCTCCACATGTATGATGGGAACATTCGCATTCTGGATGCTAGAAAATTGGATTTTTGAAAATGTTTAATATGTGAAAATTGGGACGAATGCCGATGGATGTTACCATTAAAATTCTTTCCAAACAATGAAACGCATTAATTTAAATTTACACATTCATAAATCGTGGTTTAACTGACATATGGTAGGGAACTAATTAATATAATTAATTAAATCAAGTTAATGAATGCAAACATTTAATTTTAAACACAGAAAGTTGAATAAATTAGTCATACCAATGTATGTGTTGTTGGACATGCTTGTGAATCATTTGGAAAGGAAACGTAAGACTGGTAGCTCCTGACCGTTTAAAAAGTGAGCGGTTGAATTTTTTCTGCTAGTCAGGAAGTTGTATCATCAATATTAATTATTGACGATTTTATTTGTGTAAAACCACGATTTCGGATTTCTTGATAAATTAGATGTTCATGGACGCCTGCAGATATGTGATTCAGGTTTTTAGAGGATGCGGGTGAATTAGTGGGTTAATTTGCGGTTGCTTTTACACGATTCTTTTGCTAATATTTTATAATAGCCTTGAATTAAAAATTATTTGAAACAAGCTCCTGGAGGGTTACAGTTTTTGAAGGATTGGATAACGAAAATTGGTTATCAAAAATTTATACCATAACAAACAGAATATTTCTACGAAATGTGGCGTTAATGAATCAAAATCTGTATATCCCCAAAACCTTCTATTAATTAGAAATCAATATCTTGACTTAAGCCGTTTTTCCATATAGCAGCAGAAATTTCGATATTAAATCGTCGGCTTAAAGGTAAAACTCACTAAGTACATAATTGAAATGACGAGAAAATTGAGTTTTAAGATGCTTTATTTTCAATGTTAAAATTCAGTGTTACATTCAATTGAGCTGATTTTTTTGGGAAAACCTGTATTTGAGGTACAGTTAATGATTTTTTATTCTCATAGAATATGGTCCCCTGATGCACTAAATGTTAAAAACTAATTATCTTCAAAATTGTCACTTAGTGAGTTTTACCTTTAAACCGACGAAATAATTATACTTTGAAAGATTTCTTAATTTCATTTAAATTTATGGTTTAAAATAATATTACTATCGAAAATACATAATTGTACTAAATTCCAAAACGGTTGAGTTCCTGGAAGTGCTTGAAAAATCGATTATAAAGAAACTTATGTACGTACAGCACTCGATAAATACATTGTTAATACATTTTTATCGATTAAATGCACGAAACTTGCCTTACCTTTAGGTATTTTTAACACTCGAAAGTAAATACAAATGTAAAATGAAACACAATGCAATACAAATAAGCGTAAATTTAGTACCTTTTCAATTACACAGTTCAAATACAAAGTGTAAACTAAAATGTTACGGTTTACGTATTATATTTATTCACGAAATGTAATAACATTAAGCAGTGTTAGGGGGTATTTGCACAACACGAAAAGAATTTAATCCTTTCGTCAGCCTGGATTCATTCGATTCGTAGTTAACACTTCTCCATTAGTTTGACTCTTTTTGTTATTTTCTCTTGATTATCTGGTGCTTTTTCTTGGTTTGCAGTTAAAAGAAGAGATACCGGAGTGGTGGACAAAAACAAGACTCATGGGGAGGAGATCCAGACGCTTTGAGATTCCATCGGGGACCAGAGTGAAATAAATAAGTCTTTAATAAAGGAGATTCTAACGCTTCGTAGTTTCTATGAGCCGCAAAGCAGGTTTTAGAGAAGTTAGCGTCAAGCCGGATAGTAAATATCCGGGAAAACGTCGAAAGTGGAAAGGTTGCATGGTTCATTTCAGAGTAATACTCCATAAGATTGCAGCAGGGTGGTCCAAAGGCCCCCTAAGCAAGAAATCCTGTCAATTTGGATGACAGTGTGCAATATACAAATAACACAGCCTCAGTTGAGACTGAAATGGATGGCAGACAAAACCAGATAGGGGAGGTTCGATTCAGAAGGGTGATAAGGAGTAAGCTAAAGGAGGTTAGCAAAAAAGGAAGCGCCACAAGAGACGAGAGAGAGGCTCCAGAAGTAATGGTTAGGATAAGCTAGGGTCTCCCATACGTGGAGACTGTCAGGGTCATCAAAGAAATTATCAACAACGTAGTAAGGTCATGAATGCAATTTGAAAAAATTTGCGACGTACTAATTGAAATGGAGAGGGAGGGAAAGAGTGGTATTAAAAGCAGATGTACCTCAGGTCCCTGAAACCCACAATCGAGGGTACCCAGGAGGTAGCGTAGTGGAACTTGACTTGAAGAGCGGAAGGGTAAATGGGCATTGTGGTGTCCAGAATAAGTAGACTCCTAATGTGAAGGAGTCATAAGCTGAGCATGTAGTCTAAGGTAAACGAATGAAGAGGTAAAAGGCAAATAAAGCTATCGCAAACATCTGGGTATGGACGGAAAGTAAGGGTCTCAAGTTGGTTGCAGAAAAGACAGAAGCTGTCCGCCGTATTTGGGCGAAGAATGATCATGCGACACTGTCATTTAAAGTGGATGGTAAAGGAGTCCAGTCCAACATATCAGCAACAATCCTAAGGGTAAATATACTAGATAATTAAAATTTGTCTTATGGACCATAATATCAGTAGGGTATTGATACGAGCAGCAGCCTGAGACTATTGAGCATTGTGGCAAATTTAATTATGCTCTATGCTATGCTGCTCCTATCTGAGTAGATGGATTACAGAAGCAGCGACGCTTTAATAAGCTGGTAACTATCCAAAGAAAATCGCCATCAGAATATACTGTAGAGATATTTCCTCGACCCTACAACTATAAAATTTTTTATCTTCTCTTTAGGATAATATCTCTACCCTAAAGTACCGTCCGTCGGTAGCTATACGTCGCGTCGGTTCACACTTATTTTACGAGACAAATCTCAGGGCTGAATTCGATTACTCTCTCGTTCGGGTCGTTTAATAAAATAAAATTATTCGGCCTTACTGCCGCACTAAATTTTCTCAAATGAATTTTCCTTGTTAGGATCAAAACTGCATAAATTGCATTAATCAAACTTATTATCGTAATCGACAATATCAACAAATCAAATCTGGGTGTGGTTCGTCGCATGAAAATGAAATAAAAACGAGCCTCGCAGAAAAATACTAATTTAACTTTCATCAAATAAATTTAATTCAACTAAGCAAAAAAACATAGGTCGAGCATTTGTTGTTTACGAACAAAATTCGTTTTGGTCGTCTGCGTGTAAATTGTGGAATAGAGAGCCCTTCGCATTCACATTTATTTGTAAATCGAAACCTCAAAATACTCCAGGTCTCTATTATGCGTGTAATCGTGTGACACAAATTGAATTCAATAATACTGTTGTCCAGTAACCTGTTGTAGCATTGTACAGTTGTGCTTTTCATAAAAATTCGATTTGTGGCTCCAAATCTCCATAATTATTCCATAAATGTTCAAACAAAGACGATCGGTAACCGTATAATAAAACTTATTGGCAATACTCAAACAATTTTGAACCAATTTTTACAAAAGTTGTACCTAACCTCAATTCCAGGTAAGTAAAATTATCCAATTTTATTTTCAACACATTTGAATTCCTTCCTCTAATTATTTGCTTGTAGGTGCGTAATTTTCGT